>OY740788.1:86103846-87341346 GCA_963514005.1 Raja brachyura | reverse complement strand
CTCCGAAGCCCTGAGCTGTTGTAGTTGATGCTGCATGATGAATCAGGCCACCCACACCCCCCTCCCCTCCCCCAACCCCCCGCCAGCTCCAGCTCCAGCTCCAGTGCTGACAGGACTGACTTCACACTGCCACCCCCGCAGCTTTGAAGCCTGAGTCAGCCACAGGCACTCCAAGCTTCCCACAGCTCACACTCAACACGTCACCTGTCAAACAATAGGCTTTGAACTCAGCTGACGGCAGCACACCAAACGCTGGCCGTGAATGGGACGGGGCATCCGCATCCGCAGGCAAACAGGAAGCATCCCACACTCCTCCAGCGAACATGTACCGTGTGTGATCACATTGATTCCTGCTTCCCCATTGAATCCGGGCACGACTCTGCTCACTGAGCTCCCAGTAGCTCACCCTGGTCTTTCCACCCCTGCTGGCAAAGCTGGTCCAGTGGACCTCAACAAGCCAGCATCCTTGGGACATGGATGGTGCCATGTCCATGGGGTTTTCCAGACTGTTGGATGTTGCTCCCATCAATATCCAAATACAGTATTATTTCACTTTCCTGCGTGGTTCACAGTCGTATAATAAGGAGAGGGGGAAATATACAGGCACTGGGTAACCCCACATTCCTGACCCCTGACAGTCCGGTCCCAAATCCCAACACTGGCCGCACACCTTAAGTTTAGACCATCAGTCCAAACAACCAGATTATCAGAGTTGGTGCTTATATATTCGCGAGAGGTTGGATCCACAAAAGCGTGGCAGTGATCTGCACCCGCTAGTTACCTAAGCCGTAAGATGCAGAGTTCCCTCTGCAAAACCCTGCACCTCTCATCAGCCCATTGAGAAAGGCCTGTCTCTGTGCTGTCTGCTTCTACCTTGTGAAACAGTTTTAAACCTTTCCCCTTATCTTTGCCCCTTTCTCGTCTTGTGCGGGCGGCTCAGTTTTGCTGTGGCCATTATAGGTGCGATGCATGTTCCCTCGCCGCTAATGCCTTTCATCACCTTCCTCCTCCCCAGGTTCCATCGGCCATAAAGCAACCCAGCCTTGAGGTCTGCAAGACGCTCGATTTGCCGAGTATCGAACTGCCGAGTTGGTTGAATCGCGACTGGGGCAACGCTGGACTTGACATGTGTTCTGTGCACTTTACCGCGTCAGTGGCTGAGGCTCGACAGAGAGCTGACCATGTGCTACAACAAAACAAACAAAAAAAAAAAGAAAAGTTTTAATATCTTAAGTATTTTTTAAAAGATTCTTTCTCATTGGAAGCAGGCTGGCTTCTTTTGTTGTGGCTGAAGAGGAAAGTTGAAATGATATTGATCTAAAGGCAGTGCAGTGCAGAGGGAGTGATCTGTGAGAATTAGGGGCACAGGTGGATCCAGCGAGGGAAGTGCTCTAACCTCCTGCTGCCGCCCACTGTGACAGTGGTCGAGCGATCTATAATCAGATGTTGTGCGTTTGTGTCGTGTCCTGCCATGTGGAAGATCGTAGCCGGGGATTGCTTCTCCCGCTATTTACTAACCGGTTTCCATCTTACTCCCTTTCTAAGGAAACGATACCAATGTGGGAAAGGGAACTAATGTCTCTCAGTGTGACTACATCAAGTGACTATTGCTCTCTGCACAGGGCAGAAACTGGTGTAGGTTATGGCTCAATTCAGTGAACAGCTCAAAATCTGCATAAAGTTCGTACTGAACAAAAAGCCGAGTCTTTAGCCTGAGCTTGTATCTTATTACATATCTCTCTTTTCCTTCAACCCCCACTTATTATTGTTAAATAGTTATGTTGGTGATATTTTATACGCAGGAGTTTAATCCTGCTCTCTGCTGTTTTACAAAGAGCCTTGGAGAAAGATTGAGCAGGGTTTTAAATGCAGATTTGGTGCAGGGGAGGCTTTGGCAGAGGGAGGGGGGCAGTAGTAAGATGGGTCTGTACCCCTCAGTAAACGGATGGATGCGAGAGTTCGTGAAGCAGGTGGTGGGCGGCTTGGGCTCGCTGCCGCACGCTGAACAGTGCCGTCACTGACCCTGTCCTTGTGGGACAGCCTGCAGTCAGAGAGTGGCCTTTCACACGCCCCCTCAGCCCCAAACCTTATCTCACGTCCCCCTGAGCCCTGGGGCTGATTTCAATGGGCGAGGGCTGCCTGGGTAAAACCAGCCATACAAGGGAGTAACCCTTCACTGGTGCAGGGGTGGTGCCCATTCAAGGGTTCACCCATAGTCACCTGTGATATCCTTGGCTCAAATGTCATGGACCAAACTGGCACAAGTTACCCAGTCTGGGGAGGAAGCTCATGGAGCTGCAGTTGGATCTCATGGTGGAGTAGAGGAACCATTTCTATACCCCTCTACCCCAGCACCCAAGCAACTGATTCAACCTCCTCTCCTGTTCAGCAGAAAGTTCATTAGGGATGATCTTGTTTGAAGTGATGCGAGAATGGTTCTCTTGCTCATCGGGAAGGAGAGAGTGTCAGGGCTAGTTTTGTGAAAGGGACCAAATGGATCACAGACATCTCCCAACATCCTCTAGTCCACTGAGGGCAAGATAAGGGGACAGACATGGGCAGTGGTTGTCCAATAATCAAAGTGTCTGTGTTGCATGAATAGGATTTGGTTATGGGGGTGAAGAGGCAGAGAGAGGATACTTCAGGTGGAATGAGTGCAGAGAGAGTTTATTTAAACAGCTCTAGCATTGCGCGAGAGTTGCAATGGGCCTGGGTTTCCCGTGGTTACCTGCAGTTGGAACTAGAGCTTGTTCTTGTGAATAGAGAGCGGGGCAAAGAACTGAAGGTCTTTGTACAAGTACCAATTTATTGTGAATTTAACTTTGTTCTGTTAACTGTGACCGAGTTGCAAAGAAACAAAAGTTGGGTATACAGTGATGCTGGAACCCAACGCAGTACCAGAGATTGGTACACAACGATATGTAACCCAGTGTATTACCAGCTATCAGTACATGATGATGTATTGCCAGATGTTGCTACATGGTGATGTGTGATCCAGATGTTGGTCCACAGTGTGCCCAGATGTATTCTGAGGCACTCACAGTTGCCCACATGGATTGGCACTGGCCTTCCGCTGGCACACTTGGCCATTGCCAGTAAAAACTCCGAACTGCGTCGTTTCCCCCCCACTCGCAAAACAAAATGGAGCCAAGAGAGACTCTGTCCTTGTTTTATTGATTGTCCTCCTTGTCTGCGTGGGTGGGCGTTTGGGGCCATGGGAGAGAGAGAGAGAGAGAGAGAGAGAGAGAGAGAGAGAGAGAGTCAGAGTTGGCGATGGAACATGCGATGGAACAATGTTTTCATCCTAATAACAACATGGTGCAAAAGGTAAAGAGAATTAATGAGGGAAAGACAACAAGGTTCACTCAACATGCTTTCCCGGCATGGTTAGAATTGTTTAAAGGTGCAGGAAGAATCTTCCCAATTGACACATACTTGTGGAGCCTGGAAGCAGTTGTGATTAGGATGCACAGATTCTTACCTCTGCCCCACTGCACCTGACCACAAGCGAAACACTCTCTCTGTCCCTCTCTCTCTTAACTGGGCAGTCCCTCGGGCTTGGCAATGGGCAGTTGCTGAAGACGAACAATGGTCTCAGCTCTCCTTGTGAAGGCAGCAACCTATGCTAGCATCTGCTAAACATCTAACTGTTCTATTAGCCTCCCATCTTGTGAATGGGAGAGTCTTTCTAGAAGTATAACAAATGAATGTAAATGTTCTTTATATATTGTATTGGTTGTAAATAACTGGATAAATATATGCTGTCTGGAATCCAAATATCATTCTACACCTCGCTCATATTCCTTTTTTTTTGTAAAGTGTTGCAATAATATTTATTTTCCCAAACAAAATCAATATATTTCTGTTTTAAATTCCAGTGCGTGCGTCCCCCTTCTGGTTGTACAGCCAGACCTGGTTATTTGTTCGTGTTTTTAAACAGTTCCTACAATGTTTTCAATCTTCTTTAAAGGTATTCAATGTGACAATATTATGTTATAAGCTAACTTGTTCTATACAGTGAGCACATTACTGAAGTGCCTTACAACATGGCCTGTCTGATTTAATCTGTCCTGTCAACATTTTGTTAATAAAATATTATCATGTGCTCATTTGCATTTTGGCTCATTAATTCACAGTTTTTTTTGCGACAACAGAGAGGGCAGGGTGAAAGGTGAAAGTTCAGTGGATGTCAGACCATAATTCGTGCGGGTTGTCAGGGGTTATGGGGAGAAGGCAGGAGAATGGGGTTGGGAGGGTGAGATAGATCAGCCATGATTGAATGGCGGAGTAGAGTATTACATGACCAGGGATGAAATGTGCTGGGGAAAACATGAATTAATGCAAGAAGATATAGAGCAAAGGTCATTTATCTAGAGGCAGGAGAGACCTGCGGGTAGATGTTGGGGGGGGGGGGGGGGAGGGAATCTCGAGTGAAAAACAAGGTGCTGGTGGTACTCAGCAGGACAGGCAGCATCCGGGAAGGGGGGATGGACAGGCGACGTTTCAGTTTGTGACCCTTCTTCAGACTAATCTTTCATGTGGTCAAGTCCGGAAGGACTGTTGGAATAGATACCCAATGGCCATTCTAGTCACTGTAGTCTCCTGCAATTATAGGAAGGATGTCAACAAAATGGAGAGAGTACAGAGGAGATTTACTAGAATGTTACCTGGGTTCCAGCAACTAAGTTACAGAGAAAGGTTGAACAAGTTAGGTCTTTATTCTTTGGAGCGCAGAAGGTTAAGGGGGGGACTTGATTGAGGTCTTTAAAATGATGAAAGGGATAGACAGAGTTGACATGGATAAGCTTTTCCCATTGAGGGTAGGGAAGATTCAAACAAGAGGGCATGACATGAGAATTAAGGGACAGAAGTTTAGGGGTAACATGAGGGGGGACTTTGGTAGAAACAAAGAACTGCAGATGCTGGTTTATACCAAAGTTAGACACAAAGTACTGGAGTAACTGGGTCAGGCAGCATCTCTGGAGAAAAAGGATGGGTGACGTTTCGGTTTGGGACCCTTCTCAGATTAGATTTGCCGAAAGGACAAATGCTGGCCAGAACTCCTTGAAGCCATGGGTCATTTCACATAATAATGCCCCTTGAACCATGCAGCTTCTGCAAGGGATGGCACTCCAGCATCAGCTTCATTAAATTCACAAAGATCAGATCCAGAGGCACATTGGTTTTCATCACGGGACATCATTGGACCAGACCAGCTCAAACTTGCCTATACTGTGGTCACCAAGACTGGTCATAGGTGCATCAGAACTGATGCAAATGGGTTCACCAAGAACATAAGGACTAGGAGCATGAGGAGGCAGTTTGCCTCTAGACCTTGTTCTGCCATTTATCAAGACTGATCTGCCTCAGTTTCATTTTTTCCCACCATCCCTCGTTTCCCCCAATATCCTGAAATATCAATCTTACCTTAAGTGGCTAAAGATTAAATCCTACATACACGCCTGATTCTGAGTCTGTTTTGTTTTATTTATTCAAAATATTTTGTTAAAGATAGATCAAATGGCTCCAATTAGGTAGATGGGGGGTCAGGTCTGCACTCTAGCCGATGAAAGGACTGTTCAGTTGCCTGATAACAGCTGGGAAGATATTGTTCCTGAAACTGGAGGTATGCATCTTCAAACTTCGGTACCTCTTGGGAATGCCCAGGGTGGGACTGGTCCATGATTATGCTGGCGGCCTTGCCGAGGCAGCATGAAGTGGAGTTGCAGTCAATGGAAGGAAGGCTGGTTTGTGTGATGCTTGTCAGTCAAAGTAGTCAAAGTAAACTTTATTGCCAATTCAAGTAATGCAACAAGTAGTTACACAGAGGATTGAAATTGCGTTTCCCCATACTCCAAATGTGCAAGTAATATTTATTTATAACACAGACAGACAATATACCATTAAAAATACCATTAAAAAATATACCATTAAAAATAGACATTATATAAAAAAATTCACAGAGTGCCAGCGTCTAGTAACATTTTGAGGTATGTTATTAAGGTGCAATAATAAAAGGTACAATATAGAAAAGTGCAAATAGCATACTGCAGACATTGAGTTAAAGTTAGGGGTTACACAAAAGGCTGGAGAAACTCAGCTGGTGCAGCAGCATCTAATGAGCGAAGGAGATAGGCGACGTTTCGGGTCGAAACCCTTCTTCAGACCCTTCTTCTTTAGTTAAAGTTATTTGACAGTCAGTTGATCTTTGTTTGTGTAATGTTCATGGAATTTTCTTGGGTGAGTTGAGTAGTCTGATGGCCTGAGGGGAAAAGCTGTTGTTGAATCTGGTGGTTTTGCACCGCATGCTGCGGTAATGCTTGCCGGATGGAAGGAGGGTCAACAGTTTGTGTGCTGGACGGGTGGTGTCTTTGATGATATTGGTTGCTCTCTTGCGACAGCGAGATGGGTATAAGTCCTGGATTGCTGGTTGGGGTGATCTGGTGATCTTCTCCGCTGTCGTCACCACTCTCTGTAGGGCCTTCTGGTCAGCAGTAGAGCAACTGCCATACCAGACTGAGAGACTGCTGGTAAGAATGCTCTCAATGGCACCCCTGTAAAAGGTGGTGAGGGCAGAAGGGGGGAGGTCGTCTCTCCTCATCCGTTGAAGGAAGTGGAGGCATTGCTGGGCTTTCTTGACTAGGGAGATGGTGTTGGTGGACCATGTCTGATTATCTGTGATGTGCACTCCCAGGAACTTGGTGCTTTTCACAGACTCCACTGCACTGCCATTGATGGTGAGTGGGGTGTGTGCTGTCTGTTTCTTCCTGAAGTCCACAGTTATTTCTTTTGGTTTATTGACATTTAGTTGAAGGTTATTGATGTCACACCAGTTGATGAGTTGTTGAACCTCCTCTCTGTAGGCTGAGTCGTCATCGTGGCTGATGAGGCCCACCACTGTAGTGTCATCTGCGAACTTGATGATGTGGTTCGAATTGTGTTTGGCACAACAGTCATGTGTCATCAGCGTGAACAACAGAGGGCTCAGCACACATCCCTGTGGGACCCCGGTGTTCATGATGGTGGTCTCTGATGAGTTTTTGACAAACTCTTACTGTCTGTGGTCTGTCGGTAAGGAAGTCCAGTAACCAGTTGCATAGTGGGGTGATGATGCCTATTTCGCCGAGTTTATTCACCAGGTGTTGGGGGATGACTGTGTTGAAGGCGGAGCTGAAGTCGATAAACAGCATCCGCACGTAACTTGTGGTCTGGGATGGAGCTGTTCCCAAACCAGGCTGTGATGCAACTCAATAAAATGCTTTCCTGGCGCAGAAGTTGGTGAGCCTTCTAAGGCAGTTGAAGTGTCGGTGTGCTTTCTTAGCCATAGCTTCGATGTGGCTGGTCCAGGACAAATAGCTGAAAATATTTATTGCTAAGAACTTGAAGCTTTTGACCATCTCTACTTCTCTACTATGGCATCACATCTAAGGAGCGAAGGAGATAGGCTTGGATAAGGGGGAAATCCTTCAGGACCGAGATGAGAAGGACTTTTTTCACACAGAGAGTGGTGGGTCTCTGGGAACTCTCTGCCACAGAGGGTAGTTGAGGCCAGTTCATTGGCTATATTTAAGAGGGAGTTAGATGTGGCCCTTGTGGCTAAGGGGATCAGAGGGTATGGAGAGAAGGCAGGTACGGGATACTGAGTTGGATGATCAGCCGTGATCATATTGAATGGCGGTGCAGGCTCGAAGGGCCAAATGGCCTACTCCTGCACCTACTTTCTATGTTTCTATGTTTCTATCATCAATGTATAAGGATGTTGTACTGCTTCACTTCCTGAAGTCAATCATAATCTTCATTGTTTAGCTGACATGAGGGAGAGGTTGGTGTCTTGGCACCAAGTTACAAGGTTCTCAATCTACTCTCTCTACTCTTGTCTCTTCATCATTCGATATCTGGCCCACTGCGGTGATGTCGTCTGCAAACTTGCAGATTGAGTCGGATTGCACAGTCGTGAGTGTATAAGGAGTATATGGGGGCTGAGAACACATCCTTGTGGGGACTCAGAGTCAGTATTGAGAATGACCATAGAGGATGACTTGTCACATACCCACACTGATTGTGGTCTGGCGGTCAGGAAGTCGAGGAACCATTGTAGAAGGGTGTGATGACTCCACCAGTTTGGAGACGAGCTTTGTACAGATAATGGAGTTGAAAGCAGATCTGTAGTCTATGAATAGGAGTCTAAGCACTTCAAGATGGTGGAAGTCAAGATAACTGATCATTTTGATCCCTGCATCTACTCTGTTGATCCTACGAGTATTTTGTAGGTCTCATTGTGGTAACCTTTCATCCGGTGGCTCAGTGGTAGAGTCGCTGCCTTACAGCGCTTGCAGCGCCAGTGGCTCGGGTTCCATCCCAATTACAGATGCTGTCTGTACGGAGTTTGCATGGGTTTTCTTCAAAATCTTTGGTTTCCTCCCACACTCCAAAGATGTACAGCTTTGTAGGTTACTTGGTTTGGGTTTGTATACTTGGTATAAGTATAAATTGTCCCTGGTGTGTGTGTGTTAGACTTGTGTTAGTGTGCGGGGATCGCTGGTCGGCGCGGACTTGTTGGGCCGAAGGGCCTGTTTCCACGCTGTACCTCTGAAATAAACCAAACTAGCAATTCGAGTTGTAGCTCCTCATGTGATGTACTCACCCAAGATACTGTATGATGGACACACGATCCCGGCAAAGACTACACCCCTCCTACACCTGGTTCCATCTGCCCATCACCTAGACATTTATCCGCCTGGGTTGTCTGCTCCCCTGACCTATGCTGTCTATCCTCCTTCCCCATCTGGTTCCACCATTCCTCCCTTACCTGGTTCCACTTATCACTGCCCAGTCTCTAGCTCCCCACTGGCTCCAAATGTTTTCATTCTCTATTTCCATCTATCAACCAATGTCTGTAATCTCCCACCTCCCTCTACCCCCCCAGGTTCCAACGTCCCCCTCACTACTGGATCCACCTATCACATACAAACCGTTATCTAACCTCCCTCTCACATCTAGATCCTGACTATCTCTCCTCCTCACTCTAAATCCTGAGGTAGGTTCTCGACCCAAAATATCAACTATCCCCCTGTCTTCACAGATGCTTCCTGACCTGCTGAGCCTCTCCAGCAGGTTATTCCTGATCATATTCCAGCATCTGCAGTCTCTTGCGTATCCCAGTTATGCTGAATTCAGTATCAAGAAAGCAGTGAGATCATAGCAGGAATAGACAGGCCCAGGGTGGTGATTGGAAAGGAAAATCAAGTTTAACATTTATGATGGAGAACGTTGAGGATGCAATCAGCAGCAGTCACCAATATTTTACTATATAAAGAAAAATGAAGATGAGTAATACAAGGAAACAAGCTCTTTGGTGAAATGTCAAATATAATGTATTGTAAGTGATAACTCGGCAATGGGACAACATGCTAGGATTAGTTAATGGATGTGACACAGAGGGCAGAAATAAACAAGTTATTTTCTTGTTGGCAGTTTGCACTACTGGGGTACCTGCAGATACATATAATGTGCAGTAATGAGCAGTTTACACAATAATTTAAAATGCAAGGAAATAGGAGTAGGCCACAAGGCCCCTCAAGCCCGCCCTGCCATTCAATGTGATCGTGGCTGATCTGCCCCCAAAGCTCTTCCTCTGCATTAGTTTCCCAGTACATTTGATGAAAAGAAAGAAAATAAGGAGGGTACACAAAAGGCTGGAGAAACTCAGCGGGTGCAGCAGCATCTAAGGAGCGAAGGAGATAGGCGACGTTTTGGGTCGAGACCCTTCTTCAGACTCTTTTTCGGGTCGAGACCCTTCTTAGATGCTGCTGCACCCGCTGAATTTCTCCAGCTTTTTGTGTAACCCTCGATTCGCCAGCATCTGCAGTTCCTTCTTTAACAAGAACATAAGCAGGGTTGCTGCAGGGAAAAAACGAGATGGGGGAAGACAGTTGTGTGAAGAACACAAAATGTTCTTCACACAGAGAGTGGTGGGTCTCCGGAACTCTCTGCCACAGAGGGTAGTTGAGGCCAGTTCATTGGCTATATTTAAGAGGGAGTTAGATGTGGCCCTTGTGGCTAAGGGGATCAGAGGGTATGGAGAGAAGGCAGGTACGGGATACTGAGTTGGATGAACAGCCATGATCATATTGAATGGCGGTGCAGGCTTGAAGGGCCGAATGGCCTACTCCTGCACCTATGTTTCTATGTTTCTATGTCTATGTTTCTATGTCTCATAGCGAGCTGGCCAGGGTGAACAATTGTGCAGAAGAAGGTGCAGGTGAATAATAGTGTGAGAACATGTCAGGTGATTGTTGGGAAAATAGAGGAAAAGACCCCAGCATGCTTTTTGAGTGGCGAGAATCTGCCGTGGAAAGCCAACTGCGTGTGTTGGAACAGGAAGGCAAACACTGGAAATGATGCAAGAGAAAGCAAGACGCTGAGCCTCGACAGCAATTTGGAGAGCTATCAGCAACACGGCAACAGGCCCTCTGGTCAAACTCATCCATGCTAAGAAAGGTGCCCACCAAGGGTCTGATGAAGGGTCCCGACCCGAAATGTCACCTATCGTTTGTCTCCAGAGAAGCTGACTGACCCGCTGAGTTACTCCAGCAATGTGTGTCTATCGCTGTGTTTAGCTGAGCTAGCCCTATTTGATTGTGTTTGACCCATATTCTTGTACAACCTTTCCTATCTATGTATCCCAATATCTTATAAAAATTGTAGATGAAATGTCCAGCAGCTTAGTCCACACATTCACCACCCTCCCTGTGAAACAGCTGCCACATCAGGACCATTTGAAATCTTACCTTCCTCACCTTGATCTCTATGGGAGGAAAGTAGAGGGCTGTGTCAGTCTGGAGGATCGTGAACCGTGGATGCCATAATAGGGAAAGACACGAGCTATTTAGGACCTAGAAGAATGACATTTCTTCCTCAGGCAATTGGGAATCTTTGGAATTCAGCACATGCTGTGGCTATTTTGAACTCTGAGCGACAAGGGGTGCAGGGATCAAATATTACAGGGACAAGGCACACGATGATCCTATCGAATGGTGAACTGGCACCTGAGGCTGAGTGGCTTACTCCAGTTTCTCTTTCTTAGGAGGGCTTTCGAAAGTAGTAAAAAAAGCTAATTTCCGCTCACAGGAAGAGGGCTTAAATACCAGCCAATTGGCAGAGAAATCCAAGGCAGATGAGGAATATGGTCTCATACAAGAGTTGCTGTGCGTGGCGTTTAAGGGCACCATTCTCTGTGTAAAAACCTTGGCCCACACATCTTCATTAAACTTTCCCCCTCTCGCCTTATCTCCATGCCCTCTATAGTTGGACCAAGTTTACAAACTTCCATGTCAACCACAGTTCCGTTACCTTGTCGTCCACATCCATCCTCCTTACTGGAACATGTTGATCCTGCACTTTGATCAGCTGCCCTTCAAATGACTCTGTGGACTTACCAAATAACAACTGCTCCCAATCTACCCTCCTTAGCTCCTGCCTAAAGACATTGTAATCTGCCTTGCCCCAATTAAGGCCTTTCCCTCACCATCCACACCAGTCCCTATTCAAAAGATTCTTAAAACCTATTGATCACACTGTCTCAAGCCAACTATCGGCCAATCAGGGAACTTCCCTGCCTGGGGTCATCTTTTGCCGGCCATAATGAGTCCCAATCTTTCCTTGCTTTCAGCTCCCCCTCCCCAAAGAGTCCCCAGCCCAAATGTAACCTGGCCATTTCCCCAGGGATGCTGCCTGACTCACTGAGTTACTCTAGCATTTAGTGTCCATCTTTGGTACAAACCAGCATCTGCAGCTCCTCTTTATTACATGAAAATATATGGAGTTGTGATCACTATGGAGGTGTACATCCACCAAGATTAGGAGGTTTCCCAGTTCTCTTTTAAGTGATTCTGTTTCCCTGCATTGTGGACACTAGGTTCCCACTGTGGGAAGTGGAGGTTGTGAGGGGCAGGGTGAGGGGATGTGGGGAGTATTGTAGAGGTAGATGCAGGAAGATTGTTCCCGATGTTGGGGAGGTCCAGGACAAGGGGTCACAGCTTAAGGATAAGGGGGAAATCCTTTAGGACCGAGATGAGAAGGACTTTTTTCACACAGAGAGTGGTGGGTCTCTGGAACTCTCTGCCACAGAGGGTAGTTGAGGCCAGTTCATTGGCTATATTTAAGAGGGAGTTAGATGTGGCCCTTGTGGCTAAGGGGATCAGGGGGTATGGAGAGAAGGCAGGTACGGGATACTGAGTTGGATGATCAGCCATGATCATATTGAATGGTGGTGTAGGCTCGAAGGGCTGAATGGCCTACTCCTGCACCTAATTTCTATGTTTCTATGTTTCTAACAGGCCCTTCGGCCCACCCGAGTCCGCGTCGACCAGCAATCCACGCACACTAACACTATCCTACACACACTAGGGACAATTTACAATTACACCAATCCAATTGATCTGCAGACCTGTATGTCTTCGAAGTGTGGGAGGAAACCAAAGATCTCGGAGAAAGCCCTCACGGTCACAGGGAGATCATGCAAACTCCGTACAGACAGCAATCGTAGTTGGGATTGAACCCAAGTCATCGGTGCTGTAAGTCACCAAAGGGCCGAATGGCCCTACTCCTGCACCTGAGTAGGTGAGTGGTAGAATATGGGGGGGGGGGGGTTAATGGGTATGTGGGGTTACAGGGAGAATTAGTAGGAAATGTGATTGCTGTAAAACCTGACTTGACTCAATGGGCTGAATGTTCTCATTTCTGCCATAAAGAAGATTGAAGAAGTATTGATATATTTTTAGAGGAAAGGGAATCAATGTATACAGGGTAATTGCAGAACAGTGACGCTGAGGGAAAACGTTAGCCATAATCTTACAGAACAGATGCAAGAAGCTGAATGCCTCTGTGTTTACATCTTCTTATCTACCTAAAAATCGATCCTCAGCTCCCCGGATCTCTTTGTGCAGAACAACAGTCAGCATTCTGTCAGTTCCAGGAAAGGACTTTGTTCAGGGCTAAATTTAAACCTTTAATAACTGCAAATCCCGAGAGAATGGAAGAAATGTCTGCAACGAGCATTGGCTCCAATCTAGGCTGATCCATTCACACTCGCCTTCTCGAAGTTGCCTAGAAGCCGTGTGATCCTGCAGTTAGGAACTTCAACAACAGCCATTTCTACATTTAAATAGAAACACTTGCCTTTATAGATCTTATTTGTTGTTCACTCTACCTTTTTATTCTCAGCCCTGGTCTCTTGAAATGTCTCATCATTGATTTATCCACTGTAAGGGTGAGGACATTATCGGCTGTTCCAGCATTATTTCATATTTCTAATTGCCCTTGCGGGGTGGTGGTGGGCTTCATCCTTGAACCACTCCACTGGCGAAGATGTTCCCTTGGTGCTGTTGTGGAGGGAGTTCCAGGGTTAAGACCCAGTGATGATGAAGGCATGGCGATATATTTCCAAGGCAGGATGGTTGTTGACTTGGAGGGGAATCTACAGGCAGTGGTGTTTCCATGCACCTACTGCCCATGTCCTTTCAGAAGGCAGAGTTGGGGGCTTTCGAGGGGAAGTCGGAATGGGCTTGGTGAACTGCCCAATTGTTCTACACCTGATCTTGGTCTGTCTAACAGGGTTGCGTCAGAATCAAATTCCTGATCGTAAGTACCCGAGCCAGAAAATCAGTTAACCAGCAACCCTGGGAGAACATCGAGTGGCATTATTGGAGGGCAGAAGCCATGTTTCCAGAGCATCTATCGTTGGCTAAACATGGTTCACAGACCAGAGGCAGCAGGAAGTGTGTGGCCCAGTGGCACACAGCTGATAAAGTCTTTGCCTCACATCGCCAGAAACCCAGGATCTATCCTGCCCTTGGGTGCTGTCTGTTTGGAGTTTGCACGTTCTCCCTGTGACCGCACAGGTTTCAATTTCCTTCCAACATCCCAAAGACTTGCAGGTCGATAAGTTAAATGTCCGCTTGTAAATTGCTCCTAGCGTGTAAATAGGAGGATCTGAGGAGAGTTTCTGAGGAAATGAGAGAACAATAGTTCATGGGAACAAATTAGTGCCAATGTGTGGTTGATTAGTGAGCTGACATAGACAACTGGCCAAATGGTGTGGTGTGTAGCAAGTGTGAATGATGATTGGATCTGAAAATACAAAGCGAGGTTTGGGGGAACCGCATTATCGTTGCACCCTGGCTTTACGTAAATGGGCTGCAGCCGGTCATAGAGTCATAGAATCATAATCATACAGCATGGAAACAGGCCCTTCGGCCCAATTAGTCTATGCCAGCCAACATGCTCCATCTTCAATAGTCCGCACCTGACCCATCTAAACCTTCCCTATCCATGTACGTCCAAAAGTCTCTTGAATTTACGATAGGACCTGCCTTAACTACCTCCTCAAGCAACTCGTTCCATAAACCGAACGTCAATTGTATAAAAAGGTTACCCCTCAGGTTCCTATTAAATCTTTCTCCCCTCACCTTAAACCTATGTCCTCCAGTTCTCGATTCCCATACTCTGTGCCAATGTGCCTTTGTTTACCCGATCTATTCCTCTCATGATATTTGTACATTTTTAGAAGATCACCCCCTCATCCACCTGCCAGTTCAACTTCTCCCTAAAGCACAGGCCCTCGAGTCCTGGCAACATTCTCGTCAATCTTTTCTGCACCCTTGCCAGCTTGTCAACATCTTTCCCATGACATGGGGACCAAAACTGAACACAATTCCCTTAATGTGGCTTAACCAGCATCAAATATAACTGCAACATGACCTGCCAACTTTTATACTCAATACTGTGAGTGATGAAGTCCAAAAGCCTGTTGACCATCCTATCTACCTGTGCTGCCACCGGAACTACCGATATGTACCAGCACTTCTCCATCCCTCTGCTCTACTGTGTAGATCTGTGTAGATCTGTGTATTCACTATGTAGATCTGTCTCTTTGTTACATCCCCACCACCCAAAATATTAGAACCAGTGAAACGAACCTCGGAAACAGGTAAAAAGTGACTGTATTCTTGGATCATAAGCCACAGCAAGAGATAGGCTAAGCACGCTTGCTCCTGGCTGTGGTATTGTTTTATACATTCCTATTTCCTCATTTACAGTGGATGTGTTTTACAAAAAGGGTGCAGAAGCACTTTGAAATATGAAGTGTACTTCAATTGTGGGGAGAGATTGAATACACCTGCAGTGAAGGAGGCCGAGCGGGGACATGATAGAGGTATATGAGATAGACAGGGTAAATAGTCAAGAATATTCTTTTCCCATGGTTGGGATGTCAAAAAACAAGAGGGCATAGGTTTAAGGTGAGAGGAAAATGTTTTAAAGGGGATCTGAGGGGTAAAGTTTTTTTTGCTCACGGTGTTTAAGAGGCGTTAAGACAGACACTTAGAGAAGCAATGCATGGCAGGATATGATCAGAATGCAGGTAAGTGGGATTCGTGTAGATGGGCAAAAAGGTTGGCAAGGATGAGGTTGGGGCAAAGGATTCACCAGTGTGATGCCTGAACTGGGAGGTTCTATCCATCAGGATAGCCTGATCAATTGACAATCTTCCTAAGAATCAGGAGATATGTGTTGAATACACTGGATGGACATGGGGAGAAGTTTGGAGACACAAGCCACTGCAGAAGCCGGAAGCTTGAGCAGAAAACTGCTGGAAGAACTTAGTGGGCCGGGCAGCATTTGGAGGAGGAAATGGACAATGACGTTTCACACTGGGACCCGTCTGCAGACTGGGTCTGAAGACACGGTTTGCAACAGTTTGCTTTTTGTTGACAAGATACTTCCTCTTTTGCTGGGACTGTGAAACATGGTATTCATCACACAAGTGCAATGTCACAGGAGAATGACTCAAACTCAGCTGCTAACAAATTCATTTTCTCTTGGGTTTACTTCAAGTGACTGATGAACCTGATGTGGGGACCACAGAAACTGCCACAGTTGCGGCTGGAGGTGGCTGACGAGGCGGGCGCGTGGTCTGTGAGGTAGTGGCTCCATCCGCCCATTACTCTGTGCCTCTGTGAGCTCCCAATACAAGGCCTCGAGGTTCTCAATACCGTACACACGCACCTTCTTAATGTCGAGTGGTCACGGGCCGGAGCTCAGTGGGGAGGAGAGAGACAACATGGATATAGCGCTCAGCCCAATGTCCACACTGACCTGTTCAAACTAGTTAGATATGATCTCACTTTTGCATCTGCTCACTGCCTACCAGGTGCAATTTACAGAGGGATGTGGGGGGAAACTGGAGCAACAAGAAGAAACACATGTACAGGGACAACTTCCAAACTCCACACAGGCAGCACCTGGGGTCAGGAATGAACTTGGGTTACTGGCGCTGTGAAGTAGCAGCTCTACCCGCTGCGTAACTGTGCCATCCTCACATGTCTTCAAAGCTGCTTTGAGCACATCCTTGAATCTCCTCCTTTGTGTGGCTAGTGATCTCTTCCTGTGATGGAGCTCAGAATATTGTGTCCGTTTTTGGGAGTCTGATGTTGGGTTGTGAACGATGCGACTTGCCCAGCATGGCCAACTGAGTACAATAAGGCCTCGATACTAGCCTGGGCGTGACACTGACTTTGGCAAGGAGACCACACCTGGAGTATTGTGTGCAGTTTTGGTCTCCTAATTTGAGGAAGGACAATCTTGCTATTGAGGGAGTGCAGTGTAGGTTCAGAAAGTTAATTCCCGGGATGGCGGGACTGTCATATGTTGATAGAATGGAGCGGCTGGGCTTGTATACTGTGGAATTTAGAAGGATGAAAGTGGATCTTATTGAAACATATAAGATTATTGAGGGTTTGGACACGCTAGAGGCAGGAAACATGTTCCCGATGTTGGGGGAGTCCAGAACCAGGGGCCACATTTTAAGAATAAGAGGTAAGCCATTTAGAACGGAGATGAGGAAACACTTTTTCACACCGAGGGTTGTGAATCTGTGGAATTCTCTGCCTTAGAAGGCAGTGGACGTCAATTTATCTGGATGCTTTCAAGAGAGAGTTAGATAGAGCTCCTAAAGGTAGCGGAGTCAGGGGATATGGGGAGAACGCAGGAACAGGGTACTGATTGTGCATGATCAGTCATGATCACAGTGAATGGCAATGGCACGAGTTCCCCCCGCCACAGGTACCATGTAATCCTGCGCTACCTGCTCCATGGTTGGATAGTTGGCGACAAAACGTCTCCCACACCTGGTTTGCCAGGTGAGGAGGGGGCTGTGGACCCCCAGCAGGACCAAAAATAAGACCTGTCAAAGGGCGGATGAGCTCCTAGGGAGCCAACAGCCATCCACACTTCAGAAGCTGCGATCACTGTCGTACATAGCACTGTCAGGTACCATGCTCGTTGATGTTTTTAACGATGATGATGATGGCTCGAAGGGCCGAATGGCCTACTCCACCTATTGTCTATTCCCCTTCTAGTAAATGTGGAGGATGAGGACCCATTGACTTTAAGTGCCGACTATAGTTACACAATTACTCTGGTGGATGGCTTTCTGCAGTTCCATTGTTGTAGGGTTAAATGAGTGAATTAGGGAGTCTGAGTTGAAATCCCACATTAGCTGGGCAATTTAAATTCAGCTCATTGAAAGTTAATGACAGCACCGGACTGGAGTAAAATTCATCAGCTTCACTAATGACCTCCAAGGAAGGAAATCCTTACTTAGTCTGACCTCCAGGCCCAGTGGCCTCTGAAACCCTTGACTGACCCGCAGTTTAAAAGCCTTTCCTGCACTGCGCGCATCCTGTAAATAAATAAGGATAACAAATTATTAACCTGATCATCTCCTCAGAAGACTCTTGGAAACCCTTTCACTGGTGCAGGGAATTCCCCATAACCGTGCAGTTGTTGGGGTTTTAGGGAGGAATGTGGCGTTTGCCATGCTGCTACATCTCATATATTGAATTGGTCAATCCACCAGGTCCTGGAGTAGGAGGGTAACTACTCGCCTGAAAAACAGAACCCCTGATAATACACTGAACACGCCGAACACTTGTGCTCGGTCCACCACGGCCTACTGGGCCTCTGGTTGCCGATCATTATACCTCCTCTTGCCATTCTCATACTGACCTTTCTGACCTGGCCCTTCATTGCCAGAGTGAGGGGCCACACGCAAACTGGAGGAACAGCATCTCATCTTCAGCTTACAACCCTATGGTATGAGTATTGATTTCTCCAATTTGAGGTAACTAACCTAAACCCAACCCTCCCCCCCTCCAATTCCCTTTGCCCCACCTAGACACACCCATTTCCCCCCCTTCCTTCACTTCCACCAACATTCCTGCTGCTGGCTTCACAATGCACTCATCTATTCTTCTCACACTTTTGCCTTTTCATCACTGGCCTTCGTCCAACCATCTGCCTCTCACCCCCCCACCCCCCAGGCACGACAACTATCTGTGATCTCCAGAGATGCTGCCTGACCTACTGAGTTACTCCAGCACTTTGTGTTTTTTTGGGGGTAAACCAGCACTTGCAGTTCCTCATGTCCTTTGGTACTGCATTGCCACACTAAGCAATCAAATTCGGGAGTGGGTCTCTGTCAGCACTTTCACAAATAACAATCAGTGCCTGTTATTTGTGAGTCACCAGATGCATAATAAAGCACCAAAACCTGTTGTTGTTCGCCCTTTGGCAAATGCATTAGTCTGCGTGTTGGGGATGAAGGTGTGTTCCGGGTGCTGTACAGGTACTACCATCTAGTGGCACATTATTGACTTGCAAGAAAAGTTCAAACACTAGCTGCAAGCACATTCCTCTCCAAGTTTTGCACTGCACTGGCTAACACACATTAACCATAAAAAGATGCGGCCTGGCCCGCTGAGTTACTCCAGCACCTTGTGTCTTTTCTTGTAAACCAGCATTACAGTTCCTACACATTAACCGCAGCCACATCTAATCCATTTTTAGTTTCTGTAGAGGGAACCTTCAAGTCAAGTCAAGTCAAACAAACTTTATTGTCATTTAGCAATACATCGATATATGCAGTTCCAAACGAAATTCCGTTGCATTTGGCTCCCCGTGCAACACGATAATTAACAGAAGGATAGACATGGATAAAAAGGATAAAAGGATAAATAGACACTGGTGGCAGCCCATTACATGGCATTCAGGAGTCTGATGGCTCGTGGGAAGAAGCTGTTGCAGAACCTTGATGTTCTGCTCCTTATGCTACGATATCTTTTGCCCAAGGGCAGCAGAGTGAACAGTCCGTGATGGAGACGTGTGGGGTCTTTTATAATACTGCTGGCCTTAGACACGCAGCGTTTGGTCGCAATATCCCCGATTGAGGGGAGAGAGGTCCCGATGATTTTTTCTGCTGTCCTCACCACTCTCTGCACGGACTTCCAGTCGGAGGCTCTACAGTCCCCAAACCAGACAGAGATACAGCTGGTCAAAATACTCTCTATGGTGCCCCTGTAGAAAGTAGTGAGGATGGGATGGGGGAGGTGAGCTCTTCTCATCCGGCGCAGAAAGTGCAACCGCTGCTGCGCTCTCTTAACTGTTGATGAGATGTTATTTGACCAGGTCAGACTGTTAGTGATCTGCACCCCCAGGAACTTCCCCTGTACTTAATCTATTCTACATTAGCCTTTATCCAAAGTCCCACTTTGAGTCTGTGGAGAGAATGGACAGGTAATATTTTGGGTCGGGACACAACAATAGATAAAGTGCTGGAGTTACTCAGCAGATCGGGCAGCATCTCTGTAGAACATGCATAGGTGGCGTTGTTTGGTTCCCTTCAGACTCTGAGAAAGAGTTGGGGAATAATGCGGAGGTACATTTGTAACGATGAGTGGTCAAATGTACGCAACAAAAAGATAGGTATAACTGCAGCTTGTTTGTGAGTGGCCATGGTTACACCTATGACGTTCGACTTTACTTTAGAAATGAGGCATGAAAATAGGCCCTTCGGCCCACCGAGTCCATGCCAATCAGTAATCACCCCATACACTATTTTGCACATTAGACAATGGACAATAGGTGCAGGAGTAGGCCATTTGGCCCTTCGAGCCAGCACCGCCATTCACTGTGATCATGGCTGATCATCCACATTCAGTACCCCGTTCCCGCCTTCTCCCCATACCCCTTGATTCCGCTAGCCCTAAGAGCTCTATCTAACTCTCTTTTGAAATCATCCAGTGAATCGGCCTCCACTGCCTTCTGAGGCAGAGAATTCCACAAATTCGCAACTCTCTGTGTGAAAAAGTTTTTCCTCGTCTCCGTTCTAAATGGCCTACCACTGTGGCCGCTGGTGTTGGACTCCCCCAACATCGGTAACATGTCTCCTGCGTCTAGAGTGTCCAATTCCCTAATCATTTTATATGTTTCTATTAGATCCCCTCTCATCCTAAATTCATGAATACAAGCCTAGTCGCTCCATTCTTTCATCATAAGACAGTCGTGCCATCCCTGGAATTAACCGTGTGAACCTACGCTGCACCCCCTCAATAGCAAGAATGTCCTTCCTCAAATTAGGAGACCAAAACTGCACACAATACTCCAGGTTGTGTCACACCAGGGCCCTGTACAACTGCAGAAGGACCTCTTTAATCTGATACTCAACTCCTCTCGTGATGAAGGCCAATATGCCATTAGCTTTCTTCACTGCCTGCTGTACCTGCATACTTACTTTCAGTGACTGATGTACAAGGCCACCCAGGTCTCGTTGTACTTCCCCTTTTCCTAACTTGACACCATTCGGATAATAATCTGCCTTCCCGGTCTTGCCTCCAAAGTGGATAACCTCACATTTATCCACATTAAACTGCATCTGCCATGCATCTGCCCACTCCCCCAACCTGTCCAAGTCACTCTGCATCCCCATGGCATCCTCTACACAGTTCACACTGCCACCCAGGTTTGTGTCATCTGCAAATTTGCTAATGTTACTTTAAATTCCTTAATCTAAATCATTAATGTATATTGTAAATAGCTGCGGTCCCAGCACCGAGCCTTGTGACACCCCACTAGTCACTGCCTGCCATTCTGAAAGGGACCCGTTAATCCCTACTCTTTGTTTCCTGTCTGCCAACCAATTTTCTATCCTTGTCAATACCCTACCCCCAATGCCATGTGCTCTAATTCTGCCCACTAATCACCTGTGTGGGTCCTTATCTAAGGCTTTCTGAAAAGTCCAGGGACACTACATCCACTGGCTCTCCCTTGTCCATTTTACTAACCCCTGACTGGTCTGAAGAAGGGTCCCAAGCCGAAACATCACCCATTCCTTTTCTCCAGAGATGCTGCCTGTCCCGCTGACTTACTCCAGCTTTTTGTGTCTTTCTTCAGGGACAATTTGGAATATTTACCGGATCCAATTAACCTTCAAACCTGTACATCTTTGGAGTGTGGGAGGAAACCGGAGCTCCCGGAGAAAACCCACACGGTCACAGGGGGAAGGTACAAACTTCATACAGACAGCACCCAAGGTCAGAATCAAACCTTGTCCATGGTGTTGTAAGGAAGCAACTCTATCGCTGCACCACTGTGTCCTTTGTCTTGTGCTGGCCCTTTGACTTGAAGAGGAGGGGAGAGGAGTCAAAGGATAAGCTGTGAGGGCAGTGTCGGATTTAGATGAAGAGAGGCCCTAGGCTATTCCACGTGTGAGGCCCCTCCCAATCCCCCCCCCCCCATGTTTGCCCTCGCTTTCTTGTTAAGTAAGTCAACATGGCATTCCAGTGCTTCTCTGAGTTTACATGAGTTTGGATAAGACAGGGATTTTGCCAATCATCAAACCCTTCAGAAGCTAAAGGTGTAGCAGAAGATGCAATGTTTGTAAAGAGTTTACAAACAAAGCAATATATCTGGCCTTTTGAGGGAGAATACACAAGCCACTCTCAGTCAAGGGCCTGTCCCACCAGCATGCAACTCTATGCGATGAGCGCGACCTAACGTGGTCGCTTGAGCCGTCCGGCGTCGCGGGGCTGGTCCCACTTCGATCGCCGGAATTGTGCGGAGTTCGCCCCGACATCGCGCGGGGCTCCGAAAAACTGACTATGTTCAAAAATTCCGCGCGGCAACGGCTTGTCGGCTCGCAATCGCCTCGACGCATTACACACCGTCTCGACATCGTGCCTCCGTGACCCTATCTGTAGGTGCGTCTGTGGCCCTCTATGTGTGTGGCTCCGTGGCCCTCTGTGTGTGTGTGCCTCTGTGCCCCTCTCTGTGTGCCCCTCTCTCTCCTGGCGAACTTACCTTAGATTTCGCTCCAAGTTCGCCTCACTTTGCGCCACGTTGCGCCACTCACCCGACCTCCGCGCGGCCCTCACTGCCAGTTTGGTCGGGCTTGCCGCATGCAGGCGCATGCTGGTGGGAACGACCCCGTACAGGGGATCACCCGACCTCCGTGCGGCCCCCGCTTCTAGTTTGATCGCGTTCATCGCATAGAGTTGCATGCTTGTAGGACAGGCCCTTTAGATGTTTCTCTATTGACTTTTGTTGAATAAAAAAGAGCCTTTCTGCAAAACCTAGACTGCTTTCTATACACTCGCTTGGAATTTGAAAATGGTCCACAACGATGCTGAACTTGAGAGGGGCCCCTTTCTACTAAATAGGATACATCCTCATGTGATAATTCTACCCACAAACCAATGTGTGTTACAGTAGATCTGTGTTTAGCATCATCTATATCTGAGTCTGGAATACCTTGGACTTGGCCTCCCTTACCAGGTGTGAGCTGGAAATTCTGACTATCCACATTATTTTCTTGGCGCTCTTTAGCCTCTCCCTGTCCAATAAGTGACTGCTGAATTAGTTCTATATTTTCATTTTGAGCCGGCATCATGGCTGCTTTCTCATATTCAGCTTGCTGTTCCACGTCCTGCTTCACTGTTTCTGTTTCAGGGAGGTTTTCTTAAATGTTAGTAGTTGGCTGGATAGCTCCACCACACTGATTTCCTTGTGTTAGTATCAATGTATCCGCTTCACCGCTGGCACCTGTTGCCTCCGTCAGTGGCTGATCCAAGAAAGCAGTGATTGGTGTTAACTTCTTTACCGTATCATTTTCAAGTCTCTTTCTCTTGCGCTTGCTAGCACCACTTTCAAATCTTTAACTCATGCTCAGGTTAGAATCTGAAAATAAAAAGTAAATTAATCTTCAACAGTTATTAGAAAGGAAACCATGAAGGGGCGTTCTCACAAAATGGGGTCCACTTGAGTGAAGAAAAAAACATTTCTGTATATTTGGGAAATATTTCTTACAGAATTGTTCTTTATTGACAATTATATTGCAAAATCTGAATCACATCTGAATCAAATCTGTTTTCAAAAACAGTTTACAAAACAACTATGATTTTTCCTATCGTTAACATAGATGCTACAAATAAGCTTAGTTATATTATTAACCTGACAGTGGCAGCCACAGCATTACACACTAGGTTTCCAGCAACGATTACCAGCTCTACCCCTAGCGTTGCTCCCTGCCAACTTCCTAGTTCAAATATCTTTGCACTTCCTACTTACCCCTGAGTTTTGACTTTTAAAGCCTGCAAGAATCCTAAGATGTTCCCTGCACCCGCCATCGCTGCTTACTGGAGCACGTGTGAAAGTTTGCCGGACCCCGGTGCCACCAGATTGACACCGATGTGCAGTTGAGCGTGGCCAATGAGCTGAGCGTGGGCTGGAAAGCTGCGCTTTCAAAAACAATTATTTATTGCAAGTGGTCTGTCGAGTTATCGGCTTAAAACAGTATTATTCTGAAATGGAGGGCAAGGAAAATTACTGAAGGTAGGTATGGTACAAAACTTACCTTCAGCGGCGCTGCTGTCACTGGCTGTGTGCACAACTTTGGCGGCCTTTGGGGGGGGGGGGGGGTTGATATGCCGTTTTCTCGTGCCTGCCTTTTCTCGGACTGCTAGCTAATGCTGAAGAATTGTTCCGACTTCCGTGAATTCTGTGAATTTTTTTTTTAAACTGCAGGACAATTTCAGCGTTGGAGTAAAATAAAAAGCCACTTCTAAAGCTGTCAGCGCCGACAACGGGACGGATCTCCCGTACGGGACAAATAAAGGTAAGCCGTTTATTTTACATATAAACTTGCTTGTTAGGATGACCTTAATCCAAATGTTATGTTGCGAAAAGGTGATTTAGGCCCCATACGAACTGGCAGTGTTTTTCCTGCCGATATGGGGTTTAACCACAAACCGCAATGTTCCAATCGATCGTGTTCCACAAAATCACACTCGCAAGATTATTTAAATGGCCATTAATTTACGGGAATTAAACACTAAATTCCTTCCATTTGGCCTATAAATTCATGACAATGAGATTAAAAAATCATGTTATATTGTGAATTCTTGTGTGAATGTTATTTGGACACTTAGGCTATTTAAAAATGTTAATCTTTTCTTAAGAAATGGATAGATGTTTAGATCTAGTAATTTAATTTTGTAATTAGCTATAATTGGGTAACCAACTAATTATATGTTTTTAATTTCAGGTCATCCAAGTAAGATTGTTTCATATTTGTTTCAGAATGCTTCAATCCATTTTGAAACAAATATTCATGAAACATTTTTTTTAGGTCTCTTAATTTTTAAGAAAGTTATGGGCTTTTGACTGTCCTCGATCACAGCTTTTGTGTTCAGTCAATGGAAAAGCAATAGGGAACAAGATGCTAATTTCCGAGTATGAAAATGGCCATAACTTTTTAAATAATGAAGATATGAAAGTGAATTAGGTGTCAAATTAAACTTCTTTTTATGGTTTATGTGATGGGATAAATTGCAGACTTGATTTTTAAATCTCAATTTTGTAACTTGCTACTGAAGGGTTGTTTGGAGACTACAGTGCATTGTGACAGCATATGTAAGAAAGGCCTATGACAGTGTCAAAAATATTATACACCTTGGCCGGAGGCTCCCGAGATTTTGAGGCCCTAGGCTTCAGTCTGCAAGCCCATGGGTAAATCTGGCACTGTGTGACTGAGGACAATTTCTGCCAGGCAGAGCAGAGACTTTGCACAGGGGAACTGAAAGGGTAGACACAAGGAACCACAGATGCTGATATACAAAAAGTGCGAACTCCATCATCAAGTTCGCCGACGACACCACTGTTGCAGGACGTATCACTGATGGGGATGAGTCAGAGTATAGAAGAGAGATCGAGCAACTGTCCATATGGTGCCAGCACAACAACCTGGCCCTCAACACCAGCAAAACCAAGGAACTGATTGTGGCCTTTGGAAGGAGTAGGATGGGGACCCACAGTCCTGTTTATATCAATGGGTCGATGGTTGAAAGGGTCAAGAGCTTCAAATTCCTGGGCGTGCACATCTGTGAAGATCTTTCCTCGTCCGAGAACACTGATGCAATTATCAAGAAAGCTCATCAGAGCCTCTACTTCCTGAGAAGATTACGGAGAGTTGGTTTGTCAAGGAGGACTCTCTCTAACTTCTACAGGTGCACAGTAGAGAGGTTGCTGACTGGTTGCATCGTGGCTTGGTTCGGCAACTTGAGCGTCCTGGAGAGGAAAAGACTACAAAATGTAGTAAACACTGCCCAGTCCATCATCCGCTCTGACCTTCCTTCCATCGAGGGGATCTATCACAGTCGCTGCCTCAAAAAGGCTGGCAGCATCATCAAGGACCCACACCATCCTGGCCACACACTCATCTCCCTGCTACCTTCAGGTAGAAGGTACAGGAGCCTGAAGACTGCAACAACCAGGTTCAGGACTAGCTACTTCCCCACAGCCATCAGGCTATTAAATTGGCTCGGACAAAACTCTGAACATTAATACCCCTTTATCTGTTATTTGTACTTTATCAGTTTATTTATTCATGTGTGTATATATTTATACAATGGTATATGGACACACTGATCTGTTTTGGAGTCAATGCCTACTATGTTCTGTTGTGCTGAAGCAAAGCAAGAATTTCATTGTCCTGTCAGGGACACACGACAATAAACTCACTTGAACTTGACAAAACAGACAAAATGTGTTGGTCAGAGAGCGTCAATGGAGAACATGGATGGGTGAGTGTTTCGGTCAATCTGTAGGGGACGTTCCAACCTGAAACGTCGCCTATCCATGTTCTCCACAGATGCTGCCTGACCCGCTGAGTTACTCCAGCGTTACTCTGTGAAACGTCACCTATCCATGTTCTCCACAGATGCTGCCTGACCCGCTGAGTTACTCCAGCACTCTGTGAAACGTCACCTATCCATGTTCTCCACAGATGCTGCCTGACCCACTGAGTTACTCCAGCACTCTGTGAAACGTCACCTATCCATGTTCCCCACAGATGCTGCCTGACCCGCTGAGTTACTCCAGCACTCTGTGAAACGTCACCTATCCATGTTCTCCACAGATGCTGCCTGACCCGCTGAGTTACTCCAGCACTGTGTGAAACGTCACCTATCCATGTTCCCCACAGATGCTGCCTGACCCGCTGAGTTACTCCAGCGTTACTCTGTCTCTTCCCTTCTTCACGGATTCATTTCAGCAGACAATTAATCACACCGTGGAGGTCTGATCATGGACAGCCAGTATCCCAGAGTGCTTCAACCGTGGAGGTCTGATCATGGACAGCCAGTATCCCAGAGTGCTTCTCATCAGAGCTCGGAGGTCTGTTTGTGGACAGCCAGTATCCCAGAGTGCTTTGAGATGGCAGCCAATCAGAGTCCGTGTGGCGGCCCGGTGCTCGAGGTGTTGGTGTAGTCGGCGGCATCACCATGGTGAGTGAGTGAGTGAGGGGGTGAGGGGGGCAGCCGGGCTCTGGGGGCCGGACCGGACCGGACTCCCGGCTGCCAGACAGCCGGCAGAGCACAGTGCCCGTCCCCCGTCCCCCGTCCCCGGGCAGATGTCCCCACAGCCTGTGCTACCCCCCCCCCCCCCCCCGTTCATTCAGCTCCTGAATCATCGTCGTGACCGCGGGTCTTCAACCTGGAGCATTGCCTCTGTCACCGTGCCTTGCCTTCCCCGACCCGCCGGCTCTTCCCCGCGTTCCCAGCTCGTATTTCTGGTTGTACGTCGCCCCCTCAAGGGGTGACACGCACCCCCCCCCCCCCCCCCCCCCTCCAGCCCCCAGAGTAATCATTTGAACTGGGGCAAATTGATAACCAGATAGTGATAGAATAACATTATAAGCAGCTTTGGAGTGATTGCTGGTCTGTCCAGTGGTGTGGTCCTTGGGTGCTCGCAGCTGGTCATAGACTAGAGTCGTACAGCATGGAAATAGGCACCTCGATCCAACTTGCCCATGATGATCAAGATGCCTCCTCTTGTGGCCTTATACACCTCTATAAGATCACCCCTCGTTCTCCTGGTTGTATGACATTTGTTGGGTGTTCATTGTTTAAACTCCCCAAACTCTGAAGTTGATTGCTTGGCTAGCCTTGGAGTCTGTGGTTCTCCTTTTCTGCATTTGACCTTTTCTTTTCTATTTCCCATTCTCTTTCCCAGCCACACCGGAAGAAGAAACCATTCATCCAGAAGAAGTCGGCGGTGACGTTTCACTTGGTGCACAGGAGCCAGAAGGACCCATTGGTCGCTGATGAGAATGCTCCCCAGCGAGTTCTGCTGCCGGCTGAGGTGCGTCAACTGCAGCTGAGCACTGGCTGCGAGTGTACACCAGTTTTGTTAGCTCTTGGCTTCCTTGTCCATGACATTCCTTCATCTCTGGGTCTTTAGATGGGATTAGGAACAGGGCATTCAGCCCTTTGGTTCTATTCAGCTAGGTTGATCTGTACCTCAACTCTATTTAGTTTTGCCCCTTATACCTCCCTTCCCTGCATCCCAACAAAAAACTGATTGATCTGTTTTGAAAGTTCCAGTTGACCATTAGCCTTTTGGAAAAGCAGTTGTGCATATTTCCTCTACACTCTAAGGAAAAGTGTTTCCTGATATCTTTTTAATTTTCAAAGTTCTGCGGGTGATGGTACTTTTTTGTAATTTTTTTCCTATGGGTATATATACAAAAGAATCCAGAATCCTTGGTTTTGCAGCTTTAATTTCACTTTATTTCTGTCGAAAATTTTGACACAAAGTGTTTGATTAAAAACAGAGAATGCTGGAAGCTCTCAGCAGATCAGGCAGCATTTGTGGTCAGAGCAACGGTTAATGTTTCGGGTCCATTACTTTTTTTTTACAACTACTGTTTTTTTCCCTCCTCCTTTCCCCCACCCTCCCCACCCCTTTGGCAACCTCTTTTATTTTGTAAAAGCAGCATCACAATGTGGCTGGGGAATGTTGTAAATCCACTGGGACTGGTTATGTGATAAATACTGGCCAAGGTACTAAAGGGGAAACCCTGGATTTCTTCAAGATGTTCCGGAGTCGTGCACTGCCTTCCCGAGAGGGCGTGCAGGGTAATGATTTAACATCTCGAGGGAAGCAAATCCAACACCTTAGTCCGGCACATCAGGCTAAAATATGGACATGGGACTTGAATTCGGAATCAGAGATGGGAGAGCAGAAATGTTGCTGTGAAGGTCGGCAAAGGCCCATTTAGCCAAGCGTTGCTCAGACCCATTATCAACCCCTTTCTTGCAGAGAGCCGACTTACGGAAGCAGAGAGAGGAGCAGAGGAAGTATGGCGTCTTCTTCGATGATGCTTACAACTATCTACAGCACCTGAAGGAGGCATCTCCTGTCGCTGAACTCGTCGCCTCCAGCTCACACCTGCAGGGAACGCAGGCGAGAGAGGCTCCGGTGGACAATGTACAGCAGGAGGCGTACCAGATTCCTGTAAGGATTAGAGGGGGTATGCGGGAGAGCATGAAAATACAGACCTGGTGTGGGGAAGAGACCATACTGAGCAGCGTTTCTTTTGCATTCTTCAATCCCTACCAATTCTGTCCCCTTGCCACCATCAAAGGGAGAGCAGTGGATGGATGGTGTTTGAGAGGGACTGGTACCAATTACCATCCACACGTTCTATTGGCAGTCAGAAGACCATGCTGGGGGTGTGGGGCAAGGCCAGCATTTATTGTCCTTGAAGCTGATGGTGAGCTGTTGCCTTTGGGTTTGGTTCATCTGAATGCCGCCTTGTTGGGTGGCCTATAAAATAAAGCTTTAAATAGGTGCAGAACCATGGGTGTGTGTTGGTCGGTAGAAAGGAACCCCTCCCAACCCACCTCAAGCTTGTGCCCATGCATCATCTATGACATCATGGTGAGTGCATGGAAATTGCAGGAACAAATGTTGGGATGGAGCCATCCAGTCCATCTTTTCCCTCTGATCCATGTGATTTTAAATTAATCCCAGTTCCCCATTGCTCACTGGGATCAGTCCCTCCAGGGTTCTCCAGCTACTTTTATAAGGGGTGAGTGTTCCTTTCTCTGCCTTCCTCGGACAGATCGTACCGTGTTTTGGATGAGATCCTTTGCAGCCTTGTCCACCGTATGTGACCATCGCAGTGTGGTGACTCTGAGCTGTTGAGCCACATGTAGCAAATTAAAATAATGGGTTATTTAGTAAGCATCCTAAGTGTAAGGAAGACAAACTTCTAACAGTGCAGTGGGAATGTTGTAGCTGGACCTGAACCTGACCTAGCAGAAGGACAAGAGGTAAAGGTTTTCATTAGACTAGGGGAAAGATAGTGTTCTCTCTTGCACAGTGCCGTTTTTGTGACAATGTACTGGCACCTCTATCATACCTTTATTGATTGTACTTAGCTAATGGATAACATAAGTGAATGAACTAGAATGCGTATTTGTTTAGACTTGGTGTTCAAGTAGTTATATTATGTTAAAATGTCCCTAATATTTGTATATTGATAGGAAAAAAGACGATAATGAAGGTTAATATTTTAATTGATATCATGCCAGCAGATGTTAGTCTACTGAAATTGCACGGCTCTCATGCAACCCAAGAGTATCTCCTGAACAATTTGGCATCAAGTGAACCGTAAGCCTATGATCTGTCCTTGTGCTTCCAGAGTTATTCCATTAATCTTCCATCGTCGGTGTTTGCCTCGGAGTTTGAGGAGGAGACTGGGCTTTTGAACAAAGCTGCCCCAGTGCGAGGTAATCCCGGGGCTACTGCCACACACCGATTCTAAATGTTGCCCCTGCGTCAGTCTGGAGTCAGTCCTTGAAGCGTGAGAGTAGACTTTGACACAACAAGAATAAGAGGGTTTGGGGGGGGGGAGAGGGAAAGTAGTATTGAGGTAAAGATCAGCCATGATCATGTTGCAGAACAGGTCTGAAGGAGCAGGAGACTGACTTCTGGTATTTGGTCTGTCTGGGGCAAGTGAACTACTTCCAGTCTACAGTCATGGATTTGTAACGGGCTCTTTGGCCCAACTTGCCCATGCCGACCAAAATTCCCCGTCTATACTTGTTCCCCTTCCCTGTGTTTAGCCCATATCTCTCTAAACCTTTCCTACCTATGTATCTGTCCAAATGTCTTAAATGTTTTTATAGTACCTCTTCTGGTAGCATGTTCCATATACCCACCACTCTTTCTGTGTAAAAGGTTCCTATTTTTCCCTTCTCGCCTTGAATCTGTGTCTTGATTCTCCCATTCTGGGTAAATGACTGCATTCACCCTATCTACTCTCACGATGTTAGACACTCTATAAGATCACCCTTCATCCTCCTGCATCCGGGGAATATGGTCACAGCTGGTCTTTGGCAACAGTGCTAATCATTTATTTCACTTTGCCCATGCCGACCAAAATTCTCCATCTATACCCACCACACTGCGATAGTTGGAATACAACGTCCAACTTCTCCCTATGGGTTCAGTCCCTTGAGTCCTGGCAACATCCTCGTATATCTTTGTACTCTTTCCAGCTTAACATCATCCTTCCTATATTAGGGTGATTAAAATTCAACACCGTACTCCCAATGCAGCCTCACCAACATCGTGTACAGTTGTAGCATAACATCCCAACTGCTATGCTCCATACCCAGACTGATGAGGACCAGTGCACCAAAGGTCTTTGGGTTACCCTATCTACCTACGATGCCACTTTCAAAGGACCATTGCGCTCTGAGACGCCTCTGCTCGATAACACTCCCAGGGTCCTGCCATTCACTATAGATCCTAAACCTGGTTTGACTTCCCAACATCTCACACTTATCTGCATTAAACTCCATTAACCAGCTGATCAAGATCCCCATGTAATTTTTGATAACAAATAAGGTGGGTTAGGGGATGCAGGGCCAGTATAATCTCAGTAACTGCTTGCTGCTCTGGGTAACGGATGTGCTTGGATTGTCCTCAGGACCTCTCCCGGAGCTGGATCCAGATATCGTGGCTGCTCTGGATGAAGACTTTGACTTTGAGGACCCAGACAACATCCTGGAGGATGACTTTGTGATGAAGGCAGTCGCGAAAGAGGGCGAGATGGTTCCTCAAAGGTACGTGGGTTGTATGTTACTGGACGTTGGGTGGAAGTGAAATAAATGATTAGCACTGTTGCCAAAGACCAGCTGTGAAACCTGCAAGTTAGAAGGTTGGGAGAATTGGGGAGCATACGTTGCACAGGAAGGGAGACTGCCCAGTTCCTAGTCTGCCCCATGCGGTTATGACACCTCATCAAAATATAGTCTCTCTGTGGTTTAGTTTTAGATTCATAGCATGGAAACAGACCCTTCAGCCTACTGCGTCCATGCCGACACTGGTTCTATCCTGCACACTAGGGATAATTTACCACGTGGGATAATTAACCTACAAACCTAAGGCAGTAACTCTACCGCTGCACCACTATGCTGTCCCTGTCTAGAGAAATCCAGGCAATGGGTGCCCAAGCTGAGTAACATGCAGGGACGATGAGTGGAGTGGGCTGCTGTTGGGGAGGATGTCATTCGAGGTACTGCAGGCAATTGAAACAATTTCCTGTGGTAACTATCCCTGTGTCCCACTCAGAAACTGACCCAGCTTGAGCAAGAGGAAACTCTCTGTGTTTGTGGCCCCTGTAAGGAAGTGGGTTGTCCTGATGCTCCATCCCTGAGACTGTGACCCAATGGTGAACTGTAGGAATTTGCACTGGATCTGTGGTGGGTGAAAGAGTGTTTGTTCAGTTATACAGATGCCAAATGGTGTTTGGTTTAGGGGAGCCTCTTTTCAGCCCCGAGCTTGCCATTGGAATCTCCGGGACTGCCTGGAGTCCCCGTTATCATTGTCAAATGCAGACATCCGAGTATAAGTGATGGGTGGGGAGAATGCTTGGTCTCATGCCTCCCACCCCATCCCTTTATTACCTTGCAATCAGCTGGGAAAGAAGAACGCTAGTGGGCTGTGGAGTGGGTGGTCAGTGCGAATGTGTTTCAGTGAAATCAGGTCGGCTGCATTGGACATCTTCCTGTTCACTTGGCACTTTGTTAATCACACCCATATTTCCGATCGCAGGATTTTCCATTTTGTCACCACCACTCTCCCTGATTCAGGGATGCTAAATGACCTGGTGGTAATGAATTAATTGGAGAGGGGCATGGTACAGAAATGTGGGCTGGGGGCGAGGTGGAATCTTCCAATTCACTGAATATCATCCCATTCACCAGCTCCCTCTGGAGAAAACGTTAGCCGGTTGTCTGTACAATATTGCTTCAACATTCGTTGAGTAGATCCTTACAGAATACCAGGAATGAGTGTCTTCCTGCTCTCCAGGGGATCTGACGGCGAAGATGACGACGAGGATTGGGAGGATACGGAGGATGAAGATTATGACTCAGACGGCGCCTTGTCTGGCGAAGATGGATCACAAACCAGCACCAACAGAGGAGGACCCCCTGAGCTCCTCTTTATGGACGAGGAGACGAGAAGTCGCTTCACCAACTACTCCATAACGTCATCAGTGATGAGGCGCAATGAGCAGCTCACCCTGTTGGACGATCGGTTTGAGAAGGTCAGTTTGTACGAAGGTCACCACATCTATCCCTAGGCTAAACTTCACTCTCATGTGCTCCCTTCCTTGCTGTCTTGTGCATTAGCCAGAGGTCCCCACATTCACCCTGTGTTATATCAACGGGTCGATGGTTGAAAGGGTCAAGAGCTTCAAATTCCTGGGCGTGCACATCTGTGAAGATCTTTCCTGGTCCGAGAACACAGATGCAATTATTAAGAAAGCTCATCAGCGCCTCTACTTCCTGAGAAGATTACGGAGAGTTGGTCTGTCAAGGAGGACTCTCTCTAACTTCTACAGGTGTACAGTAGAGAGCTTGCTGACTGGTTGCATCGTGGCTTGGTTCGGCAACTTGAGCGCCCTGGAGAGGAAAAGACTCCAAAAAGTAGTAAACACTGTCCAGTCCATCATCGGCTCTGACCTTCCTTCCATCGAGGGGATTTATCACAGTCGCTGCCTCAAAAAGGCTGGCAGCATCATCAAGGACCCACACCACCCTAGCCACACACTCATCTCCCTGCTACCTTTGGGTAGAAGGTACAGGAGCCTGAAGACTGCAACAACCCGGTTTAGGAATAGCTACTTCCCCACAGCCATCAGGCTATTAAACCTGGCTCGGAACTGTGAACATTAATATCCCTCCATCTGTTATTTGCACTTTATTAATTTATTAATTCGTGGGTGTATTTATGTTTAGAATTGTAGTCAATGCCTTCTATGTTCTGTTGTGCTATGCAAAGAAAGATTTTCATTGTCCTGTCAGGGACACATGACAATAAACTCTTTTGACTTTGACTTTTGACTTTGACTTTGTTTCTCCCGTTTTCAGCTGTACGAAGAGTATGATGATGATGAGATTGGGGCCCTGGATCATCATGAACTCGAAGGCTGCATTCAGGTGGACAGTGAGCGGCTGGGTGAAATTATTGCTGATTATCACAACCAGAAGTCAAAAGAGTAAGTGGAATCTCCTTGCACAAGACAAGGCCATTCAGAATTAGTATCTGGAGTATTGAACACAATTTTGGTCCTGTTATTTAGAATAGGATATATTGACTGGAGGTAGTTCAAAAGAGATTCACTGGACTAATTTATGTGATGAAAGGATTGTAGTTAAAGAAACCTTTCACCTAGCCCACAGCTAACAATGACATGTTTCCTTTATCATCATGGCCTTTTTGCATATCTTTAATTCATGTGTTCTATATCACTGCCTATATCTCTTGTTTCCCTTTACCCGGACTCAGTTTGAAGAAGGGACTCAACCCAAAATGTCACCTCCAGAGATGCTGTCTGACCCGCTGAGTTACTCTGGGTTTTTGTGTCTATCTTCAGTTTAAACCAGCATCTGCTGTTCCTTCCTGCACAACTAGAACCTCTATAAATGGCAGATTCCTGTGACCGCCTAAATAAAATGTTTGCGTACAATAAATAAATAAAAACAACTGCAGCTTATGTTATGGTGACAAACTGTGGTGAACCCCAGACCTTCAAGAGCATATCAGGGGTGTTTACATTAATGTGTGAATCAAGGTCAACACTTATAGATGGGAAGGAGCCACCTTCCCCGAATGTAGTCACTGACTTTCAGACCCTTCACGGTGTGTGTTGTGCTTTGTAATTAACCTGTATTCTGGAAAGAATCTCTGGTTTATTCTTGCTCTTCCCTGTAGATGTCAGATGCCGGATGATCTGGGACCAAGAGCGGAGGTTCAGATACCAGGGGAGGAGGAGGAGGATGTGAAAGGGGAGATGGAGACATTGATCACTGAGGAAGTGACAGAGCAGTGGGACTGTGAATCCATCCTTAGTAAGTACGCTTCGCAAGGTGCTTGCTCTGATGAGATTCTCTTCTCTCTTTGATGTGCTCGGCAGATAACTGAACGTCGCCACACCACTTGGTGCGTTAGACCAAAACCAAGTCCACTATCCTATTGTAAGATTGATGCTAGCAATGTCTCAGAGGAAACACATTTTCACCTCAGAAATCCCACCAGAGAGATGAGCACTAAATCTGCTTTACAGTGGAGCGGAGGGAGGCTGCTGGAATGGGGGATGAAAGCGCTATGGGGCAGGAGGAAGAGGAGGTGGTGGTGGTGGAGGAAGAGTAGAGAGGTATGCGGAGGCACGGGTGGGGGGATTGGACAGTGCCGGGGTGCAGGGCGCGTGTGGGTGTTCAACGGGATGGGACAGTGTTGAGGGGTGGAGGAATGGTACATGACAATGCCATGGGGGATGGGTGCTGTTGCGGGGCAGTGCTGAGTGGGGTTTGTTCTCTTGTCAATGTGGGTGTAATAGTGATACGCTGACCCTGTATTACAGCTGGTCAGAATAACTAACCTAATATGATGGTATTAATCCCGCTGAATTTCTTCTTGTATAGGCACCTACTCAAATCTCTACAATCACCCAAAGCTGATAATTGATCCTCCAAAGGTATGATTTCTGATTTGATACAAAACATGAGAGTCGTATATCACAGAAATGGGCCTTCAGCCCACCATGTCCATGCCGACCTTTTTACCCATCTACATTGATCCAGATATCAATCATTAAAAAAGTTATGCCCAGTGGTTCCTTTTGAAATTCTTTCATTTTCCCTTAAAGCTACAACCTCTTGTATTTTCACACCCTTACTATAGGAAACAGATTCGGATACTTAACGTATCTTCTGCCTCTCGTATTTTTATGTACTTTAATCAGGTCACTACTCGGCCTCCTTCACTACAGGGAAACAAAGCCCAGCCTATCCAATCTCTCCCCACAATTAAAATCCTTTAATTCGGGCAACCTCAACCAAAACTGCACTGTACTCCAACTAGCTTAGTTAATGTTGCAGAAAGTTGTACTACATGTGTCCTGCTCTTATATTCTGGCCTTGGGTTATAAATGCATCGTGGCTTGGTTCGGCAACCTGAGCATCCAGGAGTGGAAAAGGCTGCAAATAGTTGTAAACACTGCCCAGTCCATCATCGGCTCTGACCTCCCTACCATCGAGGGGATCTATCACAGTCGCTGCTTCAAAAAGGCTGGCAGCATCATCAAGGACCCACACTATCCTGGCCAAACACTCATCTCTCCGCTGCCATCAGGTAGAAGGTACAGGAGCCTGAAATCTGAAACATTCAGGTTCAGGAACAGCTGCTTCCCCAAATCTGAACTATAAAAGCCTATTGCACGAATTTCATTGTCCTATCTGGGACGCATGACAATAAACTCTCTTGAATCTTGAAATGCCAGTATCCTGTATGCTGTTCTTACTGCCTTAACTATCCATGTTACTGCTTAGAGGAATTCTTGCACATGTAGACATGTAGCACATGTGGGCTGGATGGTTTGGAGTTTGTAAAATGTGTGCAGGATAGTTTTTTGCAGCAATACATAGAGGTGCCTACTAGAGGAGGGGCAGTGCTGGACCTCCTGTTAGGAAATGAGACGGGACAGGTGGTGGAGGTATGCGTAGGGGAGCACTTCGGGTCCAGTGATCACAATACCATTAGTTTCAATATAATTATGGAGAAGGACAGAACTGGGCCTAGGGTTGAGATTTTTGATTGGAGAAAGGCTAACTTTAACGAGATGCAAGATGATTTAAAAGGAGTGAACTGGGACATTTTGTTTTTTATGGGAAAGATGTAGAGGAGAAATGGAGGACATTTAAAGGGGAAATTTTAAGAGTACAAAATCTTTATGTTCCTGTTCGGTTGAAAGGAACCAGTAAAAATTGGAAAGAGCCCTGGTTTTCAAGGGAAATTGGACATCTTGTTCGGAAAAAGAGGGAGATCTACAATAATTATAGGCAGCATGAAGTAAATGATGTGCTTGAGTATAAGGAATGTAAAAAGAATCTAAAGAAAGAAATTAGAAAAGCTAAAAGAAGATATGAGGTTGCTTTGGCAAGTAAGGTGAAAGTAAATCCAAAGGGTTTCTACAGCTATGTTAATAGCAAAAGGATAACAAGGGATAAAATTGGTCCATTGGAGAGACCGAGTGGACAGCTATCTGCAGAGCCAAAAGAGATGGGGGAGATATTGAACAATTTCTTTTCTTCGGTATTCACCAAGGAGAAGGATATTGAATTATGTGAGGTAAGGGAAACTAGTAGAGTAGCTATGGATACTATGAGTTTCAAAGTAAAAGAAGTACTGGCACTTTTGAAAAATATAAAAGTGGATAAGTCTCCAGGTCCTGACAGGATATTCCCTAGGACATTGAGGGAAGTTAGTGTAGAAATAGCCGGGGCTATGACAGAAATATTTCAAATGTCATTAGAAACTGGAATAGTCCCCGAGGATTGGCGTACTGCGCATGTTGTTCCATTGTTTAAAAAGGGTTCTAAAAGTAAACCTAGCAATTATAGACCGGTTAGTTTGACTTCAGTGGTGGGCAAATTAATGGAAAAGATACTTAGAGATAATATATATATGTATCTGGATAAAGAGGGTCTAATTAGGAACAGTCAACATGGATTTATGCCTGGAAGGTCATGTTTGACTAATCTTCTTGAATTTTTTGAAGAGGTTACTAGGGAAATTGACGAGGGTAAAGCAGTGGATGTTGTCTATATGGACTTCAGTAAGGCCTTTGACAAGGTTCCTCATGGAAGGTTGGTTAAGAAGGTTCAACTGTTGGGTATAAATGCAGGAATAGCAAGATGGATTCAACAGTGGCTGAATGGGAGAAGCCAGAGGGTAATGGTGGATGGCTGTTTGTCGGGTTGGAGGCAGGTGACTAGTGGGGTGCCTCAGGGATCTGTGTTGGGTCCTTTGTTGTTTGTCATGTACATCAATGATCTGGATGAAGGGGTGGTAAATTGGATTAGTAAGTATGCAGATGATACCAAGATAGGGGGTGTTGTGGATAATGAAGAGGATTTCCAAAGTCTACAGAGTGATTTAGGCCAGTTGGAAAAATGGGCTGAAAGATGGCAGATGGAGTTTAATGCTGATAAATGTGAGGTGCTACACCTTGGCAGGACAAATCAAAATAGGACGTACATGGTAAACGGTAGGGAATTGAAGAATACAGTTGAACAGAGGGATCTGGGAATAACCGTGCATAGTTCCTTGAAGGTAGAATCTCATATTGATAGGGTGGTAAAGAAAGCTTTTGGTATGCTAGCCTTTATAAATCAGAGCATTGAGTATAGAAGCTGGGATGTAATGTTAAAATTGTACAAGACGTTGGTGAGACCAAATCTGGAGTATGGTGTACAATTTTGGTCGCCCAATTATAGGAAGGATGTCAACAAAATAGAGAGGGTACAGAGGAGATTTACTAGAATGTTGCCTGGGTTTCAACAGCTAAGTTACAGAGATAAGGGGTCTTTAGTTAGGTCTTTATTCTCTGGAGCGCAGAAGTTTAAGGGGTGACTTGATAGAGGTCTTTAAAATGATGAGAGGGATAGACAGAGTTAATGTGGACAAGCTTTTCCCTTTGAGAATAGGGAAGATTCAAACAAGAGGACATGACTTTAGAATTAAGGGACAGAGGTTTAGGAGTAACATGAGGGGGAACTTCTTTACTCAGAGAGTGGTAGCGGTGTGGAATGAGCTTCCAGTGGAAGTGGTGGCGGCAGGTTCGTTGGTATCATTTAAAAATAAATTGGATAGGCATATGGATGAGAAGGGTATGGAGGGTTATGGTATGAGTGCAGGCAGGTGGGACTAAGGGAAAAAAGTTGCTCGGCACGGACTTGAAGGGCCGAGATGGCCTGTTTCCGTGCTGTAATTGTTATATGGTTATAGGCCATAGTCCCTCTGTTCCTTAGTATTGCATTTCTAAACGTTGGGTATATCTCAAATGTATTAATTCTCCCAAAATGTACCACCTCACATTTAGCAGGATCACATTACATCAACCATACTTCTGCCAAGCTAACCAGATTATCAATAATATTCTGTAGCCAAAGCTTACCTGAATCATTATCAACACAGTTTTTTTGTATCCACTACAAACTTGCAGATTATTAATATCTGATGAACATCAATGAATGATCCAAGCAGCAATAGCTGTGATGCACCACTGGTCGTAGGGTTAAAATCACAATTCAGCCTCTGGGATCACCATCTGTCTCTTCTATCAGCAGCCAAATCTTGCGTCTGAAAGGTTTATCTTACCCTGAATCTCATGGCTCTTACCTTTTCGTCCAGTCTCTAATGAGACCATGTTAAAGTCCTTTCGTGGAAATGTATATTAACGGTGATATTGAGGAGTTGAGCATGGTTAATTGTCCTTTGTACCGGTAAAGGAACAATGAAATTCTTACTTGCAGCAGGCCTGGATAGAGTGGATGTGGAGAGGATGTTTCCACTAGTGGGAGAGTCCAGGACCAAAGACCATAGCCTCAGAATTAAAGGACGTTCCTTTAGACTGTGGAGGCCAAGTCAATGGATATTTTTTAAAGGCAGAGATAGATTTTTGATTAGAATGGGTGTCAGGAGTTATGGGAGGAAGGCAGGAGAATGGGTTTAAGAGGGAAAGATAGATCAGCCATGATTGAATGGCGCAGTAGACTTGAAGTGCCGAATGGCCTAATTCTGCTACTATCACTTATGAACATGAACTTAGAACGGGTCTTTAAATACAATGATCATAAGTAATATAATAAGCAAAAAAGTTAAATAAATTAATAAAACAATTATTTCTAAATGGAAGCCCAAAGTCCCGGGTACAACCACGACTTTGTAGTTTAGTTGGTGTTTGTACTGTTCACGAGCCTGATGGTTGCTGGGAAGAAGCTGTTCCTGAACTGTTTTCACACTCCTATATTCACCTTCCTGATGGCAGGAGTGAAATGAGAGCATGGCTACTTGGACAGGAACTGGCATTCTGGGCATGTGGGGTCAGTTAGGTTGCTTGGTTGGCATAGATGAGTTGGGCTTGTGTCTGTGCTTTATAGCTCAGACTGTCTTGGTTTTTCCTATCCAATCTCTTTAGACATTCTCCAGCATATCATCAATAGATGTTTGTGTGTTCAAGGAACGTACATCAAATGTTTATTGCTTCCCATAGTTTTTCTCCCTTTGTCTGGTTTAATTGCTTCTCCATTGGCAGTTGTGCTTTCAGTTGCCGAGTCTAAATGACCTCCCTTATTCTTGTTCCTCCTTGACTAAGCATTTGAGAATGTCAGTTGCTCTTTATGGAGTTCATATATCAGATTTATCTATCTTTTATGAACCACGTTGACGCTTCACTAAATTATTAATTATATATATATATTTAAATTCTTTTCAGCCCAGTACAATCAAAGTTTCCATTAAAACGGGGATCCCTTTGGGTGTCTTACCCAAACCAAATCTCACGGCTAAGCAGCTGGAACGGCTGGAAATGATCAACGTCGGTGACGTTCCAAGAGCGTCCACACAAATACGTCAGCATGGCGAGAACAAGGACGAAAAAAGGCTCAGGAAGCAGGCGATTAAGGTGGAACGAAAGGTGTGATTTTTTTTATTATTTAAAAAACAAACCATTTACACCCCTGTCCTGTTCTGCTCTGTAACAACACAAAGCATGAGAACCGTGGGTGAGGAAGGGTGTCCGTGCGGTTTTAGGTAGTCAACATCAGAGATGTAATGACCCAGCCTGACGTTAAGCACACTACTGAGAGAGCGCCATGTGGCCACAGCTGGAAACCTAGACATTATACTTCAAGCCTTGGCACTGTCTGCTCTCAACTACAGATACAAGATTTCCATCAGGCCACTATTTATCCCTTATTTGAATACTAATACATATTAACTGGTCTCAAAACATTGCTATTTGTGGAGCAGAGTGGAATGGTTCCTGCATTATAAAGGTGAATACACCTCAAAGGTTTCTTATTTGGCCATGAAGTCCTGCAAACATGTGAACTGTCGGTCTGGTAAGTTTGAATTGGAAAGCTGGAAATCTTGTCAACCTGGAAAGGGTACAGAGAAGATTTACGAGGATGTTGCCAGGACTAGAGGGTCTGAGGTATAGGGACAGGTTGAGTAGGCTGGGACTCTATTACTTGGAGCGCAGGAGGATGAGGGGTGATCTTATAGAGGCGTACAAAATCATGAGAGGAATAGATTGGGTAGAGGCACACTCTTCTTGTCCAGAGTAGGTGAATCGAGGACCAGAGGACATGGGTTTAAGGTGAAGGGGAAAAGATTTAAAAGGAATCTGAGGGGATAACTTTGTACACAAAGGGTGGTGGATGTATGGAACAAGCTGCCAGAGGAGGGACTATCCCAACATTTAAGAAACAATTGGACAGGTACATGGATAGGACCAGTTTGGAAGGACATGGACCAGATGTTAGCAGGTGGGACTTGTGTAGCTGGGACATATTGGCTGCTGTGGGCAAGTTGGGTCTGTTTTTATGCCTGCTGAAGGGCCTGTTTCTAAGCTGTACTATATAATGTGAATAGTCAGATAGTACGTTCCCTAGAGCAGGGAAATCTTAAAGTAGAGAGCAGTTTTAAAGTGAAGGGGAAAGATTTAAAAGCGACCCAAGAGGCAACTTTTCACACAGAGGGTGATGCATACACGGAATGAGTTGCCAGCAGAAATAGTAGACATGGGTACAGTTATGATCTTTAAAAGACATTTCAACAGATACATGGATAGGAAAGATTTGGGGAGATATGGGGCAGGAGCAGGCAAGTGATTGGGCAGGGTTACACAAAAAGCTGGAGAAACTCAGCGGGTGCAGCAGCATCTAAGGAGCGAAGGAGATAGGCAACGTTTTGGGTCGAGACCCTTCTTCAGACTGATTCAGACTCAAGTGATTGGGCAACTTGGTCAGTATGGATGAGTTGGGCTCGAGCCTGTTTCTGTGAGGTATAACTATGATTCTGTGTTGTCCAAATGCAGGAGTATTTTAGTTTATGGTGAATGATTCTTGCAAGAAGTGTATTATGTATTGGGAAATGCTGTAGTACGGGGTGATGGCGGAATAATTCTGCAGTCCAATGTGCTGTATGTTTCTATTCAAAATTGGCTGCTTTTGTTTTTAAGGTAAAAGTTTCACTTTTGAAAGTGAAATTTCACAAATTTATGAAAGCAGGATGTAATTAGAGTTTGCATTTGTTCGTTGCTCTTGGCTAATTGGCAAATTCATTTTAAACCTTATGGGCAGCTGTCTCAGTGGAAACCTGTATGCTGAGTTGGTTAACAAATCCCAAGCCATGACATCTGCTCCCCTTCACCCCTACCCTTTGGCCTCTTGACCAGTTCATTAGACTTGGAATCCTGCCAGGCACAGCATAAAAGGTGTCTCTTCTGCCAATTGTAACTGTCTGCTCGTTTGAAGAAAGTCTCTATTGGGGACTGTTCATTATTCTTTCCATGTGACCTTGAAAATGCCTCTAATTTTACTTGAAAGTTACTATTGAATCTGTTCCCACCACCCTTTTGACAGCATCTTCCACACAGTGTATTTGCAAAATACAAAATTGTGGCTCCTTTGGGTTCTTTTGTCATTCATATATTACTCGTGTCTCTTGAAACACTTACCTTTACTCTAACAAAACCAGGGACTATCTTTGAATCTCTCCTCACCTGCTCGAGCGAAGAAGTTCCAAAACTCGGCAGTTTAAATCTATGTTAAGAAATGTTTTGCCTCTTCTGATCATTTATCTCTCACTGATCTCAGGAGCGAAGAATTGAGAAAAAAACTAACAGAGCAGCTTTCAAGATGGAGAAGGTTCGACAGGAACAAGTGCTACTGAACCTAAAACAGAACTTGCAAGGCATCAAACTCTGAGGGTTGGTGATGAGGGTGTCATGTCCTGCTTTACCTAACGGTTGGACTAAGGAAGAATGTCATGACAAAGACTTGCAACTCACTGCGCACTTGGCAAACAAACTGCCTGCTCTGATAATCTTAAACCCCTGGGAGCAACAGTGAGCCCAGACCTTTCTCTGAGAACATCAAAGGACGAACCTTTGAGGTGGGAGGGGGTTTATACTGCAATACGCGGCATCAGCATCGATGTCAGAAACTTTGAAGAATAAAAATTGAAAAGAGATTGCTTTTGTATGTTATAAAATGTATTTTGTAAAATAAGTTGTGGGACACTGCTGTTATTCGTGTCACATTGCAAAGTCAGGATGTCAGATGTGGTTGATCTTTTGGAAGTGGAACATTTGAGTAGAAGATCCTTGCCCTTGCCCAGGGTTTGCTGGTTGGTGAACCTCTGTGCATGGTCCAGTCTTGTGCTTCACTGCAGCATTGAGGAAGTACAACACTGCTTGGGGTGATGTCTCACTTTTTATGGCATCTGACATCTCTTGGTATCTTGTTTGAGGGAGAACAGGACTTTAGCAAACATTCCTCCGAACAGGAATGTTTAGGACAGGGGTCGGCGACCTTGGTCTACATAGAAACATAGAAAATAGGTGCAGGAGTAGGCCATTCGGCCCTTCGAGCCTGCACCGCCATTCAATATGATCATGGCTGATCATCCAACTCGGTATCCTGTACCTGCCTTCTCTCCATACCCCCTGATCCCTTTAGCCACAAGGGCCACACCTAACTCCCACTTAAATATAGCCAATGAACTGGCCTCAACTACCTTCTATGGCAGAGAATTCCACAGACTCACCACTCTCTGTGTACCAAGATCTTCTCATCTCGGTCCTAAAACACTTCCCCCTTATCCTTAAACTGTGACCCCTTGTTCTGGAGTTCCCCAACATCGGGAACAATCTTCCTGCATCTAGCCTGTCTAACCACTTAAGAATTTTGTAAGTCTCTATAAGGTCCCCCCTCAATCTTCTAAATTCCAGCGAGTACAAGCCGAGTCTATCCAGTCTTTCTTCATATGGAAGTCCTGCCATCCCAGGAATCAGTCTGGTGAACCTTCTCTGTACTCCCTCTATGGCAAGAATGTCTTTCCTCAGATTAGGAGACCAAAACTGTACGCAATACTCCAGGTGTGGCCTCACCAAGACCCTGTACAACTGCAGTAGAACCTCCCTGCTCTTATACTCAAATCCTTTTACTATGAATGCCAACATACCATTCGCTTTCTTCACTGCTTGCTGCACCTGCATGCCTACTTTCAATGACTGGTGTACCATGACACCCAGGTCTCGTTGCATCTCGCCTTTTCCTAATCGGCCACCATTCAGATAATAGTCTACTTTCCTGTTCTTGCCACCAAAGTGGATAACCTCACATTTATCCACATTATACTGCATCTGCCATGCATTTGCCCACTCACCCAACCTATCCAAGTCACCTTGCAGCCTCCTAGCATCCTCCTCACAGCTAACACTGCCCCCCAGCTTCGTGTCATCCGCAAACATGGAGTTGTTACATTCAATTCCCTCGTCCAAATCATTAATATGTATTGTAAATAGCTGGGGTCCCAGCACTGAGCCTTGCGGTACCCCACTAGTCACTGCCTGCCATTCTGAAAAGGACCCGTTTACTCCTACTCTTTGCTTCCTGTCTGCCAGCCAGTTCTCTATCCACATCAATACTGAACCCCCAAAACCGTGTGCTTTAAGTTTGTATACTAATCTCTTATGTGGGACCTTGTCGAAAGCCTTCTGAAAGTCCACATATAACACATCCACTGGTTCTCCCTTATCCACTCTACTAGTTACATCCTCGAAAAATCATATAAGATTCGTGAGACATGATTTGCCTTTCATAAATCAATGCTGACGTTGTCCAATGATTTCACCACTTTCCAAATGTGCTGCTATCCCACCTTTAATAACTGACTCTAGCATTTTCCCCACTACCGATGTTAGACTAACTGGGCTGCAATTCCCCGTCTTCTCTCTCCCTCCCTTTTTAAAAAGTGGGGTTACATTAGCTACCCTCCAATCCTCAGGAACTACTCGAGAATCTAAAGAGTTTTGAAAAATTACCACGAATGCATCCACTATTTCAGGGGCTACTTCCTTAAGCACTCTGGGATGCAGCCTATCTGGCCCTGGGGATTTATCGGCCTTTAATCCATTCAATTTACCTAACACCACTTCCCAACTAACCTGGATTTCACTCAGTTCCTCCATCTCATTTGACCCCACTCCCCTGCTATTTCCGGCAGATTATTTATGTCTTCCTTAGTGAAGACAGAACCAAAGTAGTTATTCAATTGGTCTGCCATGTCCTTGTTCCCCATGATCATTTCACCTGTTCAGACTGCAAGGGACCTACATTTGTTTTAACTAATCTTTTTCTCTTCGCATATCTAGAAAAGCTTTTGCAGTCAGTTTTTATGTTCCCTGCCAGTTTTTTTTCATAATCTATTTTCCCTTTCCTAATTAAGCCCTTTGTCCTCCTCTGTTGGACTGAATTTCTCCCAGTCCTCTGGTATGCTGCTTTTTCTGGCTAATTTGAATGCTTCATCTTTTGTTTTGATACTATCCCTGATTTCCATTGTTACCCACGGATGTACTACCTTCCCTGATTTATTCTTTTGCCAAACTGGGATGAACAATTGTTGTAGTTCATCCATGCAGTCTTTAAATGCCTTCCATTGCAAATCCACCGTCAACCCTTTTAAGAATCAATTGCCAGTCTATCTTGGCCAATTCACATCTTCACGCCAATAGGGGCCAGGACGTATGTCTGTGAGCAGATGGCGGGCCACATCTACCACGTGTTCACATGGATCCCGCCCCCATCCCACCGCTGATGGCAGGCATCAAATCACATGTTCACATGGATCCCGCACCTTCGAGAACTCCACCAGGAGCATTGGCCCCTAGTTACGGATGCTCACGAACATGGCGTACCTACGGTCCATTGCCTTGGCTCCGTCCTGAAGGCGGTGGGTCAAATACTTACACTCACCCGTCCCGGCCTATTGACAACCCCGATCTCGACAGTGAAGCCCAGACACAGAAGGTGCGTGGCCGTGCCGGCAGCTTTGCGCAGGATGCGGTACAGCCAGAGCTCGGCAGTGTCCTTGCGTCACCACGCCTGGGCGTCTCGGGCCGGGAGGTATCAGAGATGAAGGTAGTCTGCGGGCTGGATGACTACAGAGATAAAACATACGCCTGCTGCCGGTTGATTTTGGACACCGTAGGTTACCCACCCGTGGGTTAGGAGATACATGGCTGATCTGTGCTTGCCAAAATTCCTCTTTGCTGCCAGTTCCATTGTTTTTGAGGATAGGATTTAAGCAGGGAGTTTCTTTATCTTAGACAACTTCCAAGCTGTCAGTGAAGTGGCCTTGCCAATATTGTCCTCTCTAACCAGTCTTTGATTGGTCTGAAGAAGGGTCCCGACCTGAAGCATCATCCATCGTTTTTTTGCCAGAGAAGCTGCCTGACCCGCTGAGTTACTCCAGCACTTTGTGTCCATCACCAGTCTTTGATTATTTGGTGTTATGTTAGGCATTGTCTTGTTCAAGATGAAGTAACAATGACATCTTCCCCATCTGCCCCTTTTCCCCCAGGTGTGGGATTCATGTTTGGCTCCACAAAAAATGGTTTCAAATATATATGCAACAAAGTTCACTGAAGGCCGTGAAAGGAAATAATGGAGGAAAAGGGGAGGGAAATGGCTTCCTTTGTCAACCCTAGCAACAGTTGCTACAGAGGACTGTGCAGTCTGACATATGAGGGGTGAAGGGTGCTTGGTTGCTCATCTACCAGCAGATCCGTAATACCTGGTTTAGAGGCCAAGCTTCAAGCAGGAGGTGGAAAATGAATGCTTCTAGTAAGTAGCTGGGCAAACGATAACCTTTCAAACCTTCTGCCGGCACCATCAAAAAGACGATGATAGATAAGAAATGTGCAACAGCAGGATTACAGAGAGAGAGAGGACAATAAACGACAGCCACCCATGCCAGGAATAAAGGTTGCGAGCAAGCTGGGTCTTGGGGCTCATTGTTCTTGTAACAGCCTCAGATGTGTGATGATGTCATCGCATTATCAACATCACAATGGCCATTCTTCATATATCTTCTGCAAAGGCTTAGCAAGCTGTAGCAGCTTTGGTGAAAAGGGTGAAAGGGGTTTAGATAGGCCCCCCATGGACATTAATCAAGGATGTAGGGGGAAGAATGAAGAATGGGATAGAGAAACATAGAAACATAGGTGCAGGAGTAGGCCATTCGGCCCTTCGAGCCTGCACCGCCATTCAATGTGATCATGGCTGATCATCCAACTCAGTATCCCGTACCTGCCTTCTCTCCATACCCCCTGATCCCTTTAGCCACAAGTGCCACATCTAACGCCCTCTTAAATATAGCCAATGAACTGGCCTCAACTACCTTCTGTGGCAGAGAATTCCAGAGACTCACCACTCTCTGTGTAAAGAATGTTTTCCTCATCTCGGTCCTAAAGGAATTCCCCCTTATCCTTAGACTGTGACCCCTTGTTCTGGACTCCCCCAACATCGGGAACAATCTTCCAGCATCTAGCTTGTCCAACCCCTTAAGAATTTTGTTAAAGAAGGAACTGCAGATGCTGGAGAATCGAGGGTTACACAAAAAGCTGGAGAAACTCAGCGGGTGCAGCAGCATCTAAGGAGCGAAGGAGATAGGCGACGTTTCGGGTCTGAAGAAGGGTCTCGACCCGAAACGTCGCCTATCTCCTTCGCTCCTTAGATGCTGCTGCACCCGCTGAGTTTCTCCCGCTTTTTGTGTAACCCTTAAGAATTTTGTAAGTTTCTATAAGATCCCCCCTCAATCTTCTAAATTCCAGCGAGTACAAGCTGAGTCTATCCAGTCTTTCCCAATATGAAAGTCCTGACATCCCAGGAATCAGTCTGGTGAATCTTCTCTGTACCCCCTCTATGGCAAGAATGTCTTTCCTCAGATTTGGAGACCAAAACTGTACGCAATACTCCAGGTGTGGCCTCACCGAAACCGTGTACAACTGCAGTAGAACCTCCCTGCTCCTATACTCAAATCCTTTCGCTATGAATGCTAACATACCATTTGCTTTCTTCACTGCCTGCTGCACCTGCATGCCTACTTTCAATGACTGGTGTACCATGACACCCAGGTCTCGTTGCATCTCCCCTTTTCCTAATCTGCCACCAATTAGGATTAGAATGCAAAAATTCTGGGGATAGTAGTCCTTTTTCTGCGGGCCCCTTGTAGAAGGGAATCTCATATATTTAAACCGCTAGGTTGTGGAGGGAATTCCAGAGCTTAACATCCTAGGTCTTGTTCAGTCATCATTGCTGTATCACTGACCACTGATGCCCACCCTAATGGGGTATAGAATAGATTCACCAGGCAGCTGCCTGGATTAGAGGGGTTTAGCTGCAAAGTTTGGCAATGTGGGATTGTTTTATTTGGTGTATCAGAGGCGGAGGGGAGACCTGATGGAAGTTTATAAAGTTATGAAAGACAGGGTAGACAGTCAGGATTTTGTGTTCTCCAGGGTGGAAATATCAAAAACTAGAAGGCATAGCTTTAAGGTTAAAGATGTGTGAGGCAGGTTTTATCACAGAGTGGTAGATACCTGGAATGTGCTGTAAAACATAAGATAATACCATTTAAGAGTAATTTAAATAGTCACATGAATATGCAGGGCTGAAATTGCATTGTATAGGCAGCAGGAATTAGTTTAATTTGGAACCACATTGAGTATAGACATCATGGTCTGAAATGCCTGTTCCTGTCTGACCTGTGCTATGATGGATCACATTTAACCTGAAGATAGTCAACCTGTTTTTCAAATCACTTTACATTCTTGCCCCAAGTTACCCAATTTCTTCAAGCACTCTCTGCTGCTGACCTGATGAGTGTTTACATCATTCTCTGTCCTCGTGTTGAAGAAATGTCCTGACCCACATGTCATCTGCCTATTTCCCTCTGGGGGTGCTGCCTGTCCTATTAAGTTCCAACAGCAGGGTTACACAAAAAGCTGGAGAAACTGAGTTTCTCCAGCTTTTTGTGTAACCCTCGATTCTCCAGCATCTGCAGTTCCTTCTTTAACAAGTTCCAACAGCAATTTGTTTCTTGCTTAAGAATGTAACGTCTGCAGTGTCTTGTGTCTCCTTTCTCTGTTGTAATTTATATATGTTTGTTCATTTTAATGCATTGAATGTTTTCCGAGACCTCCTTGTCCCTATGGGACCTCTCAATATTCTTGCCACATGAGCCTCTATGTTGAGCCTGTCCTTATCACAGCCCCAGTGGTGCTGGGTCCAGGAAATCTAGCCTGTTCCTTCCATGACACTTACCCTCTCATGCTCCATTTAAGCCATTCCCTCCATTGCAATTAGCTTCTGTCAAGCTGCCATCTCAATCCAACCACCGCCTTCAATCTCACAATGAGTGCCCTCACCATCCAGGGGCGCCCCAGAATGTTTTGTCATCTCTGCCATATCTCTGAAACGTCGGAGGAAGCAGGGTAGTGGTCATTTGTGCATCATATCACTTCCCAAAAGAGTACTTGCCATCAGTTTAGTGGCAGGTGTATATTACCCCAGGACTGCAGGGAGGAGGCCTCTCTCAATGGGTTTATTTAAGAAACCACATGAGAGCTGATATTTGTGCATTATGCCAACCAAGAGGCTATGCTTCTGTTAGGGAAGCACTCCCTCAGTCCCACACTCGAGTCAGTGTCCCTGCTACAGGTGAAACCATGACGTTCTAAGTTGGAGTTCTGTGCACCATGGAAACGGGCCCATCAGGTCAATTCTAACCATCACACACCCATTTACACTGACCCTTTTTATTCTCCCCATGTTTTTCCTCAGTTTTTCCCAGATTTTATTTCTCATCTAAGTGCCAACTTGCAGGACTTCTCAACCTGTATGCCTTTGAGATGTAGGAGGAAATCTCCCCGTCTCACTCCGCCTGCACTTCATGCTTCCTTGGGAAAGCAGCCAACATAATCAAGGACCACATGCACCCCAGTCATTTCCTCTTCTCCCCTCCCTCATTTGGCAGAAGATACAAAAGCTTGAAAGCACATCCCACTGGAGTCCGGAACAGCTGCTTCACCGTTATCAGACTGTTGAACGGACCTCTCATAAAGTCATTAATGGTATTGCAAACCCACCAACGCACGTCTGCAACTTGATGTTTCTAACTTGTAAATTTCAAAGCAAAATTTAATTTGCAAATGTTATACCTTTTATAAAAAACTGGGGATAGACACCACTTCACAAATTACCAATTTCCCAGCAATGATAACTCATCCCCAATTTAAGTTGCTAAATTTTGAAAAAAGGATGGGACAGGATCAAGGGTTTGGTTTAGTCCAGGGGTCGGCAACATCGCCCGCGTGCCCCGGGACTGGCTGTAGTTCCCAGATCCCTCGCGCCCCCAGAATTAGCTACAGCGCCCAGATCGCCTGCCCAGGGACTGGCTGTAGCACCCAGATTGCCAGCGAGTTCCGGGTCCAGATGCAGTTCCCAGGTTGCCAGCGAGTCCCGGGACTAGCTGTAGTTCCCAGGTCACCTACCCCAGGACTAGCTGCAGTTCCCAGGTCACCTACCCCAGGACTAGTATATATATAGAGAGAGAGAGAGAGAGTGCGAGCCCGGGACGGAGAAGCCAGCCTTCCGCCCAGTAGCTACCCGCCAACCACCACCTCCACCGGCTGCGGCTGTGCCAAAAGACACAGTGGCTGGCTGGCGGGCGTGCCGTCAGAAGGCGCTGAGGTGGCAGCTGATTCCGCTGTCCGGTCCCGGCGGCCGCTCACAGCCACCCGAGCTACTTCTCTCCCTGGCCACAATGTGGTTGCTCCGCGCCCGAGATCCCAGTGAGTGAGTGAGTTGCTGGCATGATCCCTGACCCCCTCCTTCTCAACGCTCCTGCCCTCCCCGTAACTTTACCGCAGGCGGCCCAGCCAATTTGTGCTGCCGACTCAGGCCAGACTCCCCACATGGCGTGAAAGGAACTCTTCCCCCCCCCCCCCCTACGGGCGCTGTCCTTTTACAGCTGTTTCCCACTTTACAGCCGCTTCCCATCAGCTGCCAGCAATGAGGGTTAGACATGGCTATCCTTCAGTACAACAACATTGTTCTTCATGTTGCTGTACTGAGGGATAGCCAAGTCCATCTTTCTTGGCTAACAAACTAACCTTCGGCCTCCAAGACGCAGGTAAATTTTCGTGCCTTATTTTTGTGTAAAAAATAGCGTCTTCATTGCCGGGAAATACGGTATAGGCCAGTTTCCTTAAGGGCCTGTCCTACAAGCATGCAACTCCATGCGATGAGCGCGACCTAACGTGGTCGCTTGAGCCGTCCGGCATCGCGGGGCCGGTCCCACTTCAATCGCTGGAGCCGTGCGGAATTTTGCGGAGTTCGTCCCGACATCGCGCGGGGCTCCGAAAAACTGACTATGTTCAAAAATTCCGCGCACCAACGGCTTGTCGGCTCACAGTCGCCTCGACGCATGACACACCACCCCGACATCGTGCCTCCGTGACTCTCTCTGTAGGTGCCTCCGTGACCCTCTATGTGTGTGGCTCCTTGGCCCTCTGTGTGTGTGTGTGCCTCTGTGCCCCTCTCTGTGTGCCCCTCTCTGTCCTGGCGAACTTACCTTAGACTTCGCTCCAAGTTCGCCTCACTTTGCGCCGTGTTGCGCCACTCACCCGACCTCCGCGCGGCCCCCGCTTCTAGTTTGATGGCGTTCATCGCATAGAGTTGCATGCTTGTAGGACAGGCCCTTAACTTTCCCAATTCTCCAAGATACTGGAAAAACTCTTTACTGAAAGACTAGACACAAGTTGCTGACTGATAGTATTGATTGAGATCGAATTAATCAAATTAAAATAAGAAATCACTAATTGTATGGACAAAAAAAAAACTCAGTGGGAGTATTTATCTAAAAAAAGATTTTGATACTAATATATCACAATATATTACTTGATAAATTGGAAAAGTACGGTATCAGGGGGGTGGTGTTGAATTGGTTGAGCAGCTATTTAAATAGCAGGCAACAGTTTGTGAAGATAGGCGAGCACAAATCAACATGTGGAGTACCACAGGGGTAAGCATGAGGGCCAAAATTGTTCATTCTGTATATAAATTATATATGTAGAGTATCAAAAATATTGAAATTTGTTTTATTTGCGGACGATACTAATGTCTTTTGTTCTGGGGAGAATTTACTGCAGCTTTTGGAAGGGATCACATCAGAAATGAGAAAATTAAAAAGGTGGGTTTGACATAAACAAATTCTCATTAAATTTGAACAAAACAAAGGTTGTGTTGTTTGGAAATTGTAAAGTAAGCACTCGGGTACAAGTGAGGATAGATGGTGTTGATATAGAAAGAGCGTATGAAAATACATTTCTAGGTGTGATATTAAACCACAAAATCTGCTGGAAACCTCATTTTAAACATGTGCGAGCAAAGCTGGGCAGGAGCATTGCAGTCCTGGGAAGAACAAGGCACATTCTGAATCACACAGCGCTGTACATTGTTTATTGTTCATTTGTACTGCCATATCTAAATTACTGTGTGGAGATATGGGGTAGCACTTACAAAAGCACCCTACATCCTGCCTACTGCAAAAAAGGGCCATAAGGAAGTTTATAATGTAGGATTTCATGAACACACTACTTCTCTGTTTTTAAAGTCAAATGCCTTGAAGTTTAATGCAGCACAAATAATGTATAAAGCAAGCAATCATTTACTACCAGGTAATATACAAAAAATGTTCTTAAACAGTGAGGGTGCTTATAAATTTGAGAGGAAAGTTTAATTTAAAGAAACTTTGTATTCGTACAACTATGAAAGGTGTGTGTATTTCAATCTGTGGGGTGGAATTGTGGAATGATTTGGACGTGGAACGCAAGCACAAACATTACTCCGTTTCAGTACAAAAACAATATTTTCCAGAGGTATTAGAATGAGGAAGGGCTGTAATAACGGTTACCTTTTCACTACAACCACGATATTTTCCAAGATTTCATTGTCCCCATGCAACCACCCAATAGCACATGTAGCACTAATAAACCAATACCGAGAGGAAACCTGCATGGTCAGAGTGAGAACGTGCAAACTCCGCACAGACAGGATCTGAGGTCAGGCCAGGACACCAGAACTCTGAGGTTTCACTGTCACCCTCTTGAATCCTAATCAAATGAGTCCATGTCACCTCCCTGCATGCTAACCCCTTTGCAAGGAACTTAATGAATGTTTGCGTTCAACAACATTCACCCTGATCCCCCAGCACACTCTCCCTTCCCTCTTCTCCCCCCCTCTCCTCCTCCCCCCCCCCCCCCCCCCCCCCCCCCAATGCCTAAATAATTTCAGGCATTAAGATTCCATTTGTTTATTTGTATGCATGCCTGCGTGCCTGCGTGTGCATGAGATCCCGAAACTGCAAAAACGGTACATGATAGCACTACAACTTTTGGCCCACCTTACTCACCATTGTCCTGCAATGTGCTGTAGCAAGCTTGATGTTATAGTTTACAAGTTATTGACATTTAAATGTTACAAAAATCACTTTTCAAACCACTTTTCCACTTGCCCTGCCCTGCCCGTTACAATGTTAACAAATTACAGGACTCCCCAGTGCAATGAGAGATTTGTTACATTGTTGTAAGGAGAGGGAGGGTGAGGTTTGTTCTTTAACATTGTGTTTAGTGGGGGAGTGGGATAGGGGAGGTGAGGAGCAGGGAGAAGAGGGGGGTTAAGGAGGGGAGTAGAGTTATGAAGGGAATGACTGAGGGTAGGGGAGAGGTGAGTAGGGGAGGAGGAGAGGGGAAAGAAGAGGGAGGGGAGAGTGTGCTGGGGGATCAGGGTGAATGGAGGAAGATAAGGGTAGGAAGAGGGATGGCGAGGCACAGTTGGGGGAGGGTTGCCGTAACGCGTCATAACGGGGATCTCTGGCATCACAACGGGAACCCGTCAGCCGCGCCTGCGCATTTGTGGGCTATGGGTGAGTGGTGGAATATAGCGTTGGGGGAACAGGGCCCAACGGGTCCCACTTGGTCTAGTAACTATATAAAACATTGGCTATACCATAATTGGAGTGTTGGTGCAGTTCTGGTCATTGCACGAGAGACAGAGTATATTTGCACTGGAGGAAGCAGAGGAAATTCACTGGGATGTTGCCAGGGGTAGAGCGTTTCAAATGTGAAGTGAGACTGCGGAGGCTGGATTTCACTTGCACTGTAACAGGGCAAGGAGGAATCTGATCGACGTATTCAAAATTGGGAGGGACCTAGATCGAGTGAGAAACTTAGCAATTGAGTCCATGACCAAGAGGCATAGGCTTAAGGTAAGGCATAAACAGTTTAGGAGTGGTTTGAGAGAAAATCTGTTCACACAAAGCATGGTTAGAATCTGGAACAAGCTGCTTCTGGAAAGGGGAATGTTGCTGGGGGCAGAGACTCTCTGAACTATTTAGATGGCTATGGGCTGGAAAATGTTAAATGTAGGGAGAACTTGATGGTCGGCATGGACATGGTGGGCCAATGGGCCTGTTTTCATGCAGTAAGACTCCACAAAGGCAGGTGATCTGCCCCTTTGTTGTGGGGCTGGTGTCACATTGAGGCCCAGCCGTAAGGACCGCAGGCTTCCTTCTCCAAAGACCATTCATGGGTGGACGGGTGGCACGTCTGGTGGAGCTGCTGCCGCACAGCACCAGGGACTCGGGTTGGAATCTTACATCAGATGCTATCTCTGTGGAGTTTATACATTCTCCTTGTGACTGCATGGGTTTACTCTGGGTGCTCTGGTTTCCTCCACACCCCAAAGTCACGTGGGTTGATTGGTCAATTGGTCTCTGTAAATTGCCCTGGTTTGTCGGGCGTGAATGTGACAGAGGGACAACAGAATTTATATGAACACGTGATTGATGATCAGCATGGACTGGCCTAGTGGGGTAAAGAGCCTGTTTCCAGCCAGTCTAGAAACAAAACGGAATATTGGTCTCCCATAGGAACCTTAAACACGGTGTTGACATTGGTTTTTTTATTGTTACGAGATAGGGTGAAACTTGATTTTCCTCGTAGCAATCTTTCCAAACTGAGATTTGAATCCATCTTTCCAAGTCATGCTTCTGCATGTGCAGTAACAAGACATGTAGAATCAAATGTAATCGGTTGTTTCTTTTCTTGAGCGCAGATGCGAACCTTGTGGCGTGCAGCAATTGTGGAAGGAACTTTGAATCCGACAGTCTGGTAAGCTCCTGTAAGATTAAATTACTCACTCTTTTCATTACCGGTGTCTCTGGGGGCTGGTGACTAGGCTGGCAGGGGTGTTTGTGTGAGGAAGGACTCCCACCACTCATTTCCATGCTGCTGTGACACAGACCCAGGTCTTGACCTGGGGTGCTGTTTGTGCGGAGCTTGCATGTTCTCCCTGTGACCGCGTGGGTTTCATCCGGGCGCTCCGGTTTCCCCACACATTTCAAAGACTTGTTGGCTTGCAGGTTAATTGGCCTCTGCAAATTGGCCCTAGTGTTTCGGGATGTGAAACTGGGATAACATGGAACTAATTTGAATGGGTGCTCGATGGTTGCCTTGGACTTGGTGGGCCTAAGGCCTGTTTCCCTGCTGCATCTATCAATCATTCAAACTTCTTACTCTTGGTATCAGAGCCTCCTCGATGTGAAGGGCAGGGTTGCTCGGAGGCCCCTGCTATTACCGTGATCTTGATTGGACAGTGATACCATATTGAAAGAGTGCAACAAACAGTATTGATGTCTCTTCCTCTCCTGGTTCTAAATAATCGAACAATCTCATAGAAAATAAAGGAATTGGTAAACTTGGAACCTGTCTCTTGAACCCATTTAAGGGTTTAGTTGATAGGATAATTGCTTCCAGTTCTTGTCATCACTGCACCATATGATGGTTCTACACCGGGTGCTACAAAGGTCCAGTGACGATAAATGTCAGCTCCAAGATTTGACGAGAAGCTGGGATTTTCCTTGGAGTAAAGAAAGTGCAAAGAGATTTGGACACGAACAGGACTACTTGATATGGAGGGAAGATGTTCCCATTGACCTATAATTTAGCATAACCACAGGATACTATTGGGGGAAAAGGTACAAGGGGGATGAGCTGAGAGTTTTTTTCACTTAGGAAGTTGTTATGATCTTCTGACCAAATTCATCTTTGTCTTCAAATTGATATTGTACAACCACCCGGGAGGACTGGAGAATGGTTCAGACAAGATTGCTCCACCAAGAGTCAATACAGGCTTCATTGGCCAAATGGCCTCCAACTGTGCCGCAACAGTCTAGTACTTCTAATGATTCAGCTCACGGGCTTCCTTACATAGAAACATAGAAATTAGGTGCAGGAGTAGGCCATTCGGCCCTTCGAGCCTGCACCGCCATTCAATGTGATCATGGCTGATCATCCAACTCAGTATCCCGTACCTGCCTTCTCTCCATACCCCCTGATCCCTTTAGCCACAAGTGCCACATCTAACGCCCTCTTAAATATAGCCAATGAACTGGCCTCAACTACCTTCTGTGGCAGAGAATAGTAAGATTGAACGAGAACTTACCAGTTCGAAGGTTGATCATTATTTCATGAGGAGTCGAAGTGAGGGATTTCGTGAAGAGCCCGCCGGCGCGCATGCTCGACATACTTCAAAGTAGCGGCGTGGAATCACAGAAACCAATCAAGAAATGACTTCACATAGTAAGAATGAAACGACTAAGATTACCAGCTGAAGGTGATTGAGGGTTGGGCGAGGAGGGCACGAAATCCCTCACTTCGACTCCTCATGAAATAATGATCAACCTTCGAACTGGTAAGTTCTCGTTCAATCTTACTATTTCATTTCGGAGTCACGTGAGTGACTTCGTGAAGACTTCAAAGCTTCTGTGATGACACGCCCTGGACCACGTCCATGCTGTCACACCACTACCAGGGATGGATGGGAGGAATAACTTGCTGACTAGTCCATACTGCAAAACAAAGCATATTTATTAACAAACAAATCAAAACCCCTCCTTCGGGGACATCTCCACGTTCTTGCCCCGCATCTAGCACGGCTTCTGCGAACTGTAGAGGCGCAGCAACGGGCCGGTTGTAGAACCGCTGGAACACCGTCTCATTAGCCCATCCTGCTGTGGCGAGAATATGGTCCATGGGCACCTCCATGACCCTCGCCGCCGACGTCGATGCAGCCCTGGTGGAATGAGATTTGAACACATTAGTGTCGATACCTGACTTACCCAAGACGACTCGAAGCCACCTGGATATCGTCTGTGTTGTCACTCGATGGTGAGGTCTCTTATGAGTGACAAGCAGGTATCTCTCCATTCCTCTGATGCTTGCCGTCACCTTGACGTAGTAACGGATATGGGAGGCTAAGCATAGCCTAGCATCGGCGGGGTATGCCGGGAACTTCAGCTGCAGCCCTGTGCACCCAGGTCTGTGTTGCTTTAGTAGCTCGTCAACAAAGAAAACTACTTCTGTGGGGGTAGACATCATTCTGTCGACACGTAGTTTGTGGAGTGTCTGTACCCTCTGTGCTGAAGTCAGCGCTAGTAACATCACCAGCTTCATGGTGAGTTTGTCCAGCTGGAGCCCTTCCATGGGGGACCACGTCCTGAGCAGAGTTAAAACGTCCCTGACATCCCAGGTGATATTGTAACGTGGTGTAGGCGGATTCGTATTGAAAATACCCCGCATGAGCCTGGACACTAGCCTGTTGGATCCCACCTCAAAATTGAGGTAGAATGATAGAGCGCTCCTGGCGCTGTTGATGGCACTGTAGCTTAAGTGTTCATCATGGTGCAACCCCGCGAGGAATTCCAGGACGTCGGTTATAGTCACGGCATCGTACGTGATGCGAGAGCGGCTGCAGAAGGCTTCCCACTTCCTGATGTGAGAGCGGTATCTTCGCCTTGTAGACTCTCGGCACGACGCCGCAATGGTATCCATGGTCCGGGTAGACAGGCCGTATTGTTCTAAAGGCCGATTCAGAATCTGCAAGCCAACAAATTTAAATAGCCATGGCAGGGATGTGGCTCCCCTGAAACAGGGTGAGTAACTAATTCTGGGCTACCCTGCAAACGGACCCAAGGTTCACTGAGCGTGTCAAAGACCATCGGATACCACGGCTGTGTAGGCCAGTCGGGTATGATAAGGATGCCCTTGGCACCGTCCATCTGAATTTTACGTAATACCCGACTGATGAGGCAAAACGGGGGGAATGCATAGAAAAAGCAATTCCCCCAGTCTAGCGAGAATGCATCTAACGCTATAGCCCCTGGATCTGGTTCCCACGCGACGTAGGTTGGTACCTGATGGTTCAACCGGGACGCAAAAAGGTCAATGTCCGGTTTCCCAAATTTGGCTGTGATTTTTGCAAAAATTTCAGGATGTAACATCCATTCAATATTATCATTGAACTTGCGTGACCTGGCGTCCGCCACAATATTAAGCTCACCTGGCAAATAGGTAGCTGAAATCCAAATGTCTCTCTTGACACACCAGAGCCAAATTGAATTAGCCAATTTATCACATGAAACTGACCTGGTACCGCCCATGTGGTTTAGATATGCCACCGCTGTGGTATTGTCTATTTGGAGCCGGACATGTGCTCCAATGATCTTGGAACAATATGCACGAAGTCCGTGAAACGCTGCAAGCAGCTCCAAATAGTTGATCCCTTGTGATACCAACATCGTATTCTCAAGGGTATCCCATCGGCCCCCACAACTAGAGAATTGATTCGTAGCTCCCCAGCCATCAGAGCTCGCATCAGTTTGTAAGTATATCATCGGTTTCGCCTCAATAATAGTTTTGAACGATTTACTAATGTGGCAAACCCACCATCGTAATTCATCCAATGCTGCAGGCGGCAGCCGCATTGATCGATCATAATGACCAGCATGCCGTCGCAACGCAGCGATCTTGGCTCTCTGCAAGTTTTGATAATGCAGAGGTCCATACCGGGCTGCCGGAAACAAAGCCACAATCTTGCCAATGACAGTAGCTGTGTGACGAATCGATGGTATACGAGTATTAATCAAGTCTGTACACACCTGTGTTACCTCCTCAATTTTGTTAATTGGTATGGTGACTCTCATGCTAATGGAATTCACCTGGAACCCCAGATAATTAATTACCTGGGTGGGGCAGAACTTAGATTTTTCTGGATGAACAATGAACCCAAGCTGTTGGAACAAATTGACCGCAGCTGCCACCCCTTGTTGTGCTAATTCCAAGGTGTGGCCGACAATTAAAATATCATCTAAATAGGCCATAACAATATGATGTCTTTGTCTTAAATAAGCCATAATTGGCTTCACCAATTTAGTAAATAAGCGAGGGGCTGTGGTGAGCCCATTAGGCAACGCCCTATATTGCCACAGCTGATCCATCCAGATAAATTTTAAAAACCTTCTGTAATATTTTTTCATAGGTACGGTATAGTACGCATCCTGTAAATCAATGCATGCCATAAAGCACCCTTGTGAAATCAATGATTTGGCCGTTTCAAACGTGTCCATTTTAAAATGAGTATATGTTACAAAGTTATTCAGAGTGGTTAGATCAATAATGACTCTACAGCCTCCATCCTTCTTAGGTCTAGTGAAAATATTGGAAACAAATTCAACGGGCTCATGAACCGTTCTCTCTATGACCCCTTTCTGTTCCAACCTTAAAATTTCCTTATAGCCTACTGACTGTTCCGCAGCCGTTAGTTTGAAAGTACGACCCGGTCTATGCTGAGGTGGAGGGATGTCCCCATTAATAAACTCAATACTATGGCCCTGAATATTCCGTAACACATACTCATCGCTGGTAATGTCACCCCATGCACCCGCAAACAACCGCAAACGCCCACCAACATGTGGAGTTAAACAAAGAGAAAAAAGAGAACCAGATCGCCTCACCTCTGTGGTTACCGGCGGTCCCTGACACGAGTGGGTGGTCGTGGAGGTGCTGGGTTGGTTTGAGGTCGTGGCGTCCTCATTTTCCACCTCGGCTTCTGCCGAGCCTGTCCTAAAAAAGACCCCTGGGGTTGGGGTGGCTGATATCGGTTTGGAGCTGGAGGGTAATTCCTGGTGGAAGTGCTGACAGACCCTCGTGAACGGCCAAGTGGGGCTTTCGAGCTTGATGGCGTGGGGGCACTGTGAGAGCGCATGAGCCCCACGGTCTTGGCTTGTTCATCCAGCTCTCTGACCCTTTTGGAGAGGTCTTCGCCAAAGAGCTGACGGGGCGGCGGCGGCGGCGGTGGTTTGCACAACCCTGCAAACTTAGGGTTGAGCGCTGGGCGGATGCTGTTTTTTCGAAAGCCGTTTATTTCGTTTTGAGTAGCGCACAGAAGCGCCAGAGCATCCTCCTGGTCCAAATTAAGCTCCTCTCCGTCGACCGACCGCACAAAGGCAGTAATCCCGGCCATGAGGAGTTTCAGGATCCGCTGAATTTTCAGCTCCTGCTGACGGATAGCCGCACTGATGTTGCCCCATATTGGCGTATTGACCACAGGCACGTTGAGGGAATTGCAGTTTGATGGAGCCTTGTGACGGCTCATGGCTTGTAGTAGGACTTCCTCCTGAAGCTGGTGATTATTTAGGAAGTCCACTGTGGCTGCCAACTTCGTATTGATGGGAAGCCCCAACGAATGAGGGGCTGCAAATTTGGTAGCCACATCGAGGAGGTCCTCCGCCGGTAATTCAGGCGGGGGTGGGATGGGGTCAACCACGGCCTCCTCGTCCTGCTGCTCCAGGCTGGTGTACGAAGCTGGTGATGAAGCCCTGTGCCTGTCGCTGCTGGATGCCTGTTGTTGTTGACCTTGTAGGAGAAGCTCCAGCAGCCGCTCCATCCGGTCAATACGCCCTTCACCCTGAACACTCAGGTGGTCGGAGTCCTCCGGCTCTGAAAATTGGCCGGGGCTCCTGTCATCGGCCCGCACCTCGTCGAGGCCCTGCCGGTGCCGGTAGTTGTCGTCGACAGCCGCCGAGGCGAAACTGCGCGATTCCTGCACGGGCGTGTTCAACCGCCTCCGTTTAGCGGGAGCGGAAGCCGTTGCCTCTATGGACAGATGCGGCATGGTGTCGGCACCAGCCGAAGCCTGGATACCTTGGGCCCGTGCAGGCTTGCCAGCTGCCCACATCGTGGACCTTGCCGACGCATGGTCTCGCCCACCCATCCATGGGGGGCTCGGCGACCGTGACGGGACCCCCAACTGACTCGTCCCAGCGTCGAAGGTTGGGGGGCGACGGCTGGACCTCACAGCTGCCCCGGGTCCCATCCTGGAACCTGACCGCTCCTTGGCGGCAGGCAGAGCCTTAGCCCCGACAGGGTTAGGCTGCTGGGCTCCTGCCCTTCCCCTTCTCAGAGGGCTGCGTGAAACGGGCCGTGCAGCCGCACGGACCCTTCTGCTCGAAGCCGTCAGCAAGCCTGCTGACGACCTGGCTGCCATGGCAGAGTCGTCCTGCTCTGGCGGCACACCACACTCCTCCTCGTCGGACTCCTCCGAGCTGTGGTGTGCGGGCGGGTCCGGACCTGAAAATACAGAGCTCACCGACATCTCCGCCCTCGTTCCGGTCTGCGTTGCAGGTACCCCCGACAACTCTCGCTCCGGAACTGCTGGCCGGCGACTTCTCCTCGAACTCCGGCCTCTCCCATCCATGTTCTTGCTGTGAAGCAAACACAACAAGAACCACCAACTTAAGGTAGCATACTTACCTGCGTGGTTCCCTATGAAGGGCTGGCGAGGAGCACGCTCCTCCGTCAGCCGTCGCAGCAACGCGATACGACGATATGTCGAGCATGCGCGCCGGCGGGCTCTTCACGAAGTCACTCACGTGACTCCGAAATGAAATTCCAGAGACTCACCACTCTCTGTGTAAAGAATGTTTTCCTCATTTCGGTCCTAAAGGAATTCCCCATTATCCTTAGACTGTGACCCCTTGTTCTGGACTCCCCCAACATCGGGAACAGTCTTCCAGCATCTAGTTTGTCCAACCCCTTAAGAATTTTGTAAGTTTCTATAAGATCCCCCCTCAATCTTCTAAATTCCAGCGAGTACAAGCCGAGTCTATCCAATCTTTCCTCATATGAAAGTCCTGACATCCCAGGAATCAGTCTGGTGAATCTTCTCGGTACCCCCTCTATGGCAAGGATGTCTTTCCTCAGATTTGGAGACCAAAACTGTACGCAATACTCCAGGTGTGGCCTCACCAAAACCCTGTACAACTGCAGTAGAACCTCCCTGCTCCTATACTCAAATCCTTTTGCTATGAATGCTAACATACCATTTGCTTTCTTCACTGCCTGCTGCACCTGCATGCCTACTTTCAATGACTGGTGTACCATGACACCCAGGTCTCGTTGCATCTCCCCCTTTCCTAATCTGCCACCATTCAGATAATAGTCTACCCTCATGTTTTTGCCACCAAAGTGGATAACCTCACATTTATCCACATTATACTGCATCTGCCATGCATCTGCCCATTCACTCAGCCTATCCAAATCACCCTGCAGCCTCCAAGCATCCTCCTCACACCTAACTATACCCCCCAGCTTGGTATCATCTGCAAATTTGGAGATGTTGCATTGAATTCCCTCCTCCAAATCATTAATATATATTGTAAATAGCTGGGGTCCCAGCACTGAGCCTTGTGGCACCCCACTAGTCACTGCCTGCCATTCTGAAAAGGACCCGTTTACTCCTACCCTTTGCCTCCTGTCTGCTAGCCAGTTCTCTATCCACATCAATACTGAACCCCCAATACCGTGTGCTTTAAGTTTGTATGCTAATCTCTTATGCGGGACCTTGTCGAAAGCCTTCTGAAAGTCTAGATATAACACATCCACTGGTTCTCCCTTATCCACTCTACTAGTTACATCCTTGAAAAATTCTATCAGATTTGTCAGACATGATTTACCTTTCGTAAATCCATGCTGACTTTGTCCAATGATTTCACCACTTTCCAAATGCGCTGCTATCCCATCTTTAATAACTGACTCTAGCAGTTCCTTGTCGGGCTTCTTCCCCACTTGATTTAATCTTTGTGCCAAAGTGTTTTACAGCCATTGATAGGGTCAGAGAATGTTCGTTTAAAACTGATGTGCACAGGATTTCTCACGAGGACGAGGAGAATCTGCTACTCTGGAGATGTGTGCAGGCTGCATCATTGGGGCTTCTTAAAAAGGAAGTAGAACATTTGTTTTGAAAATATGGGAATTGAGATGTCTGGGGAATTGGCATACAAGAAGTACTGAGGGCTGGGGGCAGGCTAAAGGGGCTGAGTGGGCGTGTGGCCCACTGCTGCATTTTTTGATGTTCATTGAAGTACTTTGGAAGATGTGTAATGTGGAAAGCGAGCAAGCTGCCAGCAATGTGAAAATGATCTGATGATCTGTTTTTTTTGGTGGCACTGCAAAATTCAGAAGGTTAATTAAAAATTCCTTGTGCCTTCCATGTTATCACAGCATCATCCTGGTCAGCACTGCTGTCCTGGAAAGTCCAAGAATTTAAAATTAAGCTCCAGAATGTTTGTGGTGTCAATATCAAGATACTGAAGAAGGGTTTTGGCCCGAAACGTTGCCTATTTCCTTCGCTCCATAGATGCTGCTGCAGCACCCGCTGAGTTTCTCCAGCATTTCTGTCTACCTCAAGATATTTGTTGCTGTTTTCATTGTCTTTGAGCTCTTCCATTTATCATTTGTGAAGGGATTGGCGATAGGAGAGTAAGTTGTTTCGTTGGTTCTTTAGTCTCAATCAATCAGGAAATAATGTTGGGGAAGAGATGGGGGAAAGGGGTAGTGTCGGGTAACCAGTGGTGATGGGGTAGAGGGTTGAATCATAGAAACATAGAAAATAGGTGCAGGAGTAGGCCATTCGGCCCTTCGAGCCTGCACCGCCATTCAATGTGATCATGGCTGATCATCCAACTCAGTATCCCGTACCTGCCTTCTCTCCATACCCCCTGATCCCTTTAGCCACAAGTGCCACATCTAACGCCCTCTTAAATATAGCCAATGAACTGGCCTCAACTACCTTCTGTGGCAGAGAATTCCAGAGACTCACCACTCTCTGTGTAAAATCGCATAACAAAGCTTCATAACATACGCAAGCAATGTTGGCAACTGCCTTAAGGGCCTGTCCCACCAGCATCCGACTCTATGCGATGAATGCGATCAAACTAGAAGCGGGGGCCGCGCGGAGGTCGGGTGATCCCCTGTACAGGGCCGTTCCCACCAGCATGCGCCTGCATTCGGCAAGTGCGACCAAACTGGCAGCGAGGGCCGCGCGGAGGTCGGGTGAGTGGTGCAACGCGGCGCAAAGTGAGGCGAACTTGGAGCGAAGTCTTAAGGTAAGTTCGCCAGGATAGAGAGGGGCACACACAGAGGGGCACAGAGGCACACACACAGAGGGCCACGGAGCCATACACACAGAGGGTTACGGAGGCACCTACAGATAGGGTCATGGAGGCATGACGTAGAGACAGTGTGTAATGCGTCGAGGCGACTGCGAGCCGACAAGACGTTGCCGCGCGGAATTTTTGAACATGGTCAGTTTTTCGGAGCCCCGCGCGATGTCGGGACGAACTCCGCACAATTCCGCACGGCTCCGGCGATCGAAGTGGGACCGGCCCCGCGACGCCGGACGGTTCAAGCGACCACGTTAGGTCACGCTCATCGCATAGAGTTGCATGCTGGTGGGACAGACAGGCCCTTTACAGTGCCAGAGACCCAGGTTCGATCCGATGAATGTGTTGGTTTTCTCTGTGTGCTCCGGTTTCCCACCCTCTGAAGACATACGCATTTATTGGTTAATTGGCTTCCGTAAATTGTAAACATGACCTTAGTGCTTAGGATAGTGCTATTGTGTTACGTGGTCACTGGTTGGTGTGGATTTGGTGGGCTGAATAACCTGTTTCCATGCAATATCGCTAGACTTTAGTCCAACACAGTGCAAGGGTGCCGTTAGAATGGGCGGACTTGGAGTGGGAATAGTTGTCAACTGCTATAAAACTCACAGGTTGTCCTTACTTCCAGGCAAGACATGAACCTATCTGTACCAAAATCAACAGGAAGAAGAAACGAGTGTTCAATTCGTACAAGCAGAGAGCTGCGGGGACTGACGTCGGGCCAGCGAGAGGAGCATCCGTTGGGAAGGTAGTACAGACCTCTGATCACCAGGGGACAGACCCTGAGGGTGCCTCAGTAACCCCCTGCAGCTCCCTCCTAGCTCCAGGGTTGGGTTAAAAGACCTGAGGGTACAGGTTGGCCCGAAGAGTGGAGGAGGTTGCAGAGGACAAGACAGTACACAGAACAGGGGAATGGAAGAAGGTGCCCTTACATTTCCTTTCTGTTTAAAAAAAAAAAAAAAAATTTGAATAGGTGCAAGAGTAGGCCATTCAGCCCTTCGATCCAGCACCACCATTCAATATCATGGCTGATCATCCAAAATCAGTACCCCATTCAGGCTTTTTCCCCATATCCCTTGATTCCTTTAGCCCTAAGAGCTAAATCTAACTCTCTCTTGAACACATCCAGTATCCATTCTGGTTTTCCCTGTATTGGAAAGACTTGAATTTCTGTAGACAGGGACATGTCAAATAGCATTCCGTAGCCAATGATGTAACTGTTATAATGTTGGCAACATTGCAGCATGACCTCACACACAAACGTTGCAAATTTTCATGGTGTCAATATTGACCTGGTGACACGAAAAACGTACCTCCTCTTCAAAATAATACCGTCAGATCTTTGGCATCCTCACCATACAGTCTTGCTGAGATGAAATCCCATCTGCACACCAAGGACACCCTCCATCGTGTTGTAAGGCAGAACAGAATGGGAAAGACTCCGAATAGATCCAACAGCTCAAAACTGGGCATCACGCTATGGTATGAGATGGGAATTGGCTAGATTAGACGGGCAAACTATACTAAAAGGTTCGACAGTTGAGATGCAATGGCAAAGATTTAAAGATGAACGCCAGAAATTTAGAGATGAACTCCAGAAATTGTTCATTCCTGTCTGGCGAAAAAATAAAACTGGGAAGGCAGCTCAAACCGTGGCTGACGAGGGAAGTCAAGGATAGTGTTAAAGCCAAGGACAGGGCATATAAATTGGCCAGAAGAAGTGGCAAACCAGAGGACTGGGAGAAAATTACAACTCCACAGAGGTGGACAAAGGGGTTAATTAAGAGGAGGAGGAGAAGAAAGAAAATGGTGAATTATAGACCAGTTAGCCTTACACGGGTAGTGGGGAAGGTGCTGGAATCAATTATTAAAGAATATTATAGAAGCGCATTTCCCTTTCATGGATTTATGAAGGGGAAATCATGCTTGACTAATCTTTTGGAATTTTTTGTGGATGTAACAAGTAGAATGGATAAGGGAGAGCCAGTGGATGTGGTGTATCTGGACTTTCAAAACCTCTGATAAGGTCCCACACAATAAATGAGAGCACATGATATAGGGGGTAGGTTATTGACATGGATAGAGAACTGGTCGGCAGACAGGAAGCAAAGAGTAGGAATTAACGGCTCCTTTTCAGAATGGCAGGCAGTGACTAGTGGAGTGCCGCAAGGCTTGGTGCTGGGACCCCGGTTGTTTACAATATATATGAATGATTTGGAATTAAATATAGTATCTCTCAGTTTGCGGATGACACAAAGCTGGGCGGCAATGTGAGCTGCGAGGTGGATGCTGTGAGGCTGCAGGGTGACTTGGACAAGTTGGGTGATGTGGATAAATGTGAGGTTATCCACTTTGGTGGCAAGAACAGGAAGACAGACTATTATCTGAAATGTGTTGGATTAGGAGAAGAGGAGGTGCAACAAGACCTGGGTGTGCTTGTACATCAGTCACTGAAAGTAAACATGCAGGTACAGCAGGCAGTGAAGAATGTTAATAGCATGTTGGCCTTCATTGCGAGATGATTTGAGTTTAGGAGCAAGGAGGTCCTACTGCAGTCTTACAGGGCCCTGGTGAGACCGCAACTGGAGTATTGTGTGCAATTTTGGTCTCCTAATTGAGAAAGGACATTCTTGCCATTGGGGGAGTGCAGTGTAGGTTCACCAGGTTAATTCCTGGGATGGTGTGACTGACATATGATGAAAGAATGGGTCACCTGGGGTTGTATTTGCTAGAATTTAGAAGGATGAGAGTGAATCTTATAGAAACATATAAACTTCTTAGAGGATTGGACAGGGTAGATGCAGGAAGAATGTTGGGGGAGTCCAGAACCAGGGGTCGCAGTTTAAGAATAAGGGGTAGGCCATTTAGGACTGAGATGACGAAAAACGTTTTCACCCAGACTTGGGAATCCGTGGAATTCTCTGCCACAGAAGGCAGTGGAGCCTAATTCACTGGATGTTTTCAAGAGAAAGTTAGATTTAGCTCAAGGGATATGGGTAAAAAGCAGGAACGGGGTACTGATTTTAGATGATCAGCCATGAGAATATTGAATGGCGTTGCTAGGCTCGAAGGGCCGAATGGCCTGCTCCTACACCTATTTTCTACGTCTACCTAGCCCCGTCAGTGTGAAGAAGGTTCCAAACCTATAAAGTAACATCCCTCCACTGATGCTGCCTGACCCACTCAGTTCCTCCAGCAGTTTCTTTTTTGCTGAAGGTTCCAGTATCTGCATCTTTAGCGACTCAAAAAAAAAAATCCCAGCCACTTCACACTAACCTCAAATTTGGATCTTATCAAAGCCTTCTTAATATCCAATAAATAATGTTTTCTCTTAACTAATCTATTCATTGCAAAAATACCTCCAATTGATTTATTAAGTAATATCTTATTACAATCGTCACTATCAGTCCTTTGTTGAGATCGGCCATTTTCTGAGAAAGTGCGGCACGGTGGTGTGGCGGTGAAGTTGCTGCCTTGCGGCACCAAAGACCAGGGTGGGTAGATTGCAACCTTCACGTGGTCCGCCCTGTTTCGACTAATGCAATCACTCGACGTGCACAAACGGAAGATCAAATGGAACAAGTTGTCCAACAACTTTAGGCTGTGCACGCCACACGCAAGAAGAAGAAGAAGAAGAAGAAGAAGGCACCAAAGATCCAAGTTCGATCCTGACTACGGGTGCAGTCTGTATGGTGTTTGTACGTTTTTCCCATGTCCGTTTGCGTTTTCCCCGGGTGCCCCTCCCACACTCCAAAGATGTACAGGTTTGTAGGTTAATTGGCTTCGGTTAAAAAAAAGGTCAATTGTCCCTAGTGTGTAGAATAGTGCTCGTGTACGGGCATCAGTGGTCAGCGTGGACTTGGTGGGCCATGCTCTATCTCTAAGCTAAGCTAAATTCAAGGAAGGTTCACTAGACTGATTCCTTTGATGGTAGTATTGCTGTATGAGGAGAATTGGGTCGACTAGAATTTAGAAGAATGAAAGGGAAGTTTCTGGACACATATAATATACTAAAAGGGCTCGATGGGCAGGATGTGGGGAAGATGTTTCTCCTTGCCGGGGAGATTGGGGATTGTCCTACAATAAGAGGTTATGGGGTAAGATATAGTTAGGACTGAGATGAGAAATATCTACACCTAGAGGATGGTGAACCTGTGGAATTCTATGCCACAGAGAGCTGTGAAGGATATTCACTGAATATACTTAAGAAGGTGTGAGAGAGTGATTTCCAGCCACAAAGGCACCAAAGACTATGAGGAGAGAGTGGGAAGATGATATTGAGGTGGTAGATTAACCCGATCACATTGAATGCCATAGAACGCTTGGAGGATTGAATTACCTAATCTTCATATAGTCATACAACATGAAAACAGTGCATTCATCCATACTGAGCAGTGGACAGATAACCATCTGTATTAATTCCATCTTTTAACACTTAGTCTATAGCCGTCTATGCCTGTGCAGTTCCTTGGCACGTCCATATAACCATATAACCATTACAGCACGGAAACAGGCCATCTCGGCCCTTCAAGTCCGTGCCGAACAACTTTTTTCCCTTAGTCCCACCTGCCTGCACTCATAGCATAACCCTCCATACCCTTCTCATCCATATGCCTATCCAATTTATTTTTAAATGATACCAACGAACCTGCCGCCACCTCTTCCACTGGAAGTAGAACGTCTGTTCTACTTTCTACATTGCGATCAGATTTAATGTCTATTAGTTGATGTAGGGAGCCATGATTATAGTGAGAAACTCCAAGATCCCAAAAGTTTCTGTGATCCAAATCAAGTTGCTTGAAAAGGGCAGTCCAACTGAATACATCCAAAAACTAAATACATTTCTGTCAAGCAAAACACGTTGCCCTATACTCATCGCTGGAACTTGTAGATAACAAAGATACCAATGTCAGACTCTTATTTATTGACGATAACTGTGCTCAAGACCATAATCCCAGACCAAACTCCAAATCCCCAAATCCCAGGATCTAGGACTCAGCATCAGTGAGGATAGGTGCCAAAGCATTCTCCATGATAGTTCTGAACACTGGTGCCCCTGAGGATGTGTTCTCAGGCCCTTACTATACTTCCTTACATCCCCAACAGTGTGTCCAAATTCTGCTTTAAATCCATTTGCAGATGACACCACCATAGTGTGCCGGGTCTCGAATAATGACAAGACGGAGTAGAGGAAGGAGATAGAGAGCTTAGTAACACGGTGTCACGACAACAACATCAGCAAGACGAAGGAGCTTGTAATTAATGAGACACAAGGAACTGCAGGTGCTGGTTTACAAAAAAAAGGCACAGAGTGCTGGAGTAACTCAGCAGCGTAGGTAGTATTTTTGAGAACATGAATAGGTGATGTTTCGGCCCGGGACTTCTTCAGACTTCAGCTAGTCATTAACTTTTGGAAGCGAGATGGAGTACGTGCCCCAATTAGCATCAACCCCAGAGGTATCAACCCATGCTGATTGTGGGGATGGTAGAGATCTTCAAGGTCCTCTGTGTAAATATCACCAACAATTGGACCTAACCCAACCACATTGACGCTGCAGCCAGAAAGAGCTACACACCAATGCCTCTAATGTCTCAGGAGACTAAAGAGGTTGGGCACTTTCTGAGGAGGCTCAAAAAAGCCCACCTGTCCCCCCAGATCCTGACGAACTTCTACCGCTGCACCATCGAAAGCATCCTGACCACCTGCTTTACGGTATGGTACAGCAGTTGCACCGTGGCAGACAGGAAGGCACTACAACAGGTGGTGAAAACCGCCCAGTACATCATCGGTGCCCCGCTTCCTGCCTTGGGTGCCCTCCACCGAAAACGGTGCCTGAAGCGGGCCGGGAAGATCATCAAGGACCCCTCACACCCTAATCATGGACTGTTTGCCCTCCTCCCATCAGGGAGGCGGTACAGGAGCCTCAAGTCCCGCACCAGTAGGACGAAGAACAGCTTCTTCAACTACACCATCCGACTGCTGAACTCGGAGCCCAGCTGATAGACTTGTCTGTACCCTGTATTTATTTATTTTCCATACTGCTACCACTGCACTCTGTATTTATTTTTCTATATCGCTATCACTAAGAATGACGCTAAACTGCATTTCGTTGTACCTATACTTGTATTTGTGCAATGACATTAAACTTGAATTGAATTGAATTGAATATCTCTAACGCCTCTTCACAACTTCTACAGATGCCCCGTAGAAAGCATCACATCTTGATTTGGGAAGAGCTCTGCCCAAGTCCACAAGGAATTGCTGAGAGTTGAGGATGTAGCCCAGTCTATCACGCAGACCAGTGAAAACATGTGCCACCAGATTCTTTCTCACTGTTATCATATTACTGAACGGTCTTCCCATAAACTAGAGTGTAATGCCCATATTCCAAGCTACCTCATCACAGACCTTGGACTATGTCTTTATAAACTGTAATGCTATAATGCATTAACACTTTTCTGCATTATTGTTATTTTTTTCTCTTTACACTAACTATTGTACTTGTGGATGGCTTTATTGTACTCAAGTTCACAGGACATAGGAGTAGAATCCGGCCATTCGACCCATCTAGTCTACTCCGCCATTCAATCATGGCTGATCACTGCCACCTAATCCCATTTTCCTGCCTTCTCCCCATAACCCTCGACACCCGTTCTAATCAAGAACTTGTCTATCTCGGCCTTAAAAATACCCACTGACTTGGCCTCCACAGCCCTCTGTGGCAATGAGTTCCACAGATTAATTACCTTCTGACACAAGACTAAAATACTCCAACCCTACTTGGAGACACAAAGACTTGCCGATGCTGGAATCTTGAATTAAACACAGTGCTAGAGTAACCCAGTAGGTAAAGCAGCATCTCTGGAGAACACAGATAAGGAACGGTCAGATTGATTGTAGTGAGGGTCTACTACAATCATTCAAAGAAGGGTCCCGACCTGAAATGTCACCTATCCATGTTCTCCAGAGATGCCCTACCACCGACCCACTGATTTACTCCAGCATTTTGTGATTTAATATGGTATGATTTAATTTGATTGGTCAGCACGCTTTTCACTGTATCTTTGTACACATTAATTACACTGTACACTTTGTACTTATTAATAAGCCAACAATAAAGAACACTAATTCTGTCAGGAGAGGTCTCGTAAGAAGCCGACAATGAGCTGCATGATGGAAAGACATGGGTTGGGGAACGAAGGACGTCGAGTTCAGAGTGGGCAGGGTTTATTGGGTTTGTTGGTTCACACTGGAGCAAAAGCTCTGAATGAGGCACAATTGCATCAGCCATTCCCCTTGCTGCACAGAAGCCGAAGGGGAGATTTGACACAAGTGATTAAGGTTTTGATAAAGAGAATGATGCCAGTGGTTGAGTGGCTGATTGAGAAAACAGAGTCCGAGGCAGCTCAGTCCATTGAGCTGTACTGACTCCAACCAGAAACCAGAAGACACACTGCTTTACACCATGTAAGATATAGAAACATAGAAATTAGGTGCAGGAGTAGGCCATTCGGCCCTTCGAGCCTGCACCGCCATTCAATATGGCTGATCATCCAACTCAGTATCCCATACCTGCCTTCTCTCCATACCCTCTGATCCCCTTAGCCACAAGGGCCACATCTAACTCCCTCTTAAATATAGCCAATGAACTGGCCTCAACTACTCTCTGTGGCAGAGAGTTCCAGAGACTCACCACTCTCTGTGTGAAAAAAGTCCTTCTCATCTCGGTCCTAAAGGATTTCCCCCTTATCCTTAAGTTGTGACCCCTTGTCCTGGACCTCCCCAACATCAGGAACAATCTTCCTGCATCTAGCCTGTCCAACCCCTTAAGAATTTTGTAAGTTTCTATAAGATCCCCTCTCAATCTCCTAAATTCTAGAGAGTATAAACCGAGTCTATGCAGTCTTTCTTCATAAGACAGTCCTGACATCCCAGGAATCAGTCTGGTGAACCTTCTCTGCACTCCGTCGATGGCAATAATGTCCTTCCTCAGATTTGGAGACCAGAACTGTACGCAATACTCCAGGGGTGGTATCACCAAGACCCTATACAACTGAAGTAGAACCTCCCTGCTCCTATACTCAAATCCTTTTGCTATGAAAGCTAACATACCATTCGCTTTCTTCACTGCCTGTTGCACCTGCATGCCTACTTTCAATGACTGGTGTACCATGACACCCAGATCGCGCTGCATCTCCCCTTTTCCTAATCGGCCTCCATTTAGATAATAGTCTGCTTTCCTATTTTTGCCACCAAAGTGGATAACCTCACATTTATCCACATTATACTGCATCTGCCAAACATTTGCCCACTCACCCAGTCTATCCAAGTCACCTTGCATCCTCCTCACAGCTAACACTGCCCCCCAGCTTAGTGTCATCTGCAAACTTGGAGATATTGCCTTCAATTCCCTCATCCAGATCATTAATGTATATTGTAAATAGCTGGGGTCCCAGCACTGAGCCTCCTGCCTAATGTGAATTTCCTTCAGTTCCTCTGTTACCCTAGGTCCTCTGACCACTAGTACATCTTGGAGATTGTTTGTGTCTTCCTTAGTGAAGACAGATCCTGTTCAACCCGTCTGCCATTTATTTGTTCCCCATAATAAATTCACCTGTTTCAGTCTTCAAGCGTCCAACTTTGGTCTTAACTAATTTTTTTTCCACTTCAGATACCTAAAGAAGCTTTTACTATCCTCCTTTATATTCTTGGCTAGCTTACCTTCCTACCTCAACTTTTCTCCCCGTATTGCCTTTTAAGTTATCTTCTGTTGCTCTTTAAAAGTTACCCAATCCCCTTGTTTCCCGCTCATCTTTGCTATGTCACTTTCTTCCCTTGTCAGCCACGGTTGCCCCTTACTCCCGTTGGAATCTTTCTTCCTCTTTGGAATGAACCGACCCTGCACCTTCTGTAGTATTCCCAGAAATACCTGCCATTGTTGTTCCACCGTCATCCCTGCTAGGGGATCTTGACAGTCAACTTTGGCCAGCTCCTCCCTCATGGCTCCATAGTCTTCTTTGCTCAACTGTAACACTGACACTTCCGATTTGCCCTTCTCCCTCTCAAATTGTAGATGAAAACATCATGTTATGTTTGCTACCTCCTAATGGATTTTAGTCTCCCATACCACGAGTTCCCTTATCAAATCCGGTTCATTACACAACAATAAATCCTGAATTGCCTTCTCCCTGGTAGGCTCCAGTACAAGCTGCTCTAAGAATCCATCTTGGAGGCACTCTACAAACTCCCTTTCTTGGGGTCCAGTACCAACCTGATTTTCCCAGTCTACCTGCATGTTGAAATCTCCAATAACCACCGTAGCATTACCTTTGCGACATGCCAAATTTAACGATTCAACTTACGCCCTCTATCCAGGCTACTGTTTGGGGGCCTGTAGATAACCCATTGGGGTCTTTGTACCTGTACAATTGCTCAGTTCTATCCACACTGACTCCACATCTCCTGATTCTATGTCACCCTTCACAAGGGATTGAATTTAATTCCTTACCAACAGAGCTACCCCACCCCCTCTGCCCACCTGTCTGTCTTTTCGGAGGACGTATACCCCTGAATATTCATTTCCCAGCCCTGGCTTGCAGCCGTGTCTCTGTAATTCCCACAACATCATACTGGCCAATTTCTAACTGAGCCTCAAGCTCGTCCACTTCATTCCTTATACTTTGTGGATTCATATACAATACTTTTAATCCATTATTCACCTCACCTTTCACATCGATTCATATTTCACTTGACCATACTCTCCTATCCCTTCGTGAGCTTTCTGCCCCGTTAATGCAGGTTTATCTCTTAACTTTTCCTATACTCTCTTTCCCTTTAACTCCATCCTTGTATTTCCAATCTCATTCATTTGTCTCCTCCCCCCCCCCCCCCCCCCCACTATTTAGATTAAACTCACCCGTGTAGCAGTGGCAAACCTGCCTGCCAGAATGCTGGTCCCCCACCTGCTAAGGTGCAACCCATCCCTTTTGTACAATTCACCCTTGCCCCAAAACTGATCCCAGTGGTCTAAGAATCTAAATCCCTGCCCCCTGAACCAGCTCCTCAGCCACACATTCAGGTCCCGTATCTCGCTGTTCCAGCCCTCACCAGAATGTGGAACTGGAAGCAAACCGGAGATAACCTCCCTGGAGGTTCTGCTTCTTCTGCTGGAGGTTCAGCCTTCTTCCGAGCTCTCCAAAGTCACGCTGCAGAATGTCTTTCCTCTTCTTCCCGACATCATTCTACCGACATGCACAAATGACATTGAAGTGCTGGGTGAAGTTCTGGACACCCAACAAAAGGAAATGTGACATTAAGTTGGAAATAGTGTAGATGAGATTCACCATGATATTCCTTGGACTTCTGAGCTTTAGTTATAGGGAGAGGCTGGATAAACTGGGATTTTTTACTTTGGAGAGGGGGAGGGTGAAGAGGGGGAGGGGGGAGGGGGGGACTATATTAAAGTCTACAAATTCACGAGGGGCGTGAAGTGAACTCTCAGTCTTTTCCCTAGAGTAGAGGATTCTAACATTAGAAGGCTTAGGCTTAAAATGAGAGGGGAACATTTTTTAAGGGATATCAGGGAACCATCTCACTCGGAGGGTATTCTATGTTCGGAACGTGCTGCAGAGGACGTTATAGAACCTGATACAGTTACGACTTTCAATAGACCTTTAGATAGATGTATGGATAGAGAGGGGTTGGAGGAATATGGACCAAATATTTGCAAACGGGACCATCCAGCTTGCCACCTTGGTTGGTACGGACCGAAGGGCCTGTTTCCATTTTGTATCGCTCTGTCTTTGTCACATCAACTATTTACCGGCACTCAATATGCGGACGCCTCTACATATGAACAATTTTCCAAATTAAAAAGTCCGATGTACTTGCCTACATTCATGAACTAGTTTTCTTTCTCTTTTCACTTTTGGTAATTGCACTTCCTTCACAATCGTATGTGCTCTTGATATCATTCATTCAATTACTGTGGGATTATGGTGAATATCATGTTGAATTATATATTGTTTTGTGCATCTTCTGACATGGTCAAAATTGCTGGGGATGGCCGCTCTCTAGTTGTAGAAGAATGGATCGACTGCTATCATTCACTGGAATTTAGATGAGAGGGGATCTTATAGAAACATATAAAATTCTTAAGGGGTTGGACAGGCTAGATGTCGGAAATCTTTTCCTGATGTTGGGAGAGTCCGGAACCAGGGGTCACAGTTTAAGAATAACCATATAACCATATAACCATATAACAATTACAGCACGGAAACAGGCCTTCTCGGCCCTTCCAGTCCGTGCCGACCATTTATTTTCCCCTAGTCTCATCTACCTGCACTCAGACCATACCCCTCCATTCCCTTCCCGTCCATATACCTATCCACTTTACTTTTAAATGTTAAAATCGATCCTGCCTCCACCACTTCTGCAGGAAGATCATTCCACACAGCCACCACTCTCTGAGTAAAGACGTTCCCCCTCATGTTACCCCTAAACTTCTGTCCCTTAATTCTCATGTCATGCCCTCTTGTTTGAATCTTCCCTACCCTCAATGGGAAAAGCTTATCCACGTCAACTCTGTCTGTCCCTTTCATCATTTTAAAGATCTCAATCAAGTCCCCCCTTAACCTTCTGTGCTCCAAAGAATAAAGACCTAACTTGTTCAACCTTTCTCTGTAAATTAGTTGCTGGAACCCAGGCAACATTCTAGTAAATCTCCTCTGTACTCTCTCTATTTTGTTGATAAGGGGTTGGCCATTTAGGACTGAGATGAGGAAAAATGTTTTCACCAAGAGAGTTGTGAATCCGTGGAATTCTCTGCCACAGAAGGCAGTGGAGGCCAATTCACTGGATGTATTCAAGAGATAGTTGGATACAACTCTTAGGACTAACAGAATCAAGGGATATGGGGAGAAAGTCGGAACGGATACTGATTCTGGGTGATCAGCCAAGTCATATTGAGTGGCAGTGCTGGCTGACTCGAAGGGCTGAATGGCCTACACCTATTTTCTATATTTCTATGTTTCTATATCCTCACAATCAGACAGAATAATAAAAATTGCAGGTGCTGGAACTGGGAAACAGTGGCAGAGATTGCTGGGAATGCCCAGTAGATCAGGCTCCATCAATGGATAGAGACCTCCCTTCGGCTGCGAGTAGTTCGAATTTGGACTGAGCAGAAGGATTGGTAGGTGGGCTCGCACAATCAGTCGCCAGAAAGGGAGTTGGATAAACATTTGATCGGCAATGAGCTGGGAGATAAGTCCAAGGCAGGTGTGGATGGTTCCTTGTGGAGCTGGAGTGGTCCTCTGACTCTGCTGTCCCATGAGCAGCCGTGTGGCTGTTACATTTGAGACACAGCGTGCAGATGCTTGCTGTTCTGAGAGGAGCTGGCACGGTTCTATCAGCAGTGACTAGTTATCTTGTGCCTTTGCAGAACATCCCACCCCCGGTCTCACACTGGAGACAACAACATGAGGACTTCATCAACACTATCAGAAATGCCAGGATGACCACTGATGCCATGAAGAAGGGACTTCCTCTTCCTCCACCGCCACCACCCAGCATTAACCCAGGTGCTTTGCTTTGGCTCTCCTAGTGGACAATCCTTGTATCTGCATCGACACAAAGCAGGCCATTCTGCCCATCAGATTCCTGCCGTCTCCCTGGGAAGCAAACCCATCAGTCCCACCCCACCCCCCCCAACCAACTTGTTTTTTCTCTCACATACTCATAAACCTCCCCCCTTTTATTTAGTTTTTCCACTCAACCAACACACTGGTGGAACAAACAGCATGCAATTAGCCCGTCTTTGGTATGCAGGAGGCAACCTGAGCACCCGAGCCAAATCTATGCGGTCACAGGGAGTTCATGCAAACTCCACACAGAGAAAGCTGAAGGTCAACAAACTGATTCACATTGCTTGAAAGAACATAAGAAATAGAATGACATGGAAGAATGGGTCGACTGGGCTTGTATTCACTGCAATTTAGAAGGATGATAGGGGATCTTATAGAAACATATCAAATTCTTAAGTGATTGGCTGGGCAGTAAAAATGTTCCTGGTGTTTGGCAAGTCCAGAACCAGGCGTCACAGTTTAAGAATAAGGGGTTGGCCATTTAGGACTGAGATGAGGAAAAACTATTTCACCCAGAGATTTGTGAATCTGTAGAAATCTCTGCCACAGAGACAGTGGAGGCCAATTCACTGGATGTTTTCAAGAGAGTTAGATTTAGATCTTAGAGCTAACAGAATCAAGGGATATGGGGGAAAAAGCAGGAATGGGGTACTGATTTTGGATGATCAGCCATGATCATGTTGAATGGTGGTGCTGGTTCGAAGGGCTGAATGGCCTACTCCTGCTCTTATTTTCTATGTTTCTAGAAGCAGGAGGAGATGGCCTGTTCCACCATTACTTCAGACCTATTTTCCACCCCGTCACCAAATCAAAGTGCCAAAAAAAACTATTGATGCCCATCTGGATGGAGCCTTGACCGTTCTCTTGTGTTGAGGATTCCAAAGCTCACGTTTGTCTCTGTCTTAAATGGGTGACCACTTATTATGGGACTCTGATCCCCAGTTCAGACACCAAAGACATGGGACACATGATCTCTGCATCCAACCCCTTGCTGAGAGGCTCAGTTCTTCAGGATCTGGCCATCACTGGCAAGACCAGCATTTCTAACATGGCCCTAATACCCTTAATGTGAGTGGCTCACTGAGTAATTTCAGAGTCAACCACAGGCACATTTAGATCAGAATGGTGAGGATGGCAGATTTCCTTCACTCAGGGATATTAGTGAACACATGGGGTTGATATTTGATACTTCTGTGGTCTTCATTACCTAGATGAATGGACTAACTTGACCAATTCTGGACTGTGGGTCAAAGTTTCTGGACACAAGTATCAGTCCAGTACTTGAACTGCTTGCCCGCATTCTTGGCCCTTTTCTTTTCACGTGGAGTATCATTGGCGGGACGGTCTCTAGTGTAACACGGTGCTGGTGAATGGTTGAAGCAATATTTAATTTTGGCTTGCATCTACCTTTGATCCCACAGACTATGTTGAATGTCCCTATTGCAACAGGCGTTTCAATGACACGGCTGCAGAGCGACACATCAATTTCTGTAAGACCAACGTCAATCGTAAAGTGGTGGCCAAGCAGTCGATCCAGGCTCCATCCACCCAGCCCAAAGCGCCGTCTCCCAAGGTGCAAGTGCAGATGGCCTCCAAGCCGACGCCAGGCCCCAGCAGAACTTCCGCTGTGCCATCAACCTCACGTGAACCACCAAGGGCCCCACCTGTACACTCGGCCCCTCCTGCACACTCGGCCCCTCCTGCACACTCAGCCCCTCCTGCTCGCTCCGGGCCATCGGTTTACTCGCCACAATCGATGAAGACAACTCAACAGGTACAGAGCACATTGGGCACAGAACTCATTTGGTGCAGGGACCCTAGTTGGGACAAACACAACACCTGGGACAGGAATCCTGCCCAATAAGCATTCTTATTGTGCTGCAGCCCCATTTGGTAGAGGCTGGCTGGCTTGCACCAGCTCTGAGGTGACAGGACAGCCACACTTGCAGGGTCACACACTAAGATGCGGGCAGGTGGGTGGGTGCTTTATGATACGGTGTACTCTTTCCTATGAGTAAGACCAGGAATGGGTGGGATGCAACGTTTCTTTATCTTTCTGCACATCCTTGAATCTTTCCCTCTGCTGTGTCAGAGTTCAGGAATCAAGCATCTGTTCCAGGAGTCTAGTGACCCACCCACAGGAGCTGACCCAGTGTAGTTAGGCTCATTGTTGTGGTTGCTGCTCTGGGAGTGGCCACTGACATCCGTTCACCACTCCTGCTGGTGAATTTGAAGATTTTGTGGAGATGTCTTTGCTGTTACAACTGCAGTACTCTGAAGTGCCTGCAATAGGTAGTCCATGCAGGAGAAGGGATCATTGCTACTTGGTCGCACAAGTTTCGTTCTAGGTTTGAGATCTTAATCCACAAATACCCTCTTCTCCGGACAGCCAAAGGTTGTGTTAAAATGCCAAAGGGAATGGCCAAATCCATCATTATAATGCACACAGATGGTGTATTTGAATCTATTGGCTTGATATATATATATATATATCCTTGGAGATATCCAGCTCCTCCACCTTTCACAGGATTCTCTGTCCAACTGAGAGAACAGCCCAGGGTCTCATTTAAGGTTTAAGATCAGGCAGTCCAAAACTCCCCCAGTGCACCAGGGAGTCTCCGGTGAAGCCAATCTCTGTACTCTGAGGCTGGAGCAAGAGCTTCAGCGATAAGCCTGAGCTAATGGGAGGAGGGTAAGGTCAACTTACTTCCATATCAATTGAAGCTGCTTGTTTTTGTACAAATTTCAAAGCTGGTGCTCAACACATTAATGCTCATCCATTTCTTTACCAACTTCAACACTCCACCCACCGAAGCCAACAGGGTCTCCGTCAAAGGGCAAGCTGACTGCAGCAGCCCAAGCTGTCATGGGCATCAGACCAGGTGAGGAAACTCTTGAAGATGTTGCACATCTCGGTAGTAAGTTTGCAGATGACATGAAGGTTGGTGGGTCTTTATGATTTGTGTGAGGACACAGTATGTAGATCAGCTTGAAAGTTGGGTGGAACAGTTGCAGATGGAATTTAATCCGGACAACTGTGAGCTAGTACACTTTAGGAGGTTACATTCTGGTAGGACTTCTAGAGTAAATGGCAGGGAGCTTTGGAATTTTTTGGTACTGAAGGACCTTGAGGTGATGTATGTAAGTCCATAGCTTGCTGTAAGTGGCATAAGTGGATAGGTAGTGACGAAGTAATTTTGATTTTTGTTTTCATAGGCCACAGCATTGAGCATAAGAGTTGGGATGCCATTTGGCAGTTAGACTGGTTGGAGAATTGTGTATTGGTCTGAGTTTAAGTTTAGTTTATTATCACATGTACCAATGCACAGTGAAAAGCTTTTGTTGCATACTAACCTGTTGGTGGAAAGGCAATCAATGATTACTATCAAGCCATCCACAGTGTGCCCCTGGTTGCCACACCACAGAACACAATGTGGTTCCAATTGAGATTAACATGGAAGAGAGGGCTGGAGTTACGAGACTAGATTGTAGAGACACTGAAGACTGCAGATGGTGGAATCTGGAGAACCAAACAATCTGCTAGAGGAACAGTGGATCGAGCCTCATGTTTGCAGAGAAGGAACGGCTGCCATTTCGCGACCTGATGCAGAGTTTTAGTGTTGACAATCCCTCCCCCTCCCCACTCTACGATTCTATGATGCCTATTGTGCTGGGCATACTGAATCACCAGTGGCAAATGTTGGGTAGTCTTTGTTTAGAATGCAGGAGGCCGAAGGGCAAGGGAGGGATGGTTTGAGTTATAGAGCCATTCAGCACAGAGGCAGGCCCTTCCCATGGTGGGGGTATCAAAACTAGGACACATAGTTTTAAAATGAAAGGTGGGAGGTCAAACGAGGATCTAAGGGAGATTCATTTCCAAACAGAGGCTGGTTGCATTGTCTAATGGGGTGAGGGATGCAGAAACTCTCACAATATATAAGAAGCACTTACATTACCAAGGCATACAGAGCGATGGATGTAATGTGGGTAAATAAGATGAGGTCGACGGGTATAATGGGTGGTACGGTCATGGTGGGCCAAAGGGCCTGTTTCAGTACTGGACGACTCGGACTCTGGGACGGGAAATAGGATATCCAGGATGGAGCAAGTACTAGATGCAGATGTTGACATGGATAATGGAGAAGGGCAGGAGGATGTTGTGTGGATGGAAATGCCAGCAGGCCACTCATAGCTCGGTTTCTAGTTGTATGGACCATGTACTTCAACTAGTTTCATTTCTCGTCTTTTTCATTGGTTGAAGACTATGATGATTCACCCGTGAAAGCTGATGCAAGGGGACAACCGTCAATGCAGTCGTGAGTATGCAAAGGGTGAGGTAGTCTACTGATGTCAGAGTGAACTCGCTGTGGGACCCGGGCTGGCCAGGAGTCCCTGGGCAACACTGGCACAAGAGAAGTGCAATCTCAGCTGCAAGATTTAAGAGAGATGGGGGGGACAGAGGGAACCTCCACTCGAATGAGATGGGGGATGAGGGTGGCGAAAAATGTTGGCTTATTGGGGGGGTGTCAGGTGAGACAGTCATCACAGGGTCCCCAGTTTCTGACCTCCTCTTGTAGCTCCTCAAATGGAGTTATTAGTCAGAGGTGACTACCGGTGGGTGATGGTAAGGGACTTGGTTATGGGTAGTAGGGCTCGCTCTCTTGCTCTCCAAGGTTATATTCTGTAAACCCCCATCTTTCCCTCTCTCCAATCTTTTCCAGCTCCCGGTATGGTCGGATGTAGGAACACCTGCTGTAACGTCTGGAGCCATAGGATGCAACAGTGCTCCCTTCCCAGTGATGGGTGTGAGCCCCCACAGAAAGGCCAGCTTCAGTGGTCACATCGGTACCTCACCGTCCACCCGGCTCTCTACGTCATGCTGCCACTGACCCAATCAGTAGTAAAAGTCGAATCAACCCCCTGCGTGTTATTTGAAGAGAGGAGAGGGAGTGAGGAGGAGAGTGGTTTCAGAGAGGGGTGGGGATATGCTGAGCCAGTAGGTGGGGATTCACAATTATTGTGTTTGTATGAGTATAGAGGCGGGCAGTGCGTACGTGTGACCGGGTATCAGCGAGCTGGAGTGTGAGGATGTTTATTCCCTGGCTCAGCTGGAGTATGGGCTGCTGTTGATCACAAACCCCCCATCCTTGCCTTGCCTGGAGTCAAAGTGCCCAGGTCTATGGTCCCAGCTGTTTCAGTACATTACACTGCAGGAGTTCACACATTACTCTTGTTACCCTCATTCAGTTCACTGCATCAAAACATAATTCTGGATACAGTATAAATGCAATAGTGATGGTGTGCAATATGCACACACTTGCATACTCACTCACTCTCATACATGCGCACATACATACTCAAAGGTACGTGCCCATACATGTACAGACACATGTAAATCATGTAAATGTGCAGAAGCACAAACTTACAAATTGTCATCTTTAATTGTCATTGTGCAGTGTACAATACAGAGACAATGAAATGCAGTTGGTATCTCCGAAGGGCGAACTTACCAATAAACAAGTAATTGCGCAGTAGTATGAGTAAATACATCTATACATATATAGTGGTATCCGTGCAATTTGCTGGTGATTGGATAGTCCGGGGGTGCAGGGGGGAGGGGAGCGAGAGGAGGGGAGGGGTGGAGACAGGCAGTCATTGAGGTGCAGCGTTGAGATGTGTGACAGCCGCAGGGAAGAAGCTGTTCTTGAGCCTGCTGATCCGGCAGCGGAGGGACCTGTAGCGTCTCCCGGATGGGAGGAGGGTAAACAGTCTGTGGTTGGGGTGTGAGCTGTCCCTGGCGATGCTGTGCGCCCTGCGCAGGCATCGTTTACTATGGACAGACTCAATGGAGGGGAGTGAGGAGCCTGTGATGCGTTGGGCGATCTTCACCACCCTCTGCAGAGCTTTCCGGCAGAGCAGTTATCATACCATACTGTGATGCAGTTGGGAAGGATGCTCTCGATGGTGCAGCGGTAGAAGTTCACCAGAATCTGGGGAGACAGGTGGACCTTCTTAAGTCTCCTCAGGAAGAAGAGACGCTGGTGAGCCTTCTTGATCAGCGAGGATGTGTTGTGGGTCCAGGAGAGGTCATCGGAGATGTTGACCCCCAGGAACCTGAAGCTGGAGACACGTTCCACCGCCGTCTCATTGATATGGATGGGGGTGTGCGTGCAGCCTCTCGATCTCCTGAAGTCCACAATGAGCTCCTTGGTCTTCTTGGAGTTGAGGGCCAGGTTATTGTCGGCACACCATGCTGTTAGGAGCTGAACCTCCTCCCTGTAGGCCAACTCATCGTTGTCGCTGATGAGGCCAATCACCGTCGTGTCATCTGCAAACTTGATGATGGTGTTGGTACCATGTACAGGTATGCAGTCGTAGGTGAAGAGGGAGTAGAGGAGGGGGCTCAGCACGCAGCCCTGGGGTACGCCAGTGTTCAGGGTGAGGGTAGATGAGGAATGGTTATCCAACCTGACAGACTGTAGTCTGTTGGTTAGAAAGTCCAGTAACCAATTGCAGAGGGAGGGGTTGATGCCCAGGTCATCGAGTTTGGCGATCAATTTAGAGGGGATAATGGTGTTGAATGCTGATCTGTAATCGATGAACAGCATTCTCACATAAGTGTTTCTGTTGTCGAGGTGGGAGAGGGCGGAGTGGAGTGCCATTGAGATGGCATCCTCCGTGCTCCTGTTCTTACGGTATACAAACTGGTAGGGGTCCAGAGTGGGAGGTAGGCAGCATTTGAGGTGTGCCATGACCAGCCTTTCAAAGCACTTGGCGATGATAGGGGTGAGTGCAACTGGGCGGAAGTCGTTGAGGCTTGCCGCAGTGGAGTGTTTTGGCACTGGCACGATGGAGGTGGTTTTAAGGCACGTGGGGACAACTGCCTGGGCAAGTGACAGGTTGAAGATGTCAGTCCAGACGTCTGTCAGCTGTGCAGCACAGGTCCTGAGGACGCGCCCGGGGATGCCGTCAGGGCCGGCAGCCTTGCATTTATTGATCCTACTCAGTTCCACGTGCACGTCGTAGGGGTGAGGGGCTGGTGGTCATCAGGGAGCACAGCCTTGATGGCCAACTCTTGGTTGTCCCTTTCAAAGCGGCCATAAAAGTGATTGAGTTCCTCAAGGAAGGATGTGTCGCTGGAAGTGGGGGTGGAGTTGGTGGTTCTGTAGTCAGTGATGGCCTGGATGCCATGCCACATGCGTCGGGGGTCGGAGTTGCTGTCGAAGTGCTCCTCGATCCGCAGCTTGTATCTATGTTTGGCGTTCTTGATGCCCCGCTTCAGATTGGCCCTCGATGAACTACAGGCACGGGCATCGCCTGACCTGAAAGCCGAGTCCCGTGCTTTCAGCAGTAGCCTGACCTCGCTGTTCATCCATGGCTTCTGATTCTGGAATGTGGTGATTTGTTTGAGAGTGGTGACACTGTCGATGGAGGAGTTGATGAAGTCCAGAACAGAGGAAGTATAGGCATCACACACAAAAAACAGATGAATGTGTGCAGATTGGCAGAACCGCCATAGGCATTTGTTCAAGATCCAAGTAACGTGTAGCTATGAGTACGCACACATCATACACACAGCTCACACAGGACAGTTGTCGAACAATCCAGTGTTCCCAACGTACTCTGGCATCCTCCTTCAACCCTTTCTCCGCTAATTGTTAACTCCGAGAGGCTGCCTCCTGCACCCATGCAACACTTGTTGATTTCATTATCTTCATCACGGACTTCCAGAATGCCCTCAAATGCACCTTCACTTTCTCTGATGCCTCTCTCCCCTTTCCCGATTTCTCTGTCTCATTCACCAGGGACAGAATATTGACTGACGTCCACTACAAACCTACCAACTCCCGTAGTTATCTGGACTACACTTCCTCCAACCCTATCACTTGCAAAGACGCTATCCTCAATTCCTCCGACTCAGCCGCATCTGCTCCCAAGATCATGATTTTTTTTTTCTAGGACATCTGTGATGTCCTCTTTCTTTAGTAAATGTGCTCCTCCCCCCCCCCCCCCCCCCCCTCCGTTTTCATTGATCAAAGCTTCGCCCACGTCTCCTCTGTGTCCTGTAGATTTGCTTTTGTTCATACTCTCCCCAGACAGACAAGCATGGAGTTTCCCTGGTCCTCACCTTTCACTCCCACCAACCTCCGCATCATTCCTTGACATCTCTGTCACCTCCAAACTGATCCCAACAGTCACATCTTCCCATCTACACCCCTTTCTGCTTTCCGCAGGCACCACACCCTCCACACTTTCTTGATTCATTGATCCCCTCCCACCCAAAACCACCCCCTCCCCATGTAGTTCCCCTTGCAATCGCAGGAGATGTAACACATGCGGCTCCATCCAGAGACCCCAACGGTCCTTTAATTTTATGAATAGATTCTTGGATTAAAGGCCAAGATTTGAGTGATAGGGGATAGTTACTTTGAGTGTGGGCTGGAGTCCCATACTCCAAAGGTGTTGGCTGTGCAAAAAGTATACAAAATGATGAGGTATAGATAGGTAGACAGTCAGCAGCTTTTTCCCCCCAGGGTGGAAACGTCGGACTAGAAGACACTTGAAGGTGAGAGAGTTAAAGTATAAAGATGTGTGGGCAAGTTTCTTTAACACAGTTGGTTGCCTGGAACTGCCAGGTGTGGTGTGGTGACACAAGCAGATATTTAAGAAGGTTTTAGAAAGGTACATGGATATGAAGAGAATTGAGGATCCCTCTAACCCTTTCCTATCCACGTACCGTTCAAATGTTGTTATTGGACAGCTTCAACTACGTCCTCCGACAGCTCATTCCATATATCCACTACCCCCTGTGTAAAAACGCTGCCTCTTATTTCTTTTCCTTCTCACCTTAAGAGTGTAGGTGAGAATCAGACATTAGTATCAGGACATGATTTAGGGAACATTTTGGAACAGAATGAAGACAGAATTAACTGCTGATAGGAAGATGTGAAGCAATTGATAATTATTTATCGTTGCTCGTTTTGGCAATATCAGCTGGTATTTATCACCCGTAGTCAGGATCTAGGGAGTTAAGATTAAACCCCATCTGTGGGTCAGGAGTCACAGAACCCAAATTGTGTAGTCGCTCCCCGAAGGTGGGACTGTTGGTCTTCAGACTCACCTTCATTGAAACTATTTTTAATTCAAGATTTGATCACCTGAATTTATATTCTCCAGTTGTCGTGGTGAGATTCAGATATGTATCAACCCATCCAACTTCTGCAGGTATCCAGTAGCGACCACTGTTCTATCTTTCTCCGCCTATCATTGTAGGAGCATAAATACCACGATGATCATTGGGCTTCAAGGATTTCTTGCAATGAGGAAAAAAATTCCCTGCCTTCAGAGAAGCAAGATAAACACCAGAATAAAGTATGTTTAGGTTTAAAAATAACTTCCCTGCCCGTGTTTAAAAATGCATCAAGCGCAGGCACAGCACAAAGTGCTGGAGGAACTCAGCAGGTTAGCCAGCATCTGCACTGTTGCTGCTTGGTGGCGCAGCGGTAGAGTTGCTGCCTTCCTGTGCCAGAGACCCGGGTTTCATCCTGACTGCTGCTTGACTGTACAGAATTTGTACGTTCTCCCCGTGACCTACATGGGTTTTGCTCAGTTTCCTCCCACATTCCAAAAACGTCCAGGTTTGTAGGCTAATTGGCTTGGTATAATTGTAAGTTGTCTTAGGATAGTGCAAGTGTGCAGGCCACGCTGGTTAGCGTGGACTCGGTGGGCCGAAGGGCCTGTTTCCATGCCGTATCTCTAAACGAAGCTAAACTTGTGGAGGGAATAGATAAGCAACGTTTTAGGTTGGAACTTGGGTCGGTGGGGGCGCTGCAAGCCGGCAGCCCTGCCAGCAGCGTGTTGGTTTTTGCTACTTTTTTTGTTTTTTTAGTGTGTTTTAATGTCTCTCTGTGTGTCTTGTGTGGGGGGTGGTGTGGGGGGGGGGTAAGGGGGAAACCGCTTTGGTGGCCTCCTCCACGGAGAGGCGACTTTTTCCTTGTCGCCTCCCCCGTGGCCGAGAATCGGTGCGTCCTTTCCCGGAGACGGGCCCGGGGCTTCTGCTCGTCGCGGAGCGAGCGAGCCCTTGCTGGGGGTCGCGCTCCGCTTGCTGGCCCGCGGCAGCCTGAAGCCGGGTTCAGCAGAGCTCCAGTCGGCTTGGCGTCCGCAGCCTGGGATCCCTTGTTGGGGACCTGGGAGAAGAGCCCTGACCGCCGGCCTGCGGCATACTTCTACCGTGGGCACGGCGTGGACTTACCATCGGGAGCAGGGTCCCTCCCCGGGGATCCCTGGAGGGGAGCTCTGACCGCCGGCCCTGCCATCTGCGGTGCTTCTGGCTGCGGCGCAGCGGGAACTTTAAATCTTCGACCGCCGGTCTGCGGCCTGCACCAACTTGAAGCCGTGGTCTCCGGTAGGGAAGCAACCATTCAGGACTTACCTGGACTTTTACCATGTCTACTCATCTGGACGCCCGCAGCAGCAGCAGCTGCGCAGGGATGAAGTCCCGACCACGGGGGGGAAATGAAGGAGGACTGGCCAAATGTTGTACCTTCCACCACAGTGATGAATGCTGTGGTGGATGTTTGTGTTCAATTTTTATGATGTTTTTGTGTGTTCTTTTTCATTGTACCGCTGCTGAACAATTCATTCACATAAAGTGCAAGTGACAAATAAAACCGATTGTGATTGTGTAGGATCCTTCTTCAGACCCAAAACGTCGCCTATCCATTTCCTCCAGAGATGCTGCGTGACCCGCTGTGTTCCTCCAGGACTGTATTTTGCATCTGTACCATTTGTTGGAATCATTTCATTATAAAAAAGGACATCAATAGATTATAGAGCATCAATTGATGAGAAATGTTCTTGGAGCGCATACAATTGAATTTGCACATTTGACAGAGAAAGGATCGAAAATGCAGGATAGAAATTTTCTATACTCAGTGTTCAATGTTCTATAGACTCAGGATCAGTTCCTGTGGATTGGAGGGTAGCTAATGTTATCCCACTTTAAGAAAGGCGGGAGAGAGTAAACAGGGAATTATAGACCAGTTAGCCTGACATCAGTGGTGGGGAAGATGCTGGAGTCAATTATAAAAGATGAGATAGCTGCACATTTGGATAGCAGTAACAGGGTCGGTCCAAGTCAGCATGGATTTATGAAGGGGAAATCATCATTGACTAATCTTCTGGAATTTTTTGAAGATGTAACTAGGAAAATGGACAAGGGAGAGCCAGTGGATGTAGTGTACCTGGACTTTCAGAAAGCATTTGATAAGGCCCCACATAGGAGATTAGTGGGCAAAATTAGGGCACATGGTATTGGGGGTAGAGTGCTGACATGGACAGAGAAGTGGGTTGGCAGACAGGAAACAAAGAGTAGGGATTAACGGGTCCCTTTCAGAATGGCAGGCAGTGACTAGTGGGGTACCGCAATGCTCGGTGCTGGGACCGCAGCTATTTACAATATACATCAATGATTTGAATGAAGGGATTCAAAGTAACATTAGCAAATTTGCAGATGACACAAAGCTGGGTGGCAGTGTGAAATCTGAGAAGGATGCTATGAGAATGCAGAGTGACTTGGACAGGTTGGGGGAGTGGACAGATGCATGGCAGATGAAGTTTAATGCGGATAAATGTGAGGTTATCCACTTTGGTAGCAAAAACAGGAAGGCACATTACTATCTAAATGGCGTCAAGTTGGGAAAAGGGGAAGTACAACGGGATCTGGGGGTCCTTGTTCATCAGTCTATGAAAGTAAGCATGCAGGTACAGCTGGCAGTGAAGAAAGCGAATGGCATGTTGGCCTTTATAACAAGAAGAATCGAATATAGGAGCAAAGAGGTCCTTCTGCAGCTGTACAGAGCCCTAGTTAGACCACACCTGGAGTATTGTGTGCAGTTTTAGTCCCCTAATTTGAGGAAAGACATTCTTGCTATTGAGAGAGTGCAGTGTAGGTTTACAAGGTTAAATCCTGGGATGGCGGGACTGTCATATGCTGAGGGAATGGAGCAGCTGGGCTTGTACACTCTGGAGTTTAGAAGGAATAGGGGGGATCTCATTGAAACATATAACATTGTTAAGGGTTTGGACACGCTAGAGGCAGGAAACATGTTCCCGATGTTGGGGGAGTCCAGAACCAGGGGCCACAGTTTAAGAATAAGGAGTAAGCCACTTGGAAACAAGGAAACACTTTTTCTCACAGAGAGTGGCGAGTCTGTGGAATTCTCTGCCTCAGAGGGCGGCGGAGGCAGGTTCTCTGGATGCTTTTAAGAAATGTACATAGGGTGCTTAAAAATACTGATTGGGGATGATCAGCCATGTACACATTGAATGGCGGTGCTGGTTCAAAGGGCCGAATGGCCTACTCCTGCACCTATTGTCTATTGTGTGCATGAAAGTTTAATTTTTCTGTTGATACTCTCTCTTTTAACCCAACATATTTGTCAGAGAGGACCAATTTAGTTCATAAGTTCATTTATTGTCACATTACACCAATTGGTGTAGTGAAATTCACTGGCCAGGCCAGTCATACAATTTAAGAAAGCAACAGACTCAAAAAAACACATTTGACCATAAACATCCATCACAGTGAATCCTACACACTCCTCACTGTGATGGAAATTTAGGGGTTGCTATCTGTACCTAAACTTTCCAACTAGTCAACCTCTGCCTTCTTCCCCCACTTTGCTTTTGAAAGATGTTCCCACCATTGAATGATTGTCAAAATAATTGAAAACCATTTATTATGTCAGTGAAAAACATTGGAGCAGACTACACTTTCACAAGTTTCTGCAGCTTCATTTAAAAAATAAATCCACAACTGCATTTAAAAAAAAGTTTGAACTGGAGCTGATGCTTGAATCTTGAACTTATCAACAATGGGCTAATCATTTAGCAAGCAGTCAACCAGTATCCCCGGAATCCTTACTGCTGAATGATAAGCCAACACTGACGCAGTGTGCTGACTGGCCTCCTGAGTTGCAGTAAATGAATGGATAGAATTTCTGATGAAACACAACTTCCAGAAGAGGCCTCTCTGCAGACGAACTGAGGGATATTTGAGGATTTGATTCCGAAAATTGTTTTCCATTTGCAAAAGTTCAATTATTTTCCATTCACGTTCCACTCAATTAATCCACGTGACATGTCATGTCTCTTTTCTCCAGGTAGCTGCCTTCTGCATCCTACTGGGATGTATATTTAAATCAGGCTTATCAAGCTGAAGGGGGCCTGGTAGAGTTTATTTGCTGAAAAGGGATCTTCTGCAGCGTTTTGCATTCAGCCTCCGTTTCATCTACTCACAGAAATCATTTATCGTCCATTCCCAGTTTGCCATCAAGTGATTCTCATCGTGGTCTCCATCAAGGTCTTCGCTCCAGTATCGGGTTTAAATATCGATACATAATCCAATTGGGTAATCTTCCATGCTGGAAAAAATTATTTCTGAAGATTACAATTTCTTATTAAAAGATCCAGATGCAACATTGCATTCTTGTTACAAGCAGCAGGTGCAAGATTTTCTTTGTTGGATGCAGTTGTGGGGTTACCTTGCTGAAATTACAGCAGTGATTCCAATTCTCTGGACAAGAGGTACTGTGGAACATCTTATCAAACTTTAAAGAAGCCTTTATCCTTGAACAAGTCTTCCAATTATGCCCCCTGCAACACTCCTGTTATAATTTGATGATTGGGGGTTACACAAAAAGCTGGAGAAACTCAGCGGGTGCAGCAGCATCTAAGGAGCGAAGGAGATAGGCGACGTTTCGGGTCGAGACCCTTCTTCAGACCTTCAGAATTCGCTCCTTAGATGCTGCTGCACCCGCTGAGTTTCTCCAGCTTTTTGTGTAACCCTCGATTCTCCAGCATCTGCAGTTCCTTCTTTAATAATTTGATGATTGTCTGGTTTGGTCTCTGGGCTAGCTGAGTTCGTGAACATTACCAAGTCCAGCAAAGAAAATCCATTTGATTTGCTGTCTGCATCGTGGTATTTCCCATATTGCAACAAACGGAATCAAAGACAAGCCTTCTGTGAGATGGGCCAGATAGGAAATAGGAGACCCTGGCAGTAAAGAGGCGAGTTGGTTGGTTGTGGTTCTGGGGGAAAGAAAGTGGCAGATAAATCAGTCTAAGGTGGACACAAAATGCTGGAGTAACTCAACGGGACAGGAGAAGGAATAGGCGATCCTTCCATTTAAACCAGCATCTTTCCTACATGTAGGTAAATCAGTCTGTTGGCTCGCTGTAACCAATTACTTGTTAGGTTAGGGCAGGGAATGACTGATAACGCGGAAAATGATAATGATTTAAATCTTTTGATTCTGGTCACTGGGGGAAGGCGAGGAGCAGGTTCTTGTCCACAGCGGTGGGAATAAATAGATGGGGATGCCCAGGGGAGGAGGTGGTGGGTGGGTGGGCATCTGTGATCGAGCTACAGTGTCAGAGGTCTCTCGGCCGAGATGAAGGGGCTTTGCAGGAGTTTCTGGGAACAGATCGCGGTCAGTGATGAAGCTGGCTGCTCCCCTCCCCTCCCCTTAATTTGAGGCCACATGTGCCAGCCTTTGCCCCTGAGCCCTCACGCATCTACCGGGCTTGTGCCTCTGCCTCTCCACCCCATAACGCCCAGAGTGTTCCACTCCTGGGCCTCTCACCTGGTCTCAGGCCTCCTCGGGCTTGTCGGGCGGCGGCCCGCACGGCTGCAGCATCTTCTCCATCAGGTTGAAGCGGACCCGGGCCTTGGTCTCGTTCTCGGCCACGGCGAAGTAGTTGAGCAAGTCGAAGTGACCCATGTAGGAGGCGTACGAGTCGCGGTGCTGGTTGACCAGCCACTCCCACTTGGTGGTGTCGGCGTGGCCCGTCCCGATGTACTTGGACTGCAGGTGTTCCAGCTGGCTGTGGATGTTGTAGCGGTCCGTCATGGCGCCGACCCTTGATGTGAGCCTGAAGCAGCAGGCCGCAACACGCAAGATGGCCGCGGTTACCAAGATGGCCGCGGTTACCAAGATGGCCGCAACACGCAAGATGGCCGCGGTTACCAAGATGGCCGCAACACGCAAAGATGGCCGCGGTTACCAAGATGGCCGCAACACGCAAGATGGCCGCGGTTACCAAGATGGCCGCAACACGCAAGATGGCCGCGATTACCAAGATGGCCGCAACACGCAAGATGGCCGCGATTACCAAGATGGCCGCAACACGCAAAGATGGCCGTGGTTACCAAGATGGCCGCCCTTACCAAGATGGCCGCCGTTACCATTACTAGGATGGCCGCCCTTACCAGGATGGCCGCCCTTACCAAGATGGCCGCCCTTACCATGATGGCCGCCGTTCCCAAGATGGCCGCCGTTACCATGGGCACCATCGGCCTGCTTTCTTTAAACGTCTAACACACTGGAATACAGAACGGCATCCAATTCACTTTAACGGTAAAAATAAATAAATCAGTAAATAAGGTTGTTTTTTTTTAAAAGGATTAATTTTAAACGCATGCGAGTTGGTAACGGACCGCGCTCGGTCGCTTGCTCTAGGGCGCCCCCTCGGCGGGAAGAGCGGCGAGGCGCGGGACTGCAAGGATCTTCCTTTCTCAATACCAACCAACAGGGCACAATGTGCTGAAGTAACTCTCTGGCCATAACATGGAAAGGACCTATTGCGGCAGCAGGTTAATCACAGGGGTTCAAGATTGTCTGGGAGCCATGACAATATGTGTCGTTCAAAGGTATTTATTGGTCACATACACCAGTTGGTGTGGTGAAATGCTTCTTGCCAATGCAGCACAGAAAAAAAGAATGCAGACATAACACTAATAAATAGATTTTAAACACAAAAAACATCCCCCCACAATGGTTCCCATTATGAGGGAAGGCACAAAGTCCAGTCCCCATCCCATGTCCACCCATAGTCAGGCCTATTGAGGCCTCCGCAGTTGCCTTCACGGAGGCCCGATGTTCCAGGCCGTTCTCGCCGGGTGACGGTGCTCTGGCGTCGGGAGAATCCTCTCAGCGGCTTGGGACACCCGGAACGGCCGCTTCCTTACCGGAGTCCGCGGCTTCCGAAGTCGACAAGGCTGCGCTGAATGCAGCTCCCCCACTGGCTCCCGATGTTGAAGTCAGCGCCGCCCGCAGCTGGCCGCTCCACAGACCCGCGACTCCGCGATGTTATTTTTGTCAGCGGTTTCAGCTCACCGGAGCTCCAGCGAGGTGACCCGGGCAAGGCATCGCCCGCTCCGTCCCGCGATGCCGCTGCCGAAGCCGAGGTTCTGGGCGGTCTCAAGAAACGCCGCTCTAGGCCCGCTGGTAGGCCGCGAGGACAGTCGAAGATGCAGCCCGGAGAAAAGCTGCCTCTCCGACCAGGTAGGGACCAGGAAAAGTAGTTTCCCCCTTCCCCCCCCACATAAAAAATAACAGACTCCAAACAAAATACTTTAACTCACTAAAAATAAAAAAAAGAGTGAAACACAGATAGCTGCAGGTTGGGCAGCCACACCACACAGGACGGCGCCCCCTTCTCGTGACCATATTGGTGCTGGTCAAGATAGATTCTCCATTAGTACGGGTGTCAGAGGTTATGGGGAGAAGGTAGGACAATGGGGTTAGAAGGGATAGATAGGTCAGCCATGATTGAATGGCGGAGTAGACTTGATGGGCCCAATGGCCTAATTCTACTCCTGTTCCTCATGACCTTAAGTTGGTGGATGTCAAAACCAACATATAGCAGTCATTAAGGCAAGAAAGAGCACACAGTGCTGAAGTAACTCAGCAGGTCAGGTAGCATCTCTGGTGAACATATAAGTCACAGTTCAGATTTTTCTTCAGACTTTGTTGGGGAGAGAAGAAAGCTAGAAAAGACGAGAGGTAGGACAAAGCGTGGCAGGCAATAGGTTGATTTAGGCGAGGGAGTTTGATAGGTTGGAACAAAGGCCAGAGATAAGAACCGAGGGAATGCTACGTATTTTTTGTTTGCAGCCAGATGATAGTGGTCTTAAAGCAGGTGGGAAACATAGATTGGTGTCGGAAGATCTAATTGAATACTCCTGCCAGCTGCTCGGCGCAGGTGGATAGGTATATGGACGGGAAGGGAATGGAGGGGTATGGTCTGAGTGCAGGTAGATGGGACTAGGGGAAAATAAATGGTCGGCACGGACTGGAAGGGCCGACAAGGCCTGTTTCCGTGCTGTAATTGTTATATGGTTATATGGTTCTGAGGTGCAAACTCCACACTGACAGCATCCATGGTTCGGATTGAACCTGGGCTCTTGGAACTGTGTGACAGGAGCACTATCTGTAGATCTGGGGAATCGATGTATAGAACAGGTGGACCAGTGTTTGGGATGTATTTGCATTTTCAGAGACCTTTCATCAGACCCCACATAGGAGGCTGATCAACATGTTAGGCATGCATAAAACTGATGAGGAGGAGAGGGTGAGGGTTGTAACCTACTAGCACGAATAGATAAGTGTTCTTCTACCCACTATGGTATTTCACTCCCACCCTCCCCCATCAAGAACCTATGCCTGAAAAAAATCAAAAATAACCTTCCTTTGAACACCCTTTGGGTGGCGAAGTGCTACAAAAGAATATGGAGTAAGCCATTTAGAACTTAGAGACGAGGAAACACTTTTCCTCACAGAGAGTGGTGAGCCTGTGGAATTCTCTGCCTCGGAGGGCGGTGGAGGCAGGTTCTCTGGATGTTTTCAAGAGAGAGCTAGATAAGGCTCTTAAAAATAGCGGAGTCAGGGGATATGGGGAGGAGGCAGGAACGGGGTACTGGGATGCGGGATCACATTGAATGGCGGTGCTGGCTCGACGGGCCGAATGGCCTACTCCTGCGCCTATTGTCTATTGCCTCAGAGCTCCAGCAACACTTGGGTTTGATCTTGGCCCCAGGTGCTGTCTGTGTGGAATTAGCACGCTCTACTTGTGACTGTTTGGGTTTCTACCAGGTACTCCAGTTTTCTCCCACATCCCACAGATATGCAAATTGGTAGGTTCATTGACACCTGTAAATTGCCCCAAAGGTTTGGGTGAGTGGTAGAATCTGGGGGTGGATGAGTTTTAAAGGGGATTAAGTAGAGGAATGGAATTGATGAGATGGATTGGATAGTTACCATAGACGATGGTGGCAATCAAGGCATGTGGCCCATTTGCTAGAGTTAGAATGGATAAGGGGGTGTCAGAATAATAAAGCTGGGTGTGAATGACAGCCAACCTCTTTATTCAGAAACTTATTAACAAGGAGAGCGTGACAAGCTACAAATTGTTCTGACTTTAGCAAGCAGCCCTTTGATACCACACTTGTTTATGACTTGGCTGCAGTGAGTCAGGCAACGTATCTTCAATTTTCAATTCAATTCAATTCAATCTTTAATTGTCATTGTGCAGTGTACAAGTACAGAGACAACAAAATGCAGTTGGCATCTCACCCAGAAGAGCAAACAGTAACTAGAATAATGAACAGTAAAATATATTCTTTGGAGCGCAGAAGTTTAAGGGGGGACTTGATTGAGGTCTTTAAAATGATGAAAGGGATAGACAGAGTTGACGTGGATAAGCTTTTCCCATTGAGGGTAGGGAAGATTTAAACAAGAGGGCATGACATGCGAATTAAGGGACAGAAGTTTAGGGGTAACATGAGGGGGAACTTCTTTACTCAGAGAGTGGTGGCTGTGTGGAATGATCTTCCAGCAGAAGTGGTGGAGGCAGGATCGATTTTAACATTTAAAAGTAAAGTGGATAGGTATATGGACGGGAAGGGAATGGAGGGGTATGGTCTGAGTGCAGGTAGATGGGACTAGGGGAAAATAAATGGTCGGCACGGACTGGAAGGGCCGAGATGGCCTGTTTCCGTGCTGTAATTGTTATATGGTTATATGGTTTATATGGTTATATATATGTACAAACAGTATCAGTAGTGCAATTTTACTGGGGGAAGGAGTGTGTCCGGGGGAGGGGGGTGACTGGCAATCACCGAGGTGCAGAGTTAACAGCCGCAGGGAAGAAGCTGTTCTTGAACCTGCTGGTCCGGCAACGGAGGGACCTGTAGTGCCTCCCGAATGGGAGGAGGGTAAATAGTCTGTGGCTGCGGTGAGACCAGTCCTTGATGATGCTGCTCGCCCTTCGCAGACATCGCTTGCTATGGACACTCAATGGAGGGGAGTGAGGAACCGGTGATGCGTTGGGCAGTTTTGCCACCCTCTGCAGTGCTTTCCGGTTGGAGACAGTGCAGTTGCCATACCATACTGTGATACAGTTGGTAAGGATGCTCTCGATGGTGCAGCAGTAGAAGTTCACCAGAATCTGAGGAGACAGATGGACCTTCTTTAGTCTCCTCAGGAAGAAGAGACGCTGGTGAGCCTTCTTGACCAATGTAGAGGTATTGTGGGTCCAGGAGAGGTCATCAGAGATGTTGACCCCCAGAAACCTGAAGCTGGAAACACGTTCCACCTCCGTCCCGTTAATATGGATTGGGGTATGCGTGCAGCCCCTAGACCTTCTGTAGTCCACAATGAGCTCCTTGGTCTTCTTGGAGTTAAGGGCCAGGTTGTTGTCAGCGCACCATGCTGCTAGGAGCTGAACCTCCTCCCTATAGGCCGACTCATCGTTGTCGCTGATGAGGCCAATCACCGTTGTGTCATCTGCATACTTGATGATGGTGTTAGAACCATGTACAGGTGTGCAGTCGTAGGTGAAGAGGGAGTAGAGGAGGGGGGGCTCAGCACGCAGCCCTGTGGAACGCCGGTGTTCAGGGTGAGGGTTGATGAGGTGTGGTTGTCCAACCTAACAGACTGGGGTCTGTTGGTTAGAAAGTCCAGCAACCAGTTGTAGAGGGAGGGGTTGATGCCCAGGTCGCTGAGTTTGGTGATCAATTTTGATAGGATAATGGTGTTAAATGCTGAGCTATAGTCGATGAGCAGCGTTCTCATGTAGGTGTCTCTGTTGTCGAGGTGGGAGAGGGCGGAGTGGAGTGCCGTTGAGATGGCATCCTCCATACTCCTGTTCTGGCAGTTTGCAAACTGATAGGGGTAGGCAAGATATCAGGGGTTACCTAGTTATAACATAATATGATTACACTCCTAAGATCACATAATGTGATTGCACTACCTAGTTATCGCAGTGATTACAAATGGCTGGGCTTGTTTAATTTAGCAGAGAACTTTTACAGACTAAGAATTTCAATTGCCACAGTTCTATGGGGTAAGTATAAGCTTTGTGTGGTAACGAGACTAAATCTGCAAACAGCAGTCGAGATAAAATCCCACAGGGGATCAATTGTATTTACAATTTTGTGAACCTTTCATAAGGCCACACACAGGAGATTGGTCAACATGGATACAGCGCATAGGATTTGGGAGATCGGTGTGGTGGTGTAATATACTGGCATAGATTGAAAATTGTTTATTTTCAATGGGGAGAAAGCAAAGAGCAGGAAAAAAAGCAGGAGACATGCGAGCCCGCCAACTCTGAGGCCTGGAGCAACAATCGATCTGCTGGAGGAACTGCTTGGGTCGAGTGGCATCTGAGGGGAGAATGGAATTGTCCCCGCTTTGGATCGAGAACCTGCATCACCATTGCAGCACAGCAAACAGCCCAGAGGTGCAGCCAGCAGAGCCACTGCCTCACAGCACTACAGTACTAGGTTCGATCCTGACCTCGGGTCCTGTCTGTGTGGTGTCTGCACCTTCTCTCTGGAATTAGGTGAGTTTCCACTGGGTGCTTTAGTTTCATCTCACATAAAGGATTATGCGGGTTGGTAGGTTGATTGGCCATTATAAATTGTCCCCAGTGTGTGGTTGAATCTTGGGAGAGTTGAGAAATGGATTGATAAAACAGATTTAAAAAATAGTAAAGACCCAGTGGGCCGATTTGCATGCTGTATGTCTCTGACTGTGAAGGTATGGACCAATCAGTCAGGAAGACATTGCATCCTCACAATGTCATAACACTTTAAGGGTGTGACTACTGTGGAGACATTTCTAATTGCACACTGAGTACCAAGAAAGGATTACCTACAAGCACATGTAGTACGCAGGAGTGGGCAACTCAGCCCCTTCAACTTGCTGCCCTATTTAAGAGGAACATGGTGTTGAATGTCATTTTTAACATAATTTCCATATACCCCACCAATGGTTCACACGCCCCTCTGTTTCTGAAGAATCTATCATCCTCGGTCTGAACCCGCTCTAAGGGCTGGACGTTGATCTTCACCTCAGGTGCTGCCTGTGTGGAGTTTGCATGGTATCCTCCAGATGCTCCAGTTTCCTACCATATCCCAAAGATGTGTGGGTTGATAGGTTCATTGCTTGCTGTAAATTGTGCCTAATGTGCGGGTGATTGGTAGAATCTGGATTGAGTTGATGTGAATGGCTGTATCAGGCGGAGTGTAGAGCCAAGGCACGTGGGCACCAAGTGTCACTACTTGCTGAGGTTCTACCTGTCCCCGGTGTTGCGAAGGATGGGCCTGGCGCAGATGCCATGCAATGTGCCAGTCAGCTGGTCACTGCCGCCCCATCTGTCGTCTGTGGAAAGGTGCTTCCGGACCAACACCTTTGACCACATGTCCATTGGGCAGTGGTCAGCACAGAATGTCCTGCAGGCACTGCAGGGAAAGGACTCGATGGACCCGGTGGCATGGTTCCCTGAGCAGACTGCCCAGCTTGTCTGGCAAAATGCCTCATCGCCAGACAACAAGCACCAAGCAACAACACCCCTCACCAACAAGCACCAAGACCTGGCTTGGCTGGCGGTGAGGGGAGCCCTCCCAGTCAGATCCTTCCTGCACCGTCGGAACCTCACTACCAGCGCACGCTGCCCTCGGGACGGCTGCTATGGAGTGGAGATGGTTGCCCACCTCTTTGCAGAGTGTGGATTTGCCCAAAGAGTCTGGAGAAAAATGCAAGGGTCCCTGGTACGCTTTATTCCAAACAGCTCCGTCACAGAGGACTCTGTGATTTACGGACTGTTCCCAGGGACACATTCAGAGACTGACATCAAGTGCTGCTGGAGGGTTATCAACTCGGTGAAAGACGCTCTCTGGTCTGCCCGAGCGTTGTTCACCACCCAGCAGAGCGAGATGTCCGTCGGGGAATGTTGCCGACTGGCCCACTGCAGACTGCAGGAGTACGTACTGAGGGACGCACTGAAGCTCGGTGCAGCCAACGCCAAGGCTCGGTGGGGGAGGGCCACAGTCTAAGGTCCTTCCGCTGCTGGACATGGGGGGCACCGTATGGTGGAGACGCCCCTCAAAATAAGGGAAGGTATCCCATGCCGGGGGGCCACATGAGTGGCACGGGTGGGGGATCGATTCGTGAAATTTGAAAAATTTGAAAAATGTATATAGACTGTATGGAGACATTTGTATAGCCTCCGAAAATGTCGGATGGATTTTTCGCACGGTTGATGTATTGTAAATATTTATTACTCGAATAAAGTCTATTTTAAAATATAAAAAATGCGGGAGGAAGAGTTAAAAGGGGATTAAATGGAGGAATGGAATTGCTGAGATTGATTTAAGAATTGTCGTTAGCTCGATGACCTGAATGGTCTCCTTCTGTATCTTGAGAATTATTAGAAATATTAGTTACACATTCTGCTGAGAGAAATAATTTCACAACTCTTTCATTTTAACTAGGCAATCCCTTTCTTTTAAATAATTACTTAGCAATTTATGAACAGCTTCTTCTCTACAGTTACCAGACCATTGAACTATAAGTAGGGTGCAGACACGATCTTCCAACCTATCTCATTGTGAACCTTGCACTTTTTCTCTAAATGTAATGCTATAATGCTTTAATACATATTCTGCACTCCGGTATTTTTCTCTTTGCATTTCCTGTAACACTTGTTTATGGCTCGATGGTACTCATGTATAGTAAGATTTGATTGGAAAGCATACGAAGCTTTTCGCCATTACTTGGTGCATGTGACAATAATAAACCAATCCAATAGACTTGTCGTCACCACCATGCCAGAGAGTAATGGTGGATGGCTGTTTGTCAGGGTGGAAGCCGGTGACCAGTGGGGTGCCTCAGGGATCTGTGTTGGGCCCACTGTTGTTTGTCATGTACATCAATGATCTAGATGATGGGGTGGAAAATTGGATAAGTATGCAGATGATACTAAGATAGGTGGTGCTGTGGATAATGAAGTAGATTTTCAAAGTCTACAGAGAGATTTGGGACATTTGGAAGAGTGGGCTGAAAGATGGCAGATGGAGTTTAATCCTGATAAGTGTGAGGTGCTACATCTTGGCAGGACATATCAAAATAGGACGTACATGGTAAATGGTAGGGAATTGAGGAATGCTGTGGAACAGAGGGATCTACAAATAACTGTGCATAGTTCCCTGAAGGTGGAATCGCATGTAGATAGGGTGGTAAAGAAAGCTTTTGGTGTGCTGGCCTTTATAAATCAGAGCATTGAATATAGGAGTAGGGAAGTAATGTTAAAATTGTACAAGGCATTGGTAAGACCAATTCTGGAGTATGGTGTACAATTTTGGTTGTCTAATTATAGGAAGGATGTCAACAAAATAGAGAGAGTACAGAGGAGATTTACTAGAATGTTGCCTGGGTTCCAGCAACAAAGTTACAGATAAAGGTTGAACAAGTTAGGTCTTTATTCTTTGGAGCGCAGAAGGTTAAGGGGGGACTTGATTGAGGTCTTTAAAATAATGAAATGGATAGACAGAGTTGACGTGGATAAGCTTTTCCCATTGAGGGTAGGGAAGATTCAAACAAGAGGGCATGACATGAGAATTAAGGGACAGAAGTTTAGGGGTAACATGAGGGAGAACTTCTTTACTCAGAGAGTGGTGGCTGTGTGGAATGATCTTCCAGCAGAAGTGGTGGAGGCAGGATCGATTTTAACATTTAAAAGTAAAGTGGATAGGTATATGGACGGGAAGGGAATGGAGGGGTATGGTCTGAGTGCAGGTAGATGGGACTAGGGGAAAATAAATGGTCGGCATGGACTGGAAGGGCCGAGAAGGCCTGTTTCCGTGCTGTAATTGTTATATGGTTATATGGTCATTAAGTGGAATCATCCTCTTCAGAAACATCCCTCTGCATCTAATGTCTCTCGCTCTTCAAATTGCAGCATTCGCTCTCCGGTGGCTGGAAGAGTGCTACAGTTAATATATTGTAGTTAGTATATCTCTGTGCAAAACCAGCTGCAAAGGTTTCACCACCAAGGCCAGCTCTGTCAGTTGTGAGAAGCCGGTCTAGGGAACGCAGGATTGAAATCGATTCAGCTCCGTGTTACACAAAGAACTCTGACTATGTTGTCCGCAAATCACATAACTGAGTTGTCGCTGTTTTAGGAATGGAAAGGGTATTGAGTGTGCCACACAAAAGACAGAGAGATTAATTTATTTGTGTTCAGTCTCGAAGCTGCATCAAAATTCTGGGGAGGTGCTACATTGTTTATGTGTGTGTGTGCAAGTAAAACCAGAAGCTGCATACATCCCAGAAAGCGATCTCCATGTTTAAGCAACATTGTCGGGACAGATATCGGAGGCAAGATATCGAGTCATGGAGCAAGATAGAAACTGCTGGAAACACTCAGCAGGTCAGACATCATCTGTGGACAGAGAAACAATCAATCTTATGGGTCTGTTATCCTTTGTTAGAACCCCAAGCATTGACAATTTCTCTCTTGACAGATGCTGCTTTACTTGCTAAGTGTTTCCAGGAATTTCAGTTTTTGTTTCAGATTTCCAGCATCTGCAGTTTTTTTTGGATTTTCTTATCCAGTCGTGGGTTAGTGCAGTCTTGCCATTTGTATTCACATTCATTCAAGGGATATGGGGTTTGCAGCTGGAGCCAACATTTAATTGGCCATCCCTCATTGCTTTTGAGGTGGTGGTGTGTTACCTTCTTGAACCACTGCAGTCCTTGAGGTGTGTGTACACCCACAATGCTGTTAGAGTGGAGATTGCAGGATTTTGATCCTGTGGTGAGTGAGTGAATGGTGATGTAATTTCCAAGTCAGGATGGCGTGCGGCTTGGAGGGCAACCTCCCAGCGGTGGTGTTCCTATGCCTTTACTGTCCTCGTCCTTCTAGCTGGTCACGGTGGTGGGTTTTACAGCTGCCTGTAGAAGCCTCCAAGAAGTCTTGGTGCGTTCCTGTAGTGTATCTCACCATTCACTACCAGATTGCCATTTCTTCCACTCTCAACATTTGTCTGAAAAACCTACGTCGGCCACAGTTTCAGTTACATTCGTTAAGGCCAGCCTCCTTTCTCTCTTGCATTCCATACCTTGCTTTGAAACTCCATGTCTTTTCTTTACAGTTGGCGCAGACTTCCTCTTGACAATCTGTTCGGCCATCTTGCCAATCTAAGTTTCTCACATTTGGAAAAGCAGTGACTTAACAACGCAAGTATAATCAGTATGGCTTTGTGCAGGGGGAGGTGTTAGGTACTTCCCCCCCCCCCCCTCCTGTTGAATACTGTACTTACCTGTCTATATCTCTGCAGGCCATGGCTGGGAGCCAGGAATCAAGGGGTTAACAGCTTCTGTACCTGATTGGCCCAGCAACATCAGATGACTCATTGGCAGCTTTAAAAGGCAGAAACTCCCAGAATTCTCTCCCTCTTCAAGATAGATCTCTGGAGGAAGAGGTGTTGGCTGAGCTGCAGGAGGCCTGGCCGCATGGCACTGCACTTTGTATATTTGCGATATACTGTTGTAAATTAATGTTCTATTGGGACGGAAGGGATGACCTGAGAGTTTTGGGGTATTTTTGGTTGTAGAGTTAGGGCTATATAGGCAGTTTAGAGTCTTCAGTCCGACGGTCCATTAAGGGCTGGCTGGAGCACCATTATATATTATTTTATAGCTAATTCTGTACCCTGACCATGTTCTTTAAAAATCAGGTTCTGGTTTTGTTTAGTGTACAATTAAAGACTGTTTTCTTATATAAACTTGACCCTGGTTTTGATTTGTTACGCGACTCTGAGGAACCAGCCTTTAGGAGTCGTAACAGGAGGTCCTGTTTCACAAACGTGATTGAGTTTTTTGATGGTGAGGAAGGTGGTTGATGAGATGAGGGCAGTGGATATCTTCTATATAGACCTTAGTAAAGCATTTGACTCGGTCCCACAAGGTAATGTGTCCAGAATATTAAGTCACATAGGATCCTTTGTGAGTTGGTAAATTGGATCTAAAATTGGCTTGGTCATTCATATAAGACAAGGAGTAGTGGTGGAGGGCGTTTCTCTGACTGGAGGCCTGTGACCAATGTTGTTTTGTAAGAATCAGTGCTGGAATCGTTGATATGTTAATGGGTTAGATGAAAATGTAGGTGGTCTGATAAGTCAGATAGCAAGGGACATGAAAATTGGAATTGTGGATAGTGAGGAAGTTTGTCAAAGAATACAGCACAATATAAATCACTTGGAAAGTCGGGCAGAGAAATGGCATATGGAGTTTATTTCAGACAAGTGTGACCACTTTGAGAGGTCAAATGTAAGACAAAGGTTTATAATAAAGACCATTTATATACAGAGAGATTTTGGGGTGCATGTCTAAAGCTCTCTGTAAGTCACAACATGTGGATATAGAGTAATAAAGAAGGCATATGGCATGCTTGCCTTCTGCATGGAGTATAAACATTTGGACGTTATAGAATATTGTGTGCAGTTCTGGTTGCTTATTCCAGGAAGTATATTAAGGCTTCAGCAAGGATGCAGTAGAGATTTACCATGATGTTGTCTGGTTGAGAAAGTATAAATTATAAGAAGAGGTTGTTTTTTTTCTTTTTTAGCATTAAAAGGCGAGGTTTGACCTGATAAAAGTATATACCATTATGAGAGGTATGGATAGGGTAGATATTCAGAGTATTTTAACAGGGTGGAAGTGTCAAATACTCGAAGAGAGAAGCTTAAATTTAAAGTGGGAAAGATTTTAAAGAAGATTTATGAGGAAATTATGCATTTCTAGTTGTATGTAGGATGTGATTGCACTGTGCTGAAGAGGTTCACCAGGATGTTGCTCTTTTGACCGAGTCATAATCATTCATAGACTATACAGCATGGAAACAGCCCTTCAGCACAACTTGCCCATGCTAATCAAGTTGCCTAACCGATGTTAGTTCCAGTTACCTGCACCTGGACTATATCTCTCCAAACTTTTATTATCCATGTATCTGTCAAAGTTTGAGTTAAAGGTCGTGGTCATACATTCATCACCCTGGCAGCTTGTTCCGTATATCCTCCACCCACTGTGTGCAAACGTTGCCACTTGGATCTCATTTAAATGTATCCCCTCTCATTTCAAACCCATACCATTCAAATTTTAGAATCGCCCATCCTGTGGAAAAAACCTCTGCTTTTCCATGCACTTCACGAATTTGTAATTTTACATAGTATTTAATATAGAGAGCGGTAGGTACCTGGAACATTGAGAGTTGGTCGAAGAAGATGAACATGCAGAAAATAGTGGGTAGTCACAAAGTGCTGGAGTAACTCAGCGGGGGAGGCAGCAGCTCTGGAGAGGCGTTTCGGGTCGAGACTCTTCCTCGGACTGATGTCAGGGAAGGGGGCGGGACAAAGATAGAATGTAGGCAGAGACAGTAAGGCTCGTGGGAGAACTGGGAAGGAGAAGGAGAGAGAAAGCAAGGGCTATCTGAAGTTAGAGACCCATCTGATGCCATCACAGGACAACCCGGAGGAGGGTCCTTATTTCAGCAGATGATCCTGGAGAGCGATATGAAGGCACCGTCACACAATTCCACTGCACAAGAAACAACCTTTGCCCATGTTATGTCACAAGGGTACAGAGCTGTTACAATGAGAGGGAGCATTATACCAGAGGTGGGCTTGGCATGGAAACGGAATAGCAGCTGCACCAGGAGAAGATGGCAGCGATGAGAAGAACACAAACACAAAACCAGAGACAATAGAACTACAAAACATTTTGATGCTTTCTTTCCCACGTGATGGTTTGGCGACTGGGAAAAAGTAATGCAACCCATTAATAGACAAGAACAAAGTGGCACTATCAATTCTACAAAAAGCCACATTAAAAATGGTTGAATAATAATCCTTTAGGTGTTGTTTGAGAGCCTTTCCTGCTTATTTTACATGACTCAGGTAATGTCAAAGAAAGCACAAATTACTTGCTGACTATTTAACCCGCACACGGACATAGTGTCAAATCCCTTCACATTCAAGTGTAAGGCAATACTAGAGAGCTGTGTCAGCTCACAGGTAGCAATAAATCTCTGCAACTCTGTTTTCTAATTTTCTTTCCTTTCCAGAAAGTGCTGCTTTTTAAAAATATTCATTCAAAAGATGTGGGCTTTGCAGGCTGAACCAGTATTTAATTGCCCAACCCTCATTGCCTTTGAGAAAGTGGTGGTAGGCTGCCTTCTGGATCTGCTAGTCATTGAAATGTGGCTACGGCTGTTACGGAGAGAATTCCAGGATTCTGATCCAGCGACGCCAAAGGAACAGCAATTTCTTTCCATGTCAGGATGGCGTGTGGCTTGGAGGGCAACTTCAATGTGGTACTGTTCCCATGCTGTTGTTGCCCTTATTATTCCAGCAGGTAGAGGTGGTGGGTTTGGTTGTGTCTAAGGAGTTGCTGTCTAAGGAGTCTTGGTGAGTTGCTGTACTTGGAGTGTGGTACCAACTGCTGCCACAGCACCCCTTGTACAATCACCAACGTGCCACGAAATGCCTGAAGAGTCGGAACAGCTTCATGGAACCAGAGCCAACCGCACCAGGCACCAAAAACAAACAGCAGATGGCACCAGGACACCACCTGCCTTTTACTACCTGGAAAACCCTAAACCGCCTCTGCACTGGAGTGGGACGTCGCCTGAAGAAGTGGGGCCTCTCAATCTCTGACAAGTGCAATTGTGGAGAGGTACAGACAATGACTTGCGGCGGAGAAGCATGCACAGCGGAGGATCTCCGCAGAAGCACAGATGTGGCAAAGAGATGGCAGAACGTCGTCTGACACACGAGTGAACCAACCAACTGCTGCTATTGTACATTGGTGGTGGAGTGAGTGAATGGTTGTGGATGGGGTGCCTATCAGGAGGGCTGCTATGTCCTGCCTGGTATCGAGCATCTGGAGTGTGGTTGTGCTGGACTCATCCAGATAAATGGAAACTTAACCCATTCCTTCCATCCAGAGATACTGCCACTCAAGCTGTGTTACTCCAGCATTTTGTGTCTAACCTTCACCCAACTGTTGCCCTTTCACCCACTACCCCCTCTTGTGTTGGGAATTATTTTTGATAAGTTTTAATATCGACACAGAAGGAGGTAATTCAGTCCATCAAGTGAATGTCAGCCCAAAGAGCCCTCATAAATTTCCCTTCTAATCTGTTCTATCCACATTCCTGTCTCCTCCCCCCCCCCCCCCCCCCCCCCCCTCTCTCAGATTCTACCAGTCACTGACATTTTAGGGGCAATTTAGAATGACAATCAACATCAACCAACCAAATACCTTTTGGGAGATGTTACCTGTCAATAACACCATAAATAGAAGTGGTCATTGGGATTTGGTCCATATGACCTCCCATGCCCTCACCACTCTCCTTCTCATCTGGGGGCTGCAGTCCATAGATTGTCCTGTTCAGACGATGTTGGGAGATCAACTCACCAGTGTGGAACAGGTCATGGTGAAAGGACACTGGTGAAATACTGTCCCACTATAACCCATTCATCAGGAACTGCCTTCTTCATCCATCCCTCCTGTTCCTTAGCCCCAAAGACTCTTGTGACACTAGCTCTACTATCAGTGGCCATTTCCCCCACTTTTCAGGCATCGCAGCCCGACCATCACCTTGGGGACCAGGGGTAACACGTTGAGCTGCCCAACCAACTTAGTGTTAGGTGCTTGGCCAGAAGGCCTCTCATTGAACATGGTCTTCCAATGACTAGAATTTTAAGGATCTCCATTCTGTTCCAATCTCTCTTAATTGTCTTAACGGAAATTTAGCCAACTCCTCATCCAATCCCTGGGGTCTCTCCGGTATTCTGGGACTCCAGCTCCTACTACAGCAAGAGAAAAAAACGCTTTGTTTGTTAGAAAGAAACCAGCAGCAAGCCACCTATCCCTTCCCAGTGACCATCTGTGCACCGTCCTATACTTTGGTGGGAGTTGCCATGGTGTTCAGCTCGACAAAGGCATGTGGAAATCTCATGGGGCATTATCTGGTGTTTCCTTGGCTTGCTTTGCTCACTGAGCATGTGAAGGCAGGGGCATCAGCCAGGGCTTTCTGTTCCTGGTGAATATATAGCAAACTGGCCCTCCTCGCATTGTCACAGTCCTGTGGTGACCTGCGTGAGCTCCGAGTTGAGGTCATCTCCTGGCTGGGGCTCCACCTGCACTCCTAGTCATACCTGCTGGTTAGTCCTGTCGGCTGTGTGGAGGGTGGACTGGTGCTCACGGGCCTGGCTCCTCACCCGGTTGGAACCCTGGAAGGGCAGAGAGGAGGCAGAAGGCAGGCAAAACTCTCGGAAGCACCTCTTGAAGTTCTCGTCCAGGTAGGCATAGAGCACGGGGTTGAGGCAGCTGTTGGTGTAGCCCAGGGCAATGCAGAAGTGCCAGGCCACCATATCAAGGACCGTGGACGGGATCTTCACCAGAGCCCTCAGGATAACATAGATGTGGATGGGCGTCCAACAGATGATGAAGACCACCACCACCACCAGCACCATTCTGGTGATCCGCCGGAGATTCCTGTCCTTCCCCTTGGAGCCGGACAATATCCGGACGCTCTTCAGCCGTAGGATCATTAGTCCATAGCAAACCGTGATGATGAGGACAGGCATGATGAAGGCAAAGATGAAGACACAGATCTTCAAGAGGTTGTCCCAATACCAATAAGGATGTGGGAATTTCAGCGTGCATTCCAGCTCCCCTAAATACAGAGAAGGGGGTGAGGCAGGGATGGGAGAATAAAACAGAAAAGCTTATAGAATATTGATCAAATATATTCGCTCCACACACATAAGCTGGTAGACTATCCGCCAAAGCATTGATAGTGACCATTGACCCCGGCCAGTCTGGGAGTATTGTCAGGAAGGAACCAAAACCCAACCCTTCCTGTGTAAGAGGGGGAAACTTTTAAATCTCTTCCCTGCACGGGAGACCCGACTTTTTCCCTGTCGGGTCTCTGTTGTTGTTGGGGCCTAGCACCATGAAGCGGCCTCCGACCGAGACGACCTGGGTGCTCCATTCACGGAGATGCGGACTCACCGTCATGGGGCTGGCTGGCCTCGGAGCGTGGGGAGCGGTGGTGGCTCGCCGCTGCGGCCCGACTCTGGAGCTTCAGCTCCAGCTGCAGACCGGTGGACTATCGGGAGCTCGCGGGTCCGGGTGGGAGACCGCTCTCCGGAGCTCCCGCAACACAACATCTCCAGCTCGTGTCGCGGGGTTGGAGCAACCTGGAGCGGGGCCGTACATCGCCCGGCGCGGCTTTCATGGCCGCGGGACATTCCAGCGCCCGCTGGGGGCTCCAACTGTGACCTTTGGGCCTAGAGCGGGGCCGTACATCGCCCGGCGCTACCTCAAAGGCCGTGGAACTTAACACCGCCCGCCTGCAGCTTCGACCTCGGGAGTGAGATGGTGCGGGGGAGAGAGAAGACTTTGCCTTCCATCACAGTGAGGATGAGATTCACTGTGATGGATGTTTGTGTGAATTGAATTGTCTGTGTATTTTTTTTATGATTTATGTATGGCATGTAGAAACGGAGTTTCGTTCGAGCCTCTCTGAGGTTCGAATGACAAATAATAAAATCAAAATCAAAATCAAATTAAATCCATTCCGACATGACAACATCCCAGTTCAACACAGTCTGTGTTTCCTGATCCAGGAGCACCCATTTTTCCTGTTGAATCTGGAGATGTGAAGAATTCAAGGATTCGATGGTGGTGGATGGGGATCATGGCTGGCTTGCAAAGAACCCTGTTCTAGCTGGAGGAGGTTCAGCCATAAGGAGCAAACCTTGGATGCGCAGCACAAGTGGGGCGCAGGTCTGGAGGCCTGGACCAACAAGAAGGGAAAATGGATGGGATACAGTCACCGTTCCAAAACTGGGCTCGCAAATGCTGCTTGGAGTAAGGCATTTGTCCTGGACTCCTTAAAAACCTTCACTAGCCCTAGGGCTCAAAGATCACCAGGATTGAGACCCATTATCTGGACCATCCAATCTCTCATTTGACTAGTGTGACAGGAGTTTTGGATGGTAGGATTATATTTTCCAAAGTTTAGAACAATAAGAGAGAAACTTTTAAAACATATAAACTCATGATGGCTGGATAGATGCTGGAGGGAGATTCCCAGGGAAATCCAGAACCACGGATCATAGCCTAAGGATATGGGGATGGGCTATTTAGTACTGAGATCATGAGAACCTTTTTCACTCAGAGAGTGATGAACCTGTAGAATTCTCCACAGAAGGCAGATGAAGCCAAATCATTGAATACAGGAGTTTGATTTTGTTTGAATAACGTGTAACAAACTATGAAAAACTTTGCTTGTATTTGAATCTATTGGTTATCAGGAGAGGTCTGGGACAAACTTGCATTGTTTTTTTATGGATCGTTGGAGGTCAAGGGGTGACCTAACAGAAGTATATCAAATTATGAGGCATAAATAGGTTAGACAGTTAGAACATTTTTCTTTGGGTGGAAATACCAAATACTAGAGGTACACCAAAATGAAGCCATTACGATAAAACCGAATATTGAAACACATTTTTTACATAGAGTAGTGGTGCCTGGAACACGTTGCTAAGAGTGGTGGTGGAAGCTGATATGATATGAACATTTAAGGGGCATTTATACAGGTAGGCAATGGTAGGAAATTGAACCAATAGCATCTGATTTTCCCTGCTCTTGGAAATTGATGGTGACTCACTACTATGTCTGTACCCCTCATGGTTTTATAAATCTCTACAAGGTCACGCCTCAGCTTCCGACGCAGTGAAAACAATCCCAGCCTATCCAGTCTCTCCTTATTTCTCAGGCACTCTAATCCTGCAACACCCTGGTGAATCTTTTCTGTACCAGTGTCTTCATCACTTTTCTGGCCTGGTCTCCACAAGGGGTCTGTAGATGTTTGATCATCAGGAACTGAGAACGAGAGGTTCATTGACACCACAAGAGTCAGGGATGGAAAGGAAAAACAAGGGGCAGGAGCAGACACTGATACTGGATGATGGAACTGGTTCAAGGGGCTGAGTGGCCTACTTCTACTTATTTCTTAAGATCTTGTGGGCAAGGAGTATTTCAGTGACCACACATTTGGCGAGAAGGTAGGTATGTTACAAAACTTACCTTGAGCAGCGCTGCAGTTCTGCCGCTCCCCGTGTGCGTGACTTTGGCGCCTTTCAGAAGGGGGCGTGTTTAAAGTGCCGTTTTTCTACAGACTGTGCAAATCGATCCATGTCGGGCGATTTTGTTGCGGAAGAAAAATCGCTCCGACATTTCATTCATAAAGGTATTTTTAAATTACGCTAGATTATTTATTAACTAGAGTAATTTAAAAATCACCTTCAAAAGCCGTGAGTGCCGACAATGGGAACGATTTTGCGTAGGGGAGAAAAAAAGGTACACAGTTTATTTTTATATTAAAAGTTGGTTTTTATGGAGGCTTTAATCACATTTTCATGTTGCGAAATGGTGTCCAAAAAAATGTATGAACCAACAGTATTTTTCCTCCTGACTTCACCGCAAACCGCAACGTTCCAATCCACCACATTCCACTAAAACCACTCGCTAGTTAATTTAAATGGCCATTAATTTACAGGCATTAAACACTAAATTCCTTCCATTTGGCCTAGAAATTCATGAACATGAGATTTAAAAATTATGTTATATTGTGGATTATTGTGTGAATGTTATTTGGACACAGGCAATTAAAAAAAAGTTTATGTTTTCTTAAGAAATGGATAGATGTTTAGATCTACTCATTGAATTTTGTAATTAGCTACAGTTAGATAACTAACTAATTATATGTTTTAATTTCAGGTCATCCAAGTAAGATTGTTTCATATTTGTTTCAGAATGCTTCAATCTATAATAACTGAAAATTTCATTGAGTTCTCTTAATTTTTAAGAAAGTTATGGGCTTTTAACTGTTCTAGATCACAGCTTTTGAGTTAAGTCAATTGAAAGGCAATGGGGAACAAGATGCTAATTTCCGAGTATGAAAATGGTCATAACTTTCTTAATACTGAAGATATGAAAGTGAATTAGGTGTCAAATTAAACTTCTTTGTATGCTTTATCTGATGGGATAAATTGCAGACTTGATTTTTAAAATCTCAAAATTTTGTAACATTGCTACAGAAGGTGCCTCACTTCCAAGGTTCCCTCCAGGAGGTCACTTACCGTGGTTGAGCATTGTGGTGGCCATGATCATCACAGGCAGGCCAATAGCAGACGACAGGATCCAGATACAGACATTGATGATCTTGGCGTTGTGCGCGGTACGGAAGTCCAGGGCTTTGACCGGGTGGCAGACGGCGATGTAACGGTCCATGCTCATGGTGGTCAAGGTGAAGATGCTGGTGAACATGTTGTAGTAGTCAATGGACATGATAACCTTGCACAACAGCTTGCCAAAGGGCCAGGACCCCATCAGGTAGTTGATGTTCTGGAAAGGGAGGGTGCTTGTGGCCAAGGCATCAGCCAGGGCCAGGTTGAAGATGTAGATGTTGGTGGCAGTCTTCATTTTGGTGTACCTGGAAATGAATGGAGGCAGACACAGGTCAGTCCAGTAGGCACTAGTCGTCTAGGAGGGACTGGCTCAATCTAGGAGGGAATGGGTCAGTTCAGGAGGATGGAATGCCAGTTTGGGAGGGTCAGGGCAGTCCAGGAGGCACCAGTCAGTTCAGGAATAGATCCATTAATCCAGCAAGGAACTGGCCATTGCAGAAGGCATCAGCCAGTGTAGGAGAGATCCATATAATCAGCAGAGAATGGGTCAGTCTAGGAGGGTTAGGTTAGTCCAGGAGTGACAGAAGTCCAGGAGGGGCCAGTCAGTTTATGAGAGTCCACCAGTCCACGAATAGATCTCCCCCGAGGGGTGAATCAGCTCGGGGGCATTGGGTTAGTCCATGATGGATATATGTCAGTTAAGGAGACTTGGATCAGTGCTGGTGGGTCAGTCATTCCTGGAGGGAATAGGTCAGTCTAAGAGGGTCAGGTTAATCCAGGAAGTCAGTACAGCAGGCACAAGCGAAGAGTCTCTTTGCCTCAGAATAATTGTAGTCCAGGGTCTCCCTGGACCCTCAAGATTTAATTAAGAGATTCACAGCATGGGCTGGGTCATATGAATGACACCCACTCCTACACTGTTCCTCAAAACTATCCCCCACCTAGGGCAGGAACACCAGGAAGCAGACACAGAGTAAAGCTCTCATCACACACACCCGGGCAAGGAGATGGCACATGTCCTCTGAGTCAACAGCTTCCTCTGCCAGGATCAGCCAGGGGAAGTGTTCCAGACTCTTGGTGGATCAATGGCAAGTGCACTGCCTGCCAGTAGAGATGAGGTATTTGTGTGGAGCATCACGAACCTCCTCAGGGACCAGGGTCTACCGATGTTTCACTACGATTACCCAGCCAATGAGCTGTCAGGAACTAGAGATTAAAGTTATCTCCAGGCTGGCATGTTGGTCAAGTCTCGGGTGCTTTTCTACCAGGATAGGGTGTTGGTCATGAACCAACTGGTGGCCTCCATACTCTCGTACCAGGAGGCCACTTTAGACCCACCTGCTGCGCTTGGTTTCAGTATCCAGAGGAAGCTGGTGAAATTCTTCTGGGGCAACAGGAAGCACTGAATCTCTGCAGTGGTGATGAGTCTCCTCGAGGAGGGCGGTCAATTGCTGGTGTGGGTTTGCACCCGGCCTTAGGACCCTGCAGAGATACCTGTAAACTGAGCATTCTCAAAGGGGGTGCATGCTGATGATGCATTTGCTTCGATGAAGTCGCTGATTCATGGAGTTACGTGACTACCGGTGACAGGCATCAGCCAAGCCGCTCTGCAGGGGACGTCCCCCAAACTTACTACAAGTCTAGTACATGGTTGCTTCAGGCTGGGATTCCCCTCCACTGATGGGGAGTAATGGCCCAGCTGTGAGAGCAGCTTGCTCCTGTCCAATCCCATCAGCTGCCATGGAGGCTCACTTACATGGAGTGATTCTGACTGGCCAAAACCCCATGAGCCAGAATTGCTTAGTGGACCAAAGCCCTTGAAAGTACACACCACCAGATTCAAGAACAGCTTCTTCCTCACTGATATAAGACTTCTGTATGGTCCTTCCATAAACTAGGGGACTGTGACATTAATAGACCTGCGTCTAAAGCCTGGAATCTTTCTCGTCACTTAACTCTCTTGTTTTGTGGGAGACATTTCCTGTACAGTCTGCTCCTTCACACCCTTCACTTCTGAGCCCTTGCCCAAAGTGTGTACATGTAGCGGCGTTCTGTATAAGCGTTTGGCAGCCGGGGGGGGGGTCTGCAGAGGAAATCACTCTATGGAGGGCCTTTTCCCTTCTATTTGGGACCTGGGTTGGAGAGTACTACATCGAGTAATGCCCTGTAACAGATTCCTGAGCTGGCTCTTGGAATCGCCTGCCAATTGTCACTAGTGGGCTCGAAACGTTATACACAAACACACACGCACAAACAACCATGCACACTCACATACACACATGCACACTCATATGCACACACACACAGACACACACAGTGTGAGTTTGCAATCCCTGTTCGAATATTTGAGTAGGCTGCCCCTTGTTTTCTGGCTTCACAATCCCACGATTCTAATCTTTGGGCACCAAATGCAGAGGTGGGTGGGTCAGTGAGAGGATGTCCTAGTTTGTTTGCTTTTGGGCCTGGCCAAGCTGCCCATACACGAGTGCAACATGGTGACGAGCAAATAAGGGTTCCGCCCCAGTCAACTGCCTTCCCCCTTTCAGAGTTACATCCGTATGGGTGACCCTTGAAAAAAACGCATGTGGCTCTATGGTGGCATTTGGGAACTGTTGGGCACCACGGGGTTGACTCGATCCTGGATCTGTGACATAATAATGTAATGCTTTGTTGTTTAGTTGTTTGAAACTTACAGTGCCCTCCATAATGTTTGGGACAAAGACCCATCATTTATTTATTTGCTTCTGTACTCCACACTTTGAGATATGTAATAGAAAAATTCAAATGTGGTTAAAGTGCACATTGTCAGATTTTATTTAATGGTATTTTTATACATTTTGGTTTCACCATGTAGAAATTACAACTGTGTTTATACATAGTCTCCCCCCCATTTCAGGGCACCATAATGTTTGGGACACATGGCTTCACAGATGTTTGTAATTGCTCAGGTGTGTTTAATTGCCTCCTTAATGCAGGTATAAGAGAGCTCTCAGCACCCAGTCTTTTCATCACATTTGGAAACTTTTATTGCTGTTTATCAACATGAGGTCCAAAGTTGTGCCAATGAAAGTCAAATAAGTCATTATGAGACTGAGAAACAGGAATAAAACTGTTAGAGACATCAGCCAAACCTTAGGCTTACCAAAATCAACTGTTTGGAACATCATTAAATAGAAAGAGAACACAGGTGAGCTTACTAATCGCAAAGGGCCTGGCAGGCCTGTCTCGCCGCTGCTAAGCACGGTGCGGCTGCAGGGGGAAGCTCGGAAGCCACCAAGCTCGGCCCCGAAGACCAGAAAGTCAAGAAGGAGGGAGCTGCTAGCAATGACGGATGCGAGGAGTGGGCCGGTAGGAGAGGGACTGGAGTATTGCTTCCTGCACCTTCAAGGTCAACTGCAGGAGGCATCCTTGAGGCACAGAGGTTAGGAGAGGGGCGTCGGTTGCAGCAGCCCGAGGCTTACTTGGATTGGATGCCACTCCAGTACATCCAGCACATGGACCAGACAATACACCACTATTGAGCCACCAGATTCAAGAACAACTTCTGCCCTGGTGTGATTAGATTCCTGAATGGACTTTTCATATTCTTAAGATGAAAATCCTGATCTTCCAGTCAACCTCATTGTGGCCTGTGCACTTTTTAAAAATCTGCACTTTGTATACATTGGACTTTTTCCTGCATTCGGTTTATTTTCTCTTTTGCCCTAATTTATGTAATCATGTGCCCCCTATCTGGTAGCCCCCAATACCCCCCAACTGGTAACCCCAGTGAAGATGTCTCTTATGCTGGAAGCCTCCTCTGTACATCTGGGCTTGAAGCGTTACGCAGAGAGGTACCAACAAATGTTCCAACTACTAGTTCACAGCCTCCTGTAATTTCTGTAGTCTGGACACATTTTTGTTCCATGTATCCATGAGGTGCAAGAGGTTGCTGCGCCCATTTGACCATTAAAAGGGCTGCTCAAGTTCTGGTTGCACTACAATGCCCTAGTCTCTTGGTCTTTGGGTGCCCAGCAAGGAGGAGGTGAACTGGCCAGGAGACCTCGTTAGCCATTTACAGATCCAGAAATGGGACTGTTGGGGACCAGACAATTTTGAAGATCAGACAAATGCCTGTTGTCTGATCTTCTTCCAAATTGCATCATGCCTGCGCCTGCCTGGAGTGGGACCATGAAAAATGCTCTGGAGCCCTGCTTGGGTGTTCGGGCACCGGAGCATGTTCAAGGGCGATGTTTAAATGTAAGATTTTGTTGTTTCTTCTAAATAGTTATTTTAAGGTCAATAATGAAACGAACGGAAATAGGAGGATCGGGTAAAATAATAGGACAGAGAGTGGAGCTCCTCTTGCATTTATTCTCCTGTAAAATAAGTTCAAGACCTCACCCTATTCATTGCCCAGGTCGAGGCCTGGAGGTGTTTGGAGGTGTTGTAAGGGAATAATAAGGATACTGCAGATGGGTATGAATGTGATGGGCCCGCCAGTACAGGTCTGTGCTACACAGTATTGTACTACGAGTCTTGATACCTGTGGCAGCAACTCCCACCCCTTCATGAGAATTAACGGCGGAGGTTGTCCAACAAGGGAAAGAGGTGACGAAGTGCTGGAGCAACTCAGAGGGCTGTGGGACAGGCAGCATCTCTGGAGAAGCGGGGTAGAGGTCGGTCCCGCCCCGAAACGTCGCCCATCCACGTTCTCCAGAAATGCTGCCTGACTCACCGAGTTACTCCTGCACATTTTGTTTCGTTGTGTTCCTTGTGTCTGGTGTAGAGAGGTCGCGCGGGACATTGGACGAGAGACCAGGGCGTGAGTCAACAAGACCCCACAAAGTTAAGAGAATAATAAAGATGCCCCAAGAGTTTGGAGTGATTTGTGGCACTGCAGCCCTTGCATTGGACGGCTAGATGGCGGTGCTTCAACGCTCAACACGGGAGGCGGGCAATCCCAGCTCGGTGGCTCCCGGCGGCGCATTGAATAATCGTGCAGCGGGCAGTGTGGAAATTACGCTTGTATTTCATACTTCGCAGGAAATAAATACTCTGCTCAAACTGGATGTCCGAGCAACGGCAGGCGGGGAGAAAAGTGGACATTCTGCAAACGAGAGCTTTATTGTGCAATAAAGTTATTAAAGAGCGAACCCGGGGAGTGGGAGCGGGAGCGGGAGCGGGGATTTGGAATTGGATGTGGGTGGCAGGTTGTCTGGCATCTTACCTGACGATGACAAACATGACGAGAACATTGCCGACCAGCCCCAGCACGCACACGACGGAGTAGAGAGCCGTGATGATGATGGAGCTGAGGATTGAGGAGGGACCCTTGTTCAGGGGGCCGCTGTCTGTGTGGTTGCACTGAGCCGGCACCCCCTCCATGCACGGGGTGGAGGAGTTGTCGGTGGGCACCGCGCCCTGGCACAAGGGGGAAGTGTTGGCAGCCAGCCCCAGGCAGGTTTGCAGGTCGAGATCCATTGCAAATTCCTCCCAGGCAGGGTTGCTGCTGGCGACGGCGGTGGCAGGTGGGTGAGTGAGTGCACGGCTTGTCGGGGAAAGAGGGTGCTGCTGGCAGTAGTCGGCTGGGTGCAGTCTCTCCCCCTGCAACCCCCTAGACTGTGGGCTAGCGGAGCCGGGCAGAGCAGCAGCCTTCACTCCACCCCACCCCGGGCAAGCTCGCTGTTATATTGGAGGGCGTGACGTCAGGTCCCCCCACCTTTCCTCGGCAACTTTCCCCCCACCCACACCGTGTGATGGGACTGGGAGAGGAGGAGCCAGCATCTGACCAGAGCTAAAGGGGCAGAGACGGAGCTGGCCACGGTTCTGAAAGCTAGTGGAAAGTCCTGGGGCGGACAGCGCGGGGCGGGTATCACTGGTCAAATGCTCTGCACACATGCTTGAGACAGACGAACTAGGCTGGTGCACTTCGTTGATGCACTGGGCTGGTGAACTGGACCTGATTCACTGGGCTGGTGCCCTGGGCGGATGCATTGGGGCGATTCACTGGGGTGATTCTTTGGGGGTGTGCACTGGCTGGTGCAGTGGATTTGTGGCACTGGGCTGGTGGTCTGGGCGGATGCATTGGGCTAATGAACAGGGTGAATGCACTGGGTTGGTGGAATGATCTGGTGCAGTAGGTTGACACAAATGCTGGAGAAACTCAGCGGGTGAGGCAGCATCTAAGGAGCGAAGGAATAGGTGACGTTTCGGGTCGACAACCTTCTTCAGGCTGGTCCAGTAGGTTTGTGTACTTAGAAACATAGAAAATAGGTGCAGGAGGAGGCCATTCGAGCCAGCACCGCCATTCATTGTGATCATGGCTGATCGTCCGCTATCAATAACCCGTGCCTGCCTTCTCCCCATACCCCTTGACTCCACTAGCCCCTAGAGCTCTATCCAACTCTCTCTTAAATCCATCCAGTGATTTGGCCTCCACTGGGAATTCCATAAATTCCATAAATTCACAACTCTCTGGGTAAAAAAAGTATTTTCTCACCTCAGTCTTAAATGACCTCCCCTTTATTCTAAGACTGTGGCCCCTGGTTCTGGACTCACCCAACATTGGGAACATTTTTCCTGCTTCTAGCTTGTCCAGTCCTTTTATAATTTTATATGTTTCTATAAGATCCCCCTCATCCTTCTAAACTCCAGTGAATACAAGCCTAGTCGTTTCAATCTTTCCTCGTATGACAGTCCCGTCATCCCAGGGATCAATCTTGTGAACCTACACTGCACTGCCTCAATCACAAGGATGTCCTTCCTCAAATTAGGAGACCAAAACTGTACACAATACTCCAGATGAGGTCTCACCGGAGCCCTATACAACTGCAGAAAGACCTCTTTACTCCTATACTGAAATCCTCTTGTTATGAAGACCAGCATTCCATTAGCTTTCTTCACTGGCTGCTGTACCTGCACGCCAACTTTCAGTGACCGGTGTACAAGGATGCCCAGGTCTCGCTGTACCTCCCCCTTACCTAATCTAACCCCATTGAGATAATAATCTACCCCCTTGTTTTTGCCGCCAAAGTGGATCACCTCACATTTATCTATATTATACTGCATCTGCCACGCACCTGCCCACTCACTCAACCTGTCCAGGTCACCCTGCAACCTCCTAACATCCTCTTCACAGTTCACACTGCCACCCAGCTTTGTGTCATCCGCAAACTTGCTAGTGTTGCTCCTAATTCCCTCTTCCAAATCATTAATTTATATGGTAAACAGTTGCGGCCCCAACACCGAGCCTTGCGGCACTCCACTCGCCACTGCCTGCCATTCTGAAAAGGACCCGTTCACTCCTACTCTTTGCTTCCGGTCTGCCAACCAATTTTCTATCCATGTCAACACCCTACCCCTAATACCATGTGCTCTAATTTTAGTCACCAGTCTCCCGTGCGGGACCTTATCAAAGGCTTTCTGAAAGTCTAGATACACTACATCCACTGGCACGCCTTCACCCATTTTACTTGTCACATCCTCAGAAATGTCCAGAAGATTAGTCAAGCATGATTTCCCTTTCATAAATCCATGTTGACTTGGACTAATCCTTTTACTGCTATCCCAATGCACATTATTACCTCTTTAATAATTGATTCCAGCATCTTTCCCACCACCGAAGTCAGGTTAACTGGTCTGTAATTCCCCGTTTTCTCTCTCGCTCCTTTCTTGAAAAGTGGGACAACATTAGCTATCCTCCAATCCACAGGAACTGATCCTGAATCTATTGAACATTGGAAAATGATCACCCATGCATCCACTATTTCTAGAGCCACCTCCCGGAGGACCCTGGGATAGAAACATAGGAACATAGAAATTAGGTGCACGAGTAGGCCATTCGGCCCTTCGAGCCTGCACCGCCATTCAATATGATCATGGCTGATCATCCAACTCAGTATCCCGTACCTGCCTTCTCTCCATACCCTCTGATCCCCTTAGCCACAAGGGCCACATCTAACTCCCTCTTAAATATAGCCAATGAACTGGCCTCAACTACCCTATGTGGCAGAGAGTTCCAGAGACCCACCAATCTCTGTGTGAAAAAAGTCCTTCTCATCTAGGTCCTAAAGGATTTCCCCCTTATCCTTAAGCTGTGACCCCTTGTCCTGGACCTCCCCAACATCGGGAACAATCTTCCTGCATCTAGCCTGTCCAACCCCTTAAGAATTTTGTAAGTTTCTATAAGATCCCCTCTCAATCTCCTAAATTCTAGAGAGTATAAACAGAGTCTATGCAGTCTTTGTTCATAAGACAGTCCTGACATCCCAGGAATCAGTCTGGTGAACCTTCTCTGCACTCCCTCTATGGCAATAATGTCCTTCCTCAGATTTGGAGACCAGAACTGTACGCAATACTCCAAGTGTGGTATCACCAAGACCCTATACAACTGAAGTAGAACCTCCCTGCTCCTATACTCAAACCCTTTTGCTATGAAAGCTAACATACCATTCGCTTTCTTCACTGCCTGCTGCACCGGCATGCCTACTTTCAATGACTGGTGTACCATGACACCCAGGTCGCGCTGCATCTCCCCTTTTCCTAATCGGCCACCATTTAGATAATAGTCTGCTTTCCTATTTTTGCCACCAAAGTGATAACCTCACGCAGACCATCAGGCCCAGGGGATTTATCTTCAGGCCCATTAGCCTACCCAATACTATTTCTCGTCTAATGAAAATTTCATTCAGTTCCTCTACCCCCTTAGATCCTCTGTCCTCCAGTATATCTGGGAGATTGTGTCCTCCTTAGTGAAGACAGATCTGAAGTACCTATTCTAAGGATAGCTTTTACTCTCCTTCTTTATATTCCTGGCCAACATCCCCTCGTACTTCATCTTTTCAGCCCGTATTGCCCGTTTTGTTTCCTTCTGTTGTCCTATGAAAGTTTCCCAATCCTCTGGCTTCCGGCTACTCTTTGCCGTGTTATACATCTTATCTTTTAGTTTTATTCTATCCCTAACTTCTCTTGTGAGCCACAGTTGCCTCCTACTCCACTTAGAATCTTTCTTCCTTTTTGGAATTAAATGAACCTGCGACTTCTGGATTATGCCCAGAAATCCCTGCCATTGTTGTTCCACCGTTATTCCTGCTAGGATCCCTTTCCAGTCTACTTTGGCCAGCTCCCCTCTCATGCCTTCATAATCCCCGTTGTCCAACTGCATCACTGCCACTTCCGATTTAATGTTCTCCTTCTCAAATTGCAAATTAAAACTAATCATATAATGATCACTACCTCCAAGTGGTTCCTTTACCTCGAGTTCTCTTATCATATCTGGTTCATTGGACAACACTAAATCCAGAATTGCCTTTTCTCTGGTCGGCTCCTTTACAAACTGCTCTAAGAATCCATCTCGCTCGATCATGGAAAATGTTGAATTGGGCGAGAAGTTTAGTACATGAGTAAAACTTTTATATACTAACCCAATAGCTAGAATATCAACAAACCAAATGTTATCAGCTACATTTAATTTATCTAGAGGCTGTAGACAAGGATGCCCATTATCCCCGTTATTATTCGCACTCGCAATAGAGCCACTAGCAGAAAGTGTTAGGTCCCATCCTGAAATATACGGGTATAATACTAAAGACACTGAGAATAAAATTTCTCTATATGCAGACGATGTATTAATCTAAATTACAAAACCTGAATTTAGTATCCCAAACCTATTAAATTTAATAACTCAATTTGGCTCGTTCTCGGGATACAGAATTAACTGGAATAAAAGTGAAATCATGCCAATAATGGAAAGCAATCCACATATATTACAATAAAAATGATTTTTCTCCCGCAATTATTGTACCTTTTTCAATCAATCCCGATATATCTTCCCAAAACTTTTTTTTCCAAAGGTAGACTCTATAGTCACTAATTTTATCTGGGATTATAAGAATCATAGAATAAATAAAAAGCATTTATGTAAATCAAAAATAAATGGAGGTTTAGCCCTACCGAATTTTATGCTCTATTTCTGGGCAGTTAGCATTAAAAAATATGAACCTCTGGTTGGAAGAATTGGACCAGCAACCAGATTGGTTAAAAATGGAAAAGGAAGACTGTTTACCCTTTGAAATTGTTTCAATTTTGTTTGCTACTACTAAATTAAGCAAAAAAAACGTATGGTGAAAACTCCATAATATACAGTGGTATACGTATTTGGAAACAATTAAAAAATACTTTAAAATTGGATAATCTATCACTACTTCTCCCATTGTAAACAACCCTGCATTGAAACCCTCAATGTTGGATAAAGGTTTTCTACAATGGAAAAATCCCGGAATTAAAAAGATGAGTCATCTCTATCGGAAAAGGCACATTCCTCTTATTCCAGGAGTTACAACAAATTTATGGACTTCACTCAAATGACTATTTTAGATATTTACAACTTAGAGATATTGCTAAATCAAATACACAGAACTATAGAAATAGGGAGCATGAAATTCTTGATGAATGTTTGAACAAACACCCTAATACAGAAAAATTAATATCTTATATCTATAATATCCTATTAAACAGTGATGCACCCATGACGGAAATATATAGGCAATCATGGGAAAATGAACTAGGCCAACCAATAAGGCAAGATATTTGGGACGAAAGCTTACAACATATACATCACTGTTCGTTAAATGCTAGACATTCCTTAATACAATTTAAAGTATTACATAGATTACATTATTCAAAAATGAAATTAAATAGAATTTTTCCAAGTATATCTCCTATCTATGAAAAATGTCAGCACTTAGAGGCTAACCTAACGCACACATTTGTAAATTGTATAAAAATCAATAATATTTGGACGGAAATTGTAAAGAAAATTTCAGAAGTTGTCAACACCTGATTGGACCCCGACTCAAAACGAATAATATTAGGAATATTAGAACAAAATCAAATATTTACAAGCCAAAGAAACTTTATCAACTACAGTTTAATAATTGGGAAAAAATTAATATTAACATTTTGGAAAGGTCCTATAAACCTCACTATTAAATGTGGATTATGGAAATGTCGGAGACCCTACATTTGGAAAGATTAAGATTTGTCTTAATGGACAAACAAGAACTATTTACTAGAATATGGTCTCCATTTATTGACTATCTGAAGGGGCAAACTGGTTCGGCAAGGGAACCTGACCGAAACCTGAATTAAGGATTAGTTGAAGAGTTACATTTTATAATCCACGGACATATCTCCAATTATGTATTATTAGTTAATTATTCCATTCTCTTTTATTATACCTTCAGTTTTTTTTCTTTTTGTTTTCTCTCTCTTTTTTTTTTTTTTTTTTTTCATTTCAAAAACTTTATTCAACACAAATCATAAAATACAACACATCAAAACACAATCAAAAATCACACTATAATGAACAGATCATTGTAGTACAGCAGTACATTCATTTATAATCGCCTCAACCCCACGCGGCGACCAGCGCTGACGGAAGGCCTCCAGAGTCCCCGTGAACACCGCGTGTTCCCTCTCCAGGGACACACGTGCACGGACGTAGGCCCGAAAGAGGGGCAGGCAGCCGACTCTCGCCTGACCGTCGACAGCCCGCTGCCTGGACCCCCGAATGGCCATCTTGGCCAGGCCAAGGAGCAAACCGACAGGTAAGTCCCCCCCCCACACTCGGCTCTCCCCACTCCCCGCCTTGTGTCCAAACACCAGGATTGTGGGGCTAAAATGCAGCCAGAACTTGAGGAACAGCCCCTTCAGATATTGGTACAGGGGCAGTAACCTCACACACTCCATATACACATGGAATACGGTCTCCTCCTCTCCGCAGAAAATACATGCGGCAGACGAGCCCGTGAACCGACTCAAAAGTTTATTACAAACCACCGCTCCATGCAGCACTCTCCACCCCAGGTCCCCAATATAAAGGGGTACAACTCCCTTATAGAAGGACCCCCACTGGGGCCCCCCGCCGCCTTCGGATGGTAACACCGTCCTCCATGGTGAGTCAGGACGGGAGACGAAGGCACGGTGGTTCAGAATGTGCAGGAGCATCCTGTACAGTGCGCGTCTCCTTGCATCACAAAATGGCATGCTGGTCATCTCAGAAAGGCAGCTCAGATTATGCGGAGCCGGAGGCCGAGAAATATCCCGAAGCCTAGGCCCGATGAGCAGATCTGACGGAGCAGGGGTAAGCTCTATCTGAACCACTCTAGGCTCGCGCCTCTCCTCGACAACCACCATGACAGGATGAGGACCAGCCACACCCGCAGCCACAACATCCCCCTCTCCTCGTGGAACAACACTCTGGCTGAACACCACCAAATTCCTCACTCTTAACACATCCCTATAGAAAACAGGCAAGCCCCTTAGAGCGGGTCGACTGACACCCGCCACCGGGAGCCGCGAGACCCCCCTTAGGCAACGACCCTGACGAAAAAAATACGTGGCCAGAGCGTGCCATCTGGGAGGGTTCTCTACATACATGTATCTCCGCAGAGTCCTGAGACGGAGAGCCGCCACCTGGGTGCGCACGCACACCAAGGACTGGCCGCCCTCCTCTAACGGAAGACTCAGGACCGCCGCGGAAATCCAATGCTTCCTATTTCCCCAAAAGAAATCCACCAGCTTCTTCTGTATAGCAGTTACAAATATAGAGGGCGGGACAAGAGTAGCCAGCCGGTACCATAACATAGAGGCCACCAGCTGGTTTATGACCAGCACCCTCCCCCGAAAGGAGAGAACTCCAAGCAGGCCTGACCAGCGCCCCAGCCGAGCAACCACCTTCGTCTCCAACTCTTGCCAGTTTGCCGGCCAAACATCCTCAGTGGGACTCAGGTACACCCCCAGATAGAGGAGGTGCGTGGTACTCCACGCATACAATGCCATCTCCTCCGGCAGGGAGTCTACCCGCCACTGACCCACCAAAAGTCCAGAGCACTTACTCCAGTTAATCCTAGCAGAAGATGCAGCCGAGAATATCTCCTGGCAGTCACGCATCCTCCGCAGGTCACCAGGATCAGTGAACATAAGAAGTACGTCATCGGCATACGCCGATAGAATCACCTCAACCCGCGGGCCAGGTAGGGCCAGGCCTGTCAACCTCCTCCGAAGAAGACACAGGAACGGCTCCACACAGACCGAATACAACTGGCCCGACATAGGGCACCCCTGGCGGACCCCCCTCCCAAAATGAAAAGGAGATAGCACCGCGCCATTAACCTTTACAAGACACTCCGCAGCAGCGTACAAAAGCCGGACCCGGGCCACGAAGTGTGGTCCAAACCCAAACGCTTGCAACGTCCCAAATAGGTATTCATGCTCTACCCTATCAAAAGCCTTCTCCTGATCAAGAGACAGAAAAGCAGCTGACTCACCAGTACCCTGGACTAAATGAATCAGGTCCCTAACCAGGTGGATGTTATCCTGGATGGACCGGCCAGGGACTGTATAAGATTGATCAGGATGAATCACTTGATGCAGCACGGAGCCCAGGCGATTTGCCATTGCCCGTGCAAAAATTTTATATTCTGTGCAAAGGAGAGAGACTGGACGCCAGTTCTTCAACAAACGGAGTTCGCCCTTCTTAGGCAGCAAGACAACAACCGTCCTACGCCACGAGAGAGGCATCACTCCAGTCGCCAGGCTCTCCCCCAGAACCAACATATAGTCACCCCCTAGGACGTCCCAGAATGCTCTAACAAACTCCACCGTCAACCCATCCAGCCCGGGGGACTTACCCCTCCTGAGCTGATGCAAGGCGCGAGTCAACTCCTCCAAAGATAAGGGGCCATCAAGAAGATCAGCCTCCCCCCTATCTACGGTCGGTAGACCCTCCCACAGATCTTGCTGAGCCTCCACACTGAATCCTTCCGCAGAGAACAGGGACCCATAAAAGGACCTAACCAAGGCATTAATCCTCTCTGGATCAGTGACAGAGGAGCCGTCATCTGCAAGCAACTCCACGAGCTGTTTTCGAGCTCCCCGCCCCTTCTCCAAAGAGAAAAAGAAAGGCGACGCTCGGTCCAGCTCGTGCAGCATCTGGACCCGAGACCTCACATAAGCGCCTCGAGATCGCTCAAGCAGCAGACTCCTCAAAACCTCCTTCTTCCTCTGAAACTCTCCCCATTCGCTGGAGTCTTCACCAAACTGACCCAGGCGAGACTCAGCGTCCTGTATCTCCCTCTCCAGCTTCTCGACCGCTGAGTCCCGCCTCCCAGTCGACCCCCATGTATATTCCTTACAAAAGAGACGGATGTGAGCTTTACCCACATCCCACCACTGCCTAAGGGAAGAGAAGCACCTCTGCCTCTCTCTCCACTTCACCCAAAACCGAGTGAATGACTCCCGGAAACACCGATCCTCCAGCAGCCTGTTGTTAAAGTGCCAGTACGCGGACCCAGCCCGAGCGCACGCTGGATTGAAATCCACACGCACCAGACAATGGTCCGAGCACGGCACCAGCCGCATTGAGGCCGCTGAGACACGGGAAACAAACGCTCGGGAAATATAAAACCGATCAATGCGGGAACCACCGCCCTCAGACCTCCGCGAAAAAGCAGTGGAATCAGGGTGAAGGTCCCTCCAAACATCAACCAACTCAAAGGAGTCAATCAAGCCTCTCAGCTTCTTCGCTACAGCAGGCGCACACTGAGTACCAGAACGGTCCCGCACCTCAAGTGTGCAATTAAAGTCCCCACCAAGGAAGACACACTCTCCCCTATCAATAGTGCCCAACAGAGCATTCACCTCCCGAAGCAGGCCGGCCTGCATCGTGCCGGAGCTAGGGGCATACACGTTAATGAAATGCAACGGCATGCCATCCAGGCTCACGGCCAGATGGAGCAAACGTCCTGGCACCACTTCCTGCACTTTTAAAATGCTTGGCAGAAAATTTGGGGCCAACAGAAAAGCCACCCCACTCGAATTTGAGCTGAGATGGCTCATATAAACCCTCCCTTTCCACTCCAGTTGCCAGGTAGGTTCATCACTAGCAACGGTATGTGTCTCTTGCAGATAACAAACTGCAAATGTCCCCTCCCTTAGGGCTGATAAGAGCTGAAATCTTCGAAAACTCGCTCTACTCCCATTTAAATTTAATGTAGCTACTGTGAATGTGTAGACACATTAGATTGTGACCCACACACTCCCTGTAGTCACAGGAGCTCCTTTGCTGAGGACCTTCAAAAAACCCCGAAACTGCCCCAAATCCGAGTCAGAAAGACCACTATCCTTGTTACTAAGGATAGCCTCGAGACTCGCCTGCACATCTAGACAATCCTCCCACCGCCTTGTAGCGGCAAACCATAATGTTTTGGGAGCACGGCTTATTTTTAAGAACTCTCGCACCTCAACAATAAGCTTCGCCTCAGACACGGCCTTGGAGTCTGGGCTCGCAGCCAACCCGCTCGCACCTGAATCAACAACCTCAGAAAGACCAGAACTCTCTGACAAATCACTCTCTGTGCCCCCCCCACTGGCCGCATCGCTGTCCTACTCCACAGCCATGACACGACCACCCGGATCAATGCTGGGGGTGGGTCCCAACACCCCTGCCTGAGACTCGCAGCCCTCTGAATGGCTGGGCTCCTGCACGCTACCATCACCCTCCTCTTCTGGGCCTGGGGAAGCAACAACAAGAGGCATCCCCAGGGCCTGTGGAACACTGGCACCCTCGGAGTCTGAAAGAGGATCACGTCCCATAACAGCCCTGACCTCCACATCATCCAGAGTGCCCTCTCCACAGGCATCACCCAGAGAATCACCACCTGCCATTAACCTCACCCCAGACAACTCATCCGGTGAGGCATCCCGCCCCCCAGCACCTCCACTGGCACTGATATGGAGCACAGACTTGAACGACAACACCCCCGAAACTCCCCCCTCAGCCTGACTCTGCGCATCCCCCGTCACAGAGGGCACACTACCAGAGGAGCCAACCACGTCACCTAACGTGCTAGCACCCTCAGTAGGCCTCTGAAACGAGGGGACCTCATCCGACCCAGAGGGTACACACCCAAGGGGGCTAACCACAGCACCCGCCGAGATAACTCCCTCAGAGGGCCCCTGAGATGAAGGGACAGACTCCCGCCCAGTGGACCTACCTCCACCGGAATCAACTTCAGCACCCAGTCCTGTGACACCCGCTGTAGATCCATGAAGAGAAGGCCCAACCACCGACCCAGAAGACACCGGGTCAAGACCACTTTCAGCCACCTCAGTGGTGGAAAGCCCGGAGAAAGACATCCCCTTCGCTCTGGACCCACGCCCTTCCTCCTCTTCACCAGGCAGATGCCTCCTTTTAGTCCCACTCGCATGCGGAGGTGCGGTAACCTCCATAAGGGAAGGGTCATCCGCCTCCACATTACCCCCAACCACTTTGCCACCCACACGTTTAGGCTTCTTTACCCCCTTCCGAGCCACCACAACTCCCCCCTGGGCCCCAGCAGGTGCAGTCTGCACCACACTGGAGCTAAACTCACCCGATTGCACTTTCTTCGCTCGGGCGGCCCTATCCCTCTCCTTCTTCTTATTGTGCTTCCCCTGCTTCTCCCAAAACCCCCCCTCAACACTCCCCTCCTCCTGCGCCCCACCTCCATCCACCGCCACAGGCGCAAGACGTGGGGGATGTGGGGGGCTTGGGCTCTCACTGCCCAGGGTCCCCAAAGCGGAACCTCTGGACCCAGAAGGCTTAGCACTGCCGCCCCGGGTCACCAAGGCAGAACTGGCAACCTCAGCCGGGTCAGCAGTACCACCCCGCGCCGCTGAGGTTTGACAAGCCACCCCAGATGGGCCAGCAGTGCTTTCCTGGGCCACTGCACTAGAACCTCTAGCAGTGCCCCCGCGAAAAAGACACTCCCTACGGAGATGTCCAAATTCGCCGCACGCATGACACCGTGCCTTGCCCCAACTCCAACGCACGGTTCTGGGTACACCCTTATGCACCACCTCAAAACTCCCCTCGGCACCATCCCCCTCACCCACCTTCATGAACACCCTCCTCTTGAAACTGAAGACCCCTTTTTCCTCCGGGTCCCCCCCGGGATGCAAGAGACGAAAACATTTAGACCGCACCTCCCCGAACTTGGACAGGTGTGGAATAAGCACTGCATCCGAAAAATAAGTGGGGCAGCTCCGCAGGAGAACCGGTCTCACCCTGGATACCCACGGATCCACCTGTACGTGGACCCCCCCCACTGAGATCCCCTCCTCCAACGCTCGGGCCACACACTCCCGGGTCTTAAGTATCATCTCCACCTTTCCCCTTTCGAACTCAGAAGAGACAATAGCCCCCCTCCCAAGAAGTTCATTCATGGCCTTCGTAATTACCCCCCTCGACATCATAGGCCCAGTTTGAACAGAAATACCAAAACTGTCCCCATCCAAGTCAACATGAGGCTCAAGCTCAGATGGCCTCGCACCCGCCACTGATGCCATCGCTGCGTAGGTCCGGACCTTCGGCCGCGCCCCCTCCATCGCCATCCTCACAGAGGCACAAACCAGCTCCAAAGCCCCTCAGCAGCACAGCTCCAAGTTAAGTCCCAGAGACAGTCACAGTCAAAGACAGGCAGCAGAAAACAGAAACCTCCAGCTGAAGCAGGAAAGTCCCCAGGTTCGTCCACAGCCAAGAGCAGCTTACGGGAAACTCGATCCCAGTCGCGCTGGAAGCAAAAGTACCTTCTTCACATTAAGCCAGGCAGCCGCACTGAGCAAAATGACTTTAGGGCAGAGAAGCGGTGCCAAAAACGACAAAGACACCGCACAACTTCAGCCCACTGAGATCACAGGCACTCTTGGCAATCCGCCAACGCCAACCGCACCCTCGACAATGTGGAGAAACTCAGGAATCTTCACACAGATGGAGGCTCCCCAGACCAGAGAAAAGCTTCAACAGCCCAACAATAAGTTGAACTATGAAGCCCCCCTGGGTCTGTGCCCTCTCCAACGACAAAATCCTTGAAAGGCTGCTTCAATCCTTCTCAACTGCAGAGCTGAGAAGAAAACACGACCTCTCTCTCTCTTTTTTTTTTTTTTTTTTTTCATTTCAAAAACTTTATTCAACACAAATCATAAAATACAACACATCAAAACACAATCAAAAATCACACTATAATGAACAGATCATTGTAGTACAGCAGTACATTCATTTATAATCGCCTCAACCCCACGCGGCGACCAGCGCTGACGGAAGGCCTCCAGAGTCCCCGTGAACACCGCGTGTTCCCTCTCCAGGGACACACGTGCACGGACGTAGGCCCGAAAGAGGGGCAGGCAGCCGACTCTCGCCAGACCGTCGACCGCCCGCTGCCTGGACCCACGAATGGCCATCTTGGCCAGGCCAAGGAGCAAACCGACAGGTAAGTCCCCCCCCCACACTCGGCTCTCCCCACTCCCCGCCTTGTGTCCAAACACCAGGATTGTGGGGCTAAAATGCAGCCAGAACTTGAGGAACAACCCCTTCAGATATTGGTACAGGGGCAGTAACCTCACACACTCCACATACACATGGAATACGGTCTCCTCCTCTCCGCAGAAAATACATGCGGCAGACGAGCCCGTGAACCGACTCAAAAGTTTATTACAAACCACCGCTCCATGCAGCACTCTCCACCCCAGGTCCCCAATATAAAGGGGTACAACTCCCTTATAGAAGGACCCCCACTGGGGCCCCCCGCCTCCTTCGGATGGTAACACCGTCCTCCATGGTGAGTCAGGACGGGAGACGAAGGCACGGTGGTTCAGAATGTGCAGGAGCATCCTGTACAGTGCGCGTCTCTTTGCATCACAAAATGGCATGCTGGTCATCTCAGAAAGGCAGCTCAGATTATGCGGAGCCGGAGGCCGAGAAATATCCCGAAGCCTAGGCCCGATGAGCAGATCTGACGGAGCAGGGGTAAGCTCTATCTGAACCACTCTAGGCTCGCGCCTCTCCTCGACAACCACCATGACAGGATGAGGACCAGCCACACCCGCAGCCACAACATCCCCCTCTCCTCGTGGAACAACACTCTGGCTGAACACCACCAAATTCCCCACTCTTAACACATCCCTATAGAAAACAGGCAAGCCCCTTAGAGCGGGTCGACTGACACCCGCCACCGGGAGCCGCGAGGCCCCCCTTAGGCAACGACCCTGACGAAAAAAATACGTGGCCAGAGCGTGCCATCTGGGAGGGTTCTCTACATACATGTATCTCCGCAGAGTCCTGAGACGGAGAGCCGCCACCTGGGTGCGCACGCACACCAAGGACTGGCCGCCCTCCTCTAACGGAAGACTCAGGACCGCCGCGGAAATCCAATGCTTCCTATTTCCCCAAAAGAAATCCACCAGCTTCTTCTGTATAGCAGTTACAAATATAGAGGGCGGGACAAGAGTAGCCAGCCGGTACCATAACATAGAGGCCACCAGCTGGTTTATGACCAGCACCCTCCCCCGAAAGGAGAGAACTCCAAGCAGGCCTGACCAGCGCCCCAGCCGAGCAACCACCTTCGTCTCCAACTCTTGCCAGTTTGCCGGCCAAACATCCTCAGTGGGACTCAGGTACACCCCCAGATAGAGGAGGTGCGTGGTACTCCACGCATACAATGCCATCTCCTCCGGCAGGGAGTCTACCCGCCACTGACCCACCAAAAGTCCAGAGCACTTACTCCAGTTAATCCTAGCAGAAGATGCAGCCGAGAATATCTCCTGGCAGTCACGCATCCTCCGCAGGTCACCAGGATCAGTGAACATAAGAAGTACGTCATCGGCATACGCCGATAGAATCACCTCAACCCGCGGGCCAGGTAGGGCCAGGCCTGTCAACCTCCTCCGAAGAAGACACAGGAACGGCTCCACACAGACCGAATACAACTGGCCCGACATAGGGCACCCCTGGCGGACCCCCCTCCCAAAATGAAAAGGAGATAGCACCGCGCCATTAACCTTTACAAGACACTCCGCAGCAGCGTACAAAAGCCGGACCCGGGCCACGAAGTGTGGTCCAAACCCAAACGCTTGCAACGTCCCAAATAGGTATTCATGCTCTACCCTATCAAAAGCCTTCTCCTGATCAAGAGACAGAAAAGCAGCTGACTCACCAGTACCCTGGACTAAATGAATCAGGTCCCTAACCAGGTGGATGTTATCCTGGATGGACCGGCCAGGGACTGTATAAGATTGATCAGGATGAATCACTTGATGCAGCACGGAGCCCAGGCGATTTGCCATTGCCCGTGCAAAAATTTTATATTCTGTGCAAAGGAGAGAGACTGGACGCCAGTTCTTCAACAAACGGAGTTCGCCCTTCTTAGGCAGCAAGACAACAACCGTCCTACGCCACGAGAGAGGCATCACTCCAGTCGCCAGGCTCTCCCCCAAAACCAACATATAGTCACCCCCTAGGACATCCCAGAATGCCCTAACAAACTCCACCGTCAACCCATCCAGCCCGGGGGACTTACCCCTCCTGAGCTGATGCAAAGCGCAAGTCAACTCCTCCAAAGATAAGGGGCCATCAAGAAGATCAGCCTCCCCCCTATCTACGGCCGGTAGACCCTCCCACAGATCTTGCTGAGCCTCCACACTGAATCCTTCCGCAGAGAACAGGGACCCATAAAAGGACCTAACCAAGGCATTAATCCTCTCTGGATCAGTGACAGAGGAGCCGTCATCTGCAAGCAACTCCACGAGCTGTTTTCGAGCTCCCCGCCCCTTCTCCAAAGAGAAAAAGAAAGGCGACGCTCGGTCCAGCTCGTGCAGCATCTGGACCCGAGACCTCACATAAGCGCCTCGAGATCGCTCAAGCAGCAGACTCCTCAAAACCTCCTTCTTCCTCTGAAACTCTCCCCATTCGCTGGAGTCTTCACCAAACTGACCCAGGCGAGACTCAGCGTCCTGTATCTCCCTCTCCAGCTTCTCGACCGCTGAGTCCCGCCTCCCAGTCGACCCCCATGTATATTCCTTACAAAAGAGACGGATGTGAGCTTTACCCACATCCCACCACTGCCTAAGGGAAGAGAAGCACCTCTGCCTCTCTCTCCACTTCACCCAAAACCGAGTGAATGACTCCCGGAAACACCGATCCTCCAGCAGCCTGTTGTTAAAGTGCCAGTACGCGGACCCAGCCCGAGCGCACGCTGGATTGAAATCCACACGCACCAGACAATGGTCCGAGCACGGCACCAGCCGCATTGAGGCCGCTGAGACACGGGAAACAAACGCTCGGGAAATATAAAACCGATCAATGCGGGAACCACCGCCCTCAGACCTCCGCGAAAAAGCAGTGGAATCAGGGTGAAGGTCCCTCCAAACATCAACCAACTCAAAGGAGTCAATCAAGCCTCTCAGCTTCTTCGCTACAGCAGGCGCACACTGAGTACCAGAACGGTCCCGCACCTCAAGTGTGCAATTAAAGTCCCCACCAAGGAAGACACACTCTCCCCTATCAATAGTGCCCAACAGAGCATTCACCTCCCGAAGCAGGCCGGCCTGCATCGTGCCGGAGCTAGGGGCATACACGTTAATGAAATGCAACGGCATGCCATCCAGGCTCACGGCCAGATGGAGCAAACGTCCTGGCACCACTTCCTGCACTTTTAAAATGCTTGGCAGAAAATTTGGGGCCAACAGAAAAGCCACCCCACTCGAATTTGAGCTGAGATGGCTCATATAAACCCTCCCTTCCCACTCCAGTTGCCAGGTAGGTTCATCACTAGCAACGGTATGTGTCTCTTGCAGATAACAAACTGCAAATCTCCCCTCCCTTAGGGCTGATAAGAGCTGAAATCTTCGAAAACTCGCTCTACTCCCATTTAAATTTAATGTAGCTACTGTGAATGTGTAGACACATTAGATTGTGACCCTCACACTCCCTGTAGTCACAGGAGGTCCTTTTCTGAGGACCTTCAACAAACCCCAAAACTGCCCCAAATCCGAGTCAGAAAGACCACTATCCTTGTTACTAAGGATAGCCTCGAGACTCTCCCGCACATCTAGCCAATCCTCCCATCTCCTTGTAACGGCCCACCATAATGTTTTGGGAGCACGACTTATTTTTAAGAACTCTCGCACCTCAACAATAAGCTTCGCCTCAGACACGGCCTTGGAGTCTGGGCTCTCAGCCAACCCGCTCGCACCTGAATCAACAACCTCAGAAAGACCAGAACTGTCTGACACAACACTCTCTGAGCCCCCCCCACTGGCCGCATCGCTATCCTCCTCCACAGCCATGACACGACCACCCGGATCAATGCTGGGGGTGGGTCCCAACACCCCTACCTGAGACTCGCAGCCCTCTGAATGGCTGGGCTCCTGCCCGCTACCATCACCCTCCTCCTCCGGGCCTGGGGAAGCAACAACAAGAGGCATCCCCAGGGCCTGTGGAACACTGGCACCCTCGGAGTCTGAAAGAGGATCACGTCCCATAACAGCCCTGACCTCCACATCATCCAGAGTGCCCTCTCCACAGGCATCACCCAGAGAATCACCACCTGCCATTAACCTCACCCCAGACAACTCATCCGGTGAGGCATCCCGCCCCCCAGCACCTCCACTGGCACTGATATGGAGCACAGACTTGAACGACAACACCCCCGAAACTCCCCCCTCAGCCTGACTCTGCACATCCCCCGTCACAGAGGGCACACTACCAGAGGAGCCAACCACGTCACCTACCGTGCTAGCACCCTCAGTAGGCCTCTGAAACGAGGGGACCTCATCCGACCCAGAGGGTACACACCCAAGGGAGCTAACCACAGCATCCGCCGAGATAACTCCCTCAGAGGGCCCCTGAGATGAAGGGACAGACTCCCGCCCAGTGGACACAACTCCACCGGAATCAACTTCAGCACCCAGTCCGGTGACACCCGCTGTAGATCCATGAAGAGAAGGCCCAACCACCGACCCAGAAGACACCGGGTCAAGACCACTTTCAGCCACCTCAGTGGTGGAAAGCCCGGAGAAAGACATCCCCTTCGCTCTGGACCCACGCCCTTCCTCCTCTTCACCAGGCAAATGCCTCCTTTTAGTCCCACTCGCATGCGGAGGTGCGGTAACCTCCATAAGGGAAGGGTCATCCGCCTCCACATTACCCCCAACCACTTTGCCACCCACACGTTTAGACTTCTTTCCCCCCTTCCGAGCCACCACAACTCCCCCCTGGGCCCCAGCAGGTGCAGTCTGCACCACACTGGAGCCAAACTCACCCGATTGCACTTTCTTCGCTCGGGCAGCCCTATCCCTCTCCTTCTTCTTATTATGCTTCCCCTGCTTCTCCCAAAACCCCCCCTCAACACTCCCCTCCTCCTGCGCCCCACCTCCATCCACCGCCACAGGCGCAAGACGTAGGGGACGTGGGGGGCTTGGGCTCTCACTGCCCAGGGTCCCCAAAGCGGAACCTCTGGACCCAGAAGGCTTAGCACTGCCGCCCCGGGTCACCAAGGCAGAACTGGCAACCTCAGCCGGGTCAGCAGTACCACCCCGCGCCGCTGAGGTTTGACCAGCCACCCCAGATGGGCCAGCAGCGCTTTCCTGGGCCACTACACTAGAACCTCTAGCAGTGCCCCCGCGAAAAAGACACTCCCTACGGAGATGTCCAAATTCGCCGCACGCATGACACCGTGCCTTGCCCCAACTCCAACGCACGGTTCTGGGTACACCCTTATGCACCACCTCAAAACTCCCCTCGGCACCATCCCCCTCACCCACCTTCATGAACACCCTCCTCTTGAAACTGAAGACCCCTTTTTCCTCCGGGTCCCCCCCGGGATGCAAGAGACGAAAACATTTAGACCGCACCTCCCCGAACTTGGACAGGTGTGGAATAAGCACTGCATCCGAAAAATAAGTGGGGCAGCTCCGCAGGAGAACCGGTCTCACCCTGGATACCCACGGATCCACCTGTACGTGGACCCCCCCCACTGAGATCCCCTCCTCCAACGCTCGGGCCACACACTCCCGGGTCTTAAGTATCATCTCCACCTTTCCCCTTTCGAGCTCAGAAGAGACAATAGCCCCCCTCCCAAGAAGTTCATTCATGGCCTTCGTAATTACCCCCCTAGACATCATAGGCCCAGTTTGAACAGAAATACCAAAACTGTCCCCATCCAAGTCAACATGAGGCTCAAGCTCAGATGGCCTCGCACCCGCCACTGATGCCGTCGCTGCGTAGGTCCGGACCTTCGGCCGCGCCCCTTCCATCGCCATCCTCACAGAGGCACAAACCAGCTCCAAGCACCTCAGCAGCACAGCTCCAAGTTAAGTCCCAGAGACAGTCACAGTCAAAGACAGGCAGCAGAAAACAGAAACCTCCAGCTGAAGCAGGAAAGTCCCCAGGTTCGTCCACAGCCAAGAGCAGCCTACGGGAAACTCGATCCCAGTCGCGCTGGACGCAAAAGTACCTTCTTCACATTAAGCCAGGCAGCCGCACTGAGCAAAATGACTTTAGGGCAGAGAAGCGGAGCCAAAAACGACAAAGACACCGCACAACTTCAGCCCACTGAGATCACAGGCACTCTTGGCAATCCGCCAACGCCAACCGCACCCTCGACAATGTGGAGAAACTCAGGAATCTTCACACAGATGGAGGCTCCCCAGACCAGAGAAAAGCTTCAACAGCCCAACAATAAGTTGAACTATGAAGCCCCCCCGGGTCTGTGCCCTCTCCAACGGCAAAATCCTGGAAAGGCTGCTCCAATCCTTCTCAACTGCAGAGCTGAGAAGAAAACACGACCTCTCTCTCTCTCTCTTTTTTTTTAATTTTTTTTATTCATTTCAAAAACTTTATTCAACACAAATCATAAAATACAACACATCAAAACACAATCAAAAATCACACTATAATGAACAGATCATTGTAGTACAGCAGTACATTCATTTATAATCGCCTCAACCCCACGCGGCGACCAGCGCTGACGGAAGGCCTCCAGAGTCCCCGTGAACACCGCGTGTTCCCTCTCCAGGGACACACGTGCACGGACGTAGGCCCGAAAGAGGGGCAGGCAGCCGACTCTCGCCAGACCGTCGACCGCCCGCTGCCTGGACCCACGAATGGCCATCTTGGCCAGGCCAAGGAGCAAACCGACAGGTAAGTCCCCCCCCCACACTCGGCTCTCCCCACTCCCCGCCTTGTGTCCAAACACCAGGATTGTGGGGCTAAAATGCAGCCAGAACTTGAGGAACAGCCCCTTCAGATATTGGTACAGGGGCAGTAACCTCACACACTCCATATACACATGGAATACGGTCTCCTCCTCTCCGCAGAAAATACATGCGGCAGACGAGCCCGTGAACCGACTCAAAAGTTTATTACAAACCACCGCTCCATGCAGCACTCTCCACCCCAGGTCCCCAATATAAAGGGGTACAACTCCCTTATAGAAGGACCCCCACTGGGGCCCCCCGCCGCCTTCGGATGGTAACACCGTCCTCCATGGTGAGTCAGGACGGGAGACGAAGGCACGGTGGTTCAGAATGTGCAGGAGCATCCTGTACAGTGCGCGTCTCCTTGCATCACAAAATGGCATGCTGGTCATCTCAGAAAGGCAGCTCAGATTATGCGGAGCCGGAGGCCGAGAAATATCCCGAAGCCTAGGCCCGATGAGCAGATCTGACGGAGCAGGGGTAAGCTCTATCTGAACCACTCTAGGCTCGCGCCTCTCCTCGACAACCACCATGACAGGATGAGGACCAGCCACACCCGCAGCCACAACATCCCCCTCTCCTCGTGGAACAACACTCTGGCTGAACACCACCAAATTCCTCACTCTTAACACATCCCTATAGAAAACAGGCAAGCCCCTTAGAGCGGGTCGACTGACACCCGCCACCGGGAGCCGCGAGACCCCCCTTAGGCAACGACCCTGACGAAAAAAATACGTGGCCAGAGCGTGCCATCTGGGAGGGTTCTCTACATACATGTATCTCCGCAGAGTCCTGAGACGGAGAGCCGCCACCTGGGTGCGCACGCACACCAAGGACTGGCCGCCCTCCTCTAACGGAAGACTCAGGACCGCCGCGGAAATCCAATGCTTCCTATTTCCCCAAAAGAAATCCACCAGCTTCTTCTGTATAGCAGTTACAAATATAGAGGGCGGGACAAGAGTAGCCAGCCGGTACCATAACATAGAGGCCACCAGCTGGTTTATGACCAGCACCCTCCCCCGAAAGGAGAGAACTCCAAGCAGGCCTGACCAGCGCCCCAGCCGAGCAACCACCTTCGTCTCCAACTCTTGCCAGTTTGCCGGCCAAACATCCTCAGTGGGACTCAGGTACACCCCCAGATAGAGGAGGTGCGTGGTACTCCACGCATACAATGCCATCTCCTCCGGCAGGGAGTCTACCCGCCACTGACCCACCAAAAGTCCAGAGCACTTACTCCAGTTAATCCTAGCAGAAGATGCAGCCGAGAATATCTCCTGGCAGTCACGCATCCTCCGCAGGTCACCAGGATCAGTGAACATAAGAAGTACGTCATCGGCATACGCCGATAGAATCACCTCAACCCGCGGGCCAGGTAGGGCCAGGCCTGTCAACCTCCTCCGAAGAAGACACAGGAACGGCTCCACACAGACCGAATACAACTGGCCCGACATAGGGCACCCCTGGCGGACCCCCCTCCCAAAATGAAAAGGAGATAGCACCGCGCCATTAACCTTTACAAGACACTCCGCCGCAGCGTACAAAAGCCGGACCCGGGCCACGAAGTGTGGTCCAAACCCAAACGCTTGCAACGTCCCAAATAGGTATTCATGCTCTACCCTATCAAAAGCCTTCTCCTGATCAAGAGACAGAAAAGCAGCTGACTCACCAGTACCCTGGACTAAATGAATCAGGTCCCTAACCAGGTGGATGTTATCCTGGATGGACCGGCCAGGGACTGTATAAGATTGATCAGGATGAATCACTTGATGCAGCACGGAGCCCAGGCGATTTGCCATTGCCCGTGCAAAAATTTTATATTCTGTGCAAAGGAGAGAGACTGGACGCCAGTTCTTCAACAAACGGAGTTCGCCCTTCTTAGGCAGCAAGACAACAACCGTCCTACGCCACGAGAGAGGCATCACTCCAGTCGCCAGGCTCTCCCCCAAAACCAACATATAGTCACCCCCTAGGACGTCCCAGAATGCTCTAACACACTCCACCGTCAACCCATCCAGCCCGGGGGACTTACCCCTCCTGAGCTGATGCAAGGCACAAGTCAACTCCTCCAAAGATAAGGGGCCATCAAGAAGATCAGCCTCCCCCCTATCTACGGCCGGTAGACCCTCCCACAGATCTTGCTGAGCCTCCACACTGAATCCTTCCGCAGAGAACAGGGTCCCATAAAAGGACCTAACCAAGGCATTAATCCTCTCTGGATCAGTGACAGAGGAGCCGTCATCTGCAAGCAACTCCACGAGCTGTTTTCGAGCTCCCCGCCCCTTCTCCAAAGAGAAAAAGAAAGGCGACGCTCGGTCCAGCTCGTGCAGCATCTGGACCCGAGACCTCACATATGCGCCTCGAGATCGCTCAAGCAGCAGACTCCTCAAAACCTCCTTCTTCCTCTGAAACTCTCCCCATTCGCTGGAGTCTTCACCAAACTGACCCAGGCGAGACTCAGCGTCCTGTATCTCCCTCTCCAGCTTCTCGACCGCTGAGTCCCGCCTCCCAGTCGACCCCCATGTATATTCCTTACAAAAGAGACGGATGTGAGCTTTACCCACATCCCACCACTGCCTAAGGGAAGAGAAGCACCTCTGCCTCTCTCTCCACTTCACCCAAAACCGAGTGAATGACTCCCGGAAACACCGATCCTCCAGCAGCCTGTTGTTAAAGTGCCAGTACGCGGACCCAGCCCGAGCGCACGCTGGATTGAAATCCACACGCACCAGACAATGGTCCGAGCACGGCACCAGCCGCATTGAGGCCGCTGAGACACGGGAAACAAACGCTCGGGAAATATAAAACCGATCAATGCGGGAACCACCGCCCTCAGACCTCCGCGAAAAAGCAGTGGAATCAGGGTGAAGGTCCCTCCAAACATCAACCAACTCAAAGGAGTCAATCAAGCCTCTCAGCTTCTTCGCTACAGCAGGCGCACACTGAGTACCAGAACGGTCCCGCACCTCAAGTGTGCAATTAAAGTCCCCACCAAGGAAGACACACTCTCCCCTATCAATAGTGCCCAACAGAGCATTCACCTCCCGAAGCAGGCCGGCCTGCATCGTGCCGGAGCTAGGGGCATACACGTTAATGAAATGCAACGGCATGCCATCCAGGCTCACGGCCAGATGGAGCAAACGTCCTGGCACCACTTCCTGCACTTTTAAAATGCTTGGCAGAAAATTTGGGGCCAACAGAAAAGCCACCCCACTCGAATTTGAGCTGAGATGGCTCATATAAACCCTCCCTTCCCACTCCAGTTGCCAGGTAGGTTCATCACTAGCAACGGTATGTGTCTCTTGCAGATAACAAACTGCAAATCTCCCCTCCCTTAGGGCTGATAAGAGCTGAAATCTTCGAAAACTCGCTCTACTCCCATTTAAATTTAATGTAGCTACTGTGAATGTGTAGACACATTAGATTGTGACCCTCACACTCCCTGTAGTCACAGGAGGTCCTTTTCTGAGGACCTTCAACAAACCCCAAAACTGCCCCAAATCCGAGTCAGAAAGACCACTATCCTTGTTACTAAGGATAGCCTCGAGACTCTCCCGCACATCTAGCCAATCCTCCCATCTCCTTGTAATGGCCCACCATAATGTTTTGGGAGCACGACTTATTTTTAAGAACTCTCGCACCTCAACAATAAGCTTCGCCTCAGACACGGCCTTGGAGTCTGGGCTCTCAGCCAACCCGCTCGCACCTGAATCAACAACCTCAGAAAGACCAGAACTGTCTGACACAACACTCTCTGAGCCCCCCCCACTGGCCGCATCGCTATCCTCCTCCACAGCCATGACACGACCACCCGGATCAATGCTGGGGGTGGGTCCCAACACCCCTACCTGAGACTCGCAGCCCTCTGAATGGCTGGGCTCCTGCCCGCTACCATCACCCTCCTCCTCCGGGCCTGGGGAAGCAACAACAAGAGGCATCCCCGGGGCCTGTGGAACACTGGCACCCTCGGAGTCTGAAAGAGGATCACGTCCCATAACAGCCCTGACCTCCACATCATCCAGAGTGCCCTCTCCACAGGCATCACCCAGAGAATCACCACCTGCCATTAACCTCACCCCAGACAACTCATCCGGTGAGGCATCCCGCCCCCCAGCACCTCCACTGGCACTGATATGGAGCACAGACTTGAACGACAACACCCCCGAAACTCCCCCCTCATCCTGACTCTGCACATCCCCCGTCACAGAGGGCACACTACCAGAGGAGCCAACCACGTCACCTACCGTGCTAGCACCCTCAGTAGGCCTCTGAAACGAGGGGACCTCATCCGACCCAGAGGGTACACACCCAAGGGAGCTAACCACAGCATCCGCCGAGATAACTCCCTCAGAGGGCCCCCGAGATGAAGGGACAGACTCCCGCCCAGTGGGGACAACTCCACCGGAATCAACTTCAGCACCCAGTCCGGTGACACCCGCTGTAGATCCATGAAGAGAAGGCCCAACCACCGACCCAGAAGACACCGGGTCAAGACCACTTTCAGCCACCTCAGTGGTGGAAAGCCCGGAGAAAGACATCCCCTTCGCTCTGGACCCACGCCCTTCCTCCTCTTCACCAGGCAAATGCCTCCTTTTAGTCCCACTCGCATGCGGAGGTGCGGTAACCTCCATAAGGGAAGGGTCATCCGCCTCCACATTACCCCCAACCACTTTGCCACCCACACGTTTAGACTTCTTTCCCCCCTTCCGAGCCACCACAACTCCCCCCTGGGCCCCAGCAGGTGCAGTCTGCACCACACTGGAGCCAAACTCACCCGATTGCACTTTCTTCGCTCGGGCAGCCCTATCCCTCTCCTTCTTCTTATTATGCTTCCCCTGCTTCTCCCAAAACCCCCCCTCAACACTCCCCTCCTCCTGCGCCCCACCTCCATCCACCGCCACAGGCGCAAGACGTAGGGGACGTGGGGGGCTTGGGCTCTCACTGCCCAGGGTCCCCAAAGCGGAACCCCTGGACCCAGAAGGCTTAGCACTGCCGCCCCGGGTCACCAAGGCAGAACTGGCAACCTCAGCCGGGTCAGCAGTACCACCCCGCGCCGCTGAGGTTTGACCAGCCACCCCAGATGGGCCAGCAGCGCTTTCCTGGGCCACTACACTAGAACCTCTAGCAGTGCCCCCGCGAAAAAGACACTCCCTACGGAGATGTCCAAATTCGCCGCACGCATGACACCGTGCCTTTCCCCAACTCCAACGCACGGTTCTGGGTACACCCTTATGCACCACCTCAAAACTCCCCTCGGCACCATCCCCCTCACCCACCTTCATGAACACCCTCCTCTTGAAACTGAAGACCCCTTTTTCCTCCGGGTCCCCCCCGGGATGCAAGAGACGAAAACATTTAGACCGCACCTCCCCAAACTTGGACAGGTGTGGAATAAGCACTGCATCCGAAAAATAAGTGGGGCAGCTCCGCAGGAGAACCGGTCTCACCCTGGATACCCACGGATCCACCTGTACGTGGACCCCCCCCACTGAGATCCCCTCCTCCAACGCTCGGGCCACACACTCCCGGGTCTTAAGTATCATCTCCACCTTTCCCCTTTCGAGCTCAGAAGAGACAATAGCCCCCCTCCCAAGAAGTTCATTCATGGCCTTCGTAATTACCCCCCTAGACATCATAGGCCCAGTTTGAACAGAAATACCAAAACTGTCCCCATCCAAGTCAACATGAGGCTCAAGCTCAGATGGCCTCGCACCCGCCACTGATGCCGTCGCTGCGTAGGTCCGGACCTTCGGCCGCGCCCCTTCCATCGCCATCCTCACAGAGGCACAAACCAGCTCCAAGCACCTCAGCAGCACAGCTCCAAGTTAAGTCCCAGAGACAGTCACAGTCAAAGACAGGCAGCAGAAAACAGAAACCTCCAGCTGAAGCAGGAAAGTCCCCAGGTTCGTCCACAGCCAAGAGCAGCTTACGGGAAACTCGATCCCAGTCGCGCTGGACGCAAAAGTACCTTCTTCACATTAAGCCAGGCAGCCGCACTGACAAAATGACTTTAGGGCAGAGAAGCGGAGCCAAAAACGACAAAGACACCGCACAACTTCAGCCCACGGAGATCACAGGCACTCTTGGCAATCCGCCAACGCCAACCGCACCCTCGACAATGTGGAGAAACTCAGGAATCTTCACACAGATGGAGGCTCCCCAGACCAGAGAAAAGCTTCAACAGCCCAACAATAAGTTGAACTATGAAGCCCCCCTGGGTCTGTGCCCTCTCCAACGGCAAAATCCTGGAAAGGCTGCTCCAATCCTTCTCAACTGCAGAGCTGAGAAGAAAACACGACCTCTCTCTCTTTTTTTTTTTTTTTTTTTTTTTTTCCATTTCAAAAACTTTATTCAACACAAATCATAAAATACAACACATCAAAACACAATCAAAAATCACACTATAATGAACAGATCATTGCAGTACAGCAGTACATTCATTTATAATCGCCTCAACCCCACGCGGCGACCAGCGCTGACGGAAGGCCTCCAGAGTCCCCGTGAACACCGCGTGTTCCCTCTCCAGGGACACACGTGCACGGACGTAGGCCCGAAAGAGGGGCAGGCAGCCGACTCTCGCCAGACCGTCGACCGCCCGCTGCCTGGACCCACGAATGGCCATCTTGGCCAGGCCAAGGAGCAAACCGACAGGTAAGTCCCCCCCCCACACTCGGCTCTCCCCACTCCCCGCCTTGTGTCCAAACACCAGGATTGTGGGGCTAAAATGCAGCCAGAACTTGAGGAACAACCCCTTCAGATATTGGTACAGGGGCAGTAACCTCACACACTCCACATACACATGGAATACGGTCTCCTCCTCTCCGCAGAAAATACATGCGGCAGACGAGCCCGTGAACCGACTCAAAAGTTTATTACAAACCACCGCTCCATGCAGCACTCTCCACCCCAGGTCCCCAATATAAAGGGGTACAACTCCCTTATAGAAGGACCCCCACTGGGGCCCCCCGCCGCCTTCGGATGGTAACACCGTCCTCCATGGTGAGTCAGGACGGGAGACGAAGGCACGGTGGTTCAGAATGTGCAGGAGCATCCTGTACAGTGCGCGTCTCCTTGCATCACAAAATGGCATGCTGGTCATCTCAGAAAGGCAGCTCAGATTATGCGGAGCCGGAGGCCGAGAAATATCCCGAAGCCTAGGCCCGATGAGCAGATCTGACGGAGCAGGGGTAAGCTCTATCTGAACCACTCTAGGCCCGCGCCTCTCCTCGACAACCACCATGACAGGATGAGGACCAGCCACACCCGCAGCCACAACATCCCCCTCTCCTCGTGGAACAACACTCTGGCTGAACACCACCAAATTCCTCACTCTTAACACATCCCTATAGAAAACAGGCAAGCCCCTTAGAGCGGGTCGACTGACACCCGCCACCGGGAGCCGCGAGACCCCCCTTAGGCAACGACCCTGACGAAAAAAATACGTGGCCAGAGCGTGCCATCTGGGAGGGTTCTCTACATACATGTATCTCCGCAGAGTCCTGAGACGGAGAGCCGCCACCTGGGTGCGCACGCACACCAAGGACTGGCCGCCCTCCTCTAACGGAAGACTCAGGACCGCCGCGGAAATCCAATGCTTCCTATTTCCCCAAAAGAAATCCACCAGCTTCTTCTGTATAGCAGTTACAAATATAGAGGGCGGGACAAGAGTAGCCAGCCGGTACCATAACATAGAGGCCACCAGCTGGTTTATGACCAGCACCCTCCCCCGAAAGGAGAGAACTCCAAGCAGGCCTGACCAGCGCCCCAGCCGAGCAACCACCTTCGTCTCCAACTCTTGCCAGTTAGCCGGCCAAACATCCTCAGTGGGACTCAGGTACACCCCCAGATAGAGGAGGTGCGTGGTACTCCACGCATACAATGCCATCTCCTCCGGCAGGGAGTCTACCCGCCACTGACCCACCAAAAGTCCAGAGCACTTACTCCAGTTAATCCTAGCAGAAGATGCAGCCGAGAATATCTCCTGGCAGTCACGCATCCTCCGCAGGTCACCAGGATCAGTGAACATAAGAAGTACGTCATCGGCATACGCCGATAGAATCACCTCAACCCGCGGGCCAGGTAGGGCCAGGCCTGTCAACCTCCTCCGAAGAAGACACAGGAACGGCTCCACACAGACCGAATACAACTGGCCCGACATAGGGCACCCCTGGCGGACCCCCCTCCCAAAATGAAAAGGAGATAGCACCGCGCCATTAACCTTTACAAGACACTCCGCAGCAGCGTACAAAAGCCGGACCCGGGCCACGAAGTGTGGTCCAAACCCAAACGCTTGCAACGTCCCAAATAGGTATTCATGCTCTACCCTATCAAAAGCCTTCTCCTGATCAAGAGACAGAAAAGCAGCTGACTCACCAGTACCCTGGACTAAATGAATCAGGTCCCTAACCAGGTGGATGTTATCCTGGATGGACCGGCCAGGGACTGTATAAGATTGATCAGGATGAATCACTTGATGCAGCACGGAGCCCAGGCGATTTGCCATTGCCCGTGCAAAAATTTTATATTCTGTGCAAAGGAGAGAGACTGGACGCCAATTCTTCAACAAACGGAGTTCGCCCTTCTTAGGCAGCAAGACAACAACCGTCCTACGCCACGAGAGAGGCATCACTCCAGTCGCCAGACTCTCCCCCAAAACCAACATATAGTCACCCCCTAGGACGTCCCAGAATGCTCTAACAAACTCCACCGTCAACCCATCCAGCCCGGGGGACTTACCCCTCCTGAGCTGATGCAAGGCGCGAGTCAACTCCTCCAAAGATAAGGGGCCATCAAGAAGATCAGCCTCCCCCCTATCTACGGTCGGTAGACCCTCCCACAGATCTCGCTAAGCCTCCACACTGAATCCTTCCGCAGAGAACAGGGTCCCATAAAAGGACCTAACCAAGGCATTAATCCTCCCTGGATCAGTGACAGAGGAGCCGTCATCTGCAAGCAACTCCACGAGCTGTTTTCGAGCTCCCCGCCCCTTCTCCAAAGAGAAAAAGAAAGGCGACGCTCGGTCCAGCTCATGCAGCATCTGGACCCGAGACCTCACATAAGCGCCTCGAGATCGCTCAAGCAGCAGACTCCTCAAAACCTCCTTCTTCCTCTGAAACTCTCCCCATTCGCTGGAGTCTTCACCAAACTGACCCAGGCGAGACTCAGCGTCCTGTATCTCCCTCTCCAGCTTCTCGACCGCTGAGTCCCGCCTCCCAGTCGACCCCCATGTATATTCCTTACAAAAGAGACGGATGTGAGCTTTACCCACATCCCACCACTGCCTAAGGGAAGAGAAGCACCTCTGCCTCTCTCTCCACTTCACCCAAAACCGAGTGAATGACTCCCGGAAACACCGATCCTCCAGCAGCCTGTTGTTAAAGTGCCAGTACGCGGACCCAGCCCGAGCGCACGCTGGATTGAAATCCACACGCACCAGACAATGGTCCGAGCACGGCACCAGCCGCATTGAGGCCGCTGAGACACGGGAAACAAACGCTCGGGAAATATAAAACCGATCAATGCGGGAACCACCGCCCTCAGACCTCCGCGAAAAAGCAGTGGAATCAGGGTGAAGGTCCCTCCAAACATCAACCAACTCAAAGGAGTCAATCAAGCCTCTCAGCTTCTTCGCTACAGCAGGCGCACACTGAGTACCAGAACGGTCCCGCACCTCAAGTGTGCAATTAAAGTCCCCACCAAGGAAGACACACTCTCCCCTATCAATAGTGCCCAACAGAGCATTCACCTCCCGAAGCAGGCCGGCCTGCATCGTGCCGGAGCTAGGGGCATACACGTTAATGAAATGCAACGGCATGCCATCCAGGCTCACGGCCAGATGGAGCAAACGTCCTGGCACCACTTCCTGCACTTTTAAAATGCTTGGCAGAAAATTTGGGGCCAACAAAAAAGCCACCCCACTCGAATTTGAGCTGAGATGGCTCATATAAACCCTCCCTTCCCACTCCAGTTGCCAGGTAGGTTCATCACTAGCAACGGTATGTGTCTCTTGCAGATAACAAACTGCAAATCTCCCCTCCCTTAGGGCTGATAAGAGCTGAAATCTTCGAAAACTCGCTCTACTCCCATTTAAATTTAATGTAGCTACTGTGAATGTGTAGACACATTAGATTGTGACCCTCACACTCCCTGTAGTCACAGGAGGTCCTTTTCTGAGGACCTTCAACAAACCCCAAAACTGCCCCAAATCCGAGTCAGAAAGACCACTATCCTTGTTACTAAGGATAGCCTCGAGACTCTCCCGCACATCTGGCCAATCCTCCCATCTCCTTGTAATGGCCCACCATAATGTTTTGGGAGCACGACTTATTTTTAAGAACTCTCGCACCTCAACAATAAGCTTCGCCTCAGACACGGCCTTGGAGTCTGGGCTCTCAGCCAACCCGCTCGCACTGAATCAACAACCTCAGAAAGACCAGAACTGTCTGACACAACACTCTCTGAGCCCCCCCCACTGGCCGCATCGCTATCCTCCTCCACAGCCATGACACGACCACCCGGATCAATGCTGGGGGTGGGTCCCAACACCCCTACCTGAGACTCGCAGCCCTCTGAATGGCTGGGCTCCTGCACGCTACCATCACCCTCCTCCTCTGGGCCTGGGGAAGCAACAACAAGAGGCATCCCCAGGGCCTGTGGAACACTGGCACCCTCGGAGTCTGAAAGAGGATCACGTCCCATAACAGCCCTGACCTCCACATCATCCAGAGTGCCCTCTCCACAGGCATCACCCAGAGAATCACCACCTGCCATTAACCTCACCCCAGACAACTCATCCGGTGAGGCATCCCGCCCCCCAGCACCTCCACTGGCACTGATATGGAGCACAGACTTGAACGACAACACCCCCGAAACTCCCCCCTCAGCCTGACTCTGCACATCCCCCGTCACAGAGGGCACACTACCAGAGGAGCCAACCACGTCATCTACCGTGCTAGCACCCTCAGTAGGCCTCTGAAACGAGGGGACCTCATCCGACCCAGAGGGTACACACCCAAGGGAGCTAACCACAGCATCCGCCGAGATAACTCCCTCAGAGGGCCCCTGAGATGAAGGGACAGACTCCCGCCCAGTGGACACAACTCCACCGGAATCAACTTCAGCACCCAGTCCGGTGACACCCGCTGTAGATCCATGAAGAGAAGGCCCAACCACCGACCCAGAAGACACCGGGTCAAGACCACTTTCAGCCACCTCAGTGGTGGAAAGCCCGGAGAAAGACATCCCCTTCGCTCTGGACCCACGCCCTTCCTCCTCTTCACCAGGCAGATGCCTCCTTTTAGTCCCACTCGCATGCGGAGGTGCGGTAACCTCCATAAGGGAAGGGTCATCCGCCTCCACATTACCCCCAACCACTTTGCCACCCACACGTTTAGACTTCTTTCCCCCCTTCCGAGCCACCACAACTCCCCCCTGGGCCCCAGCAGGTGCAGTCTGCACCACACTGGAGCCAAACTCACCCGATTGCACTTTCTTCGCTCGGGCAGCCCTATCCCTCTCCTTCTTCTTATTATGCTTCCCCTGCTTCTCCCAAAACCCCCCCTCAACACTCCCCTCCTCCTGCGCCCCACCTCCATCCACCGCCACAGGCGCAAGACGTAGGGGACGTGGGGGGCTTGGGCTCTCACTGCCCAGGGTCCCCAAAGCGGAACCTCTGGACCCAGAAGGCTTAGCACTGCCGCCCCGGGTCACCAAGGCAGAACTGGCAACCTCAGCCGGGTCAGCAGTACCACCCCGCGCCGCTGAGGTTTGACCAGCCACCCCAGATGGGCCAGCAGCGCTTTCCTGGGCCACTGCACTAGAACCTCTAGCAGTGCCCCCGCGAAAAAGACACTCCCTACGGAGATGTCCAAATTCGCCGCACGCATGACACCGTGCCTTTCCCCAACTCCAACGCACGGTTCTGGGTACCCCCTTATGCACCACCTCAAAACTCCCCTCGGCACCATCCCCCTCACCCACCTTCATGAACACCCTCCTCTTAAAACTGAAGACCCCTTTTTCCTCCGGGTCCCCCCCAGGATGCAAGAGCCTAAAGCACTTAGACCGCACCTCCCCGAACTTGGACAGGTGTGGAATAAGCACTGCATCCGAAAAATAAGTGGGGCAGCTCCGCAGGAGAACCGGTCTCACCCTGGATACCCACGGATCCACCTGTACGTGGACCCCCCCCACTGAGATCCCCTCCTCCAACGCTCGGGCCACACACTCCCGGGTCTTAAGTATCATCTCCACCTTTCCCCTTTCGAGCTCAGAAGAGACAATAGCCCCCCTCCCAAGAAGTTCATTCATGGCCTTCGTAATTACCCCCCTAGACATCATAGGCCCAGTTTGAACAGAAATACCAAAACTGTCCCCATCCAAGTCAACATGAGGCTCAAGCTCAGATGGCCTCGCACCCGCCACTGATGCCGTCGCTGCGTAGGTCCGGACCTTCGGCCGCGCCCCTTCCATCGCCATCCTCACAGAGGCACAAACCAGCTCCAAGCCCCTCAGCAGCACAGCTCCAAGTTAAGTCCCAGAGACAGTCACAGTCAAAGACAGGCAGCAGAAAACAGAAACCTCCAGCTGAAGCAGGAAAGTCCCCAGGTTCGTCCACAGCCAAGAGCAGCTTACGGGAAACTCGATCCCAGTCGCGCTGGACGCAAAAGTACCTTCTTCACATTAAGCCAGGCAGCCGCACTGACAAAATGACTTTAGGGCAGAGAAGCGGAGCCAAAAACGACAAAGACACCGCACAACTTCAGCCCACTGAGATCACAGGCACTCTTGGCAATCCGCCAACGCCAACCGCACCCTCGACAATGTGGAGAAACTCAGGAATCTTCACACAGATGGAGGCTCCCCAGACCAGAGAAAAGCTTCAACAGCCCAACAATAAGTTGAACTATGAAGCCCCCCTGGGTCTGTGCCCTCTCCAACGGCAAAATCCTGGAAAGGCTGCTCCAATCCTTCTCAACTGCAGAGCTGAGAAGAAAACACGACCTCTCTCTCTCTCTCTCTCTCTCTCTCTCTCTCTCTCTCTCTCTCTCTCTCTCTTTATTATTATCTATCTATACAAAAAATAAAAACAATATATAAAAGTGGAACTATTAAATAATTGATAATATTGACAATACTAATAAGGGATGAATACCATAAACAAAATGTGTTTTTATTATGTACTAACATAAAAAAAACATTAAAAAAAAAGAATCCATCTCAGAGGCATTCTACAAACTCTCTTTGTTGGGGTCCTGAACCAACCTGATTTTCCCAGTCTACCTGCTTATTGAAATCCCCCATCACCACAGTGGCGTTACCTTTGTTGCATGCCAGTTTTAACTCCTGCTGCAACTTACATCCTACATCCGGGCTACTATTTGGGGGTCTGTAAATAACGTCTCAGTAATCCCCACAATGTCATATCGACCAACCTCTAACTGAGCCTCAAGCTCATCTACTTTACTTCTTATACTTCGCGCATTCATATACAATACTTTTAATTCCTTACGCATCTCACCTTTCACATTGATCCCTATTACACTTGGTCATACTCTCCTATCCCTTTGTGAGCTTCCTTTCCCGTTAATGCTGGGGTCATTAACCATCCCTTTACTCTCTTTCCCTTTAACTACATCCTCGACGATCCCATACTTGGGCCGGAGCACTGGACTGATACACTGGGATGGTGTAATGGGCTGGTGCAGTATTGCTGGTGGCACTGGGGTGGTGGCACTGGGATGATGGCACTGCCTTGTTCTTTAAACTGATCACCAGTTCCTTGTATCTCACTCAGAGTAGCAACAAAAATGTCAAAGCATCTACCTGCATTCCTGAGCTGAACTAGTGGAGCAATCTTCAGGACCCCTCACTGTTGCATCTGTGCAAACTTAAAACTTTCACTGTGCCTGGCTGTGGAGCAATCTTATAGAAGTATATGAGAGGGATAGATAGTGTAGATAGTCATAGAGTATTTTCCCCATGTTAGAATTATCAAAAATAAGTTTTTGGTGAAAGGAGGGAGTTTTAACGGGAATCTAAGGGGAATGTTTTCTACACAGTGTGGTTGATATCTGAAACTCACTGCAGGAGGAGATAGTAGAATCTGATACAATCACTACATTTAAGAGAGACAACTTAATATATAGGCAAGGCGTAGAAGGAACACTGAATTACTCCAGTCACTGTCTATCTTTGATTTAAACTAGCATCTGCAGTTCCTTCCTACACCAGGTATAGAAGGATATGGAGTAAGTGGGTTGAGCATTGTTAGGCAAAAAGGTAGGCATGGATTTGATGGGCCGAAGCGTGCAACTCTTTGATCCTATGAGTTTATATTGCAACTTCACTTGGCAGTCTTGCGAACCTTGTAAATGCCTTGCTAGACCCACGCAAACCCCCCTTCCGTGCCCTTTCTTCAGAAACCCATTCACAGGATGTGCACATCACAGGCATATCCAATGTTATTGTCCACTACTAATTGGCTGCTGAATTGGCTAATTAATATCTCATTAGGCTGCTGTGGTGGGCGGATAATAGTAATCACAATGGTGGGCTGGCGGTCACATCCAGGGCAGACTTTGCATGGTCTACAGATTTCCTTATCTGGAGGATATTATTGAACTAGACTTACTTTATTACAACCACCCACAGTGCTCTGGTTTCCAGCACTAAAACTGGTTTTAGAAACCAGATTTATTTTATTACTTGAATATAAGATCCCCAGCTGTTCTGAGTGTGTGTCATGCACGAGTCTTGATGCAGAATACAGTTTAGCAATTTAACCGCTTTTACCTGCAGATCTTTATTAGTGAAAAGTAGGTGGAAATTGTGTGCGTCCCGTTGTTTTCCTCGGTTCCCATTGATCCTTAGTGAAACAGTGTCTAGTATCAATATCAGTTGTTTGGAGCCCAAGCTATGATTTGCCCACCTTCCCTCCATTCAAATTATTCCAAATCAACACCGTAAATGCTGGAAACACTCAGCAGGCCAGGAAGCATCTGTGACTTTCAGTACAGGAGTGAAGAGGTTCTTCTGCAGTTGTATAGGGCTCTGGTGAGACCACATCTGGAGTATGTTGTACAGTTTTGGTCTCCTAATTCGAGGAAGGACATCCTTGTAATTGAGGCAGTGCAGCATAGGTTCATGAGATTGATCCCTGGGATGGCGGGACTGTCATATGAGGAAAGATTGAAAAGGCTAGGCTTGTATTCTGGAGTATGGTGACCAATTTTGGTCGCCTAATTATAGGAAGGATGTCAACAAATTAGAGAGAGTACAGAGGAGGTTTACTAGAATGTTGCCTGGGTTCCAGCAACTAAGTTACAGAGAAAGGTTGAACAAGTTGGGTCTTTATTCTTTGGAGCGCAGAAGGTTAAGGGGGGACTTAATTGAGGTCTTTAAAATGATGAAAGGGATAGACAGAGTTGACGTGGATAAGCTTTTCCCATTGAGGGTAGGGAAGATTCAAACAAGAGGGCATGACATGAGAATTAAGGGACAGAAGTTTAGGGGTAACATGAGGGGGAACTTCTTTACTCAGAGTGGTGGCTGTGTGGAATGATCTTCCTGCAGAAGTGGTGGAGGCAGGATCGATTTTAACATTTAAAAGTAAAGTGGATAGGTATATGGACGGGAAGGGAATGGAGGGGTATGGTCTGAGTGCAGGTAGATGGGACTAGGGGAAAATAAATGGTCGGCACGGACTGGAAGGGCCGAGAAGGCCTGTTTCCGTGCTGTAATTGTTATATGGTTATATGTATTCACTGGAGTTTAGAAGGATGAGGGGGAATCTTATAGAAACATATAAAATTATAAAAGGACTGGACAAGCTAGATGCAGGAAATATGTTCCCAATGTTGGGTGATTCCAGAACCAGGGGCCACAGTCTTAGAATAAAGGGGAGGTCATTTAAGACTGAGGTGAGAAAAATTTTTTTCACCCAGAGAGTTGTGAATTTATGGAATTCCCTGCCACAGAGGGCAGTGGAGGCCAAATCACTGGATGGATTTAAGAGAGAGTTGGATAGAGCTCTAGGGGCTAGTGGAGTCGAGGGATATGGGGAGAAGGCAGGCACGGGTTATTGATAGCGGACGATCAGCCATGATCACAATGAATGACGGTGCTGGCTCAAAGGGCCGAATGGCCTCCTCCTGCACCTATTTTCTATGTTTCTATGTTTCTATGAAAGAGAAACAGAATTAACCTTTCCAGTTGAAGACAAAGGTTCTGATGAGGAGTCTTCATCCTGAAAATAGACACAAAATGCTGGAGTAACTCAGCGGGTCAAAAGGAATAGGTGTCGTATCGGGTCTAGATCCTTCTTCAGGTTGAGAGTAGGTGGAGAGTGAAACTAGAGGTGTGAAAACATACAGGACAATTCCGAGCCGGCATCGATGGTGAAGGAGTCCACAATGATCCATTGTTGGCTGTGGAGGAGGTGATCACAATGGTACGTGGACAATGAAACTGGCAGAATGACCAGGCTGGGGGCGGGGCGTGCAGAGAGAGGCAATGCAAGGGTTACTTGAAATGAGAGAAATCAACAATCATACCGCTGGGTTGTAAGCTGCCCAAGCAAGATATGAGGTGAAACATTAATTCTGTTTAACTCCACCCAGATGCTGCCTGGCCTGCTGACTATGTCTATCAGGCCCGACAGCACCCATGTGGAGATAAGCAGAGTTTTAAAATGCTCTCTTTTATTTCAGATTTCCTACGTCAGCAGTTTTCTTCTTTTGATCTTCATTATTTTTGTATTTTAGACATAGTCAGAAAGCTATACAGCATGGAAACAGGCCCTTTGGCCCTTCTTGTCCGTGCTGATCAAGTTGGCATTCTGGGCCAGTCCCATTTGCCTGCATTTAGCCTATTGTTAGAGAATTTACAAAAGCCTTGGCCAAATGACTGAGCATTGTGTACAGATGTATTTATCTGTGCGTGATGTTGTCTGGCATCTGCCAAACCAACAGTACCTAAGCACGGGTCTGAGTCATGTCATTTTGGCAGTTTTAATCAAATCACAACTCCCCGACTAATGTGATTAAAGAACTCAGGCCTGGGCTAGTCTGCACATACACTTGTTTGTTCGACAGTATATAAACCCGTGCCGTCTGTACTCTTGAGGAACTGTCTCCTGGGGAAGTTTCTCCGTAATAAAGTCTGGCTCTCCATTAGTCCGAATCCTCGATTGATTTCCCAAACAATCTAAAATTAAGTAAAATTGATTTCTCTGGCACATATTCCTCTGAACCCTTCCCACCCACATATCTGCCTAAATGTATGTTAAAGCCTGAATGTATCCACTTTTATAGCTTCCTTTGGCAGCTACAGATTTCCCTTTGAGTGAAAAAGTTGCCACGAGGTCTCTCTTGCATCTCTCTCCTCATAGCCTAAAGCTATGACCTCCAGTGTTAGAATTCTTTACACTGTGAAATGACTGCGAATTTGCTGGAAAGCCCTAGCCTATGCAGCTTCTCGCTACAAGTCAACCCGCATGCCCAGGTAACATTCTGCTGAACCTCTCCTGCACCCTCTCCAACTTAAAGATATTTATTTTTCCTCATATAGAAGGAGGTTGATGGAGTTGCTCTGCTGGGAGCCGATATACATCTGATGAGCTGAATGGCTTTTTTTCTAGGTCTTTTTAACCCCTAGAGCACAGGAGGTTGAGGAGGTATGGAAAATCATGGATAAAATGAATGCACAGTCTTTTCCACAGGATAGGTGAGTCCATCCCTCTCAATCTCTCTCTATAAATGAACTCATTTTCTCTCCCTGTTCTGATTCAAGATCTTTCATGAAAGGTCATTCTGTTTCTCTCTCCACAGGTGCTACTTGACCTGCTGAGTATTTCCTACGTTCATTGTTCATCAGAGTCAAAGCTATGCCTGGAAACAGGCCTTTTGGCACAAATTATCCAAGCTAAACAAATTGGCTAACTGAGCTCATCCCACTTGCCTGTGCCTGGACCATATCCCTCCAATCCTTTCCTATCCATTTACCTGTGCAAGTGTATTTTGAATGTCAAAAATGCACGTGCCTCTACTGCTCCCTTTGGTACTCTAGTTCCTGTGATCATGATACACGTACACACCACCATTTTGAATCTTCCCCTTCTCACCTTAAATCTTTGCTCAAGTCTTAGTCTCCCTTATCCCTGGGGAAAAGACTGGATGTTCACTTTATCTATGCTCCTCATGATTTTATATATCTCAACCTCCTATGGTCCAGGAGGAAAAACGACCCAGCCTATCCAGCCTCAAATCTTCAGTCCCATTATCATCCTCATTAATCATTTTTACACCTTTTCCGATTTACTGGCCTGTTTCCAATAGGCCAGCCAGAACTCCAATGGTGACCTTTACAATCAATTCCTGGTACAGCTGTAACATGAAGTCCCAAATCCTGAACTCAATACATTGATTGATGAAGACAAGAGTGCCAGGTGCATTTTTCACCACCCTTTCTACCAGCATTGCCACTTTTGGAACTCTGTATCTATACCCCTAGGTTGCTTTGTTCTGCAATGCTCCTTCGGGCCCTACCATTTACTGCGCAAGTCCTGTCCTGGTTCGACTTACCAAAATGCAATGGCCTGAATTTCTCTGAATTATACTCCCTCTGCCATTCCTTTGCCCTTTGGCACAGTTGATCAAAATCCAGTTGTAATCTTAGATAACCTTCTTCGCTGTCCGCTAGCAGGCCGGGGGGTGGGGGGGAGAGGGAGAGAAGTAGCTCGGGTGGCTGAGCGGCCGCCGGGCTGGACAGTGGAACCAGCCGCCACCTTAGCTCCTTCTGCCGGTCCCCGCTCACCTCTGGCAGCTCTCCATCTAAAAACCTCTCCCCTGCCGCTCGCTGGCCTCACTCATGTCCTTAAATTCCGACAGCGCGATTGAGGTTACTCGGCTGTGGGAATTTAAAGATTTGCAGGAAGCCGCTGACATGAGCGAAGTCGGCGAACGGCAGGTGACAGGTGTTCCGACGGGGAGCACTGCCAAAGGTGAGCGGGCCGGCAGAAGGCGCTGAAGTGGCGGGTCCCGGTGGCCGCTCCCCGAGCTACTTCTATCCCCAGCTACAGTGCGTGGCTTCGCACCCGGAGAGCTGCGGCAGCGGTGAGTGAGGGAAGATTCCGGTACTTTGTGATAAGTACTTTCTTGCGATTTACACCATTGCTCCTCACATGTCCAGCCTACATCTTCTATATATCGTTCAGACCCTCTAGTCCTGGCACCTTCCTCGTAAATGTTCTCTGTGTCCTTTCCAGCGCTGGCAGTATCCCCGACACCCTCCTTCTCAACACTCGTGCCCTGCCCACAACTTTACCCCTGGTACAGACTCTACACACGCTGTGAAAGGAATTGTCCCCCCAATTGGTCTAGGACTAGGAAGCCTTGGGCAAATTGAAATGTCACTGTTTTATTTATTTATTTAACGGGGAGAACAATCTGCGCATGCGCGGTTTAATTTTTTTTTAAGCGGACTGAGTGCCTACCCTGATTAATTACTCACAGCACGTGCCTGGTGTATTTGTACCATATCTTCTTGCCAATTTTGTTTCAATTGGCCTGCCTGGACCTCGCATGATATAATCTTCCAGACTAACCATGTGGTACCTGTGTTAAACAAAGGTCCCTGCATTTCCCTCATCAATATTTTGGTCACCTCTCCAAAAAACTCAATCCCTGTTTGAGACCATCTCTATTGTCCTTGCCTTTCCAAATGCATGTGGATCCAGTCTAACAAAATCCCCTCCAATAACTTCCCCATCACTGGCGTTTGCCTCACAAGTCTGTAGTTTCCAGGTTCTACCTTACAGATGTTCTTAAATACACAACACTACCCATCCTCCATTACACTCTAGATCCTCAACTGTAGCTATCAGTTTTATCTCAGATTTCAAGCATTTATAGTTTCCTGATTTGCAGTGACCTACTTGAAATCCACCCTGGAAATCCACCACCTTCCAGGGATATGGGCCAAACATGGGCTGGTAGGACAAGTGTAGATGGGGCATCTTGGTCATCATGGGCCCAATGGTCAGTTTCCATGCTGTATTACTCTATGATTCAAACTCATTCAAGAAAAGATCATCACTCACCTTGGCCGAGGCACCAGGGAGAACTCCCCTGGTGAATCGCCATTGAAGGAGACGCCTTGACATTTTGTATGACTCCCTGAGAGAGAAGACAAACTTTAATGCCAATAGCACAATGGAAATTGGCCCTTCTCACCGTACGGCTCACTTCCTCACTAATGCATCTAATTTTAACTGGGTAGATTCTGTACTAGGCAGAGCACAAAGGGAGCAACTGGTCTAGGAAACTAAGACCTCCTTTAAGAGATTGCAACAAATAGTGTTGCACGCCTGGAATCTCCAGGGATTACAAAAAACATGAAGTTAGGTCAGTGATTGAGCAATGATCTTGGTTCTTGGTTCTTGGTTACTTGGTCCTCCAAAATATTCCAACTGGAATTTACACTGGAGGTGGTGAAGGGAGGGGTTTAGCCAGAGAGGGTTATTGGGAAGAAAGTGCCACTTTAAATGTAGTTGCATCTGGCTGGGCAACCGTGGTTTGGTGGAGATTATTCCATGCTTTAATAGTGCGTGGAAAGAACGAATTGCTGTGCACATCTGTCTTTGAGGCTGGGACCACTAATTGGATCGAATGCCCTCGTCTGCTCCTAATTGGTTTGGGGTTGGTGTAGGTCTTGTGATCTATGTCTAGCTGACCATTTAACATTTTGTAAAAACAGGTCAAACGGTGAGCTTCACGTCTGTCTTGGAGAGGGTTCCACCCCGCCCAGAGAATTCAGAAGTTTGGTGACACTCGCTTCTCTCTCGTAGGTGTTAGTAACAAATCGAGCGGCCTGTCTTTGGACACGTTCGATGGATGAAATGTTTTTATCTGTGTGTGGGTCCCAAGCTGCAACTGCGTAGTCCAGATGAGGTCTAACGAGGGTGAAATACAGCTTCTCCTTGACAGAAGCTGAACAATGATGGAAGTTGCGCCTCAGGAAGTTCTCTTCTTCTTATGGCTCTGTCTGTCTACAGAACCTTATACAGAAGAATCTAGTGTACAACTTTGTTTTAATTTATTCATATTTATAACTTTGCGACATTAGGATTGACATAGCTGTTCTTGGTATAGCGAGTATGTCCTGCTACCACAGGTTTTGTCAGTGTATCTGGACCACTGGTTGCTAGGATACTTGTTTCCATGATAACAAAGTCTTTCTTTCTTCCAATTCTTTCTTCCTTTCCTACTTTCCATTAGGACAGAATGACCACTCAAGGGAGGGAGCACTGGAGTAGGTGAATAGATAAGTTGTTAGGTCACAGTCTTTTTCCCCCGTGTTGGGGAATGTCAAACCAGAGGGCACGGGTTTAAGCTGAGAGGTGAAAGATTTAAGGGTCCAGAGGGGCAAGCTTTTCTCTCAGAGGGCGGTGGCAAATGAAACGAGCTGCCAGAGGAAGCAGCAGAGATGGTTACAAGAACAATATTTGAAAAGACATTTGGACAGGTTCATGGATAGGAAAGGTTTAGAGGGTTATATGGCAAATGCAGGCAAATGTTGAGGTGGGCAACTTGGTCATCATGGGCTCGTTGGGCCATAGTGTGCTGTGAAACTCTATGAATCTATTTCCATGTTAAGTTTCAGTCATCAATGTTGTTTCAGAAGTAGTGGGTTTTCATACAATAGATTAAGGTAAGGGGCTAAGTGTGCATGTGCAGTGCAGGGGATGTGTGACTTGGAGGATACACAGCAAGAGTTGCGTCTCATCAAGGGTTTTGGTCATTTGTACAGTGTTGAGGATGTTCTACAGCGAGGGCTGCGTCTCATTGAACAATCATATTGTTGGGCAGTGCCAAGGATGTCTAACAGCAACTGTTCACACGGTTTAAGCACAAGGATTGCCAGCCTCTGATAGTCACTGCAGCTTGCAGGCTTGAGTTCACATGCTCCACCAGTGGTCATCCTCTCTTCAAAGGTCTTCACTATGCCTTGATATATTATGCCCCTCATATTAGTTTAGTTTATTGCCACGTGTACCGAGGTACAGTGCAAAGCTTTTGTTGTGTGCTAACCACATGTCTGTTCAGTTCTCCATCCTCTACCCCCGCACGTTCGCTGTAAACAATGTCTATGTTCGAGCTTTGCTGTAATATCTTTAGAAATGGATTTTCAACCTAAAACTTCGAGCATGTTTTTCTCTCTTCCCAGTCCCCTGCTGAGCATTCTCAGCGTTTATTAATTCTTCTTCTATGGACAGTGTTTGATAGTTGTTGGATGATGTTCAAATAAAACCTTTTTTCTGTGTTATGGAAATGCAACGTGTTTGTTGCTTTACACAGTGTTGTTCTAGCACCGTAGAGTGGATACTGCATCAATAGAGGCCATTCGGCCCACCATGTCAATACTAATCATCAAGTATCCATCGACACCAACCCCATTTAACAGAACAAAATTCAGCATGTCCCCAATGATTCTTACCAGTTTCTACAGATGCTTCACTGAAAACATCCTATTAGGATATGTCACAGTTTGGTTTGGCAACTGCTCTGCCCAAGACTGCACAAAACCACCCCAGCCCATCGCAAAGACTCCCCCACCACTATTGTCTCCGTCTACACTTCACATTGCCTTGGGAAAGCTGCCAACATAATCGAGGTCCACTTACACCCCAGCCATTCCCTCTTCTCATCCCTCGCTCGGGCAGTAGATGCAGAAGCTGGAAAGCACGTGACACTAGTTTCAAGATTCCTGCCCCACTGTTATCAGACTCTTGAGCGGACCTATGCCATTGATCTATCTTACCTCATTGCACCCTTTGTACTTTCCCCGTAGCTGTAGTGCTTTGTCTCTGCACTGGTTCTTTTCTCTTTTTGCATTACCTGATGTACTCATGAATGGTATGCCTGGATAGTATGTTTTTTTATTACGTTTTCTTCAGTACATGTAACAAGTGAAAATAATAAGCTAATACATTTATTAAAGTAATGTTTGAGTAAGGAGAAGATCAGGGCTGCAGTCCAGAATGAAATGACTGAAGGTTCATCAAGGGTGGCTTTCTGGATGGAGCTCAGAAATAAGAAGGGGATGATCACCTTGTTGGGATTGTACGAAAGGCCCCAAATAATTAACGGGAATTCAACAAATCAATCCTAAGGTGAATATTGCGGTCACTGGTTAGTCCTGTGGTCTGGGATCAGACCAGAGGTTGGTCCAGTGGTCTATAGTCCACTCTCAGCTCCATTCATTGGATGTACTGTCCAGGATGCCGTGCTGGAGGTGAGAAGGGCTGGGACGTGGGGCTGGCTGTACGTTCCCCCACCTTCCCCGGCAGCCAGCTGCACAGCCCTGCAAGCAGCAGAAGCTACTTTGGTTCTACAGTGCCCAATATTGGGTCCTCTGGTCTCCACTTTGAACCCCCCCCCCCCCCCTCCACCCCCATTCCTGCTCCCCTCTCCATTGTCCCATTAATGTTTAAAAAATCCATTACAGTAATCTCTTGGCCTCCCTGGTATCCAGCTGTGTTTCAGCATTATTCCACACAAATCCTGACTTAATGCTTAATTATTTAAGAGCCACAGCACTGAAACAGACACAAAGTTCTCCCGCACTCTTAAAACGCAATGAATCAGGCACATTGTTAATGAAAAAAACAAACATGTGCAGCGTGGATGAGAGATCTCCTGCAAAGGATGATAGTGTTATAATATAATTTAACCTTAAGTTGTAAAGTGCTGTCATACAACACAAAAGAGATTGTATTCTAAAATGATGGTATAGGACCTCTGGCACATTGTGAAACCACATTACATTCAGTGAGCAAGCGATGGCTAGCATTTAAAGTAACAATGCATGCTCTGAAACAAATATATCTTGTTTCCAGGCGCAAAAATGGAACAAGAAATGTGTCTGATATCTGAAACTCGCTGCCAGAAGAGGAGGGTGGAATCAGATACAGTAGTTATATTTGCGAGACATTTAGATGGACACTTAAATAGGCAAGGTGTATTCTAATGCGGACAAATGGGATTAGTGTAGATGGGCAAAAAGATTGGCATGGATATGGTGGCCCCAAAGTCTAATTCTATGAGTCTATGATTCTAGACTAAGCACCTACAGAGCTTAGGTGAGTGAGAGATGCTTAGAGATCTCGACAGCTCGGGAATGCTTTTCCTGGCTGAGGAGTCTCACACTATGGAGCTCAAATTCAGAATAAGGGATAACCTGTTAAGGACTGAGAAGAGGGGAGTTTTCTTCATTAGAGGGTGATGAATATTTGGAATTTTCCAAAGCAGAGGATTGTGAAGGCTTGGTCATTAACTAGCTTTAGCACTGAACATGTCCCTGGTCACAGCATGGTTTTGGAAGGCAGCCTCTGCCTACAGTCTGTCCGTTTATTTCTATCTTTTTTAAATTTTAGTTTGCCTTAAAAGTGCGTGTTTGGAGTTTCTTTACTTTTTTTATGTGGGGGAGGGGGGTAGGGTAAGGGGGACAACTCTCCTCAGTCGCTTCCTGGCGAGGACGCGACTATTCTCCGGCCTGCCAACTGGGTCGGAGCGGCCTTTCCTGCTGGGGACCCGGACCGGAGCTTCAGCAGCGGAGTCGCAGGGCCCGCTGTTCCAACATCGTGGAGCTGAGGTTTGAAGAGCTCCCAATGCGGGCGGCGCTGACCTTAACATCGCGGAGTCCCTGGGACCCTTTGCCGAGGGCCGCAAGCTTAAATCTCCGCTCAGCGCGGCCTGTGGACTCCGGGAGCCAGGGACTCTGGTAGGAAGCGGCCGATTCAGAGGTCCAAGCCGCGGAGGCTGTTCTCCCGGTCCGACGTCGAGTTCCATCGCGGCGAGCGGGCCAGAATAGCGGGCCACCCGGAGCGGCGACTGCGGAGGGCTCGGGAGGCCCCGACCACAGGTGAACATTAAGAACAACAGAGGAAGATGGCTGACTTTGGTGCCTTCCCTCACTGTGGGAAACTTTGATTCTGCTGTGTGGGGATGTTTTATGTTGAACTCTATCCTGTGTTGTGCTCTTTATTTTACTGTAGGCTGTAAGGTGACCACATTTCACTGCGTCATCTGGCACGTGACAAATAAATGTACCTTGTATCTTGATTATTACCCCAGTGTTGCTCCATATTTAATATTTAGACATTTCCTGTTCACTGTGGTCACATCCTCTGCACAAACAAGTATGTGAAAGTTATACAATATATCGGTGAGGCTGCATTTGGATTCAGTTGTGTTCAGTTTTGGTCACCCTGCTATCAGAAGGATACCATTAAGCTGGAAAGGTGCAGACAGGACTTATGAGGATGTTGCCAGGACTTGAGGGACAGAGTTATAAGGAGAGGTTGGGTGGGTGAGAAACGTGATTTCTTGGAGTGTTGGAGGTGAGATTATGGAGGCATATGAAATAAAGGGCATAAATAGGATGAATTCGTACAGATAGGTGAATCAAGGTCTACAGGGTCTAGGTTTGGGGTAAGAGGGAAAAGATTTAATAGGAACCTGATGGGCAAGTTGATTAAACAGAGGATGGTGCGTATATGGAATGATCTCCCAGAGGAAGTGGTTGCGGCAGGCACAGTAATACATTTAAGATTCATTAGCACGGGTATAAAGCTAGGAAAGGTTTCGAGGGATATGGTTCTAAAGTGAACAAATGGGATTAGTTTATGTCAGTATCTTGTTTGGCATAGATGAGTTGGGCTGAAGGGTCTTTTCTATGCTGTCTGCCTCCGTCATTCTATACAATGTATAAAACATATAACATGTGCACACTAATGCAGTCTGCAACTGAACCATGAGATGAGCTTATTTAATGATTTCTGGATGATAATATTTCAGCCAGTTAAATAATTTGAAATCAGTAAATCACCAGAGCAGGAAGTTTACAACCCAATTTATTCAAGGTAATTGGCAGTCTGTTGTCAGAATCTTATGACCCTGAATTAGGGATTGCACCTGGCAGAAACCTACACGAATGAAGCTGCAAATCTAGCATCATGAGAAAGCAGCATCACCTATGCACCACCTAACTGCCAATGTTTCTTTAAGTCTTTCTCCCCTCTCCGGTACAATTTAGGGAGCTCTGGGAGAGAGTTAATAGAGCCGCTGTTCTAGAGACCCAAGTTTATTCCTGACCTCCAACATTGTCAGTGTGGAGTTTGCACGCACTAGATGTGGCTGTTAAGTTTCACCCGGATGCTCCAGTTTCTTTCCAAAATATGCTGGTCTGTAGATTAATTGGCTGCTGTAAATTTTCCCAAGTGTTTGGTCATGGAATAATGTGAGGGGAGTTGATGGGAATATGAAGGGAATTAAAAAATGGGATTAGTGTAGGATTGGTGTGAATGGGTTTTCGATGGTCAGTGAGGACTCGGTGTGCTGAAAGGACTGTTTCCATGCTATTTCTCTCTCTGCATAGGGAAAGCAGTGAAGAAATGAAGTGCCAACCGTCACATACCTTTTACACACATGTGATACCATGAAACGCGTTCATTGTTGTCACCAGTCAATTTCACACGCAAGGTCCCAGCAGCAGAACTGATCAAATGATCCTACCTTGATGTTGTTCAAGGTACAGAACCCTTACTTATGTCAGGGAGAGCCTGGACAATCATAACCAGGATTTTGCCATAAATGCCATGTGCCTTTTCATGCCTTTTTTGATGATTTCACCAAGATAATGCCTTTTTCACAATCGAGTCCCTAAATTTTTTGCCTTTTTGCTAAAAGGTTGCGCTATTTTCTCTAGTTCTACCATGATTACAATGACATTTTCTATGATAACACGTTAATATCACTGTTATTATTAACGTGTTAACATAGTATAACTTACAAGAAAATTTCCACCACCGGGGTGAAACCGGAGGCGCCAGCATTGGTTGTTCATTCGTTCGTGCCGCTGCCCGCTGGTTCAGCCTTCTCTGAAATCTATTTAAGAAAGAACTGCAGATGCTGGAAAAATCGAAGGTAGGCAAAAAATGCTGGAGAAACTCAGCGGGTGAGGCAGCATCTATGGATGGAAGGAATAGGCGACGTTTCGGGTCAAGACCCATCTTCAGACTGATGTGGGGGGGGCGGGAAAAAGAAAGGAAGAGGCGGTGACAGTAGGACTAGAAGGAGAGCTGGGCCGGGGGAGGAGGGAGAAGACAAGGGCCATCTAAAATTAGAGAAGTCAATGTTGATACCACTGGGGTGTAGACTACCCAAGCAAACTACATTTACTGCTGGCTCCAGTCGTAAATCTGAGTTTGAGTGATCTGTGCAAGGCATTCATTGATGCTGGAATTCCACTGTGGGAATTGGAAAACAAATCTCTCAGTGGTTTTTTAGAGGAATACATCGAGGAACATATACCAAGCGAGTCATCATTATGGAAAATTATGTTGAGAGAAACTTCAATATTGATGTGCAGAAAATTAGAGATGAAGCTGCATGCAACAAAATATGGATCTCAATAGACGAGACACTCAATTCTATGGGGAGATACGTTGCCAATGTGGTCTTCGGTGCACTGGAGGCAGGTCAACAATCAAAGGAGTATTCATAGACATCGGAAGTATTGGAGAAGTCAAACAGCTCAACTATTGCTCAGTTGTTTACATCTTCACTTGTACTTTGGCCAGAAGGTATAAAACAGAACGTTCTTCTGTTTGTGACTGACGCAGTTCCGTACATGAAAAAAGCTGCTCATGCTCTTAAAGTTTTATTCACCAAAATGTTGCATTTGACATGCTTAGTACAAGGACTTCATAGAGTTGTCAAGCATAGCTTGTTTCCAAATGTCGATCGCCTAGTTTCCAATGTCAAGAAAATCTTTCTCAACGCACTGTCACATGTGCAGTTGTTCAAGGAAATGTCACCTCCTCAGCCTGTTTTGACTAGGTGGGGTACATGGCTCTCTGCTGTACTCTACTAGGCTGTAAATTTTGAAAAGATAAAATAAATCATCAACTGTTTTGAAGAAGAGAATCTGCTGCAGTCAGGATCGTCAGTGAAATCATGCAGAAAAAGTCCCTCCACCGCGATCTTGTGTTTATTGCTTCCAATTTTTCAAACTTCCCACAAGCTATCACTTCCCTTGAGAAACGTGGTGAAACATTAGTGAATAACTTGCAGGTTTTCAACAAAGTAACTGACGATATCCGTAAAATTCCTGGCGATAAAGACATACAAGGAAAATGTGAGAGAGTGATTTTAGCTAACAAAGGTCTTGAAGAAATACAAAACATAGCTAAAGTTCTCAAAGGTAGTGGTAATGCACAAGATATCAACATGAATATAGAGTCGGTAGCTTGTTTCGGGTATGCACCAGTGACCCCAGCTGAGGTAGAAAGACGTTTTTCACAACTGAAGCATATTCTGTCTGACAGACGGCAGTTTAACACCAGATAATTTGAAGAAAAATGCTAGTAATTATGTGCAACCAGGCAACTTTGGTCATTTAATGTAGAATACCTTTATATTATCAATTTTAACCATATTCTGGTGGTGGAAATACATGCCTTTTTATGCCTTTTTTTGACAAAAAATGCCATTTACGTGCCTTTTTTGTAATTTTACAATGCCCTTTTGCTTGCCTATTTCAGAGTTTTTTAGCACCTAAACATCCTGGCTCTAATCATAACAATTCAAGACACATTCAGGCAGATTACAGGTCAAAGAGCTGTTTCTGTACTATAGGCTTCTTTGACTCATTCAGATATATCTTAAATCAGGATCAGAGACCCTATTCATATGAATGTGGCTGCATTAAATGGCTGGCATGAAGCTGGAGGGCCAGATGTGTAATGCATCCTGCCCTTTGGCTCAGGATGTTATGGACCTTCTCAGTGGTTACTGGTGATCCCAGAGCCAGCCCAGGGAACGTGACTGATCTCTTGTACATTCTCCACTCCCGAACTGCAAAGCACGGGCATGAATATCCTTCTGAACTGTGCCGAGGTGCGCTCTGCTGGTGGCGTCTGCTCCTCTACATTACTGCCTGTTGGCCGCTCACACAATCCAGCTCACCACTGCCGAGGCATGGGTGAGGCTGAGGTTGAAAACTAACCGGGAGCACCCAACCCATCCGTCTCCCCAGGTAGCTGAGATTGGAATAAATATTTAGATGTTCACACGCACTCCATCTCTCCTGAGTCTGTGGTGGACCCTAATCATTGGCAATTTCCTTGGATTAATGCACCACAGCAATTCGCCCTCATTTTAGCTTAGATTAACATAAAGCAGGCGTGTAACTGTTTTGCCTTTTTAGCTTGAGCAACTGAAGGCATAAGAGACTGCAAGTCGCTCCTGGGTCATTGAACATTCAAACATCCCAGGCTTGTGATCGTTATGAATTGAAGTCTCTATCTCAGGAGTGATCCTATAACAAGCAAGTTAATGACTGTGTCGTCGAGGGAGAGCAGGGGACAAGCGAGTAAAACTGTACCCACTGCAGCAGAGCACAACCTGGATGATATGGATTTAAGGAGAATGAATCTGATGGTGGAAGATGAGAAGCATTTGTTATTGTTCAGCCAGTTGTTGGAATCAGAAGCAGTTGGAGAGATCAGACTTTTTGAAGGGAGCTGAGTGAGTATTTAGTGCAGAAAGGCACATGAGTTTCTGGCGTAAGACAGACCACTGGTGCTAACACAAAGAGCTGACACAGGCGTGAAGGGCTGAATGGCCTTGTTAGTATTCGATGATTCTTGGAACTGGCACTAGACTTATGGGGAGTCAAATAATGACAGGGCTGGAATCTGGAACAAAAGGCAAGCTGGTGTAGAAACTCAGCAGGTCGAGCGACATGGGGGTGGGGGGGGGGGGGGGGATGAGGAATGGATTGACATTTTGGGTTGATACCTTCAATCAAGGTTGCATAGAGTGGTGGAACCTTGGGAGCATAGAGCCTTGTAGCATAAAGCAGGCTCTATGGCCCATCATGTCCCCACTGCTACATGTTCATAACTGGGTTGTCTGCATTTATTAGATGATATTTCCTGTAACCTGCTTGAGGAAGACTAGTAGTCATTACCTTTATCCTCAATGTTTCGTGTTCCCACCCACATGGGAACCACCCACACGTGCTCCCACCCAAATATGACCCGAACTAACTCCAATCTTTGGGGCAGTATTTGGACTGTACGACCTCAGACCCAGCATCAAACTCAGGCTCCACAGCACAGCAAACATTCACCTCTCCGTGCAGGCTGTGTCCTCAGCTGCCCTGAGGGAATAGTCTGGATCAGGTTTCCTTCATGCTCGGGGAACTCAGCCAACAGTTGATTAAGGTTAAAAGGTTGTTGGTGGTGTGGATAGATTCATCCCAATCTCTCCCAATGAGCCAAATAGAGCCATGTGTTACAGCATCCACCCACGGCCCACTGAGCTGCATGTAAAAGCAATCCCTAATCCCATACAGTGTGGATCTCATTGTAATTCAGCTCCCGATAAATGTGTCTAAATCTCTCCCAATTAACGTTCTCCTTCCCTGCTCTTCGTATCTCTGGCCCACATCTTCGAATTGTGATTGCACAAACAAGGCCATTTAGCCAATCACCCATGCTGTCCCTTGAATGAATGAATGAATGAATACGATTATTGGCCAAGTATTCACATACAAGGAATTTGCCTTGGTGCTCCGCCCGCAAGTGACGGCATGACATACAGTGACAGTTAAGAATGATACATACAACATTAAACATTAATACCAATTATCTACCAATAAACATTATCTACCAACCTCAGCTCACCCTTATTCCAGCCATTGTTCAGTCTCACGTACCCCAGCAATCCCCTTAGGAAGGCCCCAACCCATTCTGTTTCCATCTCTCCCGCATAAGGCGTTCTGCATTATAATGGCTTTCTGAGGAGATATCAGTTTCATCATGTCACTGAGCCTTTCCTCGGCATTTAAAATCTGTTTCTCAAGGCTCTTGAACCACTTTCAATTGAAAATAGCTTCTCTCTACTTAAGGATACACAAAAGGCTGGAGAAACTCAGCGGGTGCAGCAGCATCTAAGGAGCGAAGGAGATAGGCGACGTTTCGGGTCGAGACCCTTCTTCAGACTGGTCAGGGATCAGGGAAACGAGAGATATAAACGGTGATGTGGAGAGATAAAGAACAATGAGTGAAAGATATGCAAAAAAGTATCGATGATAAAGGAAACAGGCCATTGTAAGCTGTTTGTAGTGTGAAAATGAGAAGCTAGTGCGACTTGGGTGGGGGAGAGATAGAGAGAGAGGGAATGCCAGGGCCCGAGGGCTGAGGGACAGCTTTTATATCTTTTTTTGCAAGGGAAAGTGCCCGCGGAAGGGGTGGAGCGGGAGGGAAGGGAAGAATTGACAAGGGAGTTGCGGAGGGAGCGGTCTTTGCAGCCCTCAGCCCTCGGGCCCTGGCATTCCCTCTCTCTCTATCTCTCCCCCACCCAAGTCGCACTAGCTTCTCATTTTCACACTACAAACAGCTTACAATGGCCTGTTTCCTTTATCATTGATACTTTTTTGCATATCTTTCATTCATTGTTCTTTATCTCTCCATATCACCATCTATATCTCTCGTTTCCCTGATCCCTGACCAGTCTGAAGAAGGGTCTCGACCCGAAACTTCGCCTATCTCCTTCGCTCCTTAGACGCTGCTGCACCCGCTGAGTTTCTCCAGCCTTTTGTGTAACCCTCGATTCTCCAGCATCTGCAGTTCCTTCTTTAACACATTCTCTCTACTTAAACCTGTCCTGCTCTTGTTCACCTTGATTGAGATTCCTCTGTTCTGAGGAGAACATTAACACCTCTCCATTCTAACCTTGGATCTAAATTACAGATGGGGTATTATAGCCAAGTGTAGACAGCAAGTGGGGACTTCCCTCAAGCCAAGCAGGCGATTTGGAAATTCAATGTGATATAAAACCCTCCTCATGCATTAACAATAGGTCTAGCCAACAACCTGCAAGCAACTTCAGTCAGAATCTCCTGTCGACTGACTTGTCAGTTCTCAAACATGACTAGAAATTAATTCCAGAGAGAAACTAAATATTTTATTGAATCCATATCCGCTTGCATAAGAGAACAGAAGTGTTACGGTAACCATAGCAATCTTACACAGCGAGTTGCTATGATCTGAAATGCATTGCCTAAAGATCAACTGAGGAAAATTTGTAGTGTTTGGAAGGGCGGAGGTGATGGACTAACGGAGCGAATATCCCTCATAGAGGTATACCATCTCTTTTTCCCTTTTGCACTTAAGTTGGTTTGGTTCTTACATGGTAACATAGATGCCATAGACTCACCACTCTCTGTGAGAAAAAGTGTTTCCTCGTCTCCATTCTAAATGGCTTATTCTTTATTCTTAAACTGTGGCCCCTAGTTCCGGATTCCCCCAACATCGGGAACAATGTTTCCTGCCTCTAGTGTGTCCAAGCCCTTAACAATCTTATATGTTTCAATGAGATTCCCTCTCATCCTTCTAAATTCCAGAGTGTACAAGCCCAGCTGCTCCACTCTCTCGGCATATGACAGTCCCGCCATCCCCGGAATTAACCTTGTAAACCTATGCTGCACTCCCTCAATAGCAAGAATGTCCTTCCTCAAATTAGGGGACCAAAACTGCACACAATACTCGAGGTGTGGTCTCACTAGGGCTCTGTACAACTGCAGAAGGACCTCTTTGCTCCTATATTCGATTCCTCTTGTTATAAAGGCCAACATGCCATTTGCTTTCTTCACTGCCAGCTGTACCTGCATGCTTACTTTCATAGACTGATGTACAAGGATCCCCCCCCCGATCCCGTTGTACTTCCCCTTTTCCCAACTTGACGCCATTTAGATAGTAATCTGCAACCAATTTTTGCAACCAAAGTGGATAACCTCACATTTATCCGCATTAAACTTCATCTGCCATGCATCTGCCCACTCCCCAACCTGTCCAAGTCACCCTACATTGTCATAGCATCCTCCTCACAGTTCACACTGCCACCCAGCTTTGTATCATCTGCAAATTTGCTAATGTTACTTTTAATCTCTTCATCCAAATCATTGATGTATATTGTAAATAGCTGCTGGTCCCAGCACCGAGCCTTGCGGTACCCCACTAGTCACTGCCTGCCAATCTGAAAGGGACCCGTTAATCCCTACTCTTTGTTTCCTGTCTGCCAACCACTTCTCTATCCATGTCAGCACTCTACCCCCAATACCATATGCCCTGCAATAAATGATCAGTTATACTATGTAACTAGACTATAATAGTGGAAGTTGAAATATGTGGTGTAACCTATAAAAATCACACCGCAGACATAAGTGACACGTACAGTAGTTCAGTGCTGAAGTAGTGTTTGGTTAGGATTGTGCAGAGTGGTTCAAGAGCCTGATGGTTGATGGGAAGTAGTTATTCTTGAAACTGGAGGTAATGGTTCTCAGGCTCCTGTACCTTCCTCCCGATGGAAGTAGTGAGAAGAGGGTAGCAAGGGTCTTGGATGATATTATCTACCTTCCTGAGGTAGTGCTTCCTCTAGATCTCTTTACTGGTGGGAGGTCAATACCTGTGCAGGAACAGGCAATGTTCACCATGTTCTGCAGCCTCCTTAGGCATTTGATTTACCAAAGCCAGGCCACAGTGCAACCTGTTATACTGCTGTAGAAGTTCAATAGAGTATTTGGCAACATGTAAAAACCTCAAACTTCTGAGGATTTAGTCATTGATGAGATTGCTTTGTGATTGCATCAATGTGCTGGAACACAAAATCTTTCTCCAAATTGCATCCTGACCTAGACTGACCATGAGTCAGATCTGGATGTGACCACCAAACCCTGCTGATGACTGGCTCCTCAACTGGTTTGTACCTGACATATTGTGGTGGGAGTGAAGATACACCAATATCACATTCCATTTTACTTCGGAGTCACGTGAGTGACTTCGTGAAGACCCCGCCAGGCACGCATGCGCGACATATCGTCGACCGCATGCGAGCGACAGGCAGGGAGGAGCGTTGCTCCTCTACTGCTGGGACCTGCAGGTAAGTAAAACACTAACCTGCGGTCTTTTTCTTCTAGGTGGCCCTGTCGCAGGGTCTCGCGGCCGCCTCGGATCTGGCTGCTGCGGCAGTCAGCGGCGGCTCCAATAGTTGGAGTCGGGAAGCCCGTTGACCCAGGAGGGTCCGGGCTCACACACTCGCCGGCGGAGGACGGCAGAGGCAGCCCGACTCCACATCACAGTCCGCAGGGGACACCGCGGGCTGGCGCCGGCTCGCCGTCTCAAGTTCGCGACGGCAGAGCGGCAGCCCCGACTCTACACCACAGCCCGTGGGGAACACCGCGGGCTGGCGGTGTACATGTAGGAGTGGGGCTTGCAGGCTCGCCGTTCAAAGTTAGAAACGGCAGAGCGGCAGCCCCGACTCTACACTGCAGCCGCGGGGGACACCGCAGGCTGGCGGTGTGCATGTAGGAGTGGGGCTTGCAGGCTCGCCGTCAGAAGTTAACGGCAGAGCGGCAGCCCCGACTCTACACCACAGCCCGCGGGGGTGATACTGCGGGCTGGCGGTGTGCATGTGGAGTAGGGCTTGCAGTGCTTGCCATGGACGGCAGCCCGACTCTACACCGCAGCCCGCAGGGGTTTCTGCGGGTTGCTGGCATTCAGGAAGCAGCAGGCTTGCAAGCAAAGGCAGCCTGACTCCACACTGCAGCTGCAGGGATTCTGTGGCCTGTCTACATTCAAGTGCCCTGCTACTCCAGGGTATGCATTGTCTTCAAGAGGTTCAGACTGCCAGCATATAAAAGTTATTTAAGCATGAGAGGCTGGTCACCATACTTTAAAAAAAAAAAAAAATAAATAATAATAAATAAATAAATAAATAAATAAATAAATAAATAAATAAATAAATAAATAAATAAATAAATAAATAAATAAATAAATAAATAAAAAATAAATAAATAAATAAAAAATAAATAAATAAAAAAGACCCTCAGGTAAGATACTAACCTTGAATAGCTAAGCGTCTGTATTAGAGTTTGCTTACAGATGGATGGAGACCAGAATGAAGACAGCAAAGCAGGTCTCCAAGGGCCGTGCGACTTCAGATGGGAATCAGCGGCCACCATTCTAGAAGAATGCGGAGGTCGGGGAGCCCTGCGCAGCCAGGACCCGTCTCTCCACCACGGCTGACCATGGGGCCGCAAAATGGTGGAGCACCGCGTGGGACCAGGGTAGGCAAGACCTGGACTCCCTACCACTCTCACCTAAGCATAGTGACTGTGGGGCAAAGGTGCGTAAACGTGTGACCCGCTCGGTGGCTCGTTTTGTCTCTCCTACTATGCAGGTCTCAGAGATGGGGGAGAGCTGCGCACAGGTCATGCCCCGCTGCAGCGGGAGGCATCGACATACCGCCGGGGGTAACCTGCTAGACTGCGAGCCGGTGATGGACCTGCTGGAAGTTGGGGAGCCCTGCAGGAGCAGGAGGTACCGGTGTCCACTGGAACAGGCTGCCGGAGCGCAGACCGGTGGCAGCAGTTTACGGCTGGGCAACCCCGTTGTTACGGGTAAAGCCGGCTATGCGCCCTCACGGACCCGTGTGGTTAAGGGTGACGGCAAGCCTGCACGGACAGCGGAGCCGGTATTGGGGACCGGTACCGATCCTTGCCTCTGCCTTCCCACCAGGCAGAGGTGCCGCTTAGGTCCGAACGACGGCGGACTAGCGGTATGTCCGTGCAGGAGTCGTACACCCTGCAGGAGCAGGAGGTACCAGTACTGCACCGGAACAGGCTGCCGGAGCGCAGACCGGTGGCAGCAGAATACGGTTGGGCAATCCCGTTGCTGCGGGTAAAGCCAGCCAAGCGCCGTCACAGACCCCTGGGGGTGAGGGTGACGGTGTGCCTGCACGGACCACGGAGCCGGTATTGGGGACCGGTTCCGACTCCTTTCCTCTGCCTGCTCGTCAGGTAGAGAGGCCGCTAAGGTCCGAGGGATGCCGGGCTAGCGGGTTGTCCGTGCGGAAGTCGTTCAGCCCCGCAGGAGCGGGTGCTGACGAGTACCTGTCAGCCACTTCGTTGAGGTGTGACCTACTGGCAGAAGCCCCAGCGACTCATCAGGGCCTGGGGAAGTCGACCTGTTGTCCGTGTGTAGCGGCAGCGGTCGCATGGCTAGGATGGAGCTAATGGTGGAGCAACTATATCAGCAGGACCTGGATCGGCAAGAGCAGGAGTAGGAGTCTCAGCGGTCTGGGAGTCGGATCATGACCGCCACCTTCAATGCAGAAGAGCCCACTGCTCTCGATCCAGAAGAAGGAATTGGAGGTAGTGTCAAAAATCTGAAACCTGTATTCAGGGGTACCGCTGCACTCTACATTGGCAGTAAGTATTAATTTCTTGACAACACACCAGTTCCAAGACCAGGTGCTTTCAGAAACCATGGAGAAGTACAAGGATCCTGGAAATTGTGTTCCCCGGAACGTCCCGAGGGTCGACTCAGCCATCTGAGGGAACATTAGTTCCAATGCGAGGGCACAAGAGATGAAGAGGCAGGAAATTCTGAAGCTATTGGCGTCGGGCATCACGGTGCTCGTTAGGACCCTCGATGGGACAGGTGCATCCGCAGAGCAGCAGGATGCTCTAGCCCTCCTGTGTAGCCCACTTCAGGAAACTGTTTTAGTCAGAGCTCCATCCGGCCCGACATTAACCCTGAATTCGCTGGGTTGGGTCCTACCTCCACCACACCACCAAGACAGCTGTTTGGGGAGGACCTGCCCAAGCAGGTCAATGACGAGGCCATCAAGAACACATTTGCACCAGCTCCCCAACAGCAGAAGCCTTGTTAGGGCAGAGCCAGCATAGACTACCTCACCACACACCAGCTGCAGGAACAAGGATTTACCGAGGCGATTGAGCAGCACCCAGCAAAGACGGAATACTAGAAACCAGAACGTCAGGCCCGCCGGTAACCATGGAGGTAAGGGGGCCTGGTTCTCTTGGAAGTGCTGCATGCATAACCTCACAAGTAGGGGGGAGGTACATACATTCTGGGGCTCTGTTTGTCACTATCCAGGGAACAGAGCTATAGACATAATAGATGCATGTAACAGCCTTGCTTGCGCCAGGGAACTGACTTTCGACATGCTGCTAAGCTATGGGTAAATTGGAGCTACATTCCAGCCACATAATTGGGTCGTTACGCTATCAAAGCTTGGGTGAATAAGCAAAATCTCGGCAGGTATAGCGAATGCTGGACAATTACGAGCTTATGCAACTGCCAATCACAGCATAATTGAGGTACAATGGTGGATTAGCAATGATTGTGATTGTTAAATCCCATCATTACATCAAACCTAGTAGTCGCGTTACAAACCGACGCAAGCACCAAGGGCTGGGGAACTACTGACACCATTCCAGTTGGGGCAGCAAATGGGATTGCATGATTCTACTTTCTTCAATCACTAGGTATAAACTGTTAGATATGCTTGGAGCATGTCACGGGCTGCGCATTAATGCACTAATCTGCAGCATACGTATGTTCGTCTTCCAAAATAATACCACTGAGTTGGCATATTAAACCTTATGGGTGGTGTCAAGTTAATATCTTGGGATGAATTGGAAACATTAATTTGGCTCTGGTGGATTGAAAGAATTGGGTTCAGCTATGTACCTTCTGGATCAGCTCAATATAGTGGCGGACACCAGGTCACAAGTATTAATAACGACATCAAGTAGATTGAACCTCCAAATATCTGCTAAAATTATAGCCTAATATGGAATACCAGATTTCGACCTCTTTGCGTCCAGGTTCAGCCATTGGATACCAACATATGTCTTGAGAACTAGATCCTGGGGCAGTGGCGATGGACGCGTTTTCACTACATTGGGGAGAAATGCGGGGTTTCTATGCTTTCTCCATTCTGCTTCATCAGACAGGTACTGCAGGATACGCAACCAGGCTCTGCAACATAAAGGACGATGGATGTCAAACAGCATCGTGCAGAGACAGTCCAGTAGGAAGCAGTACCTCGCCTACATAAGGATATGGGAGGTTTCTGTAGTCGGACCTAGACCATCTACATATCTGCTATACTCTCCAAGCTGCTGGTATACTCATGGGTCATCATTAGGATGTGTCCCTCAGTTACAGTGCCAGGAGTGCATTGTCGTCCTATCGCTAGATTGGACTGCGATGAGGTAGTGTTGACCTTCCTCAGGAGCTGGTCGCCCATGATGCAGATGGTCTTGCTCACCTTCAAAGTGGTTATGGTAATGGCACTGAACACAGCTCAACAGGTCCTGACTTTACAGGAATTAAACCTGGATAGAATGACCGGACCATAATAAGGTAACTTCTTTATAGAAGAATTACTTACACTACACAGACCTGGGACTACACGTCTGCAAATGGGCATCAGATGTATGGAGACGGGTCTGTTTCAGCCATGGAAACCCACGTCACAGGGTGATTGTGCAGACTATCTCCAGATGACACGAGGTGGTATTCGGTGCAGCAGGTAAGACACTAATATTTTAAATGTCATTCTATCAGGGCTGCATCCACATCAGTGGCAAGGACTATGGCGGTGTTCATGGATTTTGGCCTCGCAATAGCGAGCTGGGCCAGTGAATCTACACTTCAGCGGGTTTATAACTGATTTATAACCGCTCCCGCAACGTTGGCGGATTCAGTTTTAAGTGCTGTTCTCTAAACGTTTGTCCCCGAGTTCAGGGGGTTATTGTTGTATTAACAAATGTTATTATTTTTCAGCTTGTTCAAGTCTGAAATACGTTAACATACTTCCTCCATCAGAATTACGGCAGTGTGTGAGCATGGGCGTGGTCCAGGGCATGTAATCACAGAGCTTTGAAATCTTCACGAAGTCACTCACGTGACTCCGAAGTAAAATAGTAAGATTAAACAAGAACTTACCAGTTTGAAGTTTGATCTTTATTTTATGAGGAGTTGCGATGAGGGATTTCGTGCCCTCCGCTCCCAACCCTCTATTAAATATTCAACTGGTATGGTCAAGTTTTAATCTTACTATCTTCGGTTTGTGATCTGTGATTCCACACCGCTGCTTTGAAGAATGTCGCGCATGCGTGCCTGGCGGGGTCTTCACGAAATCCCTCATCGCAACTCCTCATAAAATAAAGATCAAACTTCAAACTGGTAAGTTCTTGTTTAATCTTACTATTTTTCAGCAGAAAGTGGTGGGTGCCTGGAACCTGCTGCCAGGGGTGGCGGTGAACACAATTACGATAGTGGCATGTTAAGAGGGTGTTAGATATGTAAATGGATGTGCAGGGAATGTGGGGATATGGGTCATGTACAGGTAGAGGAGATGAGTTTATCATGGCATCATTGTAATCATTCAGTCTACTGGATCTACCACAAGTTTTCAGTTCCCTGCCACTTCAATTCACCAATTTACTCCCACTCTGATGTCCCTGCCCGTGTGTCTGCTGTACTAGTCCAACGAGACCCTCATCTTACATCTGGTCTGTTGCAGCCTTCCCGACTCAATATTGAATTTGACAACGTCAAGTGACTCATATTCTCATTCCTGATGTAGGGTCTCAACCCGAAATGCCAACTATCCCTTCACCTCCACAGATGCTGCCTGGTCTGCTGAGATATTCCAGCAGTTTGCTTGTTGCTCCACATTATATCATCTGTATTCTATTATGTTCTGAATCCTGAGTAGGTCTGTTATGATAGAGGAAATAAGTGCAGATGCTGGTTTAACCGAAGATAGACACAAACAGTCGGCAAACACCCCTGGTCTGGCAATAGTATTTCTAAAATGTTTGGTATCGTTCGTTAGACCATCCTGCAGCCGCTAGGATGTGGTCCCGTGAATGTCCATCCCCTGCTGCTGATATAGACTCACTGAGTTACTCCAGCTTTTTGTGTCTATCTTCTATGTTGCTATAGGTCAACTGTGATACTGGTTTTGTTTATTTCTCTCTACTGGATCCACCCAACCTCTGGTCCATTCCTTACAGCTCTTCATTCAGGTATTTTCACTTCCCTCTGTTTGTGTTCCCTGTTTTTAACTGCTCTCTTTTCTGTTTCTTCATCCATTTCACAGAGAAGGATTAGGGAGGTCCCGAGATCGTAGAGCACGGAAGGAGAATTGCCGCGTATGGTGGCAGAGGAAAAGGGTTTTGACCTTCTGAGTTTCTCCCGCATTTCTGCCTATTCCCATTCTTCAGTCACCTGCTATATCAGCAGAAACGGTAAGATTAAATGAGAACTTACCAATTTGAAGTTTGATCCTTATTTTATGAGGAGTTACGATGAGGAATTACGTGAAGAAGCCCCGCCAGCACGCATGCGCGACATTCTTCAAAGCAGCGGTGTGGAATCACAGATAACAGAAGTTGACTGAATGTATAGTAAGATAAGAGAACTAAAATACCAGTTGATCTTTATATAGAGGTTTGGGAGCGGAGGGCACGTAATCCCTCATCGTAATTCCTCATAAAATAAGGATCAAACTTCAAACTGGTAAGCTCTCATTTAATCTTACTATTTTACTTTGGAGTCATGTGAGTGGCTACGTGAAGATTTCAAAGCTCTGTGATTTCATGCCGTGGACGAGTCCATGCATCACACACTGCATCAGTGAAGAGCTAATTTTAATAATGCATTCAGACGTGACATTGGTATAGACATGTTGATGCTATTAATGCACACATAGTGATAATAGTACCTCCTCCACCCGGGAGGAACTATAACACAGATCTAAAAAGAGTCAGCAAATACCCCTGGTCTGGCAATGGCATTTTTTAAATGTTTGGAATAGTTCGTTAGACCATCCTGCAACCGCTAGGATGTGGTCCCGTGAATGTCCATCCCCTGCTGCTGATATAGTTGCAGCCTGGGTGGAGTGAGACTTGTATGTCAGTGTTCACTCCTGTATCCCAGAACCCATATTAACCACCGGCCGATGGTCTGGAGTGAATTCTCTATTGAGGCTTCATGTGACTAACAATCATTGCTAGTTCAGAGTCCCTAAGGCTCTAGTGACCTTAACATACTGGTGTAGATGTGTGGCCACATACAACCGAAGGTTCATGGGATATGCCGGCAATTCTAGTTTGAGACACAATGTCCCTGGTGATTTCTGCTGATTAAATGATAACATAAATGTAATTCCCTGCAGAATAATCATCTTGTCCAGTCACAGCAATGCAAACTGGACCCGTAGTGCTGACTCAGCGCCATGAGCATAACCACTTGGTTAGTGAGCAAATGGGAAGGAATGTTCCAATGTTAACATCCCATATCTCTGCATACCTGGCCTAGGGGGGTGTCGAGTTGAAGATACCCTTCATAATCTAGATAACAGAAGGTGACCCGACAGAGTGGATTCTGCTCCTCGCAGCCAATATGCTGAGAAGGCACGTGCGCACAGTAATGGCACTCTTGAAATGAATGTCAACCCCATATGGAACTGAACTTAAGATGTCAGTCAATCCGTGTCAACTTATGTGTTAACAAAAATACTCCCCATCCCTATGAGGGAAGCACTGTTTGTTTGGTGCTAACCCTGCAATTGCAGTGAGCACGTCCATAGTTTGGTTTGACAATTCTATGCCGCAGGAAGCGGTCTTCCCAGTCTGCAAGTCAATTAATTGATTTAAGTATGCAGGGGATGGTTCCCCGGTCACAGCTAACCAGCCATTTTGTGCCTGGAATCCCATATAAGGTTCTATCATCATTCCCAACATCAGTGGGAATCATGGCTGTATTGGCCAGTCAGGCACTGAAGCGGGAAATGCTGAATTTGCAAGAACCGTCTGGTAAGGTAAATGGAGCGACACAATGAACATACTTCCTCAGTGTAGCGAGAATGCATCCATCGCCACTGATACGCCACGTATTTTGCAACTGGCGATTGAGCCTGGATGCAACATTTTGATCTTTAGGTGTATTCATCGAGCCTTAATGTCCTTGAATCCTTGCGATTCCACATCCATTCTTGTTTTCCTGCTGATACGCCAGGTAAACTATTACCGGATACTTTGACTTGATTGTACCCATGTGATTTACATACAATAGCACCAGAGTGTGTCTAGTTAGACTTGAGCATGCAGATAGCATATTCGCACAAACCTTTAATCCACAGAATGCACCTAATGTGAATAGGTAGTTGATACCATATAACTGAATAATTGGTAACTCATGCAAACCCCATCCGCCTCCATACTATAGATGGTATTTAGTAATTATCCTTCTTTAAGCATAGCATCAGTTGGTAATTAACTGACGAGTACTGATGAAGGTTAGTGGGGCAATGCTGAATACTGTTTGTCCACCATGGTGACTTTGATAGTTTCAGCTGGGAATAGCCTGTGAGCTTGCTCCATTGCACGCCGTATATCTGATGGTGCAGAAGGTGCAATAGCACAGCTGGCCAATATATTGCCAATCCCGGACAATTTAGTAATTTCAGTTGGTATCAACTTAAATTTACTGGATGGATGAGAATCCAATTTCTGCAGAATGGTTTGTGGCTGATACCACTGGTTTGGCAAAATACAGTGTTTTAGAACATCATCCAGATAGCCCATAATGTAATATCTTAGGTGAGCTCAGTGGAAACTGTTCCCCTGTTGTTAGACAGTAAAAGTCAATACTGCATATGCGAGTTGAAACCGGTATCTTTCACAGTGACAATGAGCGGCCCGCAACTACGGCCTGTCTTGAAAGGCAACTCATCTTGCATAAACAAGTGTAATTTACCAACTTGTAAATGGTCCACATACCTCATTTTTCGGAAAGAACCAGACCCACCTACCTCATGGTTATTGGTGGTCTTGTAGTAAGGCCAAAGGCCCCTGGTGCGGGTTCTAATTCCGTCCCAGATTTGGAGAGTAGGATTGCTGGGGTGTGTGGCCCCAATTCCCTGAGGACCGGTTTGGCCTTGGCCTGAAAAGCCAGCGCCCAGTTTTGAAGCTGCCACCAGCTTCAGTGAAACGCTTGCTGCCGATAGAGGCATGGGGTGTGTTGCCCTGGTACCTTGAGAAGCCGGACAGCTTTAATTCTTCATCCGGGTCGTACCTGTTTGTGCAGGTTCCTGAAGAGAGGATTCGGTGGCTAGACATTGCTGGCGTCACTTGAACCTCCAGATTTGAAATTTAAGGCAGGTCCGATGGTATTCTTCTGGAAGCAGTTCATTTTGAAGTGCATTGTACCCCCATATAGCGCTGTTCACTGCTGGTCCTTTCAGGGACAATTTTGCAGGTGTATGATATTCCACCGCCGGCACCTGTGATGTGGCGTGAGGTGGCTATTCCTTCACGAGGGAACTCTGGCCTTCAGGCTACGTTTCGCGAAGGTCTTGATGCCACGCCAGAATTTCTGGAACCTCACGTTTGTACTCCAGTATGTTCCCTGCACATACTTCCGAGTCTTCTGCTTCATGCGGGATACGTAGACGATGTACCTTCCAGCCCAGAGCCATGCTGAGTCTCCGAGGTTATCCGCCGACGGGTAAATTCCTCCGCAGGCGGTGAATCTTAGAGCCCGGACCTTCCGATTCTATGGGCTCATCGGCCGGTGGTATATACGCAGCCCGGACACTGCAGGTCTCTGGGCTTACCGTAGGCTGTATATCTCTACTGATATGCCATACATGGACCATATCAGGAGGGAGCATTAGTGGGATGAGCGCTCTCTGACACTATCCATGGTCCACATGGGTAAACGGCCGAGGACGTACCCATGTTGGAGGGGACCATCCTGGCCTGCCCAGGCCTTTCAGACTCCATTGAACCTCTCTATGCTGCTGGAGTCTGAAAAATGCCGCCGGCTATCCGCACTTCTGCAGTCCGCAGCCGTGTCTTTGCACGATCCCGTCACGCGGTCCCCGCAGCCGGGTTTCCCCCCCGAGCCGGGTTCACCTCGCGGCTGGATTCCTCTTGTTGTCCCGGGTTCCCCGCGGAATCCATTCCGCAGTTTACCACAGCCGGGATTCCCTTGCGGTCCCTGGAGACGGGATTCCCCGCGAAGTCTGTGGTTGGGTCCCCCCCCCCCCCCCAGCCGGGCATCCCCGCGATCCTCGCAGCCGGGAATTCCGCAGTGTAGGGGAACGCGATATCTCCAGCAGGAACTCTGTGCACAGAGCTTCCTGCAAGGAGAAAAAACAGACCTGGGGTTAAGTTGAAAAACTTGCCTTCAGGTTTCAAACTTACCGCTGGTGGAGCAGCGCTTCCACAGCCTGTCGATGTGCAATGCGGTAGACAATATGTCGTGCATGCGTGCTGGCGGGGTCTTCATGTAGTCACTCACGTAAAACGGCAACTAAATAAAATGTTCCTAGTTCTAAAGAAATACCAAGCTGCAGATGCTGGAAATCTGAAAGAAAACCAGAAAATGCTTGAAACACTCAGCAGGTGAGTCAGGCAGTGACTGTGAAGAGAAGAGCCAAGTGTCTCCCTCTCGCCACTGACTCTCTATACCTAACAGGCAGATGAGTTTGTCTATAGCTTATCCCCACAGCAATCCTGGTCACATCCTACAAGACAGATTCCCTTTGTTTTATCAATCCCTCCGTCACTCACTCTGCACGTTCAACCTGAATTATTTTCTGTTTTTACAGCTACGACAAAGAATCTTTGTCCCAAATCATTAACTCAGTTTCTCTCACCACAGACACTGACTGTCTCACCTACTGTGTGTGATTCAAACATTTTCTATATTTATTTCAGATTTCCAGCTTCTGCAAGTTTGATTCGGAATTTCCTTGGAACTTGGACCGTTTCTTTAATTGCTGTGTATGCTGACATAGCAGGTGAGCAAAGATGGGGAAACAAACTCCTCAACCATCACTGTCAAATCCCACTAGACGAACACAGTGCCAAGAGCAGTCAGCAAATCAAAATGTGGCAGCCGTCGAAATTAAAAACAGGGAATGCTGGAAACACTCAGCAGCTCAGGCTGCATCTGAGGGGAAAGAAATTGTTAATATTTCAGGTCAATTCTATAGTGAGGTCCTGGCATTTAGAAGCCATTTGAGCCACCACCGATCTTTACTTACCTAGACGTATCAGTGCAACCCTCTATCCCTTCCTCCTGTGTGTTTGTCCAGCTTCCCCTTAACTAGATCTGTACTGTTCACCCCAACCCCTCCTTAGATAATCATAGCTACAAGCTGACCAAGATGTTCCATCTAAACTGGTCCCATTGGCCCATATTTTTACCCATATCCCTCTAAACCTTTCCAATTCATGTGCCTGTCTAAATGTTTTAGAAATGTTACACCTGCCTCAACTACTTCCTCTGGCAGATCATTCCATAAACGTATTACCCTCTGTGTGATAGTTTCCCCTCAGGTTCCTATTAAATATTTATCCTTTCATTTTAAACCTATGCCATCTTAATCTTGTTTCCCCAAGTCTAGAAACAAATATCTCCTAGCTTGACTAACTTTTCACGATGACTCAGGCCTTCAAGTCCTGGCAACATGCATGTGAATCATTTCTGCACTCTTCCAGTTTATTGCCATGTTACCTAGCTAGGTAACCCAAACATGATGCAATATTTCAAATGTGATCTCGCCAATGTCTTGTATAAAATGACATCAACATTTCTACACCCAGTGCCCTGACAGACGAAGGCCATCGTGCCAAAACCCCTCTTCACCACGCTGCCCACCTGCGATGCCAGTTTCCAAGAACTATGTGCACTTGTAGTACATGTACAAGTACAACTACATGTATGCGTAGGAAGGAACTGCAGATGCTGGTTTATGCCAAAGATAGACACAAAGTGCTGGAGTAACTCAGTGGGTCAGGCAGCGTCTCCAGAGAGTACACAAAAGGCTGGAGAAACTCAGCGGGTGCAGCAGCATCTAAGGAGCGAAGGAGATGGGCGACGTTTCGGGCCGAAACCCTTCTCCAGAGAAATGGAACAGGTGATGCTTCGGGTTGGGACCCTTCTTCCTTCAATTACATGTACTTGTACACATAGGTCTCCCTGCTCTACAACAAACCCAGGGCCCTATTATTCTCTATGAAGTTCCTGTCCTGATTTGGCTTACCAAAATACAATGCCTCACATTTATCATAATTAAACTCGTTTTGCCATTCCTGAGACCACCTGCCCAGATGATCAGGACCCCACTGCTCTTCTTGACATTCCTCTGCACCATCTACGATATCATATGTTCTGATGTAATCTGCAAACTTACTAACCATGCCTTGCACATTCTCATCCAAACTGTTGATATGGATGGGTGCAGCGTCGACCCTAGAGGTAAACCATTACGTTGGAAATCCAAAATGCTGGAAACACTCATCTGGTCAGGCAACATTTGTGGAACGAGAAACAAAGTTGCGTTTTCAGGCTGAACACCATTTATCGAATGGTTTCTGTCTAATTTGCTGATCTCTGCCACACCCTTAGAAAAAAACATAGAAACATAGAAAAATAGGTGCAGGAGTAGGCCATTCGGCCCTTCGAGCCTGCACCGCCATTCAATGTGATCATGGCTGATCATCCAACTCAGTATCCCGTACCTGCCTTCTCTCCATACCCCCTGATCCCTTTAGCCACAAGTGCCACATCTAACGCCCTCTTAAATATAGTCAATGAACTGGCCTCAACTACCTTCTGGACTCCCCCAACATCGGGAACAATCTTCCAGCATCTAGCTTGTCCAACCCCTCAAGAATTTTGTAAGTTTCTATAAGATCCCCCCTCAATCTTCTAAATTCCAGCGAGTACAAGCCGAGTCTATCCAATCTTTCCTCATATGAAAGTCCTGACATCCCAGGAATCAGTCTGGTGAATCTTCTCTGTACCCCCTCTATGGCAAGGATGTCTTTCCTCAGATTTGGAGACCAAAACTGTACGCAATACTCCAGGTGTGGCCTCACCAAAACCCTGTATAACTGCAGTAGAACCTCCCTGCTCCTATACTCAAATCCTTTCGCTATGAATCCTAACATACCATTTGCTTTCTTCACTGCCTGCTGCACCTGCATGCCTACTTTCAATGACTGGTGTACCATGACACCCAGGTCTTGTTGCATCTCCCCTTTTCCTAATCTGCCACCATTCAGATAATAGTCTATCCTCATGTTTTTGCCACCAAAGTGGATAACCTCACATTTATACACATTGTACTGCATCTGCCATGCATCTGCCATTCACTCAGCCTATCCAAATCACCCTGCAGCTTCCAAGCATCCTCCTCACACCTAACTACACCCCCCAGCTTGGTGTCATCTGCAAATTTGGAGATGTTGCATTGAATTGCCTCGTCCAAATCATTAATATATATTGTAAATAGCTGGGGTCCCAGCACTGAGCCTTGCGGCACCCCACTAGTCACTGCCTGCCATTCTGAAAAGGACCCGTTTACTCCTACCCTTTGCCTCCTGTCTGCTAGCCAGTTCTCTATCCACATCAATACTGAACCCCCAATACCGTGTGCTTTAAGTTTGTATGCTAATCTCTTATGCGGGACCTTGTTGAAAGCCTTCTGAAAGTCTAGATATAACACATCCACTGGTTCTCCCTTATCCACTCTACTAGTTACATCCTTGAAAAATTCTATCAGATTTGTCAGACATGATTTACCTTTCGTAAATCCATGCTGACTTTGTCCAATGATTTCACCACTTTCCAAATGCGCTGCTATCCCATCTTTAATAACTGACTCTAGCAGTTTCCCCACTACCGATGTTAGACTAACTGGTCTGTAATTCCCCGCTTTCTCTCTCCCTCCTTTTTAAAAAAGTGGGGTTACATTAGCTACCCTCCAATCCTCAGGAACTATTCCAGAATCTAAGGAATTTTGAAAAATTATCACTAATGTATCCACTATTTCTGTGGCTACCTCCTTGAGTACTCTGGGATGCAGACTATCTGGCCCTGGGGATTTCCTTAGATACCCAGGAAAATGGTCAGTCTTTTTCCTGGGTAGGAAAATCTAAAACTCGAGGGACTAGATTTGTAGTGTGATGGTAAAAATGTGAAGGGGACCAAAGGGAAAACCTTCTCACACAGAGGAAGGTGAAAGCAACAGGTGTCCTAAACTTCCTGAGGCGCAACTTCCATCATTGTTCAACTTCTATCAAGGAGAAGCTGTATTTCACCCTCGTTAGACCTCATCTGGACTACGCAGTTGCAGCTTGGGACCCATACACAGATGAAAACATTTCATCCATCAAATGTGTCCAAAGACAGGCCGCTCGATTTGTTACTAACACCTACGAGAGAGAAGCGAGTGTCACCAAACTTCTGAATTCTCTGGGCGGGGTGGAACCCTCTCCAAGACAGACGTGAAGCTCACCGTTTGACCTGTTTTTACAAAATGTTAAATGGTCAGCTAGACATAGATCACAAGACCTACACCAACCCTAAACCAATTAGGAGCAGAAGAGGGCATTCGATCCAATTTGTGGTCCCAGCCTCAAAGACAGATGTGTACAGCAATTCGTTTTTTCCACGCACTATTAAAGCATGGAATAATCTCCACCAAGCCACGGTTGCCCAGCCAGATGAAACTAAATTTAAAGTGGCACTTTCTTCCCAATAACCCTCTCTGGCTAAACCCCTCCCTTCACCACCTCCAGTTTAAATTCCAGTTGGAATGTTTTGGAGGACCAAGTAACCAAGAACCAAGAAGAACCAAGGTGGACACATGGAATGATCCAAATTGGCTGCCCATGTTTCTCTACAGATGTTGCCTGACCCACTGTGTTCCTTTAGCAGTTTGTTTGTTGCTCAAGATTTCAGCATGTGCAGCCATCATTTTTATCAACCTTTAAAGCGTAACTTATCCTTCCCTTCACTCTGTAACTGAAAGCCTCGCGCAATGCAAACTGAACCTTTCCCTCTGGGGATGAATTAGTGGGAAATTAATGGATAAACTAGCATGTTCGGTGGTGTTTTATCAAAAACCTCTGACTGGTCGCCAATACCTTCATCCAGGTTAGTAATATATAGTATGGGCTAATGGTTCGTACATTGATTTTGGGGGAACACCACAGTAAACCTTCCTCTGGTCGGAAAGACAGTTTTCCACTGCTGCAGTCTTCCAGTCTTTTATTAGGATTTGTATCTACATTGCTGCTGATCTCTTAATCCAGTTGGCTTCAAAACGCCAGCAATTCTTGCTAATGGTAATTTATCAAACTGCAATAGAAACAGAAAATACTTTGTCTTTCAGGCAGCCCTAGTGGGTTCCCAACGCTGACTGAACCTGCTCAACGGCCAGAGTGAGTGGAACAAGTGTCTGGGGTTAATACAATTACATTAAAAAAAAAACATGGTTCTGATTAACATGTTGATGCTTTAATTCACAAAATAAACAAAATAAAACACAATAGCGACTCCTCTCTCCCAGGAAGAAGCTATGAAACCGAAAACGGAATGGGCGAACACCCCGGGCTCAATAAGGCGTTCATTATAAAACCTCTGAAAAGTCCATTCATTTGACCATCCTGCGGCCGCGAGGATGTGGTCTAGGGGGACGTCCATTGCCCTTGCTGCTGACGCTGATGCCGCCCTGGTGGAGTGAGATTTAAAATTGTCAGTATTAACTCCTGCACAACCCAGCACTTGTTTCAGCCATCTTGAAATGGTCTGAACAGACACTTTCATATGTGGCTTTTTGTGGCTAATAAACAATGCTACTTGGATTGTTCCAAGTAGGAGCTCCATCCTGGATATCCGTAACATGGTATCCATTCTCGAGGGAGAACCCTCCCGACCGGACTCGTCCGAGTCTATCGGCCGGACAGACTTTCTGGTGGCCTTACACCCCTCCGGCGCAGCCACGGTGCCCTCAGACACCAAGTCTGTAGTCGCTGGCCTTGCTGTTAGCGACTCGGTAGATGAGCTAGGCTACCCGCACTCCCGCGGTCATTAATTACTTTTGCAACGGCTCGCCTTGCTCTCAACGATTTCTCCATGCTTGGACTTGTCCTCCTGTAACAAGCGCAGAAACGACCTCCAACAAGTTTGACACTTACTTGAGGCTTTTTTAAACTTACTGCTGGAGAAGCGCTGCTCCTCCCAGCCGGTCACTGCGCCGTGCATCAGACGTAATGACGTGCATGCGGACTGGCGGGGTTCTTCACAGAATCACTCACGTGACTCCAAAGTAAAATGTAAGCTTTCTCTCTCTGATTTTGAAGCTTTGCTCACTAATACTTGACATTTCCACCCCGGGAAAATGTTAGTTTGTCTGCATTATACTATACCTCATTATATTACTTCTATCAGGTTTCCACACAGTTTCTCTTGCTCCAGCGAAATCAATCCAAGCTTGTCCATAAGTTCCGTATAGCGAAGGCTCCCTAATGTAAGCAATAACATGGTGCACCCTCTTCATAGCTTCCACATCCTTCCTGTAATGGGGTGATCTGAACTGCACACGATACCCCAAATGTGGCCTCACCAAAGAACTGTGCAAAGCTGGGCTATTTCAGAAATGCCAGTTAAAAGCCAAGCATATTGGTGTGTCTGGAGTCATATGGAGAGCAGACAGGGTTAAGACGGTCCTGTTCTTCCTCAGACGAAGGACTAGAATCAGGGCGTTTCCTGATCACCAATTCTGAAACTTTTAATTCTGAATTTATTCAATCGATGTGAAGCAGGAGTTGGACGTAAACATATCGTGCAGTTACCAGGACACTGGTCCCAGTACAGACTATGGCATTATTTTCCTTTGGAAATGCAGACCCTTGCCTCTCTCACTGACATTCTCCTGAAGTCGCTACTAAGCATTGAGATGTAGTTATTGGTGTGCTCCAAGTGCAGTCTTGTCACAGTGACCCATACAAGCAGGAACATCAATTACAATCTGCTCAGAAAGTTACGGAGGGGAAATTAGCCTGGGTAGTCGCTGCATGCCAATAACACATATTGAAGTTACAGCAATCTTGCAAATAATCTGGAACAAAAAGACAAAGTACTGGAACACACTGATCTACAGGAGATGATTTAACAGTGTAAGCTCTTCACTGGAACTCATTCTTCCTTCTTCCTTGCACTGGTTATAATACAGTTTCATGAATGAGAAGCATTTACATCAGTCTGAGATGCAAAGTGGCATCTGGTTTAATAAATAGTTGGTTCCATTTTTGGATGAATGCAGCAGCACATCATAAGAAGGAAGGTGAGCAGGAGTAGGCTAGTGTGCTCCTTGAGTCTGCTCTGTAATTTAGCCAGGCCACCCACGGCCAATGCTTGACCTCGTACCTCACCTCTAAGTCCCAACAATCCAAAAATAATTTGATCTCAACCATAGCTCTCCAACTGGCCCAGGGAAGGTAAGCACCAACAGCTCAGTATGGCAGGCAGTGACTAGTGGGGTACCGCAAGGCTCGGTGCTGGGACCAGCAGCTATTTACAATATACATCAATGATTTGGATGAAGGGATTCAAAGTAACATTAGGAAATTTGTAGATGACACAAGGCCAGGTGGCAGTGTGAACTGTGAGGAGGATGCTATGAGAATGCAGGGTGACTTGGACAGGTTGGGGCAACACTGCATCCTAGGCAACGTCCTGGTGAATCTCCCCTAACCAATGCGACCACATTCATCTTGCCTAGAGTAGTGCCTGGAGCAGTGGTTGATTCTTGAATTACCTCCTCAGCTCAGCGGCAATTAGGGATACACAGTAAATGCTGGCAAGCCAGTGATGTCACATTCTGTCAGCAAAGAGATACCTGAGTTTTTACAGAGCCAACACCCCAGTTCTAGACATCTCCAGCGGAGGGGGAAAGCCCTCTCTTAACCTTCATTCTGGAATGAAATCTAGCAGGTGACCTCTGAATAACCTTCTTCATTCAAAGTTCAGGTTAGTTTATTTGTCACATACACCAATTGGTGTAGTGAAATGCTTCTTGCCAATGCAGCTCATTAACAAAAAAACGTATCTCTTCTGAGATGATGCTTTGGGACATTGGTTCAGAATAACCCGTTTAATTGCTCTGAGTTTTAATGGTAAACTTTTGTCCAATGATTCCATATTTGATGTCATAAGGGCATAAGGAATAGGGGTGGAATTAGGCCATTCGGCCCATCAAGTCTACTCCGCCATTCAATCATGGTTGATCTATCTCTCCCTCCTAACCCCATTCTCCTGCCTTCTCCCCGTAACCTCTGACATCTGTCCTAATCAAGAATAATGTCAACTATTTCTCTCTCTCACCGCCACTGTTGAGGATTTCCTGCATTAGAATCGTTGTCAGAATCGCAAGCAGAGAAACAGGCCCTTCGGCCCACCAAGCTGACTTTCTTGCCTATCTACAGTAATCCCATTTGCACCCGTGTATGTATCCTCCAAGGCCTTGTCCGTTTCAGTATCCACCTAAATGCCTTTCAAACATCGTGATTGCATCTGATTCCATTACCTCCTCTGGCAGCATGTTCCAGATATCACCCAGACTCAGTGTAAAAAACCTTCCCTTCAGCTCCCCTTTAAAACCCCTTCCTCTCACCCTAAATCTATGCCCTTTTGTTGTTGATACACCACTACAAAAAAGATTCTAACCATCTGCCCTATCTATACTGCAAATTATTGTATATACTTCTATTAGGTCACCCCTCTGCCTCCTTTCAGGGAAATGAAGCCCAGGCTATCTAATCTCTGCTTTTATTTCAGGCTCCCAGCACTTTGAATTCATTTTATTTCCATATGGAGTGTTGTTTAATCTTTGCTGTGCACACAGTAAACTCTTTTCAAATGTCATTCTGCTTGAAGCTGTGGAGTATTGGACTAGTACACTGTCAGTTACACAATTACCACGACCACTTTAGTGTGTCTGCAGTCATCAGAGAAGGGAAAGAGTCAAGTGGACAGAGAGGTCTGAAGCTGACATTTGAAACTCTCTTTAGTGGAAACTACAGGCCTGTCAGTTAAATATGTTAACGAGACAGCTTGAATGGACGGAACAAGTAAACCAGCCCCAGTGAAAAGTGTATTCCATTGAAGGCAGTTAACTATTCCTAGGAGTTTCATGCCTTGATTGTTAATGTGAATTTCATGGGAATTGGTGATTAAAAGTGTCAGGGATGATTTCCATCCCTGCTCCTTCGACATTCTCGGGGGTATCAAAACCTAAATTTGATTTGTCGATTAAGTTATGACATCGGATGGAAGTTGCAAACCAAATCTCGTTGCACTTATGTGTAATGACAATAAAATATATGATTGTTATTATTGTTATTATTCCACACCAAATCACGTTAAAAGCCTGTTCCAGGATCCTCAATATCGCTTTGGAGGGAAAAACCACAGGGGTCATAAATTGGAATTGAAGACAGAAAGTGCTGGAAGTACCCAACAGGGATGTAGCATCCCCAAGTTGTTCCACAAGTCTGGGCATCATTGGAGCAATGTGGTCAAGTTAAGATTACTGTAGATGCAGTTTCAGGCACATAGACAGACACATAGAAACATAAATTGGATATAATTTATTCATAAATGACACATACATTCTACAAGGCAGTGAAAACAAAACGTCTCTGCAGACAAAACAAGACAATGCCATATACAATTAGAAAATAAGTCCATAGTAATGCAAGTGGTGGGCTCTGGTGCCCCGTTGCTGAAGTAGAATGCGGGTTGTACAGGTCGGTTTAAGAAGCAGATAACTATCGGACAGTAGCTGTCCCTGGTGTAGGACTTCATATAGATGCCTTTGATGATGGGGAAGGGACTGAGATGAGGCCCCCACTCTTTGTCCACACATAGGAGTCCGAAGATAGAGAAGACAAGGTGGGAGTGGGATGCGAATTGGGATGCAACAGGATGGGAAGCAAACTCAGCGGGTCAGGAAGCATCTCTGGAGAAAAAGGATAGATGGCATTTTGCGTAGTCCGAAACATCACATCTTTTTTCTCTAGAGATGCTGCCTGATCTGCTGAGTTGCTTTAGCACTTTGTGTGTCTTTGGTATAAATCAGCATCTGTAGTTCTTTGTTTCTACAAACACACTTGTATCTCCTGTGTTTGAATGCTAAAGTAACGTCACAGGTTAAGCAGAGAACAATCTCTATGAAAATCATGAAAGAGAAGGGGAGGGGAAGATGTGTCCGGTGGTGAGATCTTGCTGGAGTTGATTAGAATTATGGAGGGTGATCCTTCGAGCAGTTTGCAGAAGGTAGTGTCATTGCCTCAGAGCTCTAACAACCTAGGTTTGATTCTGACCTCAAGTGTTGCTTGTGTGTGGAGTTGGCATGTTCTCAGTGTGGCAGTGTGTGCTTCCCCAAGTATTCCAGCGTTCTTTCACATGCCAAAGATGCTCTGGTCAGTTGATCAACTGCTGTAATGTAGCCCGGCACTGGTTTGCTTTATAAAATATCAAAGGAGAGATGATCCAGCGCCTCTACTTCCTGAGAAGATTACAGAGAGTCGGTCTGTCAAGGAGGACTCTCTCTAACTTCTACAGGTGCACAGTAGAGAGCATGCTGTCTTGGAGGATGTGGAGGGACAAGGGGGGGGGGGGGGGGGGGGGGGTGGGTGTGATGGGTGTATGGTTGAAGGGAAAATAAAACACATCAAATTAATTGGTGCGGAAAGTCTTATCATTGGAGTGGATGCGATGGAAGTGAAGGAACGGGGAGTGAGTCCTTACAAGAGACGGGGGAAGTATCGTCAAACTAATTGTGGGTATCAGTGAGACGTAATGTATATTGACTGCCAACTCAACCCGTAAGAGAATAAACATGGGAAGTGCCCGACTGTGGGCAGGGTGATATGGAGGGAGTGCTAAACTGTGGGACAGGCATTGCTGAAAGTGTGTTGCAATGTGGTAGGGGCAATACTGAGGGAGTGCTACACTGTGGGAGGGGATATTGATTGTCGACCCCAATCTCAGAAGTGAATATATCCCCACAGTGTAGGTCTGTTACAAAACTTAGCTTGAGCAGCGCTGCAGTTCTGCCGCTCCCCGTGTGCGTGACTTTGGCGCCTTTCAGAGGGGGGCAGGCTTAAAGTGCCGTTTTTCCACAGACTGGGAAAATCGATCCATGTCGGGCGATTTTGTTGCAGAAGAAAAATCGCTCCGACATTTCATTCATGAAGGTATTTTTAAATTACGCTAGATTATTTATTAACTAGAGTAATTTAAAAATCACCTTCAAAAGCCGTGAGCGCCAACAACGGGAAGGATTTTGCGTAGGGGAGAAAAAAAGGTACACAGTTTATTTTTATATTAAAAGTTGGTTTTTAGGGAGGCTTTAATCACATTTTCATGTTGCGAAATGGGATCCAAAAAAATGTATGAACCAACAGTATTTTTCCTCCCAACTTCACCGCAAACCACAACGTTCCAATCCACCACATTCCACTAAAACCCACTCGCTAGTTGATTTAAATGGCCATTAATTTGCAGGCATTAAACACTAAATTCCTTCCATTTGGCCCAGAAATTCATGAAAATGAGATTTAAAAATTATGTTATATTGTGGATTATTGTGTGAATGTTATTTGGACACTTAGGCAATTTTAAAAAAGTTTATCTTTTCTTAAGAAATGGATAGATGTTTAGATCTACTCATTGAATTTTGTAATTAGCTACAATTGGATAACTAACTAATTATATGCTTTAATTTCAGGTCATCCAAATAAGATTGTTTCATATTTGTTTCAGAATGCTTCAATCTATAATAACTGAAAATTTCATTGAGTCCTCTTAATTTTTAAGAAAGTTATGGGCTTTGAACTGTTCTAGATCACAGCTTTTGAGTTAAGTCAATTGAAAGGCAATGGGGAACAAGATGCTAATTTCCGAGTATGAAAATGGTCATAACTTTGTTAATACTGAAGATATGAAAGTGAATTAGGTGTCAAATTAAACTTCTTTTTATGCTTTATCTGATGGGATAAATTGCAGACTTGATTTTTTAAATCTGAAAATTTTGTAACATTGCTACACAATGGGAAGGGTGGTACCAAGAGAGTGAGGTGCTGTGGGGGTGGCGGAAGGGAGGGGAGGGCAGTGGTGAGAGAGTGCTGCATTGGGTGAGGAACAATATTCAGGGGGAGGGGCAGTACCAGAGGGGATATCGTACTGTGGAGCAGTGCTGAGGGACTGCCACAACAGGCCAATGCTTCACTGCCAGATTAAACCAGAATTTGCCATCATCTCAGATAGATATTGATAGATCCATGGCACATTTATTCAGGGAACATGCTGGGAGTTGTTTAAATCCTGCGACCAGTATTAACCCTAAAGCCACTACAGTGAAAAGGTTTCTTGCTTATCATTTACTTGGCATTTCTGGGGTCTTGCTGCCAGTGAGCGTACACTAATACCTCACAAGCACTGTGTACGATCCTGAGATTATGGAAGGTTTTGTTTATTTTAGTTCAGAGATATAGTGCAGAAACAAGGCCCTTCAGCCCACCGGGTCTGCGCCAACCAGCGATCCCCGCACATTAACACTACCCTACACACACTAGGGACAATTTATACTAAAACCAAGCCAATTAACCAACAACCCTCCACGTCCTTTGGAGTGTGTTAGGAAACCGAAGGTCTTGGAGAAAACCCACTAGGAGAATGTACAAACTCTGTACAGGCAGCACCCGTGGTCGGGATTGAACCCGGGTCTCTGACGCAAGGCAGCAACTCTACCCTTGTGCCACCGTGCCACCCACAGTTCTTCCCGTGGTTCTTCCACAGTGGCACACCTTCCCTTCTTCTCTCTCTCTATTTCTTGGCCAAGTGCCTCTTTTATTCACCCTTGGTTGTGTTGCCAGACCACAGCTGCCTCTGGGAAGGCAGTGACGAGTCTCCTCCTCAAAATGCTGGCGATAATGAAAATGACTCTGCTGGCGTCTAGGTGTTGTCGTCAGTCAAAGAGCCCTGTAATCAAAGAGTTAACCCACCAAATCTATCTCCATCCAGTTCCCTGTGCAAAGTCATCTTTGAAATATTGGATATTACAACTAAAGGTTTTACTTACAGCTAATTAGCACCACTGGGATACAATGCCTCGGGGACAGGGGATATCATTTCATTTGCAGTTTCATTCATCTGACACATTTATTGCTGAAAGTAGAGTTCAATCCATCCACTGTTAGGGCTTAGTGAGGAGAAGTTGCCATGGTGAAGCATTGATGACTGCACTGATGGAAGATGCATCCTCTGTAGTCATTCTCTGTCATCATTAGGCTCCTTCCGATACAATTCATTTAGCATGGACCCAGGTCATTGGCACAACTTTGAAGGGAGAGCTAGATAGGGCTCTTAAAAATAGCGGTGTCAGAGGATATGGGGAGAAGGCAGGAACGGGGTACTGATTGGCGATGATCAGCCATGATACTGCTGGCCCGCCAAATTCTACCAACCCCTTTTGTTCCGGCATCTGCATTTTCTTGTGGCTCCTGTGTTATTGCCGGTTAGTTTCATAGCTAGACATACGTCCAGAGTGGCGGTGCTGGCTCGAAAGGCCGAATGGCCTAATCCTGCACCTATTGTCTATTGTCTAACTCAGGGCAGGTACTATTAGGAGCAGTGACCCATTTTCAATCTTTCAGAAGGTCCAAAGCCAGGGTACGGCCAAAAGATACACCTCTTCTGCTTGAAAGGCAAGGGGCTATTGTGGGTCATTCTGTGGATGGTACACACTGCGGGCGAGGTTTGGCGGAGGTGGAGGAAGTGATGGTGAATTAGATGTCCTGTCAGTGGCACGTTTTACACATCAAAAAATTCAAAAAAACTGGCAGGAGAATGGTCAGTCAAGCCTTCGAGCTTGTTCTGCCATTCAATGCTATCATGGTTATCTGAACACCACCTTCCCCCTCCTTCCCCACATCCCTGATGCCTTTTGGGACTGGAAATCCAAGTACTTGTGAAGTGGATTGAGTGACCTGACCTCTCCAGCCCTCTGCAGGAGAGAATTGATGGAGACATTTTTAAATGGACATATTTCTCATCTGAGTCCTCTGCCTCACCTCATATCCCGAGATTGTGGCAACCCTGTCCTCAACCCTAAGTCAGGTAAACATCCCCCCCCCCCCCCCCCCCCCCCCCCCCCCCCATCTGCAGACACACCATACTGTCGGGTAGCATCACAGCTTGGTTTGGGGAAGGTTCTGCCCAAGATTGCAAGAAATTGCAGAGAGTGTGAATGCAGTCCAGTCATCGCACAGGCCAGACTCTCCACCAGTGACTCCATCTACACTTCACGCTGCCTTGGGAAAGCTGCCAACATAATCAAAGACTTGTCCCACCCCAGTCACTCACTCTTCTTCCCCTTCCCTTTGGCAGAAGATGCAGAAGCTTGAAACTGCACACCCCTTAACTCAGGAACAGATTCTTCCCCTCTGCTATCACTCAGGCTTCTGAATAGTCCTTCCATAGGCTTGCCTACAGTTCCGACTCCCCAGCGTAATTCATTGAGGACTTTGGACTTTGTCTCCAGAACTGTTACATTACAATGCTGCGAGAGAACATTTTTCACTTTGGTATCTCCCCCTTTCTTCTATGTTTTATACTTGTGCTTGGCTTGATTGTCTTCATGAACAGTATTATCTGATTTCATTGGACATCGCGCAAAGCTCTTCGCTATACCTCAGTACATGTAACAATAATAACCTAAATCTTATCCATACAGTCAAAATCATGAATGCTTCACTGAGATCCCCACTCATGCTCAACCCAATCTCTTCTCATACAACAGTTCTGCCATCTCGGGAATCAATCTGGTGAACCTTGCACCAGCTCAACTGCTTGAAGGGAGCCTCTTCCTTGGAGTGTAGAGGATTCCTAGAATGGATGTCCTTCTTAAAATGTATCATTATGTCCTTTTCCCTCTTCCAAAACACATTTGCTTGGTTCACCTGAAGAATGCAGGGTGACAAGGTGGCCGAGGAGGGGAGGATTGTTGAAGTTTGCAAAGCTGTGAAAGGCCTGAACAGGGTAAGCAGGAATGACCCAGCCAGGGGTACACTAAAGGCTGGAGAAACTCAGCGGGTGCAGCAGCATCTAAGGAGCGAAGGAGATAGGCGACATTTCGGGTCGAGACCCTTCTTCAGACTGGCTACGGATCAGGGAAACGAGAGATATAGACGGTGATGTGGAGAGATAAAGAACAATGAATGAAAGATATGCAAAAAAGTATCGATGATAAAGGAAACAGGCCATTGTAAGCTATTGGTAGTGTGAAAATGAGAAGCTAGTGCGACTTGGGTGGGGGAGAGATAGAGAGAGAGGGAATGCCAGGGCCCAAGGGCTGAGGGAGAGGTGGGAAGTGGAAGAGGCAGCAAGGGTTAACAGAATTGAGAACATTCAATGTTCAAGCCCAGAGGATGCAGACTCCCCAAGCGGAATATGAGGTGCTGTTCCTCCAACTTGCGGTGTTGCTCACTCTGGCCGTGGAGGAGGCCCAGGACCGAGAGGTCGGATACGGAATGGGAGGGGAAGTTGAAGTGCTGAGCCACCGGGAGGTTGGGTTGGTTATTGCGGACCGAGCGGAGGTGTTTGGCGAAACGATCGCCCAGCCTGCGCTTGGTCTCACCGATGTAGATCAGCCGGCATCTGGAGCAACGGATGCAGTAGATGAGGTTGGAGGAGGTGCAGGTGAACCTCTGTCGGACCTGGAAGGACTGCCTGGGTCCCTGAAAGGAGTGGAGGGGCGAGGTGACCCAGCCAACTCAGTTGAGAGTCGATACTTGGGGGCACAGTTGCAAGGGAAGACGGGTGTAGGGGTGGGAGAGGGGTGTCTAATGGAATGGGTTATTGGGATTGAACAATAAGCCAGAGCACTGCGTCTGTTTGTTTAATCAGTAGCTGGGTGAGCAACTCCAGTAGTGTGATTGGCAGCTTCCAAGGCCAAGCGCTGTGGAGTGGAATCAAGTCTATTTCATCAGGAATAGATTTAATGGGCTGAACGGCCAATTCTATGCTGTAAACTGCTCAGCGTTTTTGACCACAGAGGACCTGACATGGAGGTGTGCCTCTTCCTCCAGATGAGGGTGGGTAGAAGAACCACTCCACACTCCATTGTGAAAAGATGACTGGGCCTACATCATGTTCCCATCCTGTTGCTGTGTAACTGATGACCTGACAGAGCTTCGATTCTCCTTCCCCTGGAAGCATCGAACACTTATCATCAATTATTCCCAGCACGGTGAGTATCGTGGTGGAGTGAAATGAGAGCCTTGTCGAGCTTTCGGATAAATGAGCTTGTTCATTTACACTGAATCTCATCATATTCCCTAGAAACACATCAATTTTGCTCTGGAGAAGTCCCCTGAAATCTGCTGTCAGATTTGATGTACGTTCAGCTCGCTTCTCCTACTGCGGAGGTTTGGTCTCTTGCACTCCAGTGACTGACGAAGAGAGGACCATTCACCCATCCAGATTGTGCTGACCCCTGTGTGGCTTGACCTGTAACACTGTGGGTTTGTCGGGTTGCCCCGGATTCACTCCAATTCTCCTCCCACATCCCAAAGATATGCTGGGAGATTCATTGGCTCCTGTCGGCTGTACCTCAAGTGTAGTTTTTTTAAAAAGATACAATGTGGAAACAGGCCCTTCAGTCCGCGCCGACCAGTGATCCCTGTATACTGGCACTATCCTGCACACTAGGGACAATTTACAATATTATCGATGCAGCTGGCCGCTCATTCTGTAAACCTGCACCTTCTGTTCAAAACATTATGCCTTAGGTTCTCTTTAAAACTTAACAATATTACAATATTGTAACCACATAATGAAGTATGCAGATGACACAACAGTGGTGGGCCTCATCAGGGACGACAATGAGCTGGCTTACAGGGAGGAGGTGAAACAACTGGTGGACTGGTGCAATACGAACAACCTGATCCTGAATGTCGAAAAAACAAAAGAGGTCATCGTCGACTTCAGGAAAAACCCGGCACAGTCCCACACCACTTCACATCAATGACAGCGATGTGGAGGTGGTCAGTAGCACAAAGGTCCTGGGGGTGCAGATCACTAACAGTCTGACCTGTTCAAATAACATCTCATCAACAGTTAAGAGAGCGCAGCAGCGGTTGCACTTTCTGCGCCGGATGAGAAGAGCTCACCTCCCCCATCCCATCCTCACCACTTTCTACAGGGGCACCATAGAGAGTATTTTGACCAGCTGTATCTCTGTCTGATTTGGGGACTGTAAAGACTCCGACTGGAAGTCCGTGCAGAGAGTGATGAGGACAGCGGAAAAAATCATTGGGACTTCTCTCCCCTCAATCGGGGATATTGCGACCAAACGTTGCGTGTCTAAGGCCAGCAGTATTATAAAAGACCCCACACATCTCCATCACGGACTGTTCACTCTGCTGCCCTCGGGCATAAGGAGCAGAACATCAAGGTTCTGCAACAGCTTCTTCCCACAAGCCATCTATGCCAATTGTGATTTTATAAACATCTACCAGGTCACTCCCTCGATCCTCTACTGTCCAACGAAAAAGTCAAGACGTGTACAATCTCATATTTTAACTCAAACCCTCCAGTTCTGGCAACAGCCTCATGAATCTTTTCTGCTCCATTTGCAGTTTAATGACATCCTTCCTGTGGCTGGGTGACCAGAATTGCAAACAGCAGTCCACGTGTGGTCTCACCAATGACTTGTACAATTGCAATATGATGTCCCAACTCCTGTATTCAGTGCCCTGGCCGATGAAGGCAAGGGTGCCAAACGCCTTCTTTACCGGGCTATCTACTTCTTCCTTGGGTTCCCTCCTTTATCCTCAAGAATATGTCGGTCTGTGGGTTAAATCATTGTGGTGAATTGTCTGTGATGTGGGCAGGTGGATGAGGGAGGGAGTGATGGGCTTGTGGGGCAGGGAAATAAGTTGGGGGATAGGATTGCTCCGAGAGCTGGCATAGACTTGATGGGCCAAAAGACCTCCTTCTGCATCTTTATGAAATATGTATATGAGATAAACGCCATCTGTCACCTTTGATAAGAACAACAACATGTGTTCTGTGCCCAGATCCCGGGAGCCTGCTCTGTGCTGAAGTGATTGGGCCCAACCGGGTATCATGTGTGCCTGAAAACATTGTCACATCGGTTGACATGACAACGCTATCATATCATGCACTTGAGAAAATTAAACCAATAAATACCAGTCACATTTCTTTCTGAAATGGAGGATAATGGCTAGCTGTGAGGGATTCTCTGTATAATTTCATTAAGGGAAATGGGAATGGATGGCTGTAGCCAGCTGTGTGAAGCATCATTGTAACTTGAGGCAATCATCCCAAACACATTTGTTTTTTAACTCATAAAGTGATAGGAGTTGGCATCACCTCTTTATAACAAAGCTGAACCTTGTTGCCATTTTGCAGGAACATGTGGAGGGAGGACAACGAGCCTGGAGTCTTCTGATGAACTGCAGGCTGATTATTCCTCGTCCTATCCATCAGACCCACACCCTCTTGAACCCAGTGATCTAATGCAGTGCCTGGAACTCCGCTGGAAAGGGTTTAACCCAGAGATTAATTCCCATTACATTGCATGTACCATCGTGCAATTGTGGGCTCTGGGAGGATCACAGATCACCAAAGCCCCAATAAAAGGTTCTCAGCTATTACTCAAGCAAGTGTTCAGTCATAGTGAGCAAAAAAAGGCAAAGTGCTGGAGGAACTGAGCAGAGCAGCCAGCATCCCTAGTGGTAATCACTTCCCTCTGGAACTTTGAATCACTTCCCTCTGGAAGGCGACTCCGGACTGTCAAAGCTGCCACAGCCAGACATAAAAACAGTTTTTATCCACGAGTAGTTGCTCTACTCAACAGCCAAAAATCTGTAGCCTCCCTTTGATCTGGTATTTTATTGGTTCACATGCTTGATCGCAGGTGTTTTATCATCATTAATGCTTTATTATTATTAATGTTTAGTGTTTTCTGAGTCATTCGTAACTGTCACTGTATGTCATGTTGTTACTTGTGGGTGGAGCACCAAGGCAAATTCCTTGTATGTGAATACTTGGCCAATAAACTTACTTACTTAAATAGACAGATGACCTTTCAGGTAGGGACCATTTGTCATGCTGGGAGACAGATCCAAAACATTGACCATCCATTTCCCTCCATAGATACTGCTGGCCGGCCAAATTCTTCCAACTCCTTTTAGAAACATCGAAACATAGAAAAATAGGTGCAGGTGTAGGCCATTCGGCCCTTCGAGCTTGCACCACCATTCAATAGGATCATGGCTGATCATCCAACTCAGTATCCTGTACCTGCCTTCTCTCCATACCCCCTGATCCCTTTAGCCACATGAGCCACATCCAACTCCCTCTTGAATATAGCCAATGAACCGGCCTCAACGACCTTCTGTGGCAGAGAATTCCAGAGACTCACCACTCCCTGTGTAAAGAATGTCTTCCTCATCCCGGTCCTAAAGGAATTCCCCCTTATCCTTAGACTGTGACCCCTTGTGCTGGACTCCCCCAACATCGGGACCACTGTTCCAGCATCTGCATTTTCTTGTGTCTCCTGTGTTATAGTGGGTTGGTCTCGTAGCTAGACTTACGTCCAGAGCATATTTCATGTTTAGAAAGACCAATCCATCATCCTAAATGCCACTTGTATCACTAAGCTCCCCTTTTCAGTTCTGTGTCTAGCAGTTACAATATGAGCTCCAGTTCTGCTCCAAAAGCCCACACACAAACAGCTGCTTTCCTCCCACACTCCAAAGACATACATGTTTGTAGGTTAATTAACTTCTGTAAATTGTAAACTGTCCTAGTGTATACCATAGTCCGAGTATAGAGGGTTAGAGCTGGCTTGGCATGGACTCGGTGGGCCGAAGGGCCTGTTTCCATACTGCTTCTCTAAAGTCTAAAGTAAACTAACGGAGAAAAAAAAGAGACAAAATGCTGGTGTAATTCAGTGGGACGGGCAGTACCCCGCGAGGACATGGATAGGTGACGTGTATGGTCGGTACCCTTCTTCAGACTGATTAGCCCAAAGCAGGGTCCTGACCCAAAATGTCACCTATCCATGTTCTCCAGAAATGCTGCCTAACTCGCTAAGTTACTCCAGTACTCTTTTGTAAATCGGAATCTGCAGCTCTTTGCTTCTGCACCTAAGAGAGGACTGCACTGTCCGCCTGCCTCGTCTACCGTCCCTTCCTTTTTCCTTCTCTTCCCTCTTCCACTCTCCCCTCTCTTCCTCTCTCCTCTCCTTTCTTCAGCCCCTCCCCTCTGTCTCTATCTTTCTTCCCTCTCCCTACATTTATCCAACCTCCTTGCCTTCATCTTTACTGCGATCATCACTCATTCTCACATCTCTCTTGCTCTCTCTCAGCCTTCCTCCCCTCTCTCTTCAAGATGGATATTGCAGAGTCTTCACCCTCCTCCTGGTATAAAAGCATTCTGTGTCAGACCTGGAATTGTCTGTGAAGCACAGGTTCCAGCTCGGCTCAGATTGATGAACCTTTCATATTCTCATCACACCTCAGGCGAGAAGATTGAAATGTAATAATATCTGAATGAATGGATTTAATACATAATTCAATTAAATTACCTACAACTGATCAAATTTAGTTTGTTTTGCTGTTAATTCCAACACAGGATTACCTCAGTAACGCCTCAAACTCCTGTCTGAGAGAGAACTTCACCTGAAGCTCTTGCATTAAACCATGGAAAGCAACAATATGGAGACATGGCACTTCCTAAAGTCAGCAACTGAGCTCATTTGGAGAGGTACTTGCATAGAAAAACATAAAGGTATAGTGGGGCTAATGCGGGAACATATGATTAGTGTACGACATTATATGATATGACGTTTCGGGTCTGAAGAAGGGTCTCGACCCGAAACGTCGCCTATCTCCTTCGCTCCTTAGATGCTGCTGCACCCGCTGAGTTTCTCCAGCCTTTTGTGTACCCTATGATTAGTGTAGACATGCATGAATGAAGGGGGGACAAGGATTCAGTTCTGGGCTGTACGAATTGATGTGTCACTAAACTCTGGAACTTCAGGGCCTGTCACACTAGCGCGCGATTAGACGCGACAAGCGCGACCTACCGTGGTCGCTTTAGTCGTCCGGCCTCGCGTGACCCTGTCCCACTGCGATCGCCGGAGTCTCGTGGAGTTCCGCGGACTCGTGTGGAGCTGGTGTCGACATCGCGCGTAGTGTCCAAAAACCGACACTGCTTAAAAATTACGCGCGGCAAAATCCTGTCGCGCGGAACGTGATGACGTTTTGACGTTGTGCGTCTTCAGCGTGGCGTTGCGTGATGACGTCACTGCCCGACGTCGTGCAACGCGCATGCTCATGCGCATCGTCACGTGATGAAAAATAACGTCCTTCCTTCGGACGTCGCGCGTGTAATCGCGCGCTAGTGGGACAGGCCCTTCACTCGCACCGGGATCGCCTGACCCCCACGCGACCCCCGCGTCCGAATTTGTCGCGCTTGTCGCGTCTAATCGCGCGCTAGTGTGACAGGCCCTTTCCACCCTCAATAGCAGACTCACCTGAAGGATGAGTGTAGTGGTTCCAGAATGCTCCTGCCTCTGCTCCTGTCTCTCCAGTTAGTTCCATCATTCAGTCAGATTGTGACTGGTCTGTGGCCCTTTCCTCTCCAAGCCCATTGCTCCGAATGCTTCCACGCTAAATTCCCACATCCTTGCTCTGAATGCGCTTCCTATCTGTTGCACGAGCCTCAGTATATGAAGGTACACACACAATGCTGGAGTAACTCAGCGGGACAGGCAGCATCTCCGGAGAGAAGGAATAGGTGATGTTTCAAGTCGACACTCATCTTCAGACTGATCCTCAGAATACTCCTCCGAATATGATGTGGCTTCTGAAAAAGTAATGGCTCCGTTGAGAATTTGCTTGACACCAGGTTTAAACCCAATATCTTTCTATATTCAAATGCATTCTATATTCAATATCTTTCTAGTTCAAATGCCTACCTAGCACGATGGGTGCTGCTGTGGTGTAGTGCTAAGCACTGCTGCCTCACAGCTCCAGGATATCGAGATTGATCCTGACCTTTGATGCTGTCTTTGTGGAGTTTGTACGTCTGGCCAAGATGGTGTATCTGACCCAGTGCTAAAGATCTGTGCAGATCAACTTGCTGGATATTTAAGGATTTCTTCAAACTGAGATTCCCACCTACCTTAAAAGGGCAACTATCATACCAGTGCCCAAGAAGGGAATGGTAACCTTTCTCAATAACTACCATCCAGGAGTAGCTACTTCCACTGCAATTACTTCCAGTGCTTAGAGAGGTAGATTATGGTGCAAATTAACTCTTGCTTCAGAAATGACTTTGGTCTGCTTCAAGTTGCCAATTGTTTTAACATGTCAACATCAGGTGCTATTTCGCTGGCTCTCCACTTTGCTTTGGGCTATCTGGATAACAGGAACAGATACGTCAGGCTACTGTTCATCAATTCCAGCTTGCCGTTTAGCACAATCATCCCCTCCAAACTCATCACCAAGCACCAAGCCCTCTACTGAGGCCTCCATACGTCCCTTTGCAACTGAATCCTTGACTACCTCGTCAGCAGACCTCAATCAGAGCTGATCATTAATAGCATCTCCTCCTCAATGGCCATTAACACAGGTGTTCTTCAACGCTTCATGTGTAGGCCCCTGCCTACTCTCTACTTTCCTTTACACCGGTGACTCTATGGCTAAGCACAGCTCCAATGTCATCTACGAATTCACCAACAACAAGTCTGTGGGGCAAATCACGGGTGGCGATGATAAAGTGTGCAGGAGAGGGATAGAATGCCTGGTTGAGTGGTGCCACAACCACAACGTCTCACTCAATGTCAACAAGACAAGGGAACTAACCATTGGTTTCAGAGAGGGGAAGTTAGGAGAGCATTTAACCATGAAGAGAGGTCAGCATCTCTATTTTCTTGGACTTTTAAAGAGATTTGGCATGTCACCAAATACTCTAATGAACTTCTACAGGTACAGCTGTAGAAAGTATCCTGACTAGAAACATAGAAAATAGGTGCAGGAGGAGGCCACGGCGCGTCGAGCCTGCACCGCATCGCCTCGATGCAGCATTTCTAATGCACAGGAATGCACGAGGTTGCAGGGAATTGCAGATTCATCCAGGACCATCATGGGCACAGCCCTCCACCATCGAAAACATCGACATGAAGTGCTGCCTCACCATCTGCACATGCCCTCCTCGAGCTGCTACTGTTGTGGTCACTAATGCATAAACAAGCTAATCCGAACATGCGGGGCCAAGCTAATGCAAAGAATAATATGGTAGCAATGTTACAAAATGTTGAGATTTAAAAAATCAAGTCTGCAATTTATCCCATCATATAAAGCATAAAAATAAGTTTAATTTGACACCTAATTCACTTTCATATCTTCAGTATTAAAAAAGTTATGGTCATTTTCATACTCGGAAATTAGCATCTTGTTCCCTATTGCTTTTCCATTGACTTAACACAAAAGCTGTGATCGAGGATAGTCAAAAGCTCATAACGTTCTTAAAAATTATGAGAACTGAAAGACATTTTCAGTTATTATAGATTGAAGCATTCTGAAACAAATATGAAACAATCTTACTTGGATGACCTGAAATTAAAGCATATAATTAGTTAGTTACCCAATTGTAGCTAATTACAAAATTCAGTTACTAGATCTAAACATTTATCAATTTCTTAAGAAAAGATGAACATTTTTAAATAGCCTAAGTGTCCAAATAACATTCACACAAGAATTCACAATATAACGTGATTTTTAAATCTAATTTTCATGAAATCTAATTTTCAATAAATTAATGGCAATTTAAATCATCTTGCGAGTGGGTTTTTGTGGAAGGTGATCGATTGGAACGTTGCGGATGCGGTGAATTTAAATTCCATATTGGCAGGAAAAATACTGCCGGTTCGTATGAGGAATAAATCACCTTCTCGCAACGTGAAATTTTGATTAAAGGTATCCTAAGAAGCACTTTTTAATGAAAAAATCAACTGTGTGCCTTGTCCCTTACGTGAGATTCGTCCCGTTGTCGGCGTTGACGGCTTTAGAAGATGATTTTAAATTTACTACAGCAATTAAATTAGCAAGCGCAGTTTAAAAATCACTTCAGAGAACGGCAGTCAAAGCGATTTTTCTTCATCAACTAAATAGCCTGTTCAGCATCGATTTGAATTGGCTTCTGAAATACCGCATTTTAAACCCGCCTCCCTCTCAAAGGTGCCAAAGTCGCGCACACGGGCAGTGACAGAACTGCAGCGTCGCTGAAGGTAAGTATTGTAACACACCTAAATGTAGGCCTCACAGGACACAGGAACGTTCTCAGAGACCAACTTTCTATACTCACTAATTTAAAAGATATACAAAGTATAAAAGTATAAACGATAATATACTATATAATCATCGAGCAAGAGATGGAGAAGCATGAAGCTCCCCACACCACCAGATTCAGGACCTTCCCCACTTCCTTACAACCGTCAGATTCTTCAATCCACCTGCACAACCCAAATCCTACCTCAGGAACGTACACTATAGACCACCCCTTGCACTAACGCGGATATTTACCTAAGTGATCTTTGCACTGATACCTTTTTTTTAAAACTGTACTTTTCTTTACACTGTTTTGGGGGATTTATGTATGATTGAAGCTTTTATGTGTTATGATTATTTCTATGTAACGCTGCCGCAAGCAAGAATTTCACTGTACCCGTATATCATCATACATATGCATTAGACAGTAAAGAACAGTGGACACGGCTTGTTTTCCATGTCACCCTGTGACCTCCATGTAGGAACAGTGTATGACTCACTTTGGCACCTGCCAGTGGTGGCGTTTCCGTACAGCCTCTATCCTTGTCCTTCTCCTAAGGTCTCAATTACTGGTGTCCTAATAGACAAACGGTTGAAAGCTTTCCATTACATATTGAAAGGTAGTCGCTGGCTCATGAAAATAAAATTCCAATCAACAGAGTGAAGAGTGGTTGAGAGATGAGGACTCTTGTGACTCACGCTTTAATTGCAGTTCACTGATCAATCAGAGGGCCTCCTGCTCCATAGTTTATTGAATGGTACTGCTGAATGCAAACTCTATATCAATTTATTAATACGAGCGCACAGGGGGTTGGCATTAAGTGATGTTTTCATTGCTGCAGCGATAATGTTACTGTTTATGTGAGAGAGATAATCTACTGGAGCACCAGACTGCGAATGAGCTACATCTGATTCTGCGACTAACCTAGTCCAGGCTGAATCTCCCAGGAGATGTCGGATTACCAGAGGAGACATCAAACCTGTCTTTGCAGTGGTCCATAGGAAGACAATTGAGAGTCCCATTGTTGAGAAATGCTTCTAACATCCAAGGGGGCCACAATGGACTGGACAACACAAGGGGTAACATAGAAACACAATAGATAGTTCCGCAGACTCACAACTCCACCAATCCGGGTTCGATCCTGACTACTGGTGCTGTCTGTGTGTAGCGTTTGAACATTCTCCCTTTGCACTCCCGTGCTTCCCCGATTTCCCTCCCTGCTCCTAACCAGATCCCTGCGTGTCTTTGGTTAATAGTCCACTGTAAATTGATGCTGGTGCATAGGTAAGTGGTGGAAGAATCGGAGGGACTTGGTCCCGTGAGAGAGAAGAGACAAGACAAGACAATAGACAATAGACAATAGATGCAGGAGGAGGCCATTCGGCCCTTCGAGCCAGCACCGCTGAAGAGGTAGTGGGATTGATCAATTTGATCGGAATCTGAAAGTTGACATAGATATGGTCTCCTTCCATAAGACCATAAGACATAGGAGCAGGTTTATGACATTCAACTGATTGAGTCTACTCTGCCATTTGCTAGATAGTACACATTGCAGCCACTGTTCCCTGATGATGGAGGGAGGGAGTGTTTAATGGGGTGGATGGGTGGCCCATCAGGTGGATTGTTTGTGCTGGACAGTGTCAAGCATCTTGAGACTTGTTGTTTTTGTACTGATAGAGGCTAATGATGAGGCTTCACTCACATTCCTCGCTTCTGCAGGCACCTTGGTATGTTTTCTGGAAGCTTTGTACAAACTAAGCATTGTTAAAACTACCAGTGATGCTGAGGCAGGGTCTGGTTGAGATCTGGGAGCAAAGTTCCGCCAGGTGACCAGGCACTTGCAGCCCCACCGATTATAGGAACAGCCTTGAGAAACCCAACACCATAATCAAGAAACACTAACACCCTGGTCATTCCCACCTCTCTCTTCTCTTGTTGAAAAGAAGGTCCAGTAAAATTGTATACAACCAAGGAGCTGTTGATGCTGATTTAACAAGGAACAATTTCTTCCCCCACTGTTCTCAACTCTTGAATGGACCTTCCATACACTAAGGGTGTATTCCTGATCTCCTAATCTACCTTGTTGCAGTCCTTCCACTTTACCTACGGAGGGAGGGGAGGGAGACCTAGAGGTGCAAGGTGAGAAGGAGTTAATGGAGAGAGGAGAGGATTGAGTCGAGAGGGAGAGGAGCAGCCAGTGGATAGAGGGGAGGAGGAGTCAGGAGAGGCAAAGAGGATCCAGTGGAAAGGGCTGAGGAAGACCCAGTGAAGCGAGAGCGGGGGGAGAGTGGATAGAAGGATGAAGGAGCCAGTTGCAAAATGGACAGAGAAGCTTGTGCAAAGAAGGGAAATGGGGCAATCAGATCGAAGAAATACATCAATGATGGGATTGTGAGATGCAAAGCACTGTGAGTGCTAGACATCTGGAATGAAAGGCAACATTGGACATACCCAGCAGGCCTGACAGTGCATCTGGAGAGAAAAGCTGAATGAATGTTACAGGAGGGTGAAAAACAGACCGCATCACATGGTTGAATCTTCAGTTGTTAAATTTGACACTGTAGGTATCGGCAGGGAAGTACCCGAGTGCAAATTATTAAATTAGTGAGTAATTAGACACTTGACACATGGCTTGAATTGCTTTCCTTATTTTGTGCTGTGCTGTCAGCTTTTCGCTGCTTGAGTGTGACTTTTTTTAGTGGGACAGACAGCATCCAAGGAGAAGATCCCGAGACTGTAGCACCCACTATTAATTTGTCCTCAATGGACTCTTCTTCCCTTGCAACCACCATCACAGCAGAGATCTAACCAAGCCACGAAACCAAGGTCCTAAGAATTAACCTGTTCACTGCCAAGTTCTTTGTTCCACTATTGGCCATGACCCAAGTATTCTCAGGGGTGGCACTGAACAGGTTAATTAATGGGCTATTTGCTGCCAACAATTGAAGCATTAAGGGATGAGAATCCCAATATGAATCAGAGAACTTCCTAAACCCAACTCTTACCCATGGAAACAGTCGATCCAGGAAGCAGATTTAATCTAACTGGTGCTACCCCTCTCAGAACTTTCCCAACTCCAGAAATTGGAACATAGGAACAGAAAGTGATCCCCAGCAATCAGAATAAAACTGCAGGTGCTGGATATCTGAAATAAAAACAGAAAATGCTGGAGCGGGTCTGGCAGAATCTTTCAGTCACAGACTCTGCATCAGAACTCAAGAAAGCCAAACCCTACCCATCAGGAAATCTCTAAATGTTCCAATGCTTCCCAAAGCCATTGATGCGCTTTTAAAACACATTCAATTGATTCTTACCAATATTTACAGTTGCACCGTAGAAAGCATCCGATCAGGATGCATCACAATTTTGGTTGGCAACTGCTCTGCCCAAGAGTGCAAGACATTATGGTTGTGGACATAATCCAATCCATCCCACAAACCAACCTCCCCTCTTGTGACACCATCTATTCCACATTGCCTTGGGAAGGCAGCCAACATAATCAAGGACCTCAATCATTACCTCCTCTCCCCACTCTCATTGGTTAGAAGACACCTTAGCGAGACAGGCAGGTTGAGTTAAGTGATTTTTTTATTGACAAACAAAAAATGAGAATTGAAGTCAGTATACATGTGCCTGGTCAGCTAACTCTAGAATAGCTCCTGCTGCTGGGAGGGGCGCTGACGACTGAACGAATAGTCATCTCGACTATAGTTGTCCACCAACGTGCTCGAGACAACCAATTATGAGGGTTCACACTACCCCAATCCACCACTAGGTGCTGCTACAGAACCCTCTCCCAGAACCTGAGGTAAGGAACCGAGTGGGGGGGGGGAGGGGGGGAGGAGGCAAACAGACCGAGTGGAGACCGGAGGACCAGGCACAACCGACCGTACAGGAGGAACTGGCGGAACAGAGCCAGCAGGCGGCAAAGTCACAGGGGAAATAGGCACAACAGGTGCAACGGGAACGGCCAACGGACCACCTCTACTCCAGGGTTGAGCCACCACCACCGGGCAATCGATATCCAGGTGGGCGGGCTTGAGGCGAGCCAATGAAACGGTTTCCTCCTGACCACCGACATCCAAAAGAAAAGTCGCAACGCCAGGGCGCACAACCGGAAATGACCCTCATAAGCCCTCTGCAGTGGAGTCCGGTGCGAGTCCTTGCGGATAGAAAAAAACAGGCAGTCCTTAAGCTCCGGCAACACATATACCGGAGCAATCCCATGTCGAGAGGTCGGAATAGGAGCCAGGCCGCCCACTTTCTCCTGGAGGTTCGCCGACACGGACGAAGTGGGCTCCTGCAGCCCCGGACCCGCAGGAAGGAAATCCCCGGGCGCCCGCAGCGGGGAGCCGTACACGAGCTCAGCGGATGACGTGTCCAAATCCGCCTTCGGGGTCATGCGGATCCTCAGCAGCACCCAAGGCAACTGGCCCATAAGCCGCGCCTTCAGCGCCGACTTCAAATACCGATGGACACGCTCCACCAACCCGTTGGCCTGAGGGTGATAGGCGTTGGTGTGATACAACTGCGTCCCATACAGCTGGAGATGTCCACAGGTACACCACAACGAGCCACCCAGTGGGCCGAGAGGGCCCGAGCACAAGACTCGGCGGGGGTCAGAGAGCGGAACGGCCTCTGGCCACCTCGTGAAGCGATCCACCGTGGAGAGAAGGTGGTAGCACCGCGAGATGTCGATAGCGGACACACCAAATCGGCATGTATGTGCTCGAACCTATTAGGGAGAACCACAAAATCCTGAAGCGGTGTTTGCTGGTCCTTTGACATCTGACAGGGAATGCAGGCCTTAGCCCAGGCCGCAACCTGTTTACAAAGCCCCTGCCAGACAATCTTGTCCGCCACCAACGCAGAAGACGTCCGGATGGAAGGACCACAGGGCCAGACTGTGGACAGCGTCGAACACATGCCACCGCCAACCCACGGGGACGATAGGGCGTGGCCTCCCGGTGGTAACGTCGCAGAGGGCCGTCACACCTGCAGGACCGAACGGGACATTGGCCAATCCCAATCCCGACGCTGCAGTCCGATAGGCGTCCATCTGACCACCCTCACGTTGCGCAGCAGCCAGCCCAGAACAGTCCATGCCCGGCACCATGGACAACACAGCGGGACTACGGGGCGAGACAAGGCGTCTGCGACCACGTTCAGCTGCCAGCCACGTGCTGGACATTAGTGGTGAACTCCAACACGAATGGCAAGTGCCGCTGTTGCCGAGCTGACCAGGGGTCGGACACCTTTATAAAAACAAACATCAGTGGCTTGTGGTCTGTGAACTGCCTTTGAGGATAATATCTAAAATGGCGGACAGCCAAATAAAGGGCCAGGAGCTCCCGATCAAAAGCACTGTATCTCCGCTTCGGAGGCTGCAGATATCTCTGAAAAATGCAAGCGGCTGCCAGCGTCCGTGGATGAACTGCTCCAGGACCCCTCGGACAGCGGTACCTGAGGTGTCCACGGTGAGGGTGGTCGGAGCAGCAGCCCGTGGGTGCACCAGCATGGTGGCCTTGGCCAGCGCCTCCTTCTCACCGTCGGAAGCTGCCTCGGTCTCGGCGTCCCACACGATGTCCAATCGTTTACCGGCCAGGCACTGGAACAAAGGCCGCATGATCCGGGCCGCAAGCGGCATGAAACAATGGTAGAAATTCACCATGCCGACGAACTGCTGCAGCCCCTCGATGGTGAGTGGCCGAGGAAACTGTCGAATCGCCTCCACCTTAGCAGGAAGAGGCACAGCGCCCTGTGAGGTGATGTGGTGTCCCAGGAAGGAACTAGAGCGCAGCCCAAACTGACATTTGTCGGGGCTCATCACCAGCCCGCGGTCCTGAAGCCGCTGGAGCAACACCCGGAGGTGCGCGCAGTGTTCCTGGCGGGAGCGGTTGGCGACCAGGATGTCATCCGGGCACACGAACACGAACCCCAAATCCCAACCCACCATATCCATCAACTGCTAAAAAGCCTGCGCGGCATTTTTCAACACGAACGGCATCCACAACCACTCAAATAGGCCGAATGGGGCGATGATGACGGTCTTGGGCACATCATCGGTGTGGACGGGAATCTGATGGTAGCCGCGCACCAGATCCACCTTGGAAGAGATGGTAGCAGCATCCAGGTGGGCCGTGAAGTCCTCAATGTGCGGGACTGGGTAGCGATCAGCGGTCGTGACAGCGTTCGGGTGGCGATAATCGCCACATGGTCTCCACCCCCCCAGATGATTTGGGACCTTGTGTAATGGGGATGCCCACGGGTTGTTGGAGCGTCACACAATTCCCATGTCCTCACTTTGCCGGAACTCCTCCTTAGCGAGACGCAGCTTGTCGGGTGGGAGCCTGAGCACCCGTGAATGCAGTGGGGGACTGGCAGTAAGAATATGATGGATCACACTGTGCTTAGGGGTGGCCGCATGAAAGCGAGGGGTTAGGAGCTCCGGGAATTCAGTTAATATGGAGGCATATCCCCCTGCCCTCATTCGTCACAGATCCCAGGTGCGGATCTGAGGGGACCGCGGGCTGAGGGGGCGCGGGCCGAGGGGACTCTGGGGGCACGGAGGCACCGGCCCCGCAAGTCTACCATTAAAGAAAAGGCCCTCAGAAAATTGGCGCCCAGCTGCGGTTGGGAAATGTCCGCAGTGGTGAAGGCCCTTGAGTAACGGCAGGAGTCGAGGATGAGGGAAAGGGTGCGATTGGCGTAAGTGTGGACGGCGGTCAGGGCGGGGCCACATTTACCAGCATGAGTATCAAGTCCAGATGGAGGAAGAATGCTCAGCACATCCCCAGTGTGCACCAGGAAACAAAGTCTGGAATGGCGATCCCAGATGTAGAGGCGATGGTTCTGACCGACCGAGATCGCTCCTACTGGCGATTGGCCGAGGCATTTCCCGCAAACGAGCAGCGGGCGCGCCATCGGCGGGCATGAGCCCGAAAGTGCGGAGCAGTAGCGCCTTGAGACCCTCATACTTGCCAAACTCGGGCGGATGTTGCAGGTAAAGCAGCAATCAGGTGGCAGTCACCTGACTGAGCGCCCCAGCCAAGTAGAAGTAGTGGGTGGAATCCACGATGATGTTGCGGAACTCGAATTGGGGCTCAACGTGAGCGAACCACACTTGAGGCTGTACCGCCCAGAAAACAGGCGGTTACAGGGCCACCGCGCTTTGCTGGGCGGGCTGGGCGTCGAGGATTTCAGCGGCGTTCATTATAAAGATCCGAAATAACGTTCTGACCAGCGGGGTCACCACTTTAGCGAGACAGGCAGGTTGAGTTAAATGATATTTTATCGACAAACAAACAAACGAGAATTGAACTCAGTACACATGTGCCCGGGTCAGCTAACTCTAGAATAACTCCTGCTGCTGGGAGGGGCGCGTCGACTGGACAGAAAAACCCGCAAACCAACCCCCACGGTCACGTGGTTGAGCCAACCAATGAGGAGGGTCCGCACTTCCCCAAACCACCACTAGGTGCCACTACAATACAAGAGCGTGAAAGCACAGACTTGTTCCTCATGAACTATTAAACTCTTGGAAGGATGTACTTACCATTCCCCAGTCCACCTTGTTGCATGCTTTGCTGTCTTTCTTTTATCTGCACTTTCTCTTTAACTGTAAGATTATATTCTGAAGAAGGGTTTCGGTCCGAAACGTTGCCTATTTCCTTCGCTCCATAGATGCTGCTGCACCCGCTGAGTTTCTCCAGCACTTCGATTTTCCAGCATCTGCAGTTCCTTCTTAAACAAATTATATAGCGGCGGCGCGACTCACGTTGCAGTGGCCCCTACAGCCTGTCTGTCGTTTTTTTAATTTTTTGTCTAGTTAAATGTAGTTGTTCGTGTTTGTTTGGTACTGTTTTTAACTGTGTATATGTGGTGGGGGGGGGGGGGGGGAGGGGGAAACTTTTAAAATCTCTTCCCTGCACGGAAGACCCGACTTTTTCCCTGTCGGGTCTCCGTTGTCGTTGGGGCCTAGCACCGTGGAGCAGGCTCCGACCGGGACGACCTGGGGGCTCCAGTCACGGAGCCTGTGGAGCTGCGGACTCACCGTCGTGGGGCTGGCCGGCCTCGGAGCGTGGGGAGCGGTGGTGGCTCGCCGCTGCGGCCCGACTCCGGAGCTCCAGCTCCAGCTCCAGCTGCAGATTACTGCCGGTGGACTGCGATATCGGGAGCTCACGGGTCCGGGTGAGAGACCGCTTTCCGGAGCTCCGCAACACAGCTTCACCCGCCTGTGTCGAGGGATTGGAACGACCCGGAGCGGGGCCGTACATTGCCCCGCGCGGCTTTAATGGCCGCGGGACATTCCAGCGCCCGCCGGGGGCTCCAACTTTGTGACTTTTGGGCCTAGAGCGGGGCCGTATATCGCCAGGCCCAGCACGGCCTCAATTGCCGTGGGACTTAACACCGCCCGCCTGGGGCTTCGACCTCGGGAGAGAAATGGTGCGGGGGAGAGAGAAGAACTTTGCCTTCCATCACAGTGAGGAGGAGATTCACTGTGATGGATGTTTGTGTGGACTGAATTGTTTGTGTGTTTTTTTAATGAATTGTTCTGTGTGCACGGTTTGTAGAAACGGAGTTTTGTTTGAGCCTCTCTGAGGTTCAAATGACAAGTAATAAAATCTATATTCTGATTGGTTTGATAGCGTTCAGGTATGGGTGTGTTACCGAGAGAGCAGGCAAACAAAAGTGTTTCACTGTATCTCGGTAAACTTGACAACAGCAAATCAAAACCAATGCCAGGATTTCCCAAATTAGAGCTTTCTCTATTAGATTGGATTAGATATAAAGAATAAAGATTCTTTATGGGGGGACAACCTCAGAAACTTTGGTCCCATCAGTAACCTGACATTTTTTAAAGATTCATTTTCAGGAACATGTCACAGACACAGGTCGTGTGGGTTAGCTGAAGTTAATGAGACATGATACATTACCCAACCCTAACTGTCGTTGCAAAGATGGTGAGGATGCTCTTTTTGCATTCATTCAAGGGACTTGGGCTTTACAGGCAGAGCCAGCCTTCATATTCCCTATTCCCAATTGCCCTTGAGAAGTTGATGGTGCGCTGATTTCTTGAACTACGCCAGTCCTTTAAGTTTGGATATATCCATTGTAGTGTTAGCGAGGAAGTTCCAGCATTTTGACCCGGAGACACTGAAGAAATAGTTATACTATTCAGATAGTTTGTGGCTTGGAGGGCAACTTCTAGTTGATTGTCAACCGATGTTTTTGCTGCTCTTGCCCTTCAAGGGTGTGGAAAAACCTGCCCAATGAATCTGGACGAGCTGATGCAGAGCAGCATCCCGTAGATGGCACAAACTGCTGCTACTGGGCATCAATGGAAGAGTGAGTGGATGTTGAGGATGCTCTGCTTGTCAAGTGGGCTATTGTGTCCAGGATGGCGTCGAGCTTCTTGAGCTATGTTGAAGCTGTAACCATCTAGGCAAGTGGAGAGTATTCCCTCACACTCCTGACTTGAGCCCTGTAGACAGTGAGCAAGGTCTGGGTAGTTAGGTGGTGAGTTATTTCCTAATCGGATAGAGACGGATGCATATCATCATGGCAGCAACACCCGCTAAGATTATTGAAGGTGCAATAGAGTCAGGTTTCAATGTTCTAACCTCCCGAGTGTTTGTGACAACATTGAGACAAGGAGCCCATCTGTTAATCCAGCCATTTGGTTCCAGGTTGATGCTATTTCGACTCGGGTGACCGATAAAGTTCACACCGATTCAAAGGGCACTGATACAAAAGCAGCAATAGTTGCGTTCAGTAGAGCTTGTGGGAGAGATGCATGGAGAGACGGTGAGGTGAAAGGGGTCAGTCGGGTTGGGTTTATTTCCATAGGTGCAAATGAAATGAGGTGCAGGTACAATGACAATCTTGGTTGCAGCAGTACCGCAGGCACATCGACTCAAACATACAGAACGTAAATTATACAAAAATTATACAAGACCGTGAATAGTCAATAGACTGTGCAAAATCAAGAAAGGGACACAATTAGAAAACAAGTGCATGTTGGTGGAAGAGGAGTTCCATTGTGTTCCCAAGATGAGATAAGGATTGGGCTGTGCGTGTTCAAGAACCTGATTGTTGTAGGGAAGTGGCTGTTCCCAAATCTGGTGGTGTGGGACTTCTGTACGTACTGCCCATTGGGAGCAGCAAGAACGGGTCTTCACCCAGGTGGTGGGGATCTATGATGACAGATGCTGCCTTCTTGAGGCAGTGCCTCATTATGATGCTTTTGTTGGATGAGAGGGCTGTGCCTCCAATGGACTGGCTGAGTTCACCACTCAGCACCCTCTTGTATTCCTGTGCGTTCCTTATTCTGAAGTCTTTTCTTGCTTTTATTGACATTGAATGAGAGGTTGTTACATTGGCACTGCTCAACTGAGTGTTCTTGCCCTATCGTGCACTGTGACACATCACCATCCATGACTTGACCAACAGCGGTGTCATCGGCAAATTCACAGATGGCATTGATGCTGTGCTTAGCCACACAGCGAAGATAATTGAGCAGGGACGATGATGAAAAGAATGGGGAGATGTACAGTTGCAAGGGAATGTGCCCGGGGAAGGGGTGGAGCGGGAGGGAAGGGAAGAATTGATACTTTCCCTTGCAACCGCAAGAGATGCTACACTTGTCCCTTCACTTCCCCCATCCACTCCTTTCAGGGACCCAAGCAGTCCTTCCAAGTCCGACAGAGGTTCACCTGCACGTCCTCCACTGCATCCATTGCTCCAGATTCCAGCTGATCTACATCGGTGAGACCAAGCGGAGGCTGGGCGATCGTTTCGCCGAACACCTCCTCTCGGTCCGCAATAACCAACCCGACCTCCCGGTGGCTCAGCACTTCAACTCCCCCTACCATTCCGTATCCGACCTCTCGGTCCTGGGCCTCCTCCACGGCCAGAGTGAGCAACACCGCAAGTTGGAGGAACAGCACCTCATATTCCGCTTGGGGAGTCTGTATCCTCTGGGCTTAAACATTGAATTTTCTCAATTCTGTTAACCCTGGCTGCCTCCTCCCCCTCCCCACCTCTCCCTCAGCCCTCGGGCCCTGGCATTCCTTCTCTCTCTATCTCTCCCCCACCCAAGTCGCACTAGCTTCTCATTTCCACACTACAAACAGCTAACAATGGCCTGTTTCCTTTATCATCGATACTTTTTTGCATATCTTTCATTCATTGTTCTTTATCTCTCCACATCACTGTCTATATCTCTCGTTTCCCTGATCCCTGACCAGTCTGAAGAAGGGTCTCGACCCGAAACGTCGCCTATCTCCTTCGCTCCTTAGATGCTGCTGCACCCGCTGAGTTTCTCCAGCTTTTTGTGTACCCTCGATTCTCCAGCATCTGCAGTTCCTTCTTTAACATTCTATACTCAGCACTCTGAGTGCAACGCCACTTTCAATGAACCAAGTACCTGCACTGCTACATCCATGAGAGGGATTGGAGAAAGCAGACAACGAGAGTCAGATTCACTAAGGTACTCAGGTACCACATGCAGAGAGAAAAACAGTCAATGTTTTAGTTTGATGAAAATCAGCTCACTGTTTCAACTACTTCCTTCTACCGCAAGTAAGGTAGTGGGATCGGTGATGGGAAAAAGAGCATAGGTCACAGGGGGTCAAAGGGCAGGTTGTTTGTATGTCATTAAAATCAAGCCTTGCTGGGCCACAATGTTGCCCTGCTCAGTGAATTGTGGATATTGGCACCAATGGAAATATGACACTGGTCTGGGAGGTACTAACAGGAGGCAGTGCAAAAGACAATTAGACAGGTATATAAAGGGCTTGGAATAACACGGGCAAAATGTAGGCAACTGGGGCGAGCCCAGGAAGCCATCTTAGTCTGTGATGGCAAGTAGGATCGAATGACCTGTTGCCATGCGGTATAGCTGTGTTACTCTATGATTCTACGAGGCAGGCAGTGAGGATAACTGAGCGATGACCCTCTGATAGGGTCCACTGTGGTCTTGTAACTCCAGTGTGAGGAGAGGATAATTATTTCAAAATCATCTCCTCTAATCAAAATCAGAAGAACAGCTCTTCAACAGATATAGAAGAAGGTGTTTAACCTGCTTACCTTCATTGAAAAGAGCACGAGTACTATTGTTGGGACATCATAAACATAAACATAAACATAGAAAATAGGTGCAGGAGTAGGCCATTCGGCCCTTCGAGCCTGCACCGCCATTCAATATGATCATGGCTGATCATCCAACTCAGTATCCCGTACCTGCCTTCTCTCCATACCCTCTGACCCCTTACCCACAAGGGCCACATCTAACTCCCTCTTAAATATAGCCAATGAACTGGCCTCAACTACCCTCTGTGGCAGAGAGTTCCAGAGACCCACCACTCTCTGTGTGAAAAAAGTCCTTCTCATCTCGGTCCTAAAGGATTTCCCCCTTATCCTTAAGCTGTGATCCCTTGTCCTGGACCTCCCCAACATCGGGAACAATCTTCCTGCATGATGCAGGAATCATGATGCAGCTATACACGTCGTTGGTGAGTCAACACTTGGAGTACTGTGTGTGGTTCTGGTCACCCTGGGAGGACATTAATAAGTTGGAAAGAGTGCAGAAGAAATTGTCTAGGATGAAACCTGGCATTTCAGATGAGTTATAGAGAGAGGTTGGGATAGGCTGGGACTTTTCTCTTTGGCGTGTACAAGGCTGATGTGCAACCTTAATGAGGTGTACAAGACCATGAGTGGCGTGGATAAAGTGAGTGTTCACTGTCTTTTTCCAGAGTTGGAGATTCTAAAAGCAGAAGGCATAAGCTTGAGGTGAGGGGGAGATCTTTAAGAGAGGTCTCAACGGTAGGTTTGTCACTCAGAGGGTCACCTGTATCTGGAATGAGTTGCCAGAGGGAACAACAGAAGTGGATACAATGTCAATGTTTGGGCCTTTGGACAGATATATGGATAGGAAGATATATGGACAGATATATGGATAGGAAGATATGTGGACAGATATATAGATAGGAAGGTTTTAGAAGACTATGGTCTAAATGCAGACAAATTGATCCAACCCAGCATAAAAACTGGTTTGGCATAGACAGGGTGAGAAAGCTCTCTACAGCTATATGGCTCAATAACTGCAAAGCCACACACAGAGTTCTTTCTGCACCTGACCTTTATCTTCCACTCCCGAGGTTTGAATATTCGCGTTTTTTTCTGATTTCCGTTAAAAGTCTGACCAGCATCACCATGGCAACATTGGTAATAGCACTTTGTCCCTGGTAATGCTTGGCTCATTCTTGGAACGTGGGTTCTGAGCTCACAGGCTCGCTGGCCTCATTAATTCCAACCGTTCCCATGTTCCTTTCAAAAGAAGGGACTTACCTTTATTTTGTCCTGATCTCAGGATGCAACAGTCAGCTGATGAAGTATGTCTGAAGTGTGAGTACAGTTGTAAAGGCCACCAACTCCACCGCAAGCACACAGTTACCGAGTGCAGTTGTTGATGTCGATCAAGGTCTGAGGTCCAGGATATTGAAGACGCTTCCCTCCAGGACAATGCAACCCATTCAAGAGGTCAACCGGTTTCTAAGATCATGAGGGGCACAGTTAGGGCAGAATAAGGGAATCTGAAACTACAGGACATTGAAAGGACTGAAAGGAGAAAAGTTAAAAGAAGATTGGCTGGGCAGTTTTTCCACGGAGCGTGGTGGATATATGGAATGAGTTTCCAGGAGAGGTGATGGAGGCAGATACAATGCTTAAAAAATGTTTGCACAGGTACTTGGATATGGAAGGAGCAGAGGGATATGGGTCAAATGCGGGAATGTGGGATTAGTAGTCAGGCTTCACGGTTGCCATGGATGCGGTGGGAGGAAGGGCCCATTATGTGATTCTATGGTCCTCTGACTTGGTTAACAGCAGTGAATAACACGTAACAGTGCCAATGGCACCAGTGGAGTGTGACTATATGAATGCTGCTTCCCATCCTAAGGTTTTCTAATGTGCGACTGCTTGGCCAAACAGCAAATTGAGGATGGAAATCTCTCCTTCCTATGGCCATTGCAACTGAGTTAAGAGGTGAGAGGTAGAAGGTTTAGAGAATATTTGACATTTCATGCGGAGAGTGGTTGGAATCTGGAGGTTCTTTATTATCACATGTACCAAAGTACAATGAAATTCTTTCTTTGCATACAGTTCAGAGAACGTATTGCCATTCATAAATACAATCCCAGATCATGTATATAATGTATAGAAACAGCCCACCAAGACCATATGCAAGAGTCGCCAGGTTTTGGTGTCATTGTCGAAGTCCCAGCTGCATTCTGGCCATAACAGCCCGTTGCCAGCATCGCTTTGCTCATCCAACGAACCGTGGTCCCTCTCCTTACCCGGCCACCAATGGCGGCTCCCGCAGCCAATCTCGGGGGCATGGAAGGTAAGACCCCGGGTCTTCTTACTGTCCTTTTGTTCTAGTGTCTTCCACCATCACTGACTCCCTCCACCCTCCTCTCCGATTCTCCGGGACAAGCAGGATCCGGGCTTGATAGCTTCCCGCTCCAGGTGGTTCCCCGGTTCCTTGGCCGGCAAGCCCGGTCTACTGCCCGGGTCTGGCAACGGCCCGTGGCCCGACAGGACCATCCTCCGCACGGCCCGCCTGGACCTGGTGGTGGAGGCAGGCCAACCTCCAGAAGCAATCAGGCAAGCATTTGAATCTCCAAGGTATAGATGGCTGGACTAAATACAGGCAAATGTGTTTAGTATAGAGAGGTCAGCATGGACGTGGTGGGCCAAAGACTACTCCGGGTTTCGGAGCTGTAATGCAAAGGAAGCATAATACATGCCACCAAGGACATCTTTCACCTCCTCTGACACCGCACGCCTCCCTCTGCACTGCTGTAGGGGTGGACGTAGAAATGAGCACCCAAAGTGTCCTGAGCAGAAGGAAAATGTTACCTTGTGGGACATAGGGAGGAGGATGGTGAAGAAGCCTGTGGAGGGATCAGTATAACGAGAGGACCACAGGAATAATCCAGGGACAGGAAAGAGACCAGAGAGCCTCTACATTTCCAGACGATATTTTACTCTTCTCTCCAGTCTAGTGAGAAACTAGAATTCATCCCACACCCACCGTGGAATGGCTTAAGCATGATCATAACCTTCAAGGTGAATTATATCTCCCTTAAACACGGGCGAGGATAGTTTCCTCTGCTCCCGATTATCTGCAGATTTATTGATTCGTAGCATTTTAATTCCATCGAGCACTAGGTATGATTTAATAACCTATTGTACAGAATGAAAGCATAAACCGGGAAATAATCAATCACTCTCCTAAATACAATGCAACTCAATTAAAAAAAACACAATAATGTTACGTCAAAACAAACTTTTATGTTTTAATTATTGTGGCTTAATAAGGAAATCGTTAGTCAGTTCAAACAAATAATTGTGACCACAATTGATTCAGTTTTGCTCAGTGTTCTCTCAAAATTGATGTTTAAAATGGATAGATTTTGTATTAAGGCAATCAGGATATTTGGTGAATAGATGTATATGGAACTGTGGTTAGATGTCAGGCATAATTGGACAGAATGATGGAACTAGAACAAGGAGCATTTTGTCTTTCTTCTCTATAATTCCACACACCATAATAGGAATACTTCATTACAGATGAATCACAGCTTGGTGTGACACTCACAGCAAGGAACTGTGCCCACAACTACAGGAAAATGAAGAGAGTTATGGATGCAGTCCAGTCCATGTTCAAATCAGCCTAACCCCCCCATTGACTCCGTGTAGGCTGCACGCTGCCTCAGGAAAGCAGTCACCATAATTGAGGACTACTCACACCCTGGTCATTCCCTTTCTTCCCTCTCCTAGCAGGCAGAAGACACAAGCATGAAAGCACGTACTACCAGATTCAGGAACAGTCTTTCCCCGCTGATATCAGATGTTTGAATAGATTTTGTGCTAGGAATGCATTCCTGATCTCCCAATCTACACGTTAGGGCCTTTGCACTTTTATTTGTATCTGTACTTCTCCATAGTTTTGCATTATCACTGTTTCCTTTCTCTTTTTTCTATACTCACATATAGAATGATTATAGAAACATAGAAACATAGAAATTAGGTGTGGGGAGCTTCATGCTTCTGCATCTCTTGCTCGATGATTATATAGTCTATTATCATTTATACTTTTATACTTTATTATATAGAAACATAGAAACATAGAAATTAGGTGCAGGAGTAGGCCATTCGTTCCTTCGAGCCTGCACCGCCATTCAATATGATCATGGCTGATCATCCAACTCAGTATCCCGTACCTGCCTTCTCTCCATACCCCCTGATCCCCTTAGCCACAAGGGCCACATCTAACTCCCTCTTAAATATAGCCAATGAACTGGCCTCAACTACCCTCTGTGGCAGAGAGTTCCAGAGACCCACCACTCTCTGTGTGAAAAAAGTCCTTCTCATCTTGGTCCTAAAGGATTTCCCCCTTATCCTTAGACTGTGACCCCTTGTCCTGGACCTCCCCAACATCGGGAACAATCTTCCTGCATCTAGCCTGTCCAACCCCTTAAGAATTTTGTACGTTTCTATAAGATCCCCTCTCAATCTCCTAAATACTAGAGAATATAAACTGAGTCTATCCAGTCTTTCTTCATAAGACAGTCCTGACATCCCAGGAATCAGTCTGGTGAACCTTCTCTGCACTCCCTCTATGGCAATAATGTCCTTCCTCAGATTTGGAGACTAGAACTGTATGCAATACTCCAGGTGTGATCTCACCAAGACCCTGTACAACTGCAGTAGAAGCTCCCTGCTCCTATACTCAAATCCTTTTGCTATGATTATACTCATGTACGGTGTGCTTTGCTTGGATAGCAAGCAAAACAAAGCTTGTCACTGTATCTCAGCTCTTGTAACAATAATTAGCCAAAACCAATATCAACCTTACTTCAGTAGCCAACACCAGGAGGGGAGGTGTGTATATCAAGAGGTAATGAGTAAAGGGCCTGTCCCACCAGCATCCGACTCCATGCGATGAACGTGATCAAACTAGAAGCGGGGGCCGCGCGGAGGTCGGGTGATCCCCTGTACAGGGCCGTTCCCACCAGCATGCGCCTGCATGCGGCAAGCGCGACCAAACCGGCAGCGAGGGCCGCACGGAGGTCGGGTGAGTGGTGCAACGCGGCGCAAAGTGAGGCGAACTTGGAGCGAAGTCTTAAAGGTAAGTTCGCCAGGACAGAGAGGGGCACACAGAGAGGGGCACAGAGGCACACACAGAGAGGGCCACGGAGCCACACACAGAGAGGGTCACGGAGGCACCTACAGAGAGGGTCACGGAGGCACGGCGTCGCGATGGTGTGTAATGCGTTGAGGCGACTGCGAGCCGACAAGCCGTCGCCGTGCGGAATTTTTGAACATGGTCAGTTTTTCGGAGCCCCGCGCGATGTCGGGACGAACTCCGCACAATTCCGCACGGCTCCGGTGATCGAAGTGGGACCGGCCCCGCGACGCCGGAAGGCTCAAGACGTTAGGTCACGCTCATCGCATAGAGTTGCATGCTGGTGGGACAGGCCCTTAAGGAACTTTAGAGGGAATCTGAGGAAAGATTTATTCACATGTGCGGTTAGAATCTGGAACTCACTGCCTGAGGTGGTGGCAGAGGCAGAGGTTCTCACAATGTTTAGGAAGTGTCCTAAATGAGAACTTGGATCATCAAGAAAGGGAAGGCTGCACACCAGGTGCTAGGAAATAGATTTAGCGCTTGGGTGCTTGTTGGTAAGTATGAACAGGGTGGACCAAAGGCCTGTCGTATGCTGACCTTATAAGATCTTAAAAGATCTTTTTCAGAATCTTTTACAGGTTACCCATGGTCAAACTAAACAGCAGATTTTATTTCTCAGGAGGTAACATTGGTGAATGTGAAGTAATGCTAAACCTGTATTAAACCTTCGATAAAGCTCATGGACAAAGCACCCAAGCACATTGGAAAACATGTGGATAAATGTGAGCTTATCCACTTTGGTGGCAAAAATAGGAAAGCAGACTATTATCTAAATGGTGGCCGATTAGGAAAAGGGGAGATGCAGCGCGACCTGGGTGTCATGGTACACCAGTCATTGAAAGTAGGCATGCAGGTGCAGCAGGCAGTGAAGAAAGCCAATGGTATGTTAGCTTTCATAGCAAAAGGATTTGAGTATAGGAGCAGGGAGATTTTACTTCGGAGTCACGTGAGTGACTACGTGAAGACCCCGCCAGCACGCATGCGCGACATATCGTCGTGCGCATGCGGAAGCGACGGTCGGGAGGAGCGGGGCTCCTCCACCGTGAGTTTAAAAAGCTCACGCCAGGTAAGTCTCACCGAAGGAGTGAGTCGACCATTATGGAAGGGAGAAAATCTAAGAGAGCGGCGGCCAAATCAGCGGCTAAGGACAGCAGCCAACGGAGAACCGCCTCTCCAGAGCTACAGGTTCTACCTGCAGCTCCCGACTTTTCGGACTTTGAGACCGTTGGTACGCCACGGTCGGGGAAAACTACCCGGAAGTCGGCCGGGGCCGACTCAGCGGAGTCCAGTCCCGAGGGCACCCCGCTCGCTGGCAGCGACGGAGGTCGCCTTGACCGCATTGAGCGGATGATGGAGCAGCTGCTCCAACGTGACCTGCTAAAGCAGGGGCAGGATCACAGTGGGACCCCTAGTAGGCCCACGGCAAGTTCCTTTCGAGGACTGCCCAATGTATCCCCTTCTATACAGGGGAGCATTGAGGGTCAGAACTGGGCTGACCCAGAAGAAGGGGAGCTGGCTGAAGCACCTGCAGCGTCAGGGGTGTGTGAAGATTATATGGATGTGGTGAGCAAACATGCCATGCCCAACCAGAAGGGCCTACCCATCCACCCCAAGCTGGCTGCCAGCATTGATTATATGGCCACTAACCAACTTCAGGAACAGGCCATCAATGCCACAGTAGACAAATATATGGCGCCAGAAAACTGCAAGTCATTAAATGTACCCGCGGTGAACAACCCGATATGGGGAAACATGAGCCCCTCGAGTAGAGGGCAGGAGATGAAACTTCAGAAGATCCTGAAGCTCCTAACCGCTGGGATTACTGCAGTAGCCAGAACAGCAGTGGGAGTGGATATGCCGGAAGAACTACAAGATGCTTTGGCCTTACTGTGCAACACACAGTATGAAATAAATAATTTCAGGAAAAGCATTATAAAGCCGGCGCTTAACCCCAAGTTCGCGGGGTTGTGTAAGCCTGGGAAGACGCAGCCTCCAAGCCTGCTATTCGGGGAAGATCTCCCCAAACAGGTTAAAGATCTTGACGAGGAGGCTAAGGCTTTGGGCCTTATTAAAGTACCTGGGTGCACTAAGCCTCATCACCCACACAGAACGCACCCCTACGCACCCACCGGGCAGAGTTACCCTAACAGGTCTGCCGGTGGTGAAAGCTCGAAGGCCGGCATACCTGCTCAGCGGTCTTTTTTAGGCCAAGGCCCAGGCCGGCCTCCTTGGAAGATGCGCCACTCCCAGAACACCTACAACCAGCCGAGGAAGCAAGGGCAGAAACCACCACACCGGCAGTAACCATGGAGGTAGGTGGGTCTGGGATCCCCAGGAACACTACTGACCCAAATTCACTTTGCATAGGGGGCAGGTTGCACATGTTCCTCGAGAATTGGCTCACTTTTACCTCTGATCCTTATATACTCAGGAGTATTCAGGGCTACAAAATTGAATTTATTCACGAACTCCCTACCCCGGTACAGCATGCACCTAGTCGGAAATTTGTCCTTTCTCATAGAGATAAGGCAGCAGGGCATGCTGAACTACAGAGGTTGATAGAAAAAGGGGTAATTAAGAAGGCCTTTAAAGAACCTCAGGAGTTTGTGTCTAATATATTCACTAAAAACAAAAAAGATGGCGGTTGCCGCATCATCATAGATTTGACCGACCTGAATACTTCTGTCCAGTATATTCATTTTAAAATGGACACCTTCGACACTGCTATACAGCTTATAGCCAATGGGTACTACATGGCATGCGTTGACCTCAAAGATGCATACTATTCAGTACCCATACACAAGGATCATAGGAAATACTTAAAATTTATCTGGATGGGACAATTATGGCAATATAAAGCTTTGCCTAATGGGTTATCGTCAGCACCCAGATTGTTTACCAAGATATTGAAACCAGCTTTGGACTATTTAAGGAAACAGAATCATACTGTTATGGCCTATCTTGATGACATCCTCATAGTGGGGGAGAATTTGGAAATGGCTACCTTGGCAGTCACAGCCACGAAACATATTTTTCAGAAACTGGGGTTTACGATACATCCAGATAAATCAATATTGGAACCCTCTACCACCATGAAATATTTGGGGTTCATTATTGACTCAGTGCAAATGTCTGTCACGTTACCACCAAGCAAGGTGGAAGACCTGATAGAGGCTTGCAGGAGCCTCATTGGCATTAAGGTCCCATCCATTCGGCAGGTGGCCAGGGTGATTGGGAAGATAGTAGCTGCATTTCCTGCAGCAAAATATGGGCCCTTACATTACCAAAACTTACAAAGAGCCAAAATTACAGCGCTCAAAAATCATGCTGGCCATTTTGATAGGCCCATGAAAATTCCAGAAAAGGCAAAAGCCGAATTATATTGGTGGATGGGTAATCCCCAAAATTGTTCCAAACCCATAACTATCACCAATCCCTCGATCACCTTACAAACGGATGCCAGTGCCAAAGGGTGGGGAGCTACTAACACTACCTCTAGCTGTGGAGGTAGATGGAGTGCACCAGAGTTAACCCTATTTAAAAACTTAGGGATTAACTATTCAGAAATGCTGGCAGCATTTCGCGGCCTTAAGGCATACTGCACTAACATGCACAAAGTTCATGTTAGAATAGATTGACAATACCACGGTGGTAGCCTATATTAACCACATGGGCGGTGTAAAGTCGATATCGTGTGATGAATTGGCCAACAATATCTGGCACTGGTGTCTGCAAAGAGAAATTTGGATCTCTGCAACTTACCTTCCAGGTAAACTAAACACAGTGGCAGACACCAGGTCACGGAAATTCAACGACACCATAGAATGGATGTTGGATCGGAATGTGTTCACAGATATTGTAGAATGTTATGGGACACCAGATATCGACCTTTTCGCGTCCAGGCTAAATCACCAACTACCAACGTATGTTGCTTGGGAGCCAGACCCGGGGGCAGTAGCGATGGATGCTTTCTCGCTACACTGGGGGGATTTATTTTGCTACGCTTTCCCCCCTTTCTGCCTCATCAGTCGGGTCTTGCAAAAAATCAAGCAAGACTCCGCATCGGGTATCTTGGTAGTGCCCGACTGGCCTACTCAACCATGGTTCCCTCTGGTACAGAAGATGGCCACAGAACCCTGTATCAGGGTGAATAAAAGACCAAGCCTGCTTGTTCATCCTGTTACAGGAGAATGTCATCCATGTCATGACCGCATGGATTTGTTAATTTGCAGATTTTAAAACGGCCACTTCATGGATTCGGACTCTCCAACAGGACCATTGATACCATCACGGGAGCCTGCAGAGAGTCCACAAGGAAGCAGTACCTGACCTACATCAGGAAATGGGAAGGATTCTGCGTGACTACCAAAACAACATACGAAACCGCCACCATCACGGAAGTGCTGGAGTTTCTGGCTACCCTTCATTACGATGAGGGTCTAAGCTACAGCGCCATTAACTGTGCCAGGAGTGCCCTATCGTCTTACTTGGGCAAGGGGAGTGACCAATTGGGAATTGGGTCACATCCCCTAGTATCCAAATTTATGAGGGGAATATTTAATTCCAATCCCCCCAGGCCCAGATATAGCCATACCTGGGACATCAGCACGGTATTGACGATGCTGCGAGGATGGACACCGAACACGGGACTCCCTTTGGCCAAATTAACCTACAAAATGGTCATGATAATGGCACTGATCACGGCGCAACGGGTCCAGTCCCTGCACAAACTCAGTCTGGATGCCATGGCAATTACCAGTGGGAAAATCACATTCCAGGTGCAGGGACTATTGAAGCAAGATCGACCCGGAGTGTCTGGACATACTTTGGAGTTCCTGGCTTACCCAGCGGACACCCGTCTTTGTATCGTTACATTGATTCTGCGATACATTTCAGTCACTAAAGATCTAAGGGGCACGGAAACAGCTTTGCTTGTCAGTCACAAGAAGCCTCATCACAGGGTCACGGTGCAAACCATTTCCAGATGGTTAAGGGTGGTACTGGATGCGGCGGGGGTGGATACTAATGTGTACAAATCTCACTCCACCAGGGCAGCATCCACCTCGGCGGCTAGAAGGATGGAGGTACCACTGGATCACATCCTGGCCACAGCGGGTTGGAACAATGAGAAAACCTTCCACCGCTTTTATAACAAACCCGTGACCTCCCCTGACAATTATGCAGGGAGGATTTTAAGTGCTGCCAGATAAATAACCCTTATGGGACACAATATTGTGTTTGGTATGAATAAATACCTGTTTTGTTTTTCAGCCAGTGTCTTGTCTGAATCACGTCCATCCTCTTATCCCAGCTTTAGCGGTGTGTGAGCATGGAGCTTCCAGGGCATGAAATCACAGAGCTTTGAAATCTTCACGTAGTCACTCACGTGACTCCGAAGTAAAATAGTAAGATTAAACGAGAACTTACCAGTTTGAAGTTTGATCTTTATTTTATGAGGTGTTACGATGAGGGATTACGTGCCCTCCGCTCCCGACCCTCTATTATAAAGATCACCTGGTATGAAAGTTCTCTTTTTTCTCTTACTATGTCAGTCATTGTGACTGTTTGTTCTGTGATTTCACACCACTGCTTTGAAGAATGTCGCACATGCGTGCTGGCGGGGTCTTCACATAATCCCTCATCGTAACACCTCATAAAATAAAGATCAAACTTCAAACTGGTAAGTTCTCGTTTAATCTTACTATTCTACTGCAGTTGGATAGGGTCTTGGTGAGACCACACCTGGAGTATTGCGTACAGTTCTGGTCTCCAAATCTGAGGAAGGACATTATTGCCATAGAGGGAGTGCAGAGAAGGTTCACCAGACTGATTCCTGGGATGTCAGGACTGTCTTATGAAGAAAGACTGCATAGACTCAGTTTATACTCTCTAGAATTTAGGAGATTGAGAGGGGATCTTATAGAAACTTACAAAATTCTTAAGGGGTTGGACAGGCTAGATGCAGGAAGATTGTTCCCGATGTTTGGGAGGTCCAGGACAAAGGGTCACAGCTTAAGGATAAGGGGGAAATCCTTTAGGACCGAGATGAGAAGGACTTTTTTCACACAGAGAGTGGTGGGTCTCTGGAACTCTCTGCCACAGAGGGTAGTTGAGGCCAGTTCATTGGCTATATTTAAGAGGGAGTTAGATGTGGCCCTTGTGGCTAAGGGGATCAGAGGGTATGGGGAGAAGGCAGGTACGGGATACTGAGTTGGATAATCAGCCATGATCATATTGAATGGCGGTGCAGGCTCGAAGGGCCGAATGGCCTACTCCTGCACCTAATTTCTATGTTTCTATGTTTCCAAAAGGGTATTTGGCCCCTCAAGAATGCCCCGCCATTTAATCTAATCATGGCTGATCTGCCCCAGATATCAGTTTCTTCCATGTGCCAGTTCCCCAATTCTCTAATCTGAAAAAGGTTCCCGTTCCAAAACATCACCGATCTATGTTCTCCAATGATGCTGCCTGACCTGTGGGTGCACTTTGTATCCCTTATCTTTCAAGTACTTAACTCTCCTATTTATATACCTCGAGTAATCCAGGCACCACAACCCTCTGGTATACGGAATGGACTTCAGCTTTATATATCAGATCCCCTGTATCTATGTCTCCTTGTTCAAGAATCTCTCAAGACCACATGCATGCAGTGCTAGTGGCTATATTATATAGAGGCAATGAAACTAGGACAGTGAGGCTAAATGTATCAGGATATGAGCCTCTTCAGCCAACAGACTGAACACAGGGCCACACAGCAGTACAGTTGCTACCTTACTGCACCAGAGACCTGGCTTTGATCTTGACTGTGGGTGCTGCCTGTACGGAGTTTGTACGTTCTCCCCGTGACCCAAGTGAGTTTTCTCCGGGTGCTCTGGTTTCCTCCCACACTCCAAAGACGTACATGTTTGTAGGTTAATTGGCTTCAGTAAAATTGTAAATTGTCCCTAGTGTGTGTAGGATAGTGTTAGTGTGCGGGAATCAGTGGTTGAGGCGGACTCAGAGGGCCAAAGGGCCTGTTTGTGAGCTGTAGCTCTAAACTAATCTAAACTCAACTGCAGCATTTGAGGTACTCTTACTCATTAGCAATGGTCCTTTGTCCCTCTGTAGCTCCAAACCCAATTTGACAAACTAGGACCCAATTAGCCAATGAGTTAAGCATGGCGTGATTCCGGTCGCCCCATTATGGAAGAATGTGAAGGCTTTGGAGAGGGTGCATAGGTTTTCCAGGATACTGCCTGGATTAGAGAATCTTAGCTATATTCTGGTGTGGATAGACTTGGGTTGTTTTCACTGGAACATCAGAGTTTGCGTAGAGAGAGACCTGATAGAAGTTTTCAAAATTATGAGAGGCATAGATAGGGTAGACAGTCACAAGAACTTCTCCAAGAGTGGGAATGTCAAAGACCAGAGGGCATCATAGGTTTAAGGCGAGAGGGGGGAAAGTTTAAAGGAGATGTGTGAGGCAAGTATTTTGCACCGAGAGTAGCGGGTTCCTGGATCGCACTTGCCAAGGGCGGTGATGAAGCTGATACAATCATAGCATTTAAGTGGCTTTCAGACAGGCACATGGATATGCAGGGAATGGAGTGATATGGAGCACATGCAGGTCATTGGCATTTGGCATTACGTTCGGTACATACACGGTATGCTGAAGAGTCTGATCCTGCTCTGAGAAATGCCTCTCATTGCCATCCCAGTACACATTACAATGCTCAAGGCTGACAGTAACCATGGATTCAGTGACACGGCCTCTGGCTGAAATTGTAGCCCTTAAATGGACTGGCACAAAAGCAGCGATTTATCACGTGATGTTAGCGAGTGATTAATGCACCTTTCCGTTTGTAAGATGTGCATTGCTGCAGACTTTCTTTGTCAACCAGGGAAATTGTCAATTAATGAAACATTTTACACTACAGAACCGAGGCATCTTTGTGCTCCCATTTTCCACTCCAAATTTGATGGTTCTGACAGGAGTTGGCCTTCTGGATTACAATCGCAAAGTGATTAGACGATACAATGGGTATATCCGAAGGCTTCAAGTAAAGTGCAAATTGTTTTCTGAACCTTATTCTGTTAATTCTGTGGTATTCCTGGGATTGGCGACAGCTCCGTTGTTACATATCCAGACAATTAAAAAAAAACCCCAGCTTGGTTTAATCCCTAAAATGATCAGAAAATGTTAACATTAACTCTCAGGATGCAGGCTCTGCCGGCAAGGTCAGCATTTATAGCCCATCAGTAACTGGTCATGAGAAGCTGGTGTGAGCATTGGACTAGATCTCACCAAACTTCCATTTGCTTTGTATCTCCAGCTAACATGAGAGCTACCAGTCAAGTTATAGAAACATAGAAACAAGAGATTCCATAAAGCTTAAAACATTAATAACAACAACAGCCTCAAAACTTTAATAAAGACAATGGCAAGCGTGCACAGCAGATGGATGACATCTGATTTTGATACCATAACTCTCACAGCTCCCAGTGGGCTGCTTCTATGCGTCAGGTGCTTAACTGGGTATTATACTTATGTGTGGCAATACTTACTGATCTGTCTGCAAAAGAAAGAAATCTATTGTGATTTTGGGCAGAGCAGATGCCATACCATGCTGCCGTGAATCAGTTTAGGTTGCTTTCTATGATGCATCTATAATTGCAGAGTCATTGCAGATAATAATTGCAACAAAAAATATATCTGGCAATTTGGCTAAGGGTTCCACATGTTCTATGTACAAAATGGCACTTGGTGCCAAATAGAAACATAGAAACATAGAAAATAGGTGCAGGAGTAGGCCATTCGGCCCTTCGAGCCTGCACCGCCATTCAATATGATCATGGCTGATCATCCAACTCAGTATCCCGTACCTGCCTTCTCTCCATACCCTCTGATCCCCTTAGCCACAAGGGCCACATCTAACTCCCTCTTAAATATAGCCATGGAACTGGCCTCAATTACCCTCTGTGGCAGCGAGTTCCAGAGACCCACCACTCTCTGTGTGAAAAAGGTCCTTCTCATCTCGGTCCTAAAGGAATTCCCCCTTATCCTTAGACTGTAACCCCTTGTTCTGGACTCCCCCAACATCGGGAACAATCTTCCTGCATCTAGCCTGTCCAACCCCTTAAGAATTTTGTAAGTTTCTATAAGATCCCCTCTCAATCTCCTAAATTCTAGAGAGTATAAACCGAGTCTATCCAGTCTTTCTTCATAAGACAGTCCTGACATCCCAGGAATCAGTCTGGTGAACCTTCTCTGCACTCCCTCTAATGCACTCTGCACTCCCGGTGGGCCGAAGAGCCTGGAATATTTAAACTAAAGTAACCAAAATTAAAATCCTCCAAATCTTTTCCCTCTTCTTTCTCCAGGCACCAGTCACGAGAAAGGTTCTTGGTCCAACAGGAGCAGTTCTGGCATTCTGTGCAATGAGACCGCTTTAATAAACTGGGAATTAGGAATAGCCGTGTGATCAATGTGAGCGACCTGGAACTCATTCCTCAGCATCACGGAGATTTATTAACATTCTGCCAGATGAAGGAAGATAAATTAGCCTATCATCTAGTTACAACAGAAAGAACAGAGCCAATTTGTTGTGATATATCACCCTTGAGAGCATTAGGTCAACACAAAGTGATTTATAATCGATCTTTAAAAAGTGTAGTCACCACTGCAGCATAGAGAAGCATGGCTGGGGATTTAAGTGCAACAGCAGCCAATGGGATTTGAACTCATGTCATAGCCTGGCATTCAGATGTTGATTCATGGCCAGAAAATGATTATCTTTAACGTGGGCTCATGGAATAAATCCTTGGCCACGCACTGGAGAGAGGTGGCAACTCATCAAGGCCGTGCCCTGAGTTTAACAACTCAAATAAGGCGGGCTCTGTCTCTCGGTGCGACACTCGCTCAGTACTGGGCTGCGCCAGCAATATGCTCGTTCCCCTGCAGTAACTGCAAGGCCCACCAGGGAGCGTGCTCTCCAAAATGCTGCTACATGGATCAGTTGCTGCTCTTCCCACAACAAAACATTCAACAATAAGTCAGCATGGCGGTGCAGGCGTTAATGCTGCTGACTCACCGCTCCAGCTGCCCAGCTTCAATCTTGACTTGGGGATCTGTTTGTGTGGAGTTTGCACGTTGTCCTGTGACTGTGGGTGGTCTGGTTTCATAGGAACATAGAAACATAGAAAATAGGTGCAGGAGTAGGCCATTCGGCCCTTCGAGCCTGCACCGCCATTCAATGTGATCATGGCTGATCATCCAACTCAGTATCCTGTACCTGCCTTCTCTCCATACCCCCTGATCCCTTTAGCCACGAGGGCCACATCTAGCTTCCTCTTAAATATAGCCAATGAACTGGCCTCAACTACCTTCTGTGGCAGAGAATTCCACAGACTCACCACTCTCTGTGTGAAAAATCATTTTCTCATCTTTGTCCTAAAGACTTCCCCCTTATCCTTAAACTGTGACCCCTTGTTCTGGAGTTCCCCAGCATCGGGAACAATCTTCCAGCATCTAGCCTGTCCAACCACTTAAGAATTTTGTAAGTCTCTATAAGATCCCCCATCAATCTCCTAAATTCAAGCGAGTACAAGCCGAGTCTATCCAGTCTTTCTTCATATGGAAGTCCTGCCATCCCAGGAATCAGTCTGGTGAACCTTCTCTGTACTCCCTCTATGGCAAGTTTCTTCCCAAAGTCAAGCTCATTGTATGATTGTCCACTGTAAATGGGTGTCTTGGGGCAGCCAGTGCTTGGGGCATCAAGGTGGCGCAGCGGTAGAGTCGCTGCCTTACAGCGCCAAAGACCCGGGGTTCGATCCCGACTACGGGTGCTGTCTGTATGGAGTTTGCACGTTCTACCCATGACCCCGTGGGCTTTCTCCAGGTGCTTCTGTTTCCTCCCACGCTCTTCAGATGTACAGGTTTGTAAGTTAATTGGCTTCGGTAAAGATACTAAATTGTCCCTACTGTGTCGGATAGGGCTAGTGTACAGGGATCACTGGTCGGCATGGACTTGGCGGGCTGAAGGGCCTGTTTCCGTGCTGTATCTCTAAATACAATCAAACTAGAGTTAATGAGCCTGTGGGTTTGATTTTCAGTTGCAGGATGGATGATTGGGCCTGTTTCCATGCTGTATCTCTCTGATTCTGGCTGTTGGGAAATATGAAAACGGCTACTAGGGTTGGCATAGATCTGATGAACCGATTAGTCTCCTTCTTTGTCATATCAAGTAAGCTGCGTGGGATTCCATATAAATACTTAACATACATTTGGCTTTAAATATTCCGGTTCTGCTCCAATCCCAGAACAATATCCAGCGTCACATTAAAAGGAACCCATTGTTGAGCTCTGCTCTGCTAAAAGGGGCAACTTTCCCATTCAATGGTGTGGTTAGTGGAACAAACTAACAGTGGAAGCTGTGGCATGCAATTACAATTGAAACGGTGCAGAGGAATAGGGGTGAAACTGAAGCAACTGGGACTAGCTCAGAGAGAGATCATGGTTATTTTGGACCAATTGGGCCAATGTGCCTGTGCCTGTGTCCGTGCTGCAATGAAATCCAACAATTCCAGATAATCAGCCTTGCATTTTGTGTCGGATTTGGCCAGAATCTGTGAAGTCATCCACCTAAACAAAGTCTTGCCCTTTACACAGGAGCTGCCTAATCTGCTGAGTATCTTCAGCTTTCCCGCAGCTACTGTTCTCTGCCTTAGTCAGTTGATACAGGTCACGTTATCTAACTGCCCTCAATCATCTACAAAAACATAAGCAACAAAATCAGGAGTCAACCACACAGCTCCTTGAGCCTGATGCATTATTTAATATGATCACGGCAGATCTCATCTTGGTTGCCACTCTCATTCTCTCCTCATCCTCTGCGATTCCCCTGTGGTTCAAACCACTATTAACCTCTCCGTGGAAGCAATTCAATGTCCATCCCTCCACAGATCTAAGGGAGAATTCCAATGAGTTGAGACCTTCTGACAAAAGGAATTCTACCCCATTTCTGTTAAATTTGTTTTTGTACGATCACTCTCATTTTTCCACATTCCAGTCAGCATTTCCAGCACATTTTGCGTTTCTTTCATCGCCAGTTGTTGTCGCACTGCAGTTTGATTGTATCTTTTCAAAAGATGCTGCAAAGTGTTGCAGATGCACCTGAGGGGGTGAAAGAAGTGAAAAGTTATGAGTTCCTTCTTCCCTTCCCACTGCACAGTTCTGGCACTTGGACCCTGGTACCGATGCCTTGCACAATCTAATCCTACACGATGTGGCTCCCAGGGCCATATGGCTGAGAAACAGGCTCCCTGGCCCATACCGATTATCTAGCACCCATCTATACTAACCCCATTTACCAACATCTAGTCCTCAACCATTTATACCTTGACGATTCAAATTCTCATCTGGCTACTTAAAATGTTATCAAAATCTCTGCCCCCACCCTCTCAGGTAGTGGGTGCCAGATCCCAACCATCCGCAGGTGAAAATGTTCCTCCTTAGATCCCTCCTAAACTTCTTCAATATATCCCCCCCCTGGATTTTAACACCTCTCCCATGAGAAAACTTTCTCACTATCTACCTTATCCATGCCCCTCATAGTTTTGCACATCTCTGTCAGATTCCCCACTCAGCCTCTTCACTCCATGAAAATCTAACCCAGCCTCTCCTCTGGTGAATCTCCTTTGCACCATCAGATCCTCCCTACAATACGGGAAGCAGAACATTGTCATTGAGCCAGACAGCATACATCTCAACTACGCCAAACTTGTCTATGTCAAATTGGCAAATCCAGCTATTCCCACTCACCTGCACCTGCCAACATTCCTCCAAACCTTTCCTATCTATGTGTCTGCCCAAGTGTCTTTTAAATTGTACCTGCCTTCCCCATTCCTCTGACAGCTCGTTGTTTGTGAAAAACCTGCCCTCAGGTGCATTTTAACAATTTCCCCTCTCACCTTAAATCTATGCTCGCTAGTTTTAGACTCCCCTTCTTAGGAAAAAGACATTCTCTATTCATCTTATCCATGCTCCTTATGATTTGATAAACCTCTGTACAGTCACCCTTCATCATCCTGGTCTCGGGGGAAAAAAAAACCCTCAGGGGATGAGTCAGAGTATAGAAGAGAGATCGAGCGACTGTCCATATGGTGCCAGCACAACAACCTGGCCCTCAACACCAGCAAAACCAAGGAACTGATTGTGGACTTCGGAAGGAGTAGGATGGGGACCCACAGTCCTGTTTATATCAACGGGTCGATGGTTGAAAGGGTCAAGAGCTTCAAATTCCTGGGCGTGCACATCTGTGAAGATCTTTCCTGGTCCGAGAACACAGATGCAATTATTAAGAAAGCTCATCAGTGCTTCTACTTCCTGAGAAGATTACGGAGAGTTGGTCTGTCAAGGGGGACTCTCTCTAACTTCTACAGGTGCACAGTGGAGAGCTTGCTGACCGGTTGCATCGTGGCTTGGTTCGGCAACTTGAGCGCCCTGGAGAGGAAAAGACTACAAAAAGGAGTAAACACTGCCCAGTCCATCATCGGCTCTGACCTTCCTTCCATCGAGGGGATTTATCACAGTCGCTGCCTCAAAAAGGCTGGCAGCATCATCAAGGACCCACACCACCCTGGCCACACACTCATCTCCCTGCTACCTTCGGGTAGAAGGTACAGGGGCCTGAGGACTGCAACAACCCGGTTTAGGAATAGCTACTTCCCCACAGCCATCAGGCTATTAAACCTGGCTCGGAACTCTGAACATTAATATCCCTCCATCTGTTATTTGCACTTTATTAATTTATTAATTCATGGGTGTATTTATGTATAGAATTGTAGTCAATGCCTTCTATGTTCTGTTGTGCTATGCAAAGAAAGATTTTCATTGTCCTGTCAGGGACACATGACAATAAACTCTTTTGACTTTGACTTTTGACTTTGAAAAAAAACCCAGACTATCTATGCTCTTCTTACAATTCAAACTATCCAGATTCAATAATATCCTTGTCAATCTTTCCTCTTTCCTCTCTTGTTTAATGACATCCTTCCTTCAGCAGGACGATTAGAATTGTACATGGTACTCCAAATGTGGTCTCAATAATGTCTTCTACAACTGTAGCATGATGTCCCAACTCCTGTACTCAATATCCTGACTGATGAAGGTAAACAGTGGGATAACCAATGTCTATATACTAGCAAGTTCAGCATTCACAGGTAGCCCAGGGATGGCATAATGACACAGTGCTAGATGGATGGACAATCCTCCAACGCTCCCAAGAATAGGCCTGGACTGAGATGCCCGCCCGGGGTTGAATGGCAGGGCAGAGAGGATAACGGGCCTGCTGGGATTGACACTGGGGTGTACCTCTGACCTTTGCACCAAGCAGGTCAGAATGGCTGACCAAAGCAGCTCAGTTTACCTTGTCTCACCCCGTCTAGTCCCCCCCCCCCCCTCAATGAAAGCCAAATGAGTACATTCAGAGATGTACTGAGGTGAATAGAAGCTCAGTGCATTGAGGAGATAAGTGGCTCGAGAACATTTTCTACACAGATGCTGGTAATTAGTGGAGAGTTACCAGGGAAACAACATTCTAATGTTCACAGGATTCAGTCTAAGAAACGCAGGACTGCTTAACTCCAGCATCACCAGAGAGCTCTCCAACTCTGTGGATCTGCAGGTTGTGATGCAAAGCATTTCTCCCACAATGTCTCTCAAATCTCTGCCACCAACAAGACCAAGAGATGTTGGCTGCCCAACAAGGTTAATTGAGCGGGACTAGGGCTACTGGCTAGGTGTATTTGTCTGGCTGAGAAATTGGACCTTAGATTTTAGATTTTATTGATACAGCGCGGAAACAGGCCCTTCGCCCACCGAGTCTGCACCGACCAGTGATCTGCACTAACCTACACATCCAAGGGACATTTTTTCAAATATACCTTACCGAAGCCAATAAACCTGCAAACCTGTATGTTTTTGTAGCGTGCACAGAAACTAGAGCACCCAGAACTAAACCCTCACAGTCACAACAAGAATGAACACATTCTGTATTGGCAGCACTTGAGGTCAGGGTTCACTGCTGCCCAGAAGGCCTAAGAGTTTGTGCCGGGGGACACAGTTTCGAAGTGAAGAGTGAAACAACACCTAACCATGTTCTCCAGCAATGCTGCGTGACCTGTTGAGTTTCTCCGGCACTCTGTATCATTTTGGAATAGGAAAGGTGCCATTAAGCTGGAATGAGTGCCGAAAAGATTTACGATTATGACATGACTTGAGGACCTGAGTTATTGGGAGAGGTTGGGCTGGTTAGAATTTTATTCCTTGGGGCGTAGGAGACTGAGGGGCGATCTTAAAGAAATGTATCAATCATGAGGGGCATAGGTTAGATAAATGCATGGAATATTTTTCCCAGCATGTATGAATACAAGTTATAGGAGTAAAATTAGGCCATTTGGCCCATCAAGTCTACTCCACCATTCAATCATGGCGGATCTCCACCTCCTAATCCCATTTTCCTGCTTTCTCCCCATACCCCTTGACACCCGCAAAGATTTGCCTATCTCTGCCTTAAAAATATCCACTGACTTGGCCTCCACAGCCCCTTGTGGCAATGAGTTCCACAGATTAACTTCCCTCCGACTAAGGAAGTTCCACCTCACCTCCTTTCTAAAAGAGCACCATTTAATTCTGAGGCTATGACCTCATATCACAATTTTCATGGCCATCCTGCAATATCCCCAAGATCTCACAGCACCTAATCCTCCCACAATCAATATTGAAATGTTCTTGATACCTGCCATGACTATTTCATTTCGGAGTCACGTGAGTGACTTCGTGAAGAGCCCGCCGGCGCGCATGCTCGACATATCGTCGTACCGCGTTGCTGCGACGGCTGGCGGTGGAGCGCGCTCCTCGCCAGCCCTTCATAAGGGGCCACGGAGGTGAGTATTCTACCTTTAGTTGGTGGTCCTTGTTGTTGGTTATGTCTTGCAGCAAGGACATGGATGGGAGTTCCAAGGGCCGGAGGACGTCAGGACGAGTTCGCCGGTCAACAGTTCCGGGGCCTTTACCATCGGCAGTACCTGCAACGCAGGCCGGGACTCAGGCGGAGATGTGGGTAAACCTTGTGGTTACAGGTCCAGATCCGCCAGCACACCACAGCTCGGAGGAGTTCGACGAGGAGGAGTGTGGTGTGCCGCCAGAGCAGGAGGACCCTGCCATGGCAGTCAGGTCGTCAGCGGGCTCGCTGGCGACCTCGAGCAGGGTGCGTGCGGCTGCACGGCCTGTTCCACTCAACCCTCCGAGTAGGGGAAGGGCAGGAGCCCAGAAGCCTAACCCTACCAGGGCTAAGGCATTGCCTGACACGGAGGTGCGGTCAGGTTCCAGGGCGAGACCCGGGGCGGCTGTGAGGTCCAGCCGGCACACCCCGACTCTCGACGCTGGGACGGGTCGGTTGAGTCGGGTCTCGTCACGGTCGCCGAACCCCCCATGGATGGGTGGGCGAGACCATGCGTCGGCAAAGTCCACGATGTGGGCAGCCGGCAAGCATGCGCGGGCTTCAGGCAGCCATGCTTCGGCTGGTGCCGACACCACGCCGCAAGTGCCCTTAGTGGCAGCGGCTTCAGCTCCCGCTAAACGGAGGCGGTTGAACACGCCCGCGCGGGAATCGCGCAGTTTCGCCTCGGCGGCTGTTAGCGACAACTACCGGCACCGGCAGGGCCTCGATGAGGTGCGGGCCGATGATAGGAGCCCGGTTTTCTTTTCAGAGCCGGAGGACTCCGATCACCTGAGTGTTCAGGGTGAAGGGCGTATTGACCGTATGGAGCGGCTGCTGGAGCTCCTGCTTCAAAGTCAACAACAGCAGGGCAGCAACAGGCACAGGGCGTCGTCACCAGCCTCTACCATCAGCCTGGAGCAGCAGGAGGAGGAGGTTTTGGTGGATCCCATACCATCTCCGTTGGAGGTGCCAGCGGAGGATCTTCTGGATGTGGCGACCAAATTTGCGGCCCCACATTCATCTGGACTTCCTTTAAACGAAAAGCTGGCAGCCACTGTGGACTTTCTTAACAACCAGCAACTACAGGAAGAAGTCCTCATTCAGGCAATGAGCCGTCACAAGGCTCCATCCAATTGCAACTCCCTCAACGTGCCTGTGGTCAATACGCCGATATGGGGCAACATCAGTGCGGCTATCCGTCAACAAGAGGTAAAATTGCAGCGGATCCTGAAGCTCCTCACGGCCGGTATTACCGCCTTTGCGCGGTCGGTGGACGGGGACGAACTGAATTTGGACCAGGAAGATGCTCTGGCCCTCCTGTGCGCGACCCAGCACGAAATCAACGGGTTTCGCAAAACCAGCATCCGCCCAGCGCTCAATCCGAAGTTTGCAGGATTGTGCAAGCCACCGCCGCCGCCCCCGCCCTGTCAGCTCTTTGGGGAGGACCTCTCGAAGAGAGTCAAAGAGCTTGACGAACAAGCCAAAACGGTGGGGATCATGCGCTCTCAGAGTGCCCCCGCACCGTCAGGCTCAAAGTCTCCATACATTCGATCACGAGGGTCTGCTAGTACCTCGACGAGGACCCACCCTCAAGCTCCACAACGACAGCAACATCAGACCCAGCACCAGGGGACATTTTTAGGACAGGGTCGGCAGAGACCCTGGTGGAAAACGAAGACGCCGCGCCCTCAAGCCAACCCAGCACCTCCACGTCCACCCATGCATGTCAAGGACCGCCGGTAACCACGGAGGTGAGGGGGTCTGGTTCTCTCTTTTCTCTTTGTTTAACTTCACATGTTGGTGGTCGCCTTCGGTTGTTTTTGGGTGCATGGGGTAATTTTACTGGTGACGAGTATGTGTTGCAGAATATTCAGGGGCATAAAATTGAGTTTATTAATGGCGACATTCCTCCATCCCAGCACATGCCCGCTCGAACGTTTAAATTATCTGCTGCAGAACAGGCAGCAGGCTACAAGGAACTTTTAAGTCTTGAGCAGAAGGGAGTGATTGAGAGAGCGGTGCATGAGCCAGTTGAATTTGTTTCGAATATATTCACCAGACCTAAGAAGGATGGAGGTTGTCGTGTCATTATTGATCTAACCCGTTTGAATACTTTTGTAACATATACTCATTTTAAAATGGATACGTTTGAAACAGCCAAATCATTAATTTCTCATGGTTGCTTTATGGCATGCATCGATTTGAAAGACGCATATTATTCAGTATCCATCCAGAAATACAACAGAAGGTTTTTGAAATTCATCTGGATGGGGCAACTCTGGCAGTACAAGGCTTTGCCTAATGGGCTCACCACAGCCCCTAGATTGTTCACTAAATTAGTGAAACCAATTATGGCTTATTTGAGACAACGACACCATATAGTTATGGCCTACTTAGATGATATCTTAATTGTGGGCCACACCCTGGAATTGGCTGAACAGGGTGTTGCAGCTGCTGTCAATATATTTCAACAATTGGGGTTTATTGTCCATCCAGAGAAATCAAAGTTCTGCCCTGCCCAGGTGATTAATTACCTAGGGTTCACGGTGAACTCTATGAGCATGAGGGTTAACCTTCCAATTAACAAGATTGAGGAGGTTACCCAGGTGTGTCTAGATTTAATCCGCACCAATATACCATCGATTTGGCATTCAGCTACAATAATTGGGAAGCTTGTAGCTTTGTTTCCGGCAGCGCGATATGGACCTTTGCATTATCAGAATTTGCAAAGAGCTAAAATTGCTGTGTTAAAACAGAACGCTGGTCATTATGATCGGTCCATGCAGCTGCCGCCCGAAGCGATAAATGAGTTGCAATGGTGGGTGTGTCACATTAGCAGCTCATTCAAGCCTATCAGGGAGGCTAATCCGGTGGTATATTTGCAGACTGATGCAAGCTCCAATGGCTGGGGAGCCACGGATAATTGCTCTAGTTGTGGGGGCAGATGGGACACCCTTGAATCGACGATGTTGTTGACTCAAGGGATTAACTATTTGGAGTTGCTGGCAGCATTCCACGGACTTCGTGCGTATTGTTCCAAGCTTGTTGGAGCACATGTCCGTCTCCAAATAGACAACACCACAGCAGTGGCATACTTAAACCATATGGGTGGTACCAGGTCAGTTTCGTATGACAAATTGGCTAACTCAATTTGGCTCTGGTGTGTTCAAAGAGACATTTGGATTTCAGCTACCTATTTGCCAGGTGAGCTTAATACTGTGGCGGCACCAGGTCATGCAAATTTAATGACAATATTGAATGGATGTTGCATCCTGAGACTTTTTCTAAAGTCACAGCCAAATTTGGTAAACCGGACATTGACCTTTTTGCGTCACGGTTGAACCTACGTTTCATGGGAACCAGATCCTGGGGCAATAGCGCTAGATGCATTCTCGCTGGACTGGGGGAATGGTTTTTCTATGCCTTCCCCCCGTTTTGCCTCATCAGTCGGGTATTGCGAAAGATTCAGGCAGATGCTGCCAAGGGCATCCTTATTATACCCGACTGGCCCACACAGCCTTGGTATCCGGTGGTCTTTGACATGCTCAACGAACCTTGGGTCCTTTTGAAGGGTTGCCCACAATTGGTTACTCACCCTGTCTTAGGGGAGCCACATCCCTGCCACGGCTATTTAAATCTGTTGGCTTGCAGGTTCTGAACAGGCCGTTAGTCCAATACGGCCTCTCGGCTCGGACCATGGATACCATCGGGGCGTCGTGTCGAGAGTCCACAAGGCGAAGATACTGCTCGCATATTAAGAAGTGGGAAGCCTACTGCAGCCGCTCTCGCATCACGTACGATGACGTGACAATAACCGACGTCCTGGAATTCCTCGCGGGGTTGCACCATGATGAACACTTAAGTTACAGTGCCATCAACAGCGCCAGAAGTGCGCTATCATTCTACCTCAATATTGGGGTAGGATCCAACAGGCTAGTGTCCAGACTCATGCGGGGTATATTCAATATGAATCCGCCTACACCACGCTATAATATCACCTGGGATGTCAGGGACGTATTAACCCTGCTCAGGACGTGGTCTCCCATGGAAGGGCTCCAACTGGACCAACTCACCATGAAGCTGGTGATGTTACTAGCGCTGACTTCAGCTCAGAGGGTACAGACACTACACAAACTTCGTGTCGACAGAATGACGTCTACCCCTACAGAAGTAGTCTTTTTCATTGACGAGCTACTAAAGCAGCATAGACCTGGGTGCACAGGGCTGCAGCTGAAGTTCCCGGCATACCCCGCAGATGCTAGGCTATGTTTAGCCTCACATATCCGCCACTATGTCAAGGTGACGGCACGCATCAGAGGAATGGAGAGATACCTGCTTGTCACTCATAAGAGACCTCATCATCGAGTGACAGTCCAGACGATATCCAGGTGGCTTCGAGTCGTCTTGGGTAAGTCAGGTATCGACACTAATGTGTTCAAATCTCATTCCACCAGGGCTGCATCGACGTCAGCGGCGAGGGTCATGGAGGTGCCCATGGACCAAATTCTCGCCACAGCAGGATGGGCTAATGAAGCTGTGTTCCAGCGTTTTTATAACAAGCCTGTTGCTGCTCCTCTACAGTTCGCAGAAGCCGTGCTGAATGCAGGTTCAGAACGTGGAGATGTCCCCGCATGAGGGGTTTTGATTTGTTATTAATAAATATGCTCTTGTTTTGCAGTATGAACTATTGAGCAAGTTTGTTCCTCCCATCCATCCCTGGTAGTGGTGTGTCAGCATGGACGTGGTCCAGGGCGTGTAATCACAGAAGCTTTGAAGTCTTCACGAAGTCACTCACGTGACTCCGAAATGAAATAGTAAGATTGAACGAGAACTTACCAGTTCGAAGGTTGATCTTTATTTTATGAGGAGTCGAAGTGAGGGATTTCGTGCCCTCCTCGCCCAACCCTCAGTCACCTTCATCTGGTAATCTTAGTCACTTCAATCTTACTATGCAAAGTCATTTCTATTGTTGGTTTCTGTGATTCCACGCCGCTACTTTGAAGTATGTCGAGCATGCGCGCCGGCGGGCTCTTCACGAAATCCCTCACCGCAACTCCTCATGAAATAAAGATCAACCTTCGAACTGGTAAATTCTCGTTCAATCTTACTATTCCCTTGCATAATGCAAAGACAAAAGCAGCAAATTATAATATCATAATTTTCTCGTGCTACACAATGTCAACTCTGGAGATGAGTCAGAGCAACTTGAGAGCACTTGAATAATTGTTTTCAGATTTCTTTATAAATTGGTATTGTTATTGATATTGATTTATTATTGGCACATGCAATGAGAGACAGAGCAAATGTTTTGATTAACTTGCTATCCAGGCAAATCATACCATACATGAGTACAACAGATATTGCAAAAATGGAAATAATCAGTGCAGAATATAGAGCAACAGGGAAAGTGTCGTTTTTAAAAAATGCAAGGATCACAACAAAAGGTAGATTGGGAAAAATACACAGAAGTGCTGGGGTAACTCGCAAGCCTTTGTCTATTTTAGTTTAGCGATACAAGGTGGAAACAGGCCCTTTGGCCCATTGAGTACGTGCCGACTAGCGATCACCCATACACTTGTTCTATCTATCCAAGAGACTACTCAAGCCAATTAACCAACAAACATGTATGACTTTCGAACGTTGCGGGAAACCGGAACACCCAGAGAAAATCCTCGTGGTCTCAGAGAAAACGTACCATAGAGGCAGCACATGTAGTCAAAATCCAACCCGGGTCTCTGGCACTACAAGGCAGCAACTCAACCATTACCCCACTGTGCCGCCCAAGAACGACACAAAATGCTGGAGTAACCCTGTTGGGCAGGCAGCATCTCTGGAAAACATGGATAGGTGATTTCTTTGTGGGAACCTTCTTACAAAATATCTTACTGCTTTTGAACAAACCAAAAATTCTAGAGGTACTCACAAGGCCCGAGGCTTCTGACCGGAAGTGGCGGCACTGCCTGGCAGCTGCGGCTCGCCTGCAGTCCGTCTGTTTTTTTCTTTTTGTTGTTGTTTTGCTTGTGTCTGTTTTAGTTTAGTTTAGTTTAGTTAGTTTATTAGATTGTGTAAGTGTGGGTGGGAGAAACATGGTTTAGTCTCTTCTTTCGGGGGGATACAACCTTTTCTTGTCGTGTCCCCTGTCTCCGTCTGTGCTGAGGCCTAATGGCGGAGCTGACGGCTTCGGGGCCTCGGAGCTGATGGCCTCGGACGGCGTACGTGGCAGCGGCAGTTCCGGTGGCGGCAGTGGCCCGACTTGGAGCTGTGGCCTGACTTGGAGCTGTGGCCCGACTGGAGCAGCGGCCCGACCCGGTTGGTGACCTGTTTTCTGGAGCTCCCGCAACAACAGCTGCGTCCGCTGGACTGCAGGGCGGCAGCTACGGCAGCTTTGACCGCCCCGGGCCGCGGAGTTTGAATCGGCCCGTTCGCGGAGCTGGATTCAGCCGCGGGACTGACTCACTTACCAACACCCGGCGGGGTCACAACATCGGAGGCCTAGATCGCTCAGCACAGAGGGAGAACAAGGAGGGAAGAGACAAAGACTAAGACTTTTGCCTTCCATCACAGTGAGGAGGTGTTTGGTGAACTCACTGTGGTGGATGTGAAATTTGTGTTTATTATGTGTTTTTGTTACTTTTAATATATGTATGACTGCAGGCACGAAATTTCGTTCAGACCGAAAGGTCTGAATGACAATAAAGGTAATCTGATCTTCTGGAGAAAGAGAGTTTCAAATCGATGATCTTTGATCTGGACTGGGAAAGATGAAGCATTTCGTGGGGAATTATGGAGGCACTGAAAGTGAGGAGAGGAGGAAGGCAGAAAAAATAAGAGGGATGTGGGCACAAGGCTAAACGGGAGTGCAATGAGACGGCAGAGACAGAGGAAGTATAAATTTAGTAACAAAGTCATAACTAACTGCTGGGAATACCTGCTGTGCTTTCTGATTGTTGAGCACAGAAAGTTATAAAATGCTTCCCAGCAAGCTTTTTGCTGGCCTGTGAATCTTATCTCAGGCGAACAATGAATCAAAAAGTTTCAATGCAACTGAGATTTTAACACAAGAGACTGGAGATGCTGGAATCTGGAGCAAAAATCATAAACAGCTGGAGGAGCTCAGCAGGCCGTGCAGCATCCACGGAACAGGGGGACGGACAGTCGATGTGTCGGGTCGAGAGTGCAGAGGAGAAATCGTCAGTGTAAAGACGTGAGAACGAGTGGTGGGTCTCAGTCGTGAAATGATGAGCATCCGTTTGCCTTCACAGACGCTGCTTAACCTGCTGAGATTCTGAACATCTGGATTTTAAAAAATGCTGCTACTGTGCCGGATGTGCTGCCATTAGGTGAGTTTCTTTACATAGATGTCATGTAAGGCCAAGGGGCAGAGGTGCTAGGGTGTGGCATGGTGACAGTTAGCAGAGACTTAAGTAGTTCCAGAGATCTGAGTTCAATCCCAACCTTTGCTGCTGTTTGTGTGTGATATTTTCCATGTTCCTATTGTGACCATGTTAGATTCCTCTGGGTAATACGGTTTCCGCCCACATCCCAAAAACAAGCTGGTTGGTACATAATTTCACCACTGTAAATTGCGCAAATGTCAATGTTAATGGTAGAATCTGGGGAGAAGATGGATGGGAATGTGGGAAAATAGAATGGGATTATGTCCAAATGGCTCCTTGATGGTTGGCACTGACTCTTTGGACTGAAGAGTATGCTTCCAAGTTGTGTGATTCTTTATGAAATAAAATTAAAGCCATGGGAAGCTCTGGTTTCTTACCCCAGCATCCCTCTCTGCAGCTTAAGGGGTTGGACAGGCTAGATGCAGGAAGATTGTTCCCGATGTTGGGGAGGTCCAGGACAAGGGGTCACAGCTTAAGGATAAGGGGGAAATCCTTTAGGACCGAGATGAGAAGGGCTTTTTTCACACAGAGAGTGGTGAATCTCTGGAATTCTCTGCCACAGAGGGTAGTTGAGGCCAGTTCATTGGCTATATTTAAGAGGGAGTTAGATGTGGCCCTTGTGGCTAAGGAGATCAGAGGGTATGGAGAGAAGGCAGGTACGGGATACTGAGTTGGATAATCAGCCATGATCATATTGAATGGCGGTGCAGGCTCGAAGGGCCGAATGGCCTACTCCTGCACCTGATTTCTATGTTTCTAACTGGATTCCTGATTTTCTGATCGATATACTGAAATCAGTAAGGATAAGTGACAAAACATTCTCCACAATCATTCTGAACACCAATGTCCCCACAAGACTGTGTTCTCAGCCCATCATAGCCCTGTCCCACTGTACAAGGTCATTCAAGAGCTCTCCCAAGATTAAAAAAAAATCGGACTCGTGGTAAGCACGGAGAATGAACGTAGCGGGTACGTCGGAGCTCGGGGACGTCTCTTCGCAGCTCGTAACGCTAACGGCAGGTACTTGGGAAGACTCGCTAAGGACAGGTAAGCTCGGGAAGACTCGTGAAGATTTTTCAACATGTTGAAAACTGTCCACGAGAGCCCCGAGTACTTACGAGCGGCCATTACCATAAATCTCTGCGTTCGAATCAGGACAAACCCGGGAGAACTCTTTGAATGAACTCGTACAGTGGGACAGGGCTTTTATTATACTCCCTACACACTCAGAACTGCACAGGCAAATACTTGCTCTAACTTAGTTTACAAATGTGCAGATGACACCACTGTGGTGGGCCGTACCTCATACAGCGATGAGACGGAGTGCAGGAATGTGATAGAGAGCTACAGGAGGTAACATCGTGTCAAGGCAGCAATCTCTCAATGTTAGCAAAATGAAAGAGTTGGCCATTGACTTCAGAAAGGGGATTCGTGCACATGCCTCAGTCTATTTCAATGTGCTGACGTGGAAATAGCTGAAAACATCAATTTCTTAGGTGCAAATATCAATGACTCTGGAACTATAACACTACATGCTGCATTGTGTTTTTTTCTCTTTTGCACTACTGATGTCTTCATGTCTGGTGTGATCTGCACGGACAGCAAGAAAACAAAGTTCTCACTGTATATGACAATAATAAACCAATAAACCGTCCCTGTTTTAAGGAAGAGTCATTGTCCTGACACATTCCCTGCTGACAGCTCCCAGTTTTTTTACACTGTTACTGGAGTCTCCTAGCATCTGTGCACTGCAACTGGTTTTGTTATCTCAAGATTGTTCGAAGAGCCATGTAGTACACATGGACCCCTTGGCCCTCCATTTCAGTGCTGTATTTGTTGCCCACCTACACTCATCCCATTTACCACATATTCCTCCAATGTCCTGCCTATTTCATAGAAACAAACAAACATAGAAATTAGGTGCAGGAGCAGGCCATTCGGCCCTTCGAGCCTGCACCGCCATTCAATATGATCATGGCTGATCATCCAACTCAGTATCTATCTAATTGCCTCAAACATAGTAATTGTACCTGATTCCACCACCTCCTCTGCCAATGAGTTCCAGAATCACTCACTGTGTATAATCATACATTTTAAATCCCCTTTAAAACTCTCTCCTTAAATCTATAGCCTCTTGTTTTTCATATTCCCTCTGCTACAATATCTATGCCTCTTCTAATTTGATATACCTCCTCATTGCATCTCCTTCACTTCAGGGAAAACAAGCCACACCTTTAAAATCTCACCCCATCAATAAAGTCCTCCAAACCAGGCAAGATCCTGGATTTACCTTGGGAAGATGACTCTCCATGAAGCACAGCCATTCTTCAACAGACCAAAGCCCAAATGATAACCGTGGCTTCTTGACGCGGAACTTGTGCAGTAATTTCTATTTGTAGCTGGGATATAGCTGTTGCTGGAAACACCAACGTTCACTGCAGCTCCCTAATTTATCCTGAAGAGATTGGGGGTGATCCGCTTTCTTGAAGTGGTGTCTCCTGGTGAGGGTACACACATTGTGCAGTTGGGGGAGGAAAGCTAGGATTTAGAAAATAAAAGGAATGGCAATATATGTCACAGACAGGTTGGTGCAGGGTTTGGAGGGGAACCTGCAGGTGGTGGTATTCCCCGGCACCCCTCCTCCTCGACCTTCTTGGTGGCAGAGGTGGCGGGTTTGGGACATGCTCTCGGAGTAGTCTGGCTGAGTAACTGCAGTGTACTTTGTGGATGGTGCGCCATCGGCAGAGAGAATGAACAATGTTACAACATTTTGAGATTTTAAAAATCAGAATGTCTGCAATTTATCCCATCAGATAAAGCATAAAAAGAAGATTAATTTGACACCTAATTCACTTTCATATCTTCAGTATTAAGAAAGTTATGACCACTTTCATTCTCGGAAACTAGCATCTTGTTCCCCATTGCCTTTCAATTGACTTAACTCAAAAGCTGTGATCTAGAACAGTCAAAAGCCCATAACTTTCTTAAATATTAAGAGAACTCAATGAAATTTTCAGTTATTATAGATTGAAGCATTCTGAAACAAATATGAAACAATCTTACTTGGATGACCTGAAATTAAAGCATATAATTAGCTAGTTATCTAATTGTAGCTAATTACAAAATTCAATGAGTAGATCTAAACATCTATCCATTTCTTAAGAAAAGATAAACTTTTTTTAAATTGCCTAAGTGTCCAAATAACATTCACACAATAATCCACAATAATGCCTGTAAATTAATGGCCATTTAAATCAACTAGCGAGTGGGTTTTAGTGGAATGCGGTGGATTGGAACGTTGCGGTTTGCGGTGAAGTCGGCAGGAAAAATACAGCCGGTTCATACATTTTTTTTTGTCCCCTTTTCGCAACATGAAAATGTGATTAAAGCCTTCCTAAAAACCAAGTTTTTATGTAAAAATAAACTGTGTAGCTTCTTTTATCGCCTACGTTAGGTCCGTTCTGCTGTCGTTGTTCAGAGCTTTAGAAGATGATTTTTAAACTACTCCAGTTAATAAATAATCTAGCGTAGTTTAAAAATACCTTCATGAATGAAATGTCGGAGCGATTTCTCTTTAGCGATGAAATCGCCCGACATGGATCGACTTGGACTGCCTAGAGAAAATCGGCATTTTAAACCCGCCCCCCTCTGAAAGACACCGAAGTCGCACACACGGGGAGCGGCAGAACTGCAGCGCTGCTAAAGGTAGGTATTGTAACATACCTACAATGTCCTGTAGATTCAATTTCTTAAGAAAAGTATATATTTTTGAAACAGCCTGTATCCAAATAACAAACTAATCCCATTCACACAAGAATTCACAATATAACATGATTTTTAAATCTCACTGTCATGAATTCATTTGCCAGATGGAAGGAATTTGATGTTTAATTCCCATAAATTAATCGAGAAACATCCACTCAATATAATCAAAATCTTTTCATTTTTGCACAATACATGGGACTAAAACTGATATTTAGTATAAAAATATTTACTATGGGTAGACAGCGGGTTCCAGCGGCGGCCTGGCTTCGTGTTCTGGTGTTCCGGCGTTCCGTGGCGGTGTTCCGGCGTTCCGGCTTCGGCGGCGGCCTGGCTTCGGAGGCTCAGCCGCGGGCCCAGTGGACGACAACATTGGAGGCCTGGACCGCCTGGATCGCCTCAGCGCAGAGCGAGAACAAGAACCGAAGAAGACAAAGACTTTAAGACTTTTGCCTTCCATCACAGTGAGGAGGTGCCTGGTGAACTCACTGTGGTGGATGTTAAACATTTGTTTATTGTGTGATTTGTTTTTTATTATATGTATGACTGCAGGCACAAAGTTTCGTTCAGACTGAAAGGTCTGAATGACAATAAAGGCAGCATTTCGTTTTCATTTTCATTTCATTTCATTTCACAATAACACAAAATAGAGATGATTTAGATGCTCTTATGACATGATTGTCCAAAAAAAGTGCATTTAAATCATCTTGCAAGTGGGTTTTTCTGGAACGTGATCGATTGGCACGTTGAATTTGCAGTGAATTTGAACCCCATATCGGCAGGAAAAACACTGCTGGTTCGTATGGCGCCCAAATCCCATTTTCGCAATGTAAAATTTGATTAAAGCCATCCCAAGAAGCAAGTTTATATGTAAAATACACGACTTACCCGTTGTTTTGTCCCGTTCATGCGATCCGTCGCGTTGTAGGCGTTGAGGGCGTTAGAAGTCGCTTTTTATTTTTATCAAATTATTAAATTGTCTCGCGATTTTTTTTAAAAATCATGAACGGAAGATTTTTCTTCAGCAGCTAGCAGCTCGAAGAAATCCGCCTCTGACAGGCAGGAGAAAACGGCATTTTAATCCTGCCCCCCCACCCTCAAAGGCGCCAAAGTCGCGCACACGGCCTGTGGCAGAACTGCAGTGCCACTGAAGGTAAGTTTTGTAACATCGCCACATGTAGAGTAATGGATAGGGTATCGGTCAAAGGAATTATTCCATCTCGTTCTGCGGGATTGCTCAAACCTGTGCGATGAAGGATGGAAGTATGGAATCAACAGTTTTATTTGACTTTGTCCCAGAGAAAATGCCACCTAAACTTCAAAGGCATGACAATGAGTAGGTATGTTACAATACCTACCTTTAGCAGCGCTGCAGTTCTGCCGCTCCCCGTGTGCGCGACTTTGCCGCCTTTCAGAGGGGGGTGGGTTTAAAATGCTGATTTTCCCTAGACAGTCCAAGTCGATCCATGTAGGGCGATTTCATCGCTAAAGAGAAATCGCTCCGACATTTCATTCATGAAGGTATTTTTAAACTACGCTAGATTATTTATTAACTAGAGTAGTTTAAAAATCATCTTCTAAAGCTCTGAACGCCGACAGCAGAACGGACCTAACGTAGGGGAGAAAATAAAGTACACAGTTTATATTTACATTAAAACTTGGTTTTTAGGAAGGTTTTAATCACATTTTCATGTTGCGAAAAGGAGACAAAAAAATGCATGAACCGGCTGTATTTTTCCTGCCGACTTCACCGCAAACTGCAACGTTCCAATCCCCCGCATTCCACTGAAACCCACTCGCTAGTTGATTTAAATGGACATTAATTTACAGGCATTAAACACTAAATTCCTTCCATTTGGCCTATAAATTCATGAAAATGAGATTTAAAAATCATGTTATATTGAGGATTATTATGTGAATGTTATTTGGACACTTAGGCAATTAAAAAAAGTTTATCTTTTCTTAAGAAATGGATAGATGTTTAGATCTAGTAATTGAATTTTGTAATTAGCTACAATTGGATAACTAACTAATTATATGCTTTAATTTCAGGTCAAGTAAGATTGTTTCATATTTGTTTCAGAATGCTTCAATCTATAATAACTGAAAATTTCATTAAGTTCTCTTAATTTTTAAGAAAGTTATGGGCTTTTGACTGTTCTAGATCACAGCTTTTGAGTTAAGTCAACGGAAAGGCAATGGGGAACAAGATGCTAATTTCCGAGTATGAAAATGGCCATAGCTTTTTTCAATACTGAAGATATGAAAGTGAATTAGGTGTCAAATTAAACTTCTTTTTATGCTTTATCTGATGGGATAAATTGCAGACTTGATTTTTTAAATCTCAACATGTTGTAACATTGCTACAATGAGGGTTAATGGGATTTTCCTGGACATGGGTCATCCCAGTAGATATAACCCCCTGGGTTTCGGGTCAACCAGTAGCTCCACTCTCCAGGAGGAGGGGAAGTGGGGTGTGCAAGCAAAGCCAACTCCTCATCCATTAATCCACTCCCCAAGCCAGCCAGCTGTCAGCACGTCCGGATGGGAGGAACCTGGCATGTTCCACAAGTATTTCAATGGATTGAATGAACTTCGCAGGAAAACGTTCTTGCAGCCAATCGTCAGAGCTTCCCATTATATGTAGCATTGCTGCATTTGTGCATTAATTACCCATTACAATCACCACGGGAAGTAAGTGTGCCGCATAACAGCAGGTGCCGATTTAATGAAATGATTATTATCCACCAACCCAGAGAAACAAGGACCTGACTTGTTCTTATGCACTGAACATTAATGTTTACTTCTTTCTTCGTTTCATTCTCAGCGAGTTATCGAACCCTTCAGACCACCATGTCTGTGACCGCCATGAAGCATTCTTCTACACTAATCCCATTTACCAACACTTAATCAGTAGCTCAAACCTTGGCGATTCAAGTGCGTGTCCGGATGCTTCTTAAATATTGTGAGGGTCTCTGTCTCTCAAGACCAAATCCACCTCATCTACCCAGACAGTGGGTTCTCGATTACAATAACCATCTTGGGAAAAATTATTCCTCAAATCCCCTCTAAACCTCTTATCTTAAACCTATGCTCATGGGCATTAGGCACCTCCAAAGCTACAAGGCCAAGATTCCTCTCATTGATTTTATCCATACCCCTCATGAATTTGTAAACCTCCATCTGGTCATTGCTCAGCCCCTCTGCTACAGGGAATCCAAGCCAAGTTATGCAGCCTCTCCTGAAACATCAATCCTGGAGAATTACATACGTACAAATTAGGAGCAGGAATTAACTACTGGTTTCTTCCTCTTTCTTTACCAGCTTAGTATTTTCCCCCCACTGTGCTTCGTCCTGTACCTGACTTATCAACCGCCTGCTTTTCTACCACCTATCTGTTTCTTCCACTATTTTTGTCACTGTCCTTACCAATATATTCTAAAGTTTTACGATAACTTCTCTGACTTTTAATTCTGTGCAATGTCTGATGAAGGCTATCATACTATATGCCTTCCTTACCTCTCTATTACCATCAGCCAGAGTATTGAGTATAGAAGTTGGGAGGTCATGTTGCAGGTGTATAACACGTTGGTGAGACCACATTTAGAATATTGTGTTCAGTTCTGGGCACCATGTTATAGGAAAGATTTTGTCAAGCTTGAAAGGGTTCAGAGAAGATTTACGAGGATGTTGCCAGGACTAGAGGGTGTGGGCTATAGGGAGAGGTTGAGTTGGCTGGGTCTCTATTCCATGGACCGTAGGAGGATGAGGGGAGATCTTATAGAGGTGTACAAAATCATGAGGGGAATAGATCAGCTAGATGCACAGTCCTTTACCCAGAGTAGGGGAATCGAGGATTAGAGGCCATAGGTTCAAGGTGAAGGGGAAAAGATTTAATAGGAATCCGAGGGGTAACTTTTTCACAGAGGGTGGTGGGTGTATGGAACAAGCTACCAGAGGAGGTAGGGACTGGGACTATCCCATCATTTAAGAAACTGGTAGATGGATAGGACAGGATTGGAGGGTTATGGACCAAGCGCAGGCAAGTGGGACTTGGGTAGCTGGGACATTGCTGGCCGGTGTGGGCGAGTTGGGCCGAAGGGCCTGTTTCCACACTGTACTCTAAGAATCTATCTTTATGGACATTCTAACGTACACCAAACAGCTTCTTCCCACATCCCAGAGGCGGACGGGTCAGTGGGTTAATTGGCCAGTGCGAATTTCCTCACATGTGTAAATGAGAAACATGGGGTGAAATCTAGGGTTGATGGAAATAGGGAGAAAAGATCGCCAAGTTGAGATTATCGTCATATGAGCCGATGAGCAAATATGGTGAGATACAGGTGCAATGAAAATCTTGCTTCCAGCAGCATCACAGGCACTTAGATAACACGGAAAAACATCAATTATGCATAACCTTTACATAAATTATCCATGAATTCTTTAAGACACTGAAAGAACACAAAAAAAGACTGTGCCTAACACACGTGGGGTGGAAATGAATGAGTGCAAGGGATGGGTTGTTGCGTTCCATTGCTGAGATAGGTTGAGGGCTTGTGCAGGTCGGTTCAAGCACCGGAAAGCTATAGAAAAATAACTATTCTTGAACCTAGTGGTGTGTGAATTCAGGCTTCTGTAACTCTTAACTAATGGTAGCAATGAGCAGAGGGCATGGCCCAGTTGGTGGGGATTCTAGATGATAATGGCGCCTTCCTGAGGCAGCACCTCACGTAGATTACAGGGAAGAGGGGTCATAAATGGATTCTGTGAGTCAGCATAGGCTGAAATAGCTTCCAACTATGTCATGTGGAAATATTGAATAATAAATAGTTTCCATCCCTAAACTGCCCACTACTGTAAAAATATCAATGCAAACTATATTAACTGCATGCAATAATACCAAGCACGTTACCCACTTGTTTGGGCCCACACAATGCGACCCCCAGCGTTTCAGCCGTTGGCACTTCTCCTTAATTAAGCTGTGCTGGCAGTACCCCTGCGGAGAGGGGAACGGTGTTGATATACCTGCCCCATGACCTCTCAGCATCACAGATACTCATTTGGATGTGTTATCAGTTGATCCCATCCCTTCCCTTGGTCCTTTAACATTTACAATCCCACAGTGGGTGTGGGCTTTAGTCCAGTACAAGATTGCCCGCAAACTAACTTGTGGGACTGGATTTTAAACACATGTGAGGGTAGCAGCGCGGATGGGAATGACAGATTTGATGAAAGTCACTAAACACAGCAAGCCTGCTGAAGCTGTTTCCATGGTGACAACATTGCAAGGAGTGAAGCTTATTTTAATATTCAGGCTGGGCTTGGAGCTAGCCAGCTGTGCAATAATAATGAAGCCAGAGAGGAATACAGAACGCAACTGAGGAGGTCGTTTGGCCCATCCTGCTGATGCAGGCACTTGGTGAAGACTCACCAATTCGTTCTATCCCCATTCTTTCCTCTGCTCTTGTCACAATGTAACCACATCAAATAATTATCCAGCTCCCTTGACACCACTTCCAATGCTCTTTCATGCATGCATTTCACAAATGGGGTGGAAGATCTGCAGGACACCTACTCCTTTAGGTCCTCAGTGCCAGACTCAGTCCCAAACAAACCTCCTTACCCTAAGCACCACATAGAAGGCTTCAGAACTGGGATAGGGACAGATTCCTCAACTTGGAATCTGTGGAATACTTACCTACTTATGACACAGAGGAAGGCCATTCAGCTGAGCAAGTCCATGCTAGTTCCCAGCAGAGCAACCATTCCTACCCCTTTATTTCCCTGTATCCCACATCTGATCTCTCGCAAATGTATAAAACCATCCCGATTTTCCTAATGCCCAGCAACTCGGGACATTTACAGCAGCCAATGATACTGGCAAAGCACACTTACTTGCGATCTGGGAGGAAACAGGAACACTCTGGGAACATATTGGAGAAAGAACGTGCAAACTCCAGAAAGCTCCAGAGGTCAGGATTGAACCTGCGCTGGAAAGTTGTTGAGTTCTAGTTTTCATGTTCTAGTGAAAAGCCAATGACCTGAGGATGAAAGATTTTTGGGGACTGAGATTAATGATTCAAAGCTTGGATAGGAAGATGGGTAAAGGAAGTCAGGAGGAATGATGGAGGAAGGTCAAGGGGCCCAATGGCCTCCTCCTGCTTCTAATCACCGCTTGGTCTGAATCCTGGTATCCACTCCCCATCAGCACTGGGAGTACCTTCACTGGAAGAGCCACAGCAATTTGTCTGAAGAAGGGTCTCGACCCGAAATGTCACCTATCTCCTTCGCTCCTTAGATGCTGCTGCACCCGCTGAGTTTCTCCAGCTTTTTGTGTAACCCGCAATTTTTCCCTACCTTCTGAAGGGCAATTAGAGATGGGCAAAAAACGCTGGCCTTGCCAGCAATGCCCAAATCTCAAAAAAAAAGAATTAAAACTATCGATGTTCCCGTGAAACTCACATCACAGCCCACCAATGGACCTAATTACTCCTTGCTTTTTCACATCAAGATTAGGAGAAGGATTATGCTACTCAACCATTGGATCCTGCTCCACCTTTCAAGTAGATCTTGGCTAATCTGATATTAACCTCCTGCCGATCACCAGTAACCTTACAACCGCTTTGCCTACCAGGCATTTATTCACCTTTGCCTTTCAAATATTTTGCTTCCATTTCTCTTCAATGATAATGAAGTACTTTGAAAGATTGGCAATGGTCCTGATCTGTGCCAAACCTCTGGACAATATTGGCCTCCTGCAATATGCATTCAGGAAAAGTAGATATGTGGAGGATGCCATTTTCCTTGTAAAACACCCAGCTCTGGATCACTTTGATAATAAGAATACTCGTGTCAGGATGCTATTCATTGATTCTAACCCAATCTTCAACTCCATCATACGCACCCCCAAGATGCTCACCCCCAAACTTCTGGACCTTGCCCTTGGGCCTCCATCTGCAACTGGCTTCTGGACCTCCTGACCTTAGAATTGGTCAGCAAGATGAAATACTTTGAGAGGAAGAGAGGAGTTGAACGCAACCCCATCCTCATCAACTGAGCTGCTGTAAAGATGTCAGTTCAGGTTCAGGGTCATAGGCATCCATATCACCATCAACCCAACCTGATCATTTCACAATGATAAAGTAATCAAAATGTTTTTGCATTTTGGTATATATAACAGCAAATTAATCGAATCTAATCTTTGGGGAAGAGAGATCCAAAGACCCAGGACCATTTAACTTTGCCATTTGCCTTTGTGACCATTTTTAAATACAGACCTAGTTCTAGATTGTCACACGCCTCATCCACTCCACAGGAGCTTCTGCTTTGTCTCATCTCACTGCAACACTGCATCCCTCCTCAGGTTTATAACCATCTTCCCTTTAAATGGACATATAACGTGCTGAGCAGTGCAATTCTATATTGCCCACTAGCCCCCCTCTCTGGGACGCGTAGATTCATAGAGTTATACAACATGGAAACTGGTCCCCAGTCCCAACTCATGAATGCTGACCAAGATGCATATCTAAGCCAATCCCATTTGCCTGTATTTGGCTCATATCCCTCTAAACCTTTGTTATCCACATACTAGTCCAAATGTTGTACTTGTGCCTGCCGCCACACCTCCTCCGGCAGCTCATTCCACATGCCCAGCTCTGTCTGTGTGTAGAACCTGCCGCTCGGATCCCCTTTCAAACTGTCCCCTCTCACCTTAAATTAATGCCCTCCATTGAGACTAGAAAAGCTGCGACTCTCTATCCTATCTGTGCCTCTCACCATTTGATAAACTTCTGTAAGGTTATTACCTCATCTAGTCACAAAGTACTTGTGGTTGTTGCTGTTGTTCATCACCCGTTGTCGAGTAAAACGTCGACATCCCATCTTGAGTGTCGCCATGTAGACAAAGTTGGCTGATTGGACCAATCAGCTGATTGAGCTGATTAGTGCTCAAAACATCAGTCCACACAAATGACAGAGGTGTCGGTTGGTTTAGATTTAGTTCTTGATGTTCTAGATTCTCTTTTCCCCTTTCCTCCGTCCATTCTAGCTTCCACCTATGAGTGAGCGCTGTTTTTTATATGGGTAAGCCAAACTGGACGGCTCAAGGTGTGTTGTTCTCACTAATGTGTGTTGCTATTGAAATTCTGCTGGGATGTTGTAAGGCTTGGGGAGAGTGGATGTGGAGAGGATGTTTCTTCTAGTGGTAGAGCCCAGGACTGGAGGTCATAGCATCAGAATAAAAGGATGTTCCTTTAGGAAGGAGATGAAGAGGAATTTCTTTAGCCAGAGGCTGGTGAATTTGTGGAATTCTTTGCCACAGAAGGCTGTGTGGGGGAATCAGTAGGGGGCGCCGTCGAGTATGGCTGCCCTGCCAGCAGCTGTTAGTCTTTTCACTCTTTTTTTAATTTTTAGTTGGTTAAAAGTGGTTTTTTTTTAGAGCTTTTAGTCTTTTTTATGTGGGGGGTGGGGGGGTGGGAATTTTCTCAGTACCTACCTAGTCGGAGAACAGGCTTTTCTCCGGGCCGTATCATCGCCCTTTCTCGCGGCCTACCGGCAGTCAGGAGCAGCGTTTCCTGCCGGGACCGGCCAGGACTTCAGCTTCGGGATGGTACACAGCGCTGGAGCGCGATCATGGAGCGGGTGATGCCTTGCCCGGGTCGCCGTGCGGTGGGCTCCGGAGGGCTGGGAGCGCCGACTGTAACATAACGGAATTGCGGTCTGCGGTCTGTGGAGCTCCCAGCCGCGGGCGGGCGGCGCTGAGCTTTAAACACCGCGGAGCCTGGGATCTGACGATGAGATCGCCAGAGTCGGAGCTCCGACCGGCGCGGTCCGTGGACTGCGGGAGCTGCGAACTCCGGGGAGGAAGCAGCCGCTCCAGACACTCTGGGCCGCTGAGAGTGTTCACCCGATGCCAGAACTCCATCATCCGGCGAGTGGGCCTGAAGCATCGGGATGTCGTAGCGGCGACTGCAGAGGCCTCAATAGGCCCGACTATGGGTGAACTGGGGATGGGACGGGACTTTGTTGCCTTCCCCCACAGTGGGAACCATTGTGGGGGGGTGTTTTTATGTTCACTATTAAATTCTTTAACGTTGTGTTTTTTATCTTTATTTGTGTGCTGCAATGGCAAGTCACATTTCACTACACCAATTGGTGTATGTGATACTAAATGTCCTTTGTCCTTTGTCCTGTGGAGGCCAAGTCAATGGATATATTTTAAGGCAGAGATGGATCGATTCTTGATTAATGTGGGTGTCAGGGTTTATGGAGAGGGCAGGAGAATGGGGTTGAGGGGACAGATAGATCAGCCATAACTGAATGGTAGAGTAGACTTTTGATGGGCCAAATAGCCTAATTCTGTTCCTATCACTTGTGAACTTATTAAAAAGATTAGCCAGTCAGATTTGGAGCTTTACGCTGCCAGTTCGCTGAGAGTGTGTGTTGCAGTCTGGACTGGGATGTTTGGCCATTGTAAGATGTCAAATTGACTGATTCCGGTTGCTGGGTTGGGCTCGATCTCCACCAGAGGTGGCAGGAAGCTCATTGATGAATGCTAGATGCCTGAGCCATTACCAAGAGGCAGGCCAATTATATAAGCTATTTAAAGGCGCCTCCTGTGGCCACATCCGCATTGTCAATTAGGGCTGGCATGTGGGAGTGAAAGGCAAGGGAAAATCAATCAGGTCAAGGAATGATTGTTTTTGTCTCTGTGGGGGTGTGCTTGCTGAATGAATGAATCATTTTCCTTCCCTGGGAGCGTGGTTCTGTATCACCATGTTACTGGGCAAAAAACCTAGCAGCAAAGAGTCCAATGATTTTCCACTCCTCTATCAGGTCCTCCCTCAAATCTGGAGGGCGTAGGTTTAGGGCAAGGGGTAGGAGACTTACATAGAACATAGAACATTACAGTACAGTACAGGGGCAGGCCGTTCAGCCCTCTATGTCTGTGCAAAACGTGAAGCGAAGGTAAACTAATCTTATCTGCCTGTGCATGATCCAGTGTGGAAAATTGGTCCCTCAGCCCAATGGGTCTCTGCCGTCCAGCGACCATCCTGTACACTAGCACAATCCTGCGCACCAGGGACCATTTACACAAGCCAATTAAACTACAAACCTATACGTCTTTGGACGGAGGGAGGAAACCGGAGTGTCCGGAGGAAACCCATGTGGTCAAAGGATGAAAGAACAATCTTTGTAGTGAGAGCACATGTGATCAGGATCAAAGCCTGGTCTCTTGGGCTGCAAGGCAGCAACTCTACCACAACGCCCCCACCGCTAAGCCACAGTGTGTCTAAACGCCACCATCATATTTACCTCCTGGCTGTGTTCCTTGATCTCCTTTAAACTTTTCCTCTTTCACCTTAATATTATGGGGCGACACAGTGGCACAACGGTTATATCTGGACTTTCAGAAGGCTTTCGACAAGGTCCCACATAAGAGATTAGCATACAAACTTAAAGCACACGGTATTGGGGGTTCAGTATTGATGTGGATAGAGAACTGGCTGGCAAACAGGAAGCAAAGAGTAGGAGTAAACGGGTCCTTTTCAGAATGGCAGGCAGTTACTAGTGGGGTACCGCAAGGCTCAGTGCTGGGACCCCAGCTATTTACAATATATATTAATGATTTGGATGAGGGAATTGAATGCAACATCTCCAAGTTTGCGGATGTCACGAAGCTGGGGGGCAGTGTTAGCTGTGAGGAGGATGCTAGGAGGCTGCAAGGTGACTTGGATAGGTTGGGCGAGTGGGCAATTGCATGGCAAATGCAGTATAATGTGGATAAATGTGAGGTTATCCACTTTGGTGGCTAAAACAGGAAAGTAGACTATTATCTGAATGGTGGCTGATTAGGAAAAGGGGAGATGCAACGAGACCTGGGTGTCATGGTGCGTCAGTCATTGAAAGTAGGCATGCAAGTACAGCAGGCAGTGAAGAAAGCGAATGGTATGTTAGCATTCATAGCAAAAGGATTTGAGTATAGAAGCAGGGAGGTTCTACTGCAGTTGTACAGGGTCTTGGTGAGACCACACCTGGAGTATTGCGTACAGTTTTGGTCTCCAAATCTGAGGAAATACATTCTTGCCATAGAGGGGGTACAGAGAAGGTTCACCAGACTGATTCCTGGGATGTCAGGACTTACATATGAAGAAAGACTGGATAGACTCGGCTTGTACTCGCTAGAATTTAGAAGATTGAGGAGGGACCTTATAGAAACTTACAACATTCTTAAGGGGTTGGACAGGCTAGATGCAGGAAGATTGTTCCCGATGTTGAGAAAGTCCAGAACAAGGGGTCACAGTTTAAGGATAAGGGGGAAATCTTTTAGGACCGAGATGAGAAAAACATTTTTCACACAGAGTGTGGTGAGTCTCTGGAATTCTCTGCCACAGAAGGTAGTTGAGGCCAGTTCATTGGCTATATTTAAGAGGGAGTTAGATGTGGCCCTTGTGGCTAAAGGGATCAGTGGGTATGGAGAGAAGGCAGGTACAGGATACTGAGTTGGATGATCAGCCATGATCATATTGAATGGCGGTGCAGGCTCGAAGGGCCGAATGGCCTACTCCTGCACCTATTTTCTATGTTTCTATGTTTCCATGTTTACAGCACCAGAGACTGGGGTTCGATCCTGACCTTGGATGCCGGCTCCCTACTATATCTATGCTTCTCATAATTTTATATATTTTTATTAAATCTCCCCTCAACCTCTGACATTCCAGAGAAAACAGTCCAAGTTTGTCCAACCTCTCCTTATAATTAATGCGTGTCTTTGGAATGTGGGAGGAAACCGGAGCACCCGGACAAAACCCATGTTGTCACAGGGAGAACGTGCAAACTCCATATCGACAGCACCCGAGGTCAGGATTGAACCCAGGTCTCTGGCACTATAAAGGGCCTGTCTGTCCTACAAGCATGCAACTCCATGCGGTGAGCGCGACCTAACGTGGTCGCTTGAGCCATGTGGCGTCACGGGGCCGGTCCCACTTCGATCGCCGGAGCCGTGCGGAATTGTGCAGAGTTCGTCCCGACATCGTGCTGGGCTCCGAAAAACTGACTATGTTCAAAAATTCCGCGCGGCAACGGCTTGTCGGCTCGCAGTTGCCTCGACGCATTACACACCGCTCCGACGTCGTGCCTCCGTGACCCTCTCTGTAGGTGCCTCCGTGACCCTCTATGTGTGTGGCTCCGTGGCCCTCTGTGTGTGTGCCTCTGTGCCCCTCTCTGTGTGCCCCTCTCTGTCCTGGCGAACTTACCTTAGACTTCGCTCCAAGTTCGCCTCACTTTGCGCCGCATTGCGCCACTCGCCCAACCTCCGCGCGGCCCCCGCTGCCGGTTTGGTCGCGCTTGCCGCATGCAGGCGCATGCTGGTGGAAACGGCCCTGTACAGGGGATCACCCGACCTCCGCGCGGCCCCCGCTTCTAGTTTGATCGCGTTCATCGCATAGAGTTGCATGCTTGTAGGACAGGCCCTTAAGGCAGCAACTCTACCACTGTGCCACTGTGCCGCCCCTTTAAACATCAAACCTGATCTTGAGTAGATTCCTGTTGTGTGACCCAGGTCCTTTAGTTTAAGAACCAACTTTGTATCAAGTTTTAGATCAGTCCAGTTCACCTTGAGGAGCCAGTACCATCATTCTGCCACTCCACATTTTGTCAGTCCAACTGGGAGTGCAGATCCATTTATCAGAATATGTATCTGTCTCTCCCACTCAGTTACCCCTACCTACCTGCCACCATTCTTTGAATCATTGTGCTGGAGACTGAAGAATTCCTGTAGAGTTCAGTGTCTTGCAGAGACATGGAGCTATAGTTATACAGCACGGTAACCAGTCCTTCAGCCTAACTCATCCATGCCTGACCAAGATGTCCAAAGACAGAATGTGTGGTGACTGGCTTTGTTCATCGTCAACAAGAACATGTTGACGATGAACAAAGCCAGTCAAAGAGGAGGAAGTACTGACACTTTCGAAAAATATAAATGTGGATAAGTCTCCAGGTCCTGACAGGATATTCCCTAGGACATTGAGGGAAGTTAGTGTAGAAATAGCAGGAGCTATGACAGAAATATTTCAAATGTCATTAGAAACGGGAATAGTGCCGGAGGATTGGCGTACTGCTCATGTTGTTCCATTGTTTAAAAAGGGTTCAAAGAATAAACCTAGCAATTATAGACTGGTTAGTTTGATGTCAGTGGTGGGCAAATTAATGGAAAGGATACTTAGAGATAATATACATAAGCATCTGAATAAACAGGGTCTGATCAGGAACAGTCAACATGGATTTGTGCCTGGAAGGTCATGTTTGACAAACCTTGAATTTTTTGAAGAGGTTACTAGGGAAATTGATGAGGGTAAAGCAGTGGATGTTGTCTATATGGATTTCAGTAAGGCCTTTGACAAGGTTCCCCATGGAAGGTTGGATAAGAAGGTTCAATCTTTGGGTGTTAATGGCGGAGCAGCAAGATGGATTCAACAGTGGCTGAATGGGAGATGTCAGAGAGTAATGGTGGATGGCTGTTTGTCAGGTTGGAAGCCGGTGACCAGTGGGGTGCCTCAGGGATCTGTGTTGGGCCCACTGTTGTTTGTCATGTACATCAATGATCTGGATGATGGGGTGGAAAATTGGATAAGTAAGTATGCAGATGATACTAAGATAGGTGGTGTTGTGGACAGAGAGATTTGGGCCATTTGGAAGAGTGGGCTGAAAGATGGCAGATGGAGTTTAATGCTGATAAGTGTGAGGTGCTACATCTTGGCAGGACAAATCAAAATAGGACGTTCATGGTAAATGGTAGGGAATTGAGGAATGCTGTGGAACAGAGGGATCTAGGAATAACTGTGCATAGTTCCCTGAAGGTGGAATCGCATGTAGATAGGGTGGTAAAGAAAGCTTTTGGTGTGCTGGCCTTTATAAATCAGAGCATTGAATATAGGAGTAGGGAAATAATGTTAAAATTGTACAAGGCATTGGTGAGACCAATTCTGGAGTATGGTGTACAATTTTGGTCGCCTAATTATAGGAAGGATGTCAACAAATTAGAGAGAGTACAGAGGAGATTTACTAGAATGTTGCCTGGGTTCCAGCAATTAAGTTACAGAGAAAGGTTGAACAAGTTAGGTCTTTATTCTTTGGAGCGCAGAAGGTTAAGGGGGGACTTGATTGAGGTCTTTAAAATGATGAAAGGGATAGACAGAGTTGACGTGGATAAACTTTTCCCATTGAGGGTAGGGAAGATTCAAACAAGAGGGCATGACATGAGAATTCAGGGACAGAAGTTTAGGCGTAACATGAGGGGGAACTTCTTTACTCATAGAGTGGTGGCTGTGTGGAATGAGCTTCCAGCAGAAATGGTGGAGGCAGGATCGATTTTAACATTTAAAAGTAAAGTGGATAGGTATCTGGACGGGAAGCGAATGGAGGGGTATGGTCTGAGTGCAGGTAGATGGGACTAGGGGAAAATAAATGGTCGGCACGGACTGGAAGGGCCGAGAGGGCCTGTTTCCGTGCTGTCATGGTTATATGGTTATATGGTTATATGTGTAGCCTCTCATGCCTGACCCTACATGGTTGGCCTGAGCATGGTCTCAATGCCCCACTGAGTTCCTGCATTGGTGGAAAAGCAACAAACTAAGTCATATTTGCAACAAAAGCATTTCATTACAATGGTCTGGAAAACGCTTTACAAGGTCACCATTGTTGACATTGCTGTACTCCCGTTAAAATGTCCGTTTGGTGCGTGGTTCTTTGTCATTCAAACCTTAGTTAGACATTCTGGCGAAAACAATCTTCAAACTAATCTTGTGCCCAGTGTATTTAAGGCAGGCAACGCTATCCAGAGATGAGCAACCAGTACATATTGTCCCTAGGCTAAATTATAGTGCAACAGATGTTCTACTGCAATTAATTATGCGCCATAAACATGCAGTCGGCCATGAAGTGGTTTTCAGCAAAGTTACTCAGAATCTGGCATCTATTTATGATAGCTAGAATAAATCAGAACATTTTGGAAGCACTCGACAGTCATAGCAGTACAGTATATTGCATGGAGTCAGATTATTCAGCCAACCTTGTCTATGCCCACCAAGTTGTTTTACGAGGGCTTGTTCCATTTGCTTGCATTTGGCCCAACTAACACTGAACCCTTCCTATCCATATATCTGTCCAAAGGTCTTTTGAAAATCCTTATTGTATCTGCTTCCATAGCTTCCTCTGGTAGATCATTCCAGAACGGAATACACTCTGAGTGAAAAAGTCGCTCTTGACGTTGTCTTGAATCTCTCTCCTCTCACCTTAAGCCTGTGCCCTCTCGTTTTGGTGTCCTCTGTACTGGATAACGCATTGTGACTGTGGGCAGGTCAGGCTCTTGGGTGTGGAAAGGGAAACAAACGTAACATTTCAGATCAAAGATGCTCCTGATCGAGGATTGTTGAAGGCTCTTCGCAGTACAGTTTAGAGTTTAGTTTAGAGGTGCGGTCTAGAAACAGGCCCTTTGGCCACCAGGTTCACACCACTCCCTATTATCCGTTCACTGTAGTTATACGTTACCCCACCTTTATTCATTAGGTGCCAATTAACCTACATGCACACATCTTTGGGAGGTGAAAGGAAACCAAGCACCTGGAGGACGCCCATGTGGTCACAGGGAGAAGGTGCAACTCCACACAGACAGCACCCGTAGTCGGGAACAAACTTGGGGTTCTGGCACTGTCAGGGCAGTGACTCTACCAGCTGTAACACTGTGCTGCCCATCCTATTAACTCTGGGGTCATACAGCTACATGGACCAGAAACAATTCAGCCCAAGTTGAATTCAGAATGGAAGTTGGGAGGTCATGTTGCAGTTGTATAAGGTGTTGGTGAGGCCACATTTAGAGTATTGTGTTCAGTTCTGGGCACCGTGTTATAGGAAAGATGTTGTCAAGCTGGAAAAGGTACAGAGAAGATTTACAAGGATATTGCCAGGACTAGAAGGTCGGAGATATATACAGAGGTTGAGTCCTCTATTCCTTGGAATGCATGAGGATGAGGGGTGATCTTATAGAAGTGTATACAATCTTGAGAGTAATAAATTGGGTAGATACAGAGTCTCTTGCCAGGAATAGGTGAATCGAAGACCAGAGGACATAGGTTTAAGGTGAAGGGGAAAAGATTTAATAGGAATCCGAGGGTTAGGTTTTTCGCACAATGGGTGGTGGATGTATGGAGCAAGCTGCCAGAGGAGGTAGTTGAGGCAGGGACAATCCCAACATTTAAGAGTTAAAGAAGGAACTGCAGATGCTGGAGAATCAAGGGTACACAAAAGGCTTCAGACTGAAGAAGGGTCTCGACCTGAAACATCGCCTATCTCCTTCGCTCCTTAGATGCTGCTGCACCCGCTGAGTTTCTCCAGCCTTTTGTGTACCCCCAACATTTAAGAAGCAGTTAGACAGGACAGGTTTGGAGGGATATGGACCAAATACTGGCAGGTGGGACTAGTGTAGCTGGGACATGTTGTCAGATGTGGGCAAGTTGGGCCGAAGGGCCTGTTTCCACGCTATATCACTCCATGACTCTATGACTCGATGGCACCAGTCTGACCATCACCCACCAATTTACACTAATCCTGCATTAATCCACTTTTATTCTCTCCACATTGCATTAACACCCACAGATTCTACAGCCCACCTACACACTATTGGGTAGTTTAGAGCTGCCAATTAACCTACTAGCCTGCATTCTTTGGGATGTGGGAGGAAACCGGAGCTCCTGGGGGAAACCTACATGGTCACTCGGAGAATATGCAAACTTCTCACTGATAGTATTGAAGTCTGTAGTGAACCCACATCACTCGCAGGCAGCATCTGTATCAGCTGCCCACTGTGACACCATCAAAACTGTGTTTCACTCTCCCCAGACACTGTCTGGTCTTTTTCCAGCATTCTCTGTTTTGATTCCAGTTGTCCAACTGTTGCTTTTTATTTAATTTTAATTTACATTGGACAATAAGTAGGGTCCTTTGCCACCAATAAAATTTGTTTTGAGATGCAATCCTTTCCAAGAGAAGCATTGCAGCCAGTTTAAGCAGAGCAGGCTCCAGAAAGCAGGAGGTGATATTGACCTGGCAGGCGTTTTTTAGCTGGTGATGAAGGGTTGAATACTGGCCAGAACTCAAGGCATAATGCCTCTGCTTTTCTTCACCATATTCCCAGGAAACGTTACCAAGTCCCACTGAAAGTGGTCTCATTTCAATGTCTCATATGAAAGATATGTTCCTACTCCCTATTTTCCTTTTAGTAAGCATGGCCATACCACCAAGGTGACTTGATGTAAGGTGATCAGACACAGGTATATTCCTTGTCAGAACCAGGTAACATAGAAACATAGAAACATAGAAAAATAGGTGCAGGAGTAGGCCATTCGGCCCTTTGAGCCTGCACCGCCATTCAATGTGATCATGGCTGATCATCCAACTCAGTATCCCGTACCTGCCTTCTCTCCATACCCCCTGATCCCCTTAGCCACAAGGGCCACATCTAACTCCCTCTTAAATATAGCCAATGAACTGGACTCAACTACCTTCTGTGGCAGAGAATTCCAGAGAATCACCACTCTCTGTGTAAAGAATGTTTTCCTCATCTCGGTCCTAAAGGAATTCCCCCTTATCCTTCGACTGTGACCCCTTGTTCTGGACTCCCCCAACATCGGGAACAATCTTCCAGCATCTAGCTTGTCCAACCCCTTAAGAATTTTGTAAGTCTCTATAAGATCCCCCCTCAATCTTCTAAATTCCAGCGAGTACAAGCCGAGTCTATCCAATCTTTCCTCATATGAAAGTCCTGACATCCCAGGAATCAATGTGGCATTATAGCTGGAGCTGCAGAGTTCAGATGCATCTATTCAACATGCATGAAAAGGAGAGAGTTAACTGCTTCAAATTCATGTTCATAAGTTGTAGGAACAGAATTAGGCCATTTGGCCCATCAAGTCAACTGCGTCATTCAATCATGACTGATTTATCTTTCCCGCGCAACCCCATTCTCCTGCCTTCACCCCATAACTCGTGATAACCTTACTAATCAAGAATCTGTCCGTAAATCTCATCCATTGATTTGGCTGCCACTGCCCTCTGTGGCAATGAATTCACAGATTCTCCACCCTCTGACTGAATACATTCCTTCTCATCGCCTTTTTGAAGGTATGTCCTTTATTCTGAGGCTGTGGCCTCTGGTCCTAGACTCTCCCATTAATGGAAACTTCCTCTCCACATCCAGGCCTTTCACTTTTGTTGTGTATTAACATCTCAGATAACTTGTCCAGGGCCCAGCACATAGATGAAATCACAACAAGCACGCTAATGCCTCAACGTTCTTAGAAGTTTAAAAAGGTTCAGCATGTTATCAGTTATGAAATTAGGCAAGTCACCATATACTCCAACACACTTCAATAGATGGACTGTTAGAAGTGTCATGACCTTTTATAGCAAGTCCATGCACAAGAACTTCAGTGGCTGTGGAGAGCGATGGATTCATAGGCACAGCCATTTCTCCTTTGAAAGCATCAAAGGAGAAATTGGGCAGGAGGTACAGAAGCCTTAAGTCCCACACCACCAGGTTCAGGAACAGTTACTTCCCTACAACCGACCTGAACGATCCTAATCCCATCTCCAGCACGGAACATTGTGGACCACCACAGATCTCTTGTAGCACCATGGACTTGTTTTCTAATTGTGTTTTGTACTAATGTCTTGTTTTCGCATGGTCTTATTCTGTTCACACTCTTGTCTTTTTTATATATAATTTATATTTCTGCATGTCCTTTGAGTCAATGTGCATGTCACACTCACCAGCCCATCCTTGTTCCCTTCAATGTATTGCTATCAATAGACAATAGACAATAGGTGCAGGAGGAGGCCATTCGGCCCTTCTAACCAGCACCGCCTTCAATGTGATCATGACTGATCATCCACAATCAGTACCCCATTCCTGCCTTCTCCCCATATCCCTTGACTCCACTATCTTTAAGAGCTCTATTTAACTCTATATAACCATATAACAATTACAGCACGGAAACAGGCCTTCTCGGCCCTTCCAGTCCATGCCGACCATTTATTTTCCCCTAGTCCCATCTACCTGCACTCAGACCATACCCCACCATTCCCTTCCCGTCCATATACCTATCCACTTTACTTTTAAATGTTAAAATCGATCCTGCCTCCACCACTTCTGCTGGAAGCTCATTCCACACAGCCACCACTCTCTGAGTAAAGAAGATCCCCCCTCATGTTACCCCTAAACTTCTGTCGCTTAATTCTCATGTCATGCCCTCTTGTTTGAATCTTCCCTACCCTCAATGGGAAAAGCTTATCCACATCAACTCTGTCTCTCTCTTGAAAGCATCCAGAGAACCGGCCTCCACCGCCCTCTCAGGCAGAGAATTCCACAGACTCACAACTCTCTGTGTGAAAAAGTAATTCCTCATCTCCATTCTAAATGGCCTACCCCTTATTCTTAAACTGTGGCCCCTGGTTCTGGACTCCCCCAACATCGGCAACATGTTTCCTGCCTCTAGTGTGTCCAAATCCTTAATAATCTTGTATGTTTCAATGAGAGCCCCTCTTGCCCTTCTAAATACCAGAGTATACAAAGCCCAGCTGCTCCATTCTATCAACATATGACAGTCCCGCCATCCCAGGAATTAGCCTTGTGAACCTACGCTGCACTCCTTACAGTTCACCATCCTTCCAACCTCCACAGCCTCACTATTGGAAACTGTGCCAAATAAGTCCAAGTGTAATTCAGGTACAGGAAGGAGCAAGCACAGCACCCTGTGAGGAAACACATGGCTCTTCCCAGCCTCACAAAAGCACAGACAACATTCCACGTAGACTCCTCATCCCACCAGTCTGAAGAAGGGTCTCGACCAGAAACGTCACCCATTCCTTCTATCCAAATATGCTGCCTGTCCCGCAGAGTTGCTCCAGCATTTTGTGTCTATCCACAAGTAGACAAGTAGTCCACCTGATCTCCTGTTATCTGGTGTGTAACAGATTATCAAAGGTCGCGAAGGTAAAAGATGACGCACAAACCAGGCTCTGTTTTATTCTTGGAAAGAGAAACGTAATTAATATTTCAGGAGAAGCCATCTGGTTGAAAGTTGAAAATTTAATCGCAGAAAATACACTTTCTCCGAATCTGCCAGTTCTGCTCTAAGTCATCCAACGTTAATATTTCCTCTCTCCCCTCTCATGACCTTCACATATGTTCTCTCTTGGCAGCTCCCTCATACCTTCAATAACCAGATACCTTCAATAGACACCTTCAATACCCAAATGCCTTCAATAACAGATTATCACCACAGTAATATGTACTGTAGATACAAGGAACTGGAAATGCTGGTTTACAAATAAAAGGGCAATATATTCTGCAATAACTCAGCAGGTGAGGCAACATCGCTGGAGAACATGGAGAGGTGACCTTTTGGCAATAACAATATCAATAATTTTGCAATGACTTTTAATTTTACTAATTTCCATTTTCTTAGAAGTGGATTCAAGCTCAGCTGTGGGTTTGAACTGCCCTCCAGACTGCCAATCTGAGATGATACTGTGCGTGATGTACAATAAATCTATCACAACATGAAGCTCCTGATAAAGACTCCCCATGATTCTTTGATTTTGTTTCTGATTCTAATTCCGATTCTGATCTTGATTCCGCACCTCTGTTTATAGAGTCCATGCACCCATGAACTTTTTAAAAACTTCCATCTACCGAACTTGGGCTCTTTGTTTATTAAACAAACTATGTGCACATGACCCCAGATTTTCCTGTTCCTGGCAATAAAGCCAAAAAGATAGAGTCATAGAATTATACAGCAGGGAAACAGGCCCTTTGGTCCAACTCGACCATGCTATCAAAGATGTCCACCTGAGCTAGTTCCACTTCCCTGCGGTTAACAAATATTGTTTAAATATCATAATTGTATCTTTCTCCACAACTTCCTTTGGCAGCCAGATCCATGTACGCACCACCCTCTGTGGGACTTCACAGATCCCCTTCAATATTTTCCTTCTCACTTCAAAACATTTAATTTTAGACGTCCCTACCCTGGGGAAAAGATAGTGACCGTTCACCTTATCCATTCCTCTCATGATTTTGTACATTTCTATAAGGTCACCCCTTAGCTTCCTAAGGACAATAAAGCCCAGCCTTTCCTTAAAAGGCAGATGCTCACTCCAGTATTGTCCATCCCATCTACCTAGAAGTAGCTTATCTGCTCCACACTGAGTAAATGCCTCTTGGCATCTCCAAGGTATGATAGTCACCCTGACCAACAGACCTATACACTGTTCTCCCCACCCTGTTCCAGTAATGAGAGCCAGTTGCCATGGACCTCCAGCCTGTGAATCCAGCTCAGCGAGGGCCTGTGCTGCTCACTGCTCCCCTGGAGTTCTGGCTATTCCAGGCTGTGAACTCCATCCCTTGGGGTGAAAGGAGACTCCAAGTTAGACACAACAAGACCCCACAATGAGATCACATCTAGATGATGGGCAGAAGGTGCCCCCTACAAAACAACGACCGTGCAATCCCTCAAACAAATAACAAAGTGCTAGAGGAACTCAGGGGATCGGGAGGAAAAGGATGGACAAGGTTTCAAGATTTGGATCCTGCTTCAGACTGATGGAGAACGGGGAGAAACCTGGAAATGAGAGGTGGGGGTGAGGCAAAGTCTATCTAAGTGACAGGTCGCTATGTGTGGTGGGATGTCACTGCCAAATACGTGGAGATAATATCAAAGGACCTAGGATGAAAGGAGTCAAAAGGGTGTAAGATAAGGACAGAAGAGATTTATTTACCATTTATTATCTAAATGGTGGCCGATTAGGAAAAGGGGAGATGCAGCGCGACCTGGGTGTCATGGTACACCAGTCATTGAAAGTAGGCATGCAGGTGCAGCAGGCAGTGAAGAAAGTGAATGGTATGTTAGCCTTCATAGCAAAAGGATTTGACTATTAGAGCAGGGAGGTTCTACTTCAGTAGTACAGGGTCTTGGTGAGACCACACCTGGAGTATTGCGTACAGTTCTGGTCTCCAAATCTGAGGAAGGACATTATTGCCATAGAGGGAGTGCAGAGAAGGTTCACCAGACTGATTCCTGGCATGTCAGGACTGTGTTATGAACAAAAACTGCATAGACTCGGTTTATACTCTCTAGAATTTAGGAGATTGAGAGGGGATCTTATAGAAACTTACAAAATTCTTAAGGGGTTGGACAGGCTAGATGCAGGAAGATTGCTCCCGATGTTGGGGAGGTCCAGGACAAGGGGTGACAGCTTAAGGATAAGGGGGAAATCCTTTAGGGCCGAGATGAGAAGGACATTTTTCACACAGAGAGTGGTGGGTCTCTGGAACTCTCTGGCACAGAGGGTAGTTGAGGCTAGTTCATTGGCTATATTTAAGAGGGAGTTAGATGTGGTCTTTGTGGCTAAGGGGATCAGAGGGTATGGAGAGAAGGGATCAGAGGGTATGGAGAGAAGGGATCAGAGGGTATGGAGAGAAGGGATCAGAGGGTATGGAGAGAAGGGATACTGAGTTGGATGATCAGCCATGATCATATTGAATGGCGGTGCAGGCTCGAAGGGCCGAATGGCCTACTCCTGCACCTAATTTCTATGTTTCTATGTTTCTATGTTTAAGAGAAGGAGTGAAATGTAAATGGATATGGGTGGAAGGGGGAACGGGTGGGAAGAGAAACAATGGGAAATAAATGAATAATGGGGTCTTGGAGATGGAGGGTGGATAGAGGTGGGGAAAGGAGCATGGTGATGGGCACAGTGGGAGAAAGGTTTGCAGATCAGGGGAGGGGGTGAGGAATTAGTTGGTCAATGTTTCTGCCAACGGGTTGGAGGCTTGCCAAGCAAGAAATAGGTGCTGTTCCTCCAGATGGTTCCTCCAGTTCCTCCAGATGGTGTGTTGTCTCATTCTGGCAATGTAGGAGGCACAGGGCAGAAAGGTCAGTATGTGAATGGGAAGAGGAGTTACTGAAAAATGGTTAACAAATGGGAGTTCCAGCTGGCCTTGGTAGACGGAGCAGGTGTTTGGCTCTCATCTCTGGTGGAAGGGCCTCAGTTCAATGACCCAATAGAGGGAAGATGCTTCCTTAAAGCAACACATGGCAGCCACACCACTGCCCCTCCAACATCAGTTCTGTCCCTCCCACACTGCAGCGTTCCTTTAGTACTGCCCTTCTCAAAGTGCAGCACACCCTCTCTGTACTGCCCCTCACACAATGCAGTGCTCTTTCAGTGCTGGCCGGCTCACAGTTCAGCAGTCCCACAAATCTGCCCTCCAACAGAGCAGGATCCCACCAGTGCTGCCCCACACACAGTGCCACTGCTACTCACAGTGCAGCACTCCCTCAAAACTGTGCATGCAACAGTGGAGTGCTCGCTTCAGAATCTGTGACCAGACTTAATCCCCCAGCTGTCACCTTGCAGGAGTTTGCACGTGATGTGGGAATAGACCGTGTTCTTTGGACTTTAGTACTTTAGATAGACAGCACAGAAGCAGGCCCATCAGCCCATCGAGTCTGTGCCGACCAGCGATCACCCTGTACACTAGCACCATCCTACACATTAGGGCCAATTTACACTCTTTCTGAAGCCAATTCGCCTGCAAACCTGCACATTTTTGGAGTGTGGGAGGAAGCCAAGCACCTGGAGAAAACCCACGCTGTCACAGGGAGAACGTGCAAACTCTGTACAGACAGCACCCGTAGTCAGGATCGAACCCGGGTCTGTGGCGCTGTGAGGCAGCAACCCTACAGCTGCGCCACTGTGCCGCCCACTCCTGCACGACATGACTGACAGTATTGCTCATGGAGGGCTGAATGGCCCGCAGGGACGACTATTTCACACCAGCAGCTGAAACACCATTTGTCACCTCGTGCCCAGGGCAGCCGCAGCAACCCAATACTTCACAGTGTCTGAAGAAGGGTTTCGGCCTGAAACGTTGCCTATTTCCTTTGCTCCATAGATGCTGCTGCACCCGCTGAGTTTCTCCAGCACTTTTCCATTTTCCAGCATCTGCAGTTCCTTCTTAAACACTTACAGTGTTAGTAGCCAATGTGGGAGACAGATGTTTGGTGCCTCCATGTGCCCACCTGCGGTATTGCAGACAGTGGCGATGAGCATCTGTGTGTATGGATGCTTTGTGTAAGGGAGAGACCTCTATGCTTAGGCACTCAGCTGGAACTGACTTCACTAGCACTAGGAGGGAGGGGAGGGGAGGCGGAGGGATGGTGGTGTGAGACTGGTGACCTTCAACCACTCATCTTGACGGGAACCCAAATGCATTGGGTGCACATTAATATGAAGGAGGTACATGGGAGGCTAGCTGTGCTTCACCAAGTCACCAGGTTCAGATGGAATGGATGCTCCAGGAGGATGAGGGGTGAGGGGTGTGCAGGTTGTTGAATTGCTGGTCATATTCTTCCAACTAAAACCCCCACCCTCTTTCCCACCCGCTGATATACAACATTGCTAGGGAACAGGCAAATTTGAAACCCTTGTTGTTTTTAGAGTCATGGAGAGTCACAGAGTCACACAGCATAGAAACAGGCCCTTAATCCCAACTTGCCCATGCCGATCGACATGTCCCATTCACATTACCTGCGTTTGGCACATATCCCTCTAAACCTAACCTATACATGTACCCATCTAAATGTTTCTTAAACCATATAACCATATAACAATTACAGCACGGAAACAGGCCTTCTCGGCCCTTCCAGTCCGTGCCGACCATTTATTTTCCCCTAGTCCCATCTACCTGCACTCAGACCATACCCCACCATTCCCTTCCCGTCCATATACCTATCCACTTTACTTTTAAATGTTAAAATCGATCCTGCCTCCACCACTTCTGCAGGAAGATCATTCCACACAGCCACCACTCTCTGAGTAAAGAAGTTCCCCTCATGTTACCCCTAAACTTCTGTCCCTTAATTCTCATGCCATGCCCTCTTGTTTGAATCTTCCCTACCCTCAATGGGAAAAGCTTATCCACGTCAACTCTGTCTATCCCTTTCATCATTTTAAAGACCTCAATCAAGTCCCGCCTTAACCTTCTGCGCTCCAAAGAATAAAGACCTAACTTGTTCAACCTTTCCCTGTAACGTAGTTGCTGGAACCCAGGCAACATTCTAGTAAATCTCCTCTGTACTCTCTCTCTCTAAACGTTGCGATAAATTAGTTTAAATTCAATTTTTGGGATCTGTGCATTGTTGGCAATGCCAGAATTTATTTTCCATGCATAATTGCCCTTGGTAAGGTAGTGGTGAATAATCCTCTAGATGCACTGCGGTCCTTCTGATGATGGTTCCCTCACTGTTGGAGAAGGAGTTCTGCGATTTGGATCCGTGTCGATTAATGGAATGATGATGTATCTCCAAGTCAGGATGAATCGTGATTTAAAGGGAAACCTGCAGGTGGTGATGTTTCTCTTTGCCGGCTGCGCTGTCCTTGTGCTTCTTGGTGGTAACGGTGGTGAGTCTGGTTGGAGTAGCCTGGGTGAGTAACGGCAGTGTATTTTGTAGACTGTGCATAGAAACATAGAAACATAGAAAAATAGGTGCAGGAGTAGGCCATTCGGCCCTTCGAGCCTCCACCGCCATTCAATATGATCATGACTGATCATCCAACTCAGTATCCTGTACCTGCCTTCTCTCCATACCCCCTGATCCCTTTAGCCACAAGAGCCACATCCAACTCCCTCTTGAATATAGCCAATGAACTGGCCTCAACTACCCTCTGTGGCAGAGGATTCCAGAGACTCACCACTCTCTGTGTTAAGAATGTTCTCCACATCTCGGTCCTAAAGGAATTCCCCCTTATCCTTAGACTGTGACCCCTTGTTCTGGACTCCCCAACATCGGGAACAATCTTACACTTTACGCTGCCTCAAGAAAGCAGCCAACATAACCAAGGACCACTCCAATCCCATGTATTCCCTTTTACCTCATCTCCCTGGGAAACAGACAGCAAACATTCACTTTATCCATGCCTCTCATGGTCTCGTACACCTCAATAAGGTCGCCCTTCAGCATCCTACTCTCCAAAGAAAAACATACCAGCCTATCTAACATATCCCTGTAATTTAAGCCTCCAAGCCCTGGTAATATCCTGGTGACTCTCTTCAGCACCCTTTCCAACTCATTCATGGTATGATTTGCCTGGAGTTTTTCTCTGTATTTTAATACACATGACAGTATTAAACCAATACTGAGGGAGCTTGGGCCCATGTGAGTGCTGACACCTACACCTTTGATCTGGAGATACTTTGAGTTTGAATAATCAAAGGCCTGGATTGTGTGGATGTGGAGAGCCGAGGATCAGAGGCCATAGCCTCACGTTAAAAGGACGCACCTTTAGAAAGAAGATTGGGAGGAATTTCTTTAGCCAGAGGGTGGTAAATCTTTGGAATTCATTGCCACAGGTGGCTGCGGAGGCCAAGTCCTTGGATAACTTTAGAGCGGAGAATGGAGTTGAGAGGGAAAGATAGATCAGCCACGTTTGAGTGACCCGATGGGCCGAATTCTGCTCCTAAGAACTTATGAGAGGTTGAGTTTTGTTTAGTTGACAGATACAGTAGATACAGTGTGGAAACAGGCTCTTCAGCCCACCGCGTCCACTGGCAAATATTGGGTGTGTGTACGGGTGGCGCCTGATGATAAACTTGTTCCTGAAATGAGTCTTTTTAGTCCTTACCTTAAATCCATATCTTCTGTTTTTTCTTCTCAAGATTCCAGCATCTCTCGTCTCTCCACATTTTTCTTAAAATGCGATGACCCAAACTACACACAATACTCCAGGTGCATCCGAACCAACACTTTATAAAGCTGACATCCGAACCTTTACTTTCCGGGTGTACAAGTCCAAGGATAGACGCAACTGGCAACACAGTAGGTCAAATGAAGAAGGCTTGCAGGATGCGGAACAGAAGATAAGATTCAAATAGATTAAGCAGCCCCTGGTCGCCACTCTATATAATGTCATTGTATTGGAGAGATGCAGAGGGGATTCACCAGGATAATGACTGGGACAGAATGTTTCCGTTATGAGGAAAGACTGGATAGGTATGGTTTGCTTTCCTTGGTGTGGAGTAGGCTGAGGGGGAGGGGCCTGACAGAAGTGTACAAAGTGATGTACGCCATTGGCAGGGTAGGTAGCCAGAAAAATATCCCCATGGAAGACGTACCTGTATCTAAAACCAAGAGGCATAGGTTTAAGGTCAACTGTCCTTGCCCCTCCCTCTGGTTCCCTTCATCCCTGTACTTGCCCCAATGCCACTCTCCTGCACTCGTTCCTTCTCCCTACTTCTCTACCTCCCTTCCCCTTCCCTCATCCCTCATTCTGAGACTCTTCTCCCATTCAGTCTCACACACTACAGGGAGGACGTGGTTGCACATGAGAGAGTGTGGAGGAGATTCGCCAGGGGGGTACCTGGATTGGAAGACTTTGGTTAATTTGAAGAATTTGGAGAGTCTGGAATTGTTTTCCCCAGAGTGAAGGTGGTGGAGGAGTGACCTCCACAGGGGGGAGTAAAGGGCCTGTCCTACCAGCATCCGACTCCATGCGATGAGCGCGATCAAACTAGAAGCGGGGGCCGCGCGGAGGTCGGGTGATCCCTGTACAGGGCCGTTCCCACCAGCATGCGCCTGCATGCGGCAAACGCGACCAAACCGGCAGCGAGGGCCGCGCGGAGGTCGGGTGAGTGGCGCAACGCGGCGCAAAGTGAGGCGAACTTGGAGCGAAGTCTAAGGTAAGTTCGCCAGGACAGAGAGGGGCACACAGAGAGGGGCACAGAGGCACACACACAGAGGGCCACGGAGCCACACACATAGAGGGTCACGGAGGCACCTACAGAGAGGGTCACGGAGGCACGATGTCGAGACGGTGTGTAATGCGTCGAGGCGATTGCGAGCCGACAAGCCGTTGCCGCGCGGAATTTTTGAACATAGTCAGTTTTTCGCAGCCCCGCGCGATGTCGGGACGAACTCCGCACAATTCCGCACGGCTCTGGCGATCGAAGTGGGACCGGCCCCGCGACGCCGGACGGCTCAAGCGACCACGTTAGGTCACGCTCATCGCATGGAGTTGCATGCTTGTAGGACAGGCCCTAGGAATTGTTAGAAGCATCAGAAAATAAGAGATTGAAGGCGAGAGGAAGTTTTAAAGGGGATCTGAGAGATAAGCTTGTTTATACAGAGTGGTTGATATCTGGAATGCGCTGCAAGGGGAGGCGATGGAATTAGATACAATTGCCAGGTTTAAGGGATATTTAGACAAATACACACATAGGCAAGGCATGGAAGGACACAGACCTAATGTGGGCCAGCGAGATTAGTGTAGATGGGTAAAAACATAACCATGGTCCTGGTGGGCCAAAGAGCCCGCTTCTGTCTTGTACGATTCTACAATAATTAGGGCGTTGCAGAAAGGTACGCCCCTTCCTCTGCCCATTTCCTACTTTTTCCTTGAGAACATATGAAATAGGAGCAGGAGAAGGAGGCCATTTAGTCCCTCATATTTCCTCCACTATTCAATAGGATCATGCTTCATCTTTCACCTCAGCACAGCTTTCCAGCTTGATAAAGGCATATCCCTTGGTTCAATCATTATTGGAAAACCCCGCCACCTCTGACATGTTTACATTCAGGGAGTGAGCTCCACATTCCTCTTGGGTTGAAAATTCCAAATATTCTCCACCCTTTGCCTGCAGAAATGTCTTCACACCTCTGAACTGAATGGCCAATTCTTTATTTTGAGCCTCTGTTTCTAGACATTCCAGCCAGTGCAAATATCCACCCTGCACCCACCCTGTTGATCCCTGTAAGAATTGTATTTGTTTCAGTGAGATCATCTCCCATTCTACTGGACCTGAGAGAGCACAGGCCCAGTTTCCTTGTCGTGCCCCTCATCCTGGCAATGAATTTGGTGTATCTGCTGAATGCAAAATGCCAAGATGGCCCCCAAGCCAGGCGACTGTGCCTGATGTTCCCAGAAGCGGATCTTACAATCGGTCCACTCTTTTAAACCTGTGCACCAACAGCAGTATTTCTTACCCTCAGACTATCTTTAATCAGACCTAATGGACATTATCTTGCACTGTACATTATTCCCTTTATCCTGTGTCTGCACACTGTGGATGGCTCAATTGTAATCATGTCTAGCCCTTCCACTGACTGGATAACACACAAGGAGCTTTTCACAATAGCTCGGTGCATGTGACAATAAACTAAACTAACCTAAAGTATAAATAAAAATCTTTGCTGCACTTTCTCTATCTTAGTTAGGGTAGGGAGATCACATAGTGCACAATATTCCAGGTGTCATCTCAGCAGGACTCTTCATAATTTTAGCAAGATCTCTTTACTTTAGTATCCTATCCATGTTATCCACTTATACCCATATAACCATATAACAATTACAGCACGGAAACAGGCATTCTCGGCCCTTCCAGTCCGTGCCGACCATTTATTTTCCCCTAGTCCCATCTACCTGCACTCAGACCAGACCCCTCCATTCCCTTCCCGTCCATATACCTATCCACTTTACTTTTAAATGTTAAAATCGATCCTGCCTCCACCACTTCTGCAGGAAGATCATTCCACACAGCCACCACTCTCTGAGTAAAGAAGTTCCCCCTCATGTTACCCCTAAACTTCTGTCCCTTAATTCTCATGTCATGCCCTCTTGTTTGAATCTTTCCTACCCTCAATGGGAAAAGCTTATCCACGTCAACTCTGTCATTTAAAAGTAAAGTGGATAGGTATATGGACGGGAAGGGAATGGAGGGGTATGGTCTGAGTGCAGGTAGATGGGACTAGGGGAAAATAGATGGTCGGCACAGACTGGAAGGGCCGAGAAGGCCTGTTTCCATGCTGTAATTGTTATATGGTTATATGTTATATGGTTTTAAAGACCTCAATCAAGTCTCCCCTTAACCTTCTGCACTCCAAAGAATAAAGACCTAACTTGTTCAACCTTTCTCTGTAACTTAGTTGCTGGAACCTAGGCAACATTCTAGTAAATCTCTTCTGTACTCTCTCTATTTTGTTGACATCCTTCCTATAATTAGGCAACCAAAATTGTACACCATACTCCAGAATTGGTCTTACCAATGCCTTGTACAATTGGTACAATGATGTTTCCTGATCCAAAAATCAAACAACAAATACTTTATTAATCCCCTTATTCAGGGGAAATTCAGATGTCCTTGCAGCACACTAATAAAAATACAACATAACATTAAAGAAATGTAACATTAAAACATAAAAACATCCCCTGAGTTACTATAGCACTTTGTGTATTTTGTTGGGAAACCAGCATCTGTAGTTCCTTGCATCGACTATGGTAAAATCCTATCAATCTTTCTCATTGCTAGCAATGCTAGTCAATTGTTAATTGATTCTTTTAAGTAAAGAGTGAGCATCACATGATAGAATTTTAGTTAAGAATTAGACGGTTTAATTCATTCGGAAACTAGTGTACAGGCATACAGCACAGTTGGAGTATTGTGTGCAGTCTTCTGGTCAACCAGTTATGAGAAGGATGTCATTAAATTGCTAAAGGTGCAGGAGAGATTCACTGGAATGTTACCTGGGCTTGTGGGCTTAAGTTATAGGGAGAGGTTGGATAGGCTAGGAGTTTTTTCTTTGGAGTGCAGGAGGCTGAATGGTGACCATATTGAGGTGTACAAGATCATGACAGGATAATGTGAAGGTTCACAGTTTTTTCCCCAACGTAAATAATTCGAAAACTGAAAGGCATAGGCTAAATGTGAGAGGGGAGATATCAGGGGTCTTGAGAGCAACTTTTTATTCACAGGGTAGTCCACATCTGGAATGAGCTGCCAGTAGAAGCTATGGAAGTGGATATAATTACAATTCGTAAAAGACTTTTGGACAGATATATGGATGGCAAGGGTTTAGAAGGCTATGGGGCAAATGCAGGCAATTGGGGCTGGTTGAATATGCCATCTTGGTCTACATGGACAAAGTAGGCCGAATGGGCTTGTTTCCATGTTGTATAGCTCTCTTTATCACTTTATTACCCTATAATGCATTCATCGGTCAGGATGTTGAGTTTAAACATTGGGAAGTTATATTGCATCTGTATAAAACTGGCTAAGCCACAGTTGAAAGTTTGTGTGCGATTCTGGTTATTCCTATACAAGAAGGACGTGGAGGCTCTGGAGACATTGCAGAAGATGTTCTCCAGGATGTAATAGGAAACATTAGCCTAAGTTAAAGTGTGTCCCTTAATATTGAACAGGAGATTATATTGGGGAATAAAGAAATGACAAAGAAATTGGACAAATATTTTGTATTTGTCTCAATGGAAGGTGGCACAGAAATCCTCCTGGAAAGAATGGAGATCTTTACATCTAGAGAGCAAGAGCAGCTCAAGGAAATTAGCCATGGTAAAAAAATATAGTCCAAATCAACAGCAATGATAAACTCCAAAACTCAGTGTTGAAAGAGGTGGCAGTGGGGATTATGGAATGCACTGATTGTCATCTTCCAAAAGACTGGATTCGCAAATGGTTCCCACAATTGGAGATACGAAATGCAACCTGATTATTTAAGAAAGGAGAAAGAGAGAAAATGGGAAATTATACACTTGTTGGCCATGACATTGGGAAATGAGAAAATATCAATAGGGTTTGAACAGTAAACGCAGATCATGTTGGTCAAATGCGTTCTTTTGTCGGTCTTTCTTTGAGATTCCTACTGCACTGTAGATGAGCATGGAGTGGTGTACTTGGCCTTCATAAGGCTCTGGGATAAGGTATTGACAGCTAGGTGGCAGTGTAGGCTGTGAAGACGACATCGAGGAGCTTCAATGGGACATAAGAAGAAGGGTCATAAACCAAAAACATTGACTTTGTATCCCTTTTCACAGATGCTGCCTGACCTCCTGTGTGTTTCCAGCATTTTCTGTTTTTAATTCAGGGGAATACAGACAGGTTGAGTGGAGGAGCAATAAGTATATTTCGGAGACACAAGAGAAACCTTGTTTCTACAGAGGCAAAAGACGCTGTGTTTTCAAACGTAGCAAGCTGCTGGACAAAGTATATTTTAAATGGTAAGGGACTGAATGGTGTTGGTGTTCAGAGGTACATCGAGAATTAGAAAGCCAAACAGTATTTTGTCCTTTAATTCAAGAGGAGTACAAAGGTAGTTGCATCTCGCTCCAATGTCGAAGACATTGGTGAAACTTGGAAGATAGACACAAAATGCTGGAGTAACTCAGCAGGTCAGGCAGCATCTCTGGACAAAAGGAATAGGTAACATTAAATATTGAGTACAGGTCTAGCCTCTTTCCTTAAGGACAGTTATATTTGTGTTAGAGCGAATCACCAAAGTTTACTAGATGAGAAATCTCTAATGGTGAATCTGTAGAACTCTCTACCCACGAGGACAGTGGAGGCTAGGGTGCTGCATGTATTCAGGATGGAGATGAACAGATTTTTAGATATTGCGAATCAGAGGATATGGGGTTAGTGCAGGAAACTGTGATTAGGTGTAAGGTCATAGTGAATACAGAAGTAAATACGAGGAGTGTGTAAGAAGGAACTGCAGATGCTGGTTTAAACCGAAGATAGACACAAAAAGCTGAGATAACTCAGTGGAACAGGCAGCATCTCTGGAGAGAAGGAACGGCCTTCTATTTGTTATGCTTTGTTTGTGCACAACATCAATCTGAACACAAACATCTGTTGATGTCCCCCCTTTTTATAAATATGTTTTTTCCCCAATTTTTGCCCACCAAATGGGTGGCCTCACATAGAAACATAGAAACATAGAAATTAGGTGCAGGAGTAGGCCATTCGGCCCTTCGAGCCTGCACTGCCATTCAATATGATCATGGCTGATCATCCAACTCAGTATCCCGTACCTGCCTTCTCTCCATACCCTCTGATCCCTTTAGCCACAAGGGCCACATCTAACACCCTCTTAAATATAGCCAATGAACTGGCCTCAACTACCCTCTGTGGCAGAGTTCCAGAGACTCACCACTCTCTGTGTGAAAAAAGTCTTTCTCATCTCGGTCTTAAAGAATTTCCCTCTTATCCTTAAGCTGTGACCCCTTGTCCTGGACCTCCCCAACATCGGGAACAATCTTCCTGCATCTAGCCTGTCCAACCCCTTAAGAATCTTGTAAGTTTCTATAAGATCCCCTCTCAATCTCCTAAATTCTAGAGAGTATAAACCGAGTCTATCCAGTCTTTCTTCATAAGACAGTCCTGACATCCCAGGAATCAGTCTGGTGAACCTTCTCTGCACTCCCTCTATGGCAATAATGTCCTTCCTCAGATTGGCAGACCAAATAATCTCAACATATCTCAACAAAATGTTTCATCCACCACACCCTCGGCCACTCACTTATATTCTGGACACTTCTGAAGCTGATCAACACCCTCCTCACATCCACCACCGTTGCCTCCTTTATCTCATCGGAACATCATTCTGACATCTTCTTTCTGCCCATCCCTTATCTACCCACATCTCCATGCTGCTGTCCTCCCCATTCCAGCCTTCTCTCCTGTTCTCCGATCCCAATTCCAAATCCATTTCCTCCGCAGCATTGGAGTCTATTCACTCCCTCTCCCCTTCCCCATTCACAACCTTTCCTCCTCCCTTTCCCACACACCTGCACACTCCACACACGTTCCTCTGCACTCCCTAGGTTCTCCTCCTTTGCCACTTGATCTCCTCCTTCACCTACCTGCCTCCCTCCAACCCCTCTCCTTAGTTCCTATCATCCACCCATTGCCCCCTCTCTCTGCTCATTGAAATTAGATTCCCACACTCTTTCTCTAACCCTCTCACTTCCCTCTCGTTCTACCCCTCCATAACCTCTCTCTACCCAGCCTTCCCACCCCCTACCTCCCCCTGGTCTCACCCATTCCTTCTCTCCCATCCCACCTTTCCTCCCTTATCCCATCCATCCATCCCACCCCACCCCCTCCCTTCCATGCCCTGATCTCAACCCCCTCACTCCTTCCTATCTACCCCCCACCTCCCCTGCCTTCCTTCCACTCCCTCCCCCTTCACTCTACCTTCCTCCACTCCCCTTCTATTCCGACCCCCCCCCCCCCCCCTTGCCTTTACTACCACCCCCTCCCCGAGACCCGGCGGGCACGCGCCCCGGCATTGCGCGCCCCCGCGCCGGAGCGGCCGCCCGAAGCGGAGCCGATGTGGGCGCAGGAGCCGGAGCCGGAGCCGGAGCCGCGGTGGCCGAGCGGAGCAGCAGCGGGTGCAGGGAGCCCAGGTGGGTGCGGGCGGGGTGCGGTGCGGCGAGCCCCCCACTCGCCAGCCTCCTGTATCTGGTCCCCACTCCCCCTGTCCCTCTCCCTGTCCCTGTCCCTGTCCCTCCCCGAGCTCTCCTGCCCCATCCACCCCCGCTCCCGCATCTGACAGCTAGCCGGGAGCGAGTGATCCCCGGCTCGCCTTTTGCGGGTTTAATTCCCCGCAGTTAATTCCCCGCGGTGCCCGATCATCGCGCCGGGTGCATGCATCTCCCTGAGATCCTCTGCCTGAAATTAGCCCTCACACGAGCTAATTGCGAGGATTGGGAAGAGAGAGAGGGACTGAGGTGCAAAATAACAGAGAATATGTGTGTGTGTGTGTGTGTGTGTGTGTGTGTGTGTGTGTGTGTGTGTGTGTGAAGGAAATGTCACTTCCATTGCAAGCAGTTGCAACTGAAATGAGAATAGAATGATCTTGTAACTGGGGGAGAGGCGAGCTGAGGTTGTTTATTGCAGTCTTATACCACCTGGGCTTCACACACAGGTCCTGCCGCCAGGTCTGTGGGTGTGAGACTGGTTCCTTTTGCCGTTTGAGGTGGGTCCCCCAGAGGCTGGTGCACTTATTTGTCAAGTGTGTGGTGGAAAAGTGGGAGGGGTGGGAATGAGAGATAAAAAAAAATGGGAGGGGTGCCAGATACAGCAAACAACCCGAGGGCAGGATGAGGTTAAATTTAGGAATAATATTTGCCAAGTGTCTTCTGGGGGACCTGCACGGCAGCCCATGTTTCTTTGAGCCATCTCAAAGGGTCTTGTCAACTTGCTCGGAGAATCCAGTTATTAATGGGAAAGAGGGGCCGAGTGGATCTCATGTTCAGTGGCACATGAGACGGCCTGCATTTCAGCCTTTACACAAAAAGCTGGAGAAACTCAGCGGGTGCAGCAGCATCTAAGGGGCGAAGGAGATAGGCGACGTTTCGGGTCGAGACCCTTCTTTAGACTGGTCAGGGATCAGGGAAACGAGAGATATAGACGGTGATGTGGAGAGATAAAGAACAATGAATGAAAGATATGCAAAAAAGTATCGATGATGAAGGAAACAGGACATTGTAAGCTGTTTGTAGTGTGAAAATGAGAAGCTAGTGCGACTTGGGTGGGGGGGGTGGGGGAGAGATAGAGAGAGAAGGAATGCCAGGGCCCGAGGGCTGAGGGAGAGGTGGGAAGGGGAGGAGGCAGCAAGGGTTAACAGAATTGAGAAAATTCTAAGGGTTACACAAAAAGCTGGAGAAACTCAGCGGGTGCAGCAGCATCTAAGGGGCGAAGGAGATATGCGACGCTTCGGGTCGAGACCCTTCTTCAGACTCTAGGGTCCGAAGAAGGGTCTCGACCCAAAACGTCGCCTATCTCCTTCGCCCCTTAGATGCTGCTGCACCCGCTGAGTTTCTCCAGCTTTTTGTGTAACCCTCGATTCTCCAGCATCTGCAGTTCCTTCTTTAACACTGAGAAAATTCTAACTACATTTCAGCCGTGCCCCTCGCCATCTCAGGGTGTCTCAGAGTGCACTTTGGCTGTAAACCTTGCCCCAGGGGGAGTCCTTGATCAGAGCATTCCAAGGCACAAATCTGCAGCGTAGCTCCTTGCATTGACATTGGGTGTTGTGGCTCAGGACCACTGGTTCCTCCACTGAAGTTGGTGGAATTGCCCTCCTGTGTATTTCTCACCGCAGAGCAGTGCATGTTCCATCCACATCCGTTCTAACTGTGTGCCAATTGGAGACGGGCGAGAGTCTGGGGAATTATAGGTGCGACCAGGCTTGTTTCCCGGGGAGGGTGGTTTGGCAGATGTGTGGAGACAGTGACAAAGGCTAGGGGTGAAAAGAAGACAGACGGGTGTCAGATACGAAAGAAGAAGTGAAATATAAAGCTGGTAGGAGGGTCATGGATGGAAGGGGGGCAGGAGGAAGGGAAAGAACGGTTACAAAAGGGAAATGGGTTCTCAAAGATGGGAGGGGAGAAGAGCGGAGAGAGGAAGGGAAAGGAGCAGGGTGAGCTGGTGGTGGGATATGGTGAGAAATTAAAATGTGGGGGAAGGGGGCGAGGGGGGCACGAGTCGGTAGAAAGTATCGCTTGAAATCTTGAAATTGTTCCATCAATGTGCATGTCATTGGGTTGTTAAATCCCAAAGCAGCATATCAGTTATTTTCTTCCGGTTTGCATGTGTCCTCACTCTGTCAGTGGAGGAAGCCCTACGACAGAAGGGTTGGTATGGGAATGGGGGGAGGAGTTAGAATGGTTAGCAACTGGGAGATCCAGCAAGCGTTGGTGGACAGAGCCTAAGTGTTCGGTGAAACGGTCACCTAATTTACGGTTATTTACGGTTCTATATCTTCAATAGAGAGAAGGATATCTCTGGAGCACAGAATGCAATGAGCGAGGTTGGAAGAGGTGCAAGTGAGGTGCAAATCTCAGGGAAGGGCTGCCGGGGTCCCTGCATGGAAATGAGAGAGGAGGCACATTTCCGGTTGTTGGGGAAAGTACCTGTGGAAGGGGTAGGTTGGGTCGGAAGGGATGAATAAACCAAGGAGGTTCAGGGATGGTGGTCCCTAGGGAAAGCTGAGAAGGGTGGGGATGAAAAGATGGGACTGGTGACAAAATCACATTGAAGGTGGCGGAAATGTCAGAGAAAGATGTGTTGGATGCGGAGGTTGGTGGGGTGAAAGGTGAGGGACAGAGGAATTATATCCTTGATTTGGCTGGCGGGGGGGGGGGGGGGGTAAGGGAAAGAGCAGAACTGCAGGGAACAGTGGGAATGGACAAGGGATCAATCCACAACAACAGAAATAGAGAGAGTACAGAGGAGATTTACTAGAATGTTGCCTGGGTTCCAGCAACTAAGTTACAGAGAAAGGTTGAACAAGTTAGGTCTTTATTCTTTGGAGCGCAGAAGGTTAAGGGGGGACTTGATTGAGGTCTTTAAAATGATGAAAGGGATAGACAGAGTTGACGTGGATAAGCTTATCCCATTGAGGGTAGGAAAGATTCAAACAAGAGGGCATGACATGAGAATGAAGGGACAGAAGTTTAGGGGTAACATGAGGGGGAACTTCTTTACTCAGAGAGTGGTGGCTGTGTGGAATGATCTTCCTGCAGAAGTGGTGGAGGCAGGATCGATTTTAACATTTAAAAGTAAAGTGGATAGGTATATGGACGGGAAGGGAATGGAGGGGTATGGTCTGAGTGCAGGTAGATGGGACTAGGGGAAAATAAATGGTCGACACGGACTGGAAGGGCCGAGAAGGCCTGTTTCCGTGCTGTAATTGTTATATGGTTATATGGTAACAGTGGAGAAACCATGTTTACTGAAGGAAAAAGGACATCTCGAAAGTTGCAGATTAGAAAGCCTCGTCTTGGGATCACGCGCAGCAGAGATGGAGATATTAGAAAGGCATGGTGTCCCTTGCTGCAAATGTAGATTTGTTGGTTGATGGTCAAAGCATTGAATATGTGTCAAGAATTCACGTTGCAGCTTTATAAAGCTTTGGTTAGGCTACACTTGAAGTATTCTGTGCTCCTCTGGTCATCTATTGCAGGAAATGATGTGGAGGCTTTGAAAGGGTGTTGGAGTGGGTGCTGCCTAGATTGAGATTAAACAAAATTTGATTTTTTTTTCTGAAATGTTGGAAACATAGAAACATAGAAAATAGGTGCAGGAGTAGGCCATTCGGCCCTTCGAGCCTGCACCGCCATTCAATGTGATCATGGCTGATCATCCAACTCAGTATCCCGTACCTGCCTTCTCTCCATACCCCCTGATCCCTTTAGCCACAAGTGCCACATCTAACGCCCTCTTAAATATAGCCAATGAACTGGCCTCAACTACCTTCTGTGGCAGAGAATTCCAGAGACTCACCACTCTCTGTGTAAAGAATGTTTTCCTCATTTCGGTCCTAAAGGAATTCCCCCTTATCCTTAGACTGTGACCCCTTGTTCTGGACTCCCCCAACATCGGGAACAATCTTCCAGCATCTAGCTTGTCCAACCCCTTAAGAATTTTGTAAGTTTCTATAAGATCCCCCCTCAATCTTCTAAATTCCAGCGAGTACAAGCCGAGTCTATCCAATCTTTCCTCATATGAAAGTCCTGACATCCCAGGAATCAGTCTGGTGAATCTTCTCTGTACCCCCTCTATGGCAAGGTGAGCCAAGTAGCGGGTTTCCTTAGCAAAAAAACAAAGTGCTGGAGGAAGTCAGTGGGTCAGACAGCAATTGTGGAGAAATTGTTGGAGGCTGAGGGGAGGCCTAATCGAAGTTTACAAAATGATGATGCTCAGACAGAGCCCTTTTCCCACCGTGGAATTACTAGAAATCAGTGATTTCAGGCGAGTTTTAAGGAGATTTAGGAGATGTGTTTACCTTGCACAGATAATGGTGGGGTGGCTCCAACACTCTGCCAGGGGTGGTAGTGGAATTTAAGAGGCTTTTAGATAAGCACATGAAAATGCACAGAATCGAGGGACAGAGATCACATGCATGCAGAAGACATTAGTTAAATTTTGACATCAAGGGATTTTGGGCCGCCATGGGCCGCAGGGTTGTCCTGTTCTACAGGGTTGTCTAGAATTGAAAGCTGGTGCCAATGATGTTGACGCTGAGACTAATCGATTATCCCAAAAGAACATCATGTTCACTGGATGGGGAATCTTGTCATCTTAGACGTTAGTCATATTGCAAGGAAACGGACGATGGAGAAACAGATAAAATGCAAATGCTGGAACCTTGAACAAAAAACAAACAAAGATCTGGAGGAACTCTGAAGAAGGGTCTCGACCCGAAACGTGGCCTATCTCCTTTGCTCCTTAGATGCTGCTTGTTCACCAGTGGGAACCTGTTAATCCTATCATGCAGCACTTGGACCATGGTCTTCTATGTCTGGGTAATTCAAGTGTTTGTCCTTCTCCCTCTTCTTCCGTGTGGCGTGCACGGCCTAAAGTTGTTGGACAACTTGTTCTATTTGATCTTCTGTTTGTGCACGTCGAGTTGATTGCATTAGGGCGGACCACGCGAAGGTTGCAATCTACGCACCCCAAGTGTTTGTCCTCATACTTCTTAAATGCAGTCGGTTCCAGATGCACCCGCAGTGCATTCCAGTAATTGTGATTCTCTGGGTGAAAAAGGTTTCCCTTTAGCTGATACCTGGCTACCCCCAGTGTGGTTGACTCTTAACGGCAATCAGTCTAGTGCCTACTGGGGATGACCAGGAATGTCAGTCGTCATGACCATTTGAAGCGGTGCTGGAGTCTGCGGAAGAGTTCCGCCCGAGAAAAATCACCTATTCCTTTTCTCCAGAGATGCTGCCTGACCTGCTCGGTTACTCCAGCCTTTTGTGTCTATCTTTGGTATAAATCAGCATCTGCAGTTCCTTCCAACACATTTTGCCGACCTCAAGGGCTTGGTTTTGTATGAATGGAGAAAGATAAATGTCCGCTTGCCTTATCTGCTTCCCCCATCCTCAACGCTGCTCTCAGGAAAGTCCTGCTGTCCTGGTTACTAGGGTTGTTTTCACAGGATCTGGCAAGCTTTTGGCTCTCGCTGTTCATTTCAGCACTTTTCATCGCCTCTGAGTTTCTAATGGATTGCCAGTGGGGAGGTCACAACACAATGGAAATGTCAATAGATGGAAGTTATTTTAAGTATAAATTGCCATTGCCATAGGGGCAGCGAGGGAAGCATTCTGTGTAAATAGATGCTGTCTTCAGTATCGGTGTCCAAACAGTGGCCCTGCTATGTACCTGATCCTTGGATCCGTTAATCCCCAAGCTGTCAGCCCTGCAATTTGTTGCCTTCACTTGCTCACAATGTGGATGTCTGTAGTTGGAATGCTGTTACTCAGGCATAAATGAACAAAAAACAGACGGATGTTGTAAGTCTGAAATAAGAGCTGAGTATGCTAAGTAGGCTAGCAATATCTGTGGAGAGAGAAATTGAGATAAGCTTTCACACCGAAGAACTGGGAGGGAGGTATAGGACAAAGGTAGTATCGAGAATAGGTCAAATGGAGGGCCGGCCACAGGAGGTGCGGGGCCCAACTGAGCCCCAGGTTGCCAGCCAGGGTCTGTAGAATCATAGAAATACAAATACAGTCTATTATAGACTTTATCTCTATGGTAGAATGGAAGGTAATCAAAATGTGCGCTTAAAAAGTGCCTGCGAATTAATGGGCCAAACAGATCTAAGCTATGTTTTAATATAAAATTGCATACATGTATCTACAAGTAACAAACACAATGTGTAGATCACCTCTGAAAAGTACATAGTTACAATACCACGTGTTTTAGTGACTGTGAAATGGAAAAAAAGTAATTTAATTAACTAGATCCTGGCAAACCAATAACTAGTGTGTGTGTGTGCGTGTGCGTGTGTGTGTGTGTGCGTGTGTGTGTGTGTGTGCGTGTGTGTGTGTGTGCGTGTGTGTGTGTGTGTGTGTGCGTGTGCGTGTGCGTGTGCGTGTGCGTGTGTGTGTGTGTGTGTGTGTGTGTGTGCGTGTGTGTGTGTGTGCGTGTGTGTGTGTGTGCGTGTGCGTATGCGTGTGTGTGTGTGTGCGTATGCGTGTGTGTGTGTGTGTGCGTGTGTGTGTGTATGTGTGTGCGTGTGTGTCTGCGTTATGTGTGCAGGGCTGCCAACATTGGGTGAGAGTTGAGAGTGAGAAATTGCGAGGGGGCGTAGCGACCGAGGTGGGGGGGGGGGGGGGGGGGATTGGGGAGCCAGGCTCTGATCAACAATGCAGCACATGAATGACCTTAGTATATTCATGTATGCAAATCAGATTATAATTCATGCTGTTATGCATATATATAGAGAAACAAAAACCTAGAAACAAGGCAAGAGGAGTCTGACTTCCATCACTGTTCTGCACAAATAAAAAAATCAACCTTACCCTTTGACCAAGGCGTTCCCCCCCCCCCCCCCCCCCCGGGAATGCGGGCCGGCCCAGATGCTCTGTGTCCAGCTGGGGTCCGGGGGAGCTGAGGGGCAGTGACCCGGGGGTCAGGCATCGGAACGGAGCTATAGCCCGAGATTCATCCGGAGGCGGCACCGATGCCCCCACTCACCCGGTTCGCTCCTGGCTCCAGGCCGGGGTTAAAACTCCATGCGGTGTGGACGGAGCAGCTGCCGGACCCAGAGCCCTGTGTGTATGTGTGTGTGTGTGTGTGAGGGAAGGAGAGAAGGGAGTGAGGGAAGTAGAGAAAGAAGGGAAGGAGGGAAAGAGAGAAGGGAAAAGAGAGAGAGGAAGGAGAGAAAAAAGGGAGGGAGGGAAGGAGAGAGAGAAAAGAGAGAGGGGAAGGAGGGAAGGGAAGGAAAGGAAGGGAAGAGGAGCAGTGGGAGAGAGGGCCGGCTGCAGGAGCAGATGCTGGGGTCCGGGCGGACGGGTGTGAGCTGAGGCCGAGGTTTGTAAACGTTGCTCCACCCCCGGCCCGGCCCTCCCTGTATTGTTCACCGTGTCTCCCCGGGGAGAGAGAGGGGTGGAGCCGGGCTGTGTGCGTGAAGCACGGTGACTGGAGGGGTGGGAGCGTTGCCCTGGGACCGTGAGGGACCCCCCCTCTCCCCCTCTCCCCCTTCTCCATTCCCCCTCCCCGTCTACCCCTTTCTTCCCCCTCCACCCACTCTCCACCCCTCTCTCACCCCTCCACCCGGGGTAGATCTACCCGAGCCGAGAGTAGATTACTCCAAAGATCCTAGATCGGAGCTTTGGATTACTCTAGCGCGGGGGCCCCCCTTAGGCGCAGGGTCCAATTGGGAGCATTCAGTCCAATCGGATTAAGGCCGGCCCTGGTCAAATGGGTTAATGAGGCAGTTCAGACAGTGATCATGGTCCTTTTGTCTGTTGTCATGTCTTGCTGAAGCAGGACCATATGACATGCTCAGCAGGTCAGTGCCTAGATAGACACAAAATGATGGAGTAACTCTACGGGTCAGTCAGGAGTATCTGGAGTATTGTGTACAGCTTTGGTCTCCTCATTTGAGGAAGGACATCCTTGTGATTGAGGCAGTGCAGCGTAGGTTCACGAGATTGATCCCTGGGATGGCGGGACTGTCATATGAGGAAAGATTGAAAAGACTAGGCTTGTATTCACTGGAGTTTAGAAGGATGAGGGGGGGGATCTTATAGAAACATATACAATTATTTTTCCTATTCTGCACCTATTTTTCTACGTTTCCAGAGGGATAGAAGTTTAGGGGTAACATGAGGGGGAACGTCTTTACTCAGAGTGGTGGCTGTGTGGAATGATCTTCCTGCAGAAGTGGTGGAGGCAGGATCGATTTTAACATTTATAAGTAAAGTGGATAGGTATATGGACGGGAAGGGAATGGAGGGGTATGGTCTGAGTGCAGGTAGATGGGACTAGGGGAAAATAAATGGTCGGCACGGACTGGAAAGGCCGAGAAGGCCTGTTTCCGTGCTGTAATTGTTATATGGTTATAAAAGGACTAGACAAGCTAGATGCAGAAGAAATGTTCCCAATGTTGGGCGAGTCCAGAACTAGGGGCCACACTTAGAATAAAGGGGAGGTCATTTAAGACTGAGGTGAGAAAAACATTTTCACCCAGGGAGTTGCGAATTTGTGGAATTCCCTGGCACAGTGGGCAGTGGAGGCCAAGTCACTGGATGGATTTAAGAGAGTTAGATAGAGCTCTAGGGGCTAGTGGAGTCAAGGGATATGGGGAGAAGGCAGGCACGGGTTATTGATAGGCGACGATCAGCCATGATCACAATGAATGGCGGTGCTGGCTGGAAGGGCCGAATGGCCTCCTCCTGCACCTATTTTCTATGTTTCTATGTTTCTATGTTTAGTTTTAGAGTAGTTTAGCGTAAGTTATTGTCACTCGTACTGAGGTACAGCTAAAAGCTTTTGTTGCGTGCTAACCAGTCAGCGGAAAGACAATACATGATATTATAATCGAGCCGTTTACAGATCGCTACTACTGGACTAACTGAAACAAAATCACATGTGGATAACAAGTTGAAATTGCTGGTTCTAATACAGACAGTGAAAGTGAATTACCAAGGACCACTGGGCTTTTAGTGTGAGATATATTTGACATGTTACACTAGTCTGGATTATCACATCGCGTGGGATCATTGGAAACCTGGTTAATTGGATACATAATGGGCTTGATGGTAGGTAGCAGAGGGTATTGGTGTTGGTATATTGTTGTCATGTACCAAGATACAGTGAATAGCTTTTGGTTGCATGCAATCCAATCAAATCAGATAATACTATACATAATGCAATCACACGTTACATAAGTCCAATAGATAGAGCAAAGAGAAAAATACCAGAATGCAGAATAGTGCAGCTGGAAGTAGTGATAGAATTATAAATAAAAAGGCGATTTGAAAGGCTGGAGCGATTGTATCAGATGAAGGATGAAAGTACTGTAGATCCTTTGTCAGAACTGGGAGGGAGGTCTAGGACAAAGGTAGTATCGATGATGATGATGATGATGATGGAAGGCTGTTTCAGATTCAGATCAGATTCAGATTCAATTTTAATTGTCATTGTCAGTGTACAGTACAGAGACAACGAAATGCATTTAGCATCTCCCTGGAAGAGCGACACAGCAAATGATTTGAATAAATAACAATAAGTGTCCGGGGGGGGGTGATTGGCAGTCGCCGAGGTACGTTGTTGAGTAGCGTGACAGCCGCCGGAAAGAAGCTGTTCCTGGACCTGCTGGTTCGGCAACGGAGAGACCTGTAGCGCCTCCCGGATGGTAGGAGGGTAAACAGTCCATGGTTGGGGTGAGAGAGGTCCTTGGCGATGCTGAGCGCCCTCCGCAGACAGACAGACTCAATGGAGGGGAGCGAGGAACCGGTGATGCGTTGGGCAATTTTCACCACCCTCTGCAATGCCTTCCGGTCCGAGACAGAGCAGTTGCCATACCAAACTGTGATGCAGTTGGTAAGGATGCTCTCGATGGTGCAGCGGTAGAAGTTCACCAGGATCTGAGGAGACAGATGGACCTTCTTCAGTCTCCTCAGGAAGAAGAGACGCTGGTGAGCCTTCTTGATCAGAGTTGAGGTATTGTGGGTCCAAGAGAGGTCGTCGGAGAGGTTGACTCCCAGGAACCTGAAGCTAGAAACACGTTCCACCTCCGTACCGTTAATGTGGATGGGGGTGTGCGTGCCGCCCCTGGACTTCCTGAAGTCTACAATGAGCTCCTTGGTCTTCTTGGAGTTAAGGGCCAGGTTGTTGTCAGCGCACCATGCTGCTAAGTGCTGGACCTCCTCCCTGTAGGCCGACTCATCGTTGTTGCTGATGAGGCCAATCACCGTTGTATCATCTGCATACTTGATGATGGCGTTAGTACCATGTACAGGTGTGCAGTCATAGGTGAAGGGGGAGTAGAGGAGGGGGATCAGCATACAGCCCTGTGGAACGCCGGTGTTCAGGGTGAGGGTTGAAGAGGTGTGCTTGTCTAACCTAACAGACTGGGGTCTGTTGGTTAGAAAGTCCAGTATCCAGTTGCAGAGGGAAGGAGCGATGCACAGATTACCGAGTTTGGTGACCAATTTTGATGGTATAATGGTGTTGAATGCTGAGCTGTAATCGATGAACAGCATTCTTACGTAAGTGTCTCTGTTGTCGAGGTGGGAGAGGGCGGAGTGAAGTGCCGTTGAGATGGCATCCTCCGTACTCCTGTTCTTGCGGTAGGCAAACTGATATGGATCCAGTGTGGGGGGTAGGCAGCTTTTGAGGTGCGCCAGGACCAGCCTCTCGAAGCACTTGGTGATGATGGGGGTAAGTGCAACTGGGCGGAAATCGTTGAGGCTTGCCGCAGTGGTGTGTTTTGGCACTGGCACGATGGAGGTGGTTTTAAGGCACGTGGGGACAACTGCCTGGGCAAGTGACAGGTTGAAGATATCAGTCCAGACGTCTGCCAGCTGCGCCACACAGACCCTGAGCACGCGCCCGGGGATGCCGTCAGGGCCAGCAGCTTTACGTGCATTAGTCCTACTCAGTGCCACGTATACGTCGTAGGGGGTGAGTGTGAGGGGTTGGTGATCGGCAGGTAGCACAGCCTTGGTGGCTGTCTCTAGATTGTCCCTGTCGAAGCAGCCATAGAAGTGATTGAGCTCCTCAAGGAAGGAGGCGTCGCTGGATGTGGGGGTGGTGTTGGCGGGTCTGTAGTCCGTGATGGCCTGGATGCCTTGCCACATGCGTCGGGGGTCGGAGTTGTTGTTGAAGTGCTCCTCAATCCTGAGCTTATGGCAGTGCTTGGCCTTCTTGATGCCCCTCTTCAGGTTAGCCCTGGCTGAACTGTAGGCTCGAGCATCGCCTGACCTGAAAGCGGTGTCCCGTGCTTTCAGCAGTAGCCTGACCTCGCTGTTCATCCATGGCTTCTGATTCGGGAATATGGTCACCTGTTTGAGGGAGGTGACACTATTGATGGTGGAGTTTATAAAGTCCAGAACAGAGGATGTGTAGGAGTCAATGTCCGTGTGGGAGTCAAGGGTGACCTGGGCTGCAAACGCCTTCCAGTCAGTGTTTCCAAAACACTGCTGAAGTGTGAAGTCCGCTTCCTCTGACCAGACTTTAACTGTCCTCACAGTTGGTTTAACCCGTCTGATGAGTGGGGAGTACTTAGGGAGCAGGAACAATGAGATGTGATCAGACTGACCAAGGTGGGGGAGGGGGATGGCTTTGTAAGCTTCTCCGACTGGAGGCCTGTGTCTAGTGGTGTTCCTCAGGGATGGGTGATGTACCCAATGTTGTTTGTCACATATTTAATGGTTTAGAAGAGAATCTACAAGCCATGGTTTGTAAATTTGCAATGGTTAGTAAATGGTACTCAAATAGGAGTTATTGTATACCGTGAAGAAGGTTGTTAAAATGTTCAGTGGGATTTTGATCAGCTAGCTCAGTGGGCTGAGGAATTACAAACAACACTCCATTAAGATATGCGCGAGGTGTTGCATTTTCGGACGTCAGACCAAGGCAGGACTTTCACAATGAACAGTGGGGCCTTGGGGACTGCTTTATCACAGATAGACCTTGCAGTACAAGTACATAGTTCTCTGAAATTGATGTTACAGATAGACAGGGTGGTGAAGATGTTGTTTGACATGCTGCCCTTTACCAGTCAGGGCAACGAGTGTAGAAGTTGGAATGTTATATTGCAGTCGTTATGGTGTTGCCGAGGCTGCACTTGGAGTATTATACACTGTTTTGGTCACCCTGCTTTAAGAAAGATGACATTAAGTTGAAAGAGTGTAGAAAGGATGTTGCCAGGACTCGAGTGCCTGAGTTATAAGGAGAGGTTGTGCAAGCTTGGACCTCATTCTTTAGAGGGCAGGAGTCTGTTGGATGACCTTAATGAGATGTATGCAATCACGAGGGGCATCGATAAAGTGAATGCACACAGCCTTTTTCAGGGAAGGTGCATCTAAAACCAGAGGACGTGGATTTAATGTGAGAGGTTCAAGATTTAATGGGAACCTGAGGGGCAACGTTCTCAACACAGAGGGTGGTATGTATATGGAATGAGCTGCCAGAAGAAGTGGTTTAGGCAGATACAGTAACAACATTTAAAATGTATTTGGGAAGTTTCACAGGAAGAAAAGATTTAACACAGGCTAAAGGGACAAGTTGAGTCAGTGTGGGCGAGTTGGTCTGATGGTTCATTTCAGTGCCGTATTATTCTAAGACTCTAAATGCTTCACAGATTCCACCTCTGTACCAACTGTGGGTGATTGATGAACCGTTGGCAGCTTCAGAGTGAGCTAGACCTGCCACAATGATTTGTGAAGTCGATTCAGTAAATCCAGATAATTTATACCGAGTAATTCCTCAGGAGTAATTCCTCTACTGGAGACACAAGAGGAGGGAGATGCCGGAATCTTGACAAAAAAACAAAAGGCATTTTGTTAATTGAATGTATTTTTTCTGCTCTTTTCCAACAAATTCAAATCTTAAGAACATAAGAAAGAGAAGCAGGGGTAGGTAATTTGATCCTGCCTTCTTGCTCTGCTATTCAATAGGTTAATGGCTGATTCCTTACCTCCCAATTCCCTTAATACAGTACCTATAAATCTATCGATTTATGACTTGACTTTTCTCAGTGATTGAACTGAGGATCTGAGCGGAGGTGTTCAGCGCCGAGCTCGGCAATCGTTTCGTTGAACATCTCCGCTCAGTCTGCCTTAACCTACCTGATCTCCCGGCTGCTCAGCACTTTAACTCCCCCTCCCATTCCCATTCTGTCCTTTCTGTCCTTTCTGTCCTGGGCCTCCTCCATTGTCAGAGTGAGGCCCAGCGCAAATTGGAGGAACAGCACCTCATATTTCGCTTGGGTAGCTTACACCCCAGCGGTATGAACATTGACTTCTCTACCTTCAAGTAGCCCTTGCTGTCCCTCTCTCTCCATCCCCTCCCCCTTCCCAGTTCTCTCGCCAGTCTTACTGTCTCCGACTACATTCTATCTACTTCTTCTTGTCCCGCCCACCTCTGACATCAGTCTGAAGAAGGGGTGGAAGATTGCATCTGAAGAAGGGGTGGGAGATTGCAACCTTCACGTGGTCCGTCCTGTTTCGACTAATGCAATCAACTCGACGTGCACAAACAGTTGATCAAATAGAACAAGTCGTCCAACAACTTTAGGCTGTGCACGCCACACGAAAGAAGAAGGAGAAGTGTGAAGAAGAGTCTCGACCCAAAACGTCACCCATTCCTTCTCTCCACAGATGCTGCCTGTCCTGCTGAGACCAGAGCTGTACACAATATTCCATAAATGGTCTTGTCAGGGATCCTTATAATGGCAGTGAGAAGTTTTTCCTTTGGCGTTCACAGTCTCTTGTTTGTCTTTCTAATTGCTAGTGAACTGCATGTCCTCTTTCAGTTGCTCATTTCCAAGGACCATCATGTCTTTCTCAAGACCAACATATTTTACCATTTTGAAAAGTACCCCACTTTCATATTCCTTTACATCAATTGATAATCTAATAGAACACCCTCTCCAAACCTACCCTGCCACCTAACTCTATATCATCAGGAAGCTTGGATATATGATACTTGGTCCCCTTCACCGAGTCATCAGCAGGAGCAGCAACATTGATGCCTGCAGCACCTCACAAGTCCCGATGTGTCCATATAAAGTATTATAAATTATAAGGGATAGAGTAGATGGTTAATTTAAGAAAGAACTGCAGATGCTGGAAAAAGCTGGAGTAACTTAGCGCGGTAAGCAGCATCTTTGGAGAGAAGGAATGGGTGACGTTTCAGGTCTGAAGATCGGTCTCGACCTGAAACGTCGCCCATTCAGAGATGCTGACTGTCCCGCTGAGTTACCCCAGATTTTTGTAATAAACCTTCGGTTTAAATCGGCATCTACAGTTCCTTCTTACACATTTCGAATGCAGAGAGGAGATTTTTAAAAAGGGAGGGAGAGAGAAAACGGGGAATTACAGACCAGTTAGTCTAACATCGGTAGTGGGGAAACTGCTAGAGTCAGTTATTAAAGATGGGATAGCAGTACATTTGGAAAGTGGTGAAATCATTGGACAAAGTCAGCATGGATTTACGAAAGGTAAATCATGTCTGTCGAATCTTATAGAATTTTTCCAGGATGTAACTAGTAGAGTGGATAAGGAAGAACCAGTGGATGTGTTATATCTGGACTTTCAGAAGGCTTTCGACAAGGTCCCACATAAGAGATTAGTATGCAAACTTAAAGCACACGGTATTGGGGGTTCAGTATTGATGTGGATAGAGAACTGGCTGGCAGACAGGAAGCAAAGAGTAGGAGTAAACGGGTCCTTTTCAGAAGGGCAGGCAGTGACTAGTGGGGTACCGCAAGGCTCAGTGCTGGGACCCCAGCTATTTACAATATATATTAATGATTTGGACGAGGGAATTGAATGCAACATCTCCAAGTTTGCGGATGACACAAAGCTGGGGGGCAGTGTTAGCTGTGAGGAGGATGCTAGGAGGCTGCAAGGTGACTTGGATAGGTTGGGTGAGTGGGCGAATGCTTGGCAGATGCAGTATAATGTGGATAAATGTGAGGTTATCCACTTTGGTGGCAAGAACAGGAAAGTAGATTATTATCTGAATGGTGGCTGATTAGGAAAAGGGGAGATGCAACGAGACCTGGGTGTCATGGTACACCAGTCATTGAAAGTAGGCATGCAGGTGCAGCAGGCAGTGAAGAAAGCGAATGGTATGTTAGCTTTCATAGCAAAAGGATTTGAGTATAGGAGCAGGGAGGTTCTACTGCAGTTGTACAGGGTCTTGGTGAGACCTCACCTGGAGTATTGGGTACAGTTTTGGTCTCCTAATCTGAGGAAAGACATTCTTTCCATAGAGGGAGTGCAGAGAAGGTTCACCAGACTGATTCCTGGGATGGCAGGACTTTCATATGAAGAAAGATTGGATAGACTCGGCTTGTACTCGCTAAAATTTAGGAGATTGAGGGGGGATCTTATAGAAACTTACAACATTCTTAAGGGGTTGGACAGGCTAGATGCAGGAAAATTGTTCCCGATTGTTGGGGAAGTCCAGAACAAGGGGTCACAGTTAAGGATAAGGGCGAAGTATTTTAGGACTGAGATGAGAAAAAAATAGTGGTGAATCTGTGGAATTCTCTGCCACAGAAAGTAGTTGAGGCCAGTTCATTGGCTATATTTAAGAGGGAGTTAGATGTGGCCCTTGTGGCTAAAGGGATCGGGGGGTATGGAGAGAAGGCAGGTACAGGATACTGAGTTGGATGATCAGCCATGATCACATTGAATGGCGGTGCAGGCTCGAAGGAACGAATGGCCTACTCCTGTACCTATTTTCTATGTTCCTATGTTTCTATATAATAAAGTGTAAAAGTATAAATGATAATAGACTATATAATCATCGAGCAAGAGATGCAGAAGCATGAAGCTCCCCACACCACCAGATTCAGGACCTTCCCCACTTCCTTACAACCGTCAGATTCTTCAATGACGGTGCAGGCTCGAAGGGCCGAATGGCCTACTCTTGCACCTATTTTCTATGTTTTTATGTCTCTATGTATTACAATCATTTGAGCCACCCAATGGGGCAGCATGGCTGGAGGGGCTGAGTGGCCTCCTCTCGTCAAGTTAAGTTTATTGTTATGTGTAAAAGTGCGGTGATTGCAAAATACAATGAAAATCTTGCTTGCGGCAGCGATACAGGCACATAGATTCAATCAACAAACAAAAGAGATTATAGTATATATATAATATATAAATTAAACCACTTCTAAAAGAGAGAAGATATGCACAAGGAGAAAAAAAACCAAGTCGATGGTGGTGCAAGTTGGTGCTTGGTGTTCCATTGCCAAGGTAGAATTATGGTTGTGTGTTGTTACAAACCCTGCTATCTGTGGGGAAGTAGCTGTTTCTCAACCTGGTGATGTGGAACTTCAGGCTTCTGTGCTTCTTATCTGAGGGTGGCTGTCAGAAGAGGGCATGGCCGAGACTCCGACGAGCAGGAAAATCAGACTGTTTCTATAAGACGTGGTCTGCATTTATAAATCTATTACAAGGATAAGTTGCAAGAATACCTCAAAAAAGTACCGGTGTCGGGTCTTGGAAAAGGGGGAAGAAAAATTGTCGAGTTGGTAGATTCCTTTTGCGGGATGTTTATAATAAAGTCACTGGCTTTTCTTTTATCTTTCTCTATTTTTCCCTCTTTCTTTGTTTTCTCCTCTCCAGGGTCTGTCTCTTAATTCCCGTTTCTAACTCTTCAAGGGTTTCCTTTCCCTCTGTCATTTGGCCCTTTCACATCTCTTTTTCACTTTTCTACTTTCTACGCTGCTATTTTTCTCTCTATTCTCTCTTTTCTAAAGCCTTAAAACAAAAAATAAAAAATTAAGGGGTACAATGACTGTAATACAATACAAGGGATGTACACTGATGTAACTTACAGTACCGCTAATAAATAAACATATTTTAAAAAAAAGAAAAAAAAAAAAAGAAGAGGGCATGGCCCGGATGGCCGAGACCCTTGATGACAGATGCCAGCTTCTTGAGGCAGTGCCTCATGTAGATGCTTTCAATGAAGGGGAGGGCTGTGTTTGTGATGGACAGGGCAGAGTCCATCACTTGCTGCAGCCTCTTGTGTTCCTGCACACACGTGACATGCCGAATCTGATCAAACTTCTCAGTAGAGGTGCTGATGCAACTTCTTCCCGGTTGCATTTACGTGCTGGGCCTAAAACAGGTCATCCGAGATGTTAACGCCCAGAGGTTTGAAGCTGCTAACTCTTGCTCCTAATTTAGATGTGTGTGCTTGGAGCAGAGTTGCTGCTTAGCTTTTGAGATGGTTAGATTGTCCTCTCAAGGTGCTGATGGGTGTGGGCAAGCTAAGCCACGGAACACATTGAAAAGAGGATCAGGCTGGAGACTGTGTATGTCTAACCTGCCCCTACTGGACTGTCTGACGCGGATGTTATATCCTCTCATCCTAGTCCAGTGTGAGCAATAAATCACAATTGAAACGGCTTGAGTTTAACACCTCAATCTAGCAGCAACCCCTCAAAGTTTCACGGGGTGTTGCCAGCCTGTTGAAAGGCCCAACTTCTGATAAGGGGCTCGAATCAGAGAGGCATTAGTTACCTCACCATGAATAGTCTGGGGCCTCTATCCTCTAGTGGTGCTTGCCAGACTAACGTCCAAATGTGGTTTGACTGCATTCCTGTCCCCTGCATTATTCCACTTACAATGAACAGCCTACTTGTTCCGAAAAGGGCTCAAATCGCTGGAGTTACTGACTAGGCCAGGCAGCATCTTTGGAAAACATGGAGAGGCGATGTTTCGGATTGAGACCCCTCAGAATCAGAATCTCTTTATTGCCATTGTACACGGTGCAACAAAATTTAAAAGTCAATCCAACGGTGCGATTCACAAGAACAATCTTACAATATAAGGAAGGGTAAAATATATACATATTAAAAAAACAATTAAAAAAAAAATTCAGTTTGAATGTGAGTGTTAGTTCTTATTTTGCATTGTTAAGCTCACCTACGGCTATGGGGTAGAAGCTGTCTCTGAGTCTGTTCGTGCGAGTTTTGAAAGACCTGTAGCATCTGCCAGAGGGCAGCAGGTGGAACAGGTTGTGACCAGGGTGGGAAGGATGTTGGCTGCCCTGCCAAGGCAGCGAGAGCTGAAGATGTCCTTCAGGGAGGGCAGTGGGCAGCCAGTGATTTTTTGGGCGGTGTTGATGACCCTTTGAAGGGCTCTCCTGTCCGCTGCAGAGCAGCTGGCATACCATGTGGTTATACAGTACGCCAGCACACTCTCGATAGAGCAGCGGTAGAATACCTCTTCAGACTTGTTCTTTTTTATAACCGCGGGATGTACACAGACACAGCTAACATGTGTACATTGGTTCTATGCATTGACACCTCTAATCTGTGGTCCCATTTTACCTCCAGCAGACTTTGACTGTGAGAGTGCAGTATCAATACTGCTAGACAAAAGTGGATGTGGTTAGTGTGGCAAGCTTACTGTCATTTGTACAAGTTATGGTGAGGTACAGGTAAATGAAAATCTTGCTTGATCTGGGTGAAGACTTGCTCTGCCATGAACCAACATGGACCCCAAGAGCTATATGGTCTTCTTCTGTGTCATATTAGTAAACAAAATAAGTAAATGGTAAGATTGGAAGTCTGCCAACTCTCTTTGGTTCCAGGTACAACCCAGTCTATTAAGTAAGCTAACAAGACTTCATTTTGATGCCAATTCTTGCATCAGATTGAATTTTTAATTTTGTATAGTTCGTTCCTGAAATTCTGAAATCTCTGAAATTGATGACAGATCTTAAATTAATGGTGATGGCTGCTAATGTATGGATTTCAAGTGTTAGGAGATGGAGGGATATTGTTGAAAGGGGAAAAATGATTGAAGCTTTCAACATTTAAGTGGAAGACAAGAAGGCTGGATGGAGGTAATCTACTTCCATTGGGCAGAGAGGTGATCCATAGTATAATGTTACTGGGGATTAGGAATGTGTAGGTCAATTTAAGAATCTGATAGTTGTGGAAAGGTAGCTGAGTCTGACAGTGTGTGACTTCAGGCTTCTGTAGCAGTGAGAAGAGGGCATGGCCAGATGGTAGGGTGATCGAAGCCGTTTTCTTGAAGTAATGCCTCATGTAGATACTTTTGATGGTAGGGAGGGCTCTGCATTTGTCTTGGAACATACCAGATGTACTGGAGGACAGAGGATCTAAGGGGGTAGAGGAACTGAAATATATTTTCATTAGGCGAAAAATAGTATTGGGTAGGCTAATGGGACTGAAAGATGATAAATCCCCTGGGCCTGATGGTCTGCATCCCAGGGTCCTCAGGGAGGTGGCTCTGGAAATAGTGGACGTATTGGTGATCATTTTCCAATGTTCAATAGATTCGGGATCAGTTCCTGTGCATTGGAGGATAGCTAATGTTATCCCACTTTTCAAGAAAGGATCGAGAGAGAGAAAACGGGGAAATACAGACCAGTTAGCCTGTCTTCGGTGGTGGGAAAGATGCTGGAGTCAATTATTAAAGAGGTAATAATGGGGCATTTGGATAGCAGTAAAAGGATTAGTCCAAGTCAACATGGATTTAGGAAAGGGAAATCATGCGTGACTAATCTTCTGGAATTTTTTGCGGATGTGACAAGTAAAATGGATGAAGGGGTGCCAGTGGATGTAGTGTATGTAGACTTTCAGAAAGCCTTTGATAAGGTCCCACACGGGTGACTGGTGACTAAAATTAAAACACATGGTGTTGTGGGTAGGGTGTTGACATGGATAGAAAATTGGTTGGCAGACCGGAAGCAAAGAGTAGGAGTGAACGGGTCCTTTTCAGAATGGCAGGCAGTGGCGAGTGGAGTGCCGCAAGGCTCGGTGTTGGGGCCGCAACTGTTTACCATATATATTAATGATTTGGAAGAGGGAATTAGGAGCAACACTAGCAAGTTTGCGGATGACACAAAGCTGGGTGGCAGGGTGAACTGTGAAGAGGATGTTAGGAGGTTGCAGGGTGACCTGGACAGGTTGAGTGAGTGGGCAGATGCGTGGCAGATGCAGTATAATATAGATAAATGTGAGGTTATCCACTTTGGCGGCAAAAACAAGGGGACAGATTATTATCTCAGTGGGGTTAGGTTAGGTAAGGGGGAGGTGCAGCGAGACCTGGGTGTCCTTGTACACCGGTCACTGAAAGTTGGCGTGCAGGTACAGCAGGCAGTGAAGAAAGCTAATGGAATGTTGGCCTTCATAACAAGAGGATTTCAGTATAGGAGTAAAGAGGTTCTTCTGCAGTTGTATAGGGCTCCGGTGAGACCGCATCTGGAGTATTGTGTACAGTTTTGGTCTCCTAATTTGAGGAAGGACATCCTTGTGATTGAGGCTGTGCAGCGTAGGTTCACGAGATTGATCCCTGGGATGGCGGGACTGTCATATGAGGAAAGATTGAAACGACTAGGCTTGTATTCACTGGAGTTTAGAAGGATGAGGGGGGATCTTATAGAAACATATAAAATTATAAAAGGACTGGACAAGCTAGATGCAGGAAAATTGTTCCCAATGTTGTGTGAGTCCAGAACCAGGGACCACAGCCTTAGAATAAAGGGGAGGTCATTTAAGACTGAGCTGAGAAAAAACTTTTTTACCCAGAGAGTTGTGAATTTATGGAATTCCCTGCCACGGAGGGCAGTGGAGGCCAAATCACTGGATGGATTTAAGAGAGCTCTAGGGGCTAGTGGAGTCAAGGGATATGGGGAGAAGGCAGGCACGGGTTATTGAATGGGGACAATCAGCCATGATCACAATGAATGGTGGTGCTGGCTTGAAGGGCCGAATGGCCTCCTCCTGCACCTATTTTCTATGTTTCTATGTTTCTAAGTTTCTATACCAAGCCATGACGTAACTTGTCAGGACTTATGGGGTGGAGGAGGTTGAGGGGGAAACCTGTGTGCAAAATCATGAGGGGCGTGAATAACAGATTATTCCCCATGTCGGGTGTGTCTATAACCAGAGGGCATTGATTTAGGGTAAACGGTAACAGGTTTAGAGGAGATGTGAGGAGGGATATTTCCTCCCAGGTGGTGGTTAGAATATGGAACCCACTTCCTGATGGGGTGGTGGAAGCAGAGACTCTCATAACATTTATCAAATATGTAGATGAGCGCTTGAATTACCAAGACTGAGAACTCCAGTGGGCAAGTGCTGATAAATGGGATTAGTGAAGGTGAGCAACTGATGGTCAGAATGGACATGACTTATTTCTGCATTGAACAGTCTATGGGACTTGAATTCACATTCCACCATGGCAGTAATGGGATTTATATTTGAATTTCAAAATGGGTTTGTCATGAGTAATGGTGACCACAAAACTATTTCATGTTGTAAAAACCCATCTGGTTCACCGATGTTCTTCAGAGTAGGAAGTTTCCATCCTCACCCTGTCCTGCCTATAGATGACTCCAGGCTCTTTGTTGTCCTCTGAAATGGACCTAGTTGCAGGTGTTGGGGCAGCAGGAGTCTAGAGGAAGGGGAATAGGGAATGGGGGGCATTCAGCCAACGGGGTTCTTGGTGCAAGGGTTGGGGGGGACAAGAGTTGGATGGCAAGGGATCGGGCATCAGGCAGTATGGGGATAGGGGACAGGGCAATGAGTTAGAGGTCAGAGCTTGTGACAGAGTTGGAGGGTTAGGTTTGGGAGAACAGGGTGTAGGACGGCAAGGGTATGATCAAGGGGATATGATGGCAGGTTTGTTATATGCCTGACCCTTTGCCCATGGCTCCTTCCACCTCTCTCCTTCCCCACCCCTCAAGGCCACCAGCATTCAGTGCCGGAGACACCTCATGAATGGTGGAGATGGGAGTGTAGTTGGAGGGAGAGGAAATGGGTATCGCAGGGAAGGGCAGGGTGTGGCAAGAACTAAACTCTGCAGGAGTGTATGGGGGGAAGGATCTAGCACTGTGGGAAGGGTGGGAGAAGTGGATTGGGAACAAGGCAGGATTCAGGGGGGGACAGACCTGAGGACAGGAGAGGGTGAAGTGCGAGCCGTGGATGGGGCTGGATGGGGCAATGGTTGTGACCAGGGACAGGTTTTTGGGGCACATCGGAAATACCAGTCTTAGGAAGGTGGGCTGACCAGGGATCAGAAATGGGAAAGACCTCCTTGGTATCTGGCATTGAGTAGCAAGGCTGGAGTGTGGGTGTGGAGCCCAACCAGGAACTCGGTGACTGACCAAAATTTACTTGAAGTTGCTCCAGTCACGTCTGTGCATTTCCATGCCCCTTATCTCCCCTCTCTTCAGTTCCCATCCCCTGTGCTCCACTCCCTTCTCCATGCCCCCTCTCTCCCCACCACCAGCATTCTCCCTCTCCCCACAACCTCCTTTTGTCCCCTTCCCTCCTCTCCGTCTCTCCCTTCCCTCCTCTCCCTCTCTCCCTTCCCTCTGTCCTTCTCTCCTCTCCTCTCCCTCTCTCCCTTCCCTCCTCTCCTTCTCTCTCTCTCACTTCTCTCCTCTCCCCCTCCCCCTCCACATATCTTCCTCGCCCCCATATTCCCATATCCTCCTCCCTCCCGACTACCCGTATCCCCCCTCCCATATCCCACCCCCCTTCCCGAGCCTTCCTTTCTCGAGCCAGCTGAATTGTTTTTTTCCAGCACCTCGTTATCCTTGTAAACTCCAAAGGTTCTAAGCCCCACAGATGTTTATTAAATGTAGGAATTCAAATTAGTCCTGAACAAAATATTTATATGCAGAAAACCACATTGAACCACAAAGAAGGAATTCTAAACAATCTCCCTTCCCATGTTCGGGGCCATAGTGAACATTGTGGCGATGGTCAGCACATTTCCAGTGGACCGGACCGGACCGGACCAGTGAGTGAGACTGACTGAACCCGTGTCTCAGGCCCCCTAACACCTCTATCCCTGTAGACCTGTAAAACCAAGACCTGTAATAGCCCACCAACCACCCACGTCCCTCTGGCACAAGAACTTGTCTCCGAGTAGTGGAACAAAATCATCTATTTACATTTTTTTCATATTTTGCTTTATAATTTAGAAGGAGGCCATTCGGTCCCTCAAATTTATGCAAGCTCTTAGAACATTTCATAAAGTCCAAGAGTTGTACAGCACAGCAACAGGCCCTTCAGCCCAAATTACCCATGCTGACCAAGATGCCCCGTCCACACTAGTGCCATTTACCCATGTTTGGCCCAAATCCTTCACCTTCTAGAGCTATCCTATCCATGTATCCGTCCAAATGTCTTTTAAAGATTGTTCTAGTACTTGGCTCAATAGCTCCTCTGGCAGCCCATTCCACATACTATCACCCTCTGTGTTAAAAGGTTGCCCATCAGGTTCTTAGTAAATCTTTCTTCTCTTACTTTAAACCTATGTCCTCTGGTTCTTGATTCCCCTAGTCTGGGTAAAAGACTACTTATGTCTACCTTATCTAGTCCCAGCATAATCTTATACACCTCTATAAGATCCCCCCTCAGCCTCCTGCGCTCCAAGGAATAAAGTCCTAGCCAGCTCAACTTCTCTCTATAGTTCAAGCCCTCAAGTCCTGTCAGCATCCTCGTGAATCTTCTCAGCACTCTTTCTAGCTTAACAACATTCTTCCTAAAAGAGGGAGTTCAAAACTGAACACTACACTGTGAATGTGGCATCACCAATGTCTTGTACACCTGTAGCATAACATCCCCACTTCTATATTGTGCACCCTGAATGATAATGGCCAATGTACCAAAAGCCTTCTTGACCACCCCATCTACCTGTGTTGCCACCTTCACGGAACTATGTACCTGCACTCCTAAATCCCTCTGCTCTACACAACTCCCTCGGTCCCTGCCATTCATTGTGAAGGTCCTGCCCTGGTTTGGATTCCCAAAATGCAACACCTCGCACTTATCTGCATTAAATTCCATTCACCATGGCTCAGCCCACTTGCCCAACTGGTCAAGATCTTGCTGTAATTTCTGATAACCATCTTTGCTGTCAATGATACTTACTAATCATGCCTTCCATGCTCTCATCCAAATCATGGATAGAAACCACAAACAGCAATGTGCCCAGCGTTAATCCCCGAAGCACTCTATCAGTCACAGGCCAGTCCGACAAACAATCTTCCACCATCACTCTCTGCTTTCTTCCATGAAGCCAATTCTCTATCCAGTTGGCAGGTTCTCCCTGGATCCCATGCAATTCTCAGTCCCATTCCCACATTTATTTCTCCATGACCTTTTCTCGCTCCATTACCCTTTAATAGCCATCTAGCAGAGCCGCTTTCTATGTTAAGTAATCATCCTACGAACCAAGAAAGCACACCAATAGTTCTGTTTGCCTAGAAGGCAATGGAAATTTGGCATGTCCCTAATGACTCCTACAAATGTCTACTGATGCGTCATAGGGAGCATCACAATTATGAAAGGACGATCCATTATGCTGAGCCTTGAACCCATGGTCTGGTGGGGTTGGCATGGTGGTAAAGTTGCTGCCTTACAGTGCCAAAGGACCTGGGGTTCGATCCTGACTATGGCTGGTGTCTGTATGGATGTACTCTCCAGATACTCTCCAGCCAGCGAGAGTCCCCTCCATCCACCCAGTCACTTCAGAGACCAGACTCCCCCAGCACGCAGCGGACAATTCCACATCTCCTTCAGGACTTCAGGGATCCGTATATTGTGCTTTCTTTCAGTCCGGTCCATCTATTCTCAGTAAGGGGGTGGAAGATTGCAACACTCACGTGGTCCGCCCTGCTTCGACAAATGCAATCAATCAAACTAGATCAAATAGAACAAGTTGTCCTACAACTTCAGGATGTGCACGCCATACGCAAGAAAAATAAGATTCTCAATAAACAGAGTAAAATTGTACCCAGCCCTCGCACTGCAGTCCTGCCAACACCCAAACCTCCAGATGTAAATGAAACTTAGGCCAAGTGTCCAACGTATGTTGGTGATAAAGAGGTACCTCGCGTTCATTCTCTGACTTCAGGCATAATTTTTTCCTTTCGTTTAGAGTGGCCCCGGTTCCCCTCTTGTTTTTTAATATAGATATAGGAAGCCTTGGGATTTTCTTTAATCTGAGTTGCCAATGGAATTTCATGGCCCCATTTGTCTCGTATAATTGTCCTCTTTCCTGCTTGCTTTATATTCCTCACAGGCCTCGTTTGATTACATCTCCATAAACCTTTTTGTACAAATTTAGAACGCCATTGGTCATCCCAGTTTCCCTTACCCTGCCAACCTTATCCCTCCTCCTTGCAGGAAAACACCAGTCTTGACCTTTAATCAGCTGGCCTTTAAATGACTCTCACGTGTCTCAGTGACTTACCGAATAACTGCTGCTCCCAATTTTCCCTCGCTAGTTCCTGCCTAATGATGTTGTAATCTGCCTTTTCCCAATTGAGTACTTTCGTCCAAGATCTAGACTTATCCTGGCTCATAACTGTTTTAAAACATATGCAGTTGTGATCACTTTCCCAAAATGGTCTTTCCCGCTTCAAGGTTCAGAATGCAGAAACAGCACAGCACAGGCCCTTCAGCCCAGAATAGTTGTGCTGAACCAAAGTTAAACAGGTCTCACCTGCCTGTACATGACCAGAACAGTGCGCGATACTCCAAGTGTGGCCTAACCAAAATCCTATAGAGTTGCACCATGGCTTGCTGCAACTTATATTCAACGCGCTTAGCATTGAAGGCAAGCATACCATTTACCCAATGTACACGTGCTTCCACCTTCAGTGAGGTGTGAACATTGGCTCCAAGATCCCCCTGCACATCAATGGTGCTATGGGGCTCGCCATTACCTGTATACTTTCCCCTTACATTTAACCTCCTAAAGTGCAACACCTTAAGGGCCTGTCCTACCAGCATCCGACTCTATGCGGTGAACGCGATCAAACTAGAAGCGGGGGCCGCGCGGAGGTCGGCTGATCCCTGTACAGGGCCGTTCCCACCAGCATGCGCCTGCATGCGGCAAGCGCGACCAAACCGGCAGCAGGGGCCGCGCGGAGGTCGGGTGAGTGGCGCAACGCGGCGCAAAGTGAGGCGAACTTGGAGCAAAGTCTTGGAGGGGCACAGAGGCACACACACAGAGGGCCACGGAGCCACACACAGAGAGGGTCACGGAGGCACCTACAGAGAGGGTCATGGAGGCATGACGTCGAGAGGTGTGTAATGCGTTGAGGCGACTGCGAGCCGACAAGCCGTTGCCGCACGGAATTTTTGAACATAGTCAGTTTTTTGGAGCCCCGCGCGATGTCGGGACGAACTCCGCACAATTCCGCACAGCTCCGGCGATCGAAGTGGGACCGGCCCCGTGACGCCGGACGGCTCAAGCGACCATGTTAGGTCACGCTCGTCGCATGGAGTTGCATGCTGGTGGGACAGGCCCTTTACACTAGCTCGGGTTAAGATGCATACTCGAGCGACATTACTCTAGATTAAAACTTTCTGAGTTCCACATGAACCTCCCCGTCGGGCTGTTGGTTCCCCGCTGTCCAACACTCTCTCACTACACAGCTCTGACACAGTGGCTGAGCACTATCCCATCCACAGTGCTGTGTATTCTCAATACTGCCCATCAGACAGTGTGGGACTCATTGTATCATTAATCTATTGCGGTGGATTCAGAGAAAATCACTAATGTGCATTTGTATACGCAAGACTTGATTTGGGATAGTTACGTGGCTTTGTGTATTTGAAATAGTGTCACATTGACTATAAATTGATTGCGTTATTTGAAGAGGTGACCAAGAGGACTCATGAGGGCAGGGTGGTGGACATTGCCTACATGGACTTTAGTCAAGGGCCTGTCCCACCAGCATGCGACTGCATGCGGCGAGCGCAACCAACCGTGAGCCGTACGGCCTCGCGGGGCCGGTTCTACTTCGAACTGCGGAGGCGTATGGAACACGGTCAGTTTTTCGGAGCCCCGCGCGATGTCGGGACCAGCCCCGCACAACTCCATACGGCTCCGCCGGTCGAAGTGGGACCGGCCCCGCGAGTCCAGACGGCTCAAGCGACCACGTTAGGTCGTGCTCGCCGCATGCAGCCGCATGCTGGTGGGACAGGCCCTTAAGGAGTTTGGCAAGGTCCCACATGGTAAGATGATCGGGAAGGTGAGATTGCATTGTGTTTAGGGGAGCTAACCAGTTGGACATAACTTGGGTTGGTGGAAGAAGTCAGAGTGTGGTAATGGAGGCTTGTTATTTAGATTGGAGTCCAGTGACCACCAGTGTGCTGTAAGGATCAGTGCTGCCTCCACTGTTGTTTCACATCTAAATGAAGATTTGCATGGACATGCATTTGGCGATAGAATTGGTGGTATAGTGGACAATGATACAACAGGATATTGATGAATTGGGAAAATGGACAAAGGATTGGTAGATGGAATTTAACATGGACAAGTTCAATTAACGGGTTGGCACCAACTGCAGTGCTGCAGCGGTAGAGTTGCTGCCTCACAGTGCCAGAGACCCTGGGTTCGATCCTGACTACGGGTGCTGTCTGTACAGAGTTTGTACATTCTCCCCGTGACCTGCATGGGTTTTCTCCAGGCTCTCCGGTTTTCTCCAACACTTTAAAGACATACAGGTTTGCAGGCTAATAGGCTTTGTACATTTTTTAATTGTCCCTAATGTGTGTAGGTTAGAGTGGTGGGATCGCTGGTCAGTGCAGACTCGGTGGGCCAAAGGACCTGGTTTCGCACTGTCCCTCTAAACTAAACCAAAGTGGTAAATAATACATTTTGGAAAATTAACCAGGGCAGGACCTACACAGGACATACACAGGGCCATGGAGAGTGTTTTAGAATAGAGACCCTGAGGACATATTTCCCTGACATGATGACATAAATAGATGGTGGTGAAGAATAGTTATGGCATGCGTGCTTTTACTGGATAGGGCAACGGGTGTCAGGGGTTATGGGGAGAAGGCAGGAGAATGGGGTTGAGAGGGAAAGATAGATCAGCCATGACTGAATGACAAAGTAGACTTGATGGGCTGAATGGCCTAATTCTGCTCCTTGATCTTGTGCAAGTACAAGAGGTGGGACATCATGTTCCAGTCCCACTAATTGTTGGTTAGTCTCCCTTTGGAGCTGTGTGTTGCAGTTCTGACGAGGCTGAAGTGGCAGCAGAACAGCTTGATAAGGATGTTGCTTGTATTGGATGGCTTGAGTTATAAGGACGTTCTGGGTTAGCTTGTTTTTTTCCATGTAAAGAAGGGAGCTGAGAAATGACATAATAGCCGTCTATAAAATAAGTAGGAGTTAATGGAGGTTTAGTCTAGTAGGAGTTGATGGCCAGTCTTTTGCCCATGGTAAGGGTGTCTAAAATTAGAGGAAAGAAGCTTAAGGTGAGAGGTATGAGGTTAAAAGGAGATCTGAGACGCAAGATCTTCACACACGGAGTAGTTGGTATCTGGAATGAGCTGTTAGAGAAGGTGGTGGAGGCAGAAACAACACTGTGAGGCAACTGGGCAGGTGGATGAATGAGTCGGGCATAAGAGCGATATGCATGCACGATTAGTGTTGATAGGCACCAGAGTCATCATGGAGATGATGGGCTGAATAGCCTGTTTCCATGCTGTACAACACGGGCAGCACTGTGGCGCAGCGGTAGAGTTGCTGCCTTACAGCGCTTACAGCATCGGGGACCCGGGTTCGATCCTGACGGCTGGTGCTGTCTGTACGGAGTTTGCACGTTCTCCCCGTCACCGCGTGGGTTTTCTCTGAGACCTTCGGTTTCCTCCCACACTCCTAATACGTACAGGTTTGTAGGTTGATTGGCTTGGTAGAAATGTAAATTGTCCCTAATGTGTAGGATAGTGTTAATGTGTGTGGATTGCTGGTCGGTATGGACTCAGTGGGCCGAAGGGCCTGTTTCCGCGCTGTATCTCTGAACTAAGCTAAACTAAAATATGACTCTGTGACACTGAGTAGGAGTAATCAGATTGGGTTATGGTCCCCGGATCATTTTGGTGCCTACAGCCCTGTCTCACCAAGGCCACACTTACACTTGATGAGCCCAGACTGTGAGCAAAATATGGTGCAGGTGCGCACATATGTTACTTTAATTAACACATGAATCAACATCAGAAAATAGAAGCAGTGACTTCCTTTAGTTCTCACTGGCACTGTGATGGGACTTACCGTAGGAGGCCACTGGGGTTTCCTGCATGCTGGCTTGATGCACCTTGGGAGGTTGTGAATTAATCTACTGAGTTAGCTCATGGATGCTGCGGGGGTGGATAGTGTGGTGCTGTGTTTTTGTACAGGATGCACCACATGTCTTGGACACAACAGGACTGCCCCCGCGGCAGACCCATCGACTGCCTGCCCCACAGAACCCATCTCCAAATACCTTGATTCCATCCCATTCCAACCCTCCCACCCTCCCCCTGACCAGTCCCTGCCGACCTACATCCAGGACACCTCACACACCCTTCAGCTCTTTAATAACTTTTAATCCCCAGACCTCTATTGCGTCATCTTCACACCGACATCCAGTACCTTTGCACCATCCCCCACCAAGAAGGTCTCCTCCAGATCTTATTTATCAGAGATTCATTCCATTTCCCTCTACTACCACTCTCCTCTGTTCTCATCCTCAACAACTATTTTGAATCCTTACTTTCTTCATGCTATATGTGTAGCCATGGGCCCCAGCTATGCCTGCATTTCTGATGGTTACATCAAACTCCCCTCACCTGTATCTCACCTGGCCAGGCTTTGTCCTACCCCCACCTCCCTTCCTGTTTTCATGTATCCAAGTTCTTCATAGATGATGCCTGACTCGCTGAGTTACTCCTGCACTTAGTGTCTTTTTGTTTGTAAACCAGCATCTGCAGTTCCTTGTGTCTCCAGATAACACACACTGATCCATTCTGCCCTGAGCCTGGCACCTGGAAAAGTTGACACCTGAGTCTCTCTCTGTTTTTCCCGTCCCACTGTCCCCCACCCCCTCTCTCTCTCTCTCAGAGAAAACCAATGTAGCAAACAACACAGACAGAGCCCGAGGTTATGATTTAACCATATAACCATATAACCATATAACCATATAACAATTACAGCACGGAAACAGGCCATCTCATCCCTTCAAGTCCGTGCCGAACAACTTTTTTCCCTTAGTCCCACCTGCCTGCACTCATACCATAACCCTCCATACCCTTCTCATCCATATGCCTATCCAATTTATTTTTAAATGATACCAACGAACCTGCCGCCACCACTTCCACTGGAAGCTCATTCCACACCGCTACCACTCTCTGAGTAAAGAAGTTCCCCCTCATGTTACCCCTAAACTTCTGTCCCTTAATTCTAAAGCCATGTCCCCTTGTTTGAATCTTCCCTATTCTCAAAGGGAAAAGCTTGTCCACATCAACTCTGTCTATCCCTCTCATCATTTTAAAGACCTCTATCAAGTCCCCCCTTAACCTTCTGCGCTCCAGAGAATAAAGACCTAACTTATTCAACCTATCTCTGTAACTTAGCTGTTGAAACCCAGGCAACATTCTAGTAAATCTCCTCTGTACCCTCTCTATTTTGTTGACATCCTTCCTATAATTGGGCGACCAAAATTGTACACCATACTCCAGAATTGGTCTCACCAATGCCTTGTACAATTTTAACATTACATCCCAGCTTCTATACTGAATGCTCTGATTTAAAAAGGCTAGCATACCAAAAGCTTTCTTTACCACCCTATCTATATGAGATTCCGCCTTCAAGGAACTATGCACGGTTATTCCCAGATCCCTCTGTTCAACTGTATTCTTCAAATCCCTACCATTCACCATGAACCTGAATCATCAAAACATTGATACTCAAGAGGAGAATATTCAGCCCACCATTCCTGATTAATTTTTATGCAGATATGTTTTCCTCTATAAACAGATAAATAGTTCCAATCAGCTTTGCAAGGCAGCAGACCTGGAGAAAGTGAAGGAAACACTGAGAGCTGCTGGAACATGTGCTGCCTAATTATTCTGCTCTCTAATCGCACTGCGAATATCCACAAGCATCTTGTGTAGAACCATTGCACACCTCCCCCCTTTTTGAAGAGCCTGTATTGTCATTATTTACAGATTTAACCTATTCATGGACTTTCTGAGTCTCTTGATTTAACTCACCTTGCGCCTTGCTCAGTCCACACTGGGACAATTTCTAGATCCTTCTATATTCCCTTTCATTTATTTCTGCAGGTGCAATCTCACCTTTCCTGCCATGCAGTAACCAGAACTGTGCAGTGCTCAAGTTGTGACCCAATGAGTATTGATACAGCTCCTGTGTATGTCTTTGTTTATTATTGAATGTAGATACAATGAAGAACTTTGTTTTACACACTGCCCAAACATGTTTCGCCACCCCCACCACTCGCCACATCTTCCCATCTCCCCCCCGTTTGCCTTCCGCAAAGACCGCTCCCTCCGCCACTCCCTTGTCAATTCTTCCCTTCCCTCCCGCTCCACTCCTTCCCCGGGCACTTTCCCTTGCAACCGCAAGAGATGCTACACTTGTCCCTTCACCTCCCCCATCCACTCCTTTCAGGGACCCAAGCAGTCCTTCCAGGTCCGACAGAGGCTCACCTGCACCTCCTCCAACCTCACCTACTGCATCCGTTGCTCCAGATGCCGGCTGATCTACATCGGTGAGACCAAGCGGAGGCTTGGCGATCGTCTCGCCGAACACCTCCGCTCGGTCCGCAATAACCAACCTGACCTCCCGGTGGCTCAGCACTTCAACTCCCCCTCCCATTCCGTATCCGGTGTAACTCTCGGTCCTGGGCCTCCTCCACGGCCAGAGTGAGCAACACCGCAAGTTGGAGGAACAGCACCTCATATTCCGCTTGGGGAGTCTGCATCCTCTGGGCTTGAACATTGAATTTTCTCAATTCTGTTAATCCTTGCTGCCTCCTCCCCTTCCCACCTCTCCCTCAGCCCTCGGGCCCTGGCATTCCTTCTCTCTCTATCTCTCCCCCACCCAAGTCGCACTAGCTTCTCATTTTCACACTATAAACAGCTTACAATGGCCTGTTTCCTTTATCATCGATACTTTTTTGCATATCTTTCATTCATTGTTCTTTATCTCTCCACATCACTGTCTATATCTCTCGTTTCCCTGATCGCCAACCAGTCTGAAGAAGGGTCTCGACCCGAAACGTCGCCTATCTCCTTCGCTCCTTAGATGCTGCTGCACCCGCTGAGTTTCTCCAGCGTTTGTGTAACCCCAGCAACATTTAAAAGGCATTTAGGCAGATGCATGAACAGGCATGGAATAGGGGGATACAGGCCATGTACAGTTGAATGGGGTTTGTTAGATTGACATCATCATCCGCACAGACATGGTGAGCTGCAGGGCTCATTCCTGTGCTGAGCCACCGGGAGGTCGGGTTGGTTATTGCGGACCGAGCGGAGGTGTTCGGCGAAACGATCGCCCAGCCTCCGCTTGGTCTCACCGATGTAGATCAGCTGGCATCTGGAGCAACGGATGCAGTAGATGAGTTTGGAGGAGGTGCAGGTGAACCTCTGTCGGACTTGGAATGACTGCTTGGGTCCCTGAAAGGAGTGGATGGGGGAGGTGAAGGGACAAGTGTGGCATCTCTTGCAGTTGCAAGGGAAAGTGCCCGGGGAAGGAGTGGAGCGGGAGGGAAGGGAAGAATTGACGAGGGAGTTGCAGAGGGAGCGGTCTTCGCGGAAGGCAGACAGGGGGGGGAGATGGGAAGATGTGGCGAGTGGAGGGGTCACGTTGGAGGTGGCGAAACTGGCGGAGGACTATCTGTTGTATGCGCTGGCTGGTGGGGTGAAAGGTGAGGACCAGGGGGACTCGGCCCTTGTTATGAGTGGGGGAATGGGAGAGAGGGCAGTGTTGCGGGGTATGGATGAGACCCTGGTGTGAGCCTCATCTATAGTGGGGGAGAGGAATCCCCGTTCTCTGAAGAACGAGGACATTTGTGATGACCTGGTGTGGAACATCTCATCCTGGGAGCAGATGCGGCGTAGACGGAGGAATTGGGAATAGGGGATGGAGCCCTTACAGGAAGCAGGGTGGGAGGAAGAGTAGTCCAGGTAGCTGTGGGAGTCAGTTGGTTTGTAGTGGATGTCGGTCAGGAGTGTGTCACCTGCAATAGAGATGGTGAGGTCAAGGAATGGTAGGGAAATGTCGGGAATGGTCCAAGTGTATTTGAGTGCCGGATGGAAGTTGGTGGTGAAATGGGTGAAGTCAGTTTTAAATGTTGCTATTGTGTCCACTTTAACCACCTCCCCAGGCAGCACATTCCAGACCGACCACTCTTTGTGTAAAGAAAAGCTTAGCCCTATCATCTCCATTAAAATAACTGCCTCTCCACTTGTTTCCACCCTGATTAAAATCCCATCTCTCCCATCTATACCTATCGTACTTGTATGTGCCTCTATCAGGTCAACACTCCGAATCCCCAGCACATGGGCTTGTCCTGTAGGCACCATTACAGTTGGTATTACATGGTCTGCCTATTCTACACTGGAACCCCATTTCATGATAATTTTTTTACTGCTTCCTCTCAAAGCACATAGGGAGTGTAAGCTGTTAGAATAGTGGTTTTGTGTCCGTGCTTTGATGTGTTATGTGCATTAAGCCTGAAATTCCTTGGGAGTGCTGTTAGAGTAAGCCTGGACAAGTGACTCCAGTGTATCTATAGATGGTGTGCACTGCAGTCACCGTGCACTGGTGTGGAGGGAATTTACTCACCTACATTGCTCCATATACCTACCACCCTCTGTGTGGAACAACTTGCTCTCATGTCCTGTTTAAATCTCTCTCCTCTTACCTTAAATCCATGTCCTCTAGTTTTAGTGTAGCAAGAAACTGCAGATGCTGGTTTATACTAAAGATAGACACAAAATGCTGGAGTAGCTCAGCAGGACAGGCAGCATCTCTAGTGAGAAGGGTGTTTTACGATGTACGAGGATGTTGCCAGGACTAGAGGCTGTGAGCTATGGTCGCTAGGATAAGGAGTGATCTTATAGAGGTGTATAAGATCATGAGAGGAATAGATTGGGTAGATGCACAGAGTCTTTTGCCCAGAGTGGGAGAATCGAGGACCAGAGGACATAGGTTCAAGGTGAAGGGGAAAAGATTTAATAGGAATCCGAGGGGTAACTTAGCGCAGGTTTGGTGGGATATGGACCAAGCGCAGGCAAGTGGGACTAGTGTGGGACATTGTTGGCCGATGTGGGCGAGTTGGGCCGAAGGGCCTGTTTCCACACTGTATCACTCTATGTCGCTATGAATGGGAGACATTTCAGGTCAAGACCCTTCTTCAGTGTGGGAGTTAGGGGAGAGGCAGACTAGAGATATGGAAGGGTAAGGTGTGAACATGACAGATCAAAGCAGACGACGATCAAGAAAATGTAGAATGGTTCACCGTTAGCTAAGGAGAAGATGATAACGAAGCGTACAATCAGTAAAAGTGATCAGGAGGACAGCAAAACTGGTCAGAGAACTAGAGTGGGGGAGGGACAGAGAAAGAGGGAAAGCAAGGGTCACTTGAAGTTAGAGAAACCATTATTCATACCCCTCGATTGTAAACTGTCCAAGCAAAATATGAGGCGCAGTTCCTCCAATTTGTGCCGGGCCTCACTCTGACTGACCATGGAGGAGGCTCAGGACAGAAAGGTCAGTTTGGGAATGGGCGGGGGAGTTAGTGTTCAGCGACTGGGAGATTACATAGGCCTAGGCGGAGAGAGCAGAGAGGGCGGTTTTCAACGAAACGATCTCTGAGCCTGCGCTTGGTAGGGCTGATATATAGAAGTCCATACCTGGAAGTAGGTGAGGTTAGAGGAGGCGCAAGTGAACCTCTGCCTCACCTGAAAGGACTGTCGGGGTCCTTGGATGGAGTCGAGGGGGGAGGTATAGGGACAGGTGTTACATCTCCTGAGGTTGCTGTAGAAAGTACCTGTGGTGGGGGCAGTTTGGGTGGGAAGGGATGAGTTAACCAGGGAGTTGTGGAGTGAACGGTCTCTGCGGAAGGCGGAAAGGGGTGGAGATGGGAAGATGTGGTTAGTAGTGGGATCCCGTCGGAGGTGGCGAAAATGATGGAGGATTATGTGCTGTATGGGGTGAAAGGTGAGGACTAGGGGGGCTGTTGCGACTGGGTGGAGGGGGAGAAAGAGTGGAGCTACGGGATACCCGTGCGAGGGCCTCATCTATGTTGGAAGAGGGGAACCCCCAATCCCTAAAGAATCAGGACATCTAGGATGTCTTGTTAAAGTCTTCCCTACCCTGATAAAAAAAGCAGTGACCATCCATCTTATCTCTGCCCCTCATGATTTTATAAACTTCTGTAAGGTCACTACTCAGTCTCCTTTGCTACAGGAAAAACAGTCCAAGCCATCCAGCCCCAGCAACATGTTTGTGAACCTTTTCTGTAAGCTTTCTAGATTAATCATATCCTTATAGCTACCAGAACTGCACACTGTACTCCAAGAATGGTCTTACCAATGTCTTGTAACATGACTTCCTAACTCATGTACTCATTGCCGAACCTCATAAAGGAAAGTATGGCAAATGCCTTCTTCACCAGCCCATCGACACGTGTTGCCACTTTCAGGGAACTATTCACATGCACCCCTAGGTGTCTCTGTTCGACAACCCTCCCCAGGGCCCTGCCATTTGCTACGCATATCCTGCCCTGGCTTAACTCATAGAAATGCATCACTTTGCATCTGAAATAAAAAACAGACGCTGGAAACACTCAGCAGTTCAGGCAGCATCTGTGGCAAGGGAAACAATTTTAGGTTACGATACGAAATAACTTGATTTATCCCCGGGGGAAATGGGTCATAAAACACATGAAACGCAGAATCAAAGTGGAAAGTCCAGGGTTGGGGATGTGCAAAGTCAGTCTACCCCACGGCAGGAGGGGGAGGAGTTCCACAGTTTGCTAGCCACTGGGAAAAAGGATCTTCTGTGGTGCATCTTGGTGGAACCAGTCTTTTGCTGAAGGTGCTGGTCAGGTTGACCAGTGTCTCTTAACTGATAACCATCAGTGGTTCTATTTTCTGACTGGTGTGATAGTAAATGTTTTATTTGACCCGTGTTTTGGCTGTATGTGTTTCTGCGTTCACCGTGCCCTTTGTCAAGAGGACCTGCTTCTGTATCTCCACTCATGCTGATATCCACCCTTCTGTCTTGGTTATTCTGCAGTACATCATTGCGCCCGGTTTAATAAAGACTACCTAAACCCAATTCTACATCGCTCGCACTAACCCCAACACTGCATAGTCTTCCTGATTTTCTGGTGATTTTCTGCTGTGAGCACTTGCTCTCAGTGAGAATTCATGCCACAATCCTGGACTTCCTCTGGTCAACCACCTTGGCCTGTTGCTTGCATGTTAGAAATGTGCTTCTTTCAGCATCCTTCTGTTTTAACTCGGCAAGAGAGTGGAGGTTGACTGTGGTTAAATCCACAACTGAATTTCCCACCTGTTATGCCCAAGCAGTCTAATAATTAACACACATTATTTTTTTGTACAATGACAAGTTCCCATTACGTAGGACTGCACGTCAAACTAGAAAATGTTGGAAATATTGAGCAGGTCAATATTGAGCATTATCTGTTTAGAGGAAACAGATTTAGCTTTCAGGTTTAAGGTTGTTTGTCAAAATTGGGAAAGAGAAAAGAAACATTAGTGTGAATTTGCTGAGGATTTGGGGGTTTACTAATGGAGCAAAGGGAATATCATGAGGCCAGGTCAAATGGATTAGAGGTGATGACATTTATTTGCCTGTATTACCTAGAGAGATCTGGATCTGCCTAGCAGGCCAAGCAACACCAGTGAAAAGAGAAAATCTGAGCCGCCCTTACGGATGGGTGACTGTCAAAAATGGTCAGTTCTTATACAGACTGAAAGCACATTGAGGCGAGTACAGCCGAGACCTCTCAGCTCCAGCGACCCGGGTCAATCCTGATCTCCAGTGCTGCCTTTGTGGAGTCTGCACCCTCTCCCTGAGAGAGAGAGTTAGATTTAGCTCTCGGGGCAAAAGGGCCTGTCCCACCAGCATGCGATTGCATGCGTCTAGCGCAACCAAACATGGTGGCTTGAGGCGTACGGCTGCGCGGGGCCGGTCCCACTTCGAACTGCGGAGGCGTATGGAGTTGTGCGGGGCTGGTCCCGACATCATACTCACCAATCAGCTGGGCAGGAGGCGGGCCGAGTGAATTTGGACATCGCACGGCGTTGGGCGGTGACGTCATCACGCAACGGCACGCCGGGCAGTGACGTCATCGCGCAACGCCACACGCTAGGCGTACGCCGTCAAGATGCTGCGTACGCCCTCGATGCCCCTGCGGGCCGACAGGCCGTTGGTGCGTGGAATTTTCGAACAGTGCAGGACTTTCGGAGCCCGGCGCGATGTCGGGACCAGCCCCGCACAACTCCATACGCCTCCGCGGTTCGAAGTGGGACCGGCCGCGCTGCCGTACGCCTCAAGCGACCACGTTTGGTCGCGCTAGATGCATGCAATCGCATGCTGGTGGGACAGGCCCTTAAGGGAATCAAGGGATATGGGGAAGGGCCGAATGGCCTCCTCCTGCACCAATTTTCTATGTTTCTATGTTTCCCTGTGACCATGAGGGTTTCCTTGGATGCTCTGGTTTTCTCCCATGGGCCAAATATGTGTGGGTTGGTGGCTTAATTGGCACAGGGGATTGTCCCTGGTGTGATTGTAGAATCTGGAGGGAGTTGATGGAAGTTTATGGAGGATATAATTGAGTTGACGTACGATTAGTGTACATGCGTGCTTTATGGTTGATCGCGACTTGTTGGGCCGGATGGGCTGTTCTTGTGTTTCCATCACTCTAGGTTTAGGTTTATTCCTGTCACCTGTACTGAAGTACAATAAAAAGCTGTGATTCACATGCTATCCAAACAGATCACACACACCACACAGAAGATACAATCACTTCAAACTCAAGTACAATAGATACAGCAAAGGGGAAGATACAGAGTGTAGAACACAATCGGTTTCCTCCCCTGAATGACTTAAGTGAACTGGAAGGATTTTTAAAACAATCACTGCAACTGGATTTGATTTTTATTTGATAGTTACTTAAATCCTTGGATTTAAATCTCACACCTAATGCGGAGAGATTGAAACTCATGACCCTGGTTCAAAGGTCCAGTGCTCTGGCTGCTGATCTTGTAACTCTATCTAAGTCACAAAACTCCAAAGGAAGCGATTCATGTCTGAGCATTTCTGAGCGTAAATGGTAGTTGAGATATTGAACTCCTTGCTCTGGGGACAAGGTCTGTAAGGTTACATATTTTTCTTTCAAATAAGCATATTTAAGGATAAGGGGGAAGTCTTTTAGGACCGAGATGAGAAAATCAATTTTCACACAGAGAGTGATGAATCTGTGGAATTCTCTGCCACAGAAGGTAGTTGAGGCCAGTTCATTGGCTATATTTAAGAGGGAGTCAGATGTGGCCCTTGTGGCTAAAGGGATCAGGGGGTTTGGAGAGAAGGCAGGTACGGGATACTGAGTTGGATGATCAGCCATGATCATATTGAATGGCGGTGCAGGCTCGAAGGGCTGAATGGCCTACTCCTGCACCTATTTTCTATGTTTCTATGTTTCTATTGTATAATGTAAGACTCTCATATTATGAGTTTGTACTGCTGTGTCTTTTAAACAATCCTTTAATCCTTGGCCCATCAGCCATGTCAAGTTAGGTTTCGTGCCTTATGCACATGTAGGGTGAGGTGCAGGTACAATTAATTTTTGCTTGCAGTGGCATTATAGATCCAGACACACACAAAACATAAATTGTATATGAATGACATATAAATTCTACAAGACAGCGAAAATAACCCCCCCCCCCCCCCCCTGCAAATATACAAGACAAGAGTGCAAAAATACACAATTGGAAAACAAGAGGTGGGCTGTGGGGTTCCATTACCAAGTAGGATTAGGGTACTGCAGGTTGGTTCAGGAACCAGATAGTTGTAAGAAAGTAGTTGCTTCATGAACCTGATGATGTGGGACTGGTAATCAGCGAGAAGATGGCATGGCCCGGATGATGGAGAGCCTTGATAATAGATGCTACCTTCTTGAGGCAGTGCATCATCGAGATGGTTTCCATGGGGTGTTGTGATGTACCCGTGATGGACTGGGCTGAGTTCACCACTCATGGCAATCTCTTGCATTCCCATGCATTGGAAATGTTGAACAAGGCCATGATGCAACCAGTAAGACAGATCCCATGGAAGGTTACACAAAAGGCTGGAGAAACTCAGCGGGTGCAGCAGCATCTAAGGAGCGAAGGAGATAGGCGATGTTTCGGGTCGAGACCCTTCTTCAGACTGGTCAGGGATCAGGGAAACGAGAGATATAGACGGTGATGTGGAGAGATAAAGAACAATGAATGAAAGATATGCAAAAAAGTATCGATGATAAAGGAAACAGGCCATTGTAAGCTGTTTGTAGTGTGAAAATGAGAAGCTAGTGTGACTTGGGGGGGGAGAGATAGAGAGAGAGGGAATGCCAGGGCCCGAGGGCTGAGGGAGAGGTGGGAAGGGGAGGAGACAGCCAGGGTTAACAGAATTGAGAACATTCAATGTTCAAGCCCAGAGGATGCAGACTCCCCAAGCGGAATATGAGGTGCTGTTCCTCCAACTTGCGGTGTTGCTCACTCTGGCCGTGGAGGAGGCCCAGGACCGAGAGGTCGGATACGGAATGGGAGGGGGAGTTGAAGTGCTGAGCCACCGGGAGGTCGGGTTGGTTATTGCGGACCGAGCGGAGGTGTTTGGCGAAACGATCGCCCAGCCTCCCATGGATCCCATGGATCCCAAGATCCCATGGAACATCAGCACAGAAATGTCCCTTCAACCAACCTTTCTAAAATGTATAAGAAAGAACTGCAGATGCTGGAAAAAGCGAAGGTAGACAAAAAAGCTGGAGAAACTCAGCGGGTGAGGCAGCATCTATGAAGCAAAGGAATAGGTGACGTTTCGGGTCGAAACCCTTCATCAGTCTGAAGAAGGGTCTCGACCCAAAACGTCACCTATTCCATAGATGCTGCCTCACCTGCTGAGTTTCTCTAAAATGTATAACCTGTTCGTTTTCACATTGCTCCTTGCAAATTAGCTGCAGTCCTGACTTTACATCAATAAAGAATTAGGAGGTTGGAGAGGGAAAAGGGTGTGGGGATCCTGAGATCCGGAGAAGGGATCGCATCCTTTAATTATACCCAGGGTCCCTTAATTAGGAGCCATGGGTAAAACGTATTGGAACTGAAATGGACCGGACTGGGATTGTGAGAAGCAAAGGGAACATTTGACGTGACATTTATTCACACCGGTGCGAGTTGAATCACTTAATGATGCTGGTTGGCGATTATTTAACCATCCTAATAAGTTCTAATTAAGATTTCCAATTTCCATGGAGTCATTAATTGTAGTTTATTTAAAACTGTTTGTGGTTCCCCAGAAGGGAGTGGCGTGGTGTAAAAACAAGTTTACAACTCCCAACGTGGAGGATCTCTTTCAGAACGGAGGACCGGAAAGATTTTATTTTGCTGCAGAAACATTGTATCATTGATAACTGGACGTTTCCCTCTCGCTTTTCCTCTTCCTCCTTAACTCACACCCGCCCTCTGGAAGCTGATCCTGACATTCACTTTTGTCCAGTCTCCCCAGTAACGGGGTCAACTGTCCCATCAAACCTCTGGTACACCTGCAACAAGCCCCCCCTAAGGTCCTTGTTCATCAGTCAGTGTGCATGCAGGTACAGCAGGCAGTGAAGAAAGTGAATGGCATGTTGGCCTTCATAATAAGAGGAGTCGAGTGTAGGAGCAAAGAGGTCCTTCTACAGTTGTACAGGGCCCTAGTGAGACCACACCTGGAGTATTGTGTGCAGTTTTGGTCTCCAAATTTGAGGAAGGACATTCTTGCTGTTGAGGGAGTACAGCGTAGGTTTACAAGGTTAATTCCAGGGATGACGAGACTGTCGTATGTTGATAGAATAGAGCGGCAGGGCTTGTATACTCTGGAATTTAGAAGGATGAGAGGGGATCATATTCAAACATATAAGATTATTAAGGGTTTGAAACATGTTGCCGATGTTGGGGGAGTCCAGAACCATGGGCCACAGTTTAAGAATAAGGGGTAAGCCATTTAGAACGGAGATGAGGAAATACTTTTTCACACAGAGAGTTGTGAGTCTGTGGAATTCTCTGCCTCGGAGGGCGGTGGAGGCTTTTGAGAGTTAGATAGGGCTCTTAAAGATAGCGGAGTCAAGGGATATGGGGAGAAGGCAAGAACGGGGTACTGATTGTGGATGATCAGCCATGATCACATTGAATGGCGGTGCTGGCTCGAAGGGCCAAATGGCCTACTCCTGCATCTATTGCCTATTGAATCCAAGTGCCCACCCCTCCCCCTCCCTTCTTCTCTGTTTTTGAGGATGATCTTGTTCCCAGGCAGCCAATGGAAGAATAGTTTTGGGAAATGTGGAATCTCATTGGATCCTAGGATGCATAAGACCAGTATTACGAGTAGGCCAAAGGATCGTACAGGACAAAATAGGAACAGTAGTAGGCCACATGTCTGCTCAAGCTTGCCCCATCATTTAGTGTAATCATGGCACGATCTAGGCACGATGTACTTTGCCTTGAATGATAGTGACGTACGATGTGGATAAATGTGATCTTATCCACTTTGGAGGCAAGAACAAGAAGGCAGATTATTATCTGAATGGTGTCAGATTAGGAAAAGGGGAAGTACAACGAGATCTTGGTGTCCTTGTACATCAGTCACTGAAAGTAAGCATGCAGGTACAGCAGACAGTGAAGAAAGCAAATGGCATGTTTGCCTTCATAGCTAGTGGATAGGAGCAAGGAGGTCCTACTGCACCTGGAGTATTGCGTGCAGTTTTGGTCTCCTAGTTTGAGGAAGGACATTCTTGCTATTGTGGGTGTGCAGCGTAGGTTTACCAGGTTAATTCCTGGGATGGTGGGACTGACATATGATGGAAGAATGGATCTTCTTGGCTTACAGTATATTCACTGGAATTTAGAAGGATGAGGGGATCTTAGAAACATATAAAACTATTAAGGGATTGGACAGGCTAGAAGCAGGGAAAATGTTCCCAATGTTGGGGCACTCCAGAACCAGGGACCACAGTTTAAGAATAAGGGGTAGGCCATTTAGGACTGAGATGAGGAAAAACGTTTTCACCCAGGGAGTTATGAATCTGTGGTATTCCCTGCCACTTTACTGGATGTACTCAAGAGAGAGTTGGATATAGCTCTTAGGGCTAATGGAACAAAGGGATATGGAGAGAAAGCAGGAATGGGGTACTGATTCTGGATGATCAGCCATGATCATATTGAATGGCGGTGCTGGCTCGAAGGGCCGAATGGCCTACTCCTGCACCTATATTCTGTGTTTCTATGTGACCAGGTGTATCTGGTCTTGATGTATATGACACTCTAGACTACAAATCTCGTCTCATTGTGGCCAGGTCCTCATACACCTCAGCTCCCTGACCCTTCAAACATTTATTGGCCTCCACTTTAAATACTTCTTTGATCTACCCTCTGGGACTAGGACGTCTCTTCACCACCCTCTGAGAGAAAAAAAATCCTGTTTTAAATGACCATCTCCCTATAATTAGGTCGCCTCATTCAAGACCCTCCCACCAATGTAAACATCTCAATATCTACTGAAGGGTCTCGACCCGAAACGTCGCCTATCTCCTTCGCTCCTTAGATGCTGCTGCACCCGCTGAGTTTCTCCAGCCTTTTGTGTACCCTCGATTCTCCAGCATCTGCAGTTCCTTCTTTAACTCAATATCTACCTTGATCAATGGGCAGTGGGGATTATTTGTCACATGTACCGAGGTACAGTGAAATTCATTTTTGTATACAGTTCAGTATCACGATACATTAGCACTTCGAGACCTTGAGTAAGCATCTCAGATACAGTCCAAGTGTATCGCATTGTAAATGTAGTCAAATAAAGGATACATGTGTTAGATTTATTAAGATGAAATGATCCAAGGCCTTTGAGGAGTATAAAGAAAGCAGGAAAGAACTCAAGCTGGCAAAAAGGGCCAGAAAGGGCCATTAAATGTTATTCCTAAATCAAAAATCTAAAGGCATTTATACACTTATTAGAAACAAGGGAGAAGGTAGGACCACTCAAGGATAAACAAGGGGATTTATGCTTGGAGGCGAGGTATTAAATGAGGACTTTGCATTTGTATTTACCAAAGATAAAGCTGTGTGGGTAGTGAGACTATAGTAATATGCTGGGACATTTGGTGATCAACAAGGAGGTGGTGTTGGGTTTCTTGAAGAGCCTTAAGGTGGCTCGGTCCACTGGGCCTGATGGGCTTTCTCCCAGTGAGGCAAAATAACAAATTAGAGGGACCATGACGGAGATCTGTATATCATCTGTAGAAACAGGCCAGGTCTCGGAGAACTGGAGAGTTGTCAAAATGTGTAGGAAGGAACTGCAGATGCTGGTTTAAACCAAAGATAGACACAAAAAGCTGGCGTAACTCAGCGGGACAGGCAGCATCTTTGGAGAGAAGAAACGGGTGACATTTTGGGTCGAGAGGGTCTCGACCCGTAAATTTCACCCATTCCTTCTTTCCAGAGATGCTGTCTATCTTTGGAGAGTCGTCAATATTGTTTCTTTGCTTCAGAAGTAAAAGGAATAATCCAGGAAATTATAGACCATTGCGTCTCACATCAGTTCTTATAGCTCCCTGATAGTAGCAATGTTACAAAATGTTGAGATTTTAAAAATCAAGTCTGCAATTTATCCCATCAGATAAAGCATAAAAAGAAGTTTAATTTGACACCTAATTCACTTTCATATCTTCAGTATTAACAAAGTTATGACTATTTTCATACTCGGTAATTAGCATCTTGTTCCCCATTGCCTTTCAATTGCCTTAACTCAAAAGCTGTGATCTGGAACAGTTAAAAGCCCATAACTTTCTTAAAAATTAAGAGAACTCAATGAAATTTTCAGTTATTATAGATTGAAGCATTCTGAAACAAATATGAAACAATCTTACTTGGATGACTTGAAATTAAAGCATATAATTAGCTAGTTATCTAATTGTAGCTAATTACAAAATTCAATGAGTAGATCTAAACATCTATCCATTTCTTAAGAAAAGATAAACTTTTTTTGTGTCCAAATAACATTCACACAATAATCCACAATATAACATAATTTTTAAATCTCATTATCATGAATTTATAGGCCAAATGGAAGGAATTTAGTGTTTAATGCCTGTAAATTAATGGCCATTTAAATCAACTAGCGAGTGGGTTTTAGTGGAATGCGGTGGATTAGAACGTTGCGGTTTGCAGTGAAGTCGGTATGAAAAATACAGCCGGTTCATACATTTTTTTTTGTTCCCTTTTCGCAACGTGAAAATATGATTAAAGCCTTCCTTAAAAACAAGTTTTTATGTAAAAATAAACTGTGTAGCTTCTTTTATCGCCTACGTTAGGTCCGTTCCGCTGTCATCATTCAGAGCTTTAGAAGATGATTTTTAAACTACTCTAGTTAATAAATAATCTAGCGTAGTTTAAAAATACCTTCATGAATGAAATGTCGGAGCGATTTCTCTTTAGCGACAAAATCGCCCGACATGGATTGACTTGGACTGCCTAGAAAAAATCGGCATTTTAAACCCGCCCCCCTCTGAAAGGCGCCAAAGTCGCACACACGGGGAGCGTCAGAACTGCAGCGCTGCTAAAGGTAGGTATTGTAACTAAACGATCTATGTATGCTTGCCTTCGTCAGTCGGGGTATTGAGTATAAGACTCAGACTTGAACGTCATGTTGCAGTTTTATAAAACTTTTATAAAAATGTGTAGAATTATGTACAACTCTGGTAGCCCCATTTCCGGTCGGATGTAGAGGTTTTTTGAGGGCGTAGTAGAGGTTTACAAGCTGCTGGCTGGATTAGAGAGTATTAGCTATAAGAAGAGCTTATATCTAATAGGTTGGGAAACCGCTTATAGAGGAGGTTGGGAAAAAATGGATTGTTTTCGCTGCAGGATTTGTAGGCTGCAGAATGACCTGATAAAAGTTAAGAGTGATAGACTAGATTCACATTCTTTCCCCTGGCGGGAAATGTCAGATACTGGAGGTGAGAGGGGGAAGGTGAGAGGGGGAAGTTTCAAGAGAATGTGCAGGGCATTTTTGTTACACCGAGAATAATGGGCCTGAAGTGCTTTGCCTGGGGTGGTGTTGGATGCAGATGCAACAGTGGCATTCAGAGGCTTTTAGAGAAGTAAATATGTGTGGAATACGGAGGATTATGGATCTCATGCAGAAGGGAGTAGTTTAATTTTGCAGGGTACACAAAAGGCTGGAGAAACTCAGCGTGTGCAGCAGCATCTAAGGAGCGAAGGAGATAGGCGACGTTTCGGGTCGAGACCCTTCTTCAGACTGGTTAGGGATCAGGGAAACGAGAGATATAGACGGTGATGTGGAGAGATAAAGAACAATGAATGAAAGATATGCAAAAAAGTATCGATGATAAAGGAAACAGGCCATTGTAAGCTGTTTGTAGTGTGAAAATGAGAAGCTAGTGCGACTTGGGTGGGGGAGAGATAGAGAGAGAGGGAATGCCAGGGCCCGAGGGCTGAGGGAGAGGTGGGAAGGGGAGGAGGCAGCAAGGGTTAACAGAATTGAGAACATTCAATGTTTAAGCCCAGAGGATGCAGACTCCCCAAGCGGAATATGAGGTGCTGTTCCTCCAACTTGCGGTGTTGTTCACTCTGGCCGTGGAGGAGGCCCAGGACCGAGAGGTCGGATACGGAATGGGAGGGGGAGTTGAAGGGCTGAGCCACCGGGAGGTCGGGTTGGTTATTGGGACTCTCCCCCACCCAAGTCGCACTAGCTTCTGTGTTAAAGAAGGAACTGCATTTGCTGGAGAATCGAGGGTTACACAAAAAGCTGGAGAAACTCAGCGGGTGCAGCAGCATCTAAGGAGCGAAGGAGATAGGCGACGTTTCGGGTCGAGACCGAAGAAGGTCTCAACCCGAAACGTCGCCTATCTCCTTCACTCCTTAGATGCTGCTGCACCCGCTGAGTTTCTCGCACTAGCTTCCCATTTTCACACTACAAACAGCTTACAATGGCCTGCTTCCTTTATCATCAATACTTTTTTGCATATCTTTCATTCATTGTTCTTTATCTCTCCACATCACCGTTTATATCTCTCGTTTCCCTGATCCCCAACCAGTCTGAAGAAGGGTCTCGACCCGAAATGTCGCCTATCTCCTTCGCTCCTTAGATGCTGCTGCACCCGCTGAGTTTCTCCAGCCTTTTGTGTACCCCTCGATTCTCCAGCATCTGCAGTTCCTTCTTTAACAGTTTAATTTTGCATTTTGTTCGACCGGGATATTTTGGGCTCAAGGGCTTGTTCCTGCACTGTCCTGTCTGTGTTCAATGCTCCTGTGTAAGTGAGGTGCAAGGACATTACTGTGTTTCTTGGTTCACTGCCGTACATTTAAAAAATGCTTTTGATCACATTAATCAAAATTCAAATGTTAATTAGAGAGGCAGTCTGCTGGTTGATTTAATTGCATGGACTGGGATTCCCGTGGTCGGTTTAATGGCTGAGTGCGGAGAACCCACTCTGAAACCTCAGTGGTCCTTGAGGGGTTAAGGTGAACGCTGTCACCTCTCATCCTCCCTGCAACTCCAGGTCGATGCAGGGAGTGGGGGGAGCAGGGGACAGCTGTGGAAACCGTGCAAGTTCATCTCTCCCAACATCTGGGAGTAACTGTGCCAGTGTTAATCTTCGGGCAAGAGCAGCCCGCAGGAAGCAGCGACGAGGGGAATCACCAGGATAGATCTTATGTTCTCCTGCGTAAGATCGTTAGGGCTACAAGCCAAGGTAATGGATTGGATTTGTGTGGGCATCATATTTTCAGCGCAGGAGTCTGACTCGTACACAGGGGGACATGTTTAGATGGTGTTGATGCGTTGGAGAATTCGTGTGAAGCTCAGCAGCTCAGGTTCTAGTAGTACCAGCTCCCCTCGGGCAGCAGTGCACTGGTGAGCTTATCTTAAAGTATAGTACTTGCATTTTCACTGGGAGGAATCTCTCTGATTCTGCAGTGGGCTTTATAATAGCAAGGCACCAGATTATTCCTATAAAACATCAGTTAAACCATTATTCATCTACTGTGTGCAATCCTGCTTACCGCACTGTCAGCACTAAGGATGTGATTGTACTGAGGCGATGCAGAGGAGATTCACCGGGAGCTTGCCTGGGACAGAACGTTTCAGTTAGGAGGAGGGGCACCCGAGAGTTATGCTGAGGGGAACCTGATGGAGCTTCACATGAGTATGAGGCAGTAGATAGAAACATTCTCTCAGAGCAGATATATCTAATTAACCTATCTCCTTAATCTACTTAAGGATAAGGGGGAAATCCTTTAGGACCAAGATGAGAAGGACTTTTTTCACACAGAGAGTGGTGGGTCTCTGGAACTCTCTGCCACAGAGGGTAGTTGAGGCCAGTTCATTGGCTATATTTAAGAGGGAGTTAGATGTGGCCCTTGTGGCTAAGGGGATCAGAGGGTATGGAGAGAATGCAGGTACGGGATACTGAGTTGGATGATCAGCCATGATCATATTGAATGGCGGTGCAGGCTCGAAGGGCCGAATGGCCTACTCCTGCACCTATTGTCTATGTTTCTAACACTATAGGGACAATGTTTTGGATATGGTGTCTAGAGGGGATCTAAGGAAGGTTTTTTTTTCACACAGCGGGTGGTTGGAACCTGGAACATGCTGCCTGAGAAGGTGGTGGAGACAGAGACATTCGCAGCATTTAAGCAGTATTTGGATGAGCATTTGAATCACCAAGGTAGAGAATGCTGCAGACCAAATGCTGAGAAATTGGAATAGTATGGATGGATGCTTGGATGGTCAACATGGATATCGTGGACCTAAAGGCCTTCTTCTATGCTGTAAGTCGCTATGAGTCTTTGACTAAGTTCGTCAGAGATGCAGCATTGGTAGACAGAGGTAGAATTATGCCACTGTTTTAAATTACCTACCATGTGTCTGCAGTGTATGGCTTTGGCAGGGTGATCCTAAACTGGGGAAACTCTAACAGTGCAGACAATCCAGTAACCTATTTTCATCAGAGTGATGCAGTTTCTTAGAAATAAATGTTTTAGAAACATAGAAACATAGAAATTAGGTGCAGGAGTAGGCCATTCGGCCCTTCGAGCCTGCACCGCCATTCAATATGATCATGGCTGATCATCCAACTCAGTATCCCATACCCTCTGATCCCCTTAGCCACAAGGGCCACATCTAACTCCCTCTTAAATATAGCCAATGAACTGGCCTCAACTACCCTCTGTGGCAGAGAGTTCCAGAGACCCACCACTCTCTGTGTGAAAAAAGTCTTTCTCATCTCGGTCCTGGTTTTGGTGGCGTTTCTTGTGGATGGGGACCTTGTGAGCAGATATCAAGCTAAAGGTGTCACAAGGTGACAGGACAGGACGTGTCTCTGCAACTGGGTACTTGATGGAAGGATGGTTTGAGCTCGGAGGATACGAGGTTGTCACTGTCCCATGTCATCTATGAAAGTTTAATTTAGTCTAGATTAATTTTAGTGTCAGGTGTACCATGTACAGTGAAAAGCTTTTGATCTGCGTGCTAACCAGTCAGTGGAAAGTCTATACATGGTTACAATCAAGCTGCCCACCGCGTACAGATACGGGATATGGTGGGTAGATGTGGTAGATGGAAAGTTCACTGGCCTTTGGAGTGGGATTGTGGATCATTCTGGGTCGAAGCTGTGAGCCACATGTGGGGGGGGGGTAGGGGGGGGGGGGTGTAGGGGCGGGGAGGGGTTGTGGAGGGAGAAGGGGTGTGTGGGTGGGGGGGTTGTGAGGGGGGGGTGTCTTTGGGGAAGGGGGTGTGTGTGCGCGGGGGAGGGGTTTGTTGGTGGGGAGAGGGGTGTATGGGTGGGGGGGTTGTGAGGGGGGGTGTCTTTGGGGAAGGGGGTGTGTGTGCGCGGGGGAGGGGTTTGTTGGTGGGGAGGGGGGTTGTGTGGGCGAGGGTGTGTGTGGGCAGGGGGGGTTGTGGGGGGAGGAGGCAGGAGCCAGAGGGGGGGACCAGAGGGGAAGGGTTGGAGCTGGCAGTGCGATGGGGACTGACAGTGGGCGCTGGTCCCTGGTTGTTCACCTCCGCCGGGATCAGAGTCCCTGCTTTCCATTTGGTGAGATCTCCGACTCCGAGCTGGGCTGGGCCAGGCCGGTCCGGGCCACTTCTGGTCCCTCTGAAAATGGTGTCTGGTTGGAGACCTCCGCTGGCCATCCAGAGTGTCCCTCAGCTCCAGTAAATACACTATGGCTCAGGAATGGGGGCACCGTCGGGCGGAGTGACAGGGGACGAGACTAATCCACGCGGCGCTGACTGGCAGGAGAGGAGATTGATCTGCGCACACGCGTTTTTTAAGATTTTTAAACCACGCTAACTTTTACATTATGCCACCGATCGCAACGAAACCCGGTGCACTCGCTGCACAGGAGAACGGTGAGTGAGCTGACGAAATATCATAGCTCTGCCGTGTACCGTTTTGGCATAAATAGAATAACAGCGCAAACTGGAAGATAACAAGATCAGAGTTTTAGTTGTGGATAGATAGATATAGAGATAGATAGATAGATAGACAATAGACAATAGGTGCAGGAGTACGCTATTCGGTCCTTCGAGCCAGCACCGCCATTCAATGTGATGATGGCTGATCATCCCCAATCAGTACCCCGTTCCTGCCTTCACCCATATCCCCTGACTCCGCTATTTTTAAGAGCTCTATCTAGCTCTTGAAAGTATCCAGAGAACCCCCCTCCACTGCCCTCTGAGGCAGAGAATTCCAAAGACTCACCACTCTCTGTGAGAAAAAGTGTTTCCTCGTCTCTGTTCTATGGCTTACTCCTTACTCTTAAACTGTGGTTACACAAAAAGCTGGAGAAACTCAGCGGGTGCAGCAGCATCTAAGGAGCGAAGGAGATAGGCGACGTTTCAGGTCGAGACCCTTCTTCTTAAACTGTGGCCCCTGGTTCTGAACTCGCCCGATATCGGGAGCATGTTTCCTGCCTCTAGCATGTCTAAACCATTAATAATCTTATATGTTCCTCTCATCCTTCAACCTCTCATCCTTCTAAACTCCAGAGTGTACAAGCCCAGCTGCTCCATTCTCTCAGCATATGACAGTCCTGCCATCCCGGGAATTAACCTTGTAAACCTACGCTGCACTCCCTCAATAGCAAGAATGTCCTTCCTCAAATTAGGGGACCAAAACTGCACACAATACTCCAGATGTGGTCTCACTAGGGCTCTGTACAACTGCGGAAGGACCTCTTTGCTCCTATATTCGATTCCTCTTGTTCCCATATGGTTATAAAGGCCAACATGCCATTTGCTTTCTTCACTGCCTGCTGTACCTGCATGCTTACTTTCATAGACTGATGTACAAGGATCCCCAGATCCCGTTGTACTTCCCCTTTTCCCAACTTGACGCCATTTAGATAGTAATCTGCCTTCCTGTTTTTGCTACCAAAGTGGATAACCTCACATTTATCTGCATTAAACTTCATCTGCCATGCATCTGTCCACTCCCCCAACCTGTCCAAGTCACCCTACATTCTCATAGCATCCTCCTCACAGTTTACACTGCCACCCAGCTTTGTGTCATCTGAAAATTTGCTAATGTTACTTTGAATCCCTTCATCCAAATCATTGATGTATATTGGGAATAGCTGGGGTCCCAGCACCGAGCCTTGCGGTACCCCACTAGTCACTTCCTGCAATTCTGAAAGGGACCCTTCAATCCCTACTTTTTGTTTCCTGTCTGCCAACCACTTCTCTATCCATGTAAGTACTCTACCCCCAATACCATGTGCCTTATTTTTGCCCACTAATCAGATAGATAGATAGATAGATAGATAGATAGATAGATAGATAGATAGATAGATAGATAGATAGATAGATAGATAGATAGATAGATAGATAGATAGATAGATAGTTAGATAGACAGAAAGACAGAAAGACAGAAAGACAGACGGACAGACGGACAGACGGACAGACGGACAGACGGACAGACGGACAGACGGGTCGATGGATGGATGGATGGATGGATGGATGGATGGATGGATGGATGGATGGATGGATGGATGGATGGATGGATGGATGGATGGATGGATAGATAGATAGATAGATAGATAGATAGATAGATAGATAGATAGATAGATAGATAGATAGATAGATAGATAGATAGATAGATAGATAGATAGATAGATAGATAGATAGATAGATAGATAGATAGATAGATAGATAGATAGATAGATAGATAGATTAGTGCTGGAGGCCGAGGAGTAACCTTATACAGGATAACTAAATTATAAAAGGATTATAAGGTCTCTTTTCCAACATAAGGGAATTTGGAACTAGAAGGCGCAGATTTAAGATAAGAGCAGGGAAGTTTAAAAGTGACCTGAGAGGCAACTTTTTCACGTTGTGGCGTTTACATAGAGCTACCAGAGGAAGTGATGGAGGCAGATACAATTACAATGTTTGAAAGGTAATTAGATAAGTACTTGGATTGGAAAGACTTAAGAGGGATAAGGAGCTAATGTTTCCGCAGAACTATTCCTTAATCGAGACGGGATTGCGGCTTTAGGATTGAAGAAGCTGGGGTGGTTCTCCTTGGAGTCAGGAAGTTGAAAGGGGATGTGTTGGAAGTGGACAAGATCAGGAATTATTTAGGAAACAGAGGTTGATTGAAGTGATCCCAATTGAAGATGGTTCAAAGATGGTTCAAAGACCAGGAGGGGGTTGATTTGAAATGGCAATCAGATGTATAAGGAGAACCATTTATATAGAAAGTGCTGGTGATCCAGAACAGAATCAATTGTGACTTTTGAAAAGGAATAAAGAGTAAGCCATTTAGAATAGAGATACGGAAAAACGTTTTCACCCAGAGAGCTGTGAATACTTAGAATTCTCTGCCTAAGAAGACATAGAAACATAGAAACATAGAAAGTAGGTGCAGGAGGAGGCCATTCGGCCCTTCGAGCCAGCACCGCCATTCATTGTGATCATGGCTGATCGTCCGCTATCAATAACCCGTGCCTGCATTCTCCCCATATCCCTTGACTCCAAATCTGAGGAAGACATCCTTGCCATAGAGGCGGTATGGAAAAGATTCACCAGACTGATTCCTGGGATGTCAGGACTTTCATATGAGGAAAGACTGGATAGACTCGGCTTGTACTCGCTGGAATTTAGAAGATTAAGGGGGGATTTTACAGAAACTTACAAAATTCTTAAGGGGTTGGACAAGCTAGATGCTGGAAGATTGTTCCCGATGTTGGGGGAGTCCAGAACATGGGGTCACAGTCTAAGGATAAGGGGGAATTCCTTTAGGACCGAGATGAGGAAAACATTCTTTACACAGAGAGTGGTGAGTCTCTGGAATTCTCTGCCACAGAAGGTAGTTGAGGCCAGTTCATTGGCTATATTTAAGAGGGTGTTAGATGTGGCACTTGTAGCTAAAGAGATCAGGGGGTATGGAGAGAAGGCAGGTACGGGATACTGAGTTGGATGATCAGCCATGATCACATTGAATGGCGGTGCAGGCTCGAAGGGCCGAATGGCCTACTCCTGCACCTATTTTTCTATGTTTCTATGTTTCTATGACTCCACCAGCCCCTAGAGCTCTATCCAACTCTCTCTTAAATCCATCCAGTGATTTGGCCTCCACTGCCCTCTGTGGCAGGGAATTCCATAAATTCACAACTCTCTGGGTAAAAACGTTTTTTCTCAGCTCAGTCTTAACTTAGACTGTGGCCGCTGGTTCTGGACACCCAACATTGGGAACATTTTTCCTGCATCTAGCTTGTCCAGTCCTTTTATAATTTTATATGTTTTTATAAGATCCCCCCTCATCCTTCTAAACTCCAGTGAATACAAGCCTAGGCAGTGGAGGTCAATTCTCTGGATGCTTTCAAGAGAGAGTTAGATAGGGCTCTTAAAGATAGCGGAGTCAAGGGATATGGGGAGAAGGCAGGAACGGAGTACTGATTGTGGATGATCAGCCATGGTCAGAATGAATGGCGGTGCTGGCTCGATGTGCAAAATGGACTCCTCCTGCACCTATTGTCTATTGTCTATTTTCTAATTGGAGAGAGGGGGAATAATGTGTTGGACAAAAGGGAAAGGGTGTGGAGTGGGGTTGCCAAGATTGCTGCACTGGGGGCTAAACTAGATTTGAGCGACTGAATGGTTTCCTCTCTGCCCACGTGCTGAGCTAGTGGATGGGAATAATAATGGAGTTTATTTAGATTTCAAGGTATTTTGCAAAGTTGCTTATGTGGGAACATTAAAGCTAATGGAATAAGTGTCAAAGAATTGAGAGTTGCTTGTGGAGATGATGAAAGGGGGTAGTGAATAATTAAAAATGCTGCACTCGTAGAGTGGGGAATGGGTTGGAAATATTAAGAGTGGTCCAGAGGTACGTAGAAGATTTGCCTTCTACTAATGTGCAAAAATAAATGCTGCCTTACTGGTTACTACTGTAAATTAATATTCAGATTGGAATGCAGAGTTGGGGCTCCAATCAGATTAACCATGATTTTATTGAATGGAGGAGCTAGGTAGAAGGGCTGATTTGCCTCCTCCACACCTAACCCACTTGTTTGTCTGTTACATTGACTTCAGTTACTGAATTCCCGAAGTGGAGAGCAGTGTGCATTGTGTGACTTAGCGAGTGTGGTTGGCACATTTCCCTCCCAGTATCTATGAATGCAATGGAATCCGAATAGCACGAGTACTAAACCTTGGGCAGGACCTCGATTCTGATGTTGGGCCTTCCACATGACTTGCTAATTCTATTTCTATCACCACACAGGCTGCCTGACCAGCATTTTCTGCTCTTTGTTCCGATTTTCCAGCTCCTGCAGTATTTCTAATCTTCACAGAAGCTTGTGATAGGAGTAGAATTAGGCCATTTGGCCCATCAAGTCTACTCCGCCATTCAATCATAGCTGATCTATCTCTCCCTCCTAACCCCGTTCTACTGCCTTCTCCCACTAACTCGGCCCACAACATCTGTGCCAAAGATGATGCGAAGACCATCTCTTACTGTATCTAGGGTTACACAAAAAGCTGGAGAAACTCAGCGGGTGCAGCAGCATCTAAGGAGCGAAGGAGATAGGTGACGTTTCGGGTCGAGACCCTTCTTTAGACTGGTCAGGGATCAGGAAAACGAGAGATATAGACAGTGATGTGGAGAGATAAAGAACAATGAATGAAAGATATGCAAAAAAGTATCGATGATAAAGGAAACAGGCCATTGTAAGCTGTTTGTAGTGTGAAAATAGAAGCTAGTGCGACATTGGTGGGGGAGAGATAGAGAGAGAGGGAATGCCAGGACCCGAGGGCTGAGGGAGAGGTGGGAATGGGAGGAGGCAGCCTGGGTTAACAGAATTGAGAAAATTCAATGTTTAAGCCCAGAGGATGCAGACTCCCCAAGCGGAATATGAGGTGCTGTTCCTCCAACTTGCGGTGTTGCTCACTCTGGCTGTGGAGGAGGCCCAGGACCGAGAGGTCGGATACGGAATGGGAGGGGGAGTTGAAGTGCTGAGCCACCGGGAGGAGTATCTCTTACTGTATCTACCTGTGCGTAATCCATATCCCTCCATTCCCTGCATATGTGGGAAAATTAGAGCTAATGCCTACCCAAAAAGCCTCTAAAATGCCACTGTTGTGGCATTATATGTTTTTAAAATATATTTTGGAGATGGTCTTTAGCGCTTTTCTTTTGCCTCCTGATGCAACATCTGGCATTGCTCGGGACGATGAATTGTGCCCCACCGGACAGTTACATCCAATGTGATTGGTGCCTAATTCCCAGCACATTGAGCGTTCAACCTCTGGGGATGGAGCTAAGGCCAAGATTATGGGTGAAAAGGTCAATACTTTGGTTGACCTCCACAGAGTGAAAGACCAGCCAATTGACCTTTCCATAGGGCCGGATCAAAGAGGTGTGCTCCAATTATACATAGATCCATGGTTAAAGACTCATGGAGTCTTGCAGTGTGCAAACAGGCCCTTCAGCCCAACTTGCCCACACCGGCCAGCATGTCCCAGCTACACTAGCCCACTTACCGGCATTTGGCTCATAGCCCTCTAAACATGTCCTCTCCGCGTACCTGTGTAAATGCTTCTTAAACTTTAAGATGGTCAATATGTGTTCCCAAATTACACCCGAAGTCAGGGACTTATACCGTTACTCCAATTAGGTCATGGATGTGAACCCAAATAAGAGCAGATGAAAGGCAAAGAGTCAACACAGCTAACCGTGTTATGCCCGCATCGCAGATGAAAGGTGAGTCAACCGGAGCACAAAGGCCTTCCTGGTGACAGTTCAGTTGTCAGTTCTCTTTCTTTTTCAGTGCGTGGGTTCAGAACGAAGAGTAATGGGAAAGAGAGCAGAACCGAGAAGCCAGGGAGACTGCACGGACGCACCACCATCACCCAACCACAGACCCAACACTTGCTGCTTCTGCTGGTGTTGTTGCTGCAGCTGCTCCTGGTAGGTGGACCCAGCGAGGACGATAGCTGGGCTTGGGGAGGGGAGGGGGGTGGGGTGGGTGAGGGGAGGAGGCCCGGTGCGTTAATGCTGCGTTGAAAGTGGGGCCGGCTTTTCCAGAACTGAACCTGGTTTTGGTCAGTGGATAAATTGGCCTTATGGAGGTTAGTGCTCTTGTATTGAGCATTGTTGCCAAAAATGCATCCTCGTCACCTGCATTTAGAGCAGAGTTTTCTGTGAATTCATCCCGTACCAGCATTTATTGCCCATTCCTAGCAGTCTTTGAGAAGGTGGTGAAGGTGTTGGAAGTCTTACTGATTCATGCGTGTTTTGCTAAAACGTTGCATTGGGCAGTTATGAATCAACCACAATAGAAACATAGAAACATAGAAATTAGGTGCAGGAGTAGAGGCCATTCAGCCCTTCGAGCCTGCACCGCCATTCAATATGATCATGGCTGATCATCCAACTCAGTATCCTGTACCTGCCTTCTCTCCATACCCTCTGATCCCCTTAGCCACAAGGGCCACATCTAACTCCCTCTTAAATATAGCCAATGAACTGGCCTCAACTACCCTCTGTAACAGAGAGTTCCAGAGACCCACCACTCTCTGTGTGAAAAAAGTCCTTCTCATAGCGGTCTTAAAAGATTTCCCCCTTATCCTTAAGCTGTGACCCCTTGTCCTGGACCTTCCCAACATCGGGAACAATCTTCCTGCATCTAGCCTGTCAACCCCTTAAGAATTTTGTAAATTTCTATAAGATCCAATAATGGCCTGGCCTCACATAGATTCATCAAAATTCATGAAAACAGGCCCTTCATGCTGACCAAGATGCCCATCCACGCCAATCCCATTTGTCTGTTCTGAGCCCATATCCGTCTAAACCCTCCTATCCATATATCTGTCCAAATATATTTTAATGTTGTTATTGTATCTGCCTCAACCACTTTCTCTGGAAGCTCATTCCATTTACTATCACCATCTGTGTGAATAAGTTATCCATTGGGACTATTTTATATCTTTTCTCTCTCCTCATAAACCTAAGGCCTCTAGTTCTTCATTTCCCTTCTCTGGGAAAAAGACTGTGTATTCACCGTATCTATTCCACTCATGATTTTATATACTTTCAGATAAGTATGTACTTGAGAAGGTTCACCAGACTGATTCCTGGGATGTCAGGACTTCCATATGAAGAAAGACTGGATACACTCGGCTTGTACTCGCTAGAATTTAGGAGATTGAGGGGGGATCTTGTAGAAACTTACAAAATTCTTAAGGGGTTGGACCGGCTAGATGCAGGAAGATTGTTCCCGATGTTGGGGAAGTCCAGGACAAGGGGGTCACTGTTTAAGGCTAAGGGGGAAATTTTTTTGGACCGAGATGAGAAAAAAAAAATTCACACAGAGAGTGGTGAATCTCTGGAATTCTCTTCCACAGAAGGTAATTGAGGCCAGTTCATTGGCTATATTTAAGAGGGCGTCAGATGTGGCCCTTGTGGCTAAAGGGATCAGGGTGTATGGAGAGAAGGCAGGTACGGGATACTGAGTTGGATGATCAACTCAGTATTCAACTCGAAGGGCCGAATGGCCTACTCCTGCACATATTGTCTACGTTTCTATGTTCTCTTAGATCGTTCTATTCTACAACACTCCCCATGGCCCTATCCTTCATTCAATACATCCTATCCTGGTATGACTTCCCAAAATGTAATATCTTGTCCCTTGAATGGAATGCCATTTGCCAATCTTTACCTGACTGATCATGATTCCGCTGTAATTTTGGACATCCTCCTCCACTGTCTCTCTCCGATTGCCCCTAGTGTTGTTATCTGCAAATGTATAACCATGCCTTGGACATTCTCATCAAAATTGTTTATGCAACTGATGAACAACAATAGCCCCATGGATCCAGAGTGAAGAATTCCTCCTCCTCTCTGTGCCAAGTGTCTGACACCTGCTGGAGTAGCTCAGGAGCTCAGTCCGTATCTCAGATGAAAAAGGATGGGTGAGGTTTCGAGTCGGAACCCTTCTTCAGATCCCAGCCCCTGGGCCCTTCAGCTTGGTGCATTTCTGGAGTTAAAGACGATACAAAACCAGGCACAGCTATGCCCTGACCCGAGGAGACTTTAACTATTTTCTGAAAATTTATATTTCCACTGAGGGGTCGGCAAGTCTCAGTGGACAACACTGACCTCTTCGGCATGGGTTCCCCGCAGATTGGCCTGGTTTATGGTGGGAATAGCTGAGTCAGTTGGGGAGTTCGACTGGCACTCGGCCCAGCCTGTCCGTTGGATGCAAAATCATTTCATTGACCGAGAATCCTCTCAATTCCATATTTAACCCTGGAGAAATATTCCTGTTGGGAGCTGATTAATTGAGAGCTCTTTCATTCTCGCAGTGCACTCATGCATAATTCACAGCTTCCCAGCTGCATTCAACACAGTGGGGCTGTCCCCAACAATGTGCAGTTATCCCTGATCCCTGACCAGTCTGAAGAAGGGTCTCGACCCGAAACGTCGCCTATCTCCTTCGCTCCTTAGATGCTGCTGCACCCGCTGAGTTTCTCCAGCTTTTTGTGTAACCCTCGATTCTCCAGCATCTGCAGTTCCTTCTTTAACAATGTGCAGCCCTTAATGATCCTGCACTCCTTGTACATTTCAGTCAATTCCAAACAACTGGTGCAGGAATGGGTGTCACAGGCAAGCGAACCTAGAGTGGGGAGCCCCCCAAAGGACTGAGCTCCCCTGTACCCAGTGGCGAGAGAGAACGAGAAAGTACACCTCTTCACCAGAGAGAGTACAACTCCCTCGTCCTGTCCGCCCCCTCCAGGAAAGAACAGCCCCCTCACTCCACTCCAGAGCGAGAACAACCCCCTCAGCTAATTAGGCGACCAAATTTAGTCATGCAAATCTACCGTATTTGGTCATGCCTCCCGTAGAGTTAAATGTGTGGTTGCTATTCATCCACCACCCATTTACACCAAACCTATCCTAACCTATTTTATTCCCATCAACACTCCCTCCCCTCCCCATGAGCCTCGGAGAAATGGCGGACCGAGGATGGGCTGCAGAGAGACAGTCGGGGGGGGGGGTGGGGGGGGCGCTGATAAGAAGGAGGTACAAGGCAGGGGGTGCAGTGCCGAGAACAGAGAGACCTGCAGTGGTGTGAGGGGGAGGGTTGTCGAGAACAAAGAGGAACCAGCGGGACTCTAATGAGTAGCTTTGTTGGCGGCAGATACGTGGGGCGGATTTGAGTACAAGAGCAGGGAGGTTCTACTGCAGTTGTACAGGGTCTTGGTGAGGCCACACCTGGAGTATTGCGTACAGTTTTGGTCTCCTAATCTGAGGAAAGACATTCTTGTCATACAGGGAGTACAGAGAAGGTTCACCAGACTGATTCCTGGGATGGCAGGACTTCTATATGAAGAAAGACTGGATAGACTCGGCTTGTACTTGCTGGAATTTAGAAGATTGAGGGGAGATCTTACAGAGACTTACAAAATTCTTAAGGGGTTGGACAGGCTAGATGCAGGAAGATTGTTCCCGATGTTGGAGAAGTCCAGAACAAAGGGTCACAGTTTAAGGATAAGGGGGAAGTCTTTTTGGACCAAGATGAGAAAACACTTTTCACACAGAGAGTGGTGAATCTGTGGAATTCTCTGCCACTGAAGGTAGTTGAGGCCAGTTCATTGGCTATATTTAAGAGGGAGTTAGATGTGGCCCTTGTGGGTAAAGAGAAACATAGAAACATAGAAATTAGGTGCAGGAGTAGGCCATTCGGCCCTTTGAGCCTACACCGCCATTCAATATCATCATGGCTGATCATCCAACTCAGTATCCCGTACCTGCCTTCTCTCCATACCCTCTGATCCCCTTAGCCACAAGGGCCACATCAAACTCCCTCTTAAATATAGCCAATGAACTGGCCTCAACTACCCTCTGTGGCAGAGAGTTCCAGAGACTCACCACTCTCTGTGTGAAAAAAGTCCTTCTCATCTCGGTCCTAAAGGATTTCCCCCTTATCCTTAAGAAGGCAGATACAGGATACTGAGTTGGATGATCAGCCATGATCACATTGAATGGCGGTGCAGGCTCGAAGAGCTGAATGGCCTACTCCTGTACCTATTTTCTATGTTTCTATCATTCTATAATGAGAAGCCTAGTTATGGTAGACAGTCAACACCTTTTTTCCCGGGTGGGAATGTCAAAGGCAAGAGGGCATAACTTTTGTCAGAGGGGGAGAGTTGGAAGCACATGTGCAGGAGGACAAGATTTTTGCACAGAGAGTAATGGGTGCCTGCAGTGGGCTGCCAGGGTGGTGGAGGAGGCAGTGTCCAGGTCCTGGTTCTCCTGTCATGCTCCCTGCCTTCTCTCCAAGTGCTGCGTTAGCAGAAAGACAATTGCAATCGGCAGCATGGGAAACTGAAGACAAGACTTCCCCAGCGTGTCATGTCCGCTGTGTCGCTTCCCGCAACCATTCCCTTGCCTGATGAAACTGTGTGTTCGTACCCACAGCCTCTCCGCCCGAAAAGATGAGAGGGAGGAGGTGACAGGAAAGCCCACAGAAGAGACCAGGATGGAGGTCACGACCGAGACCATTGAATCTGCGGAGGAGAGGTCAGTGGAATCTTCCATTCTGGGAAAATGATTCACGAACCCAGGGGCCGTCTTCGTAACACATCGTCCATCAATTGTCTGCAGAACAAATTAACTTTCTCACTGAATAACATAGAAACATAGGAACATAGAAATTAGGTGCAGGAGTAGGCCATTCGGCCCTTCGAGCCTGCACCGCCATTCAATATGATCATGGCTGATCATCCAACTCAGTATCCCGTACCTGCCTTCTCTCCATACCCTCTGATCCCCTTAGCCACAAGGGCCACATCTAACTCCCTCTTAAATATAGCCAATTAACTGGCCTCAACTACCTTCTGTGGAAGAGAATTCCAGAGATTCACCACTCTCTGTGTGAATTTTTCTTTTCTCATCTCGGTCCTAAAAGATTTCCCCCTTAACCAATGAACTAGCCTCAACTACCCTCTGTGGCAGAGAGTTCCAGAGACGCATCACTCTCTGTGTGAAAAAAGTCCTTCTCATCTCGGTCCTAAAGGATTTCCCCGTTATCCTTAAGCCGTGACCCCTTGTCCTGGACCTCCCCAACCTCGGGAACAATCTTCCTGCACCTAGCCTGTCCAACCCCTTAAGAATTCTATACGTTTCTATAAAATCCCCTCTCAATCTCCTAAATTCTAGAGAGTATAAACCGAGTCTATCCAGTCTTTCTTCATAAGACAGTCCTGACATCCCAGGAATCAGTCTGGTGAACCTTCTCTGCACTCCCTCTATGGCAATAATGTCCTTCCTCAGATTTGGAGACCAGAACTGTATGTAATACTTCAGGTGTGGTCTCACCAAGACCCTATACAACTGAAGTAGAACCTCCCTGCTCCTATACTCAAATCCTTTTGCTATGAATGCTAACGTACCATTCGCTTTCTTCACTGCCTGCTGCACCTGCATGCCTACTCTATGAATAAGTCATAGAGTTATCGGCCATAGAGTCATAGGTCATTCAGTTACCTGTCGTGGAGATATGAGTCATAGAATGTTAGGTCATAGAATCATAGAGACATGGATCATAGTCAAAGGTCAGATAGTCATAGTTCATAGAGTCAAAGGTCAGAGAGACAATTGTTAGTACAGATGTCAGAGGTTATGGGGAGAAGGCAGGAGAATGGGGTTAGGAGGGAGAGATAGATCAGCCATTATTGAATGGTGGAGTAGACTTGATGGGCTGAATGGCCTAATTTTCCTCCTCTTCCTTATGACATGACCTTATGGTCATAGAGTAATAGATCATAGAAATATGGATCATTGAGTGAAAGATCATAGTGAAAATGGCCATGGGGACAATGGTCATACAGACATATACAGTATCATCATCATGGATCATAGTCAACGATCACAAATGACAGGTCATTGATTCATACAGCAGATAATCTGGCACTCTGGCGAGGGGGAGAGAGAGAGAGAGGAGGGGAGAGACAGGGAGAGACGGGGGGGGGGGAGAGAGAGAAAGTTGAGGGGAGAGACACAGAGAGAGGGGGGGGAGAGAGAGAAAGTTGAGGGGAGAGAGAGAGAGGGGGGGACGCAAGGTTTTTTTCAAAGCTCCCTTGCCCACTCGCAATGTTTTTTTTAAAGGACTTCCGCGCGGTGCGACTAGCAGCGCATTCGGTTTGCAGCGGGAGGGGGGGAGGGAGGGGCGTGACTTCACCTGCACCGGCGGCAGGTATCCCAGAGGGAGTAATGGCCGCGAGGGCCACCTTCTCATTGCGTGCCCCGCGCGACGATAACGGTCACCACCGCCATGTTCTACCATCGGGCGGGGGAGATGGAGAAGATTCAGACGCAAGCCGGTGGCGTCCGGTGGCGTCCGGTGAGTGGCTGCGACCTGCTGTGACCTCCAGTGACTGGCTGTAACCTCCGTATCTGCAGACCGCTCATTCTTTCTGCACATTTTGAAGAACGGGGGGGAGAGTGGTAATGTACCTCGTGGAAAACTGCGCATGTGCGTTGACATTAATCCAGAGCGGCGGGTGGGTTGGGGCTACGAGCAAGGGCATTGTGAGGTCAGCAGCTGGGGAACCGTTATCATATATCTATTAAAACTGTGTGTGTGTTCGTGTGTGCGTGTGTGCGTGTGTGTGTGCGTGTATGTGTGTGTGTGGCAATGTATGTGTGTGTGTGGCAATGTACGTGTGTGTGTGTGTGTGTGTGTGTGTGTGTGTGTGTGTGCGCGCATGTACGCGTGTGTGTGTGTGTCATTTTGCCTTTGAAATGTATCTCCTGGATAACCAGATGCAAAAACGCGGAGATTTTTACAATTTCGGTAGGGATTTAACTTACGATTTCATAAATGCACTCCTCTCTAAATTTATTATTGACTAAAATTATTTCCCCAGATTTTGAATTAAGTTGTTCACAAAACTCACTTTTTAAAATATAATCGCCGCTTGCCAGCTGCTGACGTCATAATGCCCACATGCCCACCAATCCAGGCCCGACTGCCTCCTGGCCCCACCCCCCTCGCCGCTGTGGGTTAAAGGCGCAGAAAGATAGAGAAAGTTCTACAGCTCCGTTCCGCTACCACTGAACCTTCAACTCACAGCCGGCGTAGCTCGCGAAGCCCCACCCTCCTGCGCGCTCATTCCAGCTGTGGGTTTCCACCCCCCCCCCCCCCACTCCTCTTCTCACCTCCTCCCCTCTCCTTCCTCCCTCTCTCCCTTCTCCTCTCTACCGAATACTCTATACCGCTATAGGATCTTTGCTCTCTACCTGTCACAGGAGACGATCGTCTATCCGCCCCCCCCCCCCGGCCTGGCCCGGCTCTGTCACGCTGGCGGAAGCCACGATCGGCTGGTCCCCCCCGCTGCTTTTCACCATCCTCAGATCTCCCCGTGCCTTGCGCTTGAGCTGCCGCCCTGCCCCTCTCCTCTCTCTCTCTCTCTCCCCCCCTCTCTCTCCCTCCCCCCCCTCTCTCTCCCTCCCCCCTCTCCCCCTCTCTTCCCCCACTCCACTCTCTCCCTACCCCCTCTCCCTCCCTCTCCCTCTCTCCCCTCTCTCTCTCTCCCCCTCTCTCTCCCCCCTCACTCTCTCTCCTATATCTCTCTCTCCCCTCTCTCTTCCTCCCCTCCCTCTCTCTCCCCCCTCCCTCTCTCTCTCCCCCTTCCTCTCCCCCAACCCCCTGCCCTCCCCCCACCCTCCCTCACCTAAACCCTCTTCCCCCAGCACACCCTCCCCTCCACCCCCTCCCCCTACCCCCTTCCGTCCACCCCCTCCACTACCCCCTTCTCTCCCACCTCCCCCTCCCTTCCCCCACCTCTCCCCCTCCCTTCCCACCCCCTCCCCCTTCCCTTCCCCCCCTCTCAGCCCCCCTTTCCCCCTCTCTCTCCTCCCATCTCTTGCTCCTCTCCTCCCCCACACTCCCCCCCTCACCCACCCTCCCTCTCCTCCTCCTCTCCAACCCTGCTCTCCCTCTGTCTCTTGCCCTTCTCTCTCTGTCTCTCCCCATTCTCGCTCTGCCCTCACTCTCTACCCCCCCTCCACTCCCTCTCTAGACGCGCCTGCAAGTTGGGGGCTATGCGTCAGTGGATAGGTGGTTATGGGGTAAAAGGAGTAAAAAATTATAATATTAATATAATATCAAGGGGGGTAGTTAGCGTTTGTGCAGGGGGGGTAGTTAGTGTGTGTGACGCTGCACGCTACCCCCCCCAGCCCACCTCCCCCTTCCCCGCAACCACACGCTGGGGGAACAGACCCAACAGGTCTGCATTTGGTCTAGTACTTTTTTAATGTTAGTAAATATCTCTGGAAATAATTGACCAAACTTATAGAGGAGTGGATTTTTGAAATCATAAGGAAAATTTCTACCAGAAGATGTAAAAATGTCACTGTTGTTGTGCTGTCAGCAGCTGGGCAGCGGTCAGAATTTAAAAAATGGTCAGATTGGTCAAAAAATGTAATTAAAAAGTCAGGAAAATAGCATGCCAAAGTACAGAGGAGTGGATTTCTAAAATCACAAGGAAAATCTCTACTGAAATATGTAAAAATTTCCCCGTTTCGGCATCTTGTTTTCGAGGAGATACATTTCAAAGACAAAGTCACACACACACACTCACACTCACACACACACACTCACACTCACACACACACGCACACACACACACACACACTCACACACACACGCACGCGCACGCGCACACACACACACACACACACACACACACACACACACACACACACACACACACACACACACACACACACACACACACACACACACACACACACACACACACACACACACACCTCTGTGGTTAAACCAAGGTTTATCATTACTTCCAAACTTACTAATTCCATTCCTCAACATTAAACCCAAGTATTATTAACCCACGACATATGTTTTTGTGAATGCCGAGCTCTGAGAACCCTTGTTCTTCTGCCCACCTTGCACTTATCTGTTTTCATGGAAGTTATTGGTCTCTGATCACCTACTGTATGTTAGTGGGTTCACAGTTCTTTTAGTCGGCTATTGAGCGAAATAGGTTAGACTCAGAGCAGTTGCCAGAAAAGCACTCCGCAATCATTCCACACATTCAGGAACATTGCCCACAGGTTGGAAGGTAGTAAATGTGCCCCCCGGTTAATAAATGGGAGAGAGAGTAAACATGGAGTTATACTGACTGCCAATGCTAGGAACTCTCAGCAGGCCAGGCAGCATCTTAAGAGAGCGAGATAATGTTTCAGATCCGGGACCCTTCATCAGAACTGGGGAAGAGAAATCAACTCAAGTTCATTTCAGCAGCAGAGAAGGTGGGAGAGAGATGAATATCAAGGGGAATATCTTTGACAGGGTGAGACCAAGTAATTTAATTGGAGAGGTTAATTTAATGGGAGGGGCATGACATGAGAATTAAGGGACAGAAGTTTAGGGGTATCATGAGGGGGAACTTCTTTACTCAGAGAGTGGCGGCTGTGTGGAATGAGCTTCCTGCAGAAGTGGTGGAGGCAGGATCGATTTTAACATTTAAAAGTAAAGTGGATAGATATATGGACGGGAAGGGAATGGAGGGGTATGGTCTGAGTGCAGGTAGATGGGACTAGGGGAAAATGAATGGTCGGCACTGGAAGGGCCGAGAAGGCCTGTTTCCGTGCTGTAATTGTGATATGGTTATATGGTTATAGGTTAAAAGCATATCAAACTCCTTCATCAGGTAATTTGTTGCTAACAGTAAGACATGTCCACCATGCCAGACTGTCCCACTTGCCTGCACCTGTCCAGTATTCTTTCCTAATCTTTCCTATCCATGTATCTGTGCAAGTGTCTTAAGTATGCCAGTTCTGATGTAGCTATAAAGTAAACATGAGTTATCTGTAGTTGGAGAGTTTGACATTGAGTCCAGAGGTTTTTTGAAATTGTAAGTTAAGTCCGGTTGAGTTTATCGCCCTATGCCAGCGTACAGTGAGGCACAGCTGCAATGAAAATCTTTCCTTCAGGAGCATCACAGATACATAGGCTCAGACAATGGACAACAACATACATTACACACATCTTAGTCATGAATTCTTTAAGGCAGTGGAAAGAAAGACCAAGCAATAAACAAGACATTTGTGCAAAACACAATTAGGAAACAAATCCGTGGTAGTGTAAGAGGTGGCCCGCCGTTCCGTTGCCAAGGTAGGATTAGTGTTATGCAGGTCCGTTCAAGAGTGTGATGGTTGAAGGAAAGAAACTGTCCCTGAATCTAGTGGTGTGGGACTTCAGGTTTCTGTACCTCCTGCCCGCACTTTGAAGTTGGATGCTGCCATTTTGCGTTGGGGCCTCATATAGATTGTTTTGATGGTGGGGGAGGCTGTGACTGTGATGGACCAGGCTGAGTCCACCACTCTGGCCAAACAATCTCCATGAGGCCCCATTCACAAAATGGCAGCATCCATCTTCAAAGATCGGGCAGAATGTACATGGCGAGAGCTTGAAAGGTGAGATAAGTAGAAATTCCTTCACCCAGGAAGTGATGAACCTCTGGAATTCCCAAAGGGGCTGTGGCGGTTCAATCAATGATTAATCAGTGTTTGCATTTGAAGAAAATGAAAGATGTGGGGGTTGTGCAGCAAATGGGGCGTTGAGGTAAGATAGCGGCCATGATTGCCGAATCATGAAAGTGCCACAATAGTCAACTGATCGAGGGTACACAAAAAGCTGGAGAAACTCAGCGGGTGCAGCAGCATCTAAGGAGCGAAGGAGATAGGCGACGTTTCGGGTCGAGACCCTTCTTCAGACTGGTCAGGGATCAGGGAAACAAGAGATATAGACGGTGATGTGGAGAGATAAAGAACAATGAATGAAAGATATGCAAAAAAGTATCGATGGTAAAGGAAACAGGCCATTGTAAGCTGTTTGTGGTGTGAAAATGAGACTTGGGTGGGGGAGAGATAGAGAGAGAGGGAATGCCAGGGCCCGAGGGCTGAGGGAGAGGTGGGAAGGGGAGGAGGCAGCCAGGGTTAACAGAATTGAGAAAATTCAATGTTTAAGCCCAGAGGATGCAGACTCCCCAAGCGGAATATGAGGTGCTGTTCCTCCAACTTGCGGTGTTGCTCACTCTGGCCGTGGAGGAGGCCCAGGACCGAGAGGTCGGATACGGAATGGGAGGGGGAGTTGAAGTGCTGAGCCACTGGGAGGTCAGGTTGGTTATTGCGGACCGAGCGGAGGTGTTCGGCGAAACGATCGCCCATCCTCCGCTTGGTCTCACCGATATAGATCAGCTGGCATCTGGAGCAACGGATGCAGTAGATGAGGTTGGAGGAGGTGCAGGTGAACCTCTGTCGGACTTGGAAGGACTGCTTGGGTCCCTGAAAGGAGTGGATGGGGGAGGTGAAGGGACAAGTGTAGCATCTCTTGCGGTTGCAAGGGAAAGTGCCCGGGGAAGGAGTGGAGCAGGAGGGAAGGGAAGAATTGACAAGGGAGTTGCGGAGGGAGCGGTCTTTGCGGAAGGCAGACGGGGGGGAGATGGGAAGATGTGGCGAGTGGGGGGGTCACGTTGGAGGTGGCGAAACTGGCGGAGGACTATCTGTTGTATGTGCCGGCTGGTGGGGTGAAAGGTGAGGACTAGGGGGACTCTGCCCCTGTTGTGAGTGGGGGATGGGGAGAGAGGGCAGTGTTGCGGGGTATGGAGGAGACCCTGGTGCGAGCCTTATCTATAGTGGGGGAGGGGAAACCCCGTTCTCTGAAGAATGAGGACATTTGTGATGACCTGGTGTGGAACACCTCATCCTGGGAGCAGATGCGGCGTAGACGGAGGAATTGGGAATAGGGGATGGAGTCCTTACAGGAAGCAGGGTGGGAGGAAGAGTAGTCCAGATAGCTGTGGGAGTCAGTTGGTTTGTAGTGGATGTCAGTCAGGAGTGTATCACCTGCAATAGAGATGGTGAGGTCAAGGAATGGTAGGGAAATGTCGGAAATGGTCCAAGTGTATTTGAGTGCCGGATGGAAGTTGGTGGTGAAATGGATGAAGTCAGTCAGTTGTGTGCGGGTGCAGGAAGTGACACCAAAGCAGTCGTCGATGTAACGGAGGTAGAGGTCGGGGGTGGGGCCCTGGTACGCGGAAAACAAGGATTGTTCGACATACCGACAAAGAGGCAGGCGTAGCTAGGGCCCATGCGTGTGCCCATAGCTACGCCTTGTGTTTGGAGGAAATGGGAGGAGTCAAGTTATTGAGGGTAACTGATCTACTCCTGCTTGCATTTCGTATGGTCTTGACCTGGTGGCCTGGCATCCTCCTTACGCCACCACTGCCAGCACAGGAGAGAGGTTGGTTGGGGGAAGCAAATAAAATACTGGATTCGATCATTAGGACGAGGCCAGAATACCCAGGCGTTTGGCGGTAGCAAAGTAAACTGATAAGATTGAAAGGTGGAGATTAAGGAAAAGTTTGGGACAGAGTCAGCAAAATGCGACAGGCAAAGAGAAAGGTAACAGGAAAAAGGGGAACCAAACGTTGAGACAACAGGGAATATACAAACACTCAATAGGTCAGGACGTATCTGTGGAGAGAGAAACAGTGTTAACATTTGGATCTTCGACCAGAAGGGTTAGTTTTGAGTATCTTTCACAGACGTTGCTTGGTCTGATGAGGGGACTGTTTCCAGCACGGACTGTTTTTGCTTCGGATTTCCAGCACCTGCATTGTGGGGCATAGAAGTAGGGACGTTTTTGATCAAAATGCTCAGGGCTGTGGATGGACCGCACCTGAGTTCTGTACGCAGTCTCCGTCTCCATGTTTATGGAGGCACAGAAGTGGTTTGGGGAAGGGGTAACAGCGGGCACTGAGCTCTGTGTCAGAGAGAACACTGGAGATGCGGGGCACAGGCAGAAGCCACCTGAGCCACAGGACCAAGGAACAGGCAGCCCCTGGGGGGGAGAGGCTGACGTGTTGTTGCTTCAGTCTTTCAAAGATGACAAAATCTGTGTTCAGTTCACTCATTATCATCCCCGCTTCCAGCTTGTAATCATTTCCCACTCTGCAGTACAACAACACGATGGAACAGGGAATCCCCCAAAGATTAACTAAGATCATTTCTGCAGCTCTCCTCCCAGGAGCCAACTATATTTGTCGCTTGCTCCATTTTATGATTCTCCACACACATTCTCACCAACCACCTCACCCTCCCCAATATCACCCCTCATCCTCACTGTCTGCCCTCTCTCACCCTCTCATCCCTCTCCTTCGTTACATTTCCTCCTCACCCCTCACCTGCAATCCTCCCCAACGTCACCCCTCCTCCTCCTCATTGTGCCCCTTCCCTCAGCCGCACACTTCTCCTCAACATCACCCCTCCTCTTCACTCTGCCCCTCTTCCTTGAACCCCCACACTTCTCCCCAACATCACCCCTCTTCTTCACTCTGCCCCTCTTCCTTGAACCCCCACACTTCTCCCCAACATCACCCTCCTCTTCACTCTGCCCCTCTTCCTCGAACCCCACACTTCTCCCCAACATCACCCCTCCTCTTCACTCTGCCCCTCTTCCTTGAACCCCCACACTTCTCCCCAACATCACCCTCCTCTTCACTGCCCCTCTTCCTTGAACCCCCACACTTCTCCCCAACATCACCCTCCTCTTCACTGCCCCTCTTCCTCGAACCCCCACACTTCTCCCCAACATCACCCTCCTCTTCACTCTGCCCCTCTTCCTTGAACCCCCACACTTCTCCCCAACATCACCCTCCTCTTCACTGCCCCTCTTCCTCGAACCCCCACACTTCTCCCCAACATCACCCTCCTCTTCACTGCCCCTCTTCCTCGAACCCCCACACTTCTCCCCAACATCACCCTCCTCTTCACTGCCCCTCTTCCTCGAACCCCCACACTTCTCCCCAACATCACCCTCCTCTTCACTGCCCCTCTTCCTTGAACCCCCACACTTCTCCCCAACATCACCCTCCTCTTCACTGCCCCTCTTCCTCGAACCCCCACACTTCTCCCCAACATCACCCTCCTCTTCACTCTGCCCCTCTTCCTTGACCCCCCACACTTCTCCCCAACATCACCCTCCTCTTCACTCTGCCCCTCTTCCTTGAACCCCCACACTTCTCCCCAACATCACCCCTCTTCTTCACTCTGCCCCTCTTCCTTGAACCCCCACACTTCTCCCCAACATCACCCTCCTCTTCACCGCCCCTCTTCCTCGAACCCCCACACTTCTCCCCAACATCACCCTCCTCTTCACTGCCCCTCTTCCTCGAACCCCCACACTTCTCCCCAACATCACCCTCCTCTTCACTGCCCCTCTTCCTCGAACCCCCACACTTCTCCCCAACATCACCCTCCTCTTCACTGCCCCTCTTCCTCGAACCCCCACACTTCTCCCCAACATCACCCTCCTCTTCACTCTGCCCCTCTTCCTTGAACCCCCACACTTCTCCCCAACATCACCCCTCTTCTTCACTCTGCCCCTCTTCCTTGAACCCCCACACTTCTCCCCAACATCACCCTCCTCTTCACTGCCCCTCTTCCTCGAACCCCCACACTTCTCCCCAACATCACCCTCCTCTTCACTGCCCCTCTTCCTCGAACCCCCACACTTCTCCCCAACATCACCCTCCTCTTCACTGCCCCTCTTCCTCGAACCCCCACACTTCTCCCCAACATCACCCTCCTCTTCACTCTGCCCCTCTTCCTCGAACCCCCACACTTCTCCCCAACATCACACCTCCTCTTCACTGCCCCTCTTCCTTGAACCCCCACACTTCTCCCCAACATCACCCTCCTCTTCACTGCCCCTCTTCCTCGAACCCCCACACTTCTCCCCAACATCACACCTCCTCTTCACTCTGCCCCTCTTCCTTGAACCCCCACACTTCTCCCCAACATCACCCTCCTCTTCACTGCCCCTCTTCCTTGAACCCCCACACTTCTCCCCAACATCACCCCTCCTCTTCGCTCTGCCCCTCTTCCTCGAACCCCACACTTCTCCCCAACATCACCCTCCTCTTCACTCTGCCCCTCTTCCTTGAACCCCCACACTTCTCCCCAACATCACCCCTCTTCTTCACTCTGCCCCTATTCCTTGAACCCCCACACTTCTCCCCAACATCACCCTCCTCTTCACTCTGCCCCTCTTCCTCGAACCCCACACTTCTCCCCAACATCACCCTCCTCTTCACTCTGCCCCTCTTCCTCGAACCCCACACTTCTCCCCAACATCACCCCTCCTCTTCACTCTGCCCCTCTTCCTTGAACCCCCACACTTCTCCCCAACATCACCCTCCTCTTCACTGCCCCTCTTCCTCGAACCCCCACACTTCTCCCCAACATCACCCTCCTCTTCACTCTGCCCCTCTTCCTTGAACCCCCACACTTCTCCCCAACATCACCCTCCTCTTCACTGCCCCTCTTCCTCGAACCCCCACACTTCTCCCCAACATCACCCTCCTCTTCACTGCCCCTCTTCCTCGAACCCCCACACTTCTCCCCAACATCACCCTCCTCTTCACTGCCCCTCTTCCTCGAACCCCCACACTTCTCCCCAACATCACCCTCCTCTTCACTGCCCCTCTTCCTTGAACCCCCACACTTCTCCCCAACATCACCCTCCTCTTCACTGCCCCTCTTCCTCGAACCCCCACACTTCTCTTCAACATCACCCTCCTCTTCACTCTGCCCCTCTTCCTCGAACCCCCACACTTCTCCCCAACATCACACCTCCTCTTCACTGCCCCTCTTCCTTGAACCCCCACACTTCTCCCCAACATCACACCTCCTCTTCACTGCCCCTCTTCCTTGAACCCCCACACTTCTCCCCAACATCACCCTCCTCTTCACTGCCCCTCTTCCTCGAACCCCCACACTTCTCCCCAACATCACCCTCCTCTTCACTCTGCCCCTCTTCCTTGAACCCCCACACTTCTCCCCAACATCACCCTCCTCTTCACTGCCCCTCTTCCTTGAACCCCCACACTTCTCCCCAACATCACCCTCCTCTTCACTCTGCCCCTCTTCCTTGACCCCCCACACTTCTCCCCAACATCACCCTCCTCTTCACTGCCCCTCTTCCTCGAACCCCCACACTTCTCCCCAACATCACCCTCCTCTTCACTGCCCCTCTTCCTCGAACCCCCACACTTCTCCCCAACATCACCCTCCTCTTCACTGCCCCTCTTCCTCGAACCCCCACACTTCTCCCCAACATCACCCTCCTCTTCACTGCCCCTCTTCCTCGAACCCCCACACTTCCCTTCAACATCACCCTCCTCTTCACTGCCCCTCTTCCTTGAACCCCCACACTTCTCCCCAACATCACCCTCCTCTTCACTCTGCCCCTCTTCCTTGAACCCCCACACTTCTCCCCAACATCACCCCTCTTCTTCACTCTGCCCCTCTTCCTTGAACCCCCACACTTCTCCCCAACATCACCCCTCTTCTTCACTCTGCCCCTCTTCCTCGAACCCCCACACTTCTCCCCAACATCACCCTCCTCTTCACTCTGCCCCTCTTCCTTGAACCCCCACACTTCTCCCCAACATCACCCTCCTCTTCACTCTGCCCCTCTTCCTCGAACCCCCACACTTCTCCCCAACATCACCCTCCTCTTCACTGCCCCTCTTCCTCGAACCCCCACACTTCTCCCCAACATCACCCCTCCTCTTCACTACCCCTCTTCCTCGAACCCCCACACTTCTCCCCAACATCACCCCTCTTCTTCACTCTGCCCCTCTTCCTTGAACCCCCACACTTCTCCCCAACATCACCCTCCTCTTCACTGCCCCTCTTCCTTGAACCCCCACACTTCTCCCCAACATCACCCCTCTTCTTCACTCTGCCCCTCTTCCTTGAACCCCCACACTTCTCCCCAACATCACCCTCCTCTTCACTGCCCCTCTTCCTCGAACCCCCACACTTCTCCCCAACATCACCCTCCTCTTCACTGCCCCTCTTCCTCGAACCCCCACACTTCTCCCCAACATCACCCTCCTCTTCACTGCCCCTCTTCCTCGAACCCCCACACTTCTCCCCAACATCACCCTCCTCTTCACTCTGCCCCTCTTCCTCGAACCCCCACACTTCTCCCCAACATCACCCTCCTCTTCACTGCCCCTCTTCCTCGAACCCCCACACTTCTCCCCAACATCACCCTCCTCTTCACTGCCCCTCTTCCTCGAACCCCCACACTTCTCCCCAACATCACCCTCCTCTTCACTCTGCCCCTCTTCCTCGAACCCCCACACTTCTCCCCAACATCACACCTCCTCTTCACTGCCCCTCTTCCTTGAACCCCCACACTTCTCCCCAACATCACCCTCCTCTTCACTGCCCCTCTTCCTCGAACCCCCACACTTCTCCCCAACATCACCCTCCTCTTCACTCTGCCCCTCTTCCTTGAACCCCCACACTTCTCCCCAACATCACCCTCCTCTTCACTGCCCCTCTTCCTCGAACCCCCACACTTCTCCCAACATCACCCTCCTCTTCACTGCCCCTCTTCCTTGAACCCCCACACTTCTCCCCAACATCACCCTCCTCTTCACTGCCCCTCTTCCTTGAACCCCCACACTTCTCCCCAACATCACCCTCCTCTTCACTGCCCCTCTTCCTTGAACCCCCACACTTCTCTTCAACATCACCCTCCTCTTCACTGCCCCTCTTCCTTGAACCCCCACACTTCTCCCCAACATCACCCTCCTCTTCACTGCCCCTCTTCCTTGAACCCCCACACTTCTCTTCAACATCACCCTCCTCTTCACTGCCCCTCTTCCTTGAACCCCCACACTTCTCCCCAACATCACCCTCCTCTTCACTGCCCCTCTTCCTCGAACCCCCACACTTCTCCCCAACATCACCCTCCTCTTCACTCTGCCCCTCTCCCTCGAACCCCCACACTTCTCCCCAACATCACCCTCCTCTTCAATGCCCCTCTTCCTCGAACCCCCACACTTCTCCCCAACATCACCCTCCTCTTCACTCTGCCCCTCTTCCTCGAACCCCCACACTTCTCCCCAACATCACCCTCCTCTTCACTGCCCCTCTTCCTCGAACCCCCACACTTCTCCCCAACATCACCCTCCTCTTCACTCTGCCCCTCTTCCTTGAACCCCCACACTTCTCCCCAACATCACCCTCCTCTTCACTCTGCCCCTCTTCCTCGAACCCCCACACTTCTCCCCAACATCACCCTCCTCTTCACTGCCCCTCTTCCTCGAACCCCCACACTTCTCCCCAACATCACCCTCCTCTTCACTGCCCCTCTTCCTCGAACCCCCACACTTCTCCCCAACATCACCCTCCTCTTCACTCTGCCCCTCTTCCTTGAACCCCCACACTTCTCCCCAACATCACCCTCCTCTTCACTGCCCCTCTTCCTCGAACCCCCACACTTCTCCCCAACATCACCCTCCTCTTCACTCTGCCCCTCTTCCTTGAACCCCCACACTTCTCCCCAACATCACCCTCCTCTTCACTGCCCCTCTTCCTCGAACCCCCACACCTCTCCCCAACATCACCCTCCTCTTCACTCTGCCCCTCTTCCTTGAACCCCCACACTTCTCCCCAACATCACCCTCCTCTTCACTGCCCCTCTTCCTCGAACCCCCACACTTCTCCCCAACATCACCCTCCTCTTCACTCTGCCCCCCTTCCTCGAACCCCCACACTTCTCCCCAACATCACCCTCCTCTTCACTGTCCCTCTTCCTCGAACCCCCACACTTCTCCCCAACATCACCCTCCTCTTCACTGCCCCTCTTCCTCGAACCCCCACACTTCTCCCCAACATCACCCTCCTCTTCACTGCCCCTCTTCCTCGAACCCCCACACTTCTCCCCAACATCACCCTCCTCTTCACTGCCCCTCTTCCTTGAACCCCCACACTTCTCCCCAACATCACCCTCCTCTTCACTGCCCCTCTTCCTCGAACCCCCACACTTCTCCCCAACATCACCCTCCTCTTCACTCTGCCCCTCTTCCTCGAACCCCCACACTTCTCCCCAACATCACCCTCCTCTTCACTGCCCCTCTTCCTCGAACCCCCACACTTCTCCCCAACATCACCCTCCTCTTCACTCTGCCCCTCTTCCTCGAACCCCCACACTTCTCCCCAACATCACCCTCCTCTTCACTGCCCCTCTTCCTCGAACCCCCACACTTCTCCCCAACATCACCCTCCTCTTCACTCTGCCCCTCTTCCTCGAACCCCCACACTTCTCCCCAACATCACCCTCCTCTTCACTGCCCCTCTTCCTCAAACCCCCACACTTCTCCCCAACATCACCCTCCTCTTCACTGCCCCCCTTCCTTGAACCCCCACACTTCTCCCCAACATCACCCTCCTCTTCACTGCCCCCCTTCCTTGAACCCCCACACTTCTCCCCAACATCACCTTCCTCTTCACTCTGCCCCTCTTCCTCGAACCCCCACACTTCTCCCCAACATCACCCTCCTCTTCACTCTGCCCCCCTTCCCTCAGCCCCACACTTCTCCCCAACATCACCCCTCCTCTTCACTCTGTCCCCCTCTTCCTCGAACCCCCACACTTCTCCCCAACATCACCCTCCTCTTCACTCTGCCCCCCTTCCCTCAGCCCCACACTTCTCCCCAACATCACCCCTCCTCTTCACTGCCCCTCTTCCTTGAACCCCCACACTTCTCCCCAACATCACCCTCCTCTTCACTGCCCCTCTTCCTCGAACCCCCACACTTCTCCCCAACATCACCCTCCTCTTCACTCTGCCCCTCTCCCTCGAACCCCCACACTTCTCCCCAACATCACCCTCCTCTTCAATGCCCCTCTTCCTCGAACCCCCACACTTCTCCCCAACATCACCCTCCTCTTCACTCTGCCCCTCTTCCTCGAACCCCCACACTTCTCCCCAACATCACCCTCCTCTTCACTGCCCCTCTTCCTCGAACCCCCACACTTCTCCCCAAAATCACCCTCCTCTTCACTCTGCCCCTCTTCCTTGAACCCCCACACTTCTCCCCAACATCACCCTCCTCTTCACTCTGCCCCTCTTCCTTGAACCCCCACACTTCTCCCCAACATCACCCTCCTCTTCACTGCCCCTCTTCCTCGAACCCCCACACTTCTCCCCAACATCACCCTCCTCTTCACTCTGCCCCTCTTCCTTGAACCCCCACACTTCTCCCCAACATCACCCTCCTCTTCACTGCCCCTCTTCCTCGAACCCCCACACTTCTCCCCAACATCACCCTCCTCTTCACTCTGCCCCTCTTCCTTGAACCCCCACACTTCTCCCCAACATCACCCTCCTCTTCACTGCCCCTCTTCCTCGAACCCCCACACTTCTCCCCAACATCACCCTCCTCTTCACTCTGCCCCCCTTCCTCGAACCCCCACACTTCTCCCCAACATCACCCTCCTCTTCACTGTCCCTCTTCCTCGAACCCCCACACTTCTCCCCAACATCACCCTCCTCTTCACTGCCCCTCTTCCTCGAACCCCCACACTTCTCCCCAACATCACCCTCCTCTTCACTGCCCCTCTTCCTCGAACCCCCACACTTCTCCCCAACATCACCCTCCTCTTCACTGCCCCTCTTCCTTGAACCCCCACACTTCTCAACATCACCCTCCTCTTCACTGCCCCTCTTCCTCGAACCCCCACACTTCTCCCCAACATCACCCTCCTCTTCACTCTGCCCCTCTTCCTCGAACCCCCACACTTCTCCCCAACATCACCCTCCTCTTCACTGCCCCTCTTCCTCGAACCCCCACACTTCTCCCCAACATCACCCTCCTCTTCACTCTGCCCCTCTTCCTCGAACCCCCACACTTCTCCCCAACATCACCCTCCTCTTCACTGCCCCTCTTCCTCGAACCCCCACACTTCTCCCCAACATCACCCTCCTCTTCACTCTGCCCCTCTTCCTCGAACCCCCACACTTCTCCCCAACATCACCCTCCTCTTCACTGCCCCTCTTCCTCAAACCCCCACACTTCTCCCCAACATCACCCTCCTCTTCACTGCCCCCCTTCCTTGAACCCCCACACTTCTCCCCAACATCACCCTCCTCTTCACTGCCCCCCTTCCTTGAACCCCCACACTTCTCCCCAACATCACCCTCCTCTTCACTCTGCCCCTCTTCCTCGAACCCCCACACTTCTCCCCAACATCACCCTCCTCTTCACTCTGCCCCCCTTCCCTCAGCCCCACACTTCTCCCCAACATCACCCCTCCTCTTCACTCTGTCCCCCTCTTCCTCGAACCCCCACACTTCTCCCCAACATCACCCTCCTCTTCACTCTGCCCCCCTTCCCTCAGCCCCACACTTCTCCCCAACATCACCCCTCCTCTTCACTGCCCCTCTTCCTTGAACCCCCACACTTCTCCCCAACATCACCCTCCTCTTCACTGCCCCTCTTCCTCGAACCCCCACACTTCTCCCCAACATCACCCTCCTCTTCACTCTGCTCCTCTTCCTTGAACCCCCACACTTCTCCCCAACATCACCCTCCTCTTCACTGCCCCTCTTCCTCGAACCCCCACACTTCTCCCCAACATCACCCTCCTCTTCACTGCCCCTCTTCCTCGAACCCCCACACTTCTCCCCAACATCACCCTCCTCTTCACTCTGCCCCTCTTCCTCGAACCCCCACACTTCTCTTCAACATCACCCTCCTCTTCACTGCCCCTCTTCCTCGAACCCCCACACTTCTCCCAACATCACCCTCCTCTTCACTGCCCCTCTTCCTCGAACCCCCACACTTCTCCCAACATCACCCTCCTCTTCACTGCCCCTCTTCCTCGAACCCCCACACTTCTCCCCAACATCACCCTCCTCTTCACTCTGCCCCTCTTCCTCGAACCCCCACACTTCTCTTCAACATCACCCTCCTCTTCACTGCCCCTCTTCCTCGAACCCCCACACTTCTCCCCAACATCACCCTCCTCTTCACTGCCCCCCTTCCTCGAACCCCACACTTCTCCCCAACATCACCCTCCTCTTCACTGCCCCTCTTCCTCGAACCCCCACACTTCTCCCCAACATCACCCTCCTCTTCACTGCCCCTCTTCCTCGAACCCCCACACTTCTCCCCAACATCACCCTCCTCTTCACTCTGCCCCTCTTCCTCGAACCCCCACACTTCTCCCCAACATCACCCTCCTCTTCACTGCCCCTCTTCCTCGAACCCCCACACTTCTCCCCAACATCACCCTCCTCTTCACTCTGCCCCTCTTCCTTGAACCCCCACACTTCACCCCAACATCACCCTCCTCTTCACTCTGCCCCTCTTCCTCGAACCCCCACACTTCTCCCCAACATCACCCTCCTCTTCACTGCCCCTCTTCCTCGAACCCCCACACTTCTCCCCAACATCACCCTCCTCTTCACTGCCCCTCTTCCTCGAACCCCCACACTTCTCCCCAACATCACCCTCCTCTACACTCTGCCCCTCTTCCTTGAACCCCCACACTTCTCCCCAACATCACCCTCGTCTTCACTGCCCCTCTTCCTCGAACCCCCACACTTCTCCCCAACATCACCCTCCTCTTCACTCTGCCCCTCTTCCTTGAACCCCCACACTTCTCCCCAACATCACCCTCCTCTTCACTGCCCCTCTTCCTCGAACCCCCACACTTCTCCCCAACATCACCCTCCTCTTCACTCTGCCCCTCTTCCTTGAACCCCCACACTTCTCCCCAACATCACCCTCCTCTTCACTCTGCCCCCCTTCCTCGAACCCCCACACTTCTCCCCAACATCACCCTCCTCTTCACTGTCCCTCTTCCTCGAACCCCCACACTTCTCCCCAACATCACCCTCCTCTTCACTGCCCCTCTTCCTTGAACCCCCACACTTCTCCCCAACATCACCCTCCTCTTCACTGCCCCTCTTCCTCGAACCCCCACACTTCTCCCCAACATCACCCTCCTCTTCACTGCCCCTCTTCCTTGAACCCCCACACTTCTCCTCAACATCACACCTCCTCTTCACTGCCCCTCTTCCTTGAACCCCCACACTTCTCCCCAACATCACCCTCCTCTTCACTCTGCCCCTCTTCCTCGAACCCCCACACTTCTCCCCAACATCACCCTCCTCTTCACTGCCCCTCTTCCTCGAACCCCCACACTTCTCCCCAACATCACCCTCCTCTTCACTCTGCCCCTCTTCCTCGAACCCCCACACTTCTCCCCAACATCACCCTCCTCTTCACTCTGCCCCCCTTCCCTCAGCCCCACACTTCTCCCCAACATCACCCCTCCTCTTCACTCTGTCCCCCTCTTCCTCGAACCCCCACACTTCTCCCCAACATCACCCTCCTCTTCACTCTGCCCCCCTTCCCTCAGCCCCACACTTCTCCCCAACATCACCCCTCCTCTTCACTGCCCCTCTTCCTTGAACCCCCACACTTCTCCCCAACATCACCCTCCTCTTCACTGCCCCTCTTCCTCGAACCCCCACACTTCTCCCCAACATCACCCCTCCTCTTCACTGCCCCTCTTCCTTGAACCCCCACACTTCTCCCCAACATCACCCTCCTCTTCACTGCCCCTCTTCCTCGAACCCCCACACTTCTCCGCAACATCACCCCTCCTCTTCACTCTGCCCCCCTTCCTCGAACCCCCACACTTCTCCCCAACATCACCCTCCTCTTCACTCTGCCCCTCTTCCTCGAACCCCCACACTTCTCCCCAACATCACCCTCCTCTTCACTCTGCCCCTCTTCCTCGAACCCCCACACTTCTCCCCAACATCACCCCTCCTCTTCACTCTGCCCCTCTTCCTTGAACCCCCACACTTCTCCCCAACATCACCCTCCTCTTCACTGCCCCTCTTCCTCGAACCCCCACACTTCTCCCCAACATCACCCTCCTCTTCACTGCCCCTCTTCCTCGAACCCCCACACTTCTCCCCAACATCACCCTCCTCTTCACTGCCCCTCTTCCTCGAACCCCCACACTTCTCCCCAACATCACCCTCCTCTTCACTGCCCCTCTTCCTCGAACCCCCACACTTCTCCCCAACATCACCCTCCTCTTCACTGCCCCTCTTCCTCGAACCCCCACACTTCTCCCCAACATCACCCTCCTCTTCACTGCCCCTCTTCCTCGAACCCCCACACTTCTCCCCAACATCACCCCTCCTCTTCACTGCCCCTCTTCCTTGAACCCCCACACTTCTCCCCAACATCACCCTCCTCTTCACTGCCCCCCTTCCTTGAACCCCCACACTTCTCCCCAACATCACCCTCCTCTTCACTCTGTCCCCCTCTTCCTCGAACCCCCACACTTCTCCCCAACATCACCCTCCTCTTCACTACCCCCCTTCCTCGAACCCCCACACTTCTCCCCAACATCACCCTCCTCTTCACTCTGCCCCTCTTCCTTGAACCCCCACACTTCTCCCCAACATTACTCTCCTCTTCACTGCCCCTCTTCCTCGAACCCCCACACTTCTCCCCAACATCACCCTCCTCTTCACTGCCCCTCTTCCTTGAACCCCCACACTTCTCCCCAACATCACCCTCCTCTTCACTCTGCCCCTCTTCCTTGAACCCCCACACTTCTCCTTGCTTCCCTCCCTCTCCCCGCCATTCACACCCTCCTCCACCCATGACTCCTCCACTTTCCCCATCATCGCTCCTCACCATCGACCTTCCCCAACACCCCTCTCTGCGTCGCCCTCTCCCCTCTCCCCTCTCCCTCCCTATCATCATCTCTCCACCTCACCCTTTCCAGCATCGCTCCTCCCATTCCCCATTCACCTTCCCCAACATCAACCATCCTCCTCACCCACACCCTCCCAACTCATCCATTTCCCCCAAGGCTCTTCCAGGGTTAGCTGGGCGAGTGATTGCAATGAAAGACCCTCTGTGTCATTGGGACCGTTCAAAGTCCCTGAGCGGTGGACATTGTCCCAACCGGTTACAAAGGTATTTCGGAAGCGTGCACTGTGTGTTGTATCCCGGAGGCAAAGGGAACAATGACCAACGCAAGTGATGGAAGGATAGGTTCCATGGCACGGGGTTTCAGATGGCCGAGCCGTCACCTCACATCGCTGGTGGCCCGGGTTCAACCCTGACCTCTGGACCTGTCTGTGTGGGGTTTGTACATTCTCCTTGTGAACGTGTGGCTTTTCCCCGGATGCTCTGGTTTCCGCACAAACATAACGAAGTAGATTTTCAAAGTCTACAGAGAGATTTGGGCCATTTGGAAAAGTGGGCTGAAAGATGGCAGATGGAGTTTAATGCTGATAAGTGTGAGGTGCTACATCTTGGCAGGACAAATCAAAATAGGACGTACATGGTAAATGGTAGGGAATTGAGGAATGCTGTGGAACAGAGGGATCTAGGAATAACTGTGCATAGTTCCCTGAAGGTGGAATCGCATGTAGATAGGGTGGTAAAGAAAGCTTTTGGTGTGCTGGCCTTTATAAATCAGAGCATTGAATATAGGAGTAGGGAAGTAATGTTAAAATTGTACAAAGCATTGGTAAGACCAATTCTGGAGTATGGTGTACAATTTTGGTCGCCTAATTATAGGAAGGATGTCAACAAAATAGAGAGAGTACAGAGGAGATTTACCAGAATGTTGCCTGGGTTCCAGCAACTAAGTTACAGAGAAAGGTCGAACAAGTTAGGTCTTTATTCTTTGGAGCGCAGAAGGTTAAGGGGGGACTTGATTGAGGTCTTTAAAATGATGAAAGGGATAGACAGACTTGACGTGGATAAGCTTTTCCCATTGAGGGTAGGGAAGATTCAAACAAGAGGGCATGACATGAGAATTAAGGGACAGAAGTTTAGGGGTAACATGAGGGGGAACTTCTTTACTCAGAGAGTGGTGGCTGTGTGGAATGATCTTCCAGCAGAAGTGGTGGAGGCAGGATCGATTTTAACATTTAAAAGTAAAGTGGATATTTATATGGACGGGAAGGGAATGGAGGCGTATGGTCTGAGTGCAGGTAGATGGGACTAGGGGAAAATAAATGGTCGGCACAGACTGGAAGGGCCGAGAGGGCCTGTTTCCGTGCTGTAATTGTTATATGGTTATATGCAGGTCAGTAGGTTTGTTGGTCGCTGCAAATTTATCCGACTATGTCGGTGGATAGCAGGACAATTAGAGTGCGGTTGGTTGGCATGTAAGCGAGAATAAGCTGTCAGGGTACATAGAAAGAAGAAGGGCAACAGGACTAGAAAACAATTGAATAGCTACATGGATAGGAAAGGTTTTGAAAGATCCAGGTCAAAAGCAGGGAAAAGGGGCTAAATTAGATGGGCACCTTGATCAGCAAAGACTGGTTTGGTCAAAGGCCTAGTTGACTCTATGTCTGATGAGGCTACTTCCCTGGGTAATGTCAGGGACTCAGTGGGCCAAATGGCCTCCTTCTATATGGTGATGAATGTAAGCTCCTTATTACAATGCCGAACAGCAGCACAACATCAGGGGACGATCAGTCAAAGCAGGGTGGTTTACGGAGCGCGAGGCTGGGAGGTTCAACAAAGAAGCACTGGAGCTCGAAGCTAGCATCTGGAGACGTCTCGGTCAGTAAAGATTCTGCAGAAGCCCTGATGGATATAGAGCGGGGAAGATGTCCCAGCGACAGAAGAGTGGCAACATTTAACAAAGCCAGACTGGACCAGCGTAGGCCATACAGCACAGGGCTTTAAAGGTGAGCAAGTGCCAGTGCAAACACTCTGCAGGTCAGGCAGCATCTGTGGCGAGAGAGAGAGACACACACAGTTAAGGTTTCACGTCCAAGATCCTCTCAGCGTAGGCTACTGAATAGGTGAAAGCTGAGCAGAAGTGGGGTTATTTCAAAGTACAGGTGAATCATAGAATCATAGAAAATAGGTGCAGGAGTAGGCCATTCGGCCCTTCGAGCCTGCAGCACCATTCAATATGATCATGGCTGATCATCCAACTCAGTATCCTGTACCTGCCTTCTCTCCATACCCCCTGATCCTTTTAGCCACAAGGGCCACATCTAACTCCCTCTTAAATCTAGCCAATGAACGGGCCTCAACTACCTTCTGTGGCAGAGAATTCCACAGATTCACCACTCTCTGTGTGAAAAATGATTTTCTCATCTCAGTACTAAAATAATTCCCCCTTATCCTTAAACTGTAACCCCTTGTTCTGAAGTTCCCCATCATGGGCAACAATCTTCCTGCATCTAGCCTGTACAATACCTTAAGTGAAATGTAAGTGGGGGTTATATCAGTCACATGCCACAGGATGAGTAAGGAAGGGTCTGTGTAGGTTAGGGGAGCGGGGTAAAAGGTGAAGTGACCCAGTTTAATTCTACTTCAGTTTATTGTTTTTGAGCAGATTGTACGGAGAGATACAGGTACAGTGATGTCTTGCAGCAGCAGCGTAATAGGCCCAGAGAAACACACAGAATCAAAATATACATATATTACATCTCAAATTCCAAAAGAAAGACGGTACAAAAAACACGACCTAAGTGTTGACTTTAGTTTAGTTTAGTTTAGTTCATTGTCACATTACAGAGGTACAGTGAAAAGCCTTTTTGTTGCATGCTATCCAATCAGCGGAAAGACTATACATTTTTTAATTTCAAACTAGACTTTATTCGGGTAATAAATATTTACAATACATCAACCGTGCGGAAAATCCATCCGACATTTTCGGAGGCTATACAAATTGTTCCATACAGTCTATACACATTTCTCAAATTTCGCAAATCGATCCCCCACCCGTGCCACTCGTGTGGCCCCCCGGCATGGGATACCTTGCCTTATTTTGAGGGGCGTCTCCACCATACCGTGCCCCCCATGTCCAGCAGGGGAAGGACCTTAGACAGTGGCCCTCCCCCACCGAGCCTTGGCGTTGGCTGCACCGAGCTTCAGTGCGTCCCTCAGCACGTACTCCTGCAGTCTGCAGCGGGCCAGTCGGCAACATTCCCCGACGGACATCTCGCTCTGCTGGGTGGTGAACAACGCTCGGGCAGACCAGAGGGCGTCTTTCACCGAGTTGATGACCCTCCAGCAGCACTCGATGTCAGTCTCTGAATGTGTCCCTGGGAACAGTCCGTAAATCACAGAGTCCTCTGCGACGGAACTGTTTGGAATAAAGCGTACCAGGGACCCTTGCATTTTCCTCCAGACAATGAAGGTGTCCGCAGTGTACAGATACAGGATAAAGGGAATAACGTTTAGTGCAAGATCGAGTCCAGTTTAAGTCCCATTTAAGATAGTCCAAGGGCCTCCAAACAGTCAGATGGTAGGTCAGGACCGCTCTCTAATTCGTAGGAATCTGGAGGTATGTATTTTCAAACTTCTCTCCCTCTTGCCTGATGGGATAGGTGAGAAGAGGGAGTGTCCCAGGTGAGACTCATTCTTTGTGAGGCAGCATGAAGTGTAGGTGGGGTCAATGGAAGGAAAGCTGGTTTGCGTGGATGTGTGTGCTGTGTCCACAACTCTCTGCAATTTCTTGTGGTCTTGGATGGCGCTGTTTCCAAACCATGCTGTGTTGCATCCCGATAAAGTGCTTTCAATGGTGCAAAACATAATTAGAGAAACAAATCCCCAGGTGGCGCAGCGGTAGAATTTCTGCTTTTACCCCTGCCAGAGACCCAGGTTCGATCCTGACTACAGGTGCTGTCTGTACGGAGTTTGTACGTTCTCCCCGAGACCTGCATGTGTTTTCTCCGGGTGCTCCGGATTGCTCCCTATATTCCAAAGACGTGCAGGTTTGTAGATTAATTGGCTTTGGTTTAATGGTGAATTGTTGCCAGTGTAGAATGGAGAACAGCACAGCACAGGAACAGGACACAGGTCTGAAGAAGGATTCCCACTTGAAGCGTCACCTATTCCTTTGTTCCGGAGATGCTGCCTGATCTGCTGGCTTACTCCAGCATTTTGTGTCTATCACAGGAACAGATCCTTTGGCCCATAATGTTTCTGCCGACCAGGATGCCAATTTAATCTGTAAGTCTGCCTCTACATGGTACATAAGTGCATGTCTTTTAGTTTAGTTTAGTTTAGTTTAGAGATACAGCGCGGAAACAGGCCCTTCGGCCCACCGGGTCCGTGCCGACCAGCGAACCCGCACATTAACACCATCCTACACCCACTAGGGACAATTTTTACATTTACCAAGCCAAATTAACCTACAAACCTGTACGTCTTTGGAGTGTGGAAGGAAACCGGAGATCTCCGAGAAAACCCACGTGGTCACGGGGAGAGCGTGCAAACTCTGTACAGTCATAGGAGCAGATTTAGGCCATTCGGCCCATCGAGTCTACGCCGCCATTCAATCATGGCTGAACTTTCTTACTCTCTCACCCCCATTCTCCTGTCAGCTCCGCATAACCTTTGACACACTTACCAATCAAGGATCTGTCAATCACTGGTTTAAAAATACTGTGGTCTCCATACATCTGTGGCAATGAATTCCACTGATACATCCCTCCCTTCCTGCCCGTTCTTGTGCCTCGTTCAATACCTCTTAAACATTGTTATTGGATCTGTTTCCAGCACCTTCCCAGGCAGTTAGCGGTCTGAAGAAGGGTCTCGACCCGAAACGTCGCCTATCTCCTTCGCTCCTTAGATGCTGCTGCACCCGCTGAGTTTCTCCAGCTTTTTGTGTAACCCTCGATTCTCCAGCATCTGCAGTTCCTTCTTTAAAAATAGCATCTACTGTTCTCTGGGTAAAACAAATTTGCCTCATAACTCTCCTTTAAACTTTCCCCCTCTCACCTTAAAACCTGCGCTTTCTACTCTGGGGAACAGAGTCTTTGGCTCAACAGACTGCAGATGGTAGAATCCTGAGCTAAAATCAACCTGCTGGAGGAGGTCAGTGGGCCAGGCAGCACCAGTGGAGGGGTGTGGACAGGTGGTGGTTAAGATCTTCTTCTTCTTGTGAATGAAACATAAACCAAAGGAATCGCTGGATCTCAAGCTGGCTGTTGAGCAGCCAGGTTGTCTCTGCATCAGTGTCTGCCAGGCACTGAGATCAGGACTCTTCTTCAGATCACTGACAGTTGTCTGTCCACATCTTTCTGCAAATGCTGCCTGACCCACTCAGTTCTTCCAGTAGTTTGATTTAGACTCTGACTCTCTACCCTGTCTCTGGTAACTTATAACCACATAACCATATAACAATTACAGCACGGAAACAGGCCTTCTCGGCCCTTCCAGTCCGTGCCGACCATTTATTTTCCCCTAGTCCCATCTACCTGCACTCAGACCATACCCCTCCATTCCCTTCCCTTCCCGTCCATATACCTATCCACTTTACTTTTAAATGTTAAAATCGATCCTGCCTCCACCACTTCTGCAGGAAGATCATTCCACACAGCCACAACTCTCTGAGTAAAGAAGTTCCCCCTCATGTTACCCCTAAACGTCTGACCCTTAATTCTCATGTCATGCCCTCTTGTTTGAATCTTCCCTACCCTCAATGGGAAAAGCTTATCCACGTCAACTCTGTCTATCCCTTTCATCATTTTAAAGACCTCAATCAAGTCCCCCCTTAACCTTCTGCGCTCCAAAGAATAAAGACCTAACTTGTTCAACCTTTCTCTGTAACTTAGTTGCTGGAACCCAGGCAACATTCTAGTAAATCTCCTCTGTACTCTCTCTATTTTGTTGACATCCTTCCTATAATTAGGCAACCAAAATTGTACACCATACTCCAGAATTGGTCTTACCAATGCCTTGTACAATTTTAACATTACTTCCCTACTCCTATATTCAATGCTCTGATTTATAAAGGCCAGCACACCAAAAGCTTTCTTTACCACCCTATCTACATGCGATTGACATACTTGACATACTTTTAATACGTAAGACATAATTTTAAGAAATACATTGAAGTCTCTCTGTTTCTGATAATTTTATATCCTGCACTTCTATCAGGTCACCCCCTCAGCCTCTGACGCTGTTTGCTGTGGGTAGCCCAGGTCTCAAAATAATAAAGGAGGGTAGGGGGGGGGCATTACTGCCCAGTAGACAAGCAATGGGTTCTTTGACTTCAAACACCATTTGCCCCCGTCAGTGGCTGTGTTGGCGCAGTGAGAGAGGTGTTGCATATCACCAGTGCTCGCATTTTCCGACTGATTGTTTCCGAGATGCGGGGAGTGGTCCATGTGTTGTTCTGTCTCCCAGGAGAGGCAAGAACACCCTGTTGAGGAAGAGCAACTGGGGGGGGTGGGGTGGGAAGTACAAGTCGACTTGTCAGCTGAGCCCATTTTCCACTGCGAGTGTCAGCTGCACTGGGGAACGTTCTTCCAGCAGGAGCCTGGTGTTGTCGAGTCGACCTGTGGCACCCTGCAGCTGTTTACGGACCTGTTGTTCCACATTCGGATGACACCCACCATTGTTTATCACCTATTTCACCCCAAGCCCGGCAACAGGAGAGTAGTTTGTGGCCAATCGCAGGCCTCCACAGCCAGTCCAGCAGGGTTATATAAGAGAGGGGAAGTGATCGAGCTGAGCTGTGAATGTCAGGAAGGCTTGTCGGAGACAGGATAACCATTCAGGAGCTAAGCGTTTGCCAGAACCCTGAGAGAGATGGAAAGTAACGGACTGATTGAGAAGAACAATAATCAGAAAATTGTGGACCAATACAGGTAAAAGTCACATGCGCAGGCTGTTCTTTGCGTTTCCTTATCGAGAAATCCCACCCCGTATAAGACCATTCCCACCCGGAGGAGCGAACACATAGTGACTAACAGCTCAGGCTGCCCAATGCCCAAGTGTGACCCTTCTACAAACTACCCCAAAATGTTTGATGTAGAAGATATGCCGTGATCTTGATGGCTGGTGGATCAGAGTGGATCTGACCCAGCTCCTGTATTCAATTTTTTTCCACTGCAGGCGAACTGAAGGCAGTTGGACCCTGCAGGGTGGAAACGTGAGGGAAATAATTGGGGGGCAATGGAATTGCTCTGAGGGCTGGCAATGAACTTGATGGGCCGAATGGTCTCTTATAATGAAAGAATGGAGATTGGGAAAATGGGCAGTTTATAATCCAGTATGCCCACTGCTGTTGACTGTGGGGGTATAGGGAGAGCTGGAATCCCCGGTAACAACCTGCGGAAGTCCATGGCCATGCACTGTTGTGCTGGAGTTAGACGATCCAGGAGATTGGTCGGGGACCAAGGATGAAGCCAGCAGTTCCCAGTGTAGGCTGACGTGGTAGTGATGGCAATGGTCTGCCCTTCTACCTTGATTGATTGACTCTGGATGGTTAAACAGGACACTAGTAAACGGACCGCGTGGTCCGCGATCGTTTCGCCGAACACCTCCGCTCGGTCTGAAATAACCAACCCGACCTCCCGGTGGCTCAACACTTCAACTCCCCCTCCCATTCCGTATCCGACCTCTCTGTCCTGGGCCTCCTCCACGGCCAGAGTGAACAACACCGCAAGTTGGAGGAACAGCACCTCATATTCCGCTTGGGGAGTCTGCATCCTCTGGGCTTAAACATTGAATTTTCTCCATTCTGTTAACCCAGACTGCCCCCTCCCCCTCCCCACCTCTCCCTCAGCCCTCGGGCCCTGGCATTCCTTCTCTCTCTATCTCTCCCCCACCCAAGTCGCACTAGCTTCTCATTTTCACACTACAAACAGCTTACAATGGCCTGTTTCCTTTATCATCGATACTTTTTTGCATATCTTTCATTCATTGTTCTTTATCTCTCCACATCACCGTCTATATCTCTCGTTTCCCTGATCCCTGACCAGTCTGAAGAAGAGTCTCAACCCGAAACGTCGCCTATCTCCTTCGCTCCTTAGATGCAGCTGCACCCGCTGAGTTTCTCCAGCTTTTTGTGTAACCCTCGATTCTCCAGCATCTGCAGTTCCTTCTTTAACACTAGTAAACTGGTTGTTCAGCAGTTTAGAAATGTTCTAGAGATTGGGGATGGTGAGTTCTTGGCCTCTGCGAATTACCCTTAGTGTGTGTGTGGAGGTGAGTCACAGAATCCATGGGGCGCTGATGGGAATGTGGCGAGTATGCAATGGGATTTGTGTAGCTGGGCTGCAGGGCCAATTTTGGTGCAGTACCTGTTCGTGGCGTGACGCCTCTGAGTAGCTGGGGAACATTCAGCCTCAAACGTAGCCTGGAACCTCCCCGTGGCTTTAATAGATCAGAGAGTGTCTCTCCAGTCCCTGGTTGCCATGGCGTTCTGCTCAGTGGTGACCCACCACCCCTCCAAAAGTACCGATGGAACAGATCAGCCACCCTGCCAGATCACAGCCATGCATATTGAAATGAGCTGCGGGTGTGTGTGATCACAGGCTGGCCCGCTCTCCTCACGCTCTGCAAGCTTTCATATGAAAAGCATCTTTGATATTGTTGTAAATGGGCGCTGGAGGAAGCTTTGATCATGACTGTGTGTGTCAGAGCGAGCTCTCTCAGCAGCATTTGCAACAGCAGTGCGGTAGACAGGGTCATTTAAAATGCCCATCTAATCCGGGCAAACGTAGTTCTAATGGAACATGGAACAGTACAGCACAGGAACTGACCCTCCGGCCCACCATGTCTGTACTGACCATGGCTCCTATCTGACCAATCTCATCTGCCAGCACATAGTCCATATCCCTCCGTTGCCTGTCTGTCCCTGTGCCTGTTTAAACGTCTCTTAAACATTGTGTCTGTCTTCATCATCTCCCCTGGCAGCACATTCCAGCCACCTATCACTCTTCGTATCAAAAAAATTGACTTGTACATCTCCTTTAAATGTTATCTCTCTCACCTTTAACCTCTGGCCTCTGTTATTTTAATTTTTTCGTTGTGGGGAAAAACGAATCTGACTGTGTACCATTTCTATGCCTCTAATAATTGGATAATCCTCTGTCGGGTCTCCCCTCAGCCTCCAACACTCCATAGGAAAAAAATCCAAGTGTATCCAGCTTCTTTTTATTAAAAAAAAGACACAAGTGCTGGAGTAACCCAGCTAGAGCCACTTAATGGGTGAGGCAGCATCTCTGAAAGACATGGATAGGCCACATTTTGGGTTGGGATTCTGCTACAGATTGTCGTCTGAAGAAGGGTCCTGACCCGAAACGTCACTATCCATGTCTTCAAGACCGACTGAGCTACTCCATAAGATCATAAGGTCATAAGCGATAGGAGCAGAATTAGACCATTCGGCCCATCGTCTACTCTGCCATTCAATCATATCTGATCAATCTCTCCCTCCTAACCCCATTCTCCTACCTTCTCCCCTTAACCTCTGACGCCTGTACTAATGAAGAATCTATCTATCTCTGCCGTAAATATATCCACTGACTTGGCCTCCACAGCCGTATGGGGCAAAGAATTCCACAGATTCACCACCCTCCAGCCCTTTATATCTTGTGCCTATCCTCTCCTTAGAGCAAATGTTCTCTAATCAAGGCATCATCCTGGTAAACCTCGAGCAAACCTACACATCATTCCTGTCGCGAGGTGACCCGCACTGCACCCCAGTGCAAGCGGGTGAAAGGTTACAGGGGAACTGTGACGATATTGAATGGGGGAGGCACCTGGAGGGGCTGAGTGGACTTTCCCTGCCAGTGTACATGTTTACATATTTCCAATTGCCTCCTGCAGATGTGCATGGGTTAATGCAGAGCATTGACGCAAGCTGGTGAAATGCAACCACATTTTACACAATGGTACACAAAGCTGTGGCAGGACTAGGTAGAAAGGGGAGACAGGTGCTAGGCTTCACAGTTCCCAGGAGCATTTTGATCAGGTTTGTGTGAGGGTCAAAGAAAAACGTTGCAGCGGTGTTCAAGGGATGGACAGAACAAATAGTGCGTTATGATCTCAGTGGTCAGTACACATCGCTCTGGTGTTCGAGGTTTGGGAGACTGCTTGTTGACATCGACAGGCTGGGTAAAGAGCCAAGAAGGTTACGAAATACCTCGATGAGGTGTAAACAGTTTGGCAGGATGTTGCAGAGGTGTGGAAAGTTGAGTGTGAGGTAAACAACTATGCACTGGATGGAAGACATCGGCAGGCAGAGATAAACAGAGAGGCTGCAGAGCATAAGGAACACATTCCAAATTGTTGTGGATAACTTCTCCCTTTGATCATGGTCACCTGTGTGTTCAGTTCTGTAAATTAGACAAAGAGATTGGTGTGAAGAAGGGTCTCGATCCGAAACGTCACCCATTCCTTCTCTCTAGAGATGCTGCCTGTCCCGCTGAGTTACTCCAGCATTTTGAGCCTAGCTTCGGGCAACTTTGAATATCAGAATCGGGCAGCGATTCTTTTCCAGGGTTTATGCGTGGTGATCTCTCATGCATTGGCCAATAGTGCCATGTGCGATGAATACCCAGAAGAGTTTCCAAGAATATTTCCATTGAGGCAGCGAAGGCTAAAGTGAGATTTAATGGTGATTTATTGAAGAAGGTTAAATATTTTGAGCTGGTGGGGAAAACATTTTTTTCTTGCCCCTTTTTGCTCGGAGAGTTGGATTGGATTGACCGTGGTGGAAGACAGTATTTTATATTGACAAGAAACATTGAGGTGAACCTGGGGTTCTAGGCTACTGCAAATTACCCTTGGTGTGTGTAAGTGCGACATGCCTCATCTCCAATCCCAAACATAGACATTTAAAGGAAAATGTAAGAGTGTGTTTTGGATTGCTTCCTCCTTTAAATGCCTCTGTTCTCTGCAATGAACAGCTGTAGTGTAACGATTTTAGTTAAATTGAGTATTTTTTAATTTTGAGAATTAAATTGAGAATTTTCCTTGCAAGATTTGAAACACAAATTCAGACAACACAGAAATGTAAATTATACTTTATTTATAGATATATTAATGGCTAAATTCTGCAAAAAGGTGAAAAGAAAATATATTGCAAAAAAACAAGATGTTAGTGCAAGAGTGCGAGGAACAAGGAACTGCATATGCTGGTTAACAAAAAAAGTGGTGGAGTGGGTGAGGAAGCATCTTTGAAAAACATGGATAGTCTGAAACGTCGCCTATCCATGTTCTCCAGTCATGCTGTCTGGCCCGCTAGATCACTCCAGCATTGCGTATATTTATTTTCAGCTGTTATAGAAAACACAATTGGAAAACAAAAGTCCATGGTGGTGCAAGAGGTTGTCCATGGTGTTCTATTGTGAGGCAGGTTTTAAAGTTGCCGAGGTCCAGTTTCCAGTTTCCATTCTGGTGTGTTTATGACTTTGGCAGTGGTACCATGCCATCACTGGAGGAGATCACGTCGTGGACCCAGGGCTTCGACAAGGTGATGGGGACAGAGGCTGGTCGCAACATCTTCCGCCAGTTCCTGCGGACAGAGTACAGCGAAGAGAACATGCTCTTCTGGCTAGCCTGCGAGGAGTTCAAAAAGGAAAAGAACGCAAAGGCAGTCGAAGAGCGGGCGAGGGTGATATACGAAGACTACATCTCGATTCTCTCCCCGAAAGAGGTGAGTGAGTTGTGCAGCTCAGCACCACCGAAAACACAAAGTGCTGGAACATCTTTTTAGTCACTGCTTTGCCTTCAGGACACGTGAATGTTGACACTAACCTACATGCTGTGGCCAAATAACCCGTCAACCTGCACGTGTGTGAGGAAACCAGGGCTTCAATGCAGATAACAGAGAACATGCAAACTCCACACAGACAGCACCGGAGGTCAGGATTGGATCCGGGTCTCGCGAGCTGTGTAGCGGCAGGTCTACAACTGTGCCTTCTAGTAGTGGTTGACGAAAGATCTTAGTTACTATTAATAATTGGTAAATTAATGAATATGATCAGTGGTTAGAGCGGTAAATAACTGGGCTGTGTCCGTATTGCATAACGTTGTAATCAATAGATCACAGTGTTGATAGTCGGTGCTGCCAAATGGTGTCTCCGTCAACAGTCAGAGGAATCTAAACTGGGCGCTGCTGCTTCAGTCAGAACTGGGCAGTCTCACTGTCAGAATTGATCCTTTTTAAAGCAGTGCCAGTGAATGGCTCACTTGCAGTTAGCTCAGAGCCCTATCCCCAGCTAAGAGCACATATTGGTGTCAAGGGCAAGGAATAATGCAATCTCTACTTCTGTTTTTACTATATTAATGTCGACATTCATAATCTTTGAGGTCCCAACAAAAGATTGGATTGTCAAACAAACCCATGTGTGTATACCTGCTGCCTCCCAGTGGAGGAAGACAGAACTACAGTGAGTGTAGGAGGGTCTGGCACGTAGAAATACATACAGAAGCTGCCGCCACAGATCTCACTCAGACTGCAGTTGTTTTCACACGCGCTGACCATCAATACTCCAGACTGTGATCATAGAATCATAGAAACATAGAAATTAGGTGCAGGAGTAGGCCATTCGGCCCTTCGAGCCTGCACCGCCACTCAATATGATCAAGACTGATCATCCAACTCAGTATCCCGTACCTGCCTTCTCTCCATACTCTCTGATCCCTTTAGCCACAAGGGCCACATCTAGCTCCCTCTTAAATATCATCATTAGCAGTACTGCCCATCCATATCACAGTTCCAGGCTGTGGCTGTTGTTAACATCCCAGATCAGTGATATCATCAGACCCAGACTACGGTTAATATTACCAAAACTAATAGCACATGTCACAGGCTATGGTTATTAATACGGCATGAACATCGAATTCACTCAATTCCGTTAACCCTTGCTGTCTCCTCCCCTTCCTACCTCTCCCTCAGCCCTCGGGCTCCTCCTCGTCCTTTTTCCTTTCTTCCCCCCGCCCCCCATCGGCCCGAAACGTCACCTATCCCCTTCGCTCCACAGATGCTGCTGCACCCGCTGAGTTTCTCCAGCTTTTTGTGCACCCTCGATTTTCCAGCACCTGCAGTTCCTTCTTTAACACTGTGGTTATTGATAACCTCTCTGATCATCAATACCACAGATCCCAGATGCTGGTTATCATTGACCACTGACTTGCTTCTCAGCTCAGAGCTCAGGTGTGAACATGTGTTTGTGCCTCTCGCTAGCGTGCGAGTTGGTGCTTCCCATGGGATGAATGGGCCACTGGTGAGCAAGCAGAGTCTGTTGGTGCCCGAGGTGGTTCGTGACTGACTGGATCGAGTATTCAGCCCCCATGGGCCACTGAGCCACGCACCCTGCACTGATCTCTGACCCATCCTGGTTGCCACAGACACGCCGCCAATCGTTCTGCTTATTTCTTTCTCTTTGTGCTCTTTGCAGGTGAGTCTTGACTCTCGGGTGCGTGAGATCGTCAACAGGAACCTGCGGAACCCGGGTCCTTTCATGTTCGAGGATGCTCAGCTCCAGATCTACAGCCTCATGCACAGGGACTCCTTCCCCAGGTTCTTGAACTCTGACTTCTACAAATCCCTCGTGCAAATACCACAGCCTTCCCCTGACACTACTCCCGCCACCGAGAGCTAATCCCAGGACCCCCGAAAGAGCAAGGAATGGAAGTTAAAGACAGGTTTGCACTCAAACACATATACACCATAGTACACCCTTGCACAGTCTTCTACATCTGCACACAGTGTACCAGTTAACACATGCCTCTGTAATAAGGAGACACACGCAGAAACAAAACATTACAGGATTAACAAACCACACTGGCGTAGATAAAGGCAATACATTCACCTGAACACACACAAATGCTTTCTCCTGAACATGTGCAATTAGACCCAGATACATTCCTCACTTTTTTCATACACACTTACAAACAATGACATGCTCTCAGCCTTGTGCATACATACACAAGCACACACACACACACACAGGCACATGCTCTCACCAACATATACTTTCACATGCACACACCCATGCATACTCTCTCTCTCCCTCACACACAGGCAGAAAGACAGACACAAACACACAGAAATACTAATCATTAACGAACGAGACGTGGTGAAAAGCCCAGGCACTGGGTTCCTGAAGACCCACAGTTTAGCTTTACTCAGGGTGTAGTGATACGTTGAATATTGAGCTACTTTAAAAAAAAAAGAAAGATATATATTTATTGGTTGAAATAAATCTTTTGCTCACTGCCTCAAAGAGAAATACAAAAAAAAAATTAAGAATGATTTTTTTTTTTAAATAAAGCAGACGCCAGGATTATTGTTCCCCAAAGAACCATCGCGGTGAGCGGAGCTGTTGCAGGAGGTCAGGTGGCCACCACCTTGAGAAGCACTGCTCCCAGTCACTGGGCAGAGCTCACACCGCCACCTATATCCCTGGGGAAGACAGACCTCACACAGTGCGGTGCCCCTAGCATGGATTTTAAATTACCGGGGCAGGCTTGCTCACTAACTTTGTCTCTGCACCAGTTATTGCTTTCCCTTGAACCGCCCAAAACGCAACTGTGAAAAAGCTTTTTTTGCGGTGAAGCATTTTGGGACGTCTTGAGGTCAAGGAAATGCAGTTTTTTAAAAAAACTTTTGTCTGTAGGATTTAATGAACTTTACTAAGCACAAAAAAAAAGTTTAACGTGTAGATGTTTTTCCTAAGGGAGAACCAGTATGTCATTGCCAGTAAGTCCGAGATATAGGGCCATTCTATCTCTACAAAAAACTGTGCAAAAAATATATATATATATAGTAAGTAAAAGTCTGTAAATCTCCATTGTTTTTTTTTGATGAGCAAATATTTATCTTCTCATCTTTCCGGAGGGGACCAGGTAACTTGTTTATTTTTTAAACAGAGTTAATGGTGATGCCAGCGTATCAGTTATTGGTTGGTCAGATCGCATTTTACTCAACTGCAGCCGCATCCCCCAACAAGGGTATTTATTCTGCAGCTAAAAGCAACGAGTGGAGGACACTGTCAATCTGACAAGAACGTCTGATTAAGTTATTAGCGGTTGGGGTGGGGGGGATTGCGGGCAAGGTTGACTGGAGGATTGCCCGATTATTTGTCATCTCAAAGCTCGAAGTGTCGCACAGTGTTACCCTTTATTTTAAATGGGTTCATGCATCCACTGAAGGTATGCTACAGGTCGATCAAAGAGTGCATCTGTCACCAGCGGAGATTTCAAGCCTAAATATTTTGCTTGTATGTTGTTTAAAACCTGTATGTAATTTTCACTTTTTTATTAAAAGCATATGAGTATATTTATATAACTATATATATATATATATAAATATATATATATATCTCAAGAAAGTGGGTTCTGGGCCAAAACTTTATTGGAGTGGAAGGTGGATGGGTGTATTGGGGACCGGGGTCGGGTTTAACACAAACATCGGGACATCCTCACAGCAGGGACCTCACTCCATGTTATAGTTGCCTCTGTGGGCACAGGGTAAGCGGGCATGACATTGGGGGATCAGATGCCATCTGTTGAAACTGAGTTTGGCAAATGTGCTCAATGCTCCCCGCAACCGGTGTCAATGGGTCTAAAAGTCCACTGCATTCTTTGCCCCTTGCCTCTCCGCTGTGCACGACACTGCCCAATCTCTCAGGGGGAATGAGGGAGCAAAGGCAAATCGTTCCATCTCTCCCGAGAACTAAAAGAGATATACTTTCTCCAGTGCATGAGTTTGCTTGCTGCTCGCACAGTGGTGGGAATCTAGTCATTCCCCTCATCGTCTTCGAACCTCCCTACCGTCAGGCTGCTCACACCCGCATACTCCATTTGTTTAATAGGAAAGCACTATTTTGTTAAGCCTGTTTTCCAAGGATAGTGCCAATGTTTAATTCACATGATGGGGACTCCACAGTTGTGCTTAGCAGTGGATGCTGGAGCATCCAAGTGCATGCCGATGCAACAATTCACAGAGGGAAAAAACCCTTTGGTTCATCTTTAACTTTGAAAAAATATTTAGCTTTTAGAGGCGAGGTGAAGTTGAGAAGGCAGAAATCCCCAGGATCAATTTATCTACCTCTGACTCACTGCACGGCTTCTGCAAGTTTCTTTTGTTAATAGACTTAGCTATTATTATAGGGGATGATAGCGACATCTCCTGGTAGGGTGAAATCAGGTGGGAATTTATAACTAGCAGATGGAGAAAGGGGAAGCTCTTTAGCAAGATCCTTTGGATTGTTACACTACTGCAAAACTCTTGAGCGAAAAACTGCTGGATGAACTCAGCGGGTCAGGTAGCATCTGCGGAAGGGAATGAACAGATGACATTCCAGGGTCGGACTTTTCTCCAGTCTGAATAAGCCAATTTTCTTCCACATTCACTGCCTGACCCGCAGAGTTTCTTTAGCAGTTTGTTTTTTTTGCTCAGGATTCCAGCATCTCCAGTCCCTTGTGTCCCCAATCTCTTGTCGAACTCTCTGATCGAACTCAAACCCATCCTTGCATTGGGAGAGCATTCCATCTGCTGGTTGTGAACTGACCAGAGGGTAGCTGTGAGCTATTGCAGCTGTTTGGTTCACTTAACATGCAGTCACTTGGACGGACAGCTTATTGAGAAGGAAAGCCATGCACTGGCAAACATAACAAGATATCTCTGCAAAAGTAGAGGTGTCGTGCTCAAATTATTGTGGTTATGGAGAGATTGCCCTGGAATGTTGTGCACAGGTCTTGTCTCCATATCTAAGGAAGGATGCACTTGCAATAAGAGGAGTGCAGTGGAGGTTCACCAGGTTAATGTTTGGTTGGGGTGGGAAGGCAGGGTATGAGGTTGTCACGTTAGGAAAGATTAAGCAGACAGGGCTTGAGAGGAATGAAAAGTGAAGCAAATAGTATTCTTATGAGGCTTGACAGGGTTGACGTAGAAGTGATAATTGTCCTGGTGGGGTGTTCAGACCCAGGGATCACAGTCTGAAAATAAGGGGTTGGCATTCAGAGGGATGAGAGGAAATGTCTTCAATCAGGGCTCGGTGTATCTTTGAAAATCTTTACCAAGACAGCTGTGGAAACTGAGTATGGTTATGACAGATCAATGGATTTATTAATATTAATCAAGGGGCTTGTGCAGGAAAATTACATTGAGGTAATAGTTATGATCTTATTAGACTGCAGCGCAAGGAGCAGGTGCTGAATGGACTCGTCAGAGAATGTTAATCATACAGCATGGATAGAGGCACTTCACCCAATTCATCCAAGCTGACCAAGATTTCCATCTTTGCCTGCATTTGAATCCCTCTAAACCTTTCCTATCCATGCAAATGCCCCTATATCTTTTAATTGTGTTATTGTACCTACCTCAACTATTTCTTCTGATAGTTTATTCCATGTACACCTGCTCTGTGAAAAAGTTGTCCCTCAGGTTCCTATTAAACCTTTCACCCCTCTCTTTAAATCTATGCCCTCTAGTTATAAAGTCATAGTCATACATCATCGGTCCTTCAGCCCAACTTGTCCATGCCGACCAAGATACGCCATCGTTGCTAGTCGCACCTACTCATGTTTGGCCCATATCCCTCTAAACCTTTCCTATCCATGTACTTAAGATAGACACACAATGCTGGAGTAATTCAGCGGGTCAGGCAGCATCTCTGGAGAGAAGGAATAGGTGACATTCCAGGTCGGAACTCCTCTTCAGACTCACAATACTCACCACTCAGTCTATCCATGTACCTGTCCAAATGTCATTTCATTATTGTTATAGTATCAGCCTCAACTACCCCCTCTGGAAGCTCATTCCATAGGATGTACTTTTAGAATGGAGATGAGGTGACATTTATTTTGCCAGAGGATGGTGAAACTGTGGAATACATTGCCGCAGACGGCTGTGGAGACCAAGTCCTTTAAAGTGGAGATTGACACTCTTGCTAAATAAGGGTGTCACGGGGAGAAGGCAAGAGAATGGGGTTGAGAGCGAAAGATAGATCAGCCATGATTGATGGCAGAGTAGACTCCAATGGACCGTAAGGCCTAATTCAGCTCACAAAACCTATGACCTTAAATACCCACCACCTTCTGCATAAAAAAGCTGCACCTCAGCTTACTATTTACATTTCCCCTCTCAGCTTAAAACCTCTCGTACTTGATTTCCCCACTGGGTAAAACCTGTGCATTTACTCTATCTATTCCCCTCATGATCATTTACACTTCTATAAGATTGCACTTAGACTTCTTGCACTCCAAGGAATAAAGTCCTAACTGGCCCAATCTCTCCCTATAGCCCAAGCCCTCAATTCCTAGCAACACACCTTGTGAATCTTCACTGTACTCTTTCCAGCTAACCGCAGTGTAGCCAAACTGAATACAATACTCCAGATGTGACCTCACCAACGTCTTGAACAACTGTGACATAACATCCCAACTTCTGTACTCAACACCCTGAGTGGTGAATGTACTGCAAACCTTCATGGCCACCCATCTATCTGTGACAACACTTCTAGGGAACTATGTACCTGCAGTCCTAGATCCCTCTGTTCTACAACGCTTCCCAGGGCTCTGCCATTCACTGTGAATGTCCTGCCTTAGTTTGAATTCCCAAAATGCAACTCCTCACACTTATTGGCATTAAATAACAGTCACCATTCACCATTCTGCCCAGCTGATCACGATCCTGCTGTAATGTTTGATAACCATCTTTGATATCTACAATAGCCCCAAATTTTGGACCAATATTTTGGCCTTGTACATTCTAATTCAAATCATTGATCTAAACCACAAGCAGCATTGAGCCTAGCACCAATCCCTAAATCACAACTAGTTTTTCATTCCCCAACCCTGGGAGAGAGACTATGCAAATTCACCCTATCGATATCCTTCGTGATTTTATATACTTTAATAAGATCAGCCCTCAGTCTCCGATGTTACAAGAGACAAGGTTCTATCCTGTCCAGTTGTACCCAGTCCCTGGTGTTGTGACAATATCTGTGGGGGGGGGGGGTTTTGTCATGCTTTTCATAAAGTAAAATGAATGGTTAATGGTCGGCCCAATAGCTCTGCACATCACCAACCACCCATTTACACCAATCCTACGCTAACCCATTATATTCTCCTCACATTCCCATCAACTCCCCCCTCAGATTCCACCACTCACCTACACCCCAGTGCCAATTTATAGAGGTCAATTGACCTATAAACCTGCACATCTGTGAACTGTGGGAGGAAGCCACAGAGCCTGAGAGGAACCCACGGGGAAACACGCGGACAGCTCCAGAGGTCAGGATGGAATTGGGGTTGCAGTAACTGTGAGGCAGTGGCTCAACCTGCTGCTTGTCATTATCTTTTGTATTTAGGGCTAAAGTGCTGGATCTGAATTCCTTGCATTTTCACCCACTGCTGCTCCCCTTTTCAAACACACTTGACACTGTTAACGATCCCATTGCTGTCCCTGGCTCAATACACTGATGGAGCTACTGTACAATGTCCATTCAGTCCTGCAACCTCTCGCCCCTCCCATTCACTATGCCACCATCTCTGACAATTAAACAAAGATGTTCCAAGGAAGTAGCAAATCTACGTTCTTAAATTAGTGACTGCCTGCTGGCTGAGCCTCTAGTCCTGGACAGCTGCCCCACAACTCCCTGGGTCCCGGCCAATTGGACAAAAATAAATAGCTGAGCGACAATTGAACGCCAATGTTCTATTGCAGCCAATGAAGATGTCCTCCAACCCATCCCAGAGCTGTGGAGGAAGGAAGTGCAGATGCTGGTTCACACCGAAGATAGACACAAAATGCTGGAGTAACTCAGCAGGACAGGCAGTATCTCTGGAGAGAAGGAATGGGTGACGTTTCGGGTCGAGACCCTTCTTTGGACTGAAGGAGGGTCTCGACTAGAAACGTCACTCATTCCTTCTCTCCAGAGATGTTGCCTGTCCTGCTGAGTTACTCCAGCATTTTGTGTCTATCATTCCAGAGCTGTGACTGGTTGAACGAGCTGGGGTCAGCATGAACTTGAGCTGTGAGATTTCTGATTGGCCGATCTAACCCCAGTCCCTCTGCATCATGATACAGACCAGGGGGCAGAGGTTGTGCTTCTGGTAAGTGTGGAGGTCTCTCTCTCACACACATGTGGAGACCAATGTGCCAGGACGAAGCTCTCCAGCACCAACACTTTGAGCAAACAATAATCCCCATGCCAGGAGGGTGGCAGATAGCGGGACCCAACATTTCACAAACAAAGAGCATTTAACCAATGCCCTTTGGTCAAATTGGCACCTTCTGAGTTTAATGTTGGCACTCCGGCTGTTTGGTCAGTAGGTCACGAGCTTCAATTTCCTCCTCATTTACCCCGCTGCACTGCTCGAGCAAAACTTCAAACTGAGATCTTGCCCACTTTCTCTGGAGGAGGAGAGATATAAAGGGTGCCATCTTGAAAGTTCTCTCTGGCCCTTTGTCCCATAATTTTCCATCCGCTGACACCAATACAACAGATAACAGCTGTCTTTTCATGACTGCAAGATATTTCTGTGCTGAATTCTCAATGTTGCAGCATTGGCCCATGATACGTCCTCACCCCATTATAGCAGGATTGAGTACCATGTCTTGTAGACTGGGCATCACTAGTAAGACCGGCATGTATTTCCCTTCTTGTGGAAAAGTGGCGGTGTGCCACCATCTTCAACCATAGCATCAGGTGCAATAAGGAAGAAGGTGGGAGATTGAAGAGGTGGAAGAAGTGTGCTCAACTTCAGGAGGTCTTGAAGGAATGGGACAAGACAGAGAGCTCAACGAGGGAAGGAGTAATGCAGGAGGGTGGGGTGGTGGGGTGGTTTATGCTGTTAGACTGATGGTGGGATGGTGGTAAGGAAGGGGCTTAGATTCCAAACAAAGAAATCTGAGCATCTGGAGGGATGGTTGTGGTCAAAGTTTTGGACCAAGGGTGGGGAAAAAAGCTGCAATTGGGGTGACCCTTGGCAGAAAACAATATCAGAATTGTAGGGCTTGCGTTATAAGGCGGCACAGGATAAACAAAGACTGTTTTCCTTTGAACTTTGGTGGCTGAGAGGTGACATGAGGGTACTTAAAATCATAAGGGGCATAGATAAGGTGAATGGCCTCGCACATTCTCATGCCAAGTTGGGGGGCGTGAGTTCTAAAACCAGAGGGCATTGGTTTAAATTGAGAGATGACATATTTAAAGGGGGACCTGAGGGACAACATTTTCACACGGGGGATGGATATGCAGAACAAGCTGCCAGAGAAAGTGGTAGGAGCAGAAAATGTTTGAAATACATTTTAAACATATAGGTGAACAGGAAAGCCTGGGTTTCAACAGCTAAGTTACAGAGATAGGTTGAATAAGTTAGGTCTTTATTCTCTGGAGCGCAGAAGGTTAAGGGGGGACTTGATAGAGGTCTTTAAAATGATGAGAGGGATAGACAGAGTTGATGTGGACAAGCTTTTCCCTTTGAGAATAGGGAAGATTCAAACAAGAGGACATGACTTTAGAATTAAGGGACAGAGGTTTAGGGGTAACATGAGGGGGAACTTCTTTACTCAGAGAGTGGTAGCGGTGTGGAATGATCTTCCAGTGGAAGTGGTGGCAGCAGATTTGTTGGTATCATTTAAAAATAAATTGGATAGGCATATGGATGAGAAGGGTATGGAGGGTTATGGTATGAGTGCAGGCAGGTGGGACTAAGGGAAAAAAGTTGTTCGGCACGGACTTGAAGGGCCGAGACGTCCTGTTTCCGTGCTGTAATTGTTATATGGTTATATGAAAGGTTTAAAGGGAGATCGCCCAAATGCAGACAAATGGGATTAGCTGAGACGGGCATTTTGGTCGGCATTTCGCACTTTGTTGGCTGAAGAGTCTATTTCTATGCTGTATAACTCTTCAGAATCTCAGAACCCCAGTGAGGAGATGGGAAAGTGGTGGGAACAGTTCTTGGGGCTGTGCAAGGGACAATCAGACAGCAGGTGCAGTGGGTGGCAACGAGTGTGCTTCAGTCTGGATGTTTTGAAGTTCTGCTATAGGCTACCCCACAAGCCAGCAAGGTTGAAATCGTTATTGTGTGTGAATGAAAGATGGCCTGCTCGGTCAAAGCTGGTGACTGTAGGCGAGAGCAGGGGACTGAGTGATTCACTTTCTCTCCATCAACTGGTGTGGGTTGGTGCGAAGGGCCAGTGTCGAGATTGCAGGGGTTGGAAACATGGGAATTGGAATTGATGGAGTGGACAATTTTCACCCCTAGTTCTAATGGGGAAACAAAGGTGCGTGCCTGCACAGAGGGCTTCAATTGACAATGGCAAATCTCCCTTTGAAAGTATTTTGCCTTCATCTGTGTCCACTAGATTGGATCAATTCCTTGAAGTGCCCCTGTTGTTCTGTAATCACCCCTCTGCCTTCCTGCTCTCGGATTTAATTTGTTTCTCCCCCTTTTCCCAAAAAGTCAATTTGTTTAGAATTTAAAACTGCACAAAAAACTCACATTTTAATTGTGACCCACTACTATTTGAACTGTGGGTGTAGGATTGTGAGCGAAAAAAAAGCATTTACAATCAGTTTTGTGTCACTGAATTCACTTTAACAATAAGGTCGCATGTCACATTTCCTATATCCTGCTGGAACTAAGGGAATTCAGAAAACATTATTTTAAAAGGGCTATTTCTCTTTTCCCTATGTGACATCTGATGGTGTACAGTTTAAGGAATCATGTTATTGAAATTGTTTAAATATTATTAACTATAAACGTAAAGTATAGAGTTTACACATGGAGAGGTTCAGTCCTCTCTGCTAATATTGTTGTCCATGAGTGAGCTTCATAGATGATTTTCACACACTACTTAGTTATATATAGACATATATGGTGAGAGAGTGGTAAATGATATGTTTTAATGAATGTCTGAAATATTGCTGTTTCAAAGAGGATAACTGCACTGATTTAAAGAAGAAAAATGGCACTAAATTCAATGCTATTCGTGTTAAGTATCTCATTGTGTATTGGAAGGCACCTAATACATAATGTTTGAGATGGAGAGTGAACTTGGGAGCTGTGGCTTGTAAATTCCTGGAATTAAGGATTTTCATGGGGCATTTTTGTTTGAGTGGCGTTTGATGGAGGCTCCCCTCTCCCTCCTGCTCCCAGCCTAACTCTTCACCTCCCTCTTCTGACCTCTGTGGTCGTGCTGAGGTTTCTTGGGCCTTGATGGTGAACGTAAATGGGATTGGCTGCCTTTTGCGACCCCTGATATCCTGACTCCCTGAACTCTGATGCAAACTGATCGACAGTTCCAGCTTTAGTTTTTTAGTTTAGTTCAGAGATACAGCGTAAAAAACAAGCCCTTTGGCCCACCGATTCTGTATCGACCAGCGATCCCCACACACTAACACTATCCTACACACGACGGACAATTTACATTTATACCAAGCCAACTAAGCTAAAACCCTGTACATCTTTGGAGTTTGGGAGGAAACCGGAGCACCCGGAGAAAACCAGCGCAGGTCACGGGGAGAACATGTAAACTCTGTACAGACAGCACCTGTAGGCAGGACAAGACCCTGTAGCTCTGGCGCTGTGAGGCAGCAACTCGACTGCTGCACCACCATGCCGTACCAATGTTGTAGATTGTCCACAGGAAAGACTGCTTTTGATTCTCAGGAACACAAAGACTGACAGGGAGGGAGATACTTAGTTGCCACAGGCTTTACGCCTTCCACGTATGGGTTCCTGCAGACTAGATGTGCTGAAACTTAATGGAGAGTGTGCACTTCCTTTTGTTTTAAGTGTAGTCCAAGGCATCGAGTGTGCAATAATGCATCTCACTAAATTCACCTTAAGCTGGGTTGCACCTGAAATAGTTCCTGCAGGAAGCTAAGTCAGCCGGGAAATGTTAAGCCTGGGTTTGAGCCGTATTAAAGTAATAAACATTACAATACCACGGTGGGTAAAGGGAGCAAAGGTATAAAGTATCTAAAACATCATGGAGGAATTGAAGCAGAAAATGTTGGAGAAATTCAGCATCTGTGGGAAAAGAAGCAGCCAGCATTTGAGATTCCCAAACCCTTAGTCCATTTCAGATTTGAAGGGCTGATCAACTTCCTAGATACATGGTTTTATTGAAATTGGCCACCAGCAACGTATCCCTCCATTCCCTATATGTCCGTGTGCCTTTCTAATGCCTCTCAAACAGACATGATAATGACAATGAAGGGGTATTTAGCTAGGACCATGGACAGGTAGGGAATGGAGGGATATGGATCACATGTAGCCAGAAGAGGTTGGCATCATAGTGGCCCAAAGGGCCTGCTACTGTGTTCCAAATAGTTAAAGAACATCATGGTAAAAGTACAGGTTTGTAGACCATGCTTGTGCTCCTTTCAATGTATAAAGTAGCAGCATGATCTAATCAGAATGATTGGAAGATTTGAGCATTAGTTACAGACTGGTGGGAGGAGAAGGGGCAAAGAGTCTGGTGTTGGAAATGAGATTGCAAGTTCTTCATATTTTCAGGATTCCCTGATATCTCCCAACTATTCACCCCATTCCCATCCTTCACCCCTTCCCCACCCAGAGACAGGAGGGTTCCTTGCCAGCGAGTGCTGGTGTATAATTCAGCTGGGATTACCCAAGACAAGAGTCCAAATGGTAGGGACTTGGGGCAATTTTTAGGCGATCAAGTGCAGAAGTTCTACTTGATCAAATACTCGCCCCCACACATCAAGAAAGGGATTTTTCCAATGTTTCATTTAGAGGTGGGTCCCTGGCTGTGACCAGGGAGAGGGATTTTGTTCCCTGGTTCAAAGATGCCTCTGAATATCCTGGGGAATATGATAGAGCAAGTGCGTTAGTTAGCTCTTGTAAAGGAACAGTTATGGTCGCATGGGATAAATGGCTTCATCCTCCTGTGTCCCACAACGCTTGGATAGGCCAATGTTTCAAGCACATCTTCGATTAAACACTTTGAGGGAAAATGCTGAGATCTCTTATGTGAATGTGATTGGAAACACATGACAAAGACAACCTCACAGAAGGGAGAGCAAAGATGCTTCCCATTTTTTAAAATATAAGTGCCAACTTGAAAATTTACGCAGGAATTTTGATTCATGAGAAAGTGAAAATGTATTTAGAAAACTGTTTGAATAACATCTTCGTTGTTGTCAAAATTATTTAATTGCAAGCAAAAATTTAAATTCTGATTTGTAACAAACAGAAATCATTACTTGGGATTTATTTTATTGCCTCCTGATGTTTCAGGTAATTGCTGCCTCCAGTTGTATTTTGCCAGTATTTAATGTCATGTTGAGTGGACATAGTGTAAATTAAATGCTTATTAAAAAGCTCTGAGCCCTTGTATTTAATTTTTCAGAATCTTACATTGTATTCAGCATATCAAGTCAGTGCCGGCTCATGGAGAATCCTATCAGTCCCGTCTCTCACACAGTTTCCTGTGACTTGTTCTCTCTGGCACGACCATTAAGTCTTCCCTGATTCTCCCGCCACTCGCCTGCATGACGAGTGATTTACCGCAGAAATTAATCTATCAGCACATCATTGGGGAAGTGGGAGGAAACTGGAGCACACGGGGAAATCCAGAGTCATAGGGAGCATGTACAAACTCCATGAATGAGCACTGGTGATAAGGATTTCATGGGAGAAACCAGCACTATTGTCAATGTCACTGGGGTACTACAGGAGATAAATTACATTTAGTAGTGAGCTTCTTAAAGTCATATCCCACAATATTACTTTAGAAACACACTTACTGCATCTGTGCAAGCAAACATGGTAGGCATTTGGGATTATTAATGACATAAAGCCATAACATTTACCATTTCTTCACCCACTATCCAATTGTTGGCTTCAGGGAAAGGGAGGATATTGACCAAAACACCTCACTGATACCTAACCAGTAGCCAGTATCTTGCTTCACCATCTGATCCCCAGCAATGCAACATTTAAAACATTTTTAGAAACAAAGCCTGCTTATGATATAACCCAGTGGCTGTAACTGGCTGATTCAGGTGGTACAAAGGTTCAAACTCGTAGGAGGGAGTGAGACTGCAGAAGGCATTTAGCTGAGGATGGACAGACGAAGGGGAGTGTGAGGTGGGGCGGTGGTGAAAGGATGTGTTCATGTTCTATATTAAAAAATTGGCTGAGGGAAGCAAGTGTCATATTTCCAACTCTGCTGACAATGCAAAAGTAGGTGGTATTGTGAGCAGGGGGGGGTGGGGGGATGTAAAGAGGTTTCAAATATATGGACAAGCTGGGCGTGGTGTACTAAATTTGGAAAAAACGTGAAGTTATTCCCTTTGCTGAATAAAGTCAACGAGAGTTTTTATTTTTTGAACGGCGAGAGGCTGACAAGTCTTAACATTCAAAAGGAATATTTGATCACAATTCTCAGCAAGCCAACACGCCAGATCATTGACTGAAGTCCCGCTTGGAACAAAATTCGAACCGGCAAATGTGTACAATGATGGCGGCGAGAGAGCCCATGACGCACCGCGCCGCGGAAAGTGCCCTATACGCGGTGGTGTAGAGGGCGGGGTCTAATCGCGGCCTGCGGGTCAGGCTCCACCGGCCCGGCCCGGCCCGGCTGTGTAGGACAGGCCCGAGGCCCGAGGCCCAGGGGTTTGCGGCTGATCAACTCTCTCTCTCTCTCTCTCTGCGATGCACAGACTATTTCATCCATCGGTGAGAGGCGGCGGCGGCGGCGGCGGCAGCGGGAGGGAGGGAGGGAGGGAGGGAGTCGAGGCTTCTCGTTGAAAATATGGGGAAACCGGCCCTTCGGCCCACCGAGCTATGTTGCCCCACTCTCGCATCCCCCACACACTTGGGGTCGTTTATAGAAACCAATTAACCGGCAACTCCGCACGTCTTTTTCGGACGTGAGGGGGTGACAACTCTGGCAGTCACACTCAACGTGCGAACTCCACACTGACAGCACCCGAGGTCAGAATCGAACCAGGGCCTGGTTCGCCTTGTGAGGAGGCAGCAGCTCCACCTCACAGAAGTCTAAAGCAAAGATTGTGGTCTAAAGGGGCAGTGTTTTGTGGCAGAGGGCGGTAGGGAGGTGGTGGACTGGAAGCAGATACAATAGCAGCATTTATTTAGGAGGAATTTGCTCAATATGATTATATGCACCGCGTGCAGGTGGGTGAACAGTTTAAATTAGCTTGATTGTGGACAAAAAGACTTTGCGGGTGACAGAGCCCATTGAATTGCATTGCATAACATTGCATTAAATTACATTACATTGCCTTGCATTACATTGCCTTGCATTACATTACATTACATTGCCTTGCATTACATTACATTGCCTTGCATTACATTACATTACATTGCCTTGCATTACATTACATTACATTGCCTTGCATTAAATTACATTACATTGCCTTGCATTACATTACATTACATTGCCTTGCATTAAATTACATTACATTGCCTTGCATTAAATTACATTACATTGCCTTGCATTACATTACATTGCATTGTATTACATTGCATTGCTGCACCGTTGTTAAAGATTGCACTCTTGTCCTGCAGATGTGAAGCCTCTGGAAGCTGTGGTGGATGAGACTCCCCTGCTGTGTGAGCTGCAGGATTGTAAACATCGTTGTGCTGGAACATGTTCCTTGCTGGACGGACCGCCCTGCGCATTAGTGCCGGGACTTGCCTTGAAAATGTGCCCTTGTGGTGTGTGAGGGGGGCCTTGCATCTGAAGGCTGGGCATGCATCCTCCCAGCCTCCCCTCGTTGATCGCCACCGTCCAAATGCCACAGGCCAATCTGCAGCATTTAGCGTCGGCGCCCCCACAACGGAGGAGGTGTTTGGCCGAAGCTCGTTGCGGGGCTACCTGAGACACTTGGAACGGGAGTATTCGGAGGCATTGGAACGGCTGAGTCTCTGCCAGGCTTCCCTGGAGACGGAGGGAAAGGAAGGGTCCAGGGCACTGCAGAAGCGAGTGAGCGAACTGGCACCAGTGGCGACTGAGCTGCTGCAGCTGAGGAACAAGGAGCAGGAGCTGCAGGACATTCAGACCTTGTTGAAAGGTGAGGGGCTGACCTCATTCAGTGTCTTAGAGTTTAAAAAAAATGTAAATAGTCCATGCTGAGCCAGGTGCTGACCTGAGCTACTCCCCTTTGTCTACATATGGTACATAACCTTTCCTATCCATGTATTTTAAACATTGTAATTGTACCCACTTCTACCACTTCCTACGACGTATCTGTGAACAGTTTGCCCTCGTGCCCCTTTAAAAATGTTCCCCTCTCACTCGAAACCTGTGCTGTGGTGCGAAATGACCCCACAACTTCGTTCACCAGATCCTGTGTCATATCTGACATACCGGGTAAAATATCTATCTAGTTACCTATCTATTTAATCATTCATTCGGGATGTGGCGAGTGCTAACATTCAAAGGCCATCGCTAATTGTCCTGGGCATTAAAGGGTCAACCTTGTTGTCTGGGCCGGGGTAATTCGTAGACTGTTACATTCCCTCCCCTGACAAATCTGTCACGTGCCCCCTGTGTGCCGCGCTCTGAGCTGGTTGCGGTTGCATTCTGTGCTCCAGGCATATGGTAAAATCAATACAGATATCTTGTCCGGAAATATTACAGTCTGGTTTGGGAACTGCTCTGCCCGGGACAAGAAGGCTCTGCAGAGAGTAGTGCGTTCGGCCAAACGCACTATGGGAACTTCACTCGCCCCTGTGCAGGAACTATACATCAGGAGGTTCAACTCCAGAGCCAATAAGATAATGGGAGACCCCTTCCACCCCTGCAACGGACTGTTCCAGCTGCTACGGTCAGGCAAGCGCCTTTGTTGCCGTGCTGTGAGAACGGAGAGGATGAGAAGGAGTTCTTCCCAGAGGCCATTCGGCCTGTAAACTCCTATCTCACCAGGGACTAACTTTACTGGACCATTCTACTGCTTTTTTTAAAAATTGCTGTTTTTTTTTCCCTTTTTCATTCTGCCCCCAATATTTAATATGTAAAAGAATATGTGATTCTGTTCCATTCTGTTTGTATTTTGTTTGTTTGTTTTTTGCACAATTCGCGGCATTGCCACTTTTCATTTCACTGCACATCACATATGTGTATGTGACGAATAAACTTGGCTTGACACCGACGCCTGGTTTCTCTGTTGCAGATGATGATGCCGATCTAAAGAGGCTTGCTGAGAGCGAAGAGAGTTCTTGCCAGGCAACCATCCAAGCCCTCAAGGCCAAGGTAGGAACAGCTCCCATCTCCTGCTTTAGAATTGATGGTAGTGCTGGAACATTGAAGAGCCTGGGAAATGGGAAAGAAACGTCCAATATTCTAACCTTTCTCGGTCAAGATCGGGGCAGAAGGGAGGAATAATTGGAACCTGATAGCCAAAGTTATTGCGGCTGATTGGTGATACTGTGGCAGAAGCTTCGGGAGTCTTCATCTTGAGGATGGTAGAAAGAGGAAAAAGAACGAATGGTGTATTTTAAAAGTTCAAACGTTTTGACAGGCAATGTTTTATTATCAGGACTGGTTTGTGACAGGACTTCTTATCTCAGGGTGCCGGTGCTGAAGACTCTGATTAGAACTCTCATCCATCTTTTCCTGCATTGCAGATTCTTTCACTTCTGACCCCCTCCGAAGAGGTGAACAATAACGACCTGATTCTGGAAATGACTGCAGGCGTTGGGGGACAGGAGTCCATGTTATTCACTGCGGAGATGTTTGAAATGTACCAGAATTATGCAGCCTTCAAGGACTGGCACTTTGAAGTACTGGAGTACTGTCACAGTGAATTAGGTAGGACCGTTGGTTAACACTGTAAGCTGGATATTAAACCCCACCACAGTTATGCTTCTCCTGTCTCTTTAACATCTTTCAGCCCACAACTTTCTGATATATCTGCTTAACGTCGCTTGACCTTCTGACATTTCTGTTGCTCTACCATATATGTGTGTGTGTATATATATATATACATACATATACATATACATATACATATACATACAGGTCAGGCAGCATCCATGAAGAGTGATTCAGAATTAACATTTTAGGTCAGTGACCCTTTTTCAATGTGAAGGACCTTTGACAACATATGAACTGTTTCTCTCTTCACAGATGCTGCCTGACTTGTGCCATATTTTCTATTTTTAGTGTAGTACATTTTTCAGTGGCTCAGTGTCAACTGTGGGCTGTTTCTGCTCCTGTGGAATGTCACTGGGCAATCTCTTGCATTGTGGCAACTGAATGAATACATGTGATTGTAAAACATTTTTCGTCGTTAGTGGAACACAGGAAATCGGGGAGGATGGAGAGGCCAGAACAAGGTGAATAGCTACATTAAGCTTGCAGGTTGATAAATACATGCAGAAATGTTGGAGGGATGCAAATCTGTGATGAGAATATTAAATTCTAGACTGGGAGCTGCAATACTTGCATTGTTTCTTTGGGTTGGCAGTAAAGATATTTGGGCATGCAGGAAAATTGTTCCCGATGTTGGGGGAGTCCAGAAACAAGGATCACAGTTTAAGAATAAGGGGTAGGCCATTTAGGACTGAGATGAGTTCTAACAATGTTGTTCCATTGTTTAAAAAGGGTTCTAAAAGTAAACCTAGCAATTATAGACCGGTTAGTTTGACTTCAGTGGTGGGCAAATTAATGGAAAAGATACTTAGAGATAATATATATAAGTATCTGGATAAAGAGGGTCTAATTAGGAACAGTCAACATGGATTTATGCCTGGAAGGTCATGTTTGACTAATCTTCTTGAATTCTTTGAAGAGGTTACTAGGGAAATTGACGAGGGTAAAGCAGTGGATGTTGTCTATATGGACTTCAGTAAGGCCTTTGACAAGGTTCCTCATGGAAGGTTGGTTAAGAAGGTTCAACTGTTGGGTATAAATGCAGGAGTAGCAAGATGGATTCAACAGTGGCTGAATGGGAGAAGCCAGAGGGTAATGGTGGATGGCTGTTTGTCGGGTTGGAGGCAGGTGACTAGTGGGGTGCCTCAGGGATCTGTGTTGGGTCCTTTGTTGTTTGTCATGTACATCAATGATCTGGATGAAGGGGTGGTAAATTGGATTAGTAAGTATGCAGATGATACCAAGATAAGGGGTGTTGTGGATAATGAAGAGGATTTCCAAAGTCTACAGAGTGATTTAGGCCAGTTGTAAAAATGGGCTGAAAGATGGCAGATGGAGTTTAATGCTGATAAATGTGAGGTGCTACACCTTGGCAGGACAAATCAAAATAGGACGTACATGGTAAACGGTAGGGAATTGAAGAATACAGTTGAACAGAGGGATCTGGGAATAACCGTGCATAGTTCCTTGAAGGTAGAATCTCATATAGATAGGGTGGTAAAGAAAGCTTTTGGTATGCTAGCCTTTATAAATCAGAGCATTGAGTATAGAAGCTGGGATGTAATGTTAAAATTGTACAAGGCGTTGGTGAGACCAAATCTGGAGTATGGTGTACAATTTTGGTCGCCCAATTATAGGAAGGATGTCAACAAAATAGAGAGGGTACAGAGGAGATTTACTAGAATGTTGCCTGGGTTTCAACAGCTAAGTTACAGAGATAGGTTGAATAAGTTAGGTCTTTATTCTCTGGAGCGCAGAAGGTTAAGGGGGGACTTGATAGAGGTCTTTAAAATGATGAGAGGGATAGACAGAGTTAATGTGGACAAGCTTTTCCCTTTGAGAATAGGGAAGATTCAAACAAGAGGACATGACTTTAGAATTAAGGGACAGAGGTTTAGGGGTAACATGAGGGGGAACTTCTTTACTCAGAGAGTGGTAGCGGTGTGGAATGAGCTTCCAGTGGAAGTGGTGGCGGCAGGTTCGTTGGTATCATTTAAAAATAAATTGGATAGGCATATGGATGAGAAGGGTACGGAGGGTTATGGTATGAGTGCAGGCAGGTGGGACTAAGGGAAAAAAGTTGTTCGGCACGGACTTGAAGGGCCGAGATGGCCTGTTTCCGTGCTGTAATTGTTATATGGTTATATGGTTATGAGGAAAAACCTTTTCACCCAGTGAGTTGTGAATCTATGGAATTCTCTGCCACAGAAGGCAGTGGAGGCCGATTCACTGGATGTTTTCAAGAGAGAGTTAGATAGAGCTCTTATGGCTAACGGAATCAAGGGATAGGGAAACGGGGTAATGATTTTGGATGATCTGCCATGATCATATTGAATGGCAGTGCTGGGCCAAATGGCCTACTCCACCTATTTTCTTTGTTTCTAATGTGATTTCCCTTTCCACAGGAGGCTTGCGACATGCTGCAGCCAGTGTGAGCGGTCAGGGAAGCTACAGACACATGAAGTACGAAGGGGGAGTTCACCGAGTGCAGAGGGTCCCCAGAACAGAGAAGCAAGGGAGGACTCACACCAGCACCATGACTGTGGCTGTGTTGCCCCAGCCCACTGAGGTATCTGTAAGGCTTTGCACACATGGTAATTAAAGCCATGCTGTTTGCTACTGGTGAGCTACTGATGTGAAGGATGTTAGGCTGGCAACTGAAGACTTCTCTAACAGCTTGGATAGGGCTGCCTTACATTAGCATTGCATTCTCTCTTGTTAGCAGCTTTTTTCACATGGTGTCGGGTATATGGAACAAACTGCTAGATGTAGTATTAAAGAAGGAACTGCAGATGCTGGAGAATCGAGGGCACACAAAAAGCTGGAGAAACTCAGATGGGCGATGTTTTGGGTCGAGACCCTTCTTCAGACTGAAGAAGGGTCTCGACCCGAAACGTTGCCTATCTCCTTCGCTCCTTAGATGCGGCTGTACCCGCTGAGTTTCTCCTGCTAGATGTGGTAGTTGAGGATGGAACAATACCAAATGAAAGGTTTAGCAGGCAAATGGAATTAGTTTAGATTTCAGTGTCTTGGTTGGCATGGACATGTGGGCCAAAGTGCCTGATTCTGTGCTGTATGGATCTTTGAGGGACCTTTAAGCTGCTTCTAGACTGTCCTAGATGTCTCACATTTCTACAGCTGGAGACAGCACGAGTTAAACAGTGACAGCTTTTTGTTGTTGCCTCATGAACCACTCCTAATGAAGAGATAGGATGGGTTAACTACACAGTAAACATTCCATCTCACATTCCCAAGATTGTTTCAGCATCGGTGAGACGGAGTAAAGATTCCTTCACACAATGACATGATGTACTCCTGGGACAGGAGCAGCACTGGTTAGGTGCAGAGTAAAGTTTCTACCATACTGTTTTGTGACACACATTCATGGCCAGGAATTGCACTGTTTGGGGATTAAAGCTCTCTCTACACTGTCCCATCACACACTTCCAGGGACATTATGGGTTAAATTCTTAAAGCTCCTTTTACACTCTCCCATCAGATACATCCGGGATAGAGCATCATGGGTTCGGCTGGGAGTAACTCCCTCTACCGTGTATACACCTTGAACTCTCTTCTCCAACTTGTGTAAGGTTTACCAGATGGAGCGATTATGTGTCATCCTCACTGCAACAGCTTGAGAACATGAATTGATGTAAAAGGAAATCAAAAAAACTTTGATGGACAGCCAACTGGTCCACAAAAACATTTTTGGTGACTGCAGTCATCCTTGCCTGGTCTGTGATGACCCATCCCTGATCCAAGACTTCACCTTCTTGGGTTGGTGGTGAATGGCGGTGTTGTCTGGGCTTTAACAAGTGCTTTAAAGGGGATTTGTGTGGCTCAGGACCTGGGACAGCAGGATGGTGGGGCTGGCAGTGGTGGACAGAGGGAGGTCCCGGGCTGAGCAGCGGATGAGATTTGTTGACACTACGAATGGTGGCTTTGCACTTCAGTTGAACGCTGTCCGCTCATGTTCCTCCGATTAGATTGAGCTGACGATCAGCCCCAAAGACCTGCGGATAGAAACAAAGCGAGCGAGCGGTGCTGGGGGCCAACACGTCAACACGACGGACAGCGCAGTCCGAATCCTCCACATCCCGACAGGTAACAGCACTCAACTCATGCATAAATACAACAGGTAGTGAGTTAAAAGAGAAAAATACAAGATAGACACAAAATGTTATAGTAACTCAGTGGGACGGGCAGCATCTCTGGATAGAAGGAATAGGTGACGTTTCCGGTTGAGAGCTTTCTTCAGACTGAATCAGGGGAGAGGGAGATACAGAGATAAGGAGAAGTTAGGTGTGAAAACAAGACACGGGGGATGAGATGAAGGAAAATGTAAAATGTACGAGGTTCAGAATATAGTGCTTTACAGCATGATGGGCTTACAGTGTCCGAGAAAATGCAGATAAAATAATGTGCAAGGTCTGTGGTGAGGTAACTGGAGGTTCAACAGTTGTTGGAGGTAGTTTTGGGATGAAATGTCACATGGGAGGGCTGGAATGGAGAATCATAGGGATCATGATGAGGGAGGTAATGTGGATGGAAGGGAATTGCTCCAAGCAATGGGCCTGCCGGGCACGTGAGGAATTTGGCATGTCTGTGACAAGTTTTACCAATTTCTACAGATGCATCGTAGAACGCATTCTATCAGGACATAAACGTTTAATTTGGCAATTGTTAAGCCCAAGGTTTCAAGAAAGTGCAGAGTTGTGGATGCAAACTAGTCTCAACCCCTCCAGCCCCATTGACTCCTTTTGCACTTCACACAGCCAACATAACCAACTCTCACCCCTGTCATTCCTCCTCCTCCTTTCTCCTATCCGGTCGCAGACACAAAAACTTTAAAGCGCATCACCAGATTCAAGAGAAGCTTTGTTCCCTACTTCAAGTTGAAGTGAGTTTATTGTCATGTGACCCTGATAGGACAATGAAATTCTTGCTTTGCATCAGCACACCGAACATAGAAGGCATTGACTACTTTTATCAGACTACTGAATTGTCGTTGCATAAGTTAAGTGTGTAGTCCCGATCTTGCAGCCTACTTCATTGTATGGCTTTTACACTTTTTTAATCTGCACTTTCTGTCTAACCGCTGTGCTGTAATGCTACATTCTGCACTCTGGTATTTTTTCTTTGTACTAGCTGTTGTACTTCTGTATGGCCTGCCTGCACTCGTATATAGGGGTAACATGAGGGGGAACTTCTTTACTCGGAGAGTGGTGGCTGTGTGGAATGATCTTCCTGCAGAAGTGGTGGAGGCAGGATCGATTTTAACATTTAAATGTAAAGTGGATAGGTATATGGACAGGAAGGGAATGGAGGGGTATGGTCTGAGTGCAGGTAGATGGGACTAGGGGAAAATAAATGGTCGGCACGGACTGGAAGGGCCGAGAAGGCCTGTTTCCTTGCTGTAATTGTTATATGGTTATATATGGGAAGATTTGACTGGACAGCACGCAAACAGTTCTTCACTGTAGCTCGATGAACGACAAAAATGAACCACTGTGACCACCGGTGATGAGTTGGCTGCCAGGCACTGTGGCTATCCTGAGGTTGGGGGTCGTAGTGTTCATGTGCCGATCTCTGGTCATCAATGCTTGTTTCTGTCCCCGGGCAGGTGTGGTAGCAGAGTGCCAGCAGCAGCGGTCACAGCTGAAGAATCGAGAGCGAGCCATGCAGCGGCTGCGTGCAAAGCTGTACAGCATAAAGCTGGAAGAGGAGATCAGCCGACGGCAACAAGCCCGGAGGATTCAGGTATGTCAATAGTGCACACTGACACACTCTTCGCCAATAGGCCTGGCCTCTGATTCCAAATCAAGACAAACGCGTTTTGGAATAATGGTAGAAAACATTATCGTGTCCAAATCCCCTCTGCCAGGCGGTGCAGTTACTTGCAGTTCTGGAGCCTTAGGTTCAATGCTGACCTTGGGTGCGGTCTGAGTCACTCCACAATCTTGTCACTCCTTACATTTCTCCTGAATTCCCAACTTTTGTTCAGTAATGGTTCTGCAAAAAGCCTAATTTTTTTTTTGTTCCCCCCAAGCTATGAATCAAAGTTTCTGTTGATCCAACAAATCTTGGCAAATATGATTGCGGCTGAAAATGGCAACAGCTGCCACCTCGCCTTTCCAGTGGCCCGAGAACAATGCTAAACTACGGTGCTGTCTGCATGGAGTTTGCACGTTCTCCCCGTGAACATGTAGGTTTCCCCTAGTTCAGGGGTGGGGAACCTTTTCATGTTGGGATGCCGCGTTAAGTTAGCTGTAATCTAATAAGGCCGCATCCCAGAAACTTCAATTAGATATACTTCAAAATGTGCACTATTTTGTAAAAATCTAACTACTATGTACTAACTTCAAGAAAATGATAAAAGATGGTTAATTCCACAGTTAACTAACCTCTTAATTACTTTTAGTGAGAAAGCATTTGAATATTTGGTTGCTACATGGAGGTACGCAGTTTCAGCGGATCTTCTAGATGGGGATCCGTCATTTGTGACCTTAAGGGGGTCTTGATTTGGGTTATGTAGGAGAGTGTAGATTCGCAGCAATAAGTGGTTGAAAAGCAAGAAAGCATTTTTCGTGCATGTTGCCAAAGACGTGGGTATTCTATTGCATTTATCCATATTTCAATTGGATCTTTCTTAAGGTTCTGTCCCACTTTCACGACCTAATTCACGACCTCTGCCGAGTTTGCCCTTGACTCGTACTCGCAGCATGGTCGTCACGAGGTCGTAGCAGGTCGTGATGTGAGTCGTAGGCACTCGTGGCATCAAGTAGGTCGGAGCATTTTTTCAACATGATGAAAAATGTCGACGAGTAAAAAAGGTTGTGAATTAGGTTGTAAAGTGGGACAGGCCCTCAAAGGGTCAAATAAGGACTTTAGAATGTCATCTTCTGAGAGCTCAATGAATTCCATCTGTAGTTCTCTAGGAGCCTTGGAGACATCAACTAGGTGAGGTTGAAATGCTAATTTGAGTGTGATGTCATGATTTTCAAAGTCGGTAAACCTTTCATTGTATTCTTTATTTAATAAGTCTATAACAGCTGCATATTCTCCAAAAGATTCGCATGAATCCTCCTGCTCATCAATGACCATTGCTAACTGGGTAAAATGTTCATCCGAAATTTCATTTTGAAGAAGAAGAGTTTAGAAAAAAGGTAGCATTTTTCGAAATGCTTTAATCTTTGCCACATCATATATAGACTTGGTTTTACCTTGCAAAGAAACATTCAAGTCCTTTTGCTTTGACATGATATCACACAGAAATGCAGTATTTCTATAGAAATCTTCTTTCAATAATTCACATTGCTGATTCTGTTCTTCATGAAATGTAACTATCTGTTCTCACAAAGATAAAAATGTTGCTAACACCTGTCCCTGCGATAGCCAACGCACTTTACAATGATACAGCAAATCCACACTGAATGCCTCATCGTCCAACTTTAGCATATTACGAAACTGACGATGCCATGTTGCATATGCACGAATATAGTTAACAATACTTATAACTTGCTGCAAAGTGTCATTTAAAATAGTAGGTTTAGCACAGATTTTGCAGATGTAAGATACAATGAAAAGAAATTATAGCATCTGGATCTTTTTTATCTGTGCAATAAACCCTTCACGTTTTCCTGTCATGGAAGGTGCATCGTCTGTACATACACTCACTAAATTAACCAAATCCAGTCCAACTTCACGACATTTATCTTGAAAGTTGTTGAAGAAATATATTCCTCGTGTTCTACCCGTAAGAGTGCCCAAAGCGAGTAACTCTTTGTAGCAAAGAAAATCTTCTGTTATAGCCCAAATGAAGTATAAAACCTGCGCAGAGTCAGTAGTATCAGTTGATTCATCCAAAGTGATTGAATAATATATATTTTCCTTCTGGAGTATTACGTGAAGTTGTTCTGTTACGTTGAGGGCTAATTCATCCTAATCATGCATTTGCAAACCTGCTCAGCTCTTCTGCGAAACCATCATACATATTAACAAAAGGAAGAACATCTGGACCTCACCTTCTCAACTTCCATCTAGTTGGAAGACAGTTAACCAAAGTAAAGAAACATTTTCCCAGGTAGTATAAACAATTTGAACAAGGCCTCACACTTTAACCATCACAAGATAACAGCACAAACACTCTGCAACATAATTAACAATACTCAACACCCCATCCTTTGACCAATCCTAATCATGCATTTGCAAACCTGCTCAGTTCTTCTGCAAAACCCTTACACATAATAACAAAAGGAAGGACATCTGGACCTCGCCTTATCCTCAACTTCCATCTAGGGACCAGACTCCTTGGAGCTGTGACGTGCTGCTTGTATCTTTCACAGGAAGAGGCCAAGCAGGCTGTGCAAATACAGAGATTCTCCATTTTGTGACATCTTTTATTTGGCCAATTCCAAATTTGGATTAATTCAAAAGGCCGCACTTAATGACCTTGAAGGCTTCTGGTTTCCCACCCCTGTCCTAGTTTCTTCCTGCGGAAACAGGCTATTCAGAATTGATCACGTGCAATGAAGAAGGATTGATAAGATCCACAATATAATTGAACGCAGATGCAGTTTGAGGATGAGCACAAGACCAAAACCACTGTCTTCAACTCAATGACGTACAATGATAATGGTCATAGAGTTGTCTGAGATGGACTGGGAAAATTAGCTAAAGGACAGGTCAGTAGATAAAGAGCCGCAGCTGGTCTATAACATTCAGCAGGAACTTATTCCAATTTAAAAAGGGATTCCATGCAAAAGACACAGTGTGATTAACAAAGGGGGTCAAGGATAATGTTAAATGGTGATAGACCAGAGGACTGGGGTGGCTTTGATCCAGCTGTGAACGACTAAACAAGCTCATGAACAAAGGAAATGCAAGATGTGCCGATACTGGAATCTTGAACAAAAAACAAAGTTCATAACAAGAGGATTTCAGTATAGGAGTAAAGAGGTTCTTCTGCAGTTGTATAGGGCTCTGGTGAGACCACATCTGGAGTATTGTGTACAGTTTTGGTCTCCTAATTTGAGGAAGGACATCCTTGTGATTGAGGCAGTGCAGCGTAGGTTCATGAGATTGATCCCTGGGGTGGCGGGACTGTCATATGAGGAAAAATTGAATAGACTAGGCTTGTATTCACTGGAATTTAGAAGGATGAGGGGAGATCTTATAGAAACATATACAATTATAAATGGACTGGACAAGCTAGATGCAGGAAAAATGTTCCCAATGTTGGGTGAGTCCAGAACCAGGGGCCACAGTCTTAGAATAAAGGGGAGGTCATTTAAGACTGAGGTGAGAAAGGTGGAATTTCCTGCCACGGAGGGCAGTGGAGGCAGTGGAGGCCAAGTCACTGGATGGATTTAAGAGAGTTAGACAGAGCTCTAGGGGCTAGTGGAATCGAGGGATATGGGGAGAAGGCAGGCACGGGTTATTGATAGCGGACGATCAGCCATGATGACAATGAATGACGGTGCTGGCTCGAAGGGCTGAATGGCCTCCTTTTGCACCTATTTGCTATGCTGGAGGAACTCAGTTGCTCAGGCAGCATCTGTGGAGTGAAATGGACAGACATTGTTTCGGGTCTGGGACCTTCTTCAGATTAAAGGAGTAGGAGGAATATAGCTTGTAAAAAGAGGTGGAGGGAAGAGGAGACAAAAACTGGCAAGTGATAAGTAGATAAATACAAAATGCTGGATAAAGGGGCCGTCCCACTGCGGCGACCTAATCTGCGAGTTTAGACGAGTTTGCCCTTGACTCAAACTCGCAGCATGGTCGCCACGTAGTCCTAGTGGGCCCTATGAGGTCACTGGAACTCTCCTTCATGCTCGTGGGAAGTTCCCGAATACTCGCCGCCTCAGCTAGGCCGCGGAAAAAATTTCAGCTTGTTGAAACATTTTCTGCGAGTAAAGTTTGGTCACATGGTTGTTTTTAACACGTGGTGGAGTGGGGTCGCTATTTAGTTACAGGCAGCCGTAGGCAATCTCCTTCACTGACCGGGCATTTTGATTGGCTCATTGGAGTTTTCAGGACCAAGGAAAACAAACTGGTAGGTAAAATGCCCCGCTAAACTTTATTATAGTTCTTAAAAGTGTCTCCCCCCCCCCCCCCCCCCTTCTCTGCCCCCTCCCTCCTCTCTGCGCTCTGTAAACTACTTTTGCAGCCGTCTTTTACCTTCCTCTTCATCGCGGGTCTGAATTTCAGACAGCGCTCCCCCGCTTCCCCTGGCCCCCGCTGTGTGTGTGTGCGCGTGTGTGCGGTTGCAACGCTGACGGTCGATACAGCTCGAGGTTTTCCAGGCGAGTGCCCTCGACCTTGACGTTCGAAGACACTCTTCTTAACTCGCGATTTAGGTCGTCGCAGTGGGACAGCCCCTTTAAGGCAGCATCTCTCGAGAGAAGAAATAGTCTGAAGAGGGGTCTGAAGCCAAAACGTCACCTATTCCTTTTTTCCAGACTGCTGCCTTTGCTGCTTGGCCCGCTGTTACTCCAGCATATTGTGTCTATCTTCAGTGTAAACCAGCATCTGCTGTTCCTTCCCGTACAAATGATAGGTAGATATTGGTAAGAAGTGATTGGAAGATGGTTGTAGATGGTACAAAGGGTAGAAGTGAAATGGAGGCAAAAGCCAGCCAGAGAGAAGGATAGTGTGTAAAAGAGGACGGGGTTGGGAGGGTAAAGGGGGGGTTCATGAATTTTATGAAAGCTAAATCATACTGGTTAGAATGTATTCAGTATGTGATGGGGAGAGTGGATGAGTAGGGAGGGGTAGGAGATGAGCAGGAGGGGGTGAATAGAACAAGATGATGAGAGCAGTGGGAGAATGGTGTGTGTGAATGGATGCTTCATTTCCCCACCTTCCCTGCGTGTACTTGCCAAATATTTCCCCATCCCTTTCCCTCAACTTTCTTTACCAGTTTTATCCCCTCTACTCCATCAGTTTGCAGAAGGATCCCAACCTGAAATGTGTCTCATTTCCCCTGCATGCTGCCCGACCCACTGAGTTCCTCCAGCGGTTTATTTTTTACATAAGAAGAGAGAACATTTTGATTTTGAGAGAAAGCTTGCTTGCTAGTAATATCGAAACAAACTTTACGAGTTTCTAGGGATATATAAATAGGAAGAAAGCAGTTAGGGTATGTATAGAACTTCCTCCAACAAGGCTGGTGAATTAATGATGGGGCAACAGGAAATGACACATATTCAATTTTTTTTTGCATCAGTCTTTACCATTGGAGAACACTGCAAATATCCCCAAGGTTACAGATGAGCTGATTTCGAGTAACCCGAAGAAATTTGTAAAATTCCCATTCGCAACAGATAAATTGTTAAAGAAACTCGCATGACTAAAGACAGACAAATCACTGGGACCTGATGGTCTAAACGCAAGGGTTTTAAAGGAGGCAGCTGCCGAGATAGTGGGCTAATGATTGAAAATGTTCTAAACTTACTATATTCCAGGAGGGTATCAGAAGATTGGAAAACTGCAATGTTGTTCAAAAGAAGACGAAGATAGAAGGCAGGAAGGGTCTCGACCCGAAACGTCGCCTATCTCCTTCGCTCCTTAGATGCTGCTGCACCCGCTGAGTTTCTCCAGCCTTTTGTGTAACCCCCAAACTATTGGCCAGTTAGTTTCACATCCATTGTTGGCAAGACACTAGTGCCAACAATCAAAGGAAAGAATTAATCATTTAGGAAAACCTGAATTTAATCAAATCTAGTCATCATGAATTTATCAAAGGTAAATCATGTTTGAAATACGTTTAAATTTCTTAAGTATGCGAAGGGCAGAGTAGACGAAGAGGTACTTTATGGTATGGTACTTTTGTCACATGTACCAAGGTTAATGAAATTCATATTTGTATCCAATTCAGTATGTATCACCATACATAAGCACTTGGATACATATTAGATTAGCATCTCAGATACAATACAAGTGTACAGCAGTGGCGCAGCGTTCGAGGTGCTGTCTTACAGTGCCAGAAACCTGACCTCGGGTGCTGTCTGTGTGGAGTTTGTATGTTCATCCTGTGACCACGTAGGTATTCTCTTTGAGTTTTCCAATTTCCTCCCACATTCCAAAGATAAGCAGGTTTGTAGGTTTATTGGCTTCTATAAATTGTCACTAGGGTGTAGGATAGAACTAGTGTATGGTCGGCATGGTCTTGGTGGGTCGAAGGGCCTGTTTCCATGCTGTATTTCTAAAGTAAACAATGTCAGACATTTCAAGATATTCACCAACAGACTTCTACAACTCTTCTTGTTTTTTAATTAGATTGGGACCAGGGGAAGATCAGAAAAAATCCGAACATACAATTTTCCACAGGACAGGGTTACGGACCATCGGATTGGGAAATCGCTCTACAACCTGAAGGACTTCATGCTGGGGGAAGAACTTCTGGATGAGATGGTTGAGGAGCTGAAAAGCCTGGCCGATAGTGAATGTTTGTTTGAGTTCCTGGAGAACATGCAGAGACGTCAGGACGAGCAGGGCATCAATGACAATCTCTCAAAACCCCAGTAACATTGGGCGTTATGCAACGATTCGTATTGATTCTACACTGCCCTGTCTCAGCTCCTTTACGGCTAAAGCCCTTGCCTGTGGCACCTCCAGAGTTATCCCAATGGATCTCATCAGGTCTCATCCAATCTATGCAGACTGCAGCTCAGCCAAATCTCTGCAGTTGGTGTCTTCACTCGAGCGATCTCATTGTGCCAGTAAGCTCCACTCACCACCTCTGTCCCCACTCACTTTCTCTAGCTCCCGTTCCAGCAGTATTTGGATTGTCTTATCCGGTTTCTTTGTATCCCTCCAGGGCCTTGTCCAATTTGTGTGTAAGCCCTCCACCACTGCCTTCTGAGATCTTGGCACACTACCCCCTTGATAATCTCCAAATGTAATTGCTCCACATTGGGTGACCGTGTCCTTGGCTACCTGTGACCAGAGGTCTGGAATTCTCTTCCGAAACCCGGCTATCATTCTCGTCACCTGAGCACGGCACACTTGGTGAAATATTACTCCAGGCCTATAGTCAGTTTATTGAAAACCCAGGCAATGAAACTCTGATGTGTGAGGAGATATCATGATGAGACCACAAAGCATCTGTACCTTTTTGAGAATTAAATGACATTTCTGTGGCATTTTCTCTGCTGGACTAATTCTGAAATGGTGAAGATGATCTTTGATCTTGATACGGAACAGAGAGATGTAGTTTCACGGATCAAGCTTATCAAGACAAGAGATGGACATTGTGCTGAGATGCATGGGGTGAATACCTTTAACCAAGCTGCCACTACTGCACCATACGGCATTTCACAGTGAGGTCCTGGAAAATGTAGTCAACTCCCACTATCTTGGGAGCCATTAATGATTAAATTAACCACCTGAAATACAACAGTGCAGCCTTTGATTAATTGAGGAAACTAATGTTTTCCTGTCCCTCCACTGGCCTAATCTATAGTTAGGTTCTGGTGTGTAAAGTGCTGGATAACCAAGGTTTCACTGTATTACTTTTACTTGGGTCACTGTTGGAGAGGAGGGGAAAGAACAGATTTGTTGGAATGGTGGGCCATGACGTAATTTTACATCGGAAAGTTGGGGAACACTGGTATGAGTTAAAGGGGGCAGGATGGTGGGAGGCAGGACCTGGTTTAGAAACATAGAAAATAGATGCAGGAGTAGGCCATTCGGCCCTTCGAGCCTGCACCGCCATTCAATATGATCATGGCTGATCATTCAACTCAGTATCCTGTACCTGCCTTCTCTCCATACCCACTGATCCCTTTAGCCACAAGGGCCACATCTAACTCCCTCTTAAATATAGCCAATGAATTGGCCTCAACTACCTTCTGTGGCAGAGAATTCCAGAGACTCACCACTCTCTGTGTGAAAAATGTTTTCCTCATCTCGGTCCTAAAGGAATTTCCCCTTATCCTTAAACTGTGACCCCTTGTTCTGGACTTCTCCAACATCGGGAACAATCTTCCTGCATCTAGCCTGTCCAACCCCTTAAGAATTTTGTAAGTTTCTACATAAACTTTTGCTCCCAAGATGAGGCTTCCTATTCTGGGAAATCCAAGATGTTCTTGTTCTTTAGTAAACATGATTTCCCTCCTGCTGTCATTGATGGATCCCTTGCCCTCATCTTCTCTGTGTCCCATAGTTCTGCTCTTGCTCCCCCTCCCCCCCCAGATGGAATAAGGATAAAGTCACCCTACCGGCCTCCGCATCCAGCACTTCATACTCTGACATTTCAGTCACCTCCAATGTGATCCCATCACCAGTCACATCTTCACATACTTTCCCCTGCAACCATAAGAGACGTAACAACTGTCCCTATGCCTCCTCCCACCCTTGCATCCAGGGAGCCCCAGTTGTCCTTCCAGGTGAAAGAGGTTAATGTGCACCTCCTCCAACCTCAATTAGTGCATCCAATGTTCCTGATGTGGCCTTATTTACATCAGCAAGACCAAGCATGAACTCTGTGTCTGTTTCACCAAACACATGCTCATATTGCCAAGGCCTGGAACTTCTGGTTGATAACCATTTCCCATTCCCATACTGATTTTTCACTTCCCATTCCCATACTGACCTTTCTGTCCTGGGCCGACTCCATTGCCAGAGTGAGGCCACACCCAACTGGTGGAACAACAGCTCGTACCGCTTACAACCCAACGGTATAAACATTGAATTCTCTAATATTTGGTAACTTCAGAACTCTGCCACTACTTGCTCCACACCTGGACTTGCACCTATATCTCTTTCCCTCTCCATCCACCTGCGTTCCTTCCTCTAGCTTCAAATTTTGTAACTCTTCAAACCATTTCTTTCACACCGATCTGTCTTTTCATCTCTGGCCTTTGTCCAACTATATGCCTATCAAAAATCCCCCCTCGCCTGCATAGACTTCTGACCTGCCAGGCTTTTCCTGCTTCTCCTCTCTTCCAGCATTCTTTACCCCTCAATCAGTCTGAAGACTGCCAGGGTCCTGACCTGAAACTTCACTCATCCATGTTCTCCAAAGATGCTGCCTGGCCCATTGAGTTACTCCTGCACTTTGTGTCTTATTTTGCAAACCAATAGCTGCAATTCTTTATTTCTGTTTTTGGTGGGTAAATGAGATCTGCAGGAAGATAGAAAGATCATGATTAATGTCTCGACAGTTCCTCCGTCCATTCATGCTGGTTGATCTGTTAAATTCCTCCAGCAGTTTGATTTTTTGTTTAAAAGTTATTGACAACAGAACATGCCTGCCATTTACTTGGCAATTTAAGAACTATTTCTACTTCTACGAAATCATCACAGGCGTAGGCCTATCGGCTGCACAAGCCTGTCCTAATCAAGAAAATAGAAACATAGAAACATAGAAAATAGGTGCAGGAGTAGGCCATTCGGCCCTTCGAGCCTGCACCGCCATTCAATGTGATCATGGCTGATCATCCAACTCAGTATCCCGTACCTGCCTTCTCTCCATACCCCCTGATCCCTTTAGCCACAAGTGCCACATCTAACGCCCTCTTAAATATAGCCAATGAACTGGCCTCAACTACCTTCTGTGGCAGAGAATTCCAGAGACTCACCACTCTCTGTGTAAAGAATGTTTTCCTCATTTCGGTCCTAAAGGAATTCCCCCTTATCCTTAGACTGTGACCCCTTGTTCTGGACTCCCCCAACATCGGGAACAATCTTCCAGCATCTAGCTTGTCCAACCCCTTAAGAATTTTGTAGGTTTCTATAAGATCCCCCCTCAATCTTCTAAATTCCATCGAGTACAAACCGAGTCTATCCAATCTTTCCTCATATGAAAGTCCTGACATCCCAGGAATCAGTCTGGAATCAGGAATTAAATGCCAGGCTTATTGATGGTGTCTGAAATTATTGGACTCAACCTAGTTAACTAATGCCCTTAAGGAATCTCCTACACTTAACCTGTCCAGACCATCAACACTGTCGACTGCTAACTACCTCAAGTGAGGTGTAAATGGAAATGCTGACCTTACAACAACGTCTATGCGCCATGAACACATTATAATAGTGGTTTCATGACACCGTGAATGTAAAGAAAGTCGTGTACTTATTAATTCATCAAATCGAGTTTATTGTCATAAGCACAAGTACGATGAGATACAGGTACAATAACAATCTTACAGTGGCGTCACGGCCACATGGACAGACAACACACACAAACAAATTATTTCCTGTATCTATTTTTGTGAATAAAGTTAGTCGAATATGTGTGACCTTACTTATTGCTTTCAATCGACATCACATTCCAAACAAATCAAAAATAATTTAAATGAAGTCGTCCTTCTCTGAGCTGTTAATAAAATGAATGAAACAGTGGGGATATGTTTGCATCTCCGGAGTTGACACTATCATAGAGACATGGAGTGATTGTGTGGAACCAGGCCGTTCGGCCCAACTTGCCCACGCCGGCCAACATGTTCCAGTTCCACTCGTCCCACCGTATCCATGGGCTGTTTGGCCCATATCCCTGCAAGCCTGTCTTATCCAATGTATCCGTCTGTTTCTTAAACGTTGGGGTAGCCCCTGCCTCAACTACCTCTCCTGTTCCATACACCCACCACCCTTTGTGTGGGAAATAACAAAAATAGCCCTCAGATTACCCCTTCACCTTAAACCTGCGTCCCCCCAATTAAAACCTCTAACCTTGAATCCTAGCTTTTGCCTCAATTTTCCCCAGTCTCACAGATGATGTTTTAGTTTCTCCTTGACTGGGTGCTGTTCTTCTTCTTGTTGTAGGATTAGCGTATTACTGCCCTCCACAGGTCAAGGTTTGAACTAGATTCTTACATACAGTCCTGTAACATGCAGGAATTGAAGAACAGCCCTGGATATCAGTTGATGTTTCTCACTGTGTCCAAAGATAAAACAGAGAAAGCCTCAACTCCTGTCATGTCCTGTCAGTCTAACAAACAATACCTTTCTTTCTACCGTATACTTTTTACATTCTAGGAAAACATGCTTAACTGTCTGTTAAAGAAGGAACTGCAGATGCTGGAGAATCGAGGATTACACAAAAAGCTGGAGAAACTCAGCGGGTGCAGCAGCATCTAAGGGTATCAGAGGGTATGGAGAGAAGGCAGGTACCGGATACTGAGTTGGATGATCAGCCATGATCATATTGAATGGCGATGCAGGCTCGAAGGGCCGAATGGCCTACTCCTGCACCTAATTTCTATGTTTCTATGTAAGGAGCGAAGGAGATAAGGAAGAAGGGTCTCAACCCGAAACGTCGCCTATCTCCTTCGCTCCTTAGATGCTGCTGCACCCGCTGAGTTTCTCCAGCTTTTTGTGTAACCCCCAATGCTTAACTGTCTCATTGCTCCCACATTCACACAAACCAGAAACATGTTTCCCTACAATGCACAAATAGTAACTTAACCCACAGTGTCCCAACCTCAATCTACACAGAATCTAGCAGTCTGAAGAAGGGTTTCGCCTATCCCCTTCGCTCCCTTAGATGCTGCTGCTGCACCCGCTGAGTTTCTCCAGCCTTTTGTGTACCCTCGACCTACACAGTTTAACTGAGTCCCTACGGGACAGAGATGTACAGAAACATATTTTCCTAAGTTCAGTCTTTGAGTTTCTCTTTGACTGGGTGCTGTTTAACCTGCAAATTTTACTTGCAGCAGCCCCTGTTTGTGTTGTGTTAAATACAGAAACATATTTTCCTAAGTTCAGTCTTTGAGTTTCTCTTTGACTGGGTGCTGTTTAACCTGCAAATTTTACTTGCAGCAGCCCCTGTTTGTGTTGTGTTAAATACAGAAACATATTTTCCTAAGTTCAGTCTTTGAGTTTCTCTTTGACTGGGTGCTGTTTAACCTGCAAATTTTACTTGTAGCAGCCCCTGTTTGTGTTGTGTTAAATACAGAAACATATTTTCCTAAGTTCAGTCTTTGAGTTTCTCTTTGACTGGGTGCTGTTTAACCTGCAAATTTTATTTGTAGCAGCCCCTGTTTGTGTTGTGTTAAATACAGAAACATATTTTCCTAAGTTCAGTCTTTTAGTTTCTCTTTGACTGGGTGCTGTTTAACCTGCAAATTTTATTTGTAGCAGCCCTTGTATGTGTTGTGTTAAACAGTTTTGATCTGTGTGGGGCTGAGCTGGTGTGTGCAGCGGTCGCTGTCCAAAGCTATCTGTGTGCGTTTAATGAGTGGGGGCGTTGCGTTGCGTTAGTCAGTCAGTCAGTCAGTCAGTGCCCATGGGCGGGATCGGTGCAAGAGCGGGGCTGGGTTGGCCCACTCAACAACCAATGCCGGGTTTGGTGACCAAATTCAAACAGGAGTGGAAGGCGCCGAGAAGTTTAAGCGCCTTTCACAGCTGGGCGGGAGCAGGAGACGGAGACGGAGACGGAGACGGAGACATCCTCGGGCGGGAGATTCAAGGGCAAAGCAGCGAGCGGAGGCACAGATCCCCGGGGCACGGCACGGCACGGCACGGCACGGCACGGCAGCTACAAGCGGAGAGTCCAGTCCAGTCCAGTCTAGCCCGGCCCGGCCCGGCCACACACACACTGACCCCGGGGTCCAGGCTCCTGCAGACGAGGTGGGGAACCGAGAGCCCAGCGGGTGAGTGCGGCCATCCCGCCCTGTAGGGAGAGGGTGGGGGGGGCTCGATCCTGGGCCTGGGGAGGGGGGGGGTCTGGGCCTGGGGAGGGAGGGGGGTCTGGGCCTGGGGAGGGGGGGGTCTGGGCCCGGGGAGAGGGGGGGGGTCTGGGCCTGGGGAGGGGGGGGGTCTGGGCCTGGGGGGAGGGGGGGGGGTCTGGGCCTGGGGAGGGGGGGGGGTCTGGGGGGAGGGGGGGGGGGGGTCTGGGCCTGGGGAGGGAGGGGGGTCTGGGCCTGGGGAGGGGGGGGTCTGGGCCTGGGGAGGGGGGGGTCTCTGGGCCTGGGGAGGGGGGGGGTCTGGGCCTGGGGGGAGGGGGGGGGGTCTGGGCCTGGGGAGGGGGGGGGGTCTGGGCCTGGGGAGAGGTGGAGGGGGTCTGGGCCTGGGGGGAGGGGGGGGGTCTGGGGAGGGGGGGTCTGGGGCTGGGGAGGGAGGGGGGGGGGGGGGGTCTGGGCCTGGGGGGGGGTCTGGGCCTGGGGAGGGGAGGGGGGGGTCTGGGCCTGGGGAGGGGAGCGGTCTGGACCTGGGGGAGGGAGGGGGGGTCTGGGCCTGTGGGACGGAGGGGGGGGGTCTGGGCCTGGGGGAGGGAGGGGGGGTCTGGGCCTGGGGGGAGGGGGGGGCTCTGGGCCTGGGGGGAGGGGGGGGGTCTGGGCCTGGGGGGAGGGGGGGGGTCTGGGCCTGGGGGGAGGGGGGGGGTCTGGGCCTGGGGGAGGGAGGGGGGGTCTGGGCCTGGGGGGAGGGGGGGGCTCTGGGCCTGGGGGGAGGGGGGGGGTCTGGGCCTGGGGGGAGGGGGGGGGTCTGGGCCTGGGGGAGGGGGGGGGGTCTGGGCCTGGGGAGGGGGGGGGCTCTGGGCCTGGGGGGAGGGGGGGGGGTCTGGGCCTGGGGAGGGGGGGGGGGTCTGGGCCTGGGGGGAGGGGGGGGGTCTGGGCCTGGGGAGGGGGGGGGGGCAGAAGGCACGGAGTCTTTGGCGCTCTTACAACTCCGGTCCAGACACCAGCTCAGCTCGGGTCAGCGCTCCTCCTGTGTAAATCCCCCTCCTCCCCCCCGCCCCAGCGACCCCTCGTGTGGGTGGTTAGGGGGGCATCAACCCCGGTGACTTTAACGAGAGGGTCTGTCCCGGGTGGGACTGCAGTAAAAGGCGGGAGCTGGGTGGAAAGCTGCCGTTTATATCTCCCCTCTCTCCCACTCTTTCCTACACCCCCACCTCCCACAGTTACAGTTTTGTCCACATTCCCCCACCTCCCTGCTCATTCCCCCTGTGATCTGCCAGTGGCCACAGGGCTCCTCAACATTTCACTGTCCCTGCCCCATGTGCTCGGTCGCTGCTCCATCTTGCTTGATGCTTCCCGACAAACACACACAGTTAAAAGCTAGAACACAGCAAAGTTCAGTGTCAGGCGATGAACCCGATGATCCACAGCTAAGGGTATATCAGACAGTGGTTCTCCACCAGGCCCTCAAGCCTGCTTTGGCGAGCAATCTGCACTCTTGCAAAAGACCTGCAGCCTGCATTTCCTGGCATGCAATTTTTCTGATTCTTTGTAATTTAAAATTCTAAAGTTTTGTGAGGCTTGCAGGGGAAAAAAAAAATACATGGTCATTGTCAACTTATGGTGAAAGGAAGCATTATGTGTGTGCTGGTCAAATGAAAACCACCGGGCCTAATCCAGCATTGCTCTATACCCTGCACATCTTGGCTTTTCAACTATATACCCACTTACTGTGAGGGTTTTTGCCTCCACCTCTTTCTGCTGTGGAATCTCTGCCAATTTTTATCTGAAATGGAGACCCTTATTTTGCAATGATGCTCCATTATCTCATTAATCTGAGGTCCGGTGAGTTTTGGCCAACATTTAGGGTAAAAGAGCAATACAGCACGAAAACACCTTGTTAATTGAAAAAGTGAGCGTTCACTTCATGCTCCTTGTACTCCCCAATAAGGTTTACCCATCCGCCTCCTACACTCCAAAGAGAACTGGTTCAGTCCATCCAACCTCTCCCTATTACACATCATATAACCATATAACAATTCCAGCACGGAAACAGGCCTTCACGGCCCTCCCAGTCCGTGCCGACCATTTATTTTCCCCTAGTCCCATCTACCTGCACTCAGACCATACCCCTCCATTCCCTTCCCGTCCATATACCTATCCACTTTACTTTTAAATGTTAAAATCGATCCTGCCTCCACCACTTCTGCTGGAAGATCATTCCACACAGCCATCACTCTCTGAGTAAAGAAGTTCCCCCTCATGTTTCCCCTAAACTTCTATCCCTTAATTCTCATGTCATGCCCTCTTGTTTGAATCTTCCCTACCCTCAATGGGAAAAGCTTATCCACATCAACTCTGTCTATCCCTTTCATCATTTTAAAGACCTCAATCAAGTCCTGTCTTAACCTTCTGCGCTCCAAAGAATAAAGATCTAACTTGTTCAACCTTTCTCTGTAACTTAGTTGCTGGAACCCAAGCAACATTCTAGTAAATCTCCTCTGTACTCTCTCTATTTTGTTGACATCCTTCCTATAATTAGGCGACCAAAATTGTACACCATACTCCAGAATTGGTCTCACCAATGCCTTGTACAATTTTAACATTACTTCCCTACTCCTATATTCAATGCTCTGATTTATAAAGGCCAGCACACCAAAAGCTTACTTTACCACCCTATCTTCATGCGATTCCACCTTCAGGGAACTATGCACAGTTATTCCTAGATCCCTCTGTTCCACAGCATTCCTCAATTCCCTACCATTTACCATGTACGTCCTATTTTGATTTGTCCTGCCAGATCCTGATGAATCTCTTCTGCACCTATTCCAACAATGTAGCAGACGACTAGAACTACACACAGGTCTCCCAAGTCTGGTCCCACTGCCAAATTAATTAGATAGCCCCGTCTCATTGGCATCTCCACTTTAGATAAGGGAATGAAAACTGTATTGGCCTCTGTCTGGGCAGTTGTGCAAGAGGTCTGCGCTGGTTGATGAAGCTGCCGTGGGAACAGCAATCTGCAGCACGTATGCGGTAGGACGGGCGGCAGTGTGGTGTTATGGGACAGCCTCCCGCCATCTGGTCTTCCCATCACTTTTGCTGGATTTGTGCTCCAAAAGGTTTTTGGAGCACAAGTCCAGCCTGAGGTTTTCTTGAAGGGAGAATCCTGAAAAGTTTCTCGCAGGTCGGGGGTTCCTGCAAATTGTCGGGATGCTACATTTTTTCAAGGGGACTTTGAGAACTTCCGTGAATGGTTTGGTTTTGGTCTGTGATCATCACGAGTACTGAAATATAATGGAAAAACTTTGCATGCTATCCAATCAAATCATATTATACAATGCCCTCCATAATTTTGGGACAGAGACCCATCATTTATTTATTTGCCTCTGTATTCCTCAATTTGAGATATGTAAAATAAAAAAAATCACATGTGGTTAAAGTGCACATTGTCAGATTTTATTAAAGGCCCTTTGTATTCCACAATTTGAGATGTAAAATTTTAAAAAATCACATGGTTAAAGTGCATATTGTCAGATTCTATTAAAGGTCATTTACGTAGTCCTTCCCTTCCCTCCTCCTCCTATTTCAGGGCACCATAGTGTGTGGGACACATGGCTTCCTGGGCATTTGTAATTGCTCAGGTGTGTTTAATTGCCTACTTAATGCAGGTATAAGAGAGCTCTCAGCACCTAGCCTTTCCTCCAGTCTTTCCATCACATTTGGAACCTTTCATTGCTGTTTATCAACATGAGGAGCAACGTTAAATAAGCCATTATGAGACTGAGAAACATAGAAATTAGGTGCAGAAGTAGGCCATTCGGCCCTTCGAGCCTGCACCACCATTCAATATGATCATGGCTGATCATCCAACTCAGTATCCCGTACCTGCCTTCTCTCCATACCCTCTGATCCCCTTAGCCACAAGTGCCACATCTAACTCCCTTTTAAATATAGCCAATGAACTGGCCTCAACTACCCTCTGTGGCAGAGAGTTCCAGAGACCCACCACTGTGTGAAAAAATTCCTTCTCATCTCGGTCCTAAAGGATTTCCCCCTTATCCTTAAGCTGTGACCCCTTGTCCTGGAAACAAAAATAAAACTTCTAGACATCAGCCAAACCTCAGGCTTACAAAAATCAGCTGTTTGGAACATCATTAAGTAGAAAGAGCATTGGTGAGCTGACTAACCACAAAGGGACTGGCAGGCCAAGGAAGACCTCCATAGCTGATGACAGAAGAATTCTCTATAATAAAGAAAAATCCCCAAACACCTGTCTGACAGATCAGAAACACTCTTTAGGAGTCAGCTGTGAATTTGTCAATGACCACTGTCCGCTGAAGACTTCATGAACAGAAATACAGAGGCTACATTGCAAGATGCATACCACTGGTCAGCTGCAAAAATAAGATGGCCAGGTTACAGTTTGCCAAGAACTACTTAAAAGAACAACCACAGTTCTGGAAAAAAGTATTGTGGATAGATGAGACTAAGATTAATTTATATCAGAGTGATGGCAAGAGCAAAGTATGGAGGAGAGAGGGAACTGTTAAAATCCAAAGCATACCACCTCATCTGTGAACACGGTTGTGGGGGTGTTATGGCCTGGGCATGTATGGCTGCTGAAGGTACTGGCACACTTATCTTGGTGATAGAACTGATGGTAGTAGCATAATGAATTCTGGTGTATAGACACATCCTATCTGCTCAAGTTCAAACAAATGCCTCAAAACACATTGGCCGGCGGTTCATTCTACAGCAAGACAATGATCCCAAACATACTGCTGAAGCAACAAAGGAGTTTTTCAAAGCTAAACAACGGTCAATTCTTGAGTGGCCAAGTCAATCACGCGATCTGAACCCAATTGAGCATGCCTTTTATATGCTGAAGAGAAAACTGAAGGGGACTAGCCCCCAAAACAGGCATAGGCTAAAGATGGCTGCAATACAGGCCTGGCAGAGCATTACCAGAGAAGACGCCCAGCAACTGGTGATGTCTGTGAATCGTAGATTTCAAGCAGTCATTGCATGCAAAGGGTATGCAACAAAATACTAAACATGACTAATTTCATTTACCTGACATTGCTGTGTCCCAAACATTATGGTGCCCTGAACTGGGGGGACTATGTATAAACACTGCTGTAATTTCTACATGGTGTAACCAAAATGTATAAAAATGGCCTTTATTAAAATCTGACACAGTGCACTTTAACCAGATGTGATTTTTTTCTATTACAAATCTCAAATTGTGGAGTACAGAAGCAAATAAATAAATGATGGGTCTTTGTCCCAAACATTATGGAGCGCACTGTGGATGAGTGCAATCAAACCACTCACAAGTTCTGTAAGAAGTGCAAAGAGAAAAATGCCAGCGTGCAGAATATATAGTGTTACATGCATTAACGTGTTCCAGTTACAGAGAGTGTGCAAATGGGGAAAAAATGTGCAAGACTGCAAAGAGGTATGTCTTTAATGGCCTATAAAGCTGATCTCTCAGCCAGTGCAGTGTCGGATGAAGTTTGGACCCCATTTCTTCCAGATGTATCAAATGAGTCTGCAGCACTAATCAAGGAGAGGAGTGTCACAACATCAGAGGGATATTTGGCCATGATTATTGTTTCTGATCTCGCCAACATTTGTAGCTAGATTTTCCAACGTTGACCATTCCCTTTGCGATTAAGGCTAGCATTCCATTTGTCTTCTCATTACTTGCAGCAACTCATTTTAACTTTGCTTTTTGTACGTTGGCTCCCACATTCCCCTGTACGACAGCAACATGCAGTTTCCCTAAAATAACACTGGCTTAGAGATCCACCTGTAACTCTTCATAGTCAATGTGGCCAAAACATGTTACAGCCCAAGCACCTGGCCTGTGATTTGTTACTCGTGCATAAACAATGCGGGAATGACAGATTCACAATCGCCACGCAAAGGCAATAAAGATTGGCCTAGGACACTTGAGATTTTGCTATATAATCAGAGTGAATTGCAATCATGAACGAGCAGGGTTTAAGTTAGACAGCACTGTGAACGGCAATTAGTTTAGAGATAACGCATGGAAATAGCACCTGAAGTCAGGATGGAACCTGGGTCTCCGGCACCATGAAGCAGCAACTCTACCAACTGTGCCATCCCAAACTTGGTTTGGGTTCAGTCCTGAGTCTACAGCCGTCTGATGTGAGGGAGACTGATCTCTGACCCAGAGCTTGCAGCATCTGTGCTGTGTCTAACCCAAGCTCTGTATGTTCCATTCTCTGTGTCCCACCTCCCTGTCTTTCTACTGTCTAAACTATGGTTCCTTTTTGCTTCAGGGCTGGAAGAGCAGGCGCCCTCTCTGGCGCTCAATCCCTTGGACATGAGGTGCAAACGGCCCGTTCCTCACCTGCCCTGCATCAACAGCAGAGGAGATGGTGGGCGCCTGGATGGAAGTGATAATCCGGAGGCAGAGTGTCGGAAGGAGGCCGGCCTGCAGTGCTTCCCCGTCTGTCAAACACCAGAGTGTGACTCTGGTGCCCAGTCTCCACCGCCAGACCCTACGGGGACAGTCCAGACCCATTCTGTCCGGAAAACATGGAGCTGCTCTGGCGACTCTTCGGGCTACAAGCATTCCCCGTCCGGGGACAGTGGGTACACGTCCCTGCTGAACATCTCTTCCCTGTCCGCTGAGGGAGAGAGGAGCTTTGACGATCACGGAGCCGAGAGCTCTCCGAACGGTCCGTCGGACGGAGCGGAGCGACACCAGAAAGGGGCGTCTGGGATCGAGAGAGAGGAGCAGGAAGAGAAGGAGAAGGCTGCGGCTCAGCATGTAGCCCCAGGATCACCGGAGCCCGACGGGAAGCCGACAGTTCCGTCTGTCAGCAGTCACCGGCCTTGCAAGTGGCACATGTTGCCGGCCCTGCAGGTGGGGAGGGCAGTGTGCCAGAGTGTGGGTCTGGCCAAGGCTCTTCACTGCCCCGACCAGTCCCCTCTCCGACAGGTACTCCTGAGCCAAACATTCCCCATCGATCGTCTCATCGGCAGGAAGATGGGGCTGGAGCACGTGGACATTTGGAAGGAGCTAACAGAAAGGGGCTTCCCGTGCATTCTGCGGAAGATTCTGAGATACCTGTGTGGTGCTGATCTCCTCTGGTGAGTTCCTGATCTGACCCAACCGACCCCACTTGATCTCCTTCTATCACTCTGATCCTTGGGCCTTGAGGGGCACCATCACACCTCTGGTCTACAGCAGAGCTGGGACAGGGCCAAACCATCCTTTCAAAGGGCACTGTTACTTAGAGCTTACAACTGCTCAAGATTCGGACAAGACCCAAAGCTCTTGTCTCGGGGGGGGGAGGGTTGGGTTAGGGAAGTTGTAGTGTTGGTGTTTCTAAAATCAAAATACTTTATGTGTACAGTGGTCTTTGTGCAGTAATTCTCTCCAGTCAGCCAAGAGGTGCAGGACTTGGTAGATCAGAATGGTGGGGAGCCAGCAAAGCACCAGCCACATACCCTAGGCGCACAGGGCTGGCAGATGTAATGGTCTCTGCTGGGAGGCCATTTCCGATCATTGCACTCTGATGCGGAATAGGTGCTGGGCTGCTTGGATGGCTGGAGCCGGGGTGTGGAGTACTTCAGTATTTCACTCTCCCTACAAACCTGCTGCTCCACAGGAAGACATTAGCCTGGAATTAGGGGGTATAATTATAAGGAGAGAGAAAAAACCCACCAAGTGCTGGAATAACTCGGCACGTCAGGCAGCATCAGGGAACTAGAAGGGTTACATAGAACATTACAGTACAGGAATAGACTCTCCCATCCGTGCTGTCTGTGCTGCCCATGATGTTAAACTAATCCTATATGTCTACAGATCTACATCGCTCAATTCCCGGCCTATTCCTGTGCCTATCTAAATGTCGCTTTAACATTTGAGTGTTTCTGCTTCCATTACCACCCCTGGCAGCACATTCCAGGCACCTACCATTCTGTTATATAAATAAACTTGCCTCACAAATGTTTAAACTTTCCTCCTCTTGCCTTAAATATATGCCTTCTAGTATTTGACACGTCAACCGTAGGGGAAAGACTTGCACCTCAGCCTCCGGCACCCCAGAGAAAATAATCTGGGCTTGTATAGCAATCCTGTAAAGCCTTGATCACTGTCTCAAAGCTAGCATTTTCTGCTCATGTCGTGAATTAAATGAATTACTTGACCTAACTTCCACAGCTGTTCTGGCGGGATTCAAATGTGTGTATTCCTTAAAGGACTAAGTGTGTTAGAAGAGTTTTTACAACGGCTCCCTGGGTTTGCGGTCACCGTGACTGCTGTTGGCGTCTGTAAAAGCTTTATTTAATAACATAAATTTAATTCCCTCGTTGCTGTGGTCGGATTTGATCCCATTGACTCCAGGTTAATATCCAAGCATCTGGATGCCAGTGACATAACCTTTTGGCCCCAGTGACCAAAACTGTTTGTTGTTCTCAACAGCTGTGCCAAGGTGTCCAAGATATGGAAGAAGATTATCTGCAGTGACAGAAGGGCTAACCAAGCCCTGAAGAAGGCTTCTCGTACACAAAGGGTACGTCACTGCCCTGTAGGAGACACTGCTTGCCTCTCCTGTCAGTCCATCTCAGAATTTGTACTGCCGTGTGATCCAGAATGCCGAGGTTAAGCAGGTTGGGTCAATGGTCTAGAAGATGGAGAGGTAAAATGGGAATTTGAGGTATCTTGATGACTGGATGATAGATGTACAAGATAATAACCATATAACAATTACAGCACGGAAACAGGCCTTCTCGGCCCTTCCAGTCCGTGCCGACCATTTATTTTCCCCTAGTCCCATCTACCTGCTCTCAGAACATAGCCCTCCATTCCCTTCCCGTCCATATACCTATCCACTTTACTTTTAAATGTTAAAATCGATCCTGCCTCCACCACTTCTGCAGGAAAATCATTCCACACAGCCACCACTCCATGAGTAAAGACGTTACCCCTAAACTTCTGTCCCTTAATTCTCATGTCATGCCCTCTTGTTTGAATCTTTCCTACCCTCAATGGGAAAAGCTTATCCACATGGGAAAAGCTTATATACAGAGTTGATAAACTCTGTCTATCCCTTTCATCATTTTAAAGATCTCAATCAAGTCCCCCCTTAACCTTCTGCGCTCCAAAGAATAAAGACCTAACTTGTTCAACCTTTCTCTGTAACTTAGTTGCTGGAACCCAGGCAACATTCAACAAAGATAATAGGAACAAGCCAGTCAGTCCCTCAAGCCTGGTCCAGACTTCATGATGATTGTGGCTGATCAGCACTAGGCCTCAGGCCTTTTTGTGCCATTGTTCTTAATTTCCTGTTTTTTTTCAAAGGTTTATCTGCTTACAACGATCTAGGCTGTACAATCCATCAGAGGTTCACCACCCTGTGCAATATATTTCTGCTCACCTGAGTTTTAACTGACTGCCCATGTTATCTTGTAATTCTATCCCCTAGTTTCAAGTATTCTAGCTTATTGTTGTATGCGCAAATGTGGTGAGCTGGCCAATGCAAATCTTGCTTGCAGCAACATCACAGGCACACAGAATCGGACAACGCACAAAAACATGCATTATACATAAATTGTACCCAAATACACAAATTCTCCAAGAAATTGTACAGTGAAAAGAAACAGGATTGTGCTAAAAGAAGGCAATAGTGCAAAAATACACACATCAGAAACCAAGTCCACGGTAGCTCAAATGGTAGTCCGTAGTTTTCCATTGCTGAAGTAGGATTAAGGCAGGTTAGTTCAAGAGATTGTGGTTGTAGGAAAGCAGCACTCCACTAAAACATCTCTGCATCTATCCTGTCGTGCTTTTACAGACCTCTCTGTTTCAGTTCAGTCACTCCTCATTCTTCTAAACGCTCTGGGTGATCTAGAGCCAAAGAGAGCATGGCTATAGAAAAGAGGTTATCACTCCTTTCAGGTGACGAGGAACGGATGTTCTGAGGGTTGTGACTCCGTCAATGGGATGATTGAATATATTCGGGGGTATTTTTAGACATTTAGACTTCAAGGGGGTCGGGAGTGATGGGGTTCCATGGGTGACGAGCTACTGTGTGGAGGGTTGGATGTTGAGGTGAGGCTGGCTCCATGAGGGAAGGCTGAAGGTGTTGCGAGAGATTTCTCAAGGAGGAGACTGGTTGAGGTTTGGAGTTGCCCGGAAGGGGGGGGGGTGGGGCGGGGAGGTGGAGGGGGGTGGAAGAGGTCAGAGGGGCTAAATGGACCGCTGCTTCAATTGCTTATCCTGTGTTGTTGCTGCTGTCAGGTTGATGCTGTCAAGCGAGAGAATGTGTCGTCCCGTGGTGCCCTCACGTCCATCCAGCGCCAGTGCAGGGATTCTGCTCAGCCCGCTCTCTCCAAGTCCCGGCTTGCCGCTCAGCCCAGGTCTGGAAACGTTTCCCAGAAGAGCATCCGGCACCAACAGGTAATGATTCTCCATGGTGTCCAGCTCCCCGCGAGCTGGGCTATAATTCCCAATATATCCCTTGTCTCGCTGCAGGGCATGTTCTCTACCCTATGAGCTCCCACCCAGGTGTCCAATACCCTGACTGACTCATCCCTTAACTCGAGGTAGCACAGGGGTGCAGCTGATATGTCTTCTACCTCACAGCTCCAGTGGTCCAGGCTTGATCCTGACCTCTGGTGCAATCTGTATGGAGTTCACATATTCTCCCTGTGACCACCTTCTCCCGGGTTCCTTCTGACTGTCCTAGTTTCCTCCCATCTCTCAAAGATGAGCTGGTTGGTCGATTATTCCCCTGTAAATTGCCCTGAGTGGTAAAATTGGGTGGGGGGGGGGGGGGTATTGATGGGAATGTGCGGAGAATGGGTTACAGGGAGAATTTGTGAGGGAAAAGGGATTGCTCTATGATCTAGTATAGGTTCAATGGGCCAAATGGCAGTGACTTTTGCTGGACCTGCTCCCAACAAATGGCCTTGTGGTTCTCCTGAAAGGAGAACTCCTGAATGTTCCTCGCGGGCCAGGCCAGCAAATTGTCGGGATGCTACATTCTTTTAAGGGGACTTTGAGAACCTCCTTGAATCGTGTGGTATTAGTTTGGTTTGTGATTGACATGTGCACTGAAATCACACTTTGTGTGCTATCCAGTCAAATCGTAGTACATATGAGTACAATCAAACCATACACTCGTACTGTGGGGAATGCAAAGAGAAAAATACCAGATTGCAGATGTTAGTGTTACAGCATCACAGCATTACTGTTCCAGAGAGTGTAAATGAGAAGACTCGGTGGTGCAAATCGGGACACGACCCTTGAGAGGACTGTTCTGATGACAATGGGGAGTCCACATAGGCCATTTGCTACCTTCTTCCCGTGCTGATGCTCGGAATGAAAGGTCTGCATTTGAGGATTGGCGTTGAGTGTGATTGACGTGGTCTACCCAATGGAGCGGACAGTATACTTGGGGATCACAATACCTAATAGTTACAGAGAACATTAGTGAGCGGAAAAAATTGCTCTATGAACTAGTTTAGATTCAGTGGGCCAAATGGCATGCTATATCATTAGGAAAAATGCATGCAATCTTGCATTAGACAATCTGTGCTGTGAATCAAAATATTTTGGGGTCCTCTCCCATTCTGTCTCACTGACTTTGCTCCTTTTCAACACCGTTCACACATCCCGAGGATGTCCATAGTTGGATTTGCAAATTTTTCCAGAGGTTCGGAGAATGAGGAGTGACGTTATGGAAACGCAAGATTCTAAGGCTCATGATAGGATAGCCATAGAGTGATACAGTGTGGAAACGGGCCCTTCGGCCCAACCTGCCCACAACGGCCAACATGTCAAGGCTACATTAGTCCCACCATATCCATGGACGGTTTGGTCCATATCCTTCCAAACCTGTCCTATCCATGTACCTCTCCAACTGTTTCTTAAATGTTGGGATCGTCCCAGCCTCAAATATCTCCTTTGGTAGCTTCCATACACCCATCACCCTTTGTGCAAAAAAGTCTCCGCTAACATAGAAACATAGAAATTAGGTGCAGGAGTAGGCCATTCGGCCCTTCGAGCCTGCACCGCCATTCAATATGATCATGGCTGATCATCCAACTCAGTATCCCGTACCTGCCTTCTCTCCATACCCTCTGATCCCCTTAGCCACAAGGGCCACATCTAACTCCCTCTTAAATATAGCCAATGAACTGGCCACAACTACCCTCTGTGGCAGAGAGTTCCAGAGACCCACCACTCTCTGTGTGAAAAAAGTCCTTCTCATCTCGGTCCTAAAGGATTTCCCCCTTATCCTTAAGCTGTGACCCCTTGTCCTGGACCTCCCCAACATCGGGAACAATCCTCCTGCATCTAGCCTGTCCAACCCCGTAAGAATTTTGTACGTTTCTATAAGATCCCCTCAATCTCCTGAATTCCAGAGAGTATAAACCGAGTCTATCCAGTCTTTCTTCATAAGACAGTCTTGACATCCCAGGAATCAGTCTGGTGAACCTTCTCTGCACTCCCTCTATGGCAATAATGTTCTTCCTCAGATTTGGTGGCAGAACTGTACGCAATACTCCAGGTGTGGTCTCACCAAGACCCTATACAACTTAATTAGAACCTCCCTGCTTAGATTCTTATTAAATCTTTTCCCCTTCGCCTTAAATCTCTGTTCTCTGGATATATGTTGTGAATTCTCCCATTGTTGTAAGTTGCAAGGCTGGTCATTTAAAACAGTGCAGGTAATTCGATACACAGCCATAATCGCATTAAATGTTGGGGCAGGCTTGAGAGGGCTCTCTTGTTTTCTTGTGTTATGAGAATAAAGACAGTCTTGACACTTTCAAGCCACCCCCCCAGCTATGTCTGAGGTCAAACTGTCCTTTCCACAGTTCATTGCTGAGTCGCTTTCTCCAGCTCATTACCTCGTGCCGCCACCGATCCGGGTTCGATCCTCACCCCTGGTGCTCTGTATGGTGCGGAAGGGAAAGTGATAGCACTGAGCTAGTTTAAAAGGTGTGGACTTGCCTGGTCCTGATTCCATGCTGTATCTTTCAATCAAGTTCTCCCTAACCTCTTTCAGGTGGTGAAGACACTAAAACAGGACGAGGTGCTAAAGATATGCCCTCTATGTGCATCTCCGTCCAAGTTTCTGCCATACCAGGAGCGGGCGGTCTGTACCAGCGAGGTCTGTGCCTACGACTACTGCTGCCTGTGCTTGAGCTTCTTCCATGGCTCCAAGTCCTGTGCCCGCCCCCGTCTCCACAGCAACTCCAGGGCACAGCCGCTAGTCGGAAGCAAAAAAAGCAAACAGAACCTGCGGAGACTCTGACCACCGCAATGTACGTGACCGTGTGTGTGTCGCATCGAAATCCAATTACAGGAATATAAATGTATATTTTGGTTTTATAGATTTGCTCACCAATAACTGTTTTAAAGGGGCATTGCAAAAACATTTTTTTAAAGAATTTTATGGAAAATTTGAAAGCAATGCAAAATGTTTAAAAAAAAATTAATATATGAAATACCAAAGATGTTTTGAGTGTAAAATGATTTGGTCGCAGCTATTCGTGTGTCCATTGTAGAAACATTGATATCGTTACACATTTATTTAAAACTCGAGCCTCTATTCAGTTATGGTGTATGTATGTATTTATATTTTTATAGCTATATAACTGCCTTGTCTATAATTATACAAAAATATTGGTTCGTTTTTTTTACATCATCAGAAGATAGATCTTTAGTGTCCTTTTACTGTCTTTTAAGTGTCTTTGGTGTAAATTATTTCCTTCAGTCTTGTTGTTGTATAGTGTTCAATAAATGCCTTTCTCCAAGTGCCTGTTCCCTTATATGACCGAGACATGGATGAGTTTTGCATTGTGATTGAGGTTGGGTGGAGAAGGAGCTTAAACTGTGTCCGTCAATGTGCTTCAAATTAGTCTTGTGTTTGGCTTGGATTGCACTTGAGGCTTTGATGGGCTGCAGAGTGACCCTTGAAGTTTGACCTTCACGATGCTATTGCTGAGGTGACACGGAAGAATCTAAATGCTGGCTTTGTTTATTGAAATCAGTTTGAGGTACAGGTCTAAGATATTCGGACTGCTACCTCCATCCAATTCCAAGCCTAGGACCTTGCAATTGATCACCGCCTTCTTGGCAGGCCTACATTTTGAGCACTTCCCACTCTGCATCCCTCACCACTTCATTTTCACCAGCATTTGATGAACGGAATTAACTCTGGCCTCAACAATGAACAGTAGTTTCTGTATGTAATGAACAAGGAAATGCAGACGTTGGTTTACACCAAAGATAGGGCACAATTGCTGGAGTAACAACAGCGGGTCAGGCAATATCACTGGAGAAAATGGTCAGGTGATGTTTTGGATCAGAAGAGTCCCGACCCAACACTTCACCTGTTAATTGTGGCCAGGGATTCTGCCTGATCCACCGAGTTATTCCAGCACTTGTCCACAGAGCTCTAGTATCTTTGCTTTTGTCTGTCCAGTCCTTTCAGGATCTGTTCCTTTGGCCCTCAGCCAATTGGAGAAGGAAGAAACAAGGCTTCCTCTCCATGAGGCTGTGTGCGATGTTAATATGCAGGGGTTTGGGTACTTCGGAAATGGCAGGCATCTGTGAGAAACTGGGGTTCACTGATAGTGACAATATAATGCAAGGTGCTGGAGACACATGTGACCTAGTTGGCTCCAGTAAGTCTGGACCTCTGAAGATGTCCCGGGAAGGTTCTGCCCATGTGATCCACCTGTCACCACTAAGTCTAGGTTCCTAAAGTGTTTTTTGTTATGTTTCAGTTAACTGACGCTAAATGCATGTTTATGATTGGTTGGGGAAGCTTTATGTTTCTACTTTGTTTCAGTGCCTTCTCGCGCCAGTATTTGTAATTGGTCTAAGAGAGCTTAACTCACCTAACATGTATTTACTTTATTTTGTGTACCAAATAGGTACAGTGATTGGTCTGTAGTCAAAGTCAAAAGAGTTTATTGTCATGTGTCCCTGACAGGACAATGAAAATCTTTCTTTGCATAGCACAACAGAACATAGAAGGCATCGACTGCAATTCTATACATAAATACACCCATGACTTAATAAATTAATAAAGTGCAAATAACAGATGGAGGGGTATTAATGTTCAGAGTTCCGAGCCAAGTTTAATAGCCTGATGGCTGTGGGGAAGTAGCTATTCCTAAACCGGGTTGTTGCAGTCTTCAGGCTCCTGTACCTTCTACCTGAAGGTAGCAGGGAGATGAGTGTGTGGACAGGATGGTGTGGGTCCTTGATGATGCTGCCAGCCTTTTTGAGGCAGCGACTGTGATAAATCCCCTCGTTGGAAGGAAGGTCAGAGCCGATGATGGACTGGACAGTGTTTACTACTTTTTGGAGTCTTTTCCTCTCCAGGGCGCTCAAGTTGCCGAACCAAGCCACGATGCAACCAGTCAGCAAGCTCTCTACTGTACACCTGTAGAAGTTAGAGAGAGTCCTCCTTGACAGACCAACTCTCCGTAATCTTCTCAGGAAGTAGAGGCGCTGATGAGCTTTCTTAATAATTGCATCTGTGTTCTCGGACCAGGAAAGATCTTCACAGATGTGCACGCCCAGGAATTTGAAGCTCTTGACCCTTTCAGCCATCGACCCGTTCATATAAACAGGACTGTGGGTCCCCATCCTACTCCTTCCAAAGTCCACAATCAGTTCCTTGGTTTTGCTGGCACCATATGGACAGTCGCTCGATCTCTCTTCTATACTCGGACTCATCCCCATCAGTGAAACGTCCCACAACAGTGGTGTCATCAGCGAACTTGATGATGGAGTTCGCGCTATGACCGGCTATGCAGTCATGAGTATAGAGTGAGTACAGCAGGGGGCTGAGCACGCAGCCCTGAGGTGCTCCCGTGCTGATTGTTATCGAGTCTGACACATTTCCACCAATACGAACAGACTGTGGTCTGTGGATGAGGAAGTCGAGGATCCAATTGCAGAGGGGTTGCCTCCCCCCTGTACTTTTGCACCATTAGTTTTCTCGCCACCGTATAGGGGTATCAAAGGGTGGGTTATTCCATTGTCTTTCCTGTTCTGTTTACGCAAGGTTGCCGAGGGCTCGAGTGAGTGGATCCGAAGCCGGCTCCACAGTGCTGTGTACAAATGAAGAAAGGTTTGGATTCCAGTGTTCGACTCTGGTTTACTGAACCAGACTAGGGAGAGAGTATTAGATCCAGAATCAACAATGTGGGTTAGACTTCAATCCGTCTCGTTCGTCATGTGGATATCAATGGGAAGACAGATATTTAGTCTCTGGTCGGGTGCCTTGTCAGGGAGGTGCTGGTTGGGTTGCGGATGATAGAAATATAGCAAATAGGTACAGGAGTAGACCATTCGGCCCTTTGAGCCAGCACAGCCATTCATTATGACCTTGGCTGATCATCCAAAATCAGTACCCTGTTTCTGCTTTCTTACCATACCCCTTGATTCCATAAGCCCTAAGAGCTAAATCTAACTCTCTCTTGAAAACATTCAGTGAATTGGCCTCCACAGCCGTCTGTGGCAGAGAATTTCACAGATACACGACTCTGGGTGATGCTTAATCACGTTGGCTGGTTGCTTTTTTGAGACGGCGTGTTGTAGATGGAGTCAATGGTGGTGGAGGCTGGTTTGTCTGATGGCCTGGGCTGTGTCCACGACTCTTGCGATCTTGCGACCCATTGCCAAACCAAGCTGTTATGCATCCCAATACGATGCATTCTACGGTGTGGAATTCTAAATCACAGGTAGTCGTGGAGGCAAAAACATTGAATGTATTAAACAAAAAGCGAGAGAGAGATATCTAATCTGATTTCCAGACTGAGTGGCCTGCTACTGTTGCAGTGTTTCCACTTTGGAGGAAATTACCTGAAATTTTGGACATTCTGGTTGTTTTGGGGTAATTTTAGTGATATTGAATAATTTCGGGAAATTTCTGCATCCGGCCCGCAAAGGGATGTAAAGGTAATACACAAAGCACTGCCGGTTTGGCGCTCACAGGTTTAAACAGAGAGCTGTCAGTTTAACGCGTGGGAATTTAAACAAAGAGCTATCGACTGCAGCGCTATGGGTTCTAAATATAGGGCTACTGGCTGCAGCGCTACGGGCTTTAAACACTATCGCCACAGCACGATGGGTCACAGACTGTTTGGGAAAATTCTCGTATAACAATGAGTCTTTGGAATTCTCTTTCTCATTGGAAGTTGAGCCTTTGATTAATTTTCAGGCCGGGGCGGAAATCGCTATCAAAACATGGCGGGGGACACAAGTTCATGTTGGGCGCACGCGCACACACACGCGAGGCTTTGACCGTGGGTCCTGTGGACGATAACTTCGGTAAATGACCTGGTGGGGACTGACTCCGAACGCCAGCGACAGCAGCTTCGTCTGCCCTGAATCGCGGGGCTTCAATTGGCCCGTTTGCGGGGCCTTTCATCGCCTTGCACGGCTAAAAACCGGCCTCGGGATGTTCCATCGCCCGGCGGGGGCTTCAACATCGTGAGCCTCGATCACCTCGATGCAGCAATTTGACCGCTGGGCGATGGAGATCCCGCGGCTGATTTTAAGCCACGACGGGCAATAAAAGGCCCCGCGAACGGGCCGATACAAGCTCCGCACTATGATCTTTGCTCCACTAGGACGTCTCCCTCCTCCAATCTCCGTGCTCTATCCTCAATCCCACCCCCTTACTTCTCCCTCCTCTAATCATCGCGCTGAATCATCTTGGCCCGCCCGCCCACTGCCTGTTGACCGACATCTCATTAAATCGGCGCCCTTGGTCATCGGTCCCACCCCCACTGTCTCGTGTAAAGCGGAGGTTTTTAAATCTTTTTCACCGAATTTCAAAATCCGGATTACATTACATGGGGGGATTGTCCCCCACCTCTCAAAGCATGGAGGGGACGTGCACCCCCCCTGTCCCCCCCCCCCCCCCCCCCCCCCCCCAGGATTTCTGCCCATGTTTCAGGCAGTGGTGGAAAGTACTAGTGGCCGGTGGGATTGCAGTTACATTGGGATTGGCCTTGATTTTACAGAACGTCGGGTGGGCTCAAGGGGCTGAGAGGAAAAGAGGGAGGGGAGGGAGAGAGAGAGAAAGAGGGAGTAGGAGGGAGGGAGGGAGAGAGGGGAGGGAGTGGGAGGGAGAGAGGAAATAAGAGTGGGAGGGTGGGAGAGAAAAAAGAAAGGGGAGAGGGAGGAAAGACAGAGGGAGGGAGGGAGAAAAAGAGGGGAGAGAGAGGGAGGGATGTAGAGAGGGTGGAAGGTAGGGAGGGAGAGAGAGAGAGAGGAAGGAGGGAGGGAGGGACGAAGAGAGGGAGAGAGGTGGGGAGGGAAGGAGAGATGGAGGGAGAGCAGAGACAGACACATGAGAGCAGGTTGAAAAAACAAAGACAACGAAAGCTGTTGGAGGCAACGAAAGCTGCCTTGCGTAACACTACATGTGAGTGACAGAAGCATGTAGATATGGTGTAGTTACATAGATCTGTTTTGCCTTGTTCTTCTTTGTGTTGTTAACATGTGCCCGTGAAAAAAACCCCAACAAATAGCAAGCAGGAAGCATTTTTCAAAATTTCAGGAAATTTGGGATTCTGTTCCAGGGAGAAAAAATGGGGGTGTGGAAGCACCGTACTGTTGCATTAGTCTGCACCTCAAAGCTAACTGAGAGCACATTTTGAATCTGGGAAGTTCATATACAAGTTGCAAGCATTTCCAGAATTTAACTTTTCCGAGATTGCTCTCTAATATCATTGAGGATCCATACCACCCTGGCCATGCTCTCATCCTGCTGCTAATATTGGGAAGAAGTACAGGTGCCTGAGAACAATTCCCTCCAGGTTCAAGAGCAGCTTCTCCCCATCAACCTTCAGGCTCTTGAACACACGGCACAGCCCCAGCCGCAACCCTATCTCAGCACCGAATTACTGTGGACTTTGTACCATTAGTGCTGTACCACGCACTTGGGCATGCAAGTGCCCAAGAATTAGATATAGCTCTTGGGGCTAATGGAATTAAGGGATATGGGGAGAAAGCAGGAACAGGGTACTGATTTTGGATGATCAGCCATGATCACATTGAATGGTGGTGTTAGCTTGAAGTGCCGAATGGCCTCCTCCTGTACTATTTTCTATGTTTCTATGCACTATAATGATTGTGTTTACCTAGAATAACTGATCATTTATTATATATGTATTTGTGGTGCTGTTGAATTCAATCTGCCTGTAAAGCTGCGGCAACTAAGAATTTAATTGTTCTGGTCCCGGTGCATATGACAATTAAACACTCGTGACGCAAAATCTTGACTTCTTTAAATTATCATAAATCTCTTAAAAATGTGTTTTAAGCACCTTGCATTTACTGAAGCGTGAAGCTGCAGTGCACATTACCAGCCAGCTGGTGTCACTCCTGAGCTATGCTGGGCCCCATCCTTTTTGTAAGCTCAATGGAGGAGTATAGCATTCGCACCTCATTTAATGCCCCTCCTTAATTGTCTTGAGGAAGGTGGTGATGAACTGTCGTGAAGGACAATAAACAATAGGTGCAGGAATAGGTCATTCGGCCGATCACTGTGATCATGGCTGATCATCCGCAATCAGTACCCCGTTCCCGCCTTCTCCCCATATCCCTTGACTCGCTATCTTTAAGAGTATCTAAAGGGCCTGTCCCACTTACGTGTCCTTGGCACGTAAATTACGCAACCTCGTGGCCGCATCGCGTCGAGACTTCAGTCTGAAAGAAGGGTCTTGACCCGAAACATCACTCATTCCTTCTCTCCAGAGATGCTGCCTGTCCCGCTGAATTGCTCCAGCAATTTGAGCCTAACTTCGGGCAACTTTGAATATCAGAATCGGGCAGCGATTCTTTTCCAGGGTTTATGCGTGGTGATCTCTCATGCATTGGCCAATAGTACCATGTGCGATGAATATCCAGAATTTCCCCTTAAAAAATGCTTTTATTCAGAACAAACAAATACAAAGTAGTACCACGATCAGAGAATGCCTATATTGGCATTTTACAAAGAAAGTTATCAAGTTAAAATATTAACATTTTTATCAATAATACATTCGACCTCCTGCAGTGACCAGCATCCACGGACGGCCTCAACGGTCCCTGTGGACACTGCGTGTGTGTTCCCTCTCCAGGGACACGCGGGCCCGGATGTAACCCCGGAAAAGGATCAGGCAGTCGACTGCTGTGTGGCCGTCGACTAGCCGCTGCCTGGACCCGCGAATGGCCATCTTGGCCATCTTGGCCCGGCCCAGGAGCAGACCGACAGGGAGACCCCCTCCTCCCTCCCGACCCCCCCCCCCCCCCTCCTCTGTACCGGGTGCCCAAAAATCAATAGCATCGGACTAAAGTGGAGCCAAAACTTGAGGAGCAGCCTCTTCAGATACTCGAACAGGGGCTGCAACCTCGAACACTCCATGTAGACGTGGAACACGGTCTCTTCCTCGCTGAAGTGACAGGCGGCGGACGAGTCCGTGAACCGGCTCAAGTACCTGTTGCAGGCCACGGCTTTGTGCAACACTCTCCACCCCAGGTCCCCAATGTAAAGGGGAAGGACTGACTCCCTTGTAGAGAGACCTCCACTGGGGACCGCTCCCCTCGTCAGGTAACACGGACCGCCAGGGTGTGTCTGGACGGAAGACGAGGGCGAGGAAGTGGAGAGTGTGCAAGAGCAGCCTGTACAACACACGCCTCTCCGCCTCACGGAACGGCACGCTGGGCATCTCGGAAAGGCGGCTCATGTTGCATGGGGCCGGCTCTCGGGGAGGGACCCGGGCCATGGGTCCTACGAACAATTCCGATTGAGCAGGGGTAAGCTCATCCGGAATCGCTCCACGCACACGCCTCTCCTGGACACCCACCGTCACAGCCACAACACCCCCCTCCCCCTGAGGAGCAGCGCCCTGGCTGAAGGTGACCAAATTCCTGGCCTTCAGGAGGTCACGGTAAAAGCCAGGCAATTCCCGCCTAGCGCGTCGACTCATACCCGCTACTGGGAGCCGTGAGCCCTCTTGAAGGCAGCGCCCCTGGCGGAAAACGTACGTTGCCAGCATGTGCCATTTAGGAGTGTAGTCCGTGTAGACATACCTCCGCAGGGTCCTGAGTCGGAGAGCCGCCACCTGGGTACGAATACAGACCAGCACCTGACCGCCCTCCACCAACGGGAGACTCAGAACCCCAGCAGAGACCCAGTGGTTCCTCTCACCCCAAAAGAAGTTGACCAATCTCCTCTGTAACCTGATTATAAATAAAGAGGTTGGGACCAAAGTGGCTAGCCGGTACCACAGCATAGAGGCCACCAGCTGGTTTATAACCACAGCCCTGCCCCTGTAAGAGAGCACACCAAGGAGGCCTGACCAACGTCCCAGCCGGGCGATGACCTTCGCCTCCAGCTCCTGCCAGTTCGCCGGCCACGCCCCCTCAGTGGGAGTAGAAGTGGGGGGCGGATCCGGACGGCAATGGCCGTGAGCCCCAGACCGAGTTCGGCGATCGTTTGCCTGCTCCTGCTGCTGTTAGAGGTGAGACGTTGTGTCGCGCCAGGGTTGCGTCACTTTGGCCGCCAGTTCCGCGACAGACCGTTGGCGCGCGAAGATTTTGTTCCCTGCAAGAATTTCGGAGTCCCGCGCGATGTCGGAACTGGCCCTGCACAACGCTGTACCCCTCCGCGCTTCTAAGTGGGTCCGGTCCCGCACGGCCATACGGTGCCTGTACGCCTCAAGCGACCACGGGGTTGCGTAATTTGCGAGCCAAGGACGCGTAAGTGGGACAGGCCCTTAACTATCACTCATAGTGCATTACTGCTTCGCCCTGTGCACTGGGCACAGCACATTGACCGATTTCCCATTTAGCCATGTCCCTGGGAGAACCCATTAATATGGCCACACCCTTATTCCTAAATAGAACATAGAAGAGTACAGCACAGAAACAGGCCCTTCGGCCCACAATATCTGAACTGAATATGTTGCCAAATTAAACTAATCCCCTCTGCCTGCATGTGCCCCAGCATAACCATGTGCCTATCTAAAGCCTCTTAAACACCACTATCATATATCGTCATCCAAGCCCAGCAGTGAAGGTCAATAAAAGGAGAATATGCAGGCAAGGCTGAGCAGGTCGGGAATGTTCTATGGCAGTGCTTCTTAAACTGGTGAATGAAATTAGTTTAGGGCTAAACTAGAGGAGTGAATGAAGGGTAAATGACTTAATTTATTCAGATATTTATATATTTTTTTCTGTACTTAAAAATGGCATTGCCATTAAAGTGGTTAGTAAGTTCTTATTGGTTTTAACTTCCTGATGTTTTTCTCTCTCTACCTACCATTTTCTAGTTTCAAAGTAGCAGGATATTTCCCAAATTGACTGTATTTTTAGGATGTTCAAAAAGTTGAATAAAATAAACACTTAAGAAATTAGTTACTTTATGTTTTTTTGCTCATGTGACAAAAGAGTCTCTGGAATTCTCTGCCACAGAAGGTAGTTGAGGCCAGTCCATTGGCTGTATTTAAGAGGGCGTTAGATGTGGCCCTTGTGGCTAAATGGGTCAGGGGGTATGGAGAGAAGGCAGGTACGGGATATTGAGTTGGATGATCAGCCATGATCACATTGAATGGCGGTGCAGGCTCGAAGGGCCGAATGGCCTACTCCTGCACCTATGTTTCTATGTTTCTATGAAGCTATATATAAAACTATACACAAGGGAGAATAAGATGAAAATTACCAAAAAACAAGAACGTTGTTGGGACTGAATGAAATTTTGTGATAAAGGCTCAAGCGTGAATGACTGAAATAGTTTAAGAAGCACTGATCTGGAGAGAGAAGCAGAGTTAATATTTTAGGTCCAAATGTTCTGTTTTCAAGTATGTGCACTTTTGTTTTGGATTTTAGTTTCATTCCCGTGTTTGGGGTTAGTCCTGAGGTAGAAAGATTGCTCTATTTATCAGTTCGTAGCCGATTGAATCTATTTGAGAGGTTCACAGTTCACAGTTTGAATCTGTTGGAGAGGTTTTGACAGTATATTATTGCCTATCTATTTGCCTGCGGTGATATGTAAGAGTTTAACGCTAACCCTGACTTGACAGCAAGCAGTCAGCGAGGAAGATGCACTGGATTGCTGATGAACTGCTCCACGTATCCAGGCGTGACAGATTGTAGGAGTCATTAATAAACGTTACATCAACCTGGGCTCAGGCAAGCTGTTCAGGAACACAAGCAGAATAATTGGACGCTAATAGAATTTCAGTGCTGGGTAATGAGAGGGTCCTGGTTTCTGTCAACCAGAGACAGTGGGTTGACTACATTTCAGCACAGCTTAAAGGAAAGAATCAACGTCAGTGTTGATGAGATTTTGTTTATAAGTGTGTGTCCTGGGAATTCTTGCCCAAGTATATGGAAACAACAAAATCTGAGCAATGGTCCAAACTTGGACTATCAGGAGAGGCTAGGAGGTGTGGGTCAGCATTTATATTATTTGTTCAAGGGATGTTGCCATCATTTAATTGTCCATTCACTGAGAGCACCTGTGTGGATCAGAAGGAGAGAGAAGAGGGCAGGGGTGGGTTATCTGAAATTAGAACATTCAGTGTACATTCCATTCCATCCAGGTGGAACACGAGATGTTCAGGATTTGCATTTGGACTCAGTGGAGGAGGCCAAGGACTCGCAGGTTGCTGTGGAAATGGGAAGGGGAATTGAAGTTGCATGTGGCTAGGACCTCCATAAGTCCATCAAGTACAGAGTGCAGGTGTTCTGCAAGGCTTGGCCATGCTTGATCTTGCAGGTGTAGAAGCACCAAATGCAGTAGATAAGGTTAGAGGAGGTGCAGGTGAAGCTTTGTCTGAAGTAGAACATCCGCGGATGGTGGTGAAGGGGGAGGTGTTGCACATCCGATGGTTGCAGTGCCTGAGGTGTGGGGAAGGATGAGCAAATCAGCACGTCGTGGAGAGAATGTTCCCTGCAGAAAGTGGAGGGAGGGGATAATGTGACTATTGGTGGGATCCTGTTAATGCTGATGGAGAAGATGAACAATGATGTGGTGGATGCAGTGGGGTGAAAAGCGATGTCCAGGGGTATTCTATCTCTGTTTTGTTTGGAGGATGCATGAGTGAGAGCAGAAATCCCGAAAATTAAGGAAATGCTAGAGAGGGCTCCATCTTCATCTTGCTAGGAGAATGCAAGGTGACTTGGATAGGCTGGGTGAGTGGGCAAATGTTTGGCAGATGCAGTATAATGTGGATAAATGTGAGGTTATCCACTTTGGTGGCAAAAATAGGAAAACCGACTACTATCTAAATGGTGGCCGATTAGGAAAAGGGGAGATGCAGCGAGACCTGGGTGTCATGGTACACCAGTCATTGAAAGTAGGCACGCAGGTACAGCAGGCAGTGAAGAAAGCCAATGGTATGTTAGCTTTCATAGCAAAAGGATTTGAGTATAGGAGCAGGGAGGTTCTACTTCAGTTGTATAGGGTCTTGGTGAGGCCACACCTGGAGTATTGCGTACAGTTCTGGTTTCCAAATCTGAGGAAGGACATTATTGCCATAGAGGGAGTGCAGCGAAGGTTCACCAGACTGATTCCTGGGATGTCAGGACTGTCTTATGAACAAAGACTGCATAGACTTGGTTTATACTCTCTAGAATTTAGGAGATTGAGAGGGGATCTTATAGAAACTTACAAGATTCTTAAGGGGTTGGACAGGCTAGATGCAGGAAGATTGTTCCCGATGTTGGGGAGGTCCAGGACAAGGGGTCACAGCTTAAGGATAAGGGGGAAATCCTTTAGGACCGAGATGAGAAGGAATTTTTTCACACAGAGAGTGGTGGGTCTCTGGAACTCTCTGCCACAGAGGGTAGTTGAGGCCAGTTCATTGGCTATATTTAAGAGGGAGTTAGATGTGGCCCTTGTGGCTAAGGGGATCAGGGGGTATGGAGAGAAGGCAGGTACAGGATACTGAGTTGGATGATCAGCCATGATCATATTGAATGGCGGTGCAGGCTCGAAGGGCCGAATGGCCTACTCCTGCACCTAATTTCTATGTTTCTATGTTTCATAGAAGGGAAGCTCCATTTCCTGAAAAAGAAGGACATTTCAGATACCCTGGAGTGGAAAGCCTCATCTCGGGAACACACATGGCGGAGATGGAGAAACTGAGAAAAAGGGATAGCATGTGTAGAAAGGAAATGCAGATACTGGTTTATACCGAAGATAGACACAAAATGCTGGCGTTACTCATTGACAAGGCAGCTCCTCTCGAAAAGGAATTGGTGATATTTCAGGAATGTGATGTTTCCTGTTTGAAGAAAGGGTTCCGACCCGAAACATTACCTATTCCTCTCCTCCAGAGATGCTGCCTGACCCACTGAGTTCTCCAGTATTTTGTGTTTATCGGCAGAAAGTGCGGGCATCCTGACACTAGGTAGGGAAACAGAACGTGTGGTTAAGGTGGCTGTCGGAGTCGGTGGGTCTGCAGTAAATGTCAGTAGATAGTCCTGTCTCCTGCGATGGAGACAAAGAGATCAAGAAAAGGGAAAGAGGTATCAGAAATGGTTATCATGAATTTGAGGATGGGGGTGAAGGTTTTTGTGCAGGTGATTAGATTGATGAGTTCTGCTTGAGTGCACCAATGCAGTAATGAGGTCATAAGTAATAGTAGAATTAGGCCATTCGGCCCATCAAATCTGCTGCACCATTCAATCATGGCTGATCTATCCCTCCTAACCCCATTCTCCTGCCTTCTCCCCATGACCTCTGACACATATACAAATCAAAAATCTTTCTATCTCTCCCTTAAAAATATCCGGTGACTTGACCTCTACAGCCTACTGCGGCAAAGAAGTCTACAGATTCACCACCCTCCGACTAAAGACACTTCTCTGCATCTCCTTCCTCAAAGAACGTCCTTTAATTCGAAGGCTATAACCTCTAGTCCTAGACTAGAAGGACATTATTGCCATAGAGGGAGTGCAGCGAAGGTTCACCAGACTGATTCCTGGGATGTCAGGACTGTCTTATGAACAAAGACTGCATAGACTCGGTTTATACTCTCTAGAATTTAGGAGATTGAGAGGGGATCTTATAGAAACTTATAAGATTCTTAAGGGGTTGGACAGGCTAGATGTAGGAAGATTGTTCCGGATGTTGGGGAGGTCCAGGACAAGGGGTCACAGCTTAAGGATAAGGGGGAAATCCTTTAGGACCGAGATGAGAAGGAATTTTTTCACACAGAGAGTGGTGGGTCTCTGGAACTCTCTGCCACAGAAGGTAGTTGAGGCCAGTTCATTGGCTATATTTAAGAGGGAGTTAGATGTGGCCCTTGTGGCTAAGGGGATCAGGGGGTATGGAGAGAAGGCAGGTACGGGATACTGAGTTGGATGATCAGCCATGATCATATTGAATGGCGGTGCAGGCTCGAAGGGCCAAATGGCCTACTCCTGCACCTAATTTCTATGTTTCTATGTTTCTAGACTCCCCCACTAGTGGAAACATCCTCTCCACTCCCACTCTATCCAAGCCTTTCACTATTCTGTATGTTGCAATGAGGTCCCCTCCTCATTCTGCTAAACTCCAGCGAGTACAGGCCCAGGGCCTGATAAACACTCATCGTAGGTTAATTTTGTAGTTGTTGATGTAGCAGAGAAACAATTGGGGACTGCTGCCAACTGAGGTTTGGAACAAGGACTGCTCCAGGTAGCCATTCAAAAGGCAAGCCAAGTAAGACTCATCAGAGTGTCCATGGCTGCACCTGTGGAAAGTGAAAGAAATACAGAGATTTTTTTGCGAGGTAATAACAAGAATCCTACCTCCTCCCAAAATTTCCAGAGACTCTGAATTTAATTGCCCATTTAAAGGCAAAATCTATCTCAGTATCAATAACTTTCATCTCAATGAGCACCATTGCGTTACATCTTGTAACCATGCTATTTATGAACTATCCTGTCTCATCTTCCCAGGAGTTGCAATTAAAACATTGTCTGGGATGTGGCAACAGCGTCTAATAAATCCAGGTGACGCAGGAAATTTACCCGTACATAAAAATTTATTAAAGGAAAAATAATAAAAAAAGTCACAAGCTGAATTAGTCAATGATCTGTGTTTAATTAAAGATTAGATCTTCCAATATTTGTGTGATTGTTCAGCTGAAGAATGCAACGATTTCCTTCTTGTTGGTTTTGAAGGCTGCAGCACTTTTGGCACAGATGGGAGGGGAGGAATGGGGGTTAAATGAGACAGACAAGTGGTTACCTACTATGGTGCAGAAGAGGTCATTTACAGTGGCTTGCAAAAGTTTTCATACCCCTTGAACTTTTCCACATTTTGTCACGTTATAACCACAAACATAAATGTATTTTATTGGGATTTTATGTGATTGACCAACACAACGTGGTGCATAATTGTGAAGTGGAAGGAAAATTATACATGGTTTCCAAATTTTATTACAAATATAAAAACTGAAAAGTGTGGCGTGCAAAAGTATTCAGCTCCCCTGAGTCAATACTTTGTAGAACCACCTTTCGCTGCAATTACAGCTGCAAGTCTTTTGGGGTATGTCTCTACCAGCTTTGCACATCTAGAGACTGAAATTTTTGCCCCTTCTTCTTTACAAACTAGCTCAAGCTCAGTCAGATTGGATGGAGAGCATCTGTGAACAGCAATTTTCAAGTCTTGCCAGAGATTTCCAATTGGATTTAGGTCTGGACTTTGACTGGGCCATTCTAACACATGAATATGCTTTGATCTAAACCATTCCATTGTAGCTCTGGCTGTATGTTTAGGGTCGTTGTCCTGCTGGAAGGTGAACCTCTGCCCCAGTCACAAGTCTTTTGCAGACTCTAACAGGTTTTCTTCCAAGGTTGCCCTGTATTTGGCTCCATGCATTTTCCCATCAACTCTGACCAGCTTCCCTGTCCCTGCTGAAGAAAAGCATCCCCACAGCATGATGCTGCCACCACCATGTTTCACAGTGGGGATGGTGTGTTCAGGGTGATGTGCAGTGTTAGTTTTCCGCCACACATAGCGTTTTGCATTTAGGTCAAAAACTTCAATTTTGGTCTCATCAGACCAGAGCACCTTCCTCCACATGATTTGTGGAGTGCACAACTAATAGTTGTCCTGTGGACAGATTCTCCCACCATAGCTGAGGATCTCTGCAATTCCTCCAGAGTTACCATGGGCCTCTTGGCTGCTTCTCTGATCAATGCTCTCCTTGCCCGGTCTGTCAGTTTAGGCGGATGGCCATGTCTTGGTAAGTTTGCAGTTGTGCCATACTCTTTCCATTTTCAGATGATGGATTGAACAGTGCTCAAAGCTTGGGATATTTTTTTATAACCTAACCCTGCTTTAAACTTCTCCACAACTTTATCCCTGACCTGTCTAGTGTGTTCCTTGCTGTTTGTTCACTAATGTTCTCTATCAAACCACTGAGGCCTTCACAGAACAGCTGTATTTATATTGAGATTAGATTACACACAAGTGGACTCTATTTGCTAATTAGGTGACTTCTGAAGGCAATTGGTTGTACTGGATTTTACATGGGGGTATCAGAGTAAAGGGGGCTGAATACTTTTGCATGCCACACTTTTCAGTTTTTTATTTGTAAAAAAAAATTGAAAACCATGTATAATTTTCCTTCCACTTCACAATTATGCGCCGCTTTGTGTCGGTCTATCACATACAATCACAATAAAATACATTTAAGTTTGTGGTTGTAACGTGACAAAATGTGGAATAGTTCAAGGGATATGAAAACTTTTGCAAGCCACTGTAGCTCATCAGGATGGAAACAGGTGCTTTAGCTGACTCTGGGCTGATTGTTAAACAATAATGAGATGGAATAAAGGAAGGAGATAATGAGTTTAGTAGCATGATGTCAAGACACCAACCTCTCCGTCAACGTCAGCAAGATGAAGGAGATAGTGATTGACTTCAGGAAGCAGGGTGGTGCATATGCCCCAGTCTGCATCAATGGTGCTGAAGCAAAAATGTTTGAGAGCATCAAGTTCCAAGGTGCAAATATTAATCATAGGTTGGCCTGGTCCAACAACAACGATGCTATGGCCAACCAAGCACACAAAGGCACTATGTCCTCAGAAAACAAGGGAGGTTTGGCATGTCTCCAACAACTTCAATAAGTGCACTGAAGAAAGCATCCTATAGCCCGGTTTAACAACGCTGCCCAAGACCTTAACAAATTGCAGAGCTGTGGATGCAGTCGAATATATGACACATACCAGCCTTTCCCCACTAACTCAATCTGTACTTCATGCAGCCTCGAGAAAGCAGCCGACATAATCAAGGTCCCCTCACATCCCAGTCATTTGCTCTTCTCCCCTCTCACAAAAGACAGTATATACAAAAGCTTGAAAGCACATACCACCAGATTCAAGAACAGCTTCTAACCAACTGTTATCAAACTGTTGGACAGACCTCTCATAAGTTAAGGGTGTAGTCCCGTTTTCCCCACTTACCTCATTGCCGCTCTTGCACTTTTACAAATCTGCACTCCTTCTGCTGTTGTAACGCTATATTCTACACTTTGTTTCCTGTCTCTTTTGTATTGCCTGTTTTATTCATGTAAGTCATGATTGATCTGGGTAGAATGTAAAATGAAGTTTTTCACTGTGTAAATAATAAACCAAGATCAGTACTAATTAGTCTTTCTCAATTACCCCAGCTAGGACTCGCATTAATTTAAACTTGCCAACTAAGTCTGAACTTAGTCTCTTGAGCTCCAGAAAAATGTACTGCAGCCCAGGCAGTCTCTACCCACAACTATTGCTCTTCATCCCTGGCCACAGCTGAATGGCTGCAGTAGATCAAGAATAACAGGAGAAGTATTTCAATTCAAGTCTAGCAGAAGAATGATCAGACAATATTTCAAATTCTACTCTGCTGGGATTGTAACTTTTGCCTCCAGGTCTAAGGCCTGACTGTGAATCCATTGCGGACTGACCTACATTGCTGATTTAATCCATTTGGGGAGGGTTGTGACGACAACGAGAGAGGAAGCCATTACAGGTGTGTGTTAAAGCATCCTCTTTTAGGCACACTCAACTTCACTCCACTTTTATCCTCCACGCATGCCTGATAACATTAGTGAATGACTGGTGTCCCCAAGAGTCATCTCCTCCTCCTCCTCCTCCTCCTCCTCCTCCTCCTCCTCCTCCTCCTCCTCCTCCCCCTCCTCCTCCTCCAACCTGTGGCCTGTGACCACTGTTTCCTTTCCAGTTTGTCAAAAGGTACTTATTAAACAACGAGAGCAAGGAAGCCTTGCTCTCTTATCACCCTCACCTGGAAATACCAGGCAGAGGGCAGCATTCCTTTCATTCAGCCTCCGATCCATTGTCTCTAAGTGGAATTGCCAGCACAGAGGTAGGTTTTCCAAGGGTCAGTGTTAGTCACATCAGCGGTTCTGCAGGAGACCATCCACATTCCCAAAGTCCAAGGTACACACAAATTTTCTCTTGGATTTGACGTCGACTGCAGAACCATCTTCCCCCCACAAAGCTGACTGAGATCCTTTAGGATAAAGTGCAGAGAATGATTTAAGTCATTGCTTAGTGTTTTGGACTGTTGAAGCAGAGGTAAGAGTTTGAATCCCACTAGGATAGATGGGGAATTGAAATTAAAGCCCCCCGCATATCTGCAGTGACCATAATGACACTCTAAACTAACCCAGCTTGCTGCACACAGTCCGTAGTCCTCAATGCTATGAGCTATCTAAATATCTCCATAACATTACTATCGTATATTTACATTAACTTTGCTGCCAGTGCGTACCATGAAACTGGCACTCTGTGTAAAAACTTGCTACGTAAGCCTGCTTTAAACTTTCCCCCTCTCTGCATGGCAGGCTGCTCTGGAAGGTTAGATTGCGTGGAATCCAAGGAAAGCCGACTAACTGGATACAGAGACACAAAGAATGTCAAAGAATTTCATCACAAGTAGATAAGATGGTGAAGAAGACTTTTAATACATTGGCCCACATGAGTGAATAAATCGAATATAGAAGCTGGGACGTTATGTTACAGTTGTACAAGACACTGGTGAGGCCTCACTTGGACTACTTGTTCTGAGGTGTGATCTTATCGAGGTGTACAAAATCATGAGGATTGTAGATAGTATAAATTCATACAGTCTTTTTGCCCCAGAGAAGGTAATCAAGAACTAGAGGGCGCAGGTTAAGGGACAGAAGTTTAGGGGTAACATGAGGGGGAACTTTACTCAGAGAATGGTGGCTGTGTGGAATGATCTTCCAGCAGAAGTGGTGGAGGCAGGATCGATTTTAACATTTAAAAGTAAAGTGGATAGGTATATGGACGGGAAGGGAATGGAGGGGTATGGTCTGAGTGCAGGTAGATGGGACTAGGGGAAAATAAATGGTCGGTACGGACTGGAAGGGCCGAGAAGGCCTGTTTCTGTGCTGTAATTGTTATATGGTTATATGGTTATTAGGTTTAAGATGAGAGGGGAACGATTTTTTCACAGAGAGTGACCGGTATATGGAACGAGCTGCCAATGGAAGTAGTTGTGTCAGGTACAATAACAACATTAAAAAGATATTAGGACATGTACATTTTAAAGCGATATGGGCAAATATGGGCAAATGAGACCCGTAGATAGGGCAAACTGGTGAACATGATTGAGTTGGGCCAAATGGGTTATCTCTGGTATTTGACATTTCCATCCTGAAAAAAGGCACTATTTACCCTACCCATGTCTCTCCTCATTTTATATACTTCTATCAGATTACCCCTTAGCACCAACATTCCCAAGAAAAAAAATCATGCGCTAGAAATGGGTATTGTGATTGGTTTATTATCTAGTGTACTGTGACACAGTAAAACGCTATAACTTTTCCTCATAGCTAATACACTGTGATCAAGGCAATATCCTGATAAACTCTACACATTCTACAAAGCCATCATAGCTTTTTGAGAGTGTGGCAGCCAGAACTACCCACAATCTTCCAAATATGGCTTAAACGAATTTACACAGCTTCAGCGTGACTTTCCAACTTCATACTCAAATCCCCAACCAAAGAAAGTGAGCATGCTGCATGGTTTATCACTGTGTCCTCTTGTTTTGTCACTTTCAGGGAGTTATGATTCCCTCTGTACATCAACGCTCCTCAGCATCCCGCCATTTACTGTATATCTTCCTCTTGCATGTTTAATCTTCCGCTCACACTTATCCCAATTAAACTCCATAGCCATTTCTACGCACAAATTTACGACTGATCTATATCATGTTCTAACCTTTGACAATCTTCCTCACTATCCACAACTCCACCAATGTTCATGTCATCTGCAAACTTACTCATCAGACCACTTACGTTTTCATCCAAATCATTAAATATATATTTTAAATAATAGAGGTCCCATCACTGAATTTTGTGTAATACCACTGGTTACTGAACAGAAAAAAACATCCATCTACGGAATTGAGGAATGCTGTGGAACAAAGGGATCTAGGAATAACTGTGCATAGTTCCCTGAAGGTGGAATCGCATGTAGATAGGGTGGTAAAGAAAGCTTTTGGTGTGCTGGCCTTTATAAATCAGAGCATTGAATATAGGAGTAGGGAAGTAATGCTAAAATTGTACAAGGCATTGGTGAGACCAATTCTGGAGTATGGTGTACAATTTTGGTTGCCTAATTATAGGAAGGATGTCAACAAAATAGAGAGAGTACAGAGGAAATTTACTAGAATGTTGCCTGGGTTCCAGCAACTAAGTTACAGAGAAAGGTTGAACAAGTTAGGTCTTTATTCTTTGGAGCGCAGAAGGTTAAGGGGGGACTTGATTGAGGTCTTTAAAATAATGAAAGGGATAGACAGAGTTGAAGTGGATAAGCTTTTCCCATTGAGGGTAGGGAAGATTCAAAAAAGAGGGCATGACATGAGAATTAAGGGACAGAAGTTTAGGGGTAACATGAGGGGGAACTTCTTTACTCAGAGAGTGGTGGCTGCGTGGAATGAGCTTCCAGCAGAAGTGGTGGAGGCAGGATCGATTTTAACATTTAAAAGTAAAGTGGATAGGTATATGGACGGGAAGGGAATGGAGGGGTATGGTCTGAGTGCAGGTAGACGGGACTAGGGGAAAATAAATGGTCGGCACGGACTGGAAGGGCCGAGAGGGCCTGTTTCCGTGCTGTAATTGTTATATGGTTATATGGTTATATGCTTACTACTACCTTCTGACTTCTATAACCGAGCCAATTTTGGATCCGATTTACCAAAGTAATTAGATAGAATTGAAAGTAAATGTCAGTCAGGCTCTGTAGGATTAACCATCAGGCTCTGGGACTGTTGCAAGAAATCAACTGGTTCACTAAGGAAGGAAATGTGGTCTGGTCAGGATCTGCTTGCACTGAATTTGGTTGACTCATAATTGTTAGTGTCTGCAGGAGCGGTAATTCCAAATCGTGGGCCTAAGGACCTGCGCTGTACTTATGTGCGTTCTACATCCTGAAAATGGAGAAACTAAACATATTTAATCCCGTGTTCCAGCTTTCCCTTTTCCCGTGATGCTCACTGGAGCATTCTGTCTTGAAGGACCAGCGAGTCCATAGAAGTGCGTCATTGTTACCCAGTTAACCAGCCAACTGCTTAAGATCTCTTGACACATAAAAATGCACCAGAATTTCAGGGGAGATGATTAATTTACTTAACATGGCAAGAGCTGACAGCCCAGCTGAACGATGACATTAAGCTATTGTATGCTCTGGCATTGAATCAGATAACACAGCAACGTCATGTAAAATAACTGAATGGTTCACACCCCAGCGAGTGAGGTGAAATATCCAAAATAGTCACGCTCATTCAATCTGACAACTGGTAAAAAATGTGGCAGGAGGTGATAAGATATGGGATATTTTTATGAGTGTAAATACAATAGCAGGAGTCAGGCATCCTTCTCTTTCACCCCCACTCTGCTGCTCATCAGGGTCGCAACTGATTTCCTACCTCGGCACCATTTGTCCTCCATTATCCCCACAACCACGGATTCCTTGAATACCTAGAAAGCCACTGACAATTGTATTTGAATGAACTCATCCAGGTTCAAGAGTTCCAAAGATTCACCACCCTGAGTGGAGTAATTTCGCCTCATCTCAGGCCTAAATGGCCCTCCAATTATTCTATGACATGGCCCCTCCAGGTATACTGGTCCAGAAATTGTCACATGGGATCATGGTGAATTTGTAAATTGGATTTACAATTGGCATGGTCGTAAAGTTACGATAGAGGAGTGTTTCTCTGACTGGAGGGCTCTGACTAATGGCGTTCCATAAGTCTCAGTGCTGGGACCTCAGTGATTTGTCATCTATACAAATTAGCTGAATGAAAATGTAGGCTGTCTGATTAGTACGTTTGCCAATGATACAAAAACTGTTGTAGTTATTGACAGCGACAGTACTGTCAAAGGTACAACAGGATACAGATCGGTAGCAAATTTGGGTGGAGAAATGGCAGTTTAGGTTTATTCCAGATAAGTGTGAGTTGTTGCATTTTGAGAGCTCAAATGCAAAGGAAACTGTAGAATAAATGACAGGATGCTTAGAAAGGTTGATCTTGGGGTGCTAGTCCAGTGTGCTCAGAAAGTGTTAACACAAGTTAAGAGGGTGGAAGACATATGGTATGCTTGCCTTCATTGGTCAAGGCACCAGTCACACAGTGGGTGGCACAATGGTAGAGTTGCCAGAGGCCTGCTTTCAATCCTGAGTGGATACAGTGTGCAGAGTTTGTACGTATTTAGGCCTGAGATGAGGAGAAATTACCACAGTCTGTCCGTATTGGTGGAAATGTGTCATCCTTGATAACAATCAGCATGGGAGCATCTCAAGGCTGCGTGCTCAGCCCCCTGCTGTACTCACTCTATACTCATGACTGCGTAGCCGGACATCGTGCGAACTCCGTCATCAAGTTCGTCGACGACACCACTGTTGTGGGATGAAACACTGATGGGGATGGGTCAGAATATAGAAGTGAGATCGACCGATTGACCAAATGGTGCCAGCACAACAACCTGACTCTCAACACCAGCAAAATTAAGGAACTGATTGTGGACTTTGGAAGGGGTAGGATAGGGACCCACAATCCGGGTCTCGACCCGAAACGTCGCCTTTGGCTGCTGCACCCGCTGAGTTTCTCCAGCTTTCTGTGTAACCCCCCATTTATATCAACAGGATGCTGGTGGAATGGGTCAAGAACTTCAAATTCCTGGGCGTGCATATTTCCGAAGATCTTTCGTGGTCCCAGCACACTGATGCAATTATAAAGAAAGCACATCAGTGTCTCTATCATCACTCATCTCTCCGTTGCCATCGGGAAGAAGGTACAGGAGCTTGAAATCTGAAACATTCAGGTTCAGGAACAGCTTCATCCCCACAGCCGTCAGGCTATTAAACACGACATCAACCAAACGACATTAATAACAGCCTATTGCACTTTATCTGTTTATTTATTGTGTATATATGGTCTATGGTATATAGACACACTGAACATTTATCTCCTGTTCTGTATTATGTTTACATATTCTGTTGTGCTGCAACAAGCAAGAATGTCGTTGTCCTATCTGGGACACATGACAATAAACCTCTCTTGACTCTTGTTCTCCCTGTGACCACGTGGGTTTTCTCCGGGTGCTCTGTATTCCTCTCACACTCCAAATGACGTACAGATTTGGAGGCTAATTGTCTTGGTATAATTGTAAATGGTTTCCAGTGTGTGTAGGATAGTGTTAGTGTGCGGGGATCGCTGGTCGGCACGGACTCCGGGGGCTGAAGGGCCTGTTTGTGTACAGTATCTATATAAAGTAAAGCATTGAGGATAAAAGTCAGGGAATAATTTTGCAGCTGTATAAAACTTTTTAGGCCACGGTTGTAGTAACGGGCGCAGTTCTCGTTGCCCCACAACTAGAAGAACTTGGGGGCTTTGGAGAGGGTGTGGAGAGGTTCATCAAAATGTTGCCAGGAAATAGAATTGGAGCAGAGTCTTGAGTGTGCAGGGAATATGGTAAGGAGCTGAGAATGCACTGTTGGTGAGAAGTAACTTGGAGGATGTTTTGTCACCTACCCTTAAGAGCCCGTCCCACCAGCATCCGACTCCATGCGATGAGCGCGATCAAACTAGAAGCGGGGGCCGCGCGGAGGTTGGGTGATCCCCTGTACAGGGCCGTTCCCACCAGCATGCGCCTGCATGCGGCAAGCCCAACTAAACCGGCAGCGAGGGCCGTGCGGAGGTCGGGTGAGTGGCGCAACGCGGCACAAAGTGAGGCGAACTTGGAGCGAAGTCTTAAAGGTAAGTTCGCCAGGACAGGGAGGAGCACACAGAGAGGGGCACAGAGGCACACACACAGAGGACCACGGAGCCACACACATAGAGGGTCACGGAGGCACCTACAGAGAGGTTCACAGAGGCACGACGTCGAGACGGTATGTAATGCGTCGAGGCAACTGCGAGCCGACAAGCCGTTGCCGCGCGGAATTTTTGAACATGGTCAGTTTTTCAGAGCCCCGCACGATGTCGGGACGAACTCCGTACAATTCCACACGGCTCCTGCGATCGAAGTGGGACCGGCCCCGCGACGCCGGACGGCTCAAGCGACCACGCTAGGTCGCGCTCATCGCATAGAGTTGCATGCTGGTGGGACAGGCCCTTTACTGATTGTGGTCTATGGGTCAGGAAGTCAAGGATCCAGTTGCAGAGGAGAATGCAGCTTGAACGATCCAGGCTCAATCCTTTGTTGCTGCTTGTGTGGAGTCTGCATGTTCTCCCCATGACTGCATGCTTCTCATCTGGGTACCGGTTTCCTCCCATGTTCTGAAGATGTATAGGTCTGGAGGTTAATTTGCTGCCCTAGATTTTCCCGTGTGTAGCTGGTTGGTAGAATTTGGGAGGGGGGAATGTGGGGGGGAAATTGAGAGCAATGTTGGGAGAGTAGATTACATGGAAAATTAGTGGGGGAATGGGAGGAAGGAAGTATGCTATTTGGAGAAATAAATTGCACTGAGAATAGTGGGTGTTGGGTGTTAGGTGTTAGGTGTTAGGTGCTTCCCCCTCCCCCCTCCCCGGTGAATGCTATGTACTTAGCTTTTCTGTTTCTCTCCTGAGTGCAGGCCCCATGGCTGGGAGTCAGGAATCAAGGGGTTAAGAGCTCCTGTCGCCGATTGGCCAAGCTGCGTCAGGTGACCGGTGACTCATCGGAAGCTTAAATAGCAGGAGATCCCAGAATTCTCTCTCTTCTTCGTCGACCCTGACTAAGCCAACAGGCTGCTGGTGTGAGCTGCAAGAGGCCTGGCCACATGGCATAGCACTTTGTATATTGTTTCCTATATTTGTAAATTAATGTTGTATTGGGACGGATAAGGGCTGACCTGAGGGTTTTCGTGTATTTTGTTTCAGGGTTATCTCCATTTAGGCAGGATTAGAGATGTTCAACGGTCCATTGCGAGGCTGGCTGGAGCACTGTTATATTTATTTGTTAGTCGATTCTTGTCCCTGACTGTGTTGTTTAAATCAGGTTCGGGTTTTTGTCCTCTTTTAATAAAATTAAAGATGATTTTCTTAAACTTGAACCTGGTTTTTGATCATGTTACGCGGCTCCGAGGTGCCTGCCTTCGGGAGTCGTAACAGTGGGCATGCTTTAAGAATGTTTGTGGTAGTAGGGTCAGACAGAATGGTGGGGGTGGGGGGGAATACCTAAGGAACAGAAACAATAGTTAAGAGGCATCTGGACAGGAATGGGCAGGACGTTCCGGCGGCGGGCCCTGTGGCGGTGTTCCGGCGTTCCGGCGACAGCGGTGGCGGCGGCCCGGTTTCGGAGGCTCGGTCGTGGGCCTGGTGGACGGCAGCATCGGAGGCCTGGATCTCCTCAGCGCAGAGGGAGAATAAGGAGGGAAGAAGACAGAGACTCTAAGACTTTTGCCTTCCACCACAGTGAGGAGGTGTTTGGTGAACTCACTGTGGTGGATGTTAATTTTGTGTTTATTGTGTGGTATTGTTATTTTTATATATGTATGACTGCAGGCACGAAATCTCGTTCAGACCGAAAGGTCTGAATGACAATAAAGGCCATTCATTCATTCATTCATTCATTCATTCATGTGGAAGGATAATAGATGCACGCAAGTGGGATTAGCATAGATAGGTTTGATGGTCAGCATGGAAGCAGCGGACCGAAGGGGCTGCTGCAATTCTGTATCTCTATGACACCCTACACAATACGACTTTGCACTAACAATTAGATTTTCAACGGAATTAATTCAAGGCTCAGACAGGTTGGAAATGAAACAGAGGCAGTCATTAGTAGCGAATTGAAGCACCACAGTTAGCATGGAACCAATTAGCAGTCTTTGTAAAGGTCTGCTCGATAGATCAAACCAGAGAAATTGTGGGAAGCAAAGTTGAAAGGACTGATTGTCACTTGGATGTGGAGGCTGAAACTGTGTGTAATTACAGAGATGAACTTCACATTGACTCTCCTGGTCTTTAAAGCATTTGATCCCAGTTGTCGAACAAAGGTGTCTTGTCTTGAATTTGACATTCTCCTAAACATACTTATTGTTACGCAAGCTTCTTAGGTATCCCCCCCACCCCCACCATTCTGTCTGACCCTACTATCACCCACTCCCCCTCGACCCCATCCCCTCCGCACCATCTGGTTCCATCTGCCCGTCATTCCTCCTTTTATCCTGGTTCCACCTATCGCCAATCAGCCACTGCTTTACTCCTGCCCCGTCTCATTTCTATATTCGGCCAATCTTTCCTCTACATTCTCAGTCCTGATGCAGGGTCCCTCAACGTCATCCATCCCGATTTCTCCATTGGTGCTGCTCAATCTGCTGAGTGATTCCAGTGGTCTATCCTTTGCTCAAGTACCTGCAGATGTAAGTGTACCTACCTCCATTACTTCCTCTGGCAACTTATTTCATATAACCACCACCCTTTGTGTGAAAATGTTGCCCCTCAACTCCTCGTTAATTCTCTCTCTTCACCTTTAACCTTTATAATCATATAACCATATAACAATTACAGCACGGAAACAGGCCTTCTCGGCCCTTCCAGTCCGTGCCAAACATTTATTTTCCCCTAGTCCCATCTACCTGCACTCAGACCATACCCCTCCATTCCCTTCCTGTCCATATACCTATCCACTTTACTTTTAAATGTTAAAATCGATCCTGCCTCCACCACTTCTGCTGGAAGATCATTTCACACAGTCACCACTTCCCTACTCCTATATTCAATACTCTGATTTATAAAGGCCAGCACACCAAAAGCTTTCTTTACCACCCTATCTACATGCGATTCCACCTTCAGGGAACTATGCACAGTTATTCCTAGATCCCTCTGTTCCACAGCATTCCTCAATTCCCTACCATTTACCATGTATGTCCTATTTTGATTTGTCCTGCCAAGATGTAGCACCTCACACTTATCAGCATTAAACTCCATCTGCCATCTTTCAGCCCACTCTTCCAAATGTCCCAAATCTCTCTGTAGACTTTGAATTCTGTAGACTGTTAGACTGCTTAAAATTCGAGCTTGAGCCACAGAATGGTACATGTGTCCGAATGTGCGTGGATTCCTGAAAAATATATTTGTGATTCTAGACTGGTAATCAAGCAGCCTGAGGCTCAATGCATCGAGCCGCACCTGTATCCCAACTGAAGGCCAGGCTCACCCGGAGAGGGAGGGCCGACTGGACCAGCTACTGCTTGCCCCGAGGATCGGGCATTGTAGAGGAGGTGAAAAGAGATGGCGAGGGCGGTGGACGTTGAACAAGGAGATCGGTAAGAAAAAACGGAGGTTATTTCCGCGCCCTCGAGGTTTTTCACTGGATCTCGAAACTTGTGACAATCATAAACCAATACCAAGAATACACAAGAGGGGCAAATGCAGAATCGAGGTTGTAATGTACAAAGGACTATTCACCTACAAGTTCACACATCTTTGGGATGTGGGAGGAAACCGGAGCACCCGAAGGAAACCCACGCAGTCACAGGGAAAACGTGCAAATTCCATACTGACGGCACCTGAGATCAGACTTGAACCTGGGTCTCTAGCACTGTGAGGCAGCTAATACCTTTTTATCAAGGATGCTGTCACTGCCTCCTATCACAATAATGTTACCGGCCACCCCAAACTCCCTCTCCCCTTGGTTATTTTACCGAACACTAATTCTGCTTTAAATTTACATCGCTGTCAATCTTCTGCATTGTGCCACAAAGTCTCTGGGACTTGCACCCTTTTGTAAATTTCAATTCCTGAAATGATTTTGTTCTTTTCATTAAACAGTTATAACCACAGATTCTGGCAAATGGCTCTAAATATTTTAACAGAGTCAGACAGCAGTAAAATCGCCTCGGAGGGGAATGCATCACCTGTAATGATGCAGGCCAGCATGACCACTCACGACACTGCCAGTTGCTGAAGGAGACAGGATGGCATAAGTGACAGGACACTCACGGCAAGGCTCCAATTAAAGTGATTTAACATCGGTCAGTCGACAGCCTTCAGTTTTGTTGCTGTGGGGTTGCCTGTTGTTTTACCAGCAGGACAAGAGATTTGTTATTACTGACGTCCATTCCAGGGCCAATTTCTGTGCTACTGTTTGGACTTTGTTGTGAAAACATCTGGCCCGGCAAAACTACCCTCCGCCCGCCAGCTGTTCCCCGGTGGGCTGCCACCACAATGCTAGAATGAGGGGCTGTGATTTCAAGTGAAGTGCACTTATGAGGGTGTGCTACATCATCAGGCGTGTCCCCTTTCAGATGAGATGTCCCCTTTAATACTGTCTTTCAGATGGAAACACCTTTAAACTATCACAGAGATTGCATAGATTTTGAAGAGCGGTTAATTTTCCCTGTTCTGGTTAAGAACTCTGCTAATATCTGCAAAACAGATCAATGTCTCACGATATACTATTGTAAGTCCCTGTATGGAAATTGCCTGATATACGTCTTTCAGAACATTTCAAATGTTCTCCAAGTTTGGACATCACGAGACTGAGAGAGGTGCTACTGAAATGCATATATTTAATTAATCTCTGTGGTGTTATTTTTCTCCCGATCCCTCTCTACCTCTCTGATATGCAGAGTTAAAAATTGTTTAAAGTAGATAGTACTGTGCATGCATGGATACAGAGCAGGAGACGGCCACTTGCCTCCCACCCCCCCTCCCATGACCTGCTCCACCATTCAATAAGATTATGGCTGACCTCGATTACAACCTCGATTCTGCATTTGCCTCTCCTCATACCATTTCACCACTAATCAACAATCTATGGCTGAGGAATGATCAAAGATTCTCCTTCTGCAACCCCTTGGGAAAAAAAGTATGTCTGAGGCTCATCGCCCTCTGCAAGGAAAAATATTGCTGCATCTCTGCACTAAATGGGAAACATCTTAATTTTATACTCAGAGTTTCAGATTTCCTCACGAGAAAATTCTCCATCAAGACCCTTCAGGATCATATGATTCAATCAAGTTTCAGTCTTCTAAACTCCAGTGGATACAAACCTATCCTGTACAGCCTTTCCTCGCCAGCCGACTCACCCGTTCCTGTAATTTATCCACAGTTATGCAGGCATAGAGTCGAACAGCGGAAAAACAGGCCCATCTGCCCAACTTGTCTATGCTGACTTTTTTGCCTCTCTACACTAATCACATTTGCCCAAAATAAGACAGTATTGTCCTATGCCTGGCCTGGATGGTCACAGTCTTTCTCTAGAGATAGACAAGTCTAAAACTAAAGTACATAGTTTAGTGCAGGGAGGTGGCGCGAGCGAAGCCGCCTCTGCAGTCCGTCTGTCCTTTTTTTATTTTTTGTCCCGTTGAGTGTATAGTTTGTAGTGTTTTTTAAAATTGTTTTTAACTGCGTATGTGTGGGGGGCGGTGGGGGAAACTTTAAAATCTCTTCCCTACACCGGAGACCCGACCTTTTCTCTCCACGGGGCCTAGCACCGTGGAGCGGCCTCCATCCCGGGGGCTCCAGTCGCGGAGCCTGCGGACTTACCATCGCGGAGCTGGCCGGCTTCGGCGCGTGGAGCGCTGTGGTGGCGCACTGCCGCGACCCGACTCCGGGGCTTCAGAGACTCCGGCCGCAGGTCCGGTGGACGGTGACATCGGGAGCTCGCGGGTCCCTGGCGGGAGACCGCTTTTCGGAGCTCCCGCAACCGCAGCATCTCCCACACGAATTGCGGGATTGAAGGTGACCCGGAGCGGGGCCTTACATCGCCCCGCGTGGCCTTAATGGCTGCAGGACTCACCATCGCCCACCGGGGACTCCAACATTAAGACCCGGGCAGGGCCTTACATCGTCCGGCGCGGCCTTAATGGCTGCGGGACTCACCATCGCCCACTGGGGGCTTTGGCTTTGACATCGGGTGAAGAATGGAGAGCAGGGGAGAGATAAGACTTTGCCTTGCATCACAGTGAGGATGAGGTTCACTGTGATGGATGTCTGTGTAAATTGTGTTGGTGTGTGGCTTGGTTCTTTTCTTGGTGTATGGCTGCAGAAACTGAATTTCAATTGAACTTCATTTGAGGTTCACATGACAATAAACAGCATTGTATTGTACTTAAGGCGAGAGTGGAAAGGGTTTAAGGGGATCTGTGGGACAGGTTTTTCACACTAAGGTTAACATGTCAATTGAATCAGCTGCCAAAGGAAGTGACAATGCTGAAAAGACATTTGGACGGGTAGATGGATAGGAAAGGTTTGGAGGGATATGGGCCAAATGCAGGCAAATGGGACCAGCTCAGTTAAGGGCCTGTCCCACCAGCGTGCGACTGCATGCGTCTAGCGCGACCAAACATGGTCGCTTGAGCCGTACGGCCTCGCGGGGCCGGTCCCAATTCGAACTGCGGAGCCGTATGGAGTTGTGCGGGGCTGGTCCCGACATCAGACTCACCAATCAGCTGGGCAGGAGGCGGGCCGACTGAATTTGGATGTCGGGCGGTGACGTCATCACGCAACGGCACGCCGGGCAGTGACATCATCGCGCAACGCCACGTGCTAGGCGTACGGCGTCTAGATGCTGCGTACGACGTCCAGACGCTACGTACGGCCTCAATGCAGCTGCGGGCCTGTCAGCCGTCGCCGCGTGGGATTTTGAACAGTGTCAGTTTTACGGAGCCCCGCGCGATGTCGGGACCAGCCCCGCACAACTCCATACGGCTCCGGCGGTCGAAGTGGGACCGGCCCCACGAGACCGTATGATTCAAGCGACCATGTTAGGTCGCGCTCACCGCATGCAGCCGCATGCTGGTGGGACAAGCCCTTAAGGCACGTTGGTCGGCATGTACGGTTGGGCAGACGGGCCTGTTTCTGTGCTGCGTGGCTTTGTGACTCTATTTAAGTGTCTAACAGTCACTTGAAAACAGCAACTGTAGCTGATTCCCCCACCTCCCTGGCAGCGCATTCCAGTCAGCCACTCCCTTCACATTATTTCCTCTTATTTTAAACCTGTGCTGACTTGTTTCAGATACTCTTCCCATGAGATGAGATTCTTTACATTAGAGATACAGTGTGGAAACAGGCCCTTCGGTCCACTGAGTCTGTGCTGACCGGTGATCACTAGCACGATCCTACACATGAGGGACAACTTACAGAAGCCAATTAACCTACAGACCTGTACATCGTTGGAGGTTGGGAGGAAATTGGGGCATCCAGAAAAAGGAGAATGTACAAACTCTGTACAGACCGCACCCGTAGTCAGACTAGAACCCGGGACTCTGCTGCTACAAGGCAGCAACTCTACTGCTGCGCCATGGTGCCATCCTGTTTATGCCACGTCTATGCATCAGGTCACCCCTCAGCCTCCTTTGCTCCATGGGCCGTTAATACAATCCCCAACAAGCTGATCATCCCCTTCTTATTTCTAAGCTCAACCGAGCCTCACCTGTAGATCCCTCAGTAATTTAATCTCTGACAGCTGATGTGATGCCCTCCTAAATCAAAAAAACTTAAGGGGCTGTCCCACGGCGAGTTTAGAAGAGTTTGCCCTCGACTCAAACTCTCAGCAAGGTCGACACGTGGTCCTAGGAGGTCCTATGAGGTCACTGGAACTCCCCTTCATGCTCGAGGGAAGGTCGCGGAAAATCTTTCAGTGTGTTGGAAATTTTTCCGTGATTAAAAATTGGTCAACATGGTTCTTTTGAACTGATAGTGCAGTGGAGTGGGGTTGCTATATAGTTACAGGCGGTCGAGAGCAGTCTCCTTCGCTCACCGGGCATTTTAATTGGCTCATTTTAGTTTTCAGGACCCAGGAAAACCAACTGGTATGTTAAATGCCCGCTAAACTTCATTAAAAGTTGTCTGACTATTTAAAGTGTCTCCACTCCTTCTCTCCCCGTGTTTGTGTGTGTGTGTGTGTGGTCAGTCGATCGATCCAGCTTGCAGTTTCATCGCTGTCGGTCGATCCAGCTCGAGGTTTACCAGGGGAGAGCCCTCGAGCTTGAAGGTCGAAGACACTCTTCTGAAGTTGCGGATTAGGTGGCCGCCGTGGGACAGGCCTTTTACCCTTCTTTCTTGTCATTAATTAGTTCCTTTGACTTGCTGACATGAGAGAGGGAAGTCATTGGCTTAACACCATGTTACTAAACCCTCTCTCTCCTTCCTGTAGTCCATTTTAGCATTCTTTTGAGATCCGCCCCACTGCAGGGATGTCATCTGTATAATTGGAAATGGGAGCAGAGTAGAATTTGGCCGCACAACTGCCAGTGTCCAGGGAGTATAATTAGGGGCTGGGAACACATCTTGCTAAGAAGTGGTGTTGAGAATTATCATGATGGATGTTTTGTCGGCTATCCTCACTGATTGTGGTCCATGTCAGGAAGTCAAGGATCCAGAGGCAGTAAGGGTGCTGACTCCTCTAGCCAATCTAGTTTTACCCTCTCTAGTAGCACCAGCAAATCTGTCCACCAGGATATTGGTCCCCCTCCAGTTCAGATGCAACCCATCCTCTTACACAAGTCAATTCTGCCCCGGAAGAGATCCCAGTAGACCAAAAATCTGATTCCTTCTCTCCTGCACCAATTCCTCAGCCATATATTTATTTTGTTTCTTCCTATATCTGCTCTTACTACCACACGGCACGGGGTGTAATCCCAAGATTATTATCCTCAAGATCAAATGTTTAAACCTTCTGCCTAATTCCCCATATTCACTCCACAAGACTTCATCCCATTTCCTTACCATCGTCAATGACCACTGGCTGCTCACTCTACCCCTTGAGAATGTTTTGCAGCCATTCGAGACATCCTGGTCCTTAGCACCAGGGAGGCAACGTACCATCCTGGAGTCACATTTGTGGTCACGGAACCCCCTGCCTTCTCTCCCTAACTATTGAGTCTCCAAACACTCTAGCCCTGTTTGACTTCACCATTCCCTGCTGTGGGTCATAGCCAGTCTTGGTGCTGCTGCTTTCTTTTGAATGGTTAAACACAAGAACAATACGTAAAATGAAGTTGGCGGAGTCACAGGCGGCTGGAGTAAAGTTTCCCTCCCTCCTAACTCTCAGTCTGAAGAAGGGTCTCGACTCAAAACGTCACCTATTCCATTTCTCCAGAAATGCTGCCTGACCCGCTGAGATACCCCAGCATTTTGTGCCATTTTTTGGTGTAAGCCAGCATCTGCAGTCCCTTCCTGCACATGTGAAGCAGCATGCTTGTTGCCAAGGGGAATGCCGCAGCTGATCCCTGCACTCTGTCTATTTCATTTCGGAGTCACGTGAGTGACTTCGTGAAGAGCCCGCCGGCACGCATGCGCGACATATCGTCGCATCGCATTGCTGCCGACGGCTGGTCGGGAGCGCGGCTCCTGACCAGCCCTTCAGAGGGCCGACTCAGGTAAGGCTAAGCCCCCTAGAGTTGGTGTTTCCTGTTGGGGGGGGGGGGAGCAGTGTGTTCTCTCCCTACAGGAACGTGGATTTGGAGTCGCCGCCACTTATCCCGGAGCCCGCCTCAGCGGCTCACCTGCGAGTCGGGCCGGGAAACAGGCGTGGTAGTCGGGGAGCCCTGTTGGTACAGGGCCCGACCCGCCGATACACCGGAGCTCCAGTGTGAGTTGGTGTTTTGTTGTGGCGGGTGTATATTATGTTCTCTCCCTGCAGGTACGTGGGGAAACAGACGTGGATGTCGGGGAGCCCTGTTGTTACCGGGCCCGACCCGCTGCTATGCAGGAGCTCCACTGCCGATTCAAGGAGCAGGTGCTCCAGTGTTTATTTGAGGAGCAGGAGCTCCAGTGCTGGTTCAGGAGCAGGAGCTCCAGTGCTGGATTAAGGAGCAGGAGCTCCAGTGCTGATTCGAGGAGCAGGAGCTCCAGTGCTGATTCAAGGAGCAGGAGATCCAGTGCTGGTTCCAGGAGCAGGAGCTCCAGTGCTGATTCAAGGAGCAGGAGCTCCTGTGCTGATTCGAGGAGCAGCAGCTCCAATGCTGATTCCAGGAGCCGAGAACGGGGTGCCTCTCGAAAGGGGGGACCCTGCCACAAGTTCGCCATTGGCGACCACGGGGAAGGGGTCGTGCTGCGGCCCGACCCCCCTCCGCTAGCCCTTCGTTGAAGGGCAGGGGAGGAGCCCGTAAGCCTAAACCCGGTTCGGGCCAAGGCTCCACCAGCCGCCATGGTGCGGTCTGGTGCAACGGCGGGACCTGGGTCTGTGAGATCTGCTATCCAACTCCCAAACCCCGCCGCTGGGACGGGGGGCTTGGGTACGGTCCCGCCTCGGTCGCCGAGTCCCCTGTCGATGGGGGGGACGAGACCGTGCGTCGGCAAGGTCCACGATGTGGACAGCCGGCAAGCCCGCGCGGGCGTCGCTCCATGCTTCTGCTGGAGTCGACCCCAAGCCGTCAGGGCCCTTTGTGGCAACGGCTTCTGCTCCCGTTAAACGGAGACGGTTGAACACCTTTCCCGCGCGGGAATCGCGCGGTTCGCTGCGGCGGCCGATAGCGACAACTTCCGGCACCGAGATCACTTCTCAGAGGTGCGGGCCGATGAAAGGAGCCCCGGCAATCTTTCTGAGCCGGAGGTCTCCGACCACCCCAGTGTTCAGGGTGAAGGGCGTATGGCCGCATGACGCGGCTACTGGAGAGGAGCCATCCAGCTCCAGTAGGCACAGGGAGGTTAACCGCCGTCAGCAGAAGTTGAGAACCGTCAGCAGACACTAAGCCCAGCGAACTGCTCCTCCCTTCAACGAGCCCATACGCCACGGTCGCCGAGTCCCCCATGCATGGGAGGACGAGACTATGCGTCGGCTAGGTCCATGATATGGGCAGCCGGCAAGCCCGCGCGGGCGTCGGATCTCCATGCTAAGTCAGGTGCCGACTTCCCATCGCATTTGCCCTCCGAGGCAGCGAGACCAAGCTCCGCCGAGGAGGCGTTTGAGAGTACCTCCCGCGCGGGAATCGCTCAGCTTCGCTGCAGCGGCTACCGGCGACAACTTTCCGGCACCAGGTTCACCTCGATGAGGTGTGGGCCAATGGACGAAGCCCCAGCAGTTCAGCAGAACATGAGGACTTCGGCCGCCCGAGTTTTAGCTCAAGGGGCGTATTGGCCAGGATGGAGCGGATATTGGAGCCCCTCCTGCAGCAGAATCAACAAAATTCGGGGAAGACTTCTCCAAGAGGGAAGGATATTCGGGGTCCTCCATCCCAGCATATGCCTCAACGGAAGTTTACGCTGTCTGCCGTTGAGCAGGCAGCAGGCACGGCTGAAAATTTTCGTCGGAACAAAAGGCGTGATAGAGAAAACTATTCACGAGCCCATTGAATTCGTCTCCCATATTTTTACTAGGCCAAAAAAGGATGGAGGTTGTCGGGTGATTATTGACTTGACCAGTTGAATACCTTTGTAACATATACACATTTTAAAATGGACACCTTTTGAGACAGCCAAATCACTGCTTTCACATGGTTGCTTTATGGCATGTATTGATTTGAAAGATGCATGCTATTCAGTGTCCATCCGGAAACATCACCGGAAATTTTTGAAATTTGTCTGGATGGATCAGCTCTGGCAATATCGGGCCTTACCAAATGGGCTTACTACCGCCCTAGGCTTTACTAAATTACTCAAACCTATTATGGCCAAATTACGTATACAACATCATATTGTAATGGCTTATTTAGATGATATTCTGCTTATTGGCAACACTCTGGAAGCGCTGTTTCAGCAACTGTTACTATATTTCAGCAGCTGGGGTTTATAGTCCATCCAGAAAAATCGAAGTTTCACCCATCCCAGGTTATGGATTATTTGGGTTTCACGGTGGACTCTATTCTAATGAGGGCCAACATTCCATTTCACAAGGTGGAGGATGTTTCCCTTGCATGTCAGGATCTCGCATCCGCCAGTATACCATCTATTCGGCCTACAGCTAAGATGATTGGGAAAATCGTAGCTTTATTTCCGGCAGCCCGGTTTGGACCTTTGCATTATCAAAATCTGCGAAGGGCCACGATTGCTGCGTTAAAAAAAAAAAAAAAAAAAAAAGAACGCTGGTCATTTTGACAGACCTATGGGGCTGCCTTCCGATGCTAAGGTTGAGCTACAATGGTGGGTGTCCAATATTGGCAAGGCATTCAAACCCATTGTTGTGCCCAATCCGGTGGTATATTTGCAAAACTGACGCAAGCTTGGGGAACTGCGGACAGCTCTTCTAGTTGTGGAGGCAGGTGGGATCCCCTTGAAGCTAGCATCTTGCTAATACAAGGGATTAACTATTTGAAGCTGCTTGCAGCATTTCACCGACTGCGGGCATATTGTGCTAATCTTAGTGGTACTCATGTCCGTCTCCAAATAGACAACACTACAGCGGTGGCATATTTAAACCATATGGGCGGTACCAGGTCAGTCTCTTGTGACAAATTGGCTAATACTATTTGGTGCTGGTGTATTGATCGAGATATTTGGATTTCAGCTACCTATTTGCCAGGTAGGCTTAATACTGTGGCAGACACCAGGTCACGCAAATTCAATGATAGTTTGAGTGGATGCTGCATCCTCCAATATTTGCCCAAATTACAGCCAAATTTGGCCAACCGGATATCGACCTTTTTGCGTCCCGGTTGAACCATCAGGTACCGACATATGTTTCATGGGAACCAGACCCTGGGGCATTAGCGATTGATGCATTCTCGCTAGACTGGGGGAAGTGGTTTTTCTATGCATTCCCCCCGTTTTGCCTCATCAGTCGGGTATTACAAAAAATCAGGATGGATTCTGCCAGAGGCATTCTTGTCATACCCGACTGGCCTACACAGCCTTGGTATCCGGTGGTCTCTGACATGATTAGTCAACCTTCGGTCCCTCTAGAGGGTTGCCCACATTTGGTTTCTCACCCTGTCTCAGGGGAGTTACACCCCTGCCATGCCTATCTAAAATTACTGGCTTGCAGGTTCTGACCAGGCCATGGATGCAGTATGGCCTTACCACCCGGACCATGAACACCATTGGAGCATCATGTCGAGAGTCAACCAGGCGGAGATATCTCTCCCACATCACCAAGTGGGAAGCCTACTGCAGTCGCTCTCACATCACCTGTGATGATGTCTCCATAGCCGACGTCCTGGAATTCCTCGCGGGGTTGCACCATGATGAGCACTTGAGTTATACTGCCATCAACAGCGCCAGGAGTGCGCTATCATTCTACCTCAACATCAAGGTAGGATCGAACAGGCTAGTGTCCAGGCTTATGCGGGGAATATTCAATCTGAATTCGCCTACACCACGCTACAACATCACCTGGGATGTCAGGGATGTACTTGCCCTGCTCAGGTCGTGGTCACCCATGGAAGGGTTACAGCTGGACCAACTCACTATGAAATTGGTGATGTTACTAGCGCTGACTTCAGCACAGCGGGTTCAGACGCTCCACAAACTATGTATTGACAGGATGACGTCGACCCCAGGAGAAGTAGTCTTTTTCATCGATGAGCTACTTAAGCAGCATAGACCTGGGTACACAGGGCTGCAGCTGAAGTTCCCGGCATACCCTGCAGATGCTCGGCTATGTTTAGCCACTCACATCCGTTACTACATCAAGGTGAGGAGGAGCATCAGAGGAATGGAGTTGTACCTGCTTGTCACTCACAAAAGACCTCACCATCGAGTGACAGTCCAGACGATATCCAGTTGGCTCCGGATCGTCCTGAATAAGGCAGGTATTGACACTAATGTGTTTACATCCCACTCCACCAGGGCTGCATCTACGTCGGCGGCGAGAGTCATGGAGGTACCCATGGACCATATCCTCGCCACAGCAGGATGGGCGAATGAAGCTGTGTTCCAGCGATTCTATAATAAGCCTGTTGCTGCTCCCCTTCAGTTCGCAGAGGCCGTGCTGAACGCCGGGTGTGAACGTGGGGATGTCCCTGATTAAAAGGGTGTTATTTGTTGTGTTATTAACAAATCTTCTTTTTGTTTCAGTATAACCTCGTTTGGTCAACTTGTTTACTCCAATCCATCCTTGCTAGTGGTGTGTCCGCATGGACGTTGTCCAGGGCGTGTAATCACAGAAGCTTTGAAGTCTTCACGAAGTCACTCACGTGACTCCGAAATGAAATAGTAAGATTGAACGAGAACTTACCAAGTTTGAAGGTTGATCTTTATTTCATGAGGAGTTGCGGTGAGGGATTTCGTGCCCTCCGCTCCCAACCCTCGATCATCTTCAGCTGGTAATCAGAGTCTCTTTAAATCTTACTATGCCAAGTCATTTCTGTTGTTGTTTCTGTGATTCCACACCGCTGCTTTGAAGAATGTCGCGCATGCGTGCCGGCGGGCTCTTCACGAAATCCCTCACCGCAACTCCTCATGAAATAAAGATCAACCTTCAAACTTGGCACGTTCTCGTTCAATCTTACTATTCCCTATTACTTTCCTGTTGGTCACACCACTACATATTGTCTCCATCTTAGGTCTGACCACCTGGCTAAACCTCCTTTCTTTGATGTTCTAGTTTCTTCATGCAGTCACTCAGGAGCTGCAGCTGGAAACAGTTCTCACACTGCGCAATGGCTCTGCCATGGCTCTTCACCATCATGAAGCTTTGAGAGACTCATGCCCCACATTAGCACCAGCCTTCCAGAAAGCCTTGATCCACTGTAATTTGCCTACAGGGCCTGTCCTACAAGCATGCAACTCTATGCGATTAGCGCGACCTAACGTGGTCGCTTGAGCCGTCCGGCGTCCCACTTCGATCGCCGGAGCCGTGTGGAATTGTGCGGAGTTTGTCCCGACATCGCGTGGGGCTCCGAAAAACTGATTTTCAAAGATTCCGCGCGGCAACGGCTTGTCAGCTCGCAGTCGCCTCGACGCATTACACACCGCCCCGACATCGTGCCTCCGTGAACCTATCTGTAAGTGCCTCCGTGACCTTCTATGTGTGTGGCTCCGTGGCCCTCTGTGTGTGTGCCTCTGTGCCCCTCTCTGTGTGCCCCTCTCTGTCCTGGTGAACTTACCTTTAAGACTTTGCTCCAAGTTCGCCTCACTTTGCGCCGAGTTGCGCCACTCACCCGACCTCCGCGCGGCCCCTGCTGCCGGTTTGGTCGCACTTGCCGCATGCAGGCGCATGCTGGTGGGAACGGCCCCGTACAGGGGATCACCCGACCTCCGCGCGGCCCCCGCTTCTAGTTTGATCGCGTTCATCGCATGGAGTTGCATGCTTGTAGGACAGGCCCTTAATGCTGCAACAGATCCACAGCAGACACTATCTCCCTGGCCCATGACTCATCCCTGGAACACTTTGACAGGTGTAGATAGGGCACTGACAAAGTTCCATGTATTCTATGTGGCCCCAATGGTCCCTCTGTTGCTGGTGGCCCCTCTCGTGCCAAGAAGTCTATATCAGAACTCATAGCAAGAATGGTAGAGGGCAAAGCTTGCTTGCTACCTTTGGAATCATCCTGTCTTCTCTCTCATCTGCTGATTGAGAAATGCCCTCAATGAAGGCTTCAATTTAAAAAGAGATGTATGCTGATATTTAGCTGCTATTTGAACAAACATGATCAGAATCACTCACTTGTGATTCATTGGAACAAACGCTTGAAACATGTCAGAAAGCCCCGCTGAATCGGATGAGATGCAAATTGTGACCTATAACTAAATATCAATGCCCGGCCTGTCAAGGAGATAATCACCACATGAAGTGTATTTAACACTTCTTGACCATCAACGCGCACACACACAACACAACAAAACAAAGCCACAGTTAATTAACAGCAGTTCTGTGCGGACTGTAAGAAGTTGAGATGTATTGTTTTATCAAAGTTTAATTCTTTTGTTTTGGTCAATCATTCTGGCCTGATCCGAAGGTTGCTGGGTGCCCTCTGACCTCGACACAAGAGGGACTGCCGATTACAAAGAGGGGCCACTGGGACCACAATGAACGTTGTCAGCGCTCTTTACAATACAATTCAATTTATTTGCTGTCATTTGAACCTCATTGAGAAATTTAGTTTCTGCAGTCATACAAACAAGAAAGGAACCAAGACACAACACAATTTACACAAACATCCATCACAGTGAATCTCCTCCTCACTGTGATGGAACGCAAAGTCGTATCTCTCCCATGCACTCCCTGGCAAAGTCACAGCCCCCGGCGGGCGATGGTAAATAAGTCCCGTGGCCATTGAGGCCGCGCCGGGCGATGCAAGGCCGCATTCCGGGTCTTGATGTTGGAGCCCCCGGCGGGCGCTAGCAAGTCCCACGGCCATTAAAGCCGCGCTGGTCGATGTAAGGCCCCGCTCCGGGTCATTCTCAACCCCGCAACTCGGGCGGGAGAAGTAGCCGCCGCGGGAGCTCCAAAAAGCGGTCTCCCACCAGGGACCCGCGAGCTCCCGGTGTTACCGTCCACCGTCCTGCAGCTGGAGCCTCCGAATCTCCGGGGTCGGGCAGCAGCAGCGCCACCACAGCTCCTCCCATTCCGAACTCAGCCTGCCCCACGACGGTGAGTAGCCCGCAGCTCCACGACTGGAGCCCCAGGTCCGGTTGGAGGCCGCTCCATGGTGCCAGGCCGCAACGACAACGAAGACTTGACAGAGAAAAGGTTCTGTCCTCCGTACAGGGAAGAGATTTAAAAAGTTTCCCCACACCACCTCCCACCCCCCACCCCCCACACATACCCAGTTAAAAAAACACTATAAACTACGCTCAACGGGACAAAGAAAATTAAAAAAGACGGACGGACTGCGATGTGGGTCGCTCCGCCCACCCAGTTTACATACTCTTTGCATACTTTGTGTAAAATAAAGAATTTCACTGTGACACCTCACATGTGATAATGAAGTATCAATTAATCACCACATGGGGTCAAGCAGGGCATGACATTTCAACCCAGTTGGGGGCATTCCCTATTGTAGAAGTTCTACTCCCTCCTGTCCAGCGCTGAGTTAGTTTAGTTTAGTGATACAGCGCGGAAACAGGCCCTTTGGCCCACCGAGTCCGCACCCACCAGCGATCCCCGAATATTAACACTACCCTACACACACTAGGGACAATTGACATTTATACCAAGCCAATAAACTTACAAACCTGTACGTCTTTGGAGTGTGGGAGGAAACTGAAAATCTCGGAGAAAACCCACGCGGTCTCGGGGAGAACGTACAAACTCTATACAGGCAGCACCCATAGTCGGGATTGAACCCACGTCTCTGCCACTGTAAGCGCTGTAAAGCAGTAACCCTACTGCTGCACTGCCCAAGATCTGGATCCCTGGGTTACCTCCAAGCTATAATTCTTGAACCTGATTGTAATGACACTCCAGACTGGTGATGGATTGGCAGGGTCATTCTATGCCCCGGGATGGATAAAATATCCTTTGTTGCCTATTTACCTGTCTAGTACCACGGCAGCTAGTGCTCCTGGCGCACGGCCACGTGTGACCCAGCTTTAATCCTGACTCTGCTGGTGTTGAGGTTGCAGGTTCCTTCTAATGCTTCTCAATGTTTCTCCTAACTGAGATGTTCATTTGTGATGCAAGTTATTGCCAGTGAATGGGACTTGTAGGAAAACTGGGGTCAATCAATGGGCATGTGAAAAAGAATTGGGTAAACAGACTTATGAGGGGGACTTGGACAACTGGATTTCTATGAAATCGAACACAAACCTGGTGGGTCGAACGGCCTCCTGTTATGTTGTGAGGAATTGTTACTGGTAACTCTTAACTTTCAAGATCTCAATTTCAATTTCAGTGCAGATGGAAACATCAAAAGATTTATATAAATAAAATAATATAATCTACATGCATATGAGTATTAAAGAACATATACATCATAGAAACATAGAAACATAGAAATTAGGTGCAGGAGTAGGCCATTCGGCCCTTCGAGCCAGCACCGCCATTCAATATGATCATGGCTGATCATCCAACTCAGTATCCCGTACCTGCCTTCTCTCCATACCCTCTGATCCCCTTAGCCACAAGGGCCACATCTAACTCCCTCTTAAATATAGCAGGGACAAAGACATAAATATCTCTATTTTTTTTCTTGGATCTTTGGTTTTTAAAAAATCTTGCTTGCGAGACTTGAGCCAACACTGGCTGGAACTTTGAGCTGAGGTGACTCCTCCGAGGAGATGGAAAGATAGATTGAAGTCAGGATGCTGTGAGGAAATTGATAATTAATTGATGTTTCTGCTGGATGTTACCCAAGCTGAGTTGAGGCACAGCTTCCTGGTTTTAAATGAATTGCCCATTATTCAGGAAATGGCAGGGAGCCCGAGAAGGATTTTATTATTAAATAACTGCAACAGTCTTGTCATCGGACATCAGCACTCCAAAGGTCAGTTATGCACAGCACTGCCACTGCTTCCTTTACCTCCTCCTCTCTCCCCTCAGGAAAACAAGGCATTTATGTTACAACAAGGAGTCCATTCCTGTCAAGTGGTTAACGCCTAAATTGCCAGCATTTCCTGGAGCACTTACCCCTCTGCCAACGAATCCCGACAATTCTCAGCTCATGATAAATCTTTGATTTATTAGATATGTTACTCAAACAAAGTAAGTATTTAATACAAACTGCAGTTTCACCTGGATTGCAATATCAAATAATAGTAAAGGTTCGGAGTTTGGTGAACAAAGGAATTCAGTGAAACAGAGGGATTAAACAGTCTGAAGAAGGGTTTCGGCCCGAAACGTCGCCTATCTCCTTCGCTCCTTAGATGCTGCTGCACCCGCTGAGTTTCTCCAGCCTTTTGTGTACCCTCGATTTTCCAGCATCTGCAGTTCCTTCTTTAACAGAAGGATTAAACAGTTGGATTAAAAGTAAATCTTTAAAATTTAAGCAATTAACAATTATATCATCACCAAAAGCTTGTTGCTTAACCAAGAGGCCACCCAAAAGAGATTTGCTTGTCTAATTCCTGTAATGAGAGGGTTAATGTAGTTTATTTTATTGGAACATGTACTGAGGTACTTTTTTAATTGTGTGCTATCCTGTCAGCGGAAAGGGGATACATGATTACAATCAAGCCATGCACAGTGTACAGATGTACAGGATAACGGGAATATTGTTTAGTGCAAGACAAAAGTCCAGTAAATCCAATTAAAGATAGTCTGAGGGTCTCCAATGAGATAGATTTCAGTTTAGCGGACAGGCCTGCCGTTGCCACCCTGGCTCGCAAAATGCATCTGCAAGCCTTTCTTCACCAATTGCCGTATCATCCGTTTGATGCAGCTGTTGTTTCGGCTCACGTTGTAGCCACTGGAAGCATTTTCTTCAGGCCGCCACTACGACAGGACGCATTCGGTAGCAGTTGGGCTCTCTCCCCTTTTACCAGCAGCCACTTATTCCTGTTGGTCACCACTTTGTCCACTGCTATGTCGGTGGATGAGGAGGCGGCGATAAAGGAGGGGAACGGCGGAGTGGACAAAGCAACGGGAGAAGGTAGGAGAAGCGGCGGTGGAGCTGTGAGCGGACAAAGTGGCGCCAGCAGGAAGAAGCGGCAGCTAGTGGGAGGGGAGGGAGCCCCACGGTGACAATCTCATTCATCGTTCACACCGACCATTAAATACCCACCTGTACAAAGGAGATACAAGTGAATGCAGATGTTGGAATCTTAAGCAAAAAAGCAAACTACTGAGGAACATAATGGGTCTGGCAGCATCTATAGACGGAAATAGACAGTCCATGTTTTGGATCTGCAAAAGACGCCCAACACAAGAAGTCACCTACACTGTCCATTTCTTTTCACAGGTGTCGCCTGTCCTGCTGAGTTCCTCAAGCACTGTATTTTTACCTATCTATACTAATTCTATTGATCAGCATTTGGTCTGTAGCCTTCTATGCCTTTACAATTTGTGCTCCCGTGCATAATTCTTATATGTTGAGAGAGTCTCTGCCTCCACCGCCCTTCCTTGTATTCACTGGAATTTAGAAGGATGAGAGGGGATCTGATAGAAACATAACATTCTTAAAGGATTGGACAGGCTAGATGCAAGAAAAATGTTCCCGATGTTGGGGGAAGTCCAGAACGAGGGGGCCACAATTTAAGAATAAGGGGTAGACCACTTAGGACTGAGATGAGGAAAAAACGTTTTCATCCGGAGAAGTTGTGAATCTGTGGAATTCTCTGCCACAGAAGGCTGTGGAGGCCAATTCACTGAATGTTTTCAAGAGAGAGTTAGATTTCACTCTTAGGGCTAAAGGAATCAAGGGGTATGGGGGAAAAGAAGGAACAGGGTGCTGATTTTGGATGATCAGACATGATCACATTGAATGGCAGTGCTGGCTCGAAGGGCCGAATGGCCTTCTCCTGCACCTACTTTCTATGTCTCGATGTATATGTTTCCACCACCCGCTCAGGCATTGCATTCCAGGTACAAACCACCCTCTGGGGGAATAGATACTCCCTCAGATCCCTCTAAATCCCTTACTCCTTTGTTCAAGGCCATGCCCTCGGGAGTTTGAATCATCTGTTATAGAAAGCCATCCTCAAGGTACGAGCTGTTTGTGTTCTTGGCCCTGTGAGTTCTGTCCCAGAGCTCTGGCAATTTCCTGCACATCCAGGTCCGAGACACACTGAATGACGAGTCAGTCTGTGTGCCGGTCTTTGTATTGTAATTAGATCTGTTCTACAGTAAGTGGAGTCAAATAATGAGCCAGGTCCAATAATTGCTCCAGCTGCATCCATCTTATTCCAAGTTACTCCCCATTGACACTGTGCAGACCTCACAGATATATATCTCTGTGGACATTAGCCTCGCTATCCTGCTCCCAATCTTTCCTATCAGTGGGGGCACATCACGTTGGAATATCTGGGCATACTGAGAACTGTGCCTCATCCTTGTAATTCCAGTTGGATCTTATGTTTCCCAGCGAGAACGTGTTGGAATGCACAATCCTAGCAGGGAAATCTTCCATTTACTGTGGGATGGAAGCATCAATATGTCTTTCACTATCCCACTCAGACAGCACCTCACTAACAGCTCGCCCAGAGCCATTTACCCCTCACAGACAACTCTCCTTCACCCCGAGGTGGACTCTACCCCTCACTCAGGCCCAATATTCCTTCTCACGTAAATCCCCAACTTGAACACGCTGGCCAACTTGCACAAGCCGAGCAACATACCCCAATTGCACTAGTCCCATCTGCCTCGATTTGGCCCATGTCCTTCTAAACCTGTTAAAGAGGGAACTGCAGATGCTGGAGAATCGAGGGTTACACAAAAGGCTGGAGAAACTCAGCGGGTGCAGCAGCATCTAAGGAGCGAAGGAGATAGGCGACGTTTCGGGTCGAGACCCTTCTTCAGTCCTTCTAAACCTATCGTATCCACGTGCTGGTCCAAATGTTTTTAAACATTGTTATTGTACCCGCCTCAAGTACTTCCTCCGGCAGCTTGTTCCATACACCTACCACCCTTTTCCCACTCACTGTTTTTTAGGGTGGGAAACATTCAAATTCAAGTTAAATGTTATTGTCACATGTGCCAGTTAAGGTGCAGTGATATTAGTGTCTGAATGAGGGACAGATTGGATCCGTGAGCATTGGAACTGATTGAGGGTGAGTCAGGGGGTCTGTGAGGGATGGTTAGGGACTGACTGCGGGAGGGTCAGGGACTGAGTGGGGGAGATAGAGGGTGTAAGTAAAAATGGATTATTGGGTCTGAGGGAGGGGTAACATCTGCCTCCACATGAGGGATGGGGAGGGTCTCATTGATGAGTAGTTTGGCTGTGATGTCTCTGAGCGAAGTGGTCGCCATCAAAAGACATTGATCCCTCCATCCCACTGTGGGTGGGACTTTCCCTGCTGGGATTGTGCCTACCAGTTGATCGGCACCAGGAAGTTCGCAACTCCAGAAGCGGCATTCCCTGGGACTCAGAAGCCCCAACTGGAATTACAATAACTGGCTCGCATGATGCCGACACATCCCAACGAGCAGTGCACCTACTGAGAGGAAGCATTGGGAGCAGGGCAGCAAGCGTTATTTCCGCAGAGATGGGGGTGGTTGAGACACAGGTGGGGGAGCAGCAGTAGAGTTGCTGTGCCAAGGACACATATGTAGAACATGCCCTTAAAGGGCCTGTCCCACTTACGTGTCCTTGGCACGTAAATTACGCGACCTCGTGGCCGCTTTGAGCCGAGACGGTCAAGCGAAGGTCGGGTGCGATTACATGCGTACGTACAGCCGTCTGAAGTGCATGAGGTCATTTGAAGATGGACACAAAGCTGGAGTAACTCAGCGGGACCGGCAGCATCTCTGAAGAGAAGGAATGGGTGACGTTTTGTGTCGAGACTCTCCTTCAGTCTTGACCCGAAAAGTCACCCGTTGATTCTCTCCAGAGATGCTGCCGGTCCCGCTGAGTTACTCCAGCATTTTGTGTCTATCTTCAATTTTCTTGGCCCCGCTCTGGGAGTAGGAGTGGGATGTGTCGGCATCATGAGAGTCAGTTATTGTAATTCCAGTGGAGCTTCTGAGTCCCAGGGAATGCCGCTTCTGGAGTAGGAGTGGGTGCAGATCCGGACCGCAACGGCCGTGAGCCCCAGGCCGAGTTTGGCGATCGTTTGCCCGCTCCTGCTGCTGTTGCAGGTGAGACGTTGCGTCGCGCCAGGGTCTTGGGCCTGTCCCACTTTGGCCGTCAGTTCCGTGACAGGCTGTTGGCGCGCAAAGATTTTGTTCTCTGCAAGAATTTCGGAGCCCCGTGCGATGTCGGGACCAGTCACGCACAACTCCATACTCCTCCGCGCTTCTAAGTGGGACCGGCCTCGCGCGACCATACGGTGCCCGTACGCCTGGGACAAGCCCTTTACAGCATGTTCGATCCGGACTGTGGGTGCTGTCTGTACGGGATTTGGCCATTCTCCCTGCGACCATGTGCGTCTTCTCTGGGTGCTGCGGTTTCCTCCCACTGTAGGTAAATTGTTTTTGTAAATTGTTTCTAGTGTAGGATAGAACACTCGTGTACCAGGCTCGTTGGGCCAAAAGGCCCGTTTCCATGCTCTACCTCCAAAACTAAAACTAAAAACAACTAAAAAGATATCTCCCAACGCAAGATCTGTGATGCCCTGCACTGTGTTTGTGTTGAGTAACTTAGATTGAGATAAATGAGGCTGGAGCAGTGATTGGATCTGACTCATTATTTGATCCAGATGTTGTAGGAGAGATTTAATTACAATACCAAGCCCGGCACACAGACTCCCATTCCTCCTCACTCAGCGTGTCTCAAGCCAAGATGTCCAGAAAACTACCAGAGCTGTGGAACAGGATTCACGGGGCTCTGAACACAAACAGCCTGAAGCTTCAGGTTGATGGCTTTCATCTTGTCCTTCCTCCATGTAACTTCTCATTCTACCCAACATTTATGGGCAAGACAGTGACGGCACTGGAGAGGGTGCTGGGTAGATTCACATGGATGTGGCCTGGGATAGAGAGCTTCACTGATGAAGAGAGGCTGTGTTTACCTTCTACGGTGTCGAGGAAGTTGAATGTTGACCTGATTGAGATACAAAATTATGAGGGGGATAAATAGGTTAGATGATAGGAAACGTTTTCCCCATCGCTGAGGTGTCAAGACAGAGGGCATGTTTGAACAAAGGTGTATGAGATTTAGAGGGGAACCTGATGGGATTTTCTGATCCAGAGGGCATTTATAATGTGGAATGCACTGCCTGAGGATATGGTGAAGTCGGAGACTCTTACAAAATTTAAGAAATATCCATACAGACACTTGAATTACCAAGGCAGAGAAGGGTCTGGACTTGGGATTGGTATAGAGGGGTATTTGATGGTCGGCCTGGTCAGGGTGGGTTGAAGGGCCTTGTATGATTCCATCTCTCTATCATTTTATGACTCGAAGACTAAACTTACCATGTGTCTGAGGTTAATTATCTCCTCGATCTGGTCATTCTCTTCAAACAGACAAGCGTGGCGTCTCTCCACAGGTGGACTGCAGCACGGCCCAGATACGGCGGGTTTTCTGCGCCTATTCTATACTGGGAGTTGACAGGGTGTTTGTGAGGTGTGGATACCAGCCATTTTGTGGAGCCCTTGAGAGTTTCAACATCGATCTTGTGACAATGCGTCCATTCACTGATGTTTAGGGGCCAGGTTGAGGGAGATACTACTATGTATCAGTTTGACAGCCAGCAATTATTTGTGTCTGTCATTGGCACGGGTGGTGCGGATTCGCAATGCTTGCTTCCATAATAATTAATCGACCAGGTGCCATAAGTTAGAGTGATTGGGGCACTCACATGGAAACAGGTCCTTCAGAACACTGAGCCCATGCTGACCATGAAGTACCCAGCTGTACTAATGTCAATTACCAGCAGATGGCGTGTGGTGATCAGAGTGCTTGTTCAGGTACCTGCACCTTGCTCTGCCACATGTGTCTTCATTTAAGGCAGTGGTATCAATACCAAATTTAGACGTCCAGACCTCTGGCCAATTCCCCAGTGCACAAACACATCTGCCCATGACCCAGTCTCCAGTTCCACACCTGTCCACAGTCGAATCCACCGTCGCACATCTGCCCATGATTCGGGTCCCCAGTTCCCACTCCACATCTGCCCATGATCCGGGTCCCCAGTTCCCACTCCACATCTGCCCATGATCCTGGTACCCAGTTCCCACTCCACATCTGCCCATGATCCGGGTCCTCAGCTGCATACTTGCCCATATTGCTGGCTCAAGGCCAGATGAATGTTATCCTAACTCCCATCATGACCCCTACTCCCTTAGACCCCATCACCTCTCACACAGGGCCTCGCCATTTATAGAGTCACCTATTTTCTATGTTTCTAGAGTCGTCGAGCAATACAGCACAGAAAGAAATTCAACTCTATGCTCTCCAAGTTTTGAATCCTCTACGCTGGGAAAAAGATTGTAAGCATTTACTTTATCCATACCCCTTGTGATCTTGTACACCTCAATAAGGTCACCCCTTAACCTCCCATGGTCCAAAGAAAAAAGTTCCAGCCTATCCAACCTCCTCCTATAACTCAAGCCCACAAGCCCAGGTAACAGCCTGATGAATCTCTTCCGCACCCTTTCCAAATGAATGACATCCTTCCAATATTTGGTTGACCAGAATTGCATGTTGTACTCCAAGTGTGGTCTCACCAATGACTTGTATCGCTGGTTCATGATATGCCTACACTCATTACCCTTTTCAATAAAGGCAAGCATGCAAAATGTCTTTTTCATCACATCATATACCCGACTCACTACTTTTAGGGAACCATTCAACTGTACTTCCCCAGATCTCTCTGGTCTGCAACACTCTCCATGGATCTACCATTTACTGTGTAAGTCCCACTCTGGTTTGACATACCAAAATGTAACACCTCACACTTATCCAAGTTAAATTCCATTTGTCATTCTATGGATCATCTTTCCAATTGATCTAGATCCTGGTGTAAAATTAGATATCCTTCCTCACTGCCCACTATCTCACCAATGTTGGTGTCATCTGCAAATTTACTAACACGGCTAACTAGATTATCATCCAAATCGTTAATGTAGACAGCAAACAACAGTGGACCCAGAGTTTTCAATGACCCCTGCATTAAATCATTAGTTACTGACCAACAATCATACTAAAAACAACCCATCACAACTACCCAATGACTTCTTCCTCCAAGCCAATTTTAAATGTAATTGGCTAGCTCACCTTGGATTCCATGCAATCTAACCATCCAGACTAGCCTACCATGCACGACCTTGTCAAAGGCCTTGCTAAAGTTCTTATAGACAACATTCCTTGCCCTGCCCTCATCAATCCTCTTAGTGACCTCTTCAAAAACTCTAAAGATTTGTGAGACACTATCACCCACAAACTCAGACCCCAATACTGCCTCACACAGGACCTCCTTTCTTCAACCCCATCACCTCTCACATAGGATTATCCCCCTCTACTGGACCCATCACCCCTCACACAGTACCTCATCGCTCAGGAACTATTCTCACTCACTCAGGCTATATCCTTCTCTCTTTCCTTTAGAACCTACCCTTCCTAACTGATTTCCATTCAGTGTCATTGGCCTAAATGTGTGTACACAGCTTTCTAATGTAGCACTGTGTGTTGCAGTGTTAACTCACGAAACATGTGGGAGACTGACACTGATAGTGAGTGAGGCATGGACACACAAGCACTGTTGGCCTTTGAGAAACTCTCAGTGATATTAATCTTTCCGTCTTTAATCCTTTTGACACTCCTCGTGTCGCAACTTATTCTGATCACCATGTTGTTCAAGAAGGAACTGCAGATGCTGGAAAATCGAAGGTAGACAAAAATGCTGGAGAAACTCAGCGGGTGGGGCAGCATCTATGGGGCAAAAGAAATAGGCAATGTTGCCTATTTCCTTCGCTCCATAGATGTTGCCTCACCTGCTGAGTTTCTCCAGCATTTTTGTCTACATTCTGAACACCATGTGGCTGTGGTTTGTAGGAATTTCCGGCTCACTTTTGCAAAGGGCAGAACTAGGTTGAGGGTCCGAATAAGTCATAGCAGCAGAATTGGGCAATTCGGCCCATCATTTCCACTCAGGCATTCAATCATGGCTGATCTGTCTTTCCCTGTCAACACTATTCTCCTGCCTTCTCCCCGTGACTTTTGACACTCTTACGAACCAAGAACGTATCAATCTCCGCTTTAAAAATACCGAAAGGCTTGGCCGCTGTTGCAATGGACTACAGATTCACCACAGAATAGCCTCCTGTCCCAGTATTTTGATCTCCGTAGCCTTTCATGAAGATGAATGAAGATAAAGGCAGTTCTTCTTTCGCCACAATCCCTCAGGCCACTTCCAATGAGTGCGCTGTGTCCTGGGTGCCACTTAATCATATGTGCATTCTCACCCAGACTCAACTCCAGGCAGAAACAAAGAAAGTTTGCCATCTCCTGACTCAAGCATATTGCTGAACGAGAGAGAACATTTGTGACCTTCAATCCCTGGAATCCTCACTGTCATCTGCCTAATGATTCAATTTATGCAGTCGTACAATAATTTCCTTACAAATGCATTGCAGCAAAATTATTTGTCATCAATATTTGTGAAGGTCATTATGTGGAAACGCATTTACCCAACATCTCGGACAAAAGTACTCTTTTTGTTCTGTTCAGCTTTAGGCTGTGGGATTATGTGACACAGATTTATATGGGTAACCTGTTTCCGCTGATACTGATTTGATAGTTAGAGGGACAGACGGAAGATTATGTGGCCACAAACAGGACACCAGGATGGTGTGTTGCCTCCATGGTGCCAGGATCCAGGCTGTTGCAATTAAAGCCCAGTATTCACTTCACAGGGTTTTACACAAAGTTGGCACCTAGTTTTCACAAGATTCGGTCTGTCTGGTGGATCACCCAGCTGAGTATGGGCAAGGAGAGTCTGCAACATTGGAGAATTGTTGTCTAAACACGAAACTCCCTTAAAGTGTCAACTTGGAGATCTCTCTGGTTACCATAGTCAAAGTAGTGCAAGTGAGGTCCTAATATCAATAAGTACTCAAAAAAAACTTCAAAAATTATAAGAAATGTCATTCAATATAAAGAGGGAAACATTTATACAGAAATATGTTCTTTATCTTCAGATAAGTACAGATGCAAATGGATTACGTTCAGACAACTGTAGAAGCAATTGTAAAGATAACAATGTGTAGGAAACATAGAAACATAGAAAATAGATGCAGGAGTAGGCCATTCGGCCCTTCGAGCCAGCACCGCCATTCAATATGATCATGGCTGATCATCCAACTCAGGAAGGAACTGCAGATGCTGATTTAAACTGAAGACAGACACAAACGCTGGAGTAACTCATCAGGACAGGCAACATCTAGGGAGAGAAGGAATGGGTGACGTTTCGGTTCGAACCGAAAATCTGCGGTGGTTCTGAGATTGTGAGTGTGATGCAGTGCTCTATTGAACGTAGACAGATTCTGCAAAATGAAGATTGCTACGGCTGCTGAAGAATGAGAAAATAAAAAACTGCAGGAAAGAGCAACAAGTGGTAATAGGCTTGTGAAAGTAGCGTAGGAATGAATTGCAGATGCTGGTTCAAATCGAAAGTAGACACAAAATGCTGGAGTGACTCTGCGGAACAGCAAACTCTGAAGAAGGGTCTCTACCCAAAACGTCTCCCATCCCTTCTCTCCAGAGATGCTCCTGTCCAGCTGAGATAGTGCAGCATTTTGTGTCTACCTTATGAAAGTAGAATCTGGGAAGGGAGATGTGATATAGAATGTGCATTCTGTAATGTGCAGCGTGCAGAATAACAAGGAGCTACAATCAATTGTTATTATTATTTTTTTAATATAAGGTTTATTTAAATAGGGACAGATACAAAAACATAGATATACTTGAAACAGTCATCCGATGTGTGCATCATAGTGTTTTAGCCAAAGCTAATTCACAACACTTGTCCCTAGTAGGGCTTTTGGTTAAAAATTATAATACAGATTAACATTATTAAAAATAGGGAAATGGAAATGGAAATGAGATTAAAAAAATGGAAAAGAGAAAAAGACATACAGAGAGAGCACAGTGTAAAAATAAATATGAGAACAAGATTGTTGTTTAGTGATGATGGCCAAAGGAAAACAATGTAGGATGTAGAGGCATTGAAGTTTAGGGTGAAGGATGTGGTGTCAATCAAATAGGCCGTCTTGTCCCGGGTGGGTCAACTTGCGCTCAAATTGAGAAGAAGCATTAGACATTGCCTCTCATTTCTATTTGGCCGACTACGATCTTTAGCAATTCTTGACCCTACATCAGCTGCAGCTTCAATGGCGATGTAGAGGACACAACAGCAAACATTCTCTTGCATCTTTGTTGTCACACATTCAAATTATTGCTGATTCCTCTTGTCCAGTTCAAAACAAAACACAACTCTGGATGAATGATCAAATTTACCCAATGAGAATTCAAATGTAACGAGTGAAAGCATGATCCACATATTGAAAATAGTGAACGACTTTCTGGCCGTGGCATTGAAGGATGCAAAGAGATAGCTTTCTAAAAGGAGCTTACATATAATAGATTTAAAAGGATGAACTGAATTAATCAAAGCTGCAGAGGAGGAAGTGCTTACGATGTGATTATGCCACAACCGGACTGTGTTCAGTTAACATCACGAGTTGCTGTAAAGAATTTTGGAATAGTTTAACACGAACATTTTGTAATATGACGGGCAAGAGTGAGAGATTTTGCATTGCCTCTAAATTGTACAGCCAAGCCAACGAACCCATTCTTTAATAGATCGCTGTTATTTATAATGGCTTCATGCATATTGTTAGCTCGTCGAATGAATTAAGGTGAACATATTAGGTCCTGAAGTACAACAGGATGTAAATTTGGTGCATGTGCAGATGCGGTGAAGATGTCGCTATTTAGAGCATACTGCACACCCCTCTACACTGCGCACCTGTGGTTGAAGTATTTAAAGACAAGTATGCAGAGACTAAAGGTGGCATGTAACGATGCCATGAGAACACTGCTAAGGCAACCAAGATGGTGTAGTGCCAGTAATATGTTTGTGGCTGCAGGAGTCAGTACTTTAGAAGCTATCCTAAGACACCACATGTATAAATTCATTTGCAGGATAAATGACTCTAAATATGTGCTTATTGTGACCTTGACAAACATAAGGGTTAGCACTACACGCTACGAATCCCAGCTGTGGAGACACTGGTATCGTTGTCTCGTTGTACGGCATTGATCATCTTTTACTCTGGTCTTTCAATTTAAGTATTGTGGGTTTTTTAAATATATAAATTATGATGTTTTTATGTGATTTACCATGATTTTATATATATTTATGATATTTGATATGCAAAGCATTTTTAATGTAATGTTGCCCTTGTGTGGACCTTGAGTCCGTAATAAAGTTATTATTATAATTATACTACTGAAGAACTAAGATGCATTTTATCATGTCATAGTTTACCAGAGTAAGTGGTCTCAGATAATGAACCTCAATGCTTTTTTTGCAGTTATTGGTTTATTATTGTCACCTATACCTACTTACAGCTTGGACAGCTTTACATTGAAAATTTTATAACACGAATGACATTGTTCCCGATGTTGGGGAGGTCCAGGACAAGGGGTCACAGCTTAAGGATAAGGGGAAAATCCTTTAGGACCGAGATGAGAAGGACTTTTTTCACACAGAGAGTGGTGGGTCTCTGGAATTCTCTGCCACAGAGGGTGGTTGAGGCCAGTTCATTGGTTATATTTAAGAGGGAGTTAGATGTGGCCCCTGTGGCTAAGGGGATCAGAGGGTATGGAGAGAAGGCAGCTACGGGATACTGAGTTGGATGATCAGCCATGATCATATTGAATGGCGGTGCAGGCTCGAAGGGCCGAATGGCCTACTCCTGCGCCTAATTTCTATGTTTCTATGGTTCTATGACATTGAGCACATCCTTACGTCACCATTTCACCCAGAGTCAGATAGTATAGTGGAGGAACCATTGAGAATAGTCAACAAAAGCAGAAAAAAGAACAGAGATACTCATTCTGGTCAGGCAGCATCAATGGTGAAAGGAACAGTTTATGTGGAATCAGAACTAGGAAAAGTTAGGAATCCAGTTTATAAAGAGAGAAGTGTTACAAGGATTTGTCAAAATGGGCAACAATAAAAAACAATTTCTGAACTTCCAGCTAAATTGCAGATTCTGCAGACCTGTTAATGTGCAGAGGGTTAGAATCATAATTGAACTTAGTTCACTCAATTCTTGACGGAAGATTGGAAGAAATGTCACAAAGACCAAAATAAAATAATGATTCAAAGAGTAGAAGGAAACAATTCAAACATTGTGACAGAGTCTGTGTGTTTGCATTACCTGACAAACCTATGTCCCGGAACGGAGATATTGTAGTGAAGCCACCAGAACAGCCAGCACAACAGCAGAGATGTGTAAACATAGGAGTCACAAGTCTATGTGTAAATCATTTAATTCCTGCAGATCATATGCACAGGGATTCAGAGGGTTGTGTGATTTTGATTCTGCTCTGGAAATGCCTTTTACAAGGAACAACGTGGGATTCTACTCAGTGATATTAAAGACTGTTTTTTTTCATCAGGTCAAAGAGAGGATTCAAATCTAATAACAAGTTAAGACACAAAATGCTGGAGTAACTCAGCGGGTCAGGCCACATTCCTGGTGAAAAAGAACAGGATGTTTCGGGTCAGAACCATTCCTAACACGTTCCTTTGAGAAGAGTACTCAGCAAATCTATGAAGGAGTTAACTTAATAAGCAATGTAAATACATAAATCACCTTTCAAAGTGGGAAAACGATGCAGTGTTTGTATATTTGAATAGGTTAGATCTGCAAATAATGTGAACTTATTAATCACTGTTTCTTTTCACTAAATATAGGTCAATGTATGATGTGATTTCGCACACTCAGGGCAGTTAGAGAGTTGGATAAGCATCATCCCTCTGTGTCCCTTTGTTTCTCCAAATTCCATGCTTTACCTGCGTTTAGAACAATGGCCGTGTGCATTCTCACGTTAACCCCAATGACTCGTCCCTCTGGGTCTGCTTTGAGTTTTATTTAACACTAACAAAAAAAACGTGGGGCCCTTGGATCTATAAATAGAAACAGAGGCTTTTGAATCAGAAATACAATAGTAAAGGTCAAATGAAAAACTGTGAAATTGTTGGATTTCAGCAGAGTTGTCTCCAGTAGGTTATGGGAACTACGAGGGCTCCACAGACCTCGTGTACACCTCTAGGGTTCTTGCTGAGTGCTCCAGCTTCCTCCCACATCCCAAGGGCATTTGTGAGTAAGCTGACTGGTTGCTCATTTGCCCCTAGGAGTCGGCAAGTGGCAATAAAAACAAATTTACTGAATGACTTATTTCTGTGTCAAAATCAGTGTGTCAATGTGGAATCATCACTTAGCAGGATAAAACACTGGGACCAAAGGTGGCAAATAAGATGAGAGAAGATGCAGTCAAGTCTTGGCTTTAACTTGCACTGATAACCAAGGATCATTTATCCCCCAATCATTCCCTCTTCTCCCCTGTCCCATCAAAGGCTTGAAAGCATGGACCCCCAGAATCAAGGACAGCATCTTCTCTGCTGTTATCAGACTACTGAATGAACCTTTCATAAGCAAGGATGTACTCCAGATCTCCCAACCTACCGTATTACAGCCCTTGCACTTTGTTTTTCTGCATTTTCTCTGTAGCTGAAATACAACATTCTGAACTCTGGTTATTTTCACTACTTGCACTACCTATTGCACTTTTGTAACGCATGATTATACTTGTGTATGGTATGATCTGACTGGACAACATGCAAACACAGTTTTAAACTGTGTCTCATGGCATATGACAATAATAAACCAATACCAAGAAACTGAGAATGGAGCTCTGATTAGATCATTGGCATTTTGTGTTATACATCATTGATTGGAAATGGATTCTGGTCTTTGATTATGTTGGCTTGTTTCTGGAGGCAACATGAAGTGCAGATAGAGTTGATGGGATGGGGTGGGAGGTAGAGGTTTGGGAGAAGACTGGTTTGTGCGAGGGACTGGGCTGCATCCACTACTCTCTGTAATTTCACCACTTTTGGATCTAACTTGGCACTTCCCTTCGGATCACAGAGTTTGTACATTCCCAATTAATCTACTGTATTTGACTTGACAAATCACTTTGCTAACGGTAACAAAAGGCTTTATTAAATACCACCTCTGTCAACTCTCTACAATAACTCCATGTAAAATAGAACAAGTTGGTTGTATGTTTATGCTGACAGAGAGAGTTTTGGGCTTCAAGATATTAAACATTAAATTTTCCAATTTTAGGTGACCCTTATAATCATAATCATACTTTATTAGCCAAGTATGTTTTGCAACATATGAGGAATTTGATTTACCATAGAGTCATACCAATGAAAAGCAACAAGACACACATTTTAACATAAACATCCACCACAGTGACTCCTCCACATTCCCCACTGTGAAGACACAAGGAGATTGCGATGAACGTTTTTGACTTGAAACATTAACTTGCCTTCCTTCCGCGCGGTATTTCCAGCATTTTCTGTTTCATTGCATGTGATACGAAGGTAGTTGGAGAGGCAGGTAGTGTAGAGTAAGTCGGGACTCTGCAGAAATATTTGGACAGGTTGGGAGAGCAGGCAGAGAAGTGGCAGATGGAATACAGCGTAGCAGAATGTACTGTCATTCCCTTAGCTTGTAGAAATAAAGGAGTAGAATATTTTCTAAATGGGGAGAACTCGGATTGGCAGATTTGCTGCAGGATTCCCAAAGGGTTAATTTTCACGTTGAATCATTAGTAAGAAAGGACAATGCAATGTTTGCATTTATTTCAAGTTGGCTGGAATATAAAATCAGGGGTGTGATGCTCAGGATTTATAAGGCGCTGGTCAGACCACATTTGGAATATTGTGAGCAGTTTTGGGCTCCATATCTGAGAAGGGATTTTCTGGGACTGGAGAGGATCCAGAGGAGGTTTACGACAATGATCCCGGGAATGATTAGGTTAACATACGATGAACGTTTGACATCACTGAGCCTGCACACACTGGAGTTTTGAAGGATGAGGGGACACTCATGGAAACTTACCAAATTGTGAATAGCCTGGATAGAGTAAATGTGGAGGGAATGTTTCCACTTGGGAGAGTCTAGGACCACAAGATACAGCCTCAGAATAAAAGGACGTACCTTTATCAAGGAGATGAGGAGGAATCTCTTTATTCAGCGGGTGGCAAATCTGTGGAATTCATTGCCATAGATGGCTGTGGAGGCCATCATTGGGTATTTTTTAAGGTGGAGATTGGCAGATTCTTGATTAGTAAGGGTGTCAATAGTAATGGGGAGAAGGCAGAAGATTGGGGTTGAGAGGGAAAGATAGATCAGCCATGAATGAATGGCAGAGTAGACTCAATAAGCTGACTGGCCTAATTCTGCTCCTATGACCTATGAACTTATTTTTATATTAAATTATTTTTGGGACAGAGGAAGTTGCGGGATGGTTAATGAGGTGAGCGACATTATGCAAGGTCTAGGCAGGGTGAACAGATTTTTCTTGGCAGTGATAGAGCCTACATTTAAGGTAATTGGCAGAAGAATTAGGCAGAAGCTGGAGGAGTTGTTTCTTAACCACTGAGTGATCTGCAACTCGTTGCCAGAAAGAGGAGTGGACAGTTTCAATTATGAAGATAGACTGGATAGGCTAAATTTGTTTCTCTTGGGGCAGAGGTGGCCAGGAGGTCTGAGAGAATTGTGAAGGGCATGAATAGGCAACATTCCTCTCTGCAAAGGTATCTGAAACTCAAGGACGTGGATATAAGGCAAGGGATAAAATGTTTTTAAGAGACTTCAGGAAGAATTTCTCATCCGGACGGCGATTGAAATTTGAAACACGGTACCCGAGGGGATAATCGAGACTGGGACTCTCACAACATTTAATTAGTGTCGAGGTGAAATTGGCAATGCACGAAAAAACTATGATCAAGTGCTGGAAATAGGAATGGCATAGATTGGGCATGAACACGGTGGGCCAAAGGTCCTGTTAATGTGCTCTAAGAGTATTACATTGCCAATGAATTTCCCCTTTCATTGCTCTGTTTGCAGCGAGGTAGTCATTTACCAAAAACAACTACCCTGGCTGGTTGTTTCAGGCACCTGAGAGGAAAGCAGAGCAGAGAGTTGAAACCTCTATGGTTGCGGATAGAACGTGCCTCTGGAAAGAGGACAAGAATCGGTGATGTCCCTCGCCTTCATGAACAGAGTAATTCATCATAGTAAAAATAAAAGTTTTTGCAGAAATGAAGCATCATCTTATTGAATCATTTGTCTGCGGATGAAATATTCAGTGAGTGGTGGAAGCAGCTGTCAGATAAATGGCAGTCCCTCAGTGGCATAGTCTGCATTCCTGATCTTCACCAGCAGCATTAACAATGCAGGTGATAAGATTTTATATATGGCTGGTGTTCTGGGTATAGGCAAGACCGAAGAGAGATCTAATTCGGAGAAATCTTCAGCAGTGTTATACAGAGAATAAATTACCTGTGGGACTACAAAGGTCTCCTGTGGATCTTTTATTTCCGTTTAATGTGCGCAGCTTTTTACATTGTTTACCTTTTGCAGATTTCCCCTTAGAGCTAAATTTATTCTTTTATAGTTTTTGTTGGTCATTGCCATTCAGTTGTTAGTGTCTCTGTGCTGATTAATATCCGAAGACAGGAAGAACTTTATAATGTTAAGAAATCATAGCTAAAGATAATGCCTTTTGAATATATTATACATGGTACTGCATGTTAGAGGGTTTAACATGTCTTTTATGTATTAGACCATTACACACTCCACTGGGATTTTTTGATTTATCTTGCTTCCTTTATAGTCTCTTATTGAGTTCAATGCAAACACTGTGCATGGGCTATGTAATTGGTGGTGGTTGTATAAACAATTAGTTAGATGTCTTTTCAACAAGCAAAATATGGACACGTTACACTATGCAACTGCATTTGCCAAGAAGGGCATGCAGCAGAGTGAGACTAGTGTGGAATATACTAATATGCTATGGCAGTTTGAAGTGTTTTGGGGTCCCTTGGAAAACATTAAAGTGGATAAATCCACAGGGTCTGAAATGTTATTGAGAGAGGCAAGAGAGGAGTTTGGAGGGGCCTTAACAAAAATCTTTGCATCTTCTCTAGCCATAGGGGATGGTGGAGGACTGCAGAGTAGCCAATATTGTTACTTTGTTTTAGGAGAGAATCCAGGGATATAGCCTTCGCTCCTTAGATGCGGCTGCACCCGCTGAGTTTCTCCAGCTGTTTGTGTAACCAGTGATATAGCCATTGAGCTGCAAGTCAGTGGTAAGGACATGATTGGAAAATCTTCTGCAGGATAGCAGTGGTGGAATGCTACCAATCCTGTCAGCCTTGGATGGGCCTGTGCCAAGGATACTGTGGCAGATGCAAGATTGGTCTTCCTGAGAGAGAATACACGGAAAGCAACTGGTCCGTATGGAGTCCTTGGCAGCATCCTCGGGTCCTTTGCGGTTCAGCTGGCAGAGGTAATCACAGACATGTTTAAACCTCTCACTGCTCCATTCGGAGGTCCACACTGGCTTAAAAAAGACCCCACTTATCTCAGTGCCAAGAGAAAGTAAGGTAGCATTCTATACTTACTAACTGTTTTTTTTTAAACATAAAACATCTGTCCCAATGATGTACTATAGGGATTGCAGCTTGGGTCTTACATTTTGATGCACACATTAGCGATTTGGACGTGAATATAGAAGTACGAGTAGTAAGTTCAGAGCAGCCATAAACATTGGTAGTTTTATTGACAATGAGAAGGGGTGCAGTCCATAATACATCACCTCACCCCCCGCTTTCTGCTAAACTGAACCTGCCACTTGTCTAAACATAGACAAAAATGCTGGAGAAACTCAGCGGGTGAGCCAGCATGCATGGAGTGAAGGAAAGGGTTTGAAGAAGGGTCTCGACCCGAAACGTTGCCCATTTCCTTCGCTCCGTAGATGCTGCCTCACCCGCCGAGTTTCTCCAGCATTTTTGTCTACCTTCGATTTTTCAGCATCTGCATTTTCTTCTTAAACACTTCACATGGGTTGATATTGTTATGTTAGATTGATTAGTAGGACTGGGTGTTACAATCCCTAAGATTTCACTACATTTGACATCCTTGGGTATGACCACTAGGTGAATTTTGCTAACAATCAGACACATCTTCAGTTGTGTACCTCAACGTCACTGTGTGTTTCAGCCTTTTATCACAAGACACCCTCAGTCAAGGCAGGCCCACCACAGGTTGATCAGACTTGGGTGTGTGTCTTGTTGCTAGCCTCTAGATGGTCACGTGGCAGCCCAGACAGCATCTTTCCTCTTCAGCCACAGCCAGTGACTGCTCCGTTCGGCAGCATTGGCAAGTTCTTTTATTGCCCTCCTTTGTGCCTGCCCTTTGACTCCTACTTCCCTCAGGAGCCTTGCGGTGGAACTGGCTACAAAGCCCCTGCACCCCACCTACACTGGACGCAACCTTACCCTCCAACCCCTCTCCTCTGCTGCAAGGTTTGAATATCGAAGCTTTTTCCTTTCATAAGCCTCGTCCGTAGCGTCCTCCCATGGGACCGTCAGCTCAATGATGAAAACACGGTGGCAGGAGTTGGACCAGAGAACGAGGTCTGGTCGCAGGTTGGTAGCTGCGATTTCAACTGGGAACGAAAGCCTCTGGCCTAGGTCAACACACATTTCCCAGTCCCTGGCTGCATTCAGTGGGCATGAGTTGAGAGGCGAGGGGTTAGTCCTCCGTTTCTCTCCTTCCCGGATGAAGGATGGCATTAGCGGGAATGTTGTGTGGGCATTGATAGGCATGGCGTTGGTGGTAACTCTCTTGCACTCGAGTTCAGCTGCCAAACACCTCAGCACCTGGTTGTGTCGCCAGGTGTATCTGCCGTGTGTTAGGCTGGTCTTACAACCAACCAGGATGTGCTTGAGGTTTGCTGGAACTGCACACAGGGGGCAGGCTGGACCCTCTCCCAGCCAAAGATTTAGGTTTGTGGGAGAGGGAAGGACGTCATATGTGGCTCTGATAATGAAGCTCAACGTATTTGACTCCATGGTCCACAGCTCTCTCCATGCGATCTTCCTCCTCTCAACACCATCCAGCGGCCTTGTTTGGCTTGGGATATGGCAAATGTTAGATGATTATAACATTGACTAGGTACCAATATTGTTGGTATTCTGCCATTCTGTTCACGGTTTCACGTCATTGACCAGAGCTGAAATAATAATTACATTAGTGGTCCAACCTCTGACTCTTTAATCTGATTAATAAATAGTGATCTGCAAAAAAAGAATTTAACATTGGGTAGTAGTTGTTACGTGAATAAAGGGTGAAGAACCTCTATATAATAATGTTAACAATGTACTGAATCTGAAAGAAACAATTAGCTTGAGGCGAGTAATTGTGGTGACCGAGTGATAAGAAGAACGACTACAATGCAGCCCAGAGTAGGCAGGGGATCAGCTGACACTTCAGAAGAATTCAGACAGTTTAAACAGATGTCTAAGCTGACATTCGGTAGTTGTATTGGAGCCACAAGTGTTGAGAACGTTATTTGTCTCCCAGAGGATTCGATCTTTCAGCAGTTGGGAAGCAAGAGAAAAAAAAAAAATAGCAATCCTGATGAGATCTTGTGTGTGGGTTAATTGACCAATGTAAAATTCTCCGAGCGTGTAGGTGACTGGTAGAAATTGGGATCAGCAAGGTGCAGGGGTGGAGAGCTGAAGTATAAAATGGAATTAGTATAAGATTAGTGTAAATGGGTGGCACTGGGACAATGGTCTGAAAGGGCAGTTTTTATGGATATGTGGCTATGACTATAATCTGCTGATGATTTCCTTAGGCATACATTTAAATTAATGAAATGGAAAAAAGGTCAGTGGCCAATTCGTTCAGGGCTTAGTTTGCACAGCCAAGCAGAAACTTCAAATGCAGAGGAATCATTAACGATGGTCACCAAAACATCACACACGTTTACCAGGAGATATACCTGCAGCACAATTAATAAAATGGAGATAGACAACAGACAATAGACAATAGGTGCAGGAGTATGCCATTCAGCCCTTCGAGCCAGCACCGCCATTCAATATGATCATAGCTAATCATCCACAATCAGTACTCTGTTCATGCCTTCTCATCATATCCCCTGACTCCGCTATCTTTAAGTGGTCTATCCAACTCTTTCTTGAAAGCATCCAGAAAATTGGCCTCCACTGCCTTCTGAGGCAGAATTCCACAGATTCACAACCCTCTGTGTGAAAATGTTTTTCCTCATCTCCATTCCAAATGACTTGTCCCTTATTCTTAAATGGTGCCCCTGGTTCTGGACTCCCCAAGATCAGGAACATGTTACCCGTTTCTATTGTGTCCAAACCCTGAATAGCCTAATATGTTGCAATAAGATCTCCTCTCATCCTTCTAAATTCCAGAGTATACAAGCCCAGCCACTCCATCCTATCAACCTATGACCGTCCTGTCACCCCAGGAATTAACCTCATGAACCTACACTACACTCCTTCAATATCAAGAATGTCCTTCCTCAAACTTGGAGACCCAAACTGCACACAATATTTCTGGTCTGGTCTTACTAGGGCCCTGTACAACTGCAGAAGGACCTCTTTGCTCCTATACTCAACTCCTCTTGTTATGAAGGCCAACATGCCATTTGCTTTCTTCACAGCCTGCTGTACCTGCATGCTTACTTTCAATGATTGATGAACAAGGACCCCCAGAGCAGTTGTGAGCAGTTGGCTCACCAAATTGGCATCAGAATTACAGCCAATGATAAGATTAAAATCGACAGATAGTCTTGGATAAAGTAAAATAACTATATATTTTTTGAAGAGTAATGTCACATCACAGATTTGGAAGATCGAGAAGTGAATGATGTTATTACATAGTGTGGCACAAGGAAGGCCAACAGGTTAGTAATGACTACACTGGTTCTCATGGTAGGGTGAACACACACAACAGGCTTCAATGATAACAATATATTCCTTCGCTCCATAGATGCCGCCTCACCCGCTGAGTTTTCCCAGCATTTTTGTCGACCAACAACAATGTCTAGATTGTCCCTGTTGTTTGTTAGCAGGAAGATTGGTCTTCCTGAGATCTAATTCTTAAGGGGTTGGACAGGCTAGATGCAGGAAGATTGTTCCCGATGTTGGGGAGGTCCAGGACAAGGGGTCACAGCTTAAGGATAAGGGGGAAATCCTTTAGGACCGAGATGAGAAGGACTTTTTTCACACAGAGAGTGGTGGGTCTCTGGAACTCTCTGCCACAGAGGGTAGTTGAGGCCAGTTCATTGGCTATATTTAAGAGGGAGTTAGATGTGGCCCTTGTGGCTAAGGGGATCAGAGGGTATGGAGAGAAGGCAGGTACGGGATACTGAGTTGGATGATCAGCCATGATCATATGGAATGGCGGTGCAGGCCCAAAGGGCCAAGTGGCCTACTCCTGCACCTAATTTCTATGTTTCTAATACGCAGAAAGAAACTGATCCATTGTGGAGCCCTTGGCGACCCCCTCGGATCACCAACCACTTGCTCTCCTGGGTTTATCAAGAGCTGCTAAAAGTGATTAACTGCTGATGAGGTGCTGGTGAGTTAATCTAATAACCACTAATTAGGCCCAGGTGTGGCTCATTGGACTGTGGGTTCAGCTGTCGAGAGTGCAGGTGTTTGTTTGTGACGCTGATTGTAGGCAGCCTCAGGCCTGTCTGCCAGTGATCGTGATGGGACTGGTCTTGAGGGAGGACATGTTGTCACTGGCTAGTTAACGTCTTTGTTCTAACTGTACTCTACAAAACTACACATTTATTATGTAACTTGAAGCTGCAGAACATTCATGTCATTTGCAAGGAATCCCATTATTAAACTGTGCTCTGGGATAAACACGTCCAAGACCTCCAAGTGGCATATTTTGGAATTTTACTCTATATATAGCAATGTTACAAAATTTTGAGATTTTAAAAATCAAGTCTGCAATTTATCCCATCAGATAAAGCATAAAAAGAAGTTTAATTTGACACCTAATTCACTTTCATATCTTCAGTATTAAAAAAGTTATGGTCATTTTCATACTCGGAAATTAGCATCTTGTTGCCTCCCATTGCCTTTCCATTGACTTAACACAAAAGCTGTGATCTAGGACAGTCAAAAGCCCATAACTTTCTTAAAAATTAAGAGAACTGAATGAAATGTTCAGTTATTATAGATTGAAGCATTCTGAAACAAATATGAAACAATCTTACTTGGATGACCTGAAATTAAAGCATATAATTAGTTAGTTACCTAATTGTAGCTAATTACAAAATTCAATTACTAGATCTAAACATTTATCCATTTCTTAAGAAAAGATAAAGATTTTTTAATTGCCTATGTGTCCAAATAACATTCACACAATAATCCACAATATGACATGATTTTCAAATCTCATTTTCATGAATTTATAGGCCAATTGGAAGGAATTCAGTGTTTTATTTCTGTAAATGAATGGCCATTTAAATCAATTTGCGGATGGGTTTTAGTGGAACGTTGCGGTTTGCGGTGAAGTCGGCAGGAAAAATACTGCCGGTTTGTATATTTTTTTTGTCCCCATTTCGCAACATGAAAATGTGATTAAAGGCTTCCTAAGAAGCACGTTTTTACGTAAAAATAAACTGTGTACTTTATTTTCTCCCCTACGTAAAATCCTTCCCGTTGTCGGTGCTCGTGGCTTTAGAAGATGATTTTTAAATTACTCTAGCTAATAAATAATCTAGCGTAATTTAAAAATACCTTCATAAATCAAATGTCAGAGCGATTTTTCTTCAGCAACGAAATCCCCTGACATGGATCGATTTGCCTTGTCTGTAGAAAAATGGCACTTTAAACACGCCCCCCTCTGAAAAGGCGCCTAAGTCACGCACATGGGGAGCGGCAGAACTGCAGCGCTGCTCAAGGTAAGTTTTGTAACATACCTACTATATACAATATCCAGAGTTACAATATTTATTGTACCTTGAGAGGCAATATTCAAGCAACCGTAGGCCATGCTCACTGCATTTGGTGTTGAAATCAAGTGTTAGTTTAGTCAATCAGTGTTTAATGAGGTATTTTGTTTATCGCTTTAGAGTCATCCAGCCTGGACAAAGGTTATTTGGCCCAACTTGGCCATACAGACCATGCCCCATTTATGCTCATCTCACCTGCCAAGAGTCAAGAGTGTTTAATTATCATATTCACTGGGATCAGAACAATGAACTTCTTACTCGCTGCAACTTTAGAGCACGTTAAATGCAGCAACGCAACATAAAACCCCCCCCAAAATATTCAATAAACATTAACACAATAAATTATCAACTTTACGAGGTAACCGATTCAGTTCAGTTTAGTTGAGGTACTGTGAAATGTTTTTGTTCCCATAATAGTACTATTATCATAATGGTAAATCTAAAACGGGTCCATATTAGTTTGTTGTTGAGATAAGGTTGTGGTTTGGGTTTTGCGGTATGTTTCAAGAGCCTGGGAAGAAGCTGGTGTTAAACCTGGAGGTAATGATTTTCAGGCTCTTGTACCACCTTCCAGATGTCAGCAGCTAAATGCGAGTGTGGCCAGAATGATGTGGATCTTTGATATTGGTGTCTGTATTCTTGAGCAGCAGATCATGTAGATCCCTTTGATCAGTTAGAGGTTGGTACCCTTTCTTGGGCATTTGAGTCACCAAACTAGCCCATGATGCAATCAGTCAATATACTCTACCAAACACCCGCAGAGGGTTGAGAGAGCAGTTGGTAACAATATCTCAAGATACTTAATAAAGTCAAGAGTCTTGTCATGTGTCTCAGATAGAACAATGAAATCCTTGCTGCAGCACAACAGAAGATGGCGGGTGTCTCTGATGATGCTGGCTGCCTTTTTGAAGCAGCGACACCGATAAATCCCTTCGATGGCGGGGGAGGTCAGAGCTGGTGATGGACTGGGCAGTGGTCACAACTTTTTGCAGTCTTTTCTGCTCCTGGACGTTCAAGTTGCGGAACCAGGCCATGATGCAACCAGTCAATGTGCTCTCCACTGCACACATGCAGAAGTTCAAGAGATTCCTCGCTTACATATTGAATCACTGTAATCTTCTCAGGAAGTAGAGGCATTAATGTGCTTTATTTATAATTGCACCAGTGTGCTGGGTCCAGGAAAGATTTTCAGAAATATGCACGCCCTGGAATTTAATGTTCTTGACTCTCCACCATTGTCCCGTTGATATAAACAGGATTATGGGTCCTCGTCTTTCCTCTTCCAAAGTCCACAATCAGTTCATTGGTTTTACTGATGTTGAGAGCCAGGTTGTTGTGCTGGCACCATTTGGCCAATCGGTCGATCTCACTTATACAACACTAAAATGGTGTTTATGCTGAATGTTTTTTCAATCTACATTAATACCATCTGCCCTTAAAGGTATGTATTCATCCATGCCTTGATTATTTAAGTGTCTGTCTAAATGGCATTTAAATATAGTGATCGTATCTGATTCTACCACCTCCTCCAGCAGCTTGTTCCAGATATCAATAACTCCCTGCATAAACACTTAACAATCATACTGTGAGTCATACTGTGTGGCAACAGGCCCTCAGACCAACTTGCCCACACTGGACAACATGTCACAACTAGCCTATTCCCACCAAAACTTTTCTTACCATGTATCTCTAACTGTTTCTTAAAAACTTGGGATAATCCCTGTCTCAACTACCTCTTCTGGCATCTCATTGCCATACACCTACCACTCTTTGTGTGGAAAAAGTTACCCTTCAGTTTTCCAATTAAACCATTCTCTCTTCACCTTAAACCTGTCCTCTGGTCCTCGATTCACCTACTCTGGGCAAGAGACTCTGTGCAACTACCCGATCTATTCTTCTCATGTGGTTATGTTCTCCTTTTCGGGTTAAAAAAAAAGAGTCTGACCATTTACTCTATCTATGCCTTTTATAATTTTATATATGCTATAATGTCACCCCTTAGTCTCTTTCACCCAAACCAGTGTAATTAGCTCCTCTCTATAGCGTTGTGACCAGAAATGCTCATAATACAAGTGTGGCCTTACCAATGTAGTTTTTTTTCAAAAAGCTGTGAGAATATGAGGAATAGGGGAAAAAAATTAGATAAAGGCAGGAAAAAAAAAATTCCAGCTTAGAAAATGAATAAGTAGAATCAGTTTGATTGGAGCAAAGAAATAACAAAAGGAAGTGGACTTTGATGGGATTTATCCAAAGACCACCAAACTACAATAGTCATAGGTTGAGCTGTGGAGACAATCAGCATGGAAATAGACCATTCTGTCTGCTTGAATGTGTGTCAACACTAACCTTACACTTGCCCTGTTCCCCACCCCCTCCCCCTCCCAATTATATATCAACTCCCCTCTGATTCTAACATTCACCACACCCTCTTTAGGGCAATTTACAGCAGTCAATTTACCTGCCAACCCATATGGTTTCATGTCGGAGAAAACCGGAACACCTGGAAGAACCCCTTGCAGTTATAGGGAGAATGCAACTCTATTCACTGCAGCACGGTGCCTCCCCTTGTAGTCTACACAATAAATCTGATATTTAGGGGATTAAATAAAACATACCCCTTTACGGCAATATAAAATAGAAACATGTTCTGTGAATGGTCATCAAGAGAGGTTGTAAATTATATAAGTTCAAAGGAAAAGGTCCATAATGTTGCTCAAATAAAAGCAGTGAGCCTTAAGAGTGGAGCACATTTCAGACTCGGCAAAAGAGGGCCAGATGATCAATAAGGATAGTACTCAAGAACAGTAGTTTTTAAAAAAAATCTATCTTCACGGGATTTAATCTATCTTCATGCATCTTCTGGATTTGCTGAAGATGCACAGATGCAGAGTTGAAGAGCAATGTCAAATAAATTGGCATTGGTTAAAACAAATATTATTGGAGAAATTATTGAGATAGAGTAAACATAAGATAATCAGAGCTGGGACAGGTTACTTGTCTCTTCAAGTTTGCCCTGCCTCTTAATGTGATCATGGCTGATTTCCCCTAAACCTCGTCTCCTCTTCAGTGCCACTTCCCCATAACTCTCTATTTCCTGATCTTTCAAAACAAAAATCTAGTTTCTCTTTAAATGCCGTCAATTATTTAAAAAAACAAACCCATAAATCTCGGTAAGCTGTATGCTTTTGAATTAGGCAGGTGTGGAGATGGTGTGTTCACTGATTCTCATCTTCCAAAATAGCATGCACACAGATAGGAACATAGCAATTATAACCTCACTATTAAAGAAAGGAGACCAAAAAGAAGGAAATACAGATGGTTTGCATCAGTAAAAAATAAAATTCTGTATTCTATTATAGGGATACAGTAAATGGTGATATTTGGACTTCTGGAAAATAATAATAGGATTGGGTTAATTGGATTTATGAAAGGGAAATTGTTACTGACAAATCAAATAAAATCTGTGAGGTTGTAAATTGCAGAATTAATAAGGCAAGCAATGTGTTTGGACCTTCAGAAGGCTTTTGGCAAAGTGCCACATGAGAGATTCTTACACAATTATAATTAGTGTACACAACGTTGGGAGTATGTGGATTGAGAATTGGCTCATGAACGGAAAACAGCGTTGCAGTAAATAGGCAGGTTTTGGGTATGGGAGCAGAGGGTGCTGCATGGATCAGTGCGTCACAAAACCTAGATCATTGATTCAGTTGAGGGGGTTGAGTGAGGCATGTTATTTTATTAATTTTATTAGTCGTTTAAGTTATGACATCGGATGGAAGTTGCAAACCAAATCACGTTGCACTTCTGCCTAATGACAATAAAAGATATTATTATTATTATGATTTGATGAAGATGATGATGCTAGAAAACAAAATAGTATACTGTGGGGTACAAGAGGATGCAATGAGCTGGGCTATGCTAAATTGTTCATCATGTGGCAAAATATGTTGATATCCGCCATGTAGAGAGACAAAAAATAGGAAAACCAGGTAGGGTTTTAAATGGTTAAATTCAAAGAATGTGGGTGTTCAGAAGGACTTGGATGTCCTTGTACATTAATCACTCAAAGTTATCTTGCAGCTACTGCAAGCAATTAAGAAGGTGAATGGGTATGGTTTTTTGAGGATTTAGGTGCAAATATACAGATGTCAAGTGCTTCTTCTTCTTTCGTGTGGCGTGCACGGCCTAAAGTTGTTGGACAACTTGTTCTATTCGATCTTCTGTGTTCGCGCAATTCGAGTTGATTGCATTAGTCGAAACAGGGCGGACCACGTGAAGGTTGCCATCTTCCGCCCCATGTCAAGTGCTGATTACACAGAATGCTGGTTAGACCAGATCTGGATTGTTGTGTGCAAAAATGATTTATTATCTAAATAAAGATATATTTGTGATTGAGACAGTGCAGCGATGATTCACAAGGTCACGGTCAGAATCATACATCATCAAAATGGGCCCGTGGGCCTAACTCATCCATGCTGACCGAGATGCCCCATCTTAACTTTTACCATTTGGCCCATATACTCTAACCTCTCTACCAATGTTGCTTTTACAAACGGGGCCATCATCTCTGACTAATAACTATTTCCCCCTCCCCCTCCCCCTTTTCAGAATGTCCAGTGCCTTCTCTGAGAAACCTTTGACCCTGACCCAGGGAGACATCAGTCTCTTCTGCAACTGTAGAAGCACTGTCTGGGTCCCTGACAGCTTTATCCCCCATTACTATTGGCTTCCTAGTCTTTGCCTTACCTTGTTGAACAGCAGAGGCAGTCATGGTGCTATTTATCTGGCTGTTGCTGCTATTCTCTGCAGAGAGGTCAGCTCTCACCCCCACTCACACCAACAATATCCAAAGTGGTATACTTGTATGAGAGGAGGACAGGTATAGAAGACTCCACACTACCTGCCTGGCCCTCCTGGTGATTTTCCAGCTACCTGAGTTTACCTTTTGGTGGAACCACCTTGAAGCTGCTGCCCATGACACTCTCTCTCAAAGACCATCTGGTCTGACAGCAGCTGCAGTCAGAAACACTTCCTGCAAAGTTTGTCATCAGGGACAGTACTGCTCATGATCTCTCAAAGCTGATATGAGGGCCTACCACTCTGCCGACTGATGCAACTTCCCTTCAGTCAACTAGCAGACGTAACGTAAAGGGAGTCCTTATCTTGTTGCTTCAAACCCTCCTCACCTAAACTTCATGTTCACCAAGTTATGCACTTTGACCTACCAGAAGCATGTTGGTTTTAAAACTGGCCTTCAGCTGGAGATTGTCTCCCTATTATTCACTAGTGAAACTAGCTAAGTGCTTACCTGTAAAGATTTTTTTAAATTTTAAAATCAAATGCAATAAAATGCACAGAGTCCCTTATAACCACTGAATCTAAGATGACCATCAACGACCCATTTGAATTTATCTTGCATTTATCTTGGAAATTTCCAGATGTCACAGGGGATACATTGTGATCAGATTTCATGCATTGTTCCTGGAGCTGATTACTCACTGCTCAGTTTATTGCACCAGGAATTAACAATTAGTGCTGGCTTCTGTTTGTTCATTCACTCAATCAAAAAAATTCAGGAGACCTGTAAATTAGGTCTGTTCTTACAGCAACCAGTGCTCACCAGGATCCGTGTTTACCATAGGTTCAAGGTTCAAGGTTAGTTTATTGGTCACGTACACCAATTGGTGTAGTGAAATGCTTCTTGCCAATGCAGCACACAAAAAAAGAATACAGACACAACACTAATAAAGAGATTCAAACATAAAAAACATCCCCCACAATGGTTCCCATTATGAGGGAAGGCACAATGTCCAGTCCCCATCCCATGTCCTCCCATAGTCAGGCCTATTGAGGCCTCCGCAGTCGCCTTCACGGAGGCCCGATGTTCCAGGCCGTTCTCGCCGGGTGATGGTGCTCCGGCGTCGGGAGAATCCTCTCAGCGGCTTGGGACACCCGGAACGGCCGCTTCCTTACCGGAGTCCGCGGCTTCCGAAGCCAACAAGGCCGCGCTGAATGGAGCTCCCCCACTGGCTCCCGATGTTGAAGTCAGCACCACCTCCTGCAGCCGGCCGCTCCACAGACCCGCGGCTCCGCGATGTTTTCCTCCGCGGTCTCAGCTCACCGGAGCTCCAGCACGGCGACCCAGGCAAGGCATCGCCCGCTCCGTCCCGCGATGGCGCTCCAGCGCTCCGCCGCTGCCGAAGCCGAGGTTCTGGGCGGTCTCCTCAGGAAACACCGCTCCAGGCCCGCTGGTAGGCCACGAGGACGGGTCAAAGTTGCAGCCCGGAGAAAAGCTGCCTCTCCGACCAGGTAGGAACCAGGAAAAGTAGTTTCCCCCCCCACCCCCCCCCCAAAAAATAAAAAAAAGAGTGAAAAACAAACAGCTGCAGGCTGGGCAGCCATACCATACAGGACGGCGCCCCCTATCGTTGTGTTCCCCAAGCTTGCATTCACTGGCCTGTGTTTACTGGGCCCTGTCCCTACTGAGGCTTGTGTTTACTGCAGCTTGTATTGGGTGGGTATTGGCATTATCAAGTTTACTCAAGCTGGCCCTGGAGTCTGTGTTTACTTGGAGCTATGTTCATCATCAAGCTCGTGCTCATGTGCAGCCTGTGTTTATTGCAGCCTGTGTTCACGGGGTTGTTTGATATTGTCATATGTACCAAGGTACACGGAAAAGCTTTGTTCTACATGCTATCCAACAGATCAGATATATCATACCTAGATACAATCAGTTCAAACTCAAGCACAATAGATAAAGCAATGAGGAAGATATGGAGTGCAGAATATAGTTCTAGGCATTGTATTGCATCAGTTCCATAGAAAAACATCAACTGTCTTCAATGGGGTAGAGGTGAATCAAACAATACTCTAGCTGATGAAAGGACCAGTCAGAAGCCTGATAAGAGGGAGGAAAAACCAGGTGGGGACTGCACGGAAGTCAAAATTAAAATGAAGGAAGAAGGGGTACCAGGTTTCTTATCCCAAATTTACCTTGGTGTACCCAATGATGGGTAAAGCAACCAAGGTGGATGATGCAGCTGAAAATTGGACCTTTATATATGAAAACATCTCAATCTTTCATCCAGTTAATTACAGTTAACGTGGCTGATCATTAAACATAGAAACATAGAAAATAGGTGCAGGAGTAAGCCATTCGGCCCTTTGAGCCTGCACCGCCATTCAATATGATCATGGCTGATCATTCAACTCGGTATCCTGTACCTGCCTTCTCTCCATACCCCCTGATCCCTTTAGCCACAAGGGCCACATCTAACTCTGTCTTAAATATAGCCAATGAACTGGCCTCAACTACCTTCTGTGGCAGCGAATTCCAGAGACTCGCCACTCTCTGTGTGAAAAATGTTTTCCTCATCTCGGTCCTAAAGGAATTCCCCCTTATCCTTAAACTGTGACCCCTTGTTCTGGACCTCCCCAACATCGGGAACAATCTTCCTGCATCTAGCCTGTTCAACCCCTTAAGAATTTTATAAGTTTCTATAAGATCCCCCCTCAATGTTCTAAATTCTAGGGAGTACAAGCCGAGTCTATCCTCAATTTCCTCATATGAAAGTCCTGGCATCCCAGGAATTAGTCTGGTGAACCTTCTCTGTTCCCCCTCTATGGCAAGAATGTCTTTCCTCAGATTTGGAGACCAAAATTCTACGCAATACTCCAGGTGTGGTCTCACAAAAACCCTGTATGACTGCAATAGAACCTCCCTGCTTCTATATTCAAATCCTTTCGCTATGAATGCTAACATACCATTTGCTTTCTTCACTGCCTGCTGCACCTGCATGCCTACTTTAAATGACTGGTGTACCATGACACCCAGGTCTCGTTGCATCTCCCCTTTTCCTAATCTGCCACCATTCAGATATTAGTCTACCCTCCTGTTTTTGCCACCAAAGTGGATAACCTCACATTTATCCACATTATACTGCATCTGCCATGCATTTGCCCACTCGCCCAGCCTATCCAAGTCACCTTGCAGCCTCCTAGCATCCTCTTCACACCTAACACTACCCCGCAGCTTAGTGTCATCCGCAAACTTGGAGATGTTGCATTCAATTCCCTCATCCAAATCATTAATATATATTGTAAATAGCTGGGGTCCCAGCACTGAGCCTTGCGGTACCCCACTAGTCACTGCCTGCCATTCTGACCCGTTTACTCCTACCCTTTGCTTCCTGTCTGCCAGCCAGTTCTCTATCCACATCAATACTGAACCCCCAATACCGTGTGCTTTAAGTTTGTATGCTAATCTCTTATGTGGGACCTTGTCGAAAGCCTTCTGAAAGTCCAGATATAACACATCCATTGGTTCTCCCTTATCCACTCTACTAGTTACATCCTTGAAAAATTCTATAAGATTCGTCAGACATGATTTACCTTTCGTAAATCCATGCTGACTTTGTCCAATGATTTCACCACTTTCCAAATGTGCTGCTATCCCATCTTTAATAACTGACTCTAGCAGTCTCCCCACTACTGATGTTAGACTAACTGGTCTGTAATTCCCCGTTTTCTCTCTCCCTCCTTTAAAAAAAAGTGGGGTGACATTAGCTACCCTCCAATCCTCAGGAACTACTCCAGAATCTAAAGAGTTTTGAAAAATTATCACTAATACTGCCACTATTTCTGGGGCTACTTCCATGAGTACTCTGGGATGCAGACTATCTGGCCCTGGGGATTTATCGGCCTTTAATCCGTTCAATTTACTCAACTAACCTGGATTTCACTCAGTTCCTCCATCTTATTTGACCCCCGGTCCCCTGCTATTTCCGGCAGATTATTTATGTCTTCCTTTGTGAAGACAGAACCAAAGTAGTTATTCAATTGGTCTGACATGTCGTTGTTCCCCATGATCAATTCACCTGTTTCTGACTGCAAGGGGGCCACCATTTGTTTTAACTAATCTCTTTCTCTTCACATATCTATAATAACTTTTGCAGTCAGTTTTTATGTTCCCCATCCCAGTTTTTATGCCAGTTTTCTTTCATAATCGATTTTCCCTTTCCTAATTAATCACTTGGACTCTGAACTCTAATTAATCTGCTGGACTCTGAATTTCTCCCAGTCCTCTGGTAGGCTGCTTTTTCTGGCTAATTTGTATGCTTCTTCTTTTGTTTTGATACTATCCCTGATTTCCCTTGTCATCCACAGATGCACTACCTTCCCTGATTTATTATTTTGATAAACTGGGATGAACAATTGTTGTAGTTCATCCATGCAGTCTTTAAATACCTTCCATTGCACATCCACCGTCAACCCTTTAAGAATCACTTGCCAGTCTATCTTGGCCAATTTACATCTCATGCCTTCAAAGTTACCTTTGTTTAAGTTCAGAACCCTTGTTTCTGAATTAATTATGTCACTCTCCATCCTAATGAATAACTCAACCATATTATGGTCACTCTTGCCCAAGGGGGCATGCACAACAAGACTGCTAACTAACCCTTCCTCATTACTCAATACCCAGTCTAGAATAGCCTGCTCTCTCGTTGGTTCCTCTACATGTTAGTTTAGAAAACTATCCCGCATACATTCCAAGAAATCCTCTTCCTCAGCACCCCTGCCCATTTGATTCACCCAATCTTTATGTAGATTGAAGTCACCCATTATAACTGTTTTACCCTTGTTCCATGCATTTCTAATTTCCTGTTTGATGCCATCCCCAACTCCACTACTACTGTTCGGTGGCCTGTACACAACTCCCACTAGCGTTTTCTGCCCCTTTGTTTCGCAGCTCTACCCATATCGATTCCACATCCTCCAAGCTAATGTCTTTCCTTTCTATTGCATTAATCTCCTCTCTCACCAGCAACGCTACCCCACTTCCTTTTCCTTTCTGTCTATCCCTCCTGAATATTGAATATCCCTGGATGTTCAGCTCCCAGCCTTGGTCCCCCTGGAGCCATGTCTCCGTGATCCCAAATATAGCATAGTCATTAATAACTATCTGCACGTTCAACTCGTCCACCTTATTACGAATGCTCCTTGCATTGAGACATAAAGCCTTCAGGCTTGTTTTAACAACACTCTTACTCCTTATACAATTATGTTGACAAGTGGCCCCTTTTGATTTTTGCCCTGGGTTTGTCTGCCTGCCACTATTAATTTTTATCTTGCTACCGATTGCTTCTATCCTCATTTTATACCCCTCTTTCTCTCAGCTCACACATTTAAGAAACCCACCACTTCTTATTCTCTGTTTATTATTTTTTTCTTCTTTCCCCCCTACATGTTGGGTCTGAGTGCTTCACTTCTCTGCCTCCTGCCTCGGACCCTGTCTACTGGCTTTCTCTATTTGATTCCCTCCCCCCGACCATTCTTAAACAGGAGGTAGTGTAAATTGCTAGTTCACTTGCAGCACTGGGAGATGGAACCATCTCTGAGGGTGTAGCATTTTAACCCTGATCCATGTGAATACTTTCCCATTGCTGCCTGAAAGACTTTGCTGCAGTAAGCTTTTCAAGCAACTCTGCAAATAGCAAGTGGAAGACACCCGTCCCTCTATTGTTTCCTACTTGCCCAGTATGTTGACCCATCTTTTTGCCCATTCTTCAATTTTCTTCCCTCTGTTGGTATTGCTGCATCCAGTCCTTGAGCTCTATAAACCATCTGCACCTCTCTCTCCCCTTAAAAGACCCTCGAGTCTTCATGTCTTGTGCATCTGTCTGAAGGTTTGCCCGAGTTTCTCCCAATTTGGGTTGGTCACATATTGCCTAATGTTTCTGGAATTCCCCTTGAGACGTTCCCATACCTTGCTGCAGTGCTTCAATGCAAGGTTCTACTGTTGTTGTCAACTGTAGCACTCCATCTCCTTCCAATGGCAACAGACCTCCTTAATTATCATGAACACCAGCTGCTATGCAAAGCATAAATAATGGTTGGCATTAAGACAGCAGACAGCAATTGAATTTTGGAAGGTGAAATTGCAAAGCCTATTACTTGCAGATATATGTTTAAAAAATCGAAATTGAAAGTTCATTTAGCATTAAATGAGAACAACCCTTTTTTGCTTTAATTAACTTTAATTATATCAATACATTGAATTAATGGTGCAAAGGTTTAACCAATTTATAACAGAAGTTCATTCAGTTGACAAAGCTTCAGCAGAATCATTTTACTTTAGTATTGTGTACTTTGTCTCTTCCTCACCAATATTACCTTGTGTTTTAATTACATAAGGTTGGACATCCGGTGCCGCTGTTGATAGCTGCCTCCGCCTTCCAGGCACGTGCCGTCAGGGTAGGCAAGGTAGGCACTGCCTACCGTGGCTAAAATTATAACATAGTAATGTCTAAATATAAATAATAAAGGCATGGGAGAATTATGTCTATGTAAGCGATCGATCTCTTAGGTAGGCATAATTCTCCGTGCCTTTCATCCGCAGCGCTTGTAACACGGGAAGGTCTGTGCAGCCCACGTGCCGTCAGTGCTGCCTGAAGCCGTCAGTTTCAAGCGGGGCTGAAGGCAGCAGAAATTCTGCCTTTGCAGCACTGCGCATGCGCATCAGTCTACTGCGCATGCACAGCGCTAGTTTCTTGGCGGGGTTTTCAAATATGGTTTGGCGTGCACCAATGATGTGGTAAGTACATTTTGTGTTTATGTTTTTAAATACCGTATTTCCCAGGGTGTGGGGGTGGGGGGAGACCTCCTTTCACAGCGTTTGGGGAGTCTGGCCCGGGGTAAAGTTGCGGGGAGGGCACGAATGTCATGAAGGAGGGGATTGGGATAATGCCACTTGCGACGCTCCTTGCACGGAGGCGTGGAATGCCACCACATTGAGGCCGGGGGGGGGGGGGGGGAAGAGAGAGAAGTAGCTCGGGTGGCTGAGCGGCTGGACAGCGGAACCAGCCGCCACCTTAGCTCCTTCTGCCGGTCCCCGCTGACCTCTGGCAGCTCTCCGTCTAAAAACCTCTCTCCTGCCGCTCGCTGGCCTCACTCATGTCCTTAAATTCCGACACCGTGATTGAGGTTACTCAGCTGTGGGAATTTAAGGATTTGCAGGAAGCCGCTGACATGAGCGAGGCCAGCGAGCGGCAGGAGAGATGGTTACCATGAGTAATCACTCACGGCACGTGCCTGCTGCCTTCAGTCCGGTAGCTTTTTGTTTTTTAGTTATGTTTTGTTCTGTTTGAAGACGTATTTTTGTGTTTTTTTTAATGTCTTTATGTGGAGGAAGAGGGTACGGTAAGGGGAATACTGTCCTTCAGTCGCTTCCTGGAGAGGATGCGACTATTATTCGAGTCGTGTCCCCCCCCCCCCCCACGGCCTACCTAGTGGATTGGCGCGGCCTTTCCTTCCGGGACCGACCAGGGCTCCAGCAGCAGCGGCGCAGCGTTGGAAACATCGCGGGGCGGGCGATGCCTTACAGGGGATCGCTGTTGCAGCTCCGGAGTGCTGGGCCTGCTGCACTGACATCGCGGAGCTGTGGTTCGCGGAGATCCCAACGCGAGCGGCGCTGACCAACATCGCGGAGTCCTGCGACTACGCCCGGCTCGGCGTGTGTACTTCGGGAGCCGCGGACTCCGGTGGGAGGTGGCTGATCTGGAGGTCCGGGCCGCTGAGGATGTTCTCCGTCGGGGTTCCATCGTTCCCAGCGAGAGGGCCTGAGCATCGTTACCGGCTAGACGGCCTGCGGGTGCTCGGGAGGCCCCGACCACGGGTGAACATCTGGGAAGATCGGCGGGGAGGCTGGCTGGACTATGGTACCTTCCTTAACCCTGATGCCCCTGTGGGGTTATATTGTGTGTGGACTTCTGTGTTTGTGCTTTAAAAAAAAAGTTTATTTATTTATTATTTACTTTTATGTTACTGACTGTAAGGAAAATCCATTTTGTTGTCTCTAAAATGAGACGATGACAATAAATTGAATACAATAAAATACAATACAATTAAATTTAAGGCAAACGGCGAAGATTGGTATTGAGAGTCAGAATGTAACACACCATACTGCTTTTACAAGATGTTATTGTTGGAACCAATTCCACACATCTTGCAAGGACAAGTTGGTGGGTTGATTAAAATCTGGACAAGAACTCTCATGAAATGCTAAGGGTGTATCATGCTAAATGAGGATACATATTTCAGGAAGAACAAGTAACTTCAGATGATGTCTTTCCGTGCTATTCGTGTCTTTCCAGACATGCTTCAGAGTTCGTGCAAGCAACAGGAACAGACCATTTCATTGTTTGAGGTTCCTCCACAAATCGGTTATATCATGCTGGTCAGTTTGGACATGGTGGGCCAATGATGTGGTGCATAGCTCAATGTGGAGAACACTGCTCAGTCCATCACCTCAGAATAAGATCTGAACTACATAGACTTAGGCTGTATTGGCTTTGTCTTTTTGCACTATTATTGTTTGTTTGTTTGGTTGTTTGTGTGTGTGTCCCTCTAATTCACTGTTGCAGCCTGTTATGGATTTTCCAATTGCGTTTCGGGTCAATTGAGACCCTTAGGATATTGATGGCGAGAGTACAGCCATTGAACACCAAGATAGCTGGACCAGTGTTGCAGTTTCCATGCTGTATGACTGTGTGACCGGAATGTGTTTAACTGAGCTGAATTCATGGTAGATTCCTGATGTCAGGAAGATCATTTCTTAACCATCTTATTTTGTTAAAGTTGCAACACGTTTTGGAATTGTTGCTGCTTTACTGTTGTCACAGCAAAGGACTGAATAAAGCATTTGAATTGGCTTTCTTTGCATCGTATACTGAAGTCAAATGAAGTCAAGAGTGTTTTATTGTTGTATGTCCCAGATAGAACAATGGAAGGGTCTCGACCCGAAACGTCGCCTATCTCCTTCGCCCCTTAGATGCTGCTGCACCCGCTGAGTTTCTCCAGTTTTTTGTGTAACCCACAATGGAATTCTTACTTGCTGCAGCACAACATAATATGTAAACATAGTACACTGTAAACAATATGATAAACGAGAGAAAAAAAAGTTCAGTGTGTGTGTATGTATATATATGCATATGCATGCAAGAAATAAAGCATAAAATGTTCAGTGAAGGTGGTCTCTGAATCTTGTTAAAGTTGGCATTTCTAAAGCTTTAAACGTGAAGAACTTGTCAAATATGGGATGAAATCTTCAGTGAAGCTGAACACTGCTAGCCGAGCTATTGCGACGTCATCAGTTGAAGTTGGTCATTTTAAAATCAGTTTATTGATGTTTTTTTAAATTCTTACTTACTTTTAACAGTAATCAGTCGAGAAATAAAGCTTAAATTGTTCAATGAAGGTGGTTGCTGCCTAGAGGGCAAAAAATATCAATCAGAATATGTAAAAATGTAATAGTTACCGCGTAGTGTTTTTGCGAAGAAGTAAAGACAACCACATATGCACACACATAGACACACGTACAAGATCAGACTTTTAATAAGTACTAGACCAAGTGCAGACCTGTTGGGTGTGCTACCCCAATGCACCCATTCCCTACCCATAGCCCCCATGGGAGGTATAGTCTCCAACTCGAGTCGTTCCCGATTGTAAGATTCCTGCACACACCTTGCCTTCCTCAGCAGTGATCTTAAAAAACATTCCGAATTGCCCTGCATATTGCAATAGCAATTCACCCTCCCCCTGCTAGTTGAGCCATTGTGACATCATCAGTTGAAGCTGTTTGGTTTGAAATTTAAACTTTAATTAGTAATAAGCCAAGAAATAAAGCATAAAATGTTCAGTGAAAGTGATCTCTGCCTCGAGGGGAAAAATATGAATTGGAATATGTAAAAATCGTGTAAAAGTTGGCATTTTTTAAAGCTTTAATCACGAGTAACATTCAAAAATAGGATGAAATCTTCCTTGAGGCTTGTATCTGCTAGCTGAGCCATCGTGACGTCATCATTTGAAGCTGGTGGTTTTAATTTTGACTTTTTTCGACTTTTAATCAGTAATGAGTCGAGAATACATACACCTATACACACATACAAGGTCAGACTTTTAACCTCTCTCTCTCTCTCTCTCTCGCTCGCTCGCGCTCTATCTCTCGCTCTATCTCTCGCTCTATCTCTCGCTCTATCTCTCGCTCTCTCTCGCGCTCTCTCTCGCGCTCTCTCTCGCGCTCTCTCTCGCGCTCTCTCTCGCGCTCGCTCTCGCTCTCGCGCTCGCTCTCGCTCTCGCTCGCTCTCTCTCGCTCTCTCTCGCTCTCTCTCTCTCGCTCTCTTTTTCTTTTCCCCCCCCCCCTCCTCCTCTTATTACCAGGAGTGCCGGGGAGATGGCTGCCCTGCCAGCAGTCTGTTCGTATTTTCTTTATTTTTGTTATTTTTTAGTTTGTTTGAATGTTCTTCGGTTTGATTTAAGGAGGGGATCGGGGGAAACTATTTTTCAGGTTCTTACCTTCCCGGAGATGTGATCTATTTTTGGATCGCATTCTCCGGGCTCTGCGGCCGACCATCGATGGAGCTGGGAGCCTCCTCGGACTGTCGTAAGCCCCACCGTGGTGCGCAGACTTAACATCGGAGCTGATCCCTTCCCTGGGATCGCTCCCACCACAGACTTTACCATCAAGCTCACAGTCGGGAAGCTCCAATGTCGCGGAAGGTTTGACCAGCCCCAACGCGAGGATCGATCGGCCGGCGCGGCGGCGCTAACATCCCCCGACGTGGAGGGCCCGAACGCCGCCGGCTACAGGAGTCAAGATCATCCCGTCAACGGGGTTTTGAGGCCCCCGACCGAGGAAGAACAAAATGAAGAGTCTTGAACTTTATTTCGCCTTCCATCACAGTGAGGAATGTGTAGGAGTCACTGTGGTGGATGTTCATGTTAAAATGTGTTTTGGGTGATCTGTTGCTTTTAATTGTATGACTGACCTGGCCAATGAAATTCCTCGTATGTTGCAAAACACATTTGGCGAATAAAGTGTGATTCTGATTCTGATTGTAGGTCAGAGCTTATTTGAGATTGTAGTGTTTAATAGCCTGATGGCTGTAGGGAAGGTGCTGAACCTGGACGTCACAGTTTGCGGGCTCCTGTACCTTCTTCCTGATGGCAGTGGTAAAATGAGTGTGTGGCCAGGATGGCGCGGGTTTCTGATGATGCTGGCTGCCAGTCAGCGACTCCGATAGATCCCTTCGATGGTGGGGGGGTTAGAGCTGGTGAGGACATGGGCAGTGTTCACAACGTTTTTGCTCTCTTATCTGCTCCGGGACGTTCAAGTTGCAGGCCACACATCAACTATGCACCTATAGACGTTTAAAAGAATCTCTTTGACGTACCAAATCTTCTTAATCTTCGCAGGGAGTGGTGGCGTTGGTGTGCTTTATTTATAATTGCATCAGTGTGCTGGGAACAGGCAAAATCTTCGGAAATATGCACGCCTAGGAATTTTCATTTTTGTCTCTCTCAATCAACGTCCCGTTGATATAAACAGGATAGTGGGCCCTCATCCTTTCTCTTCCAATGTCCAATATTGAGAGCCATTTTATCGTGCTGGCACCATTTGGTCAATCGGTCGATCTCACTTCTATACTTCGAAGTGCGTTGGGGTCAGGAGCGTGTCCATCTTTCCCAGCACGAGTGCAGGGTAATGACTTTTCAATGTAGAAGCATTGTGACATTGCTGTTTGGTTTGCTTGCTGCACTCCCACGCACTAACCCTCGGGCCACTCGTGTTTGACCAGCCAGTCACTGATTGGCCTATTAATAGCCTTAACCTTGAATGATCATTGTTCAAAGATAAACACTTAAGACTTTTAGTTTATGCAGTGACAGAGGGATGAGTCAAATGTGAAGTCAGTGCTGGTTCATGTTTTCATAAATGGTTCTTCACTGGGGATGTTCTATGGGATGAAACCACTGAATTAACCGGTGTGTGAGTTCTTAAATGCTGAGGGAATTGTTTAGTTTAGCAGAATACACATAGGAATGTTATGGCCACTGTTATATACAGTACCGGTATGCCCACATCTGGAGTACTGTATGCAGTATTGCTATTCTTATTTTAGAAGGCATGTTAAAGCAATGTTCGATTAGGTTTTTCAGTCTAATATCTGCAATGGGGGTGTCATACTGTGATGAAAGCTGAGGTTGGGTAAACTTGTACTTGAGCTTAGGAGGGTAAGTAGTTGCAATGGACTGTTCCAGCTGCTGCGGTCAGGCAAACGCCTCCGTTGCCATGCTGTGAGAACGGAGAGGATGAGAAGGTGTTCCTTCCTAGAGGCCATTCGGCCTGTAAACTCCTATCTCACCAGGGACTAACTCTACTACAGTTACTGGACCACAATACCGCCCACAATATTTAATATGAAAAAGAACATGTGATTCTGTTTGTAGTTTGTTGGTTGTTTGTTTGTTTTTTGCACAAAGTCCGCAGGCACGGCCACTTTTCATTTCACTGCACATCCCGTATGTGTATGTGACGAATAAACTTGACTTGACTTGCAATGAAACAAGTGCTTTTGAGGGACTTTGACAAGCTAGATGAGGAAATCCTTCTCCCATAGGAGAATCTAGAACCAGGCAGCGTCCAATTAAGGCAGATAAAGGGAATTATTTTGTCTCTCAGAGAATCTTGAAACACTCTTTCTCAAAGGGCTGAGGCATTGCATATTTTCAAGGAAGACATAGAGGCATCTTATTAAGCAAAGGGTGAAAGGTTGAAAGTTGGAATCTGATCAGGTCTGGGAGATTTGTCTACCTGTTACGACCATCCGCACCTCTTCGAACATAATACTGACTGGCCTCAGGCCACTTCCATTAACTGCCCCAAGTTCCCTGGTCTTCAGTGTGGCATGGTGGCGCAGCGGTAGAGTTGCTTCCTTACAGCGAATGCAGTGCCAGAGACTTGGGTTCGATCCCGACTACGGGTGCTTGTCTGTATGGAGTTTGTACGTTCTCCCCATGACCAGTGTGCGTTTTCTCCAAGGTTTTAGGTTTCATCCCACACTCCAAAGATGTAGGTTAATTGGCTTGGTAAATGTAAAAATTGTTCAAAGAGTGTGAATAGGGCCAGTGTTAATATGCGGGGATCGCTGGTCGGCACAGACCCGCTGGGCTGAAGGGCCTGGCTCTGTGCTGTATCTCTAAACTAAACGAAACATCCATGTCTTTCTGCACGGTAAAAGCAGAGGAGAAATACTCATTGAGGACCTTGGTCATCAACTGTGGCTCAACAGAGTTGACCGCTTTGATACCTGAGGAGCCCCAATAGAAGCCTCTGGTTACCCTATTCCACTTAATGTACATAAAATCTTTTGGGATTATGCTTACTATTATCTGCCATTGCTAACTCCTGTCCCCTTTTGCCCTGCCTTTTATCACTGATCTTTGTTCCAACCATCTGCCTATCATTGCCTCCCAATCTGCCTCCCATTGCCTGTGTCCACCTGCCATGCTTTGTCCTGCATCTCCTCTCTAGTTTTCTTCTCCGCCGCTACAATCTGTCTGACGAAGGGTCTCGACCTAAAATGTCACCTGTCCATGTTCTCCAGAGATGCTGCTTGACCTGCTGAGTTACTCCAGTACTTTGTGTACCATGTTTACCACACAAGTCTGCGCCGGCTAGCGATTCCTGCACGCGAACACTATCCTAGGCACACCAGGGATAATTTACAATTAATACAGGCCAATTAGCCCACAGATCTGTATGTCTTTAGAGTGTGGGTGGAAAAAGTAGATTCCCCAGCAGCCGATTCGGGATCTCCATGTGTCCGTCTGTCCCGACGTCGGAGCTTTGAGCAACCCGATGAGAGGGTCTGTACATCGGGCTGTCCATAGCGGCAACTACGGAGGGTTCATGGCCCCGACCACGGGTGGACAAAGGCGGAGGACAGACTGAACGATATTGGCTTCCACCTTTGGCTATGACCTCTATGACTACATTGGCTATGACCTCAGTGAAGAATGTTGATTCCACTGTGGTGGATGTGCATGTTATATTCGATTGTGCTTTTTTTTGATTGTGTGGCTGCATGGCAAGTCAAATTGCACTGTACCTTAACTGGTGCATGTGGCAATAAATGCGAACTTGAACATTGTAGTTGGACATCAATGCTCTTCTGTGTTCAGTTTATTTACTCCAGGACAATGGTTTTACTGCTTGCTATGCTGCATGCTTGTTTTTAGGGAGTTTTGTACCAGGATCCCAAGGTTCCTTTCTAGGTCAATATTTACCAATAGAATAGAATAGAATAGAATGCTATTTATTGTCATTCAAACAAGTTTGAACAAAATTGTATTTTCCACAGTTTTTGTTTTACATTACAAAATAACCTAAGACCCACACTTACCGCAGTTTACACAAACATCCATCACAGTGAGTCTCCAACACCTCCTCACTGTGATGGAAGGCAAAGTCTTATCTCTTTCCTTTGTTATTCACCCGCAGTCCAGCAGTCCAACTGCAGCGTCTAGGCAAACTGGAGCTCCGATGATAGAGCCCCCGGCGGAGGATGGTAAGTCCCGTGGCCCCTAACCCGCGCCGGGCGATGTTAGCCCCCGCTCCGTGTCTTTAAACCCCGCGATTCCAGCGGGAGAAGTTGCCGTTGCGAGAGCTCTGAAAAGCCGTCTCCCACCAGGGACCTGGAGCTCCCGATGTTCCTGTCCACCGGGCCTGCAGCCGGAGCTTCCGAAACTCCAGAGTCGGGTCAAAGCCGAGCGCCACCACAGCTCTCCCCGCTTCGAAGACGGCCAGCTCCGTGATGTCAGGTCCGAAGGCTCCGCGACTGGAGCCCTCAGGTTGGTCCCGGTCGGTGGCCGCACCGGCTTCATGATGTTAGGCCCAACGACACCGGAGACCCGACAGGGAAAAAGTCGGGTCCCCATACAGGGAAGAGACTAACAGTTTCCCCCCACATCCCCCCCTCCACCCCCCACATATACACAGCTAAAAAATATAAAGAACTAAGCTCAAGACCTACATTTAACAAGACAAAAATTTAAAAAAAGACGGACCACTGTAGACGAGCCGCTGCCGTTAGGCGCCGCCACTCCCATAGTTATTGATTATCTATCGACAGTTAGATAATACTCTGCCAGTTGGATAACTTCACATTTATCTACTGTATGTTGGTCTGCACCTGGCATATATTTGCCCACTCACTGAACCTGTATTTAAAGACTTTGAAACCTTTTTGGATCCTCCTCACAATTTTAAAATCCCATTCCAACCAGTTGTGTTGTTGGTAAACATAGAAATATCCCATTCCATCCCCTAATCTAAATCTAAGACATATTATGGAGAGCTGGGAGCAAGAATAGGTGGTGAGGTGGATGGAGCATAAACACTAGTGTCGATCTATTGGACTATATAAACTGTTCCGTGTGATTTCTCTGTCCAGGAACAGATCCTGAATCTGTCCATCCTGGGTTGTGCACTAGGAAACAGTTATTACAGGGGCTGGTCTCTTGCCCCCGAGTCACAAGGTGGAGGGTTAAAGAACTGAACGGATGACTTTCAAATGAAAGTCAAGGCTGAGAGTGCGCCAATGCGGGTGATGCTGATAGTGTAGGAATGAACTTCAACGTTTACATTGAAGATAGACTTTCTGCCATCTAGGGGTTAATTTACAGAAACCAATTAACCTACCAGCACATCTTTGGGAGGTGAGATGGTGTCCGATGAGGAGACATTGTAATTGAAAACAAGGGTTTGATCGTGACCATGGATGCTGTCTGTACAACGTTTATACTGTACATTCTCCAGCGCGGGGCTCGCCAACTTCGGGGCTGGGGCGGGTTCAGGCATTCCGGCGGCCCGACTCGGATCTGTGGCGGCTTTCCGGTGGCGGTGGCGGCGGCAGCGACTTCGGATGTTCGGCCGCGGGCCCAGTGGACGACATCGTCGGGAGCTCGCAGGTCACAGGTTGGTGACCTGTTTTTCCGGAGCTCCCGCGGCAACAGCTGCGTCCGCTGGACTGGAGGGCGGCAGCTTCGACCGCCCTGGGCCGCGGAGTGGAACTGGCCCGTTCGTGGAGCATGTTTCAGCCGCGGGACCTATTCACATCACCCGGTGCGGTCACAACATCGGAGGCCTGGGTCACCTCAGCGCAGAGGAAGAGGAAGAACAAGAAGGGAAGAGACAAAGACAAGATTTTTGCCTTCCATCACAGTGAGGAGATGTCTGGTGAACTCACTGTGGTGGATGTTAAATATGTGTTTATTGTGTGTTTCATTATTTATTATATGTATGACTGCAGGCAACAAAATTTCGTTCACACCGCGAGGTCTGAATGACAATAAAGTTTTCCATGATCCATGATTCCATGATCCATGATCCTTCCCCTGACACCACATGGGTTTTCTCTGCGTACTCCAGTTTCGTTCCGCACTCCAAAGATATACAGGCTTGTCGGTTAATTGGCTTTGGTAAGTTGTAAAATTGTCTCTAGTGCGTGCAGGTTAGTGTATGGGATGATCGCTGGTCAGTGCAGATTGGTGGGTCGAAGAGCGTGTTTCCACGCTGTATCTCTAAAGTTTAAAGCTTGATTAGGAACTGCTCTCCCCATGACCACAGGAAATTGCAGAAAATTGTGGATGTGGCCCAGTCCATCAAACCAGAATACCCACCATTGACTCCACATACACTTCATGCTGTCTGTTGAAAGCAGCTAACATCATCAGAGACCTTTCCAATCCCAATAATTTCTTCTCCCCTATTCTCAAGATATACAAGCTTGAAAGAACACAACACCACACTCGGGCACAAATTCTTCCCCTTTGTTATCAAGTGGTTGCCAAATGTTGTCATATTGGACCTTGTATAAGGAACTGAGCCTGTCTGGGTGACCGCAGTTTCAGTGGAAAGAGTGATTACAACTTCTTTAGTTTTAAGATAGATATGGGCAAGGATATGTCTGCACCTTGGAGAAAATGCTAAATTGGGGAAAGGCTAATTACAACATTATTAAGGAGCTGGGAGAGTAGATTGGGAGCACCCGTTGTTGACTGTCCCCATCTGACATGTGAGAAACATTTACAAAATGTACATTATAAACTCGAGGGTTATTAGGGAGAGGATAGGACCACTCAAGAACAAAGCATGGAATTTATGCCAGGAGCCAGAGAATGCAGGTAACTTTGAAACTAAGACCTTGCATTGATATTCAACAAGGAGAAGAACATTGAGGATAATCGTGGAACACGCTAATATTCTTGGCCATGTTGATATCAAGAAGAAGGAGGTGTTGGGTCTCTTGAAGAAGGTCAAAGTGGATAAGTCATTGGCCTGATTGGATCTTTCCCGGATTCTTGGGAGAGGCAAACAAAGAGATTGCTGGGGGTTTGACAGGGATCTTTGTAAACTCTCTGGCCACTGACATATTCAGGGTGATGGTAGAGAAGCCAATGTTATTCCCAGTTTTAAAAGAAGGGCAAGGAGAATAATTCAGCAAATTAAAGGCTGTTGACTTGGGAAGGAGAACATAAAGGTGATTTTTTTTTTCTGTTAGTATGTTTCATACTGAGGCTTTAGATAGATTTGAGCTAAAAATCATAGAGCCATCTAGTCAGATACAGGAGCTACAGACCACTGGGTTCACATGCAGTGACAAGCACATATCCACACTAATTCCTTGTTCATCCCATTTTATTCTCTACATATTCTTTAATATTTCTTCTGAATGATAGTATCTTTGATTGTACGATATCCGGTCAGAAGGAGACGTTCCCATTAAATTTTGCGCTCTAATGTCCAGAGATATGGAAGGTACCCCCTGTTTTTTTAACACAATTGGTGGTGTATACATGAAATGAGGTGCCAGTGGAAGTGTTAGAGACATGTACAATGATTACATTTAAAAGACACTTTGACAGGTACATGAATAAGAAAGGTTTGGATGGATATGGGCCAGATGCCGGCAAGTGGAACCAGCTCACTTGGGCAACTTGATCGGCATGGATGGATTGGGCTGAATGGCCTGTTTTCATGCGATATGACTTTATGATTCTATGACACCATGTGTTGACCTTGCAGCCTTCTGACCCAGAGATGATTGAGAGCTTGATCTTAATACCATGGGAAGCTACAGTCATCAGAAGAGAACCACCATTCTGTCCATTATTTTGTGATTAAGTGTTATCATCGAAGAATCTCTATAAATTGAAACATCTCACTTTTTGATTCTGCTTAGTGGCAACTTTGACATAATTAGCTTAATTCCAGCTATTTTGTATTGTTGCTATTACGGGGCCGACAGTTCACGAGAGTGAATTGTCAGATGGGAAATTACCTGTTTCCTGTAATGTCACCAGGAATTAACTAATTTACAATTTTCAAGACTGATCTTACTAATTTATATTTTCTGTCCTTGGCAGACACATCATCAAGTCTTTTTTATAAGGAAGGTTTCTTGCAAATGTATCTATTATCTTCATCAAAGCTTCATTAGTTCCGACTCATTAGCTCTACTGATGTCAGAAACACTTGACTCACTTTCTCTCACAGTCAGTTACAATAACATTCCAATTACAGGTGTCCAGATAATGGCCATTTAAATTCCATCATATGCCTCTGTCCATTCTTTTAACATTTGGAAATGGGATAATTGGAGCAATGTTGTACCTGGGGAGAAAAAGTAGAGTAAGTGGCCTCTCCAATTATGTAGTGTGACAAATCCTAATTCATTTTTGATTTGTACAGGATGAAGCCATTATATCTTTGAAGCTTAGTTTTGCCACAGTTCCGTAGCTTGGTGCAGAGTCATTCAATGTTGAGTTGAAGTTTGAGGTTGGAGGTGTAAGACATAATTATGACCATCACTGCCTGGTGATAGCCTATTTTAGCAGTTCTATGCATATGAAAGGAGCTTCCAGTCATCATCATATGAATAGTACATATTAATGTCGCGAAGTATGAATTATGAATAATATCTACATTAAATTTCACAAAATGCATCCTAAAGAATGTATAAAATCAAAATGGGCATAGAGTCAATAAGGGAGCAGTCTTTTTCCCAGGTTTACAGAATTGAGAATAAAGGGCATGTTTAATATGAGAAGGGAAAGATTTAATAGGAATATTAAATTCCTATTATTTTTTTCTCGGAACACAGAGGGAATCTTCCTAGGAACACAGAGAGCAGTATGTATATGAAACGATCTGCCAGATGAAATGGTTGAGATGGGTACATTTAAAAGACATTTGGACATGTACATGGAGAGAAAAGGTTGAAAGGGATATAGATCAAACACAGACAAACAGGGTTATCTTAGATGGGCGTCATGAACAAATTGAGCCAAAGGGACTATTTATGCACGATATAATTTTACACTAACAAGGCAGTGAATTTTTCCATTTAAGTTATTTTAAGTTTTTTTTTCAGATGTATCATCTTGCTTTCTTTTAAAATCTTTTTCTTAGTCTTTTTCCAAAAACAAAAACAAAACGAAAAGAATAATGATAAACATAATAATGATATTGATACATAGGGATCAGGATTACATTAATAACAGGTATAACCTGAATATGAGTCCAGTATCAAAATACACATTGAATATAGACCTCCCGGCCTCCATGTAAATATAGTTAAATGTTTAAAAGACAACTTGTATATGTGGAAAAACCCCAAAAAGTAAAAAAAGAAAAAAAAGAGAAAAAAGGAAGAAACAAAACCCCCCTAAACTAGAAAAAAAAGCAAAACAGAATCTGAACTGAGAATTTCAACAATTTAAGTCCCTGTTTGTCGTAAAGTCTGTTCCACCATATAACCATATAACAATTACAGCACGGAAACAGGCCTTCTCGGCCCTTCCAGTCCGTGCCGACCATTTATTTTTCCCTAGTTCCATCTACCTGCACTCAGACCATACCCCTCCATTCCCTTCCCGTCCATATACCTATCCACTTTACTTTTAAATGTTAAAATCGATCCTGCCTCCACCACTTATGCAGGAAGATCATTCCACACAGCCGCCACTCTCTGAGTAAAGAAGTTCCCCCTCATGTTACCCCTAAACTTCTGTCCCTTAATTCTCATGTCATGCCCTCTTGTTTGAATCTTCCCTACCCTCAAGGGGAAAAGCTTATCCACGTCAACTCTGTCTATCCCTTTCATCATTTTAAAGACCTCAATCAAGTCCCCCCTTAACCTTCTGCGCTACAAAGTATAAAGACCTATAAATAAGACCTCTTACCATATAAAGGTAAAATAATTTTTATAACGGTTGTAGAGGGAGCAATTTATGTTGTGTGAAAATGTTGAATAAATCTTCCCCAAGTCTTCAACAAATTTACCCAACGGTTCAACAATGTCACTCCTGATTTTTTCTAAATTTAAACATGATATAGTTTCAAAATACCAATGGAGTGTGGTCGGAGGGTTGGAGTCTTTCCATTTAAATAAACTAGATCTTCTGGCGATTAATGTGGTAAAAGCAATCAGCCGATGGGAGGAACGGAACAAATGAATAGAATCTAATGTTGGTAGCCCAAAAATTGCAGTAATAGGATGAGGTTGTAAATCGATACCTAAAACTACAGAAATAGTATCAAACATTTCTTTCCAATATTTTTCCAAAAGTGGGCAGGACCAAAACATATGGGTCTGTGAGGCCACTTCAGAGTTACATCTGTCACAGGTCGGATTTATATGACCATAAAAACGAGCCAACTTATCTTTTGACATATGAGCTCTGTGAACCACCTTGAATTGTATCAAAGCGTGTCTTGCACACATTGAGGAAGTATTAACTAATTGAAGAATCCTCTCCCATTTCTCTATAGATAGAGAAATTTGGAATTCTCTTTCCCAGTCATTCTTAATTTTATCAAATATATCTATTTGTAATTTCAAAATCAACTCATAAATAGTCGTAATTAATCCTTTCTGATAAGGGTTCAAATGTAATTTTTTTTTCCAAGATTCCGGTTTGATGTGGTAGCGGAAAAAAGGGTAGAGTAGCCTTCAAAAAATGTCTGATTTGTAAATATCTAAAAAAGTGTGAATTAGGTAAATTATATTTATTGGAGAGTTGTTCGAAAGATTATAAAACAACCATCCAAAAACAAATCACGAAAAGCTACTAATCCCTTCCTCTTCCATAACAGAAAGGCTTGATCAGTACTAGAAGGTTGGAAGAGAAAATTAGATATGATAGGACTCGATAAGATAAAATCATTCAGTCCAAAAAACTTACGAAATTGAAACCACATTCGGAGTGTATGTCTTATTATTGGGTTAGTCGTATATTTATTCAATCTCGTAATTGTAAAAGGTAATGAGGCCCCTAGAATAGAAGCCATGATAGCCCTTGTATAGAATCACGTTCAAGATTTATCCATCCTGAGCATTGGGTATCTTCTAAATCTTTTGTCCAAAATGTTTAATAATGAACATTGACTGCCCAATAGTAGAATCTAAGGTTCAGCAGTGCCAAACCATCGTATTTTTTTGATTTCTTTAAGTATTTTTTACTTAGTCTGGAATTTTTATTCTGCCATATATATAAAGAATTTTTTGAATCTATAATATCAGAGAAAGATTTGGCAATAAAAATTGGTATCGTCTGAAATAAATACAAACATTTAGGTAAGATAAACACTTTAATAGCATTGATTTGGCCGATTAAAGATAAGGACATTGGTGACCATTTAGTAAACTGTTGTTTGATAGGAGCAACTAGAGGCGTAAAATTAGATTAAAATAAATCCTTGTGTTTCTTGGTAATCTTAATACCTAAATAAATAAAACTTTCGGTAGTCAATCTAAGTGGAAACTGTCCATAATTCGAAACTAGATTGTTTAATGGAAAAAGCTCACTCTTACTAAGATTTAGTTTATAACCAGAGAAACAACTAAATTGATTAAGTAATGCTACTATTGCCGGAATAGATTTATTAGGGTTAGAAATGAATAATAACAGATAATCTGCATAAAGAGATAGCTTGTGTGCCTTATTCCCGCGGACAATACAAAAAATATTTGTGGATTCCCTAATAGTGGTGGCCAAATGTCCCAAAGCAATATCAAACAGTAAAGGACTTAAAGGGCAGCCCTGTCTAGTACCTCAAAAGAGCCTGAAAAAAGGGGATCTCTGATTATTGGTAAGTACAGAAGCCTGAGGTATATGATATATCAGCTTGATCCAAGAAATATATTTTGGACCAATCTTAAATTTTTCAAGTGTATTGAATGAGTATTCCCACTCTACTCTATCAACCGCCTTCTCGGCAAGTGAAATGACACATTCTGGGGGTTTATTTGACGCTGTATATATGATATTCATTAATCTCCTAACGTTAAAGTATGAGTAATGAGTTTTAATAAAACCTGTCTGATTTTCAGAAATAATTCTCCTCCAATAATAGCTAATATTTTGGAAAGAATTTTGGAATCTACATTTAACAGTGATATAGGTCTATATGATGTCACTTTAGTAGGGTCTTTATCTTTTTAAAGAATTATAGAAATAGATGCTTCATAAAAGGATTGTGGTAATATATTCATTAAAAAAGCTTCTTGAAAAACCTTGCATAGCCAGGGAGACAATAAACTTGAAAAATACTTTAATAATTCTACTGCAAACACATCTAAACCAGGAGCTTTACCAGAATTCATTGAAATAATTGCTTTCTGTATTTCTTCCTCTGTGATGGGTTCATCTAACAACAGAGACTAATTATGTGGTAAATTTGGCAAGTTCAGTTTCTTTAAAAACTCATGCATTATATTTGAATCAACAGGAGAGTCTGATTGTTATAGGGAGGTATAAAATTCATGAAAGGATTTATTAATTTCATCGTGGTCTACAGTTAGCGTACCATCCCGTTTACTCACTTTAGTAATCTGACGTTTGGCAGAAACCGCTTTCAACTGATTAACGAGTAATTTACCAGATTTTTCCCCATGTATATAACATTGACTTTTGGTTTTAAGTAGCTGGTTCTCAATCGATGATACTAATAACATATCTAAATTGAACAACTCTTATTCTTATAGAGCTCTAAACTAGGAACTTTTGAATATTTTTTATAAATTTCTTTAATCTCATCAGCCAATATACGTATTTATTTTTGAGTTTGTTTTTTTAATCCCGCGGAGTATGAAATAATTTGAGGCTTTGTGGGACAGCAGACATGAATGTTAAAGTCACCAAGAATCAGGACCCAGTCAAATTTGGGCAACAAGCTAGCAATAAGATCACCAAATTGTGAGATAAAGTCCTTATTTATTTTTGGGGGGCGATACACCAGAACAATTAGACCAACTATGATAAGTTGATGTTCAAAATTGGAGACGTGATCAGTGTTTAGAAGGGGGCAGTTGAAATTTATCTTAAACACAGTGGCTAGGCCCCCACCGCGACCTGAGAGCCTAGGTGAGCTGACAGGTTACAGGTATCAGGGCAGAGTTCCACAAGTGGAGCAATCTCACCAGGATTAAGCCAGGTTTCTGTGATCAGTAGGAAGTCCAATCCACGTGCGGTGAAGAAGTCATTGAGGATGAAGGTTTTATTCAGCACTGATCTCACATTGATCAGGGCCACTTTTGCAGGGATTGCAGGTGAGTTGAGGGTCGGTAGTGGCTCCCACGCCAGCGGGCGGAGGTTCAAGGAGACCACGCCGCTGCGCTTCACACAGGGCCTGGCTGGGAGCCCACGGGCCGACAGATCGGGGACCGGGAGGATCGACCGGAGAGAAACATACCTGGGCTCAAGATACCGCCGATGGATGGAGCGGTAGGGCCGACCAGGTCCATCCTCGCAGTGCTGGGCGAGGTACGCAGATGTTAAATGGGCGCGGGCGAGGTTCTTCAGCCTTATCAGGGCGCCCGCGCATTTACCCCGCCTCCTGGGTCGGTGCGTGCGGTGGCCACCACAAGGCCGAGCCCATACTTCTATCGGGAGCCGAGCGAGGAGCGAATGGTAAGTGAAGCCTTTTCCAGGGGTCTGTTGGGGGTTCAATCGGAGGCCCAGTCCGGGGCCACGGATGAAGATCTCTACGACAGAGGCTCGGCTCAGTGCGGGGCCTCGCCCGGGGCTCGATGCGGGGCCTCGCCCGGGGCTCGATGCGGGGCCTCGATGCGGGGCTCGATGCCGGGCCTCGATGCGGGGCTCGATGCCGGGCTTCGTCTGGGGCTCGATTCGGGGCCTCCTCCGGGCCTCGATGCGGGGGCTCGATGCTGGGCTCGATGCGGGGCCTCGCCCGGGGCTCGATGCGGGGCCTCGCCCGGGGCTCGATGCCGGGCTTTGTCTGGGGCTCGATGCGGGGGCTCGATGTGGGGCTCGATGCGGGGCCTCGATGCCGGGCTTCGTCTGGGGCTCGATGCGGGGCCTCCTCCGGGCCTCGATGCGGGGCCTCGATGCAGGGCCTCGCCCGGGGCTTCGTCTGGGGCTCGATGCGGGGCCTCGATGCGGGGGCTCGATGCGGGGGCTCGATGGAATCTGAAAGGTCATTTTTCCACGCAAAGCATAGTAGTGTAGGTTGTTGAGGCAGGTATGTTCACAACTTTTATGAAAGTCAGGCAGGCTCATGAATAGGGCAGGTTTAGAGTGATATGGGCCAAACACAGGTCAGTGGGACTAGTGTAGATGGGACACGTTGACTGCTGCGGGCACGTTGAGAACTCTCAGCGAACGCTGCACCAGCACCGCCGTACCAGTTGCCGGTACGGCGGTGACCAGGACTGGGCCCACCCAGGCACGCCGCGCACGCAGTGTGAGTGTCCCAGTGAGCATCGCAGCCCATAGAACGAGGACCCACTTGGAAGGTCCAGCTCGCCGCCGGGGACTCGCCCAGTAGGCCCGACTCGCCCGCTGCAATGGTGGACCCGTGTCGCAGTACAGCAGGCCCAGACCACCCGCCGCACACCGGGGTCTCGCCCGCCACGGACGGTGGGAGCCGCGCCATAGATCGGAATCCAACTGACTCACTCGCCGTGGATCGAGGACCCAGGGACACACCTGGAGGGCCGGTAGGCAGACCGGCTGCGGGAGGGAGCGCATTGCCTCGATGGGGGAGTGGGCCGCTGGTGGGCCTGCAGCTGCTTGGGTCCCGGCTGAACCGGACACCACTCCTAGAGTCCGAACACGTGGACTGTACACAGCCAACAGCCGTGGACAGTGGGCAGGTTCTGTAGACCTGCACAGGAAGGTAGACACTCCCGCCCCCACGTGTCTCGGGCAGATGGGGCTCATCAGCCTGGGAAGGCAGTCCATCTAGGAGAGGGAAAACTCTGATTTGAAACCTCCACATATCCAGTCATGGAAAAGGCTCCTGGAGTAAACCTCATGAAAATCCGGAGTCGGAGCCCCTAAGGCAGTTCGTCGTTGTCTACAACCTCGCTCTGGCAGCTCCTGTGACGGTGCTGGTGCCAAACTGCAACGGCCCTGCTGTTCCTGTGGATCAATCAGCGACGTGTAGAGGGGGGACGTGCTGCATGGGCAACAGCCTGTCCTCCATATGACATCGCCCAGGCTTGCATCCGACCAAGGTGCATCACCCATGGTCAGTTGTGACAGAGAGGGGCCTACTATTACTACTCTCTCAAAGCCCCCACAGTCGCGCACACGGGCAGTGGCAGAACTGCAGTGCCGCTGAAGGTAAGTTTTGTAACATACCTACTAAATGCCACCTGTTAAAGTTGCAGTCACTGCAGCCGTGCTGTGGTGTTGTTCCATCCAGAAATGAGGCTGGGAAATTGGGAGGCATTTATTCTCTTGATCTGAAATGAGCACGTTCCTTTTTTGACACTCTCTGGATAGAACTCCACTTCAGCTCTGGGTCTTGGCTCCAGCCAGATAAATTAATGAACATTTATATCTTTAGAATAGGCACCCATGCTAAATATAAGCCTCTTTCAAGGATGCTATCAGGACCCGTTCAATATTAACAGATTTAAAACATGGTTAGAGGATGGAGCATGAAGGATCACCTTTCCACCATGTGATAGTGTAATTGGGCACACCGCAATTAAAGTCATTTTATTACTGACCATGGGATGGCTAATTATACAGGATTTAAAAGTGCACTTTGCAATGTTACTAAAGACTATGCTCATGATTTTATATAAATGCCTTTGTCCATTATCTTAGCAAAGCTTGAATGTTAGGAGGTCAATGCATCAGATGCTGACTATATTTCAATGGTTAAAGATTGGAACGCAATCTGGTTGTCTTTGTATATATCATTGAGTGCCAACAGCCAGGTAGTCCAAGAGACATGCTGGCATTAATTACAAAGAGATGTAGTTACAAAATAAGGAGCCATCATTTAAAACTGAGGACAGACACAAAAAGCTGAAGTAACTCAGCGGGGCAGGCAGTGTGTCTTGTGAAGGAATAGATGACGTTTCGGTTCGAGACCCTTCTTCAGACTAAACTGAGGTGTGTTTAAAAAATATATATTTTCTCAGAAGATAATGAATCTCTGGAATTCTCTGTCTCCAAGGGTGGTGAAGGCCAGATCATTAGAGGGGGGTGACCAGGGAGAAGGTGGGACCGCTCAAAGATAAAGGAAGGAATCCATGCTTGGAGTCAGACGATATAGGTGAGGTACAAAATGTGTAATCTGCATCTGTATTCACCAAGGAGAACAACTTGAGAAGAGTGAGATCAGTGTGGAGGATACAAATTGTTAAGGCAGTGAGATCGAGAAGGAAGTGGTACTGAAGCTCAAAGAAAATATAGATGGATAAGTCCAAAGATAAGACTTTGGATAAAGTCCCTCATGGTAGGTACGCAGATCCAGAAGATGGTGTGTAGGAAAGAACTGCAGAAGCTGGTTCAAATCGACGGTAGATACAAAATGCTGGCGTCTCTGGAGAGAATGCTGCCTGTCCTGAGTTACTCCAGCATTTTGTGTCCGTCCAGAACAAGGGTTCATAACCTGGGGTAATTTACCCCAAGGGGTAATTTTGCCTATCCATGGGGTACTTTTGTTGATTATGGATTTGTACATATTTTTTCTCATTGACTGTTTGGTTCTGGTATTCTGGTATCTGTTGATCATTAATTGTTCATAAATAAGTGAAATAACATTGTTATGTGGTATTAAAGTTGCCAGGGGTAAACGGGGCAAAAAACATTGGGGACCCCTGGTCCAGAAGATGGCATACAGAATTCACAATGATTTATGTCTCATGGATTTAAAGAAATCAGAGGGTTGTGGTGTAAGGTAACTATTCAGGCTGGAGGTCTGTGACCATTAGATATCTGCATGAATCTGTGATGGAACCTGTGCTGTTGTAATATAAATGTGACCTAGATGCTAATGTAGATGGGTTGGTGAGCAAGTTTGCTGACTGCACCACATTTGGAGGAGTTGCAGACAGTGAGGAAGGCTGTCAGGTGATGCAGTGGGTACAGAATATGGAATGGTACAAGATACAGGTGCAGAAGGAGCAGATATATCACGTGCTATTGCACTTTGGGAGGTTGAATGTAAGGAGAGAGTGTACAGTAGATTGCAAGACCCTTAACAGTATTGATGTGCAGAGGAATCTCTAGTCCAAGTTCATAGCTCACTGAACGTGGCTACACAAGTAGACAGTGTGGTAAAGAAGGCATATGGCATGCTTGCCTTCATTTTTAGGGGCACTGCACACAAGCGACATGAAGACATTATGCAGCTCTGTAGGACTTTGGTTACGGTGCATCTACCACATTACAGGAAAGATCTGGACGTTTAGGATAGAGTGCAGGGGAGGTTTACCAGAAAGTTAGACAAGTGGTGGAGTAACTCAGTGGGTCAGGCGGAATCTCTGGAGAAAAAGGATGGGTGATGATTTGGGTTGGAATCCTTCTATAGACTGAAAGTAGAGGGGGGAGGGGGAAACCGGAGATAAGAATAGATGTCTGGGATGGCTTTAACACTCATCACAGAAGTTAAACTTGCTATCTAAAGTTGGATTCATTTTAGAATGCTTTTTTTAAGTGGCACAGATATAGCACAGGAACAGGCCCCTTGGCCCACTGAGCCCGCGGCAACCAGCAACCACACTTTGGTATTAATCCCATTTTTATTCTCCACGCAACTTCTACTGTCCTACACTTGTAGATCACCTTCATCACCTCCTCAAAAAAATCACTAGTTTATAAGACGTGATCTGCTGCGGACAAACCCGTGCTGACGGCCCGTAATTATACAGTTTTGTTCCAAATGCGAGTAAACCCTATGTTGAAGAATTCTCTCCAGTATCTATCTTCACACTGACATGGGGCACGCAGACCTGTAATTCCATTGGTTATTGTGTACTGTATAATGGAGCAGCAGTTAAATTACTGGATTAGTTATCTAGAGCTATGATCAAATGACACACAGCTCTGAGTTCAAATCCCACAGTGGCAACTGTTCAGTGCTTTTACGTTAATTTACGTTAAATAAAAACAATAACACCATTGGATTCTGACAGAAATGAAACATTTTAGGACAGCACGGTAGTGCAGCTGGTGGAGCTGTTGCCTCTCTGAGTCCTGACCTTGGGTCCTGGCTGTTTGGGGTTTGCTCATTCTCCCTATGACCACACGGGTTTCCTCCGGGTGCTCCGATTTGTTCCCACATCTCAAAGACGTGTAGGTTTGCAGGTTATATAGCTGCTGTAAATTGCCTCTTGTGTGTGGGTAGAACAAGTTAGGTCTTTATTCTTTGGAGCGCAGAAGGTTAAGGGGGGACTTGATTGAGGTCTTTAAAATGATGAAAGGGATAGACAGAGTTGACGTGGATAAGCTTTTCCCATTGAGGGTGGGGAAGATTCAAACAAGAGGGCATGACATGAGAATTAAGGGACAGAAGTTTAGGGGTAACATGAGGGGGAACTTCTTTACTCAGAGAGTGGTGGCTGTGTGGAATGATCTTCCAGCAGAAGTGGTGAAGGCAGGATCGATTTTAACATTTAAAAGTAAAGTGGATAGGTATATGGACGGGAAGGGAATGGAGGGGTATGGTCTGAGTGCAGGTAGATGGGACTAGGGGAAAATAAATAGTTGGCACGGACTGGAAGGGCCGAGAAGGCCTGTTTCTGTGCTGTAATTGTTATATGGTTATATGTTATATGGTTAGTAGATGGGAAAATGGGATAACACAGAGCTGGTGTAAACAGGTGATTGATGGTCGACTCGGTAGGCTGAAGGGCATGGATCCATGCTGTATTTTCTAAGCTATACTAATCACTCCAGGCTACTCTCCAGGCCTCTTGGACCTTGTCTGTGGTCAGATAGGAAACAGAGATTCTCATCAAAGCCCCTGCAATCTCCTCTCTTGCGCTTCTCAATAACCTGGGATGGAACCCATCAGACCCTGAGAATTGTTCCTCCTTAATGTTTCTCTGGAAACTCAACAGCACCACCTCCTTGATCTCAAACTGCATGTCTGTCTGGGGATGTATGCCTGGCATCAGATGATAACATGTAGAAATGACCGATGGATTCTCGTTGGAGCTGTCCGTCAAAACTCGGTGAATTCCATGGCAGAAGAATTTGACCAAAAGTCTGGTTGGTTCAGAAGGTAGTAGTTACAAATAGAGGTTGGACATGCTTGGACTGTTTTCTGTGGAATGTCAGAGGTTGAAGAGTGACCTGATATATATATTTTTTAACATTTATGATTGGCATAGGTAGGGTAGACAGCCAGAACGCTTTTCTCAAGCAGGAAATGTCAAAGGCCAGAGGGCAATGTCATAAGATCCGAGGGAGAAAGTTTAAAAGAGATATGCGGGGCAGGTTTTTACACACTGGAATGTGCTGGCGGGAGGGGGTGGAAGAAATATAAATAGCTTTCAGATTGGTACATCAATATGGCGGTATGTGGATTATGTGCTGGCAGAAGGTATTCGTTGTAGCAGACATCACATTCAGCACAGCCATTGTACGCTGATGGGCTTGTTCCTTGTTGTACTGTTCTAATAACTGGGACACAGCGAGTAGGCCGGAGGTCCCGCAACCATGACCTCTAGTACTGAGTGTGTATAGTTTGCTCTTTCTCCCTGTGCTCTGGTTTCCTCCGATATACCAAAAATGTGCGGTTCAGTAAGTTCATCAGTAACTGTAAGCAGCCCCCCCCATGTGTGTCAGCTAATGGTAAAGGGAATCTTGATGATCATGCGCAATGCATTAAGATGTGTTTCACAGTGGGCAATGTTTTTCACAGTGGGCAGCACAGTGGCACAGTACTAGAGTTTCTGCCTATAGCGTCAGAGACCCAGGTTCAATCCTGACTACAGGCGCTGCCTGTGTGGAGCTTGTACTTTCTCCCTGTGACTGCATAGGTTTTCTCCGAGTGCTCCAGTTTCTTCCCACATTGCAAAGATTTGCAGGTTAGCAGGTTAATCGGCTTCTGTAAATTGTAAGATGTTTAGAGCTGAAATAAGGAGAAATTGCTTGAAATTGCTCACCACCTTGTAAGGTGGTGAGCTACGTGGAATGACCCGGTGAGTCACTGCTTGCATTCAAATCCAAGGTAGACCTGGGAATAACACAGGACATGATGATGAGACAGAAGAACACAATGTCCTTGTTGAAGGTTGGAACAGGTATAAGGAACGAAATGACCTACTCCTGCTCCAATTTCTTATGTTGGGGAATTCCTTTAGGACCGAGATGAGGAAAACATTCTTTACACAGAGAGTGGTGAGTCTCTGGAATTCTGTGCCACAGAAGGTAGTTGAGGCCAGTTCATTGGCTATATTTAAGAGGGCGTTAGATGTGGCACTTGTGGCTAAAGGGATCAGGGGGTATGGAGAGAAGGCAGGTACGGGATACTGAGTTGGATGATCAGTCATGATCACATTGAATGGCGGTGCAAGCCATTCGGCTCGAAGGGCCGAATGGCCTACTCCTGCACCTATTTTTCTATGTTTCTATGTTTCTAAGATAAACATGAGTTTTTCCTTTATCTAATTGAAAAAAACAATAGAACACCACTGAGGTAATCAAAGGCTTTGTACACAAGCTTAATTTGCTCATTTTGCGCCGTGTATAACACGTGTCTTGTGGTTATTAGTTGTAATATTTTCAGGAGTCCCCCGATCGCAGCAATTGTCTGGAGAAGATAGTTCCACTGCTCGTTGTGCTTCCTGATACAACTGACTGTTGCGTATTTTGCTGGACCAAGAGTTCCTCATGTCATGGAGCTCTAACACATTAGTCAGATTACCCTTTGAGAGTGGATCTCATTGACATATCATTGCTCAGATCACTTCATCATTCCAATGACATTAATTTTGCACCTCCTCTAAATGCAAGTATAAACTTCCAGAGATGAAGTGTTTTGAACTGAGCATTGAAAATCCATATTTGTAGCAATGTTACAAAATTTTGAGATTTTAAAAATCAAGTCTGCAATTTATCCCATCAGATAAAGCATAACAAGAAGTTTAATTTGACACCTAATTTACTTTCATATCTTCAGTATTAAGAAAGTTATGGCCATTTTCATGCTCGGAAATGAGTATCTTGCTTCCCATTGCCTTTCAATTGACTTAACTCAAAAGCTGTGATCTGGAAAAGTTAAAAGCCCATAACTTTATTAAAAATTAAGAGAACTCAATGAAATTTTCAGTCATTATAGATTGAAGCATTCTGAAACAAATATTAAACAATCTTACTTGGATTACCTGAAATTAAAGTATATAATTAGTTAGTTATCTAATTGTAGCTAATTACAAAATTCAATGAGTAGATCTAAACATCTATCAATTTCTTAAGAAAAGATAAACTTTTTTTTAATTGCCTAAGTGTCCAAATAACATTCACACAATAATCCATAATATAACATAATTTTTAAATCTCATTTTCATGAATTTCTGGGCCAAATGGAAGGAATTTAGTGTTTAATGCCTGTAAATAAATGGCCATTTAAATCAACTAGCGAGTGGGTTTTAGTGGAATGCGGTGGATTAGAACGTTGCGGTTAGCGGTGAAGTCGGGGGGGAAAATACTGGGGGTTCATACATTTTTTGGGGAACCCATTTCGCAACATTAAAATAGTATTTATGCCTCCCAAAAAAACAACTTTTAATAAAAAAATAAAGTATTTACCTTTTTTTCTCCCCTACGGAAAATGCTTCCGGTGGTCTGCGGTCACGGCTTTTGAAGGTGATTTTTAAATTACTCTAGTTAACAAATAACTTAGAGTAATTTAAAAATACCTTAATGGATGAAATGTCGGAGCGATTTTTCTTCCGCAATTAAATCGCCCGACATTCATCGATTATCCTGGTCTGGTGAAAATCGGCACTTTAAGCCCACCTCCCTCTGACAGGCGCTAAAGTCGCGCACACGGGGAGCGGCAGAAGTGCAGCGCCGCTAAAGGTAAGTTTTGTAACATACCTAATATTTGGTGTCCAGATAATGTTTTACAGGTGAGAGTATGAAATATAAATGCATAATGATAGGTCATGGCTATTTTACTTCGGAGTGACGGGGAACCCCAGTCACGGACCATAGGGAATCCCGGAAACGGACCGCGAGGAACCGGCTATGGAGACCGTGGAAGTGCGAGTAGCGGGCGGCAGTCGAATTGGCCTTTCGAGTCACTGGCGGTGGAGCCAACGGCTTCAGACTGGTGCCAGGAGCACCTCGGCAACCCCGCTTGGAGGGTAGCCACGATATTATATCTCCCTCTCTGAGGAGGGGAGCGTAGGGAAGAGGCCCGTTGACTCAAACGAGTCGGGCCAGGAGGATTCCTGAAGGAGAGGATCCCCTCCTTCATGGGTAATGTCTTTAAACGTTCAAACCCACATTGAGCACCTGATGGAGAGGTGCCCCACAATGATATACTCCAAAGGAGGGAGTTACCAGCCCGGGGATTATGGAGAACCCGCAGGCAGCGGCACCTGTTTCAGGGCTGCACAATGTCTCCCTCTCTGAGGAGGGGAGCATTCAGGGTCAGTTTCAGCCTGACCCAGAGCAAAAAACCTGATATAGGATCGCTGGAGGGGCCATGTCAGCGCAGGTATCCTCGCGGGCCTGCGGCAGCACCTGTTTTCAGGGCTGCCTACGAATCTCCCTCTCTGTGGAGGGGAGTGCGAGTGGTCAGTGTGTAACTGACTTCAAATACGAAGTATGTCCGTGGAACACACTGGAGCACATGCATATGGTTCCAAGGAAATTCTTGCAAACAAAAGGGTTACTGCCGTGGGCAGAAAACCCGGAAGGGGCCAGAGTTCCCCTCACGGCCGGCAGTGAACAGCGCTATCAGGGGTGACGTTGGAGGAAAGAAACCAGCCGCCGAAGCTCTTCAGGTAAGACTTATCCAATAGGTATACCTGGATGAGGAAGCAAAAGCTGTCGGACTAATCAAGGCGACGAACAAAGCTTCCTCCTTTGGGCGCCAACACACCCCATGCCTCATTGGCAGTAAGCAGTTTACTGAAGCTGGTGGCAGCTTGAAAGCTGGCCAAGGTCCAAGCCGGTATCAGGAAATATGGAAACCACACACCCGACCAGTCCTACTCTTCGATCAAGGATGGGAATAAAACCCACATCAGGGGCCTTTGGGCTTACCATAAGACCACTGGTAGCCATGGAGGTAGGTGAGTTTGGTTCTTCCAAAACATGCGGTATGTGGACCATTTACAAGTTGATAATATTTACGCTTGTTTTCTGTACAAAAGACAATGATAAGATTCAGATGCATTGATAACATGTGAGAGTTGTCTTTCAAGGCAGGCTCAGATATTATGGCCAGAGTTGTCTTTCAAGGCAGGCTCAGTATTATGGCCAGGATTACCTTTCGAGACAGGCTAGTGGAATCTGGCCAGTGTTGTCATTCACGGCAGGCACGGAATTGTGGCAGGCGTGGCCTGTTCATTGTGAAAGATGGAGGATGTCGGTTTATACTTGATTTAACTTGCATGTACAACATAGATTTGCAGTATGGAACTTCGTTCCTGACTAACAAACTTATTTCCTTAGGATCCTTATAACATGCATCAATTTCGAAGATGCATTCTATTCAGGTCCCAGTCACAGGGATACTAGGAGACATTTGGAATTTATCTGGATGGGGCAATAAATACAGTTAATGCATTGTAAATGGGCTACTTCAGCTCCCAGGTCATCTACCAAATAACTAAACTGGTGCTGGGACTGCTCAGAGCTCAAAAACACATGTTATGGCTTATCTGGATGATATTCTAAAGTCTGTGTTGCTAAAATCAACTGTTTAGGCCGCAACTATATTTGAGAAATTGAGGTTCCTCATCCATCCAGTTAATTTAAGTTGATACCAACTACAGTTATTGATTATTCGGGTTTACTTTTAACTATAAATGTATCTGTGACTCCGCCCTGCGGCTAGAGATTGGAATTAATAGAAGCCTGTAACAACCTTGTTATCAAGCAGTCTTCTATTCATCATGTGTAATTGGCAATTTAGCAGCTGTGTTTCAGCTGTACATTTGGGCCTTTGCATTATCAGGACCTATAATCGGCAAAGGAGTAACCTTTTCAGTGCCATATAGGTCGTTATTAACATCCTGACCTATCCTATTACCAGCTGAAGCTTTCAAAGTCACAATGAACTATATTCAACATTGCTCCTGTACTTTTGCTCAGTAACTCTTCAATTATATTACAAACTGATACTAGTACAAAAAGAAGAAAGAATTATGAATACCATCTCTAGTTACGGAGGCAGGTGGGTTTTGCATGAGTTAACTATTTTCAGTTATATCGTATCAGCTACCTATAAAACACTAGGTGTATTCTAAGGGTTGAAAGTTTGTGCAAATATGCATAATCTGCTTGCTCAACTCCAAGTTGATACACTATGGTGGTGGCATGTTAATCACATGGGTGCAGTCAAGTTAAATGTCCTGTGATTTACCTAACCTCATTTGACAATGGTGTATCATCACGTTAAAAATCTATGACAACACAGTATGGATGTTATATCACAACGTATTTAATGACATTGTGGTTCGATGGAACACCGAATATCAATATGTTTGCATCCAGGCTCAATCACCAGTTGCAAAAATATGTGGCACAGTGGCAATAGATGCATTCTCGCTACTCTGAGGAGGAATGTTCTTTATGACATTCCTCCATTTTGTCTCATCAATCGGGTCTTGCACAAAATCCAGCAAGATCTCGCCTCAGGCATGTCATAATGCCTGACTGGCCTATGCAGCTATGGTTCCTGCTAAATGTTGGGAATGATTATAGGATCTTATATGGTGATCCTAAACATAAATATTTGGTGGTTTACCCCGTGATTGAGGAAACCATCCTCTGCTTGATAAAATCAGTTTATAGAGTTGAAGTCTCTGAGAAGCCGATCTATGTACGTGCCCACTGCAGAGTGCAGGGATAGCACCGAGAAAGCAGCACATTTTCCTCATCAGGAGATGGGAAGTGTTTTGTTTTAATGCCAATGTTCCATATAATACAGCACGGATAACTAACGTCTCGAAGTTCATTCAGATGAGTCTTTGACAATTTTTTAAGTTATAGTACCATTAACAGTGCCAACGTGCTTTCTCATCATAGTTGCTGCAGCGATCAGGACCCACTCTGTCGGGTCTCACTCTCTGATATCAAGATTTATAAAGATATCTTTAACGCAAATTCTCCCAGGCCCAGGTACTCGGAGATATGGGATGTTAGCATTGTTCTTAAACTGCTTTGCCAGTAGGGCCCAGCTACATCTCTATCCCTGGTCAAACTCATTTACAAAGTGGCCATGCTCGTGGTGCTAGTCTCAGCGCGACTGGTCCAGCCACTACTTATATTGTGACTGGACAGGATGGTTGCATCTGCTAATGATATAATATTTTATGTTTATGATGTAGTTAAGCAGAGCAGACCAGGGGCGTCAGGGCCCAAACTATTTTCTCATGGCATACCCCATGGACCTTTGATTGTCTGTAGTCACTCATTTACAACAATACGTCAAGGTCACTGAGAGCCTTGGAGGCTCTGCGCTAGCAATGTTTGTTAGTTACTAAAAACCTCATAAAAGGTATCTCTAGGTGGTCAAACGGGATTTTGGCTTATGCAGGAGTAGATAATAATATTTTCTATCTCACTCCACAAGGGCTGCTACTACATTAAGGGTCGTGTACTTTCCACTGGACCACATCCTAGCAGCTGCAGGATGGTCAAACGAACAAACTTTCAAATATTTTATAATAACCCATTGCCAGACCGGGGGTATTTGCCAAATTCCATTTATGTTTTTATTTCATAGTTTCCCCCAGGATGGGAGGGGTCATATTACTTTTCCTTTGATTAAAGCATCAGCATTTTTAACAAACTATGTCATGGCTGAATGCATTAATCTTTTTCACTCATCCATGGTCAATTGATGCAGTGTGTGATGCCTGGACTCGTATCCGGCATGAAATCACAGAGCTTTAAAGTCTTAACGTAGTCACCCACGTGACTCTGAAGTAAAATAGACGAGAACTTACCAATTTGAAGTTTGATCTTTATTTTATGAGGAGTTGCGATGAGCGATTACGTGCCCACTGCTCCCACCCTCGTATCATAAAATCATCTGGTAGTTCTAGTCATCTATAATCTTACTATGTTAGTTCAACAACTGTTATCTGTGATTGCACACCGTTGCTTTGAAGATTGACGCGCATGCGGGTTGACGGCCTTCTTCACGTAATCCCTCATCGTAACTCCTCATAAATTAAAGATCAAACTTCAAACTGGTAAGTATTCATTTAATCTTACTATTCTACCCTCCTGGTACAGGGCCAGACCTGAGTTCAAACTTAATGCTGCATATGCGTTTTCCCTGTAACCACATGGTTTGTAGGTTAATTGGCTTCTGTACATTTCCCCTAGTGTGCAGAATGTGAAAGTGGGATAATATAGAACTATTGGGTGATCAATGGTCGGTGTGGAATTACTAAGCCGAAGGATCTGTTTCCATCTCTCTAAATTCTACAAATTTTCTCCGGAATTGGATATTTAATTAAGACTGTTGAACACAATAATGTTTACAATTGATATAATGTGAACATCACATGCCACTTGCAATACATTTATTAGGTATAAGGAGTACAAGGGTTTGTAACATTACAGAGAGATGTTATTTACAGTGTGTAAACATTGACTCTCATTGATGTGAAACAAAATGGGTCACCACAACATTCCCTTCACAACATGTTGGTTTGGAGTTTGGCGCTGATAGGCTTTCACTGCAGGTTAATAGTTGAAAAAAGGCTATGTAGTTTTCAGTTGAGTAGGTAAGTAGGATATGGTCCAAAGGTTCTGTTTAAAACAAGAATATCAGTAATTAGTCCACGCAGATTTTTATTGACTAATGCTAAATACTGTGAGAGAAACACCAGTCTTTATTCATCCAATCAAATCTACTTCACGGAAATATTTTTATGTTGTAGTTTCTTTAATCCAGTTGAACTAAAAAAAAAGATGATGAAACAATGATATCAAAAGCATTTTTCAGGACATTAGTAATCCCCCTGCATGGCATCTTTTTTCAGGGTGCCAGGTGGGATGTTATGTGCATAAAATATTTGTGTTGCAGCTATTCATAATTTGGATGAGAGATCAGGAAGTGATATTCCAGGGTCTGCCCATGACAGGTAACTGAATGAGATGGTGAATTGTGAGGAGGATACAAAAAGGCATCTGGACAGTGTAGACAGATTGAGCAAGTCGGAACATGATGGAAGTGCAATAAATGAGGTGAGGAGTCTAGAACATAGAACTGTACAGCACAGGAACAAGCATTCTGGCCCATGATATCTGTGCCAAACATGATACCATTTTAAAATGATCTCCTCTGCCTGGATGTGGTCCAGATCCCACCATTCTCTGCATATATATCTGCCCATCTAAAAGTCTCTTAAATGCTACTATCCTATCTGCTCTCACCATTGCCCTGATGTTGCATTGCAGGCACTCATACAGTAACTCCATAAAAACAAATCCTGTCAATTTCCATATTACTTTGAAGTGTGCAATGGAATCTCTGTTCAAAATCTCATCTGAAACACAAGATCTCCATTGGTGCAATGCTCCATCAGCAATGAGACTGAGCAAGTCACCAACTTTAAATTATTCACCTTAGTTACAAATATGCAAAAACGATTCATTCAGCCTTTTTTAAGGCATCACACACAGTGCCTGGAAGAGGCTTCACTCACCAAAGGTGGAAGGTGATTCAAAAGGTCATCAGCCATTACACTTAATTCTCTCCAAGTAGCTCAGTATCTGAGAGATTGGCCGAGTTTAACTCTTCACGGCTGTTGAGAGATTAGAATCAATGGAAAATAAGCCTCAGTTCTGATGTTCATCATCTCACCCACCGTGATTGATTGTGTATTACCAACTCTTCTGTACATTCACAATATGTGGTGAGTGGTGGCTGAGCCAGTAACATTGCCCATCTTAGTTGTCCTTGAATTGAACTAATGCTAAGATACTTTGGACTTAGGAAAGCAGAATCCCTCCTCTAAAGAACATGATTGAATCAAATAGGCTGCTCCAACAATCCAGTCATTTCTTTACCTCCTCATATTAATAACCTAATCCCAGAATCACTTGGTTGGGCGCTCAGTTGTTATTTTATTAAATTTGAATTCCTTAATTTCATGAACTGAATTTTGCTTCTGTCCGTTGGGGATTGGAATTTGAACATTTCTAAATCATATCTGCTTGCGGATTATTCATCCAGTAATTTAGCCCGTATGTTAACACACCTCTTGTCATTCAAAACAGATAATCTAACAGCATGTCGGAACTACAGTGCATCAAAGGTGTTTTATAAATGTATTCTATATTTGTATCCTGATGTTACTTCATGGGCTTAGGACACAAATCTGAATCAGCAAGAGGAGCACTATTTGTATATCCTCGGTGATACAAGAGGTTTGGAATAGCAGGCAGAAGGAAGTGTGTAGGGGATTGCAAGGCTGTGGACGGCAATGTCTGAGTTAGTGATGGTAAAAGAGGCTGATGGTGACATTCAGAAATAGGACTGATAATTAATGATAATGGTTCAGGTTCAAGGCACTGGGAAATGTTGTGTGAAAGATACACAAATATGGACTGATTGAGCCATTTCATTTCCACATTGTAATTTATGTGCAGATTACACTAATGGTCATTCAAAACTAGTCTGCATTGACGCAAGTGATATAACTTGTCTAAACACTTCAATTTAAGCAGCACCTCTAAAATCCCAGGCTATTAAAACAGGACAATTAACAATTGTCACAGGAAAGGAAATCAGGGCGGAGGATCAAAGACGCACAACAAGAAGCAGCTTGGATGACTAACAGAGACAAACAGTCAGAAATATATTATCGAAGCAAACAGCACATTATAGGCTCTACAGCCCATCATGCCCATCTATACTAACCCCATTTACCAGCACTTGTTTCATAGCCTTCAACAGTGCATTTAGAAAGTATTCAGACCCCTTCACTTTTTCCACATTTTGGAATGTTACAGTTTTATTCTAAAGTGGATTCAATTCATTTTTTAATCATCAATCTACACACATTACCCCGTAATAAAAAAAGCAAAAACAGGCTTTTACAAGATTTTGCAAAGTAATTAAAAAGAAACGTAACAAAATGTGGAAAAAGTGAATGGGTCTGAATACTTTCTGAATGTACTGTATGTCTTCACAATTCAAGTACTCATCCAGACAGTTTTTAAATGTAGAATTCCTCAAATCCCCTCTAACCACCTTACTCCTCCCCTTAAACCAATGGTTCTGACATATTTGGAGATTGTTTAGAGAAGGGACAGGGGGAATTCCAGAGCTTGAGACCCAGGCCGCTGAGGACACACTACTGTGATTTAAACTGAGAAGTCAGAAAATTTGTAAATTTGAAAGAAGTTGCAAAGGTGGTGGTGGAATGGACTGAGGCCACAGAGAGGTGGAGCATTTGAAAGTCCCCTTGAACTCTCATCATTGGTCCAGATTTCCTTCCTTTACCTTCTCTTGCCATTCATGAGTCTTTCAATGTATTTCTTCATTGCAATCTTTTTCCGGATACGGCTAAAGTTGTCGGTGAAGATCGAATCAGTGTGGCGTTTGGAAGGAACATCATCATCTTGGGCACTGTTTAACCAGACAACAGTTCTGTTAGTCTCAGCCAGGGTGGCAAGTTGCAGAATAAAATAAATAGCCTTGGAACTCCACCAACAACTCCTCCCCACCCCCACCATTCTTGAAATGTTTTATTTAAATTGGTATTGGTTTATTAAATAATGTGAATGCTCTTTCAGAATATATTTGATCTGCATCTTGAGTATCTAACACCGATCCCTTGAATCATAAATATTATGGTGAAACATTTAACCAAATCTAAAAGAGCACCCTTTTATGCTCCCACCTACTGTGGAAGAAAATCTTCAGTAAAATGCACTTCCCATGCCACTGTAACTGATTACAAATACATACACTGTCGTAGGGGGTATTTGTTAATCATCACCCAGCTGGTCCCTAGAGGGAGCTATAAATTTCACCTTTCCAATCCTCCATTGCAATTGTAAATTATTTTATTTATTCAAGACCATGACATTCTGCCTCGAGAGAAAAAAAAACAAATCTGTGTCACCAGCATATTCTATTACATTACAATACAAAGTGTTTCCTGAAACACCCCATGAAATTATGCTTTCACTGAAAGGGCTCAATTATTTATAATTAGCCCAAGAGCCAACAAATGCTGAAATCTGGAGCAAATATTAAACTGCTGGAAGGTCTCAGCAGGTCCAGCAGTATCTGTGGTTAACCCAGTTATTTATACATTATCTCATAAAATGGTAAAAACACAAGAAAACATATTGAGGCAATTCATTAGAAACACAGTAAATGGTTGACTGCACAATTCCTATGTTCATATCATATTGTTATATTCACCCATTTCTGTCCTAGTATATTTGCAGAAAACATTCAACATGATTGTGTTATTTAGGATTTTCCCAAAACTGGATTGCGTTTCTAAGACAATATATGGAATCAAAAATAAGGCAGTTCACAACCTACTAGCACAGGATAATTTCCCTATAGGATATTTTGCATGTTGAAATTGCAATCCATCATGCAGCACAACAGAAAACAAAATGCTGGCACAGCTCAGCAGGTCAACTAGCAACAGCCACAATGTCAACCCCTTCCACCCTCCCCATCTGCCACCCCTCACAGATGCTACTGAGTTCTTACAGCAAGTTGTTTTTTGATGCAATCCCAATACGTGCAGTCTCTTATGTCTCAAATATCAACCACATATGTTGATTTAGTTGCACAGGTAGAACTGTCGAAAAGTCTGCTCCATGTAGTTGGATTTTGCTTCTTGGACCTTTGGGGTTTACTGACGTATTGGGACCATCAGATTCCTTCTTCCCCCATTATTAAACATTGCACCATATCCCTTTGGAAAAGCGATTCATGACTGTGAAATATTTTATCTGAACTTATTATACCAATCTAAACATTACTGCCATCAACGCTACCACAATCGTGACCTTATGGGTGAATTACTCAACGATTGTTTGAATTGTTTACAATTGGACAATCTAACCCCTGATCATTTCAAACTTTGCATGGCCGCGGGGTTTGATGCTCTCACTGTTTCATCCCTACCTGTCGTCCCACAATACATTTCAAATAGATGCTATCTCACATGATCACTCCTATCCACAACCCTCCCCAAACACCTGGCATTCATCCCGGTGCCTTCGTACCTGACTCTCTTCCCGATCAGGGATTCCAGGTATTTCCTGGCGGACAACTGGCCCAGCATCTTGCTGTACTCGCTCGTGAAGAGAGCATCAGTTTGTCGCGTTGTTCTAGTGAGAGGAACAAAATGTGTAAATTAATGGAAATTGGCGGTTCATAGAAATATTGTAATCTGGGATATTGGGAACACACGGCTTCATGCTTCCAAAATTAACATTCCAACATACACACCCACACATTTGCATGCCATAGCAAAAGAACAGGCCCTTCTTCCCATCTTAATTCCCCGATTTTATCCTCCCCACATTCCCACTAACGCCAACATATTTGTGTCTGCAGAGGGTTGCACTGAAGCTTGGTGCAGCCATCGCCAAGGCTCTGTGGTGGAGACCCCTCAAAACAAGGGAAGGGATTTCACGCCAGTCGGCTAAATGAGTGACAAGGGTGGGGGATACATTTGTGAAATTTATGCAATGTGTGAGAACAGTATTGAATGGTTGTATAACCTCTGACAATGGTGGATACATTTTTTGCACGGTTCCTGTATTGTATATATTTACAAACACAATATATACTGGAGGATCACGGAAGATCAGTCACTATATTCGTAATCCATATCGGGTATTCATAGAGACTGATTCTGTAGTATGTTATCGAGCGCATTCGTGCCATCCAGGGACTGTTCAGATAAGGAGTACTCGAGGGGTCTGCATAGAATTCATAGAAAATAGGTGCAGGAGTAGGCCATTCAGCCCTTCGAGCCTGCATCGCCATTCAATATGATCATGGCTGATCATCCAACTTAGTATCCTGTACCTGCCTTCTCTCCATACCCTCTGATCCCTTTAGCCACAACGGCCACATCTAACCCTCTTAAATATAGCCAAATAAACTGGCCTCAACTACCTTCTGTGGCAGAGAATTCCACAGATTCACCACTCTCTGTGTGAAAAATGATCTTCTCATCTCGGTCCTAAAAGACTTCCCCCTTATCCTTAAACTGTGACCCCTTGTTCTGGAGTTCCCCAACATCGGGAACAATCTTCCTGCATCTAGCCTGTCCAACCCCTTAAGAATTTTGTAAGTCTCTATAAGATCACCCCTCAATCTCCTAAATTCCAGCGAATACAAGCCCAGTCTATCCAGTCTTTCTTCATATGGAAGTCCTGCCATCCCAGGAATCGGTCTGGTGAACCTTCTCTGTACTCCCTCTATGGCAAGAATGTCTTTCCACAGATTGGCTAGTCGGATTGGCTCGTGCTTAATAAAACTTATCAAGTTAAAAAAAATCTAAGTGCATGTCCGTTAAATACATGTATTTATAGAAAATGCATTATATCGACCAATGGAATCCGCTGCTCCAGGCATCCAATTTTCAGATGTTCCACCTGGCAAGTTTCTCACCTTGGGAAGTTTGCGGACAACTGGTAATAGAGCTTTTCACTGTCCACTATAGGGCTTTGGTAAATATCATTGTCGATTTCCAATGGTAACTGTGGCCGTTCCTCCTCGCTCTGTCCATCGAAGCCAATTACATCTCCCAGTCTACGGGTGCAAACAGCCAGTCAAATCCGTCATTTAAATAAGTAGCACTCTTGAAGTCACAGACAACATTTAAACAAGCCCGCACGGAGACTCTGAACACGTATTGGTGCACCGCTATAAATGCACCAAAGGAAGCGACATCAGTTTAGCATCGTCAGAGGTAACGTAGATTAATTGTGATTAACAATTCAAACAGTAAACTGTGTCGCATCCGCAAAGTGCAATGAACATAATAAGTGCAGTTTGAACTCAATTCTGGTCCTTGCAATCAAACAGGTTTGCAGGCGTTGGCTAGTTGTCGGGTTAAACATGTCGGGAAACGGATAGAGATCGGTCAAAGCCAAGGGGAATCTGAAGAAGGGTCTCGACCTGCAATATCGCAAATTCCTTCTCTCCATAGATGCTGCCTCGCCTACTGAGTTTCTCCAGCATTTTTTTTTTGTCTACCTTAAAGCCAAGGGGAGAGTTGTGTGGAGAAAGACAAGCGCTCTCATCGCACAGAATATTGCCGGATGCCGAGATTGTAAACTTTATCCCACCAGTTTTTCTCCGCCTGAGTTATGATGCGGATGTGGAGATCCCTTCGCTGTTTCTGGTTCCCACCCAGGCATCATCGTTTCACCCCACCCCCACCGGCTGCACCTGTGTTTGCTCCCGGCAACACGTCGCTTGGATCCATGGCTACAGACCTCAAACACTTCCAGATTTTCAACCTGCCATCGTTCTTTAACAAACACTATCAACATTGTATAAAATAAAGTGCAGTCAGTGATCAGAAACTGTACCCGTGGTTCATATTACCGGCGGGATAACAAGGCACTGGCCGTGAGGCAGAGACCGGCCCTGAACTAAGGAAATCCATGGAACCTACTCCTCATCACACCCCGATCCACGCTCTCCAGCCCCTCTCTCCTACTGTTCCCTTCCATCATGTCCACAGACAACTGCCACAAGGGGATAACCCTGGAAGACTTGTGATTTATTTTTGATTTGCTGAACTGGGTCAGCATCTGATGTGGAGAGAGAGACCCTCCCTGATCTGATAAAGTTACCGAGGGACGCTCACCTTAAACTAGGGTAGTTGCCCACCGCTGGCAAGCCTGATCCCTGAGACCAGAGGACGCTGAAGAGCGCAAAGAGCGTCACCGAATGTGAGACGAAGCTGATCACCATTTCGAACTATTCTGTAAACGAAATAACATGTTACTCCATAAAACCATTTGCATCGACCTCCCCCACCCCATGGATTGGATGCGGGAAGGCTCCCGTGATGAAGGATACGTGGTGTTGCATGTTTCGAGTCAGGATAGAGTTCGTGTGGAAAACTTACCAAAAGGAGCTCTCGCTGCCTTGGCGTCGATCGCTGTCCTTGGTGCTGAAGACGTCGCCTCTGAAGCAGCGAAACTCTTCTCGACGTCGCTGTGTTTGTTGGACGCTCTTGCGGTGTCTTTTGAGTTCTGCCTTCTGTCCTCTGTTCTATACAAAGCGAGATGTGATACTCCTTCCTCTTTGCTGTTAAATCTGACTGTCAACAGCCTGAAAGTTGCAGGTTTTATACTAGAGGTACGTCTCCGTCCACAAAGGTCGGTCACGTTTATGCTCCAGAGCGAGGTAATAGCTGCACAGCCAAAGACGTCACCGGCATTCCCAGTGGGACGAGAGCGCGTTAGCACAGAGGGCCGAGTAGTTAGTAGAGTCAAGTGCTCGCAAATGACAATTAACATCAAAACCAGACGCTCCTGTCACTCGGCGTCTAACTGTTGCGAATCGGCGATTTAGAACCAATAACTGCTAGACTTCCTCATTATCTGTAAATTCATTCCAGAACTCGACTAATTCTTGCGGCCAAGAAAGAGACATGTCGGTCCATCGTGCAGCTGTTGTCGCTTGCAACCTGATGCCCAATTAGTTCCACTCCTATTTTCTTGATAAGTACTGCACCCATCTCTCTTTCAGAGCTTGTGTATAACCTACCGCTCTCCACACTTTCAGTAATCTCACTCCAAGCAACTGGCGATGAGGCCAAACATCATTTTGCCTGAGATTTGTACCGTCGCTTTGTCAACGGATACAATGTCTTCACACGCCGTTGAATACCACAACTAACCTCTCGTTCGTGAATGTTGAATATTGGATTTCTCTAACTTCAAGTAACCCCATGTATTCCCTCTCTCTCTATTCCTCCCCACCAATCGCACCAGCTTCTCGTTCTCGCCCAGCAAACAGCTAACAGTGGCATCTTTTCTTTAACGACGTTATATTTTGCATATCGTTTCATTCATTGTTCTTTTTCTCTCTGCATCATCATCTATATCTCTCCTTTCCCTTCCCTGTCAATTTTAGCCTGAAGAAGGGTCTCGACCCGAAACGTCACCCATTCCTTCTCTCCAGAGATGCAGTCAGTCCCGCTCAGTTCCAGTATTTTCTCTAACACTGTTCGGAGAACAATCCCATTGTTTCAACTTCTCCACATAACCTCAGTCGCCCATCTCATACAAGAGTATGGTGATTGTAGATGCAACCGATTAAAGTGATAAGATAACTCGGACAAAGTAAGCTAACACAATGTGGACCAACACCGTGGGATTTAGGAACATTCACTTTTGTTTCCAAATGGTTCCTCATTCCATGTCCCACCTCCAGCGATTTACATAATATTGAACAGTGAGTAAATAAAAAGAGTTGCGGCCATCACAAGTTTGGAAAGTTTAAGATGTTCCCTCTAACAGAATTACACTGGAATTTATGATTCTGCTGGCAACGAAAAGGTAGATTGATCAAAAGCAGAATTAATCTCTAATTTAACCTTTCCCTTGTGTCTCATGTGAGATACTATAGCATGGTCAGTTACTGGTCTCATTGTTTTGTATTAGAGTGTCCAGTAAAGGCTGATCCATGCCACGTGTAAGGTTTGTGATTGCAATCTAATAGAGAGATACACGACGTTTATAAGCGGACGAATATACATGGAGACTGGAACCTAATCAAACTGACACAGGCGAATGTACATGAAACAATTAACGCGTAAAATTAATTAGAAGCAAGAAGTTTGGGCTGGGTCTTCTACCTCGTGTCCGGCCATCTTCCATATATCACGTCTTTCCGGTCGGTCAGTGATGGTTGACGGTCGGTGGATGCAGAATTGGCCACTTTAGCCAGTCACTGTGGTACAGGTCCTGTCGTCAGCATTGCCCGGGATGCGCCACGTGGAGGCTTCTGCTTGCATCCATGGAGGTGCATGAATGCAAAGGACTGCGGCCGCATTGCATGTGGAAATCCGACAATATAGGTTCAACAAAGTCGTGCTCGACGGTCATGTTCGCACCAGTTGAATACTTGTTTTAAGTAGTCGGAGTCTCAATGTACATAGATACATAGACAATAGGTGCAGGAGTAGGCCATTCGGCCCTTCAAGCCAGCACCACCATTCAACGTGATCATTGTGGCTGATCATCCACAATCAGTACCCCGTTCCTGCCTTCACCCCAGACCCCTTGATTCCGCTAGCCCTAAGACCCCTCTAGTAGTAGTCTCATACACAATAGGTGGAGGTGGGGGGGATTCAACAACAAAAAGGAATCAAAGTATCTGCTGGTAGGCTATTGGAAAATTCGAGAACGAGTGATGTCAAAGAGGGGTTAAGATGTTTTTTTACAGACAATAATGGATACCCGGGAGAGTAACAGACTGATAACAGCGATGTCGATGGTTTACGCTTAGAACAATGGATCTGCAATTAAATTATGGGCTGGAATTTAATCCAGTGCGAAGCGGACTAAGTGTAGAATGCAGGGAAAATATAGATTATATCAAATATTACAAATAAATGGGAGAGATGAGGGGGTATCTATATGGAGCAGAATGGATAAGCTGGATAATTAATTTGGACATATGTGTAGGAGTCCGACAGCGTGTTACAGCTTCTCATCTCACCAACTGTTTTCGTAACTATTCTGATTTTAACTCTCTGATTGTTTCAATCTTTGCAAACAAAAACGACACGTCACTGAGAGCAGATTAGTGACTCATATACCACATCTTCCCCAGAACTGGGAGTGCAAATGATCAGCCAAATATTCGGGAATAATACACGTAGATTTATCATTTATTGCGGAAAATATAATCTCAATGTGACAGTGTCATTCATCCGTCATTTGAGGTTCTGTTTTGCAAACTATTTTTTTCTTAACGTTAACCAGCAGATACAATAAATGCATTTTCCTTCACATGTAACAGATTTCAAAATAACTTGGGAAGAAACTTAAAGCTTACTGTCTCATTTCATACGGAATCTTGTTGCCAATTTTGCATGCTAGATTTATATTCTTGAATTCCACCATAAATGGGAAGTCTAGTAACCTGAACCAAAAGGTACACTTTGATGGAAATTTTCATTTCCTTTTGCGGGCTTCACGTTCTAGGAGCGCCAAATTGACGTGTTTAGAATTGGAATCAAGTTGAAAGATTTTGACAAATCTTGGTGCTGTGGCGTCGGTGTTATGTTATAATGTTGTTATGTTAAAGGTTTGGTGAAAAATTATGATAGGCTCAAGTAATGCCCCTTTAGGCAATTGTGACATTCAGATTCAATTTTAGAAAAACATCTGATGTTGTTTATTAGGTCTCATAACAGTGATATTGGTTTTTATTATTGACATGGGGCAATTATTATTGTACATATCATTCACATTGTACTGTTGTTCCTTGCACCATAGTTCTTTGTACAAGACAGTTGAAAATTCAACTCGCTTAACTATCTGAGTAAATACTCGCAATGATCATAGGGAGGAGTGTTGGATACTTGGGAACAAGATAAAGACCAGATGTTGAGAGAAACTCTATAATTGCTTCAGAGAATGTTGCATTATCTTGGCATGAGGATTATAGCTAAAGCCAGCCTTTGTTGCCTGTTCCTACTGCTCCTTGGGGAAAGTGGTAGTGAGCTTCCTTCTTAAACCAGTACTAATCACACATTGAAACTTCTAACTTCTGTTGGAAAGCTCGGGCTATTGGAAACATTACTAATAGTTTCCTTAGATTTCTCAGTTTATTGGAGGGAATCCTGTGGGAAATTGTTATATTTGTCTGGATTTATTTGTTTGGCAGTTGTTGAGTAATTGATTCAATTGAGTTAATTTGGAGTTGTGCGTCATCCGGAAGTGAATTACACCTTGCAATTGAATCGAGATATTCAGTTGATTTTCAGATGATGTGTTCTGTGATGATCCAGTCACAGTAACATCACAGGGAATCAGGGCATGTAATTATATACTGTAATACTACAATAGACAGACAATCCCAGATGAAAAGAGATAGCGAGGGAATACAACAACTCACTTTCAACAAGATGCTTTATTTATGAAATATGTAGCACCAAGCCTGTAGCATCCAAAGTAATGTGGCCAAACTAAAGAGGTAAAAACTCAACAAGGTAAATTTGGCTCTTCAGGGACTTTCATTCCCCTTGTTGCACTGATCACATGTCCATTAACATGAAGTAGTTTTGAGGAGTAATACAGTGGCTCTGGTCTCCGTGTGGATAACAGTGGGCGGTTAGGGAGTGGTGCCTTAAATCATGACCTCTGTGGAGTGATGTCCTCAGACAGTTGCATTGAAGTTATTTTGAGTTTATACTTATCCAGTCCTGGATCTCGGAATTCCACTCGGCAATATACAGTGGCGGAAATCACCTTACCCCAGACGTGCAATTACTTTTCAGTTGGCATGTGCATGTGCACTCTCTCTCTGTCCCCTCTCTCTCTCCCTCTCTCCCGTCCCAACTTCTCTCTCTCTCTTTATCCCCCCAGTCCCTCTCCTCCTCTCTCTCCCCCTCCCTCTCTCGCTGCTCCTTCTCTCTCCCCCCTCTCTCTCACTCTTCCTCCCCTTCCACCTCCTCTCTCTCTACCCCCACTCTCTCTCTCCCTCCTATATACCCCCCTCTCTCTCCCCCTCTCTCTCGCTCCTCCCCTCTCTCCCCCCTGCCCCCCCCTCTCTCTCTCCCCCCTCTCTGTCTCTCAGCATATACGTTTCAATTTGTGATTAGTACTGGTTTACAGGTGGGATAGGAGGGAGGGGAGAGGGTGGGAGCAGGGGGATGGAGGGAGGGGAGAGGGTGAGGGTAGTGTGGAGGTGAAGAAGGATAGTGGGGGAGGAGGGGGGTAGATGGAGAGGAGGGGGCATGTGGGGAGGTAGGGAGTGAGGGATAGAGGGAGGGGGGAGTGGGGAAGGTAAAGAGGTAGAGAGGGGGTGGGATAGGGGGTGAGGAGTGGGGGATTAGGGGGATAGAGGGAGGGGAGGGGGTTTTAGAGGGAGGGAGGGTGTGACTGAGGGTAGGGGAAAGGAGAGCGAGGGAGAGGTGAGGAATGGAGTGGGGGAGGGTAGTGAGGTGCGTTCACATTGATCTTATTTTTTACAAGTTATTGCCATTTTGAACTATAAATGTTGCAGTCGCTCTCCCACTTGCTGGCCACACCTGCACAGCTGGGGGAGGGTTGCTGTGACTTGCGTCAAAACAGGGATCTCGGGCATCACAACGGGAACCCATCAGCTTCGCCTGTACAGTTGGGGGCTATGGTTGAGTGGTGGAATATTGCCTTGGGCCACAAGATCCACACCAGGTCGAGTATCTATATAATTAAAACTCAAATCTTGACCACTTCCTGTTTGCACTGCATATTGATTTTAGAAAAAACGCTACCACTTAAGGCTGTGATTTTTGGCGATCTTACTCAGAGTCCCACTGGTGCAGAGGACAAGAAGATTTTTCCCCTCGATGAAAAATAAAAGACTTATTCATTTTTTAAATGTTGAGATTCTCTTTCCTGTCAATCACGCCATGCCCCTTTCAGTGGGAGGGGAGAGGGAATATAAAACCCGTAAGTGTGGACTGCCTCAGTCTCTGCAAGATGGTGTAGGGAGAGGTCGACTCTCAGCCTGAGTTGTGAATAACGCTGAACATATGTCCACTAAACTGCGAATGGTTTTCCTGACCTGTGAGTGCATTTAATGTGGTTTGAAAAAGCAAATGTGGTGGTGGTTGGTTTAAAAAGCAAAGCAAATGTGGTGGTGGTTGGCTTTTTATGTGTTTTTTTTGTGTTTTTTTTATGTGGTTGTTATGTGGTTATTATGTGGCTTTAATGTGGTGTTTTGTGGTGTTTTATGTTGTTTTGTGGTGGTTTCACCCTGCTTGAAGTGGCATGAAACTGCACTTGAATTTGGTGGCCTTGCACACTGCTTGAAGTGGCATGAAACTGCATTTGAATTTGGTGGCCATCCAACTTGCTTGAAATAATATTAAACTGCATTTGAATTTGGTGGCCTTGCACCCTGCTTGAAATTGTATGAAACGGCACTTGAATTTGGTGGCCTTGCACCCTGCTTGAAGTGGTATGAAACTGCACTTGAATTTGGTGTCCTTGCACCCTGGTGAAGTGGTATGAGACTGCACTTGAATTTGGTGGCCTAGCACCCTGCTTGAAGTGGTATGAAACTGCACTTGAATTTGGTGTCATTGCACCCTGGTGAAGTGGTATGAAACTGCACTTGAATTTGGTGGCCTTGCACCCTGCTTGAAGTGGCATGAAACTGCATTTGAATTTGGTGGCCTTGCACCCTGCTTGAAATAATATTAAACTGCATTTGAATTTGGTGGCCTTGCACCCTGCTTGAAATGGTATCGAATTGCACTTGGATTTGGTGGCCTTGCACCCTGCTTGAAATGGCATGAAACTGCATTTGAATTTGGTGGCCTTGCACCCTGCTTGAATGGCATGAAACTGCATTTGAATTTGGTGGCCTTGCACCCTGCTTGAAGTGGCATGAAACTGCACTCGAATTTGGTGTCCTTGCACCCTGCTTGAAATAATATTAAACTGCATTTGAATTTGGTGGCCTTGCACCCTGCTTGAAATCGTATCAAATTGCACTTGGATTTGGTGGCCTTGCACCCTGGTTGAAGTGGTATGAAATTGCACTTGAATTTGGTGACCTTGCACCCTGCTTGAAATGGTATGAAACTACGCTTGAATTTGGTGGCCTTGCACCATGCTTGAAGTGGCATGAAACTGCATTTGAATTTGGTGGCCTTGCACCCTGCTTGAAATAATATTAAACTGCATTTGAATTTGGTGGCCTTGCACCCTGCTTGAAATGGTATCAAATTGCACTTGGATTTAGTGGCCTTGCACCCTGCTTGAAATGGCATGAAACTGCATTTGAATTTGGTGGCCTTGCACCCTGCTTGAATGGCATGAAACTGCATTTGAATTTGGTGGCCTTGCACCCTGCTTGAAGTGGTATGAAACTGCACTCAAATTTGGTGTCCTTGCATCCTGCTTGAAATAATATTAAACTGCTTTTGAATTTGGTGGCCTTGCACCCTGCTTGAAATCGTATCAAATTGCACTTGGATTTGGTGGCCTTGCACCCTGGTTGAAGTGGTATGAAACTGCATTTGAATTTGGTGGCCTTGCACCCTGATTGAAATGGTATGAAACAGCACTTGAATTTGGAGGTCTTGCATCCTGCTTGAAATTGTATGAAACTGCACTTGAATTTGGTGGCCTTGCACCCTGCTTGAAGTGGTATGAAACTGCACTTGAATTTGGTGTCCTTGCACCCTGGTTGAAGTGGTATGAAACTACGCTTGAATTTGGTGGCCTTGCACCCTGCTTGAAATGGCATGAAACTGCACTTAAATTTGGTGGCCTTGCACCCTGCTTGAAATAAAATTAAACTGCACTTGAATTTGGTGGCCTTGGACCCTGCTTGAAATGGCATGAAACTGCATTTGAATTTGGTGGCCTTGTACCCTGCTTAAAATAGCATGAAACTGCATGTGAGTTTGGTGGCCTTGCACCCTGCCTGAAGAGGCATGAAACTGCATGTGAATTTGGTGTCCTTGCACCCTGCTTGAAGTGGCATGAAACTGCATTTGAATTTGGTGGCCTTGCATACTGCTTGAAGTGGCATGAAACTGCAATTGAATTTGGTGGCCTTGCACCCTGCTTGAAATGTTTGAGGTTGAACAAGTTAGGTCTTTATTCTTTGGAGCGCAGAAGGTTAAGGGGGGACTTGATTGAGGTCTTAGAATGATGAAAGGGATAGATAGAGTTGACGTGGACAAGCTTTTCCCATTGGGGGTAGGGAAGATTCAAACAAGAGGGCATGACATGAGAATTAAGGGACAGAAGTTTAGGGGTAACATGAGGGGGAACTTCTTTACTCAGAGAGTGGTGGCTGTGTGGAATGATCTTCCAGCAGATGTGGTGGAGGCAGGATTGATTTTAACACTTAAAAGTAAAGTGGATAGGTATATGGACGGGAAGGGAATCGAGGGGTAAGGTCTGAGTGCAGGTAGATGGGACGAGGGGAAAATAAATGGTCGGCACGGACTGGAAGGGCCGAGAAGGTCTGTTTCCGTGCAGTAATTGTTATATGGTTATATGGTTGAAATGGCATGAAACTGCATTTGAATTTGGTGGCCTTGCACCCTGCTTGAAATGGCATGAAACTGCATTTGACTTTGGTGGCCTTGCACCCTGGTTGAATGGCATGAAACTGCATTTGAATTTGATTGCCTTGCACCCTGCTTGAAGTGGTATTAAGCTGCATTTGAATTTGGTGGCCTTGCACCCTGCTTGAAATGGTATGAAACTGCACTTGAATTTGGTGGCTATGCACCCTGCTTGAAATGGTATGAAACTGCACTTGAATTTGGGAGTCTTGCATCCTGCTTGAAATTGTTTGAAACTGCACTTGAATTTGGTGGCCTTGCACCCTGATTGAAATGGCATGAAACTGCATTTGAATTTGGTGGCCTTGCACCCTGCTTGAATGGCATGAAACTGCATTTGAATTTGATTGCCTTGCACCCTGCTTGAAGTGGTATTAAGCTGCATTTGAATTTGGTGGCCTTGCACCCTGCTTGAAGTGGTATTAAGCTGCATTTGAATTTGGTGGCCTTGCACCCTGCTTGAATGGCATGAAACTGCATTTGAATTTGGTGGCCTTGTGCCCTGCTTGAAATGGCATGACACTGCATTTGAATTTGGTGGTCTTGCACCCTGCTTGAAATGGCATGAAACTAGATTAGAATTTGGTGGCCTTGCATCCTTCTTGAAATGATATTACACTGCTTTGAATTTGGTAGCCTTGCACCCTGCTTGAAATGGTATGAAACTGCACTTGAATTTGGTGGTCTTGCACCCTGCTTTAAGTGGTATGAAACTGCACTTGAATTTAGTGTCCTTGCACCCTCCTTGAAGTGGTATGAAACTGCACTTGAATTTGGTGGCCTAGCACCCTGCTTGATGTGGTATGAAACTGCACTTGAATTTGGTGTCCTTGCACCCTGCTTGAAGTGGTATTAAGCTGCATTTGAATTTGGTGGCCTTGCACCCTGATTGAAATGGTATGAAACTGCACTTGAATTTAGGAGCCTTGCATTCTGCTTGAAATTACATGAAACTGCACTTGAATTTGGTGGCCTTGCACCCTGCTTGAAATGGTATGAAACTGCATTTGAATTTGGTGGCATTGCACCCTGCTTAAAATGGCATGAAACTGCATGTGAGTTTTGTGGCCTTGCACCCTGCTTGAAGAGGCATGAAACTGCATGTGAATTTGGTGACCTTGCACCCTGCTTGGTGGCATGAAAACGCATTTGAATTCGGTGGCCTTGCACCCTGCTTGAAATGGTATTAAACTGCACTTGAATTTGGTCGCTATGCACCCTGCTTCAAATGGTATGAAATTGCACTTGAATTTGGTGGCCTTGCACTCTGCTTGAAGTGGTATGAAACTGCACTTGAATTTGGTGTCCTTGCATCCTGCTTGAAATTGTATAAAACTGCACTTGAATTTGGTGGCCTTCCACCTTGCTTGAAATGGTATGAAACTGTACTTGAATTTGGTGGCCTTGCACCCTGCTTGAAATGGCATGAAACTGCTTTTGAATTTGGTGGCCTTGCACCCTGCTTGAAATGGCATGAAACTGCATGTGAGTTTGGTGGCCTTGCACCCTGCTTGAAGAGGCATGAAACTGCATGTGAGGTTGGTGGCCTTGCACCCTGCTTGAAGAGGCATGAAACTGCATTTGAATTTGGTGGCCTTGCACCCTGCTTGAAGTGGCTTGAAACTGTTTTTGAATTTGGTGGCCTTTCACCCTGCTGAAATGGTGTGAAACTGCACTTGAATTTGGTGGGCGTGCACCCTGTTTGAAATGGTATGAAAGTACATTTGAATTTGGTGGCCGTGCACCCTGCTTGAAATGGTATGAGAGTACATTTGAATTTGGTGTCCTTGCACCCTGCTTGAAATTGTATTAAACTGCTTTTGAATTTGGTGGCCTTGCACCCAGCTTGAAATGGAATTTCAAGGAATAGCTGTGTAAACTGCCAGCCCACCAGCCATGAGTGAGTGAGCTGCCAGCATGCCAGGCTTGAGTGAGTGGGCTGCCAGTCCAAGAATCCATGCGGCCCACAATGTCCATACTAGCCCTCTGGAAACCAGTCCCTTCAGCCCACAACACCCATACTAGCACTCCAGAAACCCCCCCCCCCCCCCCCCCCCATTACCACTGGCCATCAATGTTGGAATTGATGGAGAGGTGGAATATTGCATTGGGGGACCAGCCCTCTCGTGTGAACATGGGACCCAACAGGTCCCACTTAGTTTAGTATATTACTAAAACTCTCATCTTGTTTGTTTGTGTGCGTGTGTGCGAGTACCGGAAACGATGCCAAAATGATATGTGATATAGCTCCACTTTACTCACCATGGTTTTGTAATGTGCTGTAGCAAGTTTGTTCAGATTGATGCTATATGTTACAAGTTATTGACATTTTAAACTTTACAAAAAACACATTACAAAACCACTTTTCCACTTGCCCGTCAGCCGTATTCGACGACACAATGACACCACAATTACCATCCCGAACATCATTGAAACATTTCATTGTGGGTGATTTTCATTGTGGGTGTTTGGGTGTGTGGGATAGGGGGGTAGGTGAGGAACAGGTGGATAGAGGGAGTGGAGGGGGGTGGCGATGGAAATGGAGGGGATAGTGGGGCAGTGGGGGAGGAGGAGGGATAGGGGGGTGGAGGGGGTTAGAGGGAGAGGAGGTGGGTAGTGGTGGTGGTAGGGTGGGGCATAGAGGGAAAGGAGAGCAGTGGGGGAGGTGAGAAGGGTGAGTGGGGGGGTTGGGATAGTGGGGAGGTGAGGAGTTGGGGAGCAGCATGATAGAGGGAGAGGAGGGTGTAGGGAGGGGAGAGAGGTGATGGAGGGAAGGCTGACTGAGGGTAGGAGATGGAGAGGAAGGGAGAGGTGAGGGATGGTGTGGGGGAGGGGAGGTGGAGGGAGGAAAGCAGAGTGAGGGTGAAGAGTAGGGGGAGGCATTGCTGGGGGATGAGGGGGAATGGAGGAGGAATGGGGTAGGAAGAGGGATGGCGAGGTAATGGAGGAGGGTAGGTGGAAGGGAGAGGAGGGGAGCGATGGGGTGAGCAGAGGAAGCAGAGGAGGGTTGGTAGAGGGCATGGAGAGGATGGATAATGGAAGATATCCATAGGGGACTGAGCAGTGAGAGTGAGATGTGTTCACATTGATCTTATATTTTACAAGTCATTGCCATTTTAACCTTTAAAAACGTCGCAGTCGTTGCTCCCACTTGTCGGCTACGCTCAAGCAGTTGGGGGAGTGTTGCCGTGACTCGCGTCACAACGGGGTTCTCTGGCGTTACAAAGGGTACCCGTCAGTGTTGGACTATGGGTGAGTGGTGAGTATTGTGTTGGGGGAACAGAGCCAAGGGGTCCACACTTGCTCTCGTGAAATATAAATGCATAATGATAGGTCATGGCTAGGTTAATTGGCTTCTGTAAATTTCCCCTTGTGAAGGTGGGACAATATAGAACTAGCCTGTTTCCATGCTGTATCTCTCTAAATTCTACAAATTTCCTTCTGAATTGGATATTTCACTAAGACTGTTGAACACAATGACGATTACAATTGATATAATGTGAACTCCACATACTGCTTGCAATACATTTATTAGGTATAAGGAGTACAGGAGTTTCTAACATTACAGAGAGATGTTATTTACAGTGAATAAGCATCGACTCTCATTGATGTGGAACCAAATGGGTCACCACTACGTTCCCTTCACAACATGTTGGTTTGGGGTTTGACGCTGATAAGCTTTCACTGCTGGTTAACAGTTGAAAAAAGGCTGTATGTCGTTTTCAGTCCAGTGGGTGAGTAGGATGTGGTCCGAAGATTCTGTTGAAAACAAGAATATCAGTTGTTAGCTCACACAGTATCTTTATTGACTAATACAAAATACTGTGAGAGAAACACCAGTCTCTATCGACAGGCAATTTGCAACAGAAAACCTTCCAATCAAATCTACTTCACAAAAGTATTTTTATGTTGCAGTTGCTTTAATCCAGTTGAACTCAAAAAGAGATGATGAAACAATGATATCTAAGCATTGTCCAGGACATTAGTAATCCCCCTGCATGACATCTTTTTTCAGGGTGCCAGGTGGGATGTTATGTGCATAAATATTGGGGTTACAGCTATTCATAATTTGGATGAGAGATCAGGAAGTGACATTCCAGGGTCTGCCCATGACAGGTAACTGAGTGAGATGGTGAATTGTGAGGAGGATACAAAAAGGCATCAGGACAGTGCAGACAGATTGAGCAAGTCGGAACACGATGGAAATGCAGTATAATGTGTATAAACATGAAGTTGTCCACAAGTAGCTAAAACAGAAAGACCATATATTTCTTTTCCCAATGTAAATAAAAATATGAGTGTCCTTGTATTACATTCACTAGAACAAATATACGTGCAGCACATAAAGACACAAAGTGCTGGAGTGACTCAGCAGGTCAGGCAGCTTGTATTGAAAATAATGTACATTCGCCTGTATCCAACTATCACTTTTTAAGGATTTATCATGCACGCACCTCTCTTACAGGTTTCTCCCACCTATCCACATTCTCCAGAGATTCCGCCTGACCTGCTGAGTTACTCCAGTACTTTCTCATTTTTGTACACCAGCATCTCCAGTTCCTTCAGTCTGTATTCATACATTTGAGGTCTTGGTAAGATCAGGCTTGCAGTATTGTGTGTTGTGTTCATCTCCTTACCTAAGAAAGGATATACTTGCCATAGAGAGAGTACAGTGAAGATTCACCAGATGGTTTCCTGGAATGGCGGGAATAACATACGAGGAGAGATTTAGTGTAATACTTTGTATTCACTGTCTAGAGTACTGTGAGAGGTTTTCATTTAAGTGTTGGAAATTGTGACTGGATTAGACTGATCGGATGAATAAATGAGGTGTTCCCTGTGTGAGGAGTCTAGAACATAGAACAGGAACAAGCATTTTGGCCCATGATATCTGTTCCAAACATGATACCATTTTGAAATATTCTCCAGATCCCCCCATTCTCTGCATATCCATGTGCTTATCTAAAAGCCTCTTCAATGCTACTATCGTATCTGCTCACACCTCTGCCCTGATGCTGCATTACAGGCATTCATAACTCTCTGTGTAAATACAAATCTTGCACTGTACATCTCTTTAAGCTGTCATCCTCTGTCTAGGAGAAGTCACAGCCTCCGTTACAGGGCAAGAGATTTGGGACGGAGACTAGGGGAAATGTCTTCACTTATTAGGTGGTGAATTTGAACACAGGAGGCTATGGAGGCCGAGTCAATCAAGAAAGTGGATCGGGAATCATGCATGTTCAGACTGAAAGGCAGAGTGGGCTCAAACAGTTAAAGGGACCAGTCCTGCTATTTTCCACATTACTGAAGTGTGCCATGGGATCCTTCATGCCACCCAAACCAGAAATTGGGATCTGTGTTAAAGATCCCATCTAAAACACAGCATCTCCATTGGTACAGTGGTTCCTCATAATGAGGCTGAGCAAGTCAGCTGGAATTCCACATAGAGTCTGGACATGTGACACAAACACATGATCTTCTAAACACTTGCTTCAAAAGCTGATTCTTTGAAGACAATTGAGTTTCTCTCCTCACCAAACCTCAGCAGTTAATTGGTTTATGTCATTAGCAATTTAGCAAGTGAGGCAATTTTATACAATCCACCTGTATACATCTTGAACATTGATATGTTAAATTTACCAGGATGGATAATGGACATTCTTTTATGAAGGAGATGAGGAGAAATTTATTTAGTCAGAGGGTAGTGAATCTGTGGAATTCTTTGCCATAGAAGTCTGTGGCGGCCAAGACAGTGGATATTTTTTAGGCAGAGATAGAAAGATTCTTGATTAATACGGGTGTCAGAGGTTATGGAGAGAAGGCAGGAGAATGGGGTTAGGAGGGAGAGATAGATCTGCCATGATTGAGTGGCGGAGTAGACTTGATGGGCCAAATGGCCTAATTCTACTCCTATCACTTATGACCTTATGACGTCCCATTGGATCAGGTCGGCGGGCTGGAATAGATTAACTAGAATTATGTTACAATGAAACAAATTGTTAGTCTGGTTAACTAACAACATGTCTTTCAGCAAATATATTGCATCATGATCATCTTCTAGAATTTCTTGAGGATGTGACAAGTAACATGGATGAAGCGGATGTAGTGTATCTAGACTTTCAGAAAGCCTTTGATAAGGTCCCACACGGGAGACTGGAGATTGAAATTAGAACACATGGTATTGGGGGTAGGGTGTTGACATGGATAGAAAATAGTAAGATTAAACGAGAACTTACCAGTTCAAAGTTTGGTTCTTATTTTATGAGGAGTTACGATGAGGGATTACATGAAGAAGCTCCGCCAGGCGCATGCGCGTCATATTTCAAAGCAGCGGCATGAAAACACAGAAACCGATAGCCGAAGTAACATAGTAAGGCTTTAGAAGACTCGAACTACCAGATGATCCTTTAGATTATGAGGGCCGGGAGTGGAGGGCACGTAATCCCTCATCATAACTCCTCATAAAATAAGGATCAAACTTCGAACTGGTAAGTTCTCATTTAATCTTTCTATTTTACTTCGGAGTCACGTGAGTGACTACGTAAAGATTTCAAAGCTCTGTGATTTCATGCCATAGATGCACTCCATACGACGCACTGCTTCAGTTGACACAGTAGTGAATAAATAATATATTGAACATTTGAATTATCCAATAATCATTTTTTAAATAACAATACAGTAATAACCCCTCTATCCCAGGGGAAATTGCAATTGAAATTTATGAAGACAAAGCAAATCAAATCAACCGGAACTCAAAACAGCATGCCCAAACCCTGGCACTGTCAGGACAGGTTTATCATAATTTTAGAAAAGTTGATTCATTAGACCATCCTGCGGCCTTGCTGCGGATTTTGATGCTGCCCTGGTGGAGTGAGATTTAAACACATGAGTGTCTACTCCAGCGGAATCCAAAACCTGTTTTACCATCTACCAATACTGACTGACACCTCTTACGAGATTTTTTTTTTGACTGATGAGCATTGCTGTTTCAGAGCCTCTGAGACTCTAAGTTACCTCGATATATTGACTCAGGTGCTTAAATACACATAACCTTTGGTCAACATAGTATGCTTTAAACTTACTTTGGCTCCGGCCATTCCTGGCCTGCTTTGTTCGATTAAATCATACACATAGATACTAGCGCCATGAGCATAACCACTTTAAGTGTTAACTTCTAAAAAGACAATGATGTAATTGGAACCCATTGCCAAAGCAGTGTGAGAACTATACTGACATCCCCGATTTCTGTATATCTAGGTTTAAGAGGATTTGTGTTACAAAATTCCTCTCATGAATCAGGACACTAATGGATGAGAACCATTAGGTTGTTGTTCTGAAACTGCCCTAAATAGGAGGACAAAGCACTCTGTGTACTATTAATGGTACTATAACTTAAGTGTTCATCAAAAATGCAACATAGCAAGGAACTCCAATACATGCGGTATGCTTGCAGTATGATCAAATATATCTGACTGTAAACAAAACATCTCCCATTTCTTAATATGAGACACATATAGTTTCTTAGTGCTATCTTTCCAAACTGCAGTTATGACATCCATGGTCCTATTCGACAGTCCAAAGCCTTGGAACGGTCTGGTCAGAACCTGCAGATCAACAAATTAATATGATCATGTAACGGATGACTTTCTTCTGTTACTGGATGCACCAACAAATTACTGCAGTTGGGGACAGTCATGAATGGCTGAGTCATCATTCTGAGCACCAATGGGAACCATGGTAGTCCAGTCCGGAACCACCAAAATGCCCGAGGCGGAGTCCTGCTCTATTCTGGTGAGACACTGCCTAATCAGGCAGAATGGGGAAAGCATAAAAGAAGTACGTCCCCAATGTAGCAAGAATGCATCCACTGCTACTGCTCCTGGACCAGGTTCCCATGAAACATATTTAGGCAATTGGTGATTTAGCCTGGATGCAACAGATCAATATCTGGCAACCCATAGCGGCTGACAATCATTTTAAAACTTCAGGATTTAATCATCCATTCTATTTTGTCATTGAACTTTCGTGACCTGTTGTCTGCCACCACATTGTGTCTACCTGGTAGATAGACAGCTGAGGCCCAGATGTTTCTGGAAATACACCAGTGCCACATGAGATTATCCAGATTATCACATGATACTGACCTTATTACTGCCATGGGATTGATATATGGCACAGCCGTGGTATTATCAATCTGGAGTTGAACATGTAAATTATTAATTGTTAAACAATACACTTTTACTCCATGGAATGCATGCAGCAATTCTAAGCAATTTATACCATGCCTGTGCAGGATCAAATCCTCTTGCACACTCCATCTACCACCACAGCTAGACCCGCTCTCCGTAGCTCCCCATCTGGTAGCACTCACACGCTACTTCCCGGATGAAGGGATATTGTTTTTCAGCGAGATGTAGAGAGCTCTCTGATCTCCACAGCCTTGGCTGTAGGCAAAGTCACTGACATATCAACTGAATCATGACAAATCCCAAATGAACAATTTTTTAGGATGGCTCTAACTTGGATTTGGTTGGATGGACCAGGGACCCTACCCTTTCAAACAGGTATTTGGTTGCTGAAACCGATTCCTCAGCTGTCTGCTGAGTATTACTTATGATTAAATATTATCTAGATAAGCCATTACCATGTGATTCTGGGCCCAAAGTAGCACCAGCACTGGTTTCCACTATTTTTTGAATAGCCTAGGAACTGAGGTTAACTCATTGTATAATGCTTTATATTGCCACAGCTGTTCCATCCAACTAAATTTCAAGTGTCTCCGATACTGATGATGAATTGGTACTGAATAATATGCATTTTTCAGATCTATAGTTGCCTTATAACAGCCTTGTGATAACAGCCGTTTCACAGTATTGAAGGTGTCCATTTAAATTTTTTTTTAAATGCCTATAGTGAACATAGGAATTTAACTGGTTTAGGTCCAGAATGCCTCTACATCCCCATCTTTTCTGTGTCTGGGGAATATATTGGACACAAATTGTTGAGGATGGTTTATCGTCCTCTCAATTACCCCTTTTTTGGGACAAAACCGTAATTTCTTCTTTTACCTGCTGAGTTTGTACAGAAACTCCCAATTAATAGAGTTAATAGGCATATTCTGTACGGATCAATTCCTGACATAAACTGTATTCCAGCTTGAGACAGTGTGTAGTATAACCCAATGAGATGTTATGCATCTCCATTCATCATAACTAATTGCAACCTACCCCCAACCGCGATTACCGCAATTTAAAAAGTTTTTTCTCATCTCGGTCTTAAATTCTAAGTATGGGGCCCCTGGTTCTGGGCTCGCCCCACATTGGGAACATTTCCCCTGCATCTACCTTGTCCAGTCTTTCCTGATATGACAGTCCTGCCATCCCAGGGATCAATCTCGTGAACCTACGCTGCAGTGCCTCAAACACAAGGATGTCCTTCCTCAAATTAGGAGGCCAAAACTATACACAATACTCCAGATGTGGTCTCACCAGAGCCCTATACAACTGCAGAAGAACCTCTTTACTCCTGTACTGAAATCCTCTTGTTATGAAGGCCAACATTCCATTAGCTTTCTTCACTGGCTGCTGTACTTGCATGCCAACATTCAGTGACCGGTGTACAAGGAAGCCTAGGTCTCGCTGTACCTCCCCCTTACCTAACCCAACCCCATTGTGATAATAATCTGCTCCCTTGTTTTTGCCGCCAAAGTGGATAACCTCACATTTATCTATATTATACTGCATCTACCACGCATCTGCCCACTCACTCAACCTGTCCAGGTCACCCTGCAACCTCCTAACATCCTCTTCACAGTTCACACTGCCACCCAGCTTTGTGGCATCTGCATACTTTCTAGTGTTGCTCCTAATTCCCTCTTCCAAATCATTATTATATATGGTAAACAGTTGTGGCCCCAACACCGAGCCTTGCGGCACTCCACTCGCCACTGCCTGCCATTCTGAAAAGGACCCGTTCACTCCTACTCTTTGCTTCCAGTCTGCCAACCAATTTTCTATCAACGTCAACACCCTACCCCCAATACCATGTGCTCTAACTTTAGTCACTAGTCTCCCGTGTGGGACCTTATCAAAGGCTTTCTGAAAGTCTAGATACACTACATCCACTGCCACCCCTTCATCCATTTTACTTGTCACATCCTCAAAAAATTCCAGAAGATTAGTCCAGCATGACTTCCCTTTCATAAATCCATGTTGACTTGGACTAATCCTTTTACTGCTATCCCAATGCACATTATTACCTCTTTAATAATTGACTCCAACATCTTTCCCACCACCGAAGTCAGGCTAATTGGTCTGTAATTCCTTGTTATCTCTCTCGCTCCTTTCTTGAAAAGTGGGATAACATTAGCTATCCTCAAATCCACAGGAACTGATCCAGAATCTATTGAACATTGGAAAATGATCACCAATGCGTCCACTATTTCTAGAGCCACCCCCCTGAGGACCCTGGGATGCAGACCATCTGTCCCAGGGAATTTATCATCCTTCAGTCCCATTAGCCTACCCAATACCATTTCTCATCTCATGAAAATTTATTTCAGTTCCTCTACCCCCTTAGATCCTCTGTCCTCCAGTACATCTGGGAGATTGTTTGTGTCTTCCTTAGTGAAGACAGATCCGAAGTACATGTTCAACTCTTCTGCCATTTCCTTGTTACCAATAATAATTTCACCCGTGTCTGCCTTCAAGGGACCCACATTTGACTTTGTTACTCTTTTTCCCTTAACATATCTAAAGAAGCTTTTACCGTCCTTCTTTATATTCCTGGCCAGCTTCCCCTCGTACTTCATCTTTTCAGCCCGTATTGCCCGTTTTGTTTCCTTCTGTTGTCATATGAAAGTTTCCCAATTCTCTGGCTGCCGGCTACAATTTGCTGTGTTATACTTTCTGTAATATTTCTGCAACCAACATTCTCTATATTGCCCTCACTACAACAACTTTAAATTATTAATCTTATTTATAAATATGCGAAAACGATACATTCAGCCTTTAAGGCATCTCATACACAGTGCCAGGAAGAGGCTTCACTCACCAAAGGCGGAAGGTGATTCAAAAGCCATTGCACTTAGTCCTCACCAAGTAGCTCAGTATCTGAGGGATTGGCTGAGCTTAACTCTTCACGGCTGTTGAGAGATTAGAATCAATGGAAAAAAAGCATCAGTTATGATGTTCATCATCTCACCCGCCTTGATTAATTGTTCATTACCAACTCTTCTGTACATTCACAATATGTGGTGAGTGGTGGCTGAGCCAGTAACATTGCCCATCTTAATTGTCCTTGAACTGAATTAATGCTGAGATAGAAACGTAGGAACATCGAAAATAGGTGAAGGGTAGGCCATTCGGCCCTTTGAGCCAGCACGGCCATTCAATGTGATCATGGATGATCGTCCCCAATCAATAACTCGTACCTGCCTTCTCCCCATATCCCTTGATTCCACTAGCCCCGAGAGCTCTATGTAATTATCTTTTAAATCCATCCAGTGACTTGGCCTCCACTGCCCTCTGTGGCAGGGATTTCCACAAATTCACAACTCTCTGGGTGAATTTTTTTTTTCTCACTTCAGTCTTAAATGGCTTCCCCTTTATTCAAAGACTGTGGCCCCTGGTTCTGGACTCGCCCAACATTGGGAAGATTTTTCCTGCATCTAGCTTGTCCAGTTCTTTTATAATTTTATATGTTTCTATATGATATCCCCTCATCCTTCTAAACTCCAGTGAATACAATCTTGGTCTTTTCAATCTCTCCTCATATGACAATCTCGCCATCCCAGGGATCAATCTCGTGAACCTACGATGCACTGCCTCAATCACAAGGATGTCCTTCCTCAAATTAGGAGACCAAAACTGGACACAATACTCCAGATGTGGTCTCACCACAGCCCTATACAACTGCAGAAGAACCTCTTTACTCCTGTACTGAAATCCTCTTGTTATGAAGGCCATCAATCCATTAGCTTTCTTCACTGCCTGCTGTACCTGCACACCAACTTTCAGTGACCGGTGTACAAGGAAGCCCAGTTTTTGCTGCACCTCGCCCTTGCCTAACCTTGCCCATTGAGATAATAATCTTCCCCCTTGTTTTTGCCACCAATGTGGATAACCTCACATTTACCTATAGTATACTGCATCTGCCACACATCTACCCACTCACTCAACCTGTCCAGGTCTCCCTCCAACCTCCTAACATCCTCTTCACAGTTCACACTGCCACCCAGCTTTGAGTCATCCGCAAACTTCTAGTGTAGCTCCTAATTCCCTCTTCCAAATCATTAAAATATATGGTAAACAGTTGCGCCCCCAACACCGATACTTTGGACTACATGTGTGGGGTAGGAAAGCAGACTCCCTCTTCTAAAGAACACGAGTGAATCAAAGAGGCTGCTCCACCAATCCAGTCATTTCTTTATCTCCTCATATTAATAACAATTCCAGAATCACTTGGTTGGGCGTTCAGTCGTTCTTTTATTAAATTTGAATTTCTTAATTTCATGAACTGAATTTTGCTTCTGTGCGTTGGGGATTGGAATTTGAACATTTCTAAATCATCACTGATTGCGGATTATTCATCCAGTAATTTAGCCCGTATGTTAACACACCTCTTATCATTCAAAACAGATCACCACCGATAATCTAACAGCATGTCGGAACTACAGTGCATCAAAGGTGTTTTATAAATGTATTCTATATTTGTATCCTGATGTTACTTCATGAGCTTAGGACACAAATCTGAATCAGCAAGAGGAGCACTATTTGTATATCCTCGGTGATACAAGAGTTTTGGAATAGCAGGCAGAAGGAAGTGTGTAGCGGATTGCAAGGCTGTGGACTGCAATGTCTGATTTAGTGATGGTATAGTGGGTGATGGTGACATTCAGAAATAGGACTGATAAGTAATGATAATGGTGCAGGTTCAAGGCATTGGGAAATGTTGTGTGAAAGATACACAAATATGGACTGATTGAGCCATTTCATCGGATTCCACATTGTAATTTATGTGCAGATTACACTAATGGTCATTCAAAACTAGTCTGCATTGACGCAAGTGATATAACCTGTCTCAACACTTCAATTTAAGCAAGACCTCTAAAATCCCAGGATATTAAAACAGGGCAATTAAAAATCATTTGGCCACAGGAAAGGAAATCAGGGCGGAGGATGAAGACAACAAGAAGCAGCTTGGATGACTAACAGAGACAAACAGTCAGAAATATATTAACCAATCAAACAGCACATAATAGGCTCTTCAGCCCATCATGCCCATCTATACTAACCCCATTTACCAGCACTTGTTTCATAGCCTTCTATGTCTTCACAATTCAAGTACTCATCCAGACAGTTTTTAAATGTAGAATTCCTCAAATCCCCTCTAACCACCTTACTCCTCCCCTTAAACCAATGGTTCTGACATATTTAGGGATTGTTTAGAGAAGGGATAGGGGGAATTCCAGAGCTTGAGACCCAGGCTGCTGAGGACACACTACTGTGATTTAAACTGAGAAATCCGTGTGGACAGAAATTTGTAAATCTGAAAAAAGCTGCAAAGGTGGTGGTGGATTGGACTGAGGCCACAGAGAGGTGGAGCATTTGAAAGTCCCCTTGAACTCTCATTATTGGTCCAGATTTCCTTCCTTTACCTTCTCCTGCCGTAGGACAACAGTCTTTCTATGTATTTCTTCGCTGCAATCTTTTTCCGGAGACGGCTAAAGTTGTCGGTGAAGATCGAATCAGTGTGGCGTTTGGAAGGAACATCATCATCTTGGGCACTGTTTAACCAGACAACAGTTCCGTTAGTCTCAGCCAGGGTGGCAAGTTACAGAATAACATAAATAGCCTTGGAACTCCACCAACAACTCCTCCCCACCCCCACCATTCTTGAAAAGTTCTATTTAAATTGGTATTGGTTTATTAAATAATGTGAATGCTCTTTCAGAATATATTTGATCTGCATCTTGAGTATCTAACACCCTTCCCTTGAATCATCAATATTATGGTGAAACATTTAACCAAATCTAAAAGAGCACCCTTTTATGCTCCCACCTACTGTGGAAGAAAATCTTCAGTAAAATGCACCTCCCATGACACTGTAACTGATTACAAATACATACACTGTCATAGGGGGTATTTGTTAATCATCACCCAGCTGGTCCCTAGAGGGAGCTATAGATTTCACCTTTCCAATTCTCCATTGAAATTGCGAGTTATTTTATTTATTCAAGTCCATGACATTTTGCCGCCAGAAAAAACGAACAAATCTGTGTCACCAGAATATTCCATTACATTACAATACAAAGTGTTTCCTGAAACACCCCATGAAACTACCCCTTCACTTAAAAGGCTCAATTATTTATAAAGGCCCAAGAGCCAACTAATGCTAAAATGTGGAGCAAATATTAAAATACTGGAAGAACTCAGCAGGTCAAGCAGTATCTGTGGTTAACCCAATTATTCACACTTTATCTCAAAAAATGGTAAATACACATTAAGACACGTTGAGCCAATTCATTAGAAATACAGTCAATATTTGACTGTCCAATTCCTATGTTCATATCATATTGTTATATTCACCCATTTCTGTCTTACTATATTTGCAGAAAACATTCAACATTTACTAGAAATGATTGATTGTTATTTAGGCTTTGCCCAAAACTGGATTGGGTTTCTAAGGCAAGATACGTTATCAAAAATAAGGCAGTTCACAACCTACTAGCAAAGGATAAATTCCCTGTAGGATATTTTGCATGTTGAAATTGCAATCCATCATTCAACGCACAACAGAAAACAAAATGTTGGGACAGCTCAGCAGGTCAACTGGAAGCAGCCACAATGTCAACCCCCTCTGCCCACCCCATTCCCCACCCCTCACAGATGCCACTGAGTTCCTGCAGCAGGGTGTTTCTTGATGCAAATCCCAATATCTGCAGTCTTTTGTGGCAGAAAATTATAGACAAGTACACAAGCTAGTGATAAACGGATGCAGAAAATATAAAAAAGCTTGGGTAGAAAGCAAATACGCAGAAGGACGAGAAGTCTGGGACAGAAATGACACCCGTACACTCCACCGCATAGCCAGAGATCTGGGAGATTCGGTTCTAGCTCTGATGCCACCATAAAAGACAAAAGCAGGAGAGTACTTCTGGCAGAAGAAGAGCAAAACACACAATGGGTTGAACACTTCAAAGAGATATTGACTCGACCTGAACCCTCTGAACTGTTTGTCTTCCCTGAGGAGAAAGATATCACAGAAACAGAAGTTGCAAATTCAATTAAGAATTTGAAAAATAACAAAGCAGCAGGTCTTGACCAGATTGCAGCAGCACTACAGAAGAGCAGAGGGGAAATTTTGAGGGGAACTCACAAAGCTATGTAATGCATGCTGAGAAGGAAAATGTGTACCAGAACATCTGAGGAAAGGAGTGATAATGAAATTGCCAAAGAATGGAGATCTTAGTGACTGTGGAAACTGGAGAGGAATCACATTGTTCTCAGTCCCAGGAAAAGTGCTTTGTTCTGTCGTGCTACACCATCTTACAGCAGGTCTGTATATGAAACTCCTTGATGAACAAGCTGGACTCCGCATGGGAAGATCCTGCAGCGAACAGACCTTTGTGTTATGAAATGTGGTAGAAATGTGCCTGGAATTTCAGAGGCCAATACAAATAAAGTTTGTTGATTTGAAAATGGCATTCGATAGTGTACATGGAGACACCCTGTGGCCTATACACCCTTAGTGTATGGCATCCCGGAGACTTTCATCATCTTCAAGAACCTGTACGAGGGATCCCGTTGTTGCGTCAGGGTTGATACAGGAAACACAGAATTCTTTGACATTGCCACAGGGGTAAGACAAGTTTGCCTTCGATCCGCCTTACTGCTTATTGTCACAATCGACTATGTCATGCGGAAGAAGATGAACAAACCTGACTTTGGAATACAGTGGAGAACATGACGACGCCTCGCAGACCTATATTTTGCAGATGACATTGCACTACTAGCAGAGTCGGGGCATGACCCTTCAAGACATGACAACTGCTCAGGAGGAGAATGCATCAAAGTTTGGATTAAAGATCAGCTACCCGGAGACAAAGACCATGCAGACTGGAGACCAGCAGCCAATAGACCAACTGGTAATCAATGTGGAACCTGTGGAAAATGCCACAAGATTTACCTATCTTGACAGCATGTTCGCAGCAGATGCAGATGTGGAGGTTGACATCAACTCCCGGATTGGTAAAGCTGCATTAGTCTACAGCAAATATGGTCTAGTGGCGGATATCCAATATGCTAAAAGTCAAGCTCTTCCAGTCCGTAGTCCTCCCTACACCCCTCTATGCCAGTGAGATATGGAAAATCAATGTGAAGATAAAAATAAATTGGATGCATTCCATCAACTGCTTGAGAAGATCCTGAAGACCAGCTACAGAAACCACATCACAAACGAGGAGATCTATCGGGAAACTTCACCAAAGCCTCTCAGCCAGAACATAGAGGTATGCAGGATGAAATTTGCAGGACATGTACTCAGAATATCACCAGAAGGTGCATCTAAGATAGCAATGACATGGCAACCATACGGAAGAAGCAAAAGAGGCTGACCAAAACTCACATGGAGGCCAACATTCCAGAAGGATTTGCTAGCACAGGATGCAAACCTATCGATGGTGGAAGACGTTGCACCTGACCGAACAGAATGGCGAAAGCTTGCTGTACAATGCACTCAGTGCGGGAGGAATTAAGTCTAAGTCTTGTGTCTCAAATATCAACCGCATCTGGTGATTTAGTTGACCCATGTATAACCGTCGAAAAGTTGCAGTTGGGCTCTGCTTCTTGGACCTTTGGGGTTTACTGACCTATTGGGACCATCATATTCCTTCTTTCCCCATTATTAAATATTGCGGCATATCTCTTTGGAATACCGATTCATGACTGTGAAATATTTTATCTGACCTTATTATGCCAATCTAAATGTTACTGCCATCAACGCTACCACAATCGTGTCCTTATGGGTGAATTACTCAACGATTGTTTGAATTGTTTACAATTGGACACTCTACCCCCTGATCATTTCAAACTTTGCATGGCCACGGGGTTTGATGCTCTTGCTGTTTCATCCCTACCTGTCTTCCGCCAATACATTTCAAATAGATGCTATCTCACATGAACGCTCCTATTCACAACCCCTCCCCAAACCCCTGGCATTCATCCCGGTGCCTTCGTACCTGACTCTCTTCCCGATCAGGGATTCCAGGTATTTCCTGGCAGACAACTGGCCCAGCATCTTGCTGTACTCACTCGTGAAGAGACCATCAGTGTGTCGCTTTGTTCTAGTGAGAGGAACAAAATGTGTAAATTAATGGAAATTGGCAGTTCTTAGAATGATCGGAAACGGGGATACTGGGAGTACACAGCTTCAGGCATCCACTTAATTGCATAATACACTGGGTAAATGCTTCCAATATTAACACTGACACATACATGCACACACACACACACACACACACATGCATGCCAGAGTAGAAGAATAGGCCCTTCCCCTCACATTAATTCCCTGATTTTATTCTCCCCACATTCCCACTAACTATATATGCGTGTGCGTGGCTCTGTGCATGTCCGTTAAATATATATATTTACTGGACTAAGTTGGACCCGTTGGGTTCCATGTTCACATGGGAGGGCTGGTCCCCTGACGCAATATTCCACCTCTCCACCAATTCCAATATTGGTCACCAGTGGGGGGGGCTTTCTGGAGCGCTAGTATGGGTTCTTGGGGTGGCAGCTCAGTCCCTCAAGCCTGATGTGCTGGCAGCTCACTCACGGCTGGTGGGCTGGTAGTTGACTCATGGCTATTCCTTGAAATTCCATTTCAAGCAGGATGCAAGGCCACCAAATTCAAGTGCAGTTTCTTACCAATTCGAGCAGGATGCAAGGCCACCAAATTCAAGTGCAGTGTCCTACCACTTCAAACAGGGTGCAAGGCCACTGGATTCAAGTGCAGTTTCCTACCACTTCAAGCAGGGTGCAAGGCCACCAAATTCAAGTGCAGTTTCTTACCAATTCGAGCAGGGTGCAAGGCCACCAAATTCAAGTGCACTGTCCTACCACTTCAAACAGGGTGCAAGGCCACTGGATTCAAGTGCAGTTTCCTACCACTTCAAGCAGGGTGCAAGGCCACCAAATTCAAGTGCTGTTTCATACCACTTTCAGCAGGGTGCAAGGCCACCAAATTCAAGTGCAGTTTCATACCACTTCAAGCAGGGTGCAAGGCCGCCAAATTCAAGTGCACTTTCATAGCATTTCAAGCAAGGTGCAGGGCCACCAAATTCAAATGCAGCTTCATACCATTTCATGCAGGGTGCAATGCCACCACATTCAAATGCAGTTTCATACCATTTCAAGCAGGGTGAAACCACCATAAAACCACCATAATACCACACAAAACACCACACTCACAGTTCATTAGACATTCATTGTGTTCAGTTGTTTCACAGCTCAGACAGAGTCATGACTTCTCCCTCCCCCATCATGCAGAGACTGACCAACACCCACACTGCATGGTTTTATAACCCCTCCCCCTCCCACCAGAAAAGGTGTGGCCTTCATGGCGCGATTGACAGGAGAGAGATTCTCAACATTTTTTAAACACTAATAACACTTTTATTTTTCATTGATGGGAAGAATCCTCTGCATCTGATGAGCGGAGGGGGACTGAATATGATGGCCAAAAATCACAGCCATAAGTGGTAGCAGTTTATCTAAAATCAATATACAGTACAAACATGAAGTTACCCAAAGCACCCAAGCCACCATTTGCAGTAGTGCCTTTTAACTTCAACCCAAAGCACCCAAGCCACCATTTGCAGTAGTGTATTAAACTTCAACCCAAACCCCCCAAACAACCATTTGCAGGCAGTTCCTTTTTACTTCAAACCAACCATATTTTCATTTTCAAACCCCATTAAGGGCAGTCACAGTTGAGTAGACATGTGTTCAGTGCTATTCAGAGCTCAGAGAGATGTGAACCTCTAGCTTCCTCCATCTTGCAGAGACTGAGTGAGGCACACCACTTCCTGGTTTTATAGTCTCTCCCCCTCCCCCCAGCAGGGGCAGCAGAGAGAATGATGATTTTAAAAAAAACATTAATATCTCTCTGATTTTTGATCTATGGGAAAAATCCTCTGGTCCAGGAAGGCGGAGGGGGGCTCTGAGCAAGGTGGCCAAAAATGTCGGCCGTAGGTTGCAGTGTTCTCTCGGAAATCACGGCACAGCGAGCCAAAAGTGGTCAAGATCAGACTTTTAGTAATATAGATAGAAGATAAATGTATCGACCAATGGAATCTGCTGCTCCAGGCATCCAATTTTCAGATGTTCCACCTGGTAATGACGAAGCAAGTGTCTCACCTTGGGAAGTTTGCGGACAACTGGTAATAGAGCTTTTCACTGTCCACTATAGGGCTTTGGTAAATATCATTGTTGATTTCCAATGGTAACTTTGGCCGTTCCTCCTCGCTCTGTCCATCGAAGCCAATTACATCTCCCAGTCTGCGGGTGCAAACAGCCAGTCAAATCCATCATTTAAATAAGTAGCACTCTTGAAGTCACAGACAACATTTAAATGAACCCGCACGGAGACTCTGAACACGTATTGTTGTACCGCTATAAATGCACGCCTGGTCACCAAAGGAAGCGACATCAGTTTAGCACTGTCAGCAGTAACGTAGATTAATTGGGATTAACAATTCAAACAGCAAACTGCGTCGCATCTACAATGTGCAATGAACATATGCAGAGTGTGCAGTTTACAATTAATTCTGGTCCTTGCAATCAAACAGGTTTGCAGACGTTGGCTAGTTGTCGGGACAAACTTTTAGGAAACGGACTTTCAGAAAGCATTTGATAAGGTCCCACATAGGCGATTAGTGGGCAAAATTAGGGCACGTGGTATTGGGGGTATAGTGCTGACACGGATAGGGAAGTGGTTGGCAGACAGGAAACAAAGAGTAGGGATTAACGGGTCCCTTTCAGAATGGCAGGCAATGACCAGTAGGGTACCGCAAGGCTCGGTGCTGGGACTGCAGCTATTTACAATATACATCAATGATTTGGATGAAGGGATTCAAAGTAACATTAGCAAATTTGCAGATGACACAAAGCTGGGTGGCAGTGTGAACTGTGAGGAGGATACTATGAGAATGCTATGAGAATGTAGGGTGACTTGGACAGGTTGGGGGAGTAGGCAGATGCATGGCAGATGGAGTTTAATGTGGATAAATGTGAGGTTATCCACTTTGGTAGCAAAAACAGGAAAGGAGATTACTATCTAAATGGCGTCAAGTTGGGAAAAGGGGAAGGACAATGGGATCTGGGGGTCCTTGTACATCAGTGAAAGTAAGCATGCAGGTACAGCAGGCAGTGAAGAAAGCGAATGGCAATTTGGCCTTTATAACAGGAGGAATCGAATATTGGAGCAAAGAGGTCCTTCTGCAGTTGTACAGAGCCCTAGTGAGACCACACCTGGAGTATTGTGTGCCGTTTTGGTCCCCTAATTTGAGGAAGGACATTCTTGCTATTGAGGGAGTGCAGAGTAGGTTTACAGGGTTAATTCCCGGGATGGTGGGTCTGTTATATGCTGAGAGAATGGAGCAGCTGGGCTTGTACACGCTGGAATTTAGAAGGATGAGAGGGGATCCCATAGAAACATATCTGATTATTAAGGGTTTGGATACACTAGAAGCAGGAAACATGTTCCTGATGTTGAGGGAGTCCAGAACTTGGGGGGCCACAGTTTAAGAATATGGAGTAAGCCATTTAGAACGGAGAAGAGTAAACCCTGTTTCTCACAGAGAGTGGTGAGTGTGGAATTCTCTGCCTCAGAGGGCGGTGGAGGCAGGTTCTCTGGATGCTTTCAAGAGAGAACTAGATAGGGCTCTTAAAAACAGCGGAGTCAGTGGATATGGGGAAAAGGCTGGAACGGGGTACTGATTGGGGATGATCAGCCATGATCACATTAAATGGCAGTGCTGGCTCGAAGGGCCGAATAACTTACTTCTGCACCTATTATCTATTGTCTATTGTCTATTGACAGAGATCGGTCAAAGCCAAGGGGACCGTTGTGGGGAGAAAGACAAGCGCTCTCATCGCACAGAATATTGCCGGATGCCGAGATTGTAAACTTTATCCCATCAGTTTTTCACCGCCTGAGTTATGACGTGGATGCGAAGATCCCTTCGCTGTTTCTGGTTCCCACCCAGGCATCATCGTTTCACCCCACCACCACCGACTGCACCTGTGTTTTCTCCCTCAACACTTCACTTGGATCCATGGCTACAGACCTCAACCACTTTTCAACCTGCCGTCGTTCTTTAACAAACACTAACAACATTGTATAAAATAAAGTGCCGTCAGTGATCAGAAACTGTACCTGTGGTTCATATTACCGGCGGGATAACAAGGCACTGGCCGTGAGGCAGAGACTGGCCCTGAACTAAGGAAATCCATGGAACCTACTCCTCATCACACCCCGATCCGTGCTCCCCAGCCCCTCTCTCCTACTGTTTTCATCCTTCATGTCCACAGACAACTGCCACAAGGGGATAACCCTGGAAGACTTGTGATTTATTTTTGATTTGCTGAACTGGGTCAGCATCTGTTGTGGAGAGAGAGACCATCCCTGATCTGGTAAAGTTAACCGAGGGACGCTCACCTTGAACCAGGGTCGCTGCCCTCCGCTGGGAAGCCTGATCCCTGAGACCAGAGGACGCTGAAGAGCGCAAAGAGCGTCAACGAATGTGAGACGAAGCTGATCACCATTTCGAACTATTCTGTAAACCAAATAACATGTTACTCCATAAAACCATTTGCATCGACCTCCCCCACCCCACCCTCTCCCTCCTCTAAATCCCACTTCACGGATCGCTTCAGTTTTGAACGGTTGGTGAATATCATGAATCAATTCACACAGTAAGAAGCTGTCACGTTCACAGAAGTTGGATGCGGGAAGACTCCCGTGATGAAGGATACGCGGTGTTGCATGTTTCGAGTCAGGATGGAGTTCGTTTGGAAAACTTACCAAAAGGAGCTCTCGCTGCCTTGGCGTCGATCGCTGTCCTTGGTGCTGAAGACGTGGCCTGTGAAGCAACGAGAGTCTTCTCGACGTCGCTGTGTTTGTTGGACGCTCTTGCGCTGTCTTTTGAGTTCTGAGTTCTGCCTTCTGCCCTATGCAGAGCGAGATGCGATACTCTGCCCTCTTTGCTGTTACATCGGACTGTCAACAGCCTGCAAGTTGCAGGTTTTATACTAAAGATACCTCTCCGTCCACAAAGATCGGTCACGGTTTCGCTCCAGAGCGAGGTAATAGATCCTCAGCCAAAGACGTCACCGGCATTCCCAGTGGGCAAACTTGCTCGCAATGGACAATTGACATCAAAACCAGACGCTCCCGCCACTGCTCGGCTTCCTCATTATCTGTAAAATCATTCCAGAACTCGATTAATTCTTGCGGCCAAGAAAGAGACATTCCAGTGAATAATGCAGCTGTTGTCGCTTGCAACCTGCTGTCCAATTCGTTCCTCTCCCATGTTCTCGCCATGTACTGCATCCATCCCACTTTCAGAGTTTGTATATGTAGATAGGGTGGTAAAGAAAGCTTTTAGTGTGCTGGCCTTTATAAATCAGAGCATTGAATATAGGAGTAGGGAAGTAATGTTAAAATTGTACAAGGCATTGGTAAGACCAATTTCATTTCGGAGTCACGTGAGTGACTTCGTGAAGAGCCCACCGGCACGCATGCGCGCCATATCGTCGCAACGCATTGCTGCCGAACGCTGGCGGTGGGGTGCGCTCCCCGCCAGCCCTTCATAAGGGACCGCTTAGGTAAGTGAAACTAACCTTAAGTTGGTTGGCCCTTGCTGTCTGTTTGTCTTTCAGTAAGGGCGTGGATTGGAGTTTCGTCAGTATGTCTGGTCGAAGTCGTCGACCGACCGGCCCGGCGCCCTCATCATCGTTTAAACCTGGGGCCGGGAGAAAGGCGGGGAGACCGATGCCTCCTGCTTCCGCAGGTCGGGACCCGCTGACTCGCCACAGCTCCGAGGAGGAGTTCGTGGAGGACGACAATGGGGTGCCACCCGAACAGGTGGACCCTGCCACATTCAGGTCGCCAGCGGCAACCACGGGGAAGGGGTCTCGTGCGGCTGCACGGCCCCCCTCCGCTAGCCCTTCGAAGAAGGGCAGGGGAGGAGCCCGTAAGCCTAACCATTACGGGCTAAGGCTTCACCTGCCGCCGAGTTGCGGTCTGGTGCAACGGCGGGACCTGGGTCTGTGAGGTCTGCTACCCAACTCCCAAACCCCGCCGCCGGGACGGGGGGCTTGGGTACGGCCCCGCCTCGGTCGCCGAGTCCCCCATGGATGGGAGGACGAGACCATGCGTCGGCATCGTCCACGATGTGGACAGCCGGCAAGCCCGCGCGGGCGTCAGGTCTCCATGCTTCTGCTGGAGCCGACCCCCAGCCGTCAGGGCCCTTTGTGGCAACGGCTTCCACTCCCGCCAAACGGAGGCGGTTGAACACCTCTCTCGCGCGGGAATCGCGCGGTTTCGCTTCGGCGGCCGGCAGCGACAACTACCGGCACCGAGATCACCTCGACGAGGTGCGGGCCGATGACAGGAGCCCCGGCAATTTTTCTGAGCCGGAGGACTCCGACCACTCGAGTGTTCAGGGTGGTGGGCGTATTGACCGTATGGAGCGGTTGCTGGAGCTTCTGCTGCATAATCACAGCAGCAAGCGTCCACCAACATCGACAGGCACAGGGCCGTCTCACCAGCCTCCATCGTCAGCGAACTACCGGAGGAAGAAGGATTTGTTGACCCTACACCAGCTCTATCGGAGCCACCGACAGCAGATCTACTGGATGTAGTGGCAAAATTCGCTGCCCCGGTCACAACTGGGCTTCCGCTTCACCCCAAGCTGGCGGCCACGGTGGACTTCCTTACGAACCACCAGCTCCAGGAGGAAGTCCTCTCGCAGGCTATTCATCGCCACAAACCTCCCTCCAACTGCAATGCCCTTAATGTGTCTGTGGTCAATACGCCCATAGGGGGCAACATCGGCGTGGCAATCCGCCATCAGGAGCTGAAGCTCCAGCGGATTTTAAAACTCCTCAAGGCCGGTATTACCGCCTTTGCGCGTTTGGTCGATGGTGGTGATCTCTCGTTGGACCAGGAGGATGCTTTGGCACTTTTGTGTGCCACTCAACACGAAATCAATGCCTTCCGAAAAAACAGCATCCGTCCATCCATCAACCCTAAGTTCGCTGGGTTGTGTAAACCACCACCGCCACCGCCGCCCCGACAACTCTTCGGAGAGGACCTTCCGAAGAGAATCAAAGAGCTTGACGAGGTAGCCAAGACGGTGGGACTCATGCGGTCTCAGATCGCCCCCAGACCATCGGTGCCAAAAGCTCCACCTGCTCGACCGCGAGGCTCGGCCGCTTCAGCAGCCAGACCATATGCTGCGACACCACACCGATATCAACAGGGCCAGCAGCAGCGGTCTTTTTTGGGGTCAGGTCCACAACGACCACAGTGGAAAATGAAGCCACCCCACCATCAACCCAACCCAGCACCTCCGCGGCCAACCAAACATGTCAAGGACCGCCGGTGACCATGGAGGTAAGGCGGTCTGGTTTTCTTTTTCCTGTTCCTTTAACATCACATGTTGGAGGGCGACTCCGGTTCTTTTCTGAGGCATGGGAGACTGTTACTTCAGATGAGTTTATTTTGCAGAATATTCGGGGTCATACTATTGAATTTATTCACGGGGACATTCCTCCATCCCAGCATATGCATAAACGGAAGTTTACGCTGTCTGCCGTTGAACAGGCAGCAGGCACAGCTGAAATTTTTCGTTTGGAACAAAAAGGCGTGATAGAGAAAACTATGCACGAACCTATTGAATTTGTCTCCAATATCTTTACTAGACCAAAAAAGGATGGAGGTTGTCGAGTGATTATTGACTTGACCCAGCTGAATACTTTTGTAACATACACCCATTTTAAAATGGACACTTTTGAGACAGCCAAATCACTGATTTCGCATGGTTGCTTTATGGCATGTATTGATTTAAAAGATGCATACTATTCAGTATCCATTCGGAAACATCACCGGAAGTTTCTGAAATTTGTTTGGATGGATCAGCTCTGGCAATACAGGGCTTTGCCAAATGGGCTTACAACCGCCCCTAGGCTGTTTACTAAATTGCTCAAGCCTATTATGGCCCAATTAAGAAAACAACAACATATTGTAATGGCCTATTTGGATGATATCCTGATTATTGGCAAAACCCTGGAGGCAGCTGAGAGGGCAGTTTTGGCCACTGTCACGATATTTCAGCGGCTGGGGTTTATTGTCCATCCAGACAAGTCCAAGTTCTACCCGTCCCAGGTTATGGATTATCTGGGCTTCACGGTGGATTCCAATCGGATGAGGGCCACCATACCAACTAACAAGGTTGAGGATGTCACCCAAGCATGTCAGGATCTTGCATTCGCCAGTATACCATCTATCCGGCAAACAGCTAAGGTGATTGGCAAAATCGTAGCGTTGTTTCCGGCAGCCCAATTCGGACCTTTGCATTATCAAAATTTGCAACGAGCCAAGATTGCCACGTTAAAAAAGAACGCTGGTCATTTCGACAGACCAATGCGGCTGCCTCCTAATGCTGAGATTGAGCTACAATGGTGGGTGTCCAATATTGGCAGGTCCTTCAAACCCATTATTGTGCCCAATCTGGTGGTATATTTGCAAACTGACGCAAGCTCCCAAGGCTGGGGAGCTACGGACAGCTGTTCTAGTTGTGGAGGTAGGTGGGACACCCTTGAAGCTAGCATGTTGCTATCGCAAGGGATAAACTATTTGGAGCTGCTTGCAGCATTTCACGGACTTCGGGCTTATTGTTCCAATCTCGGTGGAGCTCATGTCCGTATCCAAATAGACAACACCACGGCGGTGGCATATTTAAACCATATGGGCGGTACCAGGTCAGTCTCATGTGACAAATTGGCTAATACCATTTGGCTCTGGTGTATTGATCGGCATATTTGGATTTCAGCCACCTATTTGCCAGGTAGGCTTAATACTGTGGCAGACACCAGGTCACGCAAATTTAACGATAATATTGAGTGGATGTTGCATCCTCAAATATTTGCCAAAATTACAGCCAAATTTGGTCAACCGGATATTGACCTTTTTGCGTCACGGTTGAACCATCAGGTACCAACATACGTTTCATGGGAACCAGATCCTGGGGCATTAGCGATGCATGCATTCTCGCTAGACTGGGGGAGTTGGTTTTTCTACGCATTCCCCCCGTTTTGCCTCATCAGTCGGGTATTACAAAAAATCAAGATGGATGCCGCTCGGGGCATTCTTATCATACCCGACTGGCCCACACAGCCTTGGTATCCGGTGGTCTTTGACATGATTAGTCAACCCTGGGTCCCTTTAGAGGGTTGCCCGCAATTAGTTTCTCACCCTGTCTCAGGGGAGTCACACCCCTGCCATGCCTATTTAAATTTACTAGCTTGCAGGTTCTGACCAGGCCATGGTTGCAGTAAGGCCTCTCCACCCGAACCATGAACACCATTGGGGCATCATGTCGAGAGTCAACCAGGCGAAGATACCTCTCCCACATCGCCAAGTGGGAAGCCTACTGCAGCCGCTCTCGCATCGCCTATGATGATGTCTCCATAGCCGACGTCCCTGAATTCCTCGCGGGGTTGCACCACGATGAACACTTAAGTTACAGTGCCATCAACAGCGCCAGGAGTGTGCTGTCATTCTACCTCAACATCGAGGTAGGATCAAACAGGCTAGTGTCCAGACTAATGCGGGGAATATTCAATTTGAATCCGCCTACACCACGCTATCACATCACCTGGGATGTCAGGGATGTACTTACCCTGCTCAGGACGTGGTCACCCATGGAAGGGTTACAGCTGGACAAACTCACCATGAAACTGGTGATGTTACTAGCGTTGACTTCAGCACAGCGGGTTCAGACGCTCCACAAACTACGTATTGATAGGATGACGTCTACCCCTGGAGAAGTAGTCTTTTTCATCGATGAGCTACTAAAGCAGCATAGACCTGGGTGCACAGGGCTGCAGCTGAAGTTTCCGGCATACCCCGCAGATGCTCGGCTATGTTTAGCCACTCATATCCGTTACTACGTCAAGGTGACGAGGAGCATCAGAGGAATGGAGCAATACCTGCTTGTCACGCATAAAAGACCTCACCATCCAGTGACAGTCCAGATGATATCCAGGTGGCTCCGGATCGTCTTGGGTAAGTCAGGTATTGACACTAGTGTTCAAGTCTCACTCCACCAGGGCTGCATCGACGTCGGCGGCGAGGGTCATGGAGGTGCCCATGGACCATATTCTCGCCACAGCAGGATGGGCGAACGAAGCTGTGTTCCAGCGGTTCTATAATAAGCCTGTTGCTGCTCCCCTACAGTTCGCGGAGGCCGTGCTGAACGCCGGGCAAGAACGTGGGGATGTCCCCGAATAAGGGGATTTTGCTGTGTTATTAATAAATATTCTTTGTGTTTCAGTATAACCTGGTTTCATCAACTTGTTTACTCCCATCCATCCTTGCTAGTGGTGTGTCAGCATGGACGTGGTCCAGGGCGTGTAATCACAGAAGCTTTGAAGTCTTCACGAAGTCACTCACATGACTCCGAAATGAAATAGTAAGATTGAACGAGAACTTACCAGTTCGAAGGTTGATCTTTATTTCATGAGGAGTTGCGGTGAGGGATTTCGTGCCCTCCGCTCCCAACCCTCGATCATACTCAACTGGTAATTAGAGTCTCTTTAATCTTACTATGCCAAATCATTTCTGTTGTTGTTTCTGTGATTCCACACCGCTACTTTGAAGAATGTCGCGCATGCGTGCCGGCGGGATCTTCACGAAATCCCTCACCGCAACTCCTCATGAAATAAAGATCAACCTTCAAACTGGTAAGTTCTCATTCAATCTTACTATTCTGGAGTATGGTGTACAATTTTGGTCGCCTAATTATAGGAAGGATGTCAACAAAATAGAGAGAGTACAGAGGAGATTTACTAGAATGCTGCGTGAGTTCCAGCAACTAAGGTACAGAGAAAGGTTGAACAAGTTAGGTCTTTATTCTTTGGAGTGCAGAAGGTTAAGGGGGGACTTGATTGAGGTCTTTAAAATGATGAAAGGGATAGACAGAGTTGACGTGGATAAGCTTTTCCCATTGAGGGTAGGGAAGATTCAAACAAGAGGGCATGACATGAGAATTAAGGGACAGAGGTTTAGGGGTAAAATGAGGGGGAACTTCTTTACTCAGAGTGGTGGCTGTGTGGAATGAGCTTCCAGCAGAAGTGGTGGAGGCAGGATCGATTTTAACATTTAAAAGTAAAGTGTATAGGTATATGGACAGGAAGGAAATGGAGGGGTATGGTCTGAGTGCAGGTAGATGGGACTAGGGGGAAATAAATGGTCGGCACGGACTGGAAGGGCCGAGAAGGCCTGTTTCCGTGCTGTAATTGTTATATGGTTATATGGTTATATAACCAACCGCTCTCCACACTTTCAGTAATCTCACTCTAAGCAACTGGCAATGAAGCCAAACATGATTTTGCCTGAGATTTGTACTGTCGCTTTGTCAATGTATATAATGTCTTCACGCGCCGTTGAATACCACAATTAACCTCTCGGCCTTGAATATTAAATACTGATTTCTCGAACTTCAAGTAACCCCTGCATTCCCTCTCTCTCTATTCCTTCTCCACCCAAGTTGCACCAGCTTCTCGTTCTCGCCTAGCAAACAGCTGAGTGGTCTGTTTCCTTTATCATCGTTACTTTTTTGCATATATTTCATTCATTGTTCTATATCTCTCTACACCATCATCTCTATCTCTCCTTTCCCTTTCCTGTGACTGTTAGTTTGAAGAAAGGGCTCGACATGAAACGTCACCCATTCCTTCTCTCCACAGATGCTGTCTGTCCCGCTGAGTTACTCTAGCATTTTATCTAACACTGTTCGGAGAACAGTCCCATTGTTTCAATCTCTCCACATCAACTCTGTCGACCATCTCATACAAGAGTATGGTGATTGTAGATGCAACTCATTAATGTGATAACTCGGACAAAGTAAACTAACACAATGTGGACCAACACCGTGGGATTTAGGGAAATTCACTTTTGATTCTAAATGCTTCCTCATTCCCTGTCCCACCTCCACCGATTTACATAATATTGAACACAGAATAAATATAAATAGTTCTTGCAATGACCAGTTTGGAAAATTTAAGATGTTACTTGTAACAGAATTATACTTGAATTTATGATTCCGGTATCAACAAAAAGGTAAATTGAACAGAAGCAGAATTAATCTCTAATTCTTCCCTTGTGTCTCATATGGAACACTATTGCATGGTCAGTTACTGGTCTCATTGTTTTGTATTGTAGTGTCCAGCAAAAGCTGATCGATACCATGTGTAAGGTTAGGAATTGCAATCTAATAGAGAGATACACCTCATCTATAAGCGGAAGAATATACATGGAGACTGGAATCTAATCAAACTGACACCAGCGAATGTACATGAAACAATTAACACGGAAAGTGAATTAGAAGACAGATGTTTGGGCTGAGTGAATGGAAAGGACTGCGGCCGCAATGCGTGTAGAAAACCAACAATATAGGTTCAACAACATCATGCTCCACGATCATGTTTGCACCAGTAGAATACTTTTTAAAGTAGTTGTGTTCCCAATGGACATAATACATAGATACATAGACAATAGGTGCGGGAGTAGGCCATTCTACCTTTGGAGTCAGCACCGCCATTCAATGTGATCATCCACAATCAGTACCATGTTCCTGCCTTCTGCAGAGCTCTGCTAGTAGTCTCATACACAATAGGTGGAGGTGGGGTTGGGGGATTGGAGAGGATTCAACAACAAAACAGGAATCAAAGTATCTGCAGGTAGGCTATTGGAAAATTCGGGAATGAGTGATATCAGAGAGGAGTTAAGATGTTTTTTTTCAGACAATAATAGATTACCATGAGAGAAACAGACTGGTAACAGCGATATAGATTGTTTAAGCGGAGAATAATGGATAACTGTGATTAAATTATGGGCTGGAATGCAGAATGCAGAATGCACCAAGTGTAGAATGCAGGGAAAATATAGATTATATAAAATATTATAAATTAATGGGAGATATAGAAACATAGAAACATAGAAATTAGGTGCAGGAGTAGGCCATTCGGCCCTTCGAGCCTGCACCGCCATTCAATATGATCATGGCTGATCATAAGGAGGGGTATCTATATGGAGAAGAATGGATAATCTGGATAATTAATTTGGACATATGTGTAGGAGTCCAACAGCGTGTTCACATCTCAGCAACTGTTCTCGCGACTATTCTAATTTTACCTCTCTGATTGTTTCAATCTTTGCAAAAAAACTGTGAGCAGATCTATAGATCAGATACCCCACCTTCTCTAAAAATCAGCCACATATTCGGGAATAATACACGTAGATTTATTAATTATTGCGGTATATATAATCTCAATGTTATTCATTCATCAGTCAGATGAGGTTCTGTTTTGCGATCTATTTTTTCTGCTTAACGTTAACCAGCAGATACAATGAATGAATTTTCCTTCACATGTAACCGATTTCAAAATCATTTGGGAAGAAACTTAAAGCTTACTGTATCATTTCATACGGAATCTTGTTGCCAATTTTACATGCTCGATTGAAATTCTAGAATTCAACCAACAATGAGGTCTATAACCTGAATCAAAAGGTACACTTTGATTTAAAAAATAATTTCCTTTTGCGTTTTTCACGTTCTTGGAGCGCCAAATTGACGTGTTTGGAATTGTAACAATTTTGAAATATTTTTACAAATCCTTGTGACATCGGTGTTATGTTATAATGGTGTTATGTTAAAGGTTTTGTGGAAAAATTTTAACAGGCTCAAGTAATGGCCCTTAATGCAATTCAAACATTCAGTTTTAGAAAAACATCGATGTTGTTGATTAGGTCTCATAACAGTGATATTGATTTTTATTATTGATATGTGGTAATTATTATTGTACATATCATTCACATTGTACTGTTGTTCCTTGCACCATAGTTCTTTGTACAAGACAGTTGAAAATTCCTCTTCCAGACTCGCTTAACTATCTGAGTAAATACTCGCAATGATCATAGGGAGGAGTGTTGGATACTTGGGAGCAAGATAAAGACCAGATGTTGAGAGAAACTCTATAATTGCTTCATAGAATGTTGCATTATCTTGGTCATGAGGATTATAGCTAAAGCCAGCCTTTGTTGCCTGTTCCTACTGCTCCTTGGGGAAAGTGGTAGTGTGCTTCCTTCTTAAACCAGTACTAATCACATATTGAAACTTCTAAGCTGATCTGTTGGAAAGCTCGGGCTATTGACAAATTGCTAATAGTTTTCTAAGATTTCTCAGAGAATCCTGGGGGAAATTGTTATCTTTGTCTGGATTTATTTGTTTGGCAGTTGTTGAGTAATTGATCCAATTGAATTAATTTGGAGTTGTGCATCATCCGGAAGTGAATTACACCTTGCAATTGAATCGAGATATTCAGTTGATTTTCAGATGATGTATTCTGTGATGATCCAGTCACCGCAACATCACAGGGAATCAGGGCATGTAATTATATACTGTAATACTACAATAGACAGACAATCCCAGATGAAAAGAGATAGTGAGGGAATACAACAACTCACTTTCAACAAGATGCTTTATTTATGAAATATGTAGCACCGAGCCTGTAGCATCCAAAGTAATGTGGCCAAACTAAAGAGGTAAAAACTCAACAAGGTAAATTTGGCTCTTCAGGGACTTTCATTCCCCTTGATGCACTGGTTGCTTTTCTACTAACATGAAGTAGTTTTGAGGAGTGATACAGTGGCTCTGGTCTCCGTGTGGATAATGGTAGCCGGACGTGGCGTCGAAGGACGTGAAGCTGAAGCAAAGAAGTCAAAGCCAAATAGCTGAATCTAAACAAAGCCGATACGCCAACGAACCTACAGCATACCAAGCCCAAACGTCCACGAACAAAAAGGGCGGGACGCTAAAAGCCAACTAACCAAAAGTCTGTGTCGCCTACAAGCCAACTAATCAAATGCCTCTCTGCCGTAAACTCAAATAACGGACATGACATCGCCGGGGGGGCGGGACTTGTCAGCAATTTTTCCAGATCCCTGTGTCCATCATATCACTGGCCGGGAGGGTGAGGGTCATTTTACCACACAAGCCATTATTTGACTTTTTGGCAGAGAGGCCATTCGGTTAGGTGGCGTTTCGGCGACGCAGCCTTTCGGTAAGGTGGCGTTGAGGCCTCGTTTCCATTCGACTTCTTGCCTTCGGCTTCTCGTCCTTTGACGCCACGTCCACACACAGTGGACAACAGTGGGTGGTTAGGGAGTGGCGCCTTCAATTATGACCTCTGTGGAGTGATGTCCTCAGACAGTTGCATTGAAGTTCTTTTGAGTTTATACCAATTAAATCCTGGATTTCGAAATTCCACTCTGCAATATACAGAGGCAGAAATCACCTTGCCCCAGATGTGTAACCACTTTTCATTTGGTGTATGCATGCTCTCTCTCTCTCTCGCTCTCTCTATCTCTCTTTCTCACTCTCTCGCTCTCTCACTCTCTCTTCCTCTCTCTTTCTGCTCCGACTCTCTCTATGTACTCCAGCATCTTCTCTTTCTCCCACCCTCCCCCTCTCTCCCCCCTCCCTCTGCCCCTCCCCCTCTCTCCCTCCCTCCCACCCCCTCTCTCTCTCCCCCTCTCTTCCTCCGGCACTCTCCCCCACTCTCTCTCCCCCCTCTCACTCCCCTCTATCTCTCTCCCTCCGCCCCCGTCTCTCCTTCCCTCCCTCGGCCCTCTCTCTCCCCCGGCCCTCTCTCTCCCCCTCAAGGTCAAGTCAAGTTTATTCGTCACGGGCACATAAAGTGCAGTGAAATGAATTTGCCAGCAGCGGTATAATAAAAAAAAGTACACACAACACACAATAAAAATGATACACAAACATCCACCACAGCATTCATCACTGTGCTGGAAGGCACAACATTTGGCCAGTCCTCCTCCATTTTCGTCAAGTGCACATAAAGTGAACGGGTCGTTTTCACAATGGCAGGCAGTGACTAGTGGGGTACCGCAAGGCTCAGTGCTGGGACCCCAGCTATTTACAATATACATTAATAATCTGGACGAGGGAATTTAATGCAACATCTCCAAGTTTGCGGATGACACGAAGCTGGGGGGTAGTGTTAGGTGTGAGGAGGATGCTAGGAGGCTGCAAGGTGACGTGGATAGGTTGGGTGAGTGGGCAAATGCATGGCAGCTGCAGTATAATGTGGATAAAAATGTGAGGTTATCCACTTTGGTGGCAAAAACAGGAAAGTAGACTATTATTTGAATGGTGGCCGATTAGGAAAAGGGGAGATGCAACGAGACCTGGGTGTCATGGTACACCAGTCATTGAAAGTAGGCAGGGTTACACAAAAAGCTGGAGAAACTCAGCGGGTGCAGCAGCATCTAAGGAGTGAAGGAGATAGGCGACGTTTCGGGTCGAGACCCTTCTTCAGACATTGAAAACAACATTGAAAGTAGGCATGCAGGTGCAGCAGGCAGTGAAGAAAGCGAATGGTATGTTAGCATTCATAGCAAAAGGATTTGAGTATAGGAGCAGGGAGGTTCTACTGCAGTTGTACAGGGTCTTGGTGAGACCACACCTGGAGTATTGCGTCCAGTTTTGGTCTCCTAATCTGAGGAAAGACACTCTTGCCATAGAGGGAGTACAGAGAAGGTTCACCAGACTGATTCCTGGAATGTCAGGACTTTCATATGAAGAAAAACTGGATAGACTCGACTTGTACTCGCTAGAATTTAGAAGGTTGAGGTGGGATCTTATAGAAACTTACAAAATCCTTTAGGGGTTGGACAGGCCGGATGCAGGAAGGTTGTTCCCGATGTTTGGGAAGTCTAGAACAAGGGGTCACAGTTTAAGGTTAAGGGGAAGACCTTTAGGACCGAGATGAGAAAAACATATTTCACAGAGAGAGTGGTGAATCTCTGGAATTCTCTGCCACAGAAGGTAGTTGAGGCCAGTTCATTGGCTATATTTAAGAGTTAGATGTGGCCCTTGTGGCTAAAGAGATCAGGGGGTATGGAGAGAAGGCAGGTACAGGATACTGAGTTGGATGATCAGCCATGATGATATTGAATGGCGGTGCAGGCTCGAAGGGCCGAATGGCCTACTCCTGCACCTATTTTCTATGTTTCTATGTTTCCATGTTTCCCTCGTGGTCGGGACCACAACCCTCTGCAGTTGCAGCTGCGGGCATCCAGATGTGCAGACAACATAAGTCCAGGTAAGTCCTGAATCAGTGCCTCTTCAAGACGGTGTAGCCGCAGGCCGGGGGTCGAAGATCTAAAGCCACCACCGCGCCGCAGCCGGAAGCACAGCAGACCGCATGGGCGGCAGTCAGAGCTGTTCTCCTCCCGGCTCCCCAACGAGGGATCCCAGGCTCCGGACACTACACCAGCCTCCACTTACCCCTCCCCTTCCCCCCTCTCTCCTCCCCTCTCTCTCCCCCTCCCCTCTATCTCTCTGCAACCCCATCTCTCTCCCCTCCCCCTCGCTCTCCCTCTCTCCCAACTCCCCTCTCCCTCCCCCGCTCTCCTCTTTCTCTGTCCCTCCACCTCTCTCCCCCCTCTACCCTCCCCTCCCTCTTTCCACCATCTCTCTCTCCCCCCTCTCCCCTCCCCTCCCTCTTTCCACCATCTCTCTCTCCCTCTCTCTCTCATCCTCCCCTCCTGTCCTTCTCACTCCTCCCTCCCGTCTCTTCCTCCCCATCCCCCTCCCTTCCCTCTCCCCCACCCCCCCACTCCCTCATTCCACACCCCTCTGTTCCCCACCCACCCCCGCTCCACCACCCCTATCCTCCACCCCACTCTACCCCCTCCCCCCCTTCCCCCCCTTCCCCCCTTCTCCCTCGCTTCCCCTCCCCATCTCGCACTGCTCTCCCCATCTCCCCCTCCACCACCCCTCTCTATCCCCCTCTCCCGCCTCCTTCTCTCCCCCCCCCCCCACCAATCTAACCCATCCTCCCCCCCTCCCTCCACCCCCCCTCCCCAAGAATGAAATAGAAATGCAAAATGATCGGTAATGGCTATTCTACACTCCTGGTACAGAGCCAGAACCAAGTTTGAACCTGATGCTGTTCATGTGTTTCCCCTGTGACCACGTGGTTTGTAGGTTAATTGGCTTCTGTAAATTTCCCCTTGTGTGCAGGATGTGACAGTGGAACAATATAGAACTAGTGTATGGGTGATGAATGGTCAGCTGAAGAGCCTGTTTCCATGCTGAATCTCTCTCTCTCTCTAAATTCTGTAAATTTCATCCTCTAGAGAGTGAATTGGATATTTCATTAAGACTTTTGAACACAATGACGATTACAATTGATATAATGTGAACTCCACATACTGCTTGCAATACATTTATTAGGTATAAGGAGTACAGGGGTTTCTAACATTACAGAGAGATGTTATTTACAGTGTGTAAACATCGACTCTCATTGATGTGGAACCAAATGGGTCACCACAACATTCCCTTCACAACATGTTGGTTTGGGGTTTGACGCTGATAAGCTTTCACTCCTGGTTAACAGTTGAAAAAAGGCTGTATGTCGTTTTCAGTCCAGTGGGTGAGTAGGATGTGGTCTGAAGATGCTATTTAAAACAAGAATATCAGTAGTTAGCCCACACAGTATTTTTATTGACTAATGCAAAATACTCTGCGAGAAATACTCTGTCTCGATAGGTGGGCAATTTGCAACAGAAAACCCTTCCAATCAAATCTACATCACAAAAGTATTTTTATGTTGCAGTTGCTATAATCCAGTTGAACTCAAAAAGAGATGATGAAACAATGATATCTAAGCATTGTCCAGGACATTAGTAATCCCCCTGCATGACATATTTTTTTAGGGTGCCAGGTGGGATGTTATGTGGATAAATATTTGGGTTGCAGCTATTCATAATTTGGATGAGAGATCAGGAAGTGACATTCCAGGGTCTGCCCATGACAGGTAACTGAATCAGTCTGTATTCATACATTTGTGGTCTTGGTAAGATCAGGCTTGCAGTATTGTGTGTTGTGTTCATCTCCTTACCTAAGAAAGGATATACTTGCCATAGAGAGAGTACAGTGAAGATTCACCAGATGGTCTCCCGGAATGGCGGGAATAACATACGAGGAGAGATTAAGTGTAATACTTTGTATTCACTGTCTAGAGTAATGTGAGATGTTTTCATTTAAGTGTTGGAAATTGTGTAAGGGTTAGACTGATCGGATGAATAAATGAGATGTCCCCTGTGTGAGGAGTCTAGAACATAGAACAGTACAGAACAGGAACAAGCATTCTGGCCCATGATATCTGTTCCAAACATAATACCATTTTAAAATGATCTCCTCTGCCTGGATGTGGTCCAGATCCCCCCATTCTCTGCATATCCATGTGCTTATCTAAAAGCCTCTTCAATGCTGCTATTGTATCTGCTCACACCTCTGCCCTGATGGTGCAATACAGGCATTCATAACTCTCTGTGTAAAAACAAATCTTGCTCTGTACATCTCTTTAAGCTGTCATCCTCTGTCTAGTAGAGGTCAGCCTCATTTACAGGGCAAGAGATTTAGGACAGTGACTACGGGAAATGTCTTCACTTATTGGGTCGTGAAGTTGAACACAGGAAGCTATGGAGGCAGAGTCATTCAAGGAAGTGGATCGAGAATCATGCATGTTCAGACTGAAAGGCAGAGTGGGCTCAAAATTGTATACAATCCAACTGTATACATCTTGAGCATTGATATGTTAAATTTACCAGGATGTATAATGGACATTCTTTTAGGAAGAAGAAGAGCATTTCCTTTAGGCAGACGGTGGTGAATCTGTGGAAATCTTTGCCACAGAAGGCTGTGGAGGTCGTCAGTAGAGACAGATAGATCCTTGATTAGTACGGGTGTCAGGGGTTATGGAGAGAATGCAGGAGAATGGGGTTAGGAGGGAGAGATAGATCTGCCGGTTGAATGGCGGACTAGACTTGATGGGTCAAATGGCCTAATTCTACTCCTATCACTTATGACCTTATGACATCCCATTGGATCAGGTCACCAGGCTGAAATAGATTAACTAGAATTATGTTACAATGAAACAAATGTCTGGTTAACTAACACCATGTCTTTGAGCAAATGCATTGAATCATGATTCTCCAATGCAATGTTTGTCTAAGGCAAATTCAGTCAATGAAGTTGGCCTCCATAAAATAAAAATAAAAAACTCCTTAGCAACAATGACTTCAGAAGAAGCAAGTTGTTGGTAGAAAACATTGCAAACAATTTATTTCAATGAAATTCCAATGTGATCAGCCGATGGTGAAGTGGGCAGCTTGTGATTAATTTTCAAATGTCAAAATTCAACTAATTTATATGAACGCACCTCCCTTAATTATTTGATCATGCTACGGCTCATTCTGAAGGGACTGAACATTTCTGCATTCATACCAAAGATCTGCAGTCTGGAGCACAGGACACCAAGTGACATTGTATCCCTAACTTTGACTCACATTGTGTTTGAAAGCAAATCACAGCTCAAAGACTGAGTTTGCTCATTTGCCATTACAGCTATGACCTATGACCTAAATTATTAAAATGACTGCTATACAACATTGTTATTGTTGGAATGGTTTCATTCCAATGTGTGGGTGTCGCAAGCAAGGCCACAGCTTAGTACCTGTTCCCAGTGGCCCTTCATTGCTTTCTCCTGGAACTGACTGTTTGATATAACTAATAGCCTTTGGTTAAGGGATTCAGCCTCTGTCTTGGAATTACGGGTAAAAGTGGATGGTTCATAGACAACACGACTCTTCCCCAAAATACTTAAATGACTGAGCCATTAAAACAATATGACATTGATTCAATCATAATTCAGGTGGAATGAATTTGTTCTAACCCAAGCATCATGCACGGTGTTGCTATGACAACTGTCGAAGATTAAGTATTTGGAAAATATAAATCAATAATCTGTATTAGCCTACTTTGTGTAATATTTCTGCAATCAACATTCTCTATATTGCCCTCTCTACAACAACTTTAAATTACTAATCTTATTTACAAATATGCAAAAACGATACATCAGCCTTTATTAAGGCATGTCATACACAGTGCCTGGAAGAGGCTTCACTCACCAAAGGTGGAAGGTGATTCAAAAGGTCATCAGCCATTGCACTTATTCATCACCAAGTGGCTCAGTAGATCCAAGATCGTCTGGGTCTTCATCCCTGTTGAGAGATTAGAATCAATGGGAAAAAAAGCTTCAGTTCTGATGTTCATCATCTCACCCACCTTGATTGATTGTGTATTACCAACTCTTCTGTACATTCACAATATGTGGTGAGTGGTGGCTGAGCCAGTAACATTGCCCATCTTAGTTGTCCTTGAACTGAATTAATGCTGAGATACTTTGTACTTAGGAAAGCAGAATCCCTCCTCTAAAGTACAGGAGTGAATCAAATAGGATACTCCAACAATGCAGTAATTTCTTTATCTCCTCATATTAATAACTTAATTCCAGAATCACTGGGTTGAATCTATCAATCCACAGCTGCCAAAGCCGGGTTAGATTGTTGATGCAAATCTCAGATTTTTACATCAGCAACATGAACTGCATGCCATACTCCCACCAAGGCACGAACCTTGGCTACAGCAATACATAAGACTTTAAAAGTGATAGAGAAACTAGAATAAGAACATTTGACTAGAACAATACTGAGAGTGGTTTGATCAACGATGGTTTTGGATTAATTAAAGTATTATTTTCTAGTTACCTTTCCCTGAGTTAGCCACTTATGACATGTATTATGTTAGACAGGATCGTGACAAGATCCAATATTCTAAGTGTCATGTGTTATGTACTAAAACCAATTTATGAGATGTTGGCATTGCTGACAAGACTAACATTGTTATCCATTCCAAATTGTAAAGGGCCAAGTACACTGGTCTGATGAAGTTCAGCATCTGGAATATTTGACTGCCAACAACCACAACCCTTTCCTTGAAGTTGTTCTTCAGGAAGAGCCTTTCGAAATCTGAGGTGGTGAGCAGCCTTCGTAAACTGCAGCAATTGTTCTGGTGAAGATGCTTCCATAATGTAACTGGGAGTAAACTGCAGTATCTAGACCTAGTGAAAATGCGGAATATTTAATATAGTCCACAATCTGATTGACATTGCATGATTTGGAGTGGTTCCTGCAAGAGATGGAGATTGCAACAAGTGCCCTCGTTGCCCTTGCCTTTCATGGTCATATGTGTTTTGGGAGGTGCTGCTGGAAGATTCACGTCAACACCTGCAGTGTGTGTACATAGACCTAGCGAAAATAAGGAAAGTGTAATGTAGTCTGTGCGATGTATGAGTGAGCAGACAAGACACCAAACCTTTGTACTCATGTTAGTGTGGGAGTTAGTGAGTCGGTCAACATTTAAAGCCATGAATTGAATAGCTTGTGAGACTTCTTAGCTGGTTGTTCTGGCCAATTACAGTTCAAAGATCTGAAGTCATGTGTAGGCCATACCAGGAAACGTCAGTAATAACGTTGGACTTTACATTTTGTCCATTAGTTGGGTGCTCAGTCGTTCTTCTATTAATTTTGAATTCCTTAATGTCATGAACTGAATTTGGGTTCTGTGCGTTGGCGATTGGAATTTGAACATTTCTAAATCACTGCTTGCTGATTATCCATCCAGTAATTTAGCCAGTATGTTACCACACCTCTTATCATTCAAAACAGATCACTGCAACAGACTTACATAACCAGAAGCAGCTTGGATGACTAACAGAGAGACAAACAGACACATATATGTTATCGAATACGTGGATGCATTGGGGATCATTTTCCAATGTTCTATAGATTCTGGATCAGTTCCTGTGGATTAGAGGGTTGGTAATGTTATCCCACTATTTAAGAAGGGCGGGCGAGAGAAAACATGGAATTATAAACCAGTTAGCCTGACATCGATGGTGGGCAAGATGCTGGAGTCATTTATAAAAGATGAAATAGCGGCAGATTTGGATAGCGGTAACAGGATCGGTTCGAGTCAGCATGGATTTACGAAGGGTAAATCACGCTTGAATAATCTTCTGGAACTTTTTGAGGATGAAACTGGGAAAATGGACAAGGGAGAGCCAGTAGATGTAGTGTACCTGGACTTTCAGAAATGCTTTGATAAGGTCCCACATAGGAGATTAGAGGGCAACATTAGAGCACATGGTATTGGGGGTAGAGTGCTGACATGGGTAGAAATTTGGTTGGCAAACAGGAAACAAAGAGTAGGGATTAATGGGTCCCTTTCAGAATGGCAGGCAGTGACTAGTGGGGTACCGCAAGGCTCGGAGCTGGGCCCGCAGCTATTTGCAATATACATCAATGATTAAGATGAAGGGATTCAAATAACATTAGCAAATTTGCAGAGGACACAAAGCTGGGCAGCTGTGTGAACTGTGAGGAGGATGCTATGAGGATTCAGGGTGACTTGGACATGTTGGGTGACTGGGCAGATGCAGTTTAATATGGAGAAATGTGAGGTTATTCATTTTGGTGCAAAAACAGGAAGGCAGATTATTATCTGAATGATTTCAGGTTAGAAAAAGGGGCAGTACATCAACATCTGGGGGTCCTTGTTCATCAATCACTGAAAGTAAACATGCACGCACAACAGGCAGTGAAGAAAGCTAATGGCATGATGGCCTTAAATAACAAGAGGAGTTGAGTATTGGAGAAAAGAGGTCCTTCTGCAGTTGTTCAGGGTGCTAGTGAGTCCACACCTGCAGTATTGTGTGCAGTTTTGGCCTCCTAATTTGTGGAAGGACAGTCTTGCTATTGAGGGAGTGCAGGATAGGTTCACAAGGTTAGTTCCCGGGATGGCGGGACTGTCATATGTTGATAAAATGGAGCGACTGGGCTTGTGTACACTGGAATGTAGAAGGATGAAAGGGATGTTATTGAAACATATAAGATTATTCTGGGATTGGACACGCTAGAGGCATGATACATGTTCCCGATGTTGGGGGAGTCCAGAACCAGGTGCCACAGTTTAAAACCTGTGCGGACCAACTGGCTGGAGTTTTTATGGACATTTTCAACCTGTCACTTCTGAGGTCCGAGGTTCCCACCTGCTTCAAAATGGCATCAATAATACCGGTGCCCAAGAAGAGCAAGGTGACGTGCCTCAATGACTATCCACCTGAGGCACTAACGCCTGTGGTGATGAAATGCTTTGAGAGGTTGATCATGGCGAAAATCAACTCCTACCTCGACAAAAACCTGGACCCACTGCAGTTCGCTTACCGCCACAACAGATCAACGGTGGACGTGATCTCGCTGGCTGTCCACTCCGCTCTGGACCACTTGGACAACAAAAACTCATATGTCAGGCTGTTTTCCATTGACTGCAGCTCGGCATTTAACACAATCATCCCCTCCAAGCTGGTTACCAAACTCGCAGAACTGGGTGTCTGCGCATCCCTCTGCAATTGGATCCTCGACTTCCTTATTCACAGACCACAGTCTGTTCGTATTGGTGGAAATGTGTCAGACTCGATAACAATCAACACGGGAGCACCTCAAGGCTGCGTGCTCAGCCCCCTGCTGTAGTCACTCTATACTCATCACTGCGTAGCTGGTCATAGTGTGAACTTCATCATCAAGTTCGCTGACGACACCACTGTTGTGGGATGTAACACTGATGGGGATGAGTCAGAGTATAGACGAGAGATTGAGCGACTGTCCATATGGTGCCAGCACAATAACCTGGCCCTCAACACCAGCAAAACCAAGGAACTGATTGTGGACTTTGGAAGGAGTAGGATGGGGACCCACAGTCCTGTTTATATCAACGGGTCGATGGTTGAAAGGGTCAAGAGCTTCAAATTCCTGGGCGTGCACATCTGTGAAGATCTTTCCTGGTCCGAGAACACAGATGCAATTATCAAGAAAGCTCATCAGTGCTTCTACTTCGGAGAGTCAGTTTGTCAAGGAGGACTCTCTCTAACTTCTACAGGTGCACAGTAGAGAGCTTGCTGACCGGTTGCATCGTGGCTTGGTTCGGCAACTTGAGCGCCCTGGAGAGGAAAAGTCTACAAAAAATAGTAAACACTGCCCAGTCCATCATCGGCTCTGACCTTCCTTCCATCGAGGGGATCTACCACAGTCGCTGCCTCAAAAAGGCTGGCGGCATCATCAAGGACCCACATCATCCTGACCACACACTCATCTCCCTGCAACCTTCATGTAGAAGGTACAGGAGCCTGAGGACTGCAACGACCCGGTTCAGGAATAGTTATTTCCCCACAGCCATCAGGCTATTAAACTTGGCTCGGACAAAACTCTGAACATTAATACCCCTCCATCTATTATTTGCACTTTATTAATTTATTCATTCATGTGTGTATTTACGTATATAATTGTAGTCAATGCCTACTATGTTCTGTTGTGCTATGCAAAGAAAGAATTTCATTGTCCTGTCAGGGACACATGACAATAAACTCTTTTGACTTTGACTTGACTTTGAAAATAAGGGGTAGGCCATTTAGAACGGCGATGAGGAAAAACTTTTTCCTCCGGAGAGTTGGGAATCTGTGCAATTCTCTGCCTCCGAAGGCAGTGGAGGCCAATTCTCTGGATGCTTTCAAGGGAAGGATAGGGCTCTTAAAGAGCATAGTCATGGGATATGGGGAGAATGCAGGAACGGGGTACTGAGTGTGGATGATCAGCCATGATCACAGTGAATCGAAGGGATAAATGGCCTACTCCTGCACCTATTGTCTATTGAATCAAACAGCACATAATAGGCTCTTCAGCCCATCATGCCCATCTATACTAACCCCATTTACCAGCACTTGTTTCATAGCCTTCTATGTCTTCACAATTCAAGTACTCATCCAGACAGTTTTTAAATGTAGAATTCCTCAAATCCCCTCCAACCACCTTACTCCTCCCCTTAAACCAATGGTTCTGACATATTTAGGGATTGTTTAGAGAAGGGAAAGGGGGGATTCCAGAGCTTGAGACCCAGGCTGCTGAGGACACACTACTGTGATTTAAACTGAGAAGTCAGTGTGGACAGAAAATTTGTAAATCTGAAAGAAGTTGCAAAGGTGGTGGTGGATTGGACTGAGGCCACAGAGAGGTGGAGCATTTGAAAGTCCCCTTGAACTCTCAGCATTGGTCCAGATTTCCTTCCTTTACCTTCTCCTGCCATAGGACAACAGTTTTTCTATTAATTTTTTCCTTGCCATCTTATTCCGGACACGGCTAAAGTTGTCGGTGAAGATCGAATCAGTGTGGCGTTTGGAAGGAGCATCATCATCATCTTGGGCACTGTTTAACCAGACAACAGTTCTGTTAGTCTCAGCCAGGGTGGCAAGTTACAGAATAAAATAAATAGCCTTGGAACTCCACCAACAACTCCTCCCCACCCCCACCATTCTTGAAAAGTTCTATTTAAATTGGTATTGGTTTATTAAATAATGTGAATGCTCTTTCAGAATATATTTGATCTGCATCTTGAGTATCTAACACCGATCCCTTGAATCATCAATATTATGGTGAAACATTTAACCAAATCTAAAAGAGCACCCTTTTATGCTACCACCCACTGTGGAAGAAAATCTTCAGTAAAATGCACTTCCCATGCCACTGTAACTGATTACAAATACATACACTGTCCTAGGGGGTATTTGTTAATCATCACCCAGCTGGTCCCTAGAGGGAGCTATGGATTTCACCTTTCCAATCCTCCATTGAAATTGCAAGTTATTTTATTTATCCAAAACCATGACATTCTGCCGCCAGAAAAAACAAACAAATCTGTGTCACCAGCATATTCTATTACATTACAATACAAAGTATTCACTTGGACACCCCATGAAATTATTCTTTCACTTCAAAGGCTCAATTATTTATAGTCCCAAGAGACCCCAAATGCTGAAATCTGGAGTAAATAATAAACTGCTGGAAGAAATCAGCAGGTCCTGCAGCATCCAAGGCTAACTCAGTTATGTATACATTACCTCTTGAAATGGTCAATACCACAATACATAACATCGAGCCAATTCATTAGAAATACAGGAAATAGTTGATTACAATTCGCACGTTCATATCATATTGTAATATTCACCCATATCTCTCAGTATATTTGCAGAAAACATGCAAAATTTACCAGAAATTATTCAGCATTATTTAGGATTCCCGAAAACTGGATTGGGTATCCAAGACTACATATGCAATCCAAAATAAGGTAGTTCACAACCTACAGCAAAGGATAAATTCACTATAGGATATTTTACATGTTGAAATTCATGACTCTGTGAAATATTTTATCTGAACTTATTATGCCAATATAAACGCTCATCTGTCCTAATGGGTGAATTATTCAACTTTTGTTTGAATTGTTTACAATTGGACAATCTAACCCCTGATCATTTCAAACTTTGCATGGCGACGAGGTTTGATGCTCTTGATAATCCATCTCTACCTGTCGTCCACCAATACATTTCAAATAGATGCTATCGGACATGATCACTCCTATTCACAACCCTCCCCAAACACCTGGCCTTCATACCTAGGTGAGTTCCTGATCAGGGATTCCAGGAATTCCATGGCGGATACTTGGTCTAGTATCTTGCTGTCCTCACTCATGGGGAGACCAGTAGTGCGTCGCTTTGCTCTAGTGAGAGAAACAAAATATGTAAATTAATGGAATTTGGCGGTTCATAGAAATATCGGAAACCAGGATACTGGGAGCACACGGCTTCATGCTTCCACTTAATTGCATAATACACTAGCTAAATGCTTCCAATATTAACACTGACACACACGCGCACACACACATATGCATGCCATAGCAGAAGAACAGGCCCTTCTCCCCACATTAATTTCTCGATTTTATTCTCCCACATTCCCACTAACAGCAACATATATGTGTGTGCGTGTCTATGTGCTTGTTAAATTTTTATATTTATAGAAGATAGATGGTATCGACCAATGCAAACTGCTGCTCCAGGTGTCCAATTTTCAGATGTCCCTAACCTTGCTTGTTGGACATTTGGGGTTTAGTGACCTATTGGAAATTCACATCAGTCAGGAAATGGTGTTGAGTAGACTGATGGTACAGAAGGCTGATAAATCCCCAGGGCCTGATGGGATGCATCCCACAGTACTCAAGGAGATGGCTCTTGAAATATTAGACACATTGGTGATCATTTTCCAAATGTTCTAAAAATTCTGGATCAGTTCCTGTGGATTGGAGTGTAGCTAATGATATCCATCGTTTTAAGAAAGGAGGGAGTGAGAAAACAGGGAATTATAGACCAGGTAGCCAGATATCAGTGGTGGGAAAGATGCTGAAGTTGATTATTAAAGATGTAGTGACAGTGCATTTGGATAGCAGTAACAGGATGGGTCCAAGTCAGCATGGATTTACGAAGAGGAAATCATGCTTGACAAATCTTCTGGAATTTTTGGAGGATGTAACAAGTAAAATGGACAAAGGAGAGCCAGTGGATGTAGAGTACCTGTAATTGTAGCCTCCTTGCCGAAGACTCTCGAGCCAAAGACTCACACTTTACTCAACAAGGTCGCTCCGCTACAGCTGCACTTCTTTATCTGTTACCTAATCAACGACTTTAGGGATAATTTGTAAATTACTTGAACCTGGGCCTTTGGCGTTCCTTTCAAATCTTCTTTCCCTCTGACTCGCCTACTTCCAGCCTCACTCACTCTCAATACTCACCCAATATTCGCTCTCGCTGCTTCTGGCTGCTGCTTCTCTCCAACCTTTGTGGTCTATCTATGTATCTATCTATGAGACCATCAGATTCCTTCTTCCCCCATTATTCAACATTGCACCAAATCCCTTTGGAAAACCTATTCATGACTCTGTGTAATATTTTATCTGAACTTATTATGCCAATATAAACACTAATCTTAGTCCTTATGGGTGAATTATTCAACTTTTGTTTGAATTGTTAACAATTGGACAATCTATCCCCTGATCATTTCAAACTTTGCATGGCCACGAGGTTTGATGCTCTCACTGTTTCATCCCTACCTGTCGTCCACCAATACATTTCAAATAGATGCTATCGCACATAACACTCCCAACCACACCACCTCACCAAACCCCTGGCATTCAATCCCGGTGCCTTCGTACCTGACTTTCTTCCTGGTCAGGGATTCCAGCAATTCACTGGCGGACATCGAGCCCAGCCACTTGCTGTACGGGCCTGTGAAAGTACCATTAGTGTGTCGCGGTGCTCTAGTGAGAGAAACAAAATAAGTAAATGAATGGAAATTGGCGGTTCATAGAAATATTGGAAACTGGGATACTGGGAACACACGGCTTCATGCTTCCACTTAATTGCATAATACACCAGCTAAATATTAACACTGTCACATACAAGCACACACACACACACACACACACACACACACACACACACACATTTGCATGCCATAGCAGAACAGGCCCTTCTCCCAACATTAATTTCCCAATGTTATTCTCCCCACATTCCCACTAACACCAACATACATGTGTGTGCGTGTCTATGTGCATGTCTGTTAAATATATATATTTATAGAAGATAGATGGTATCGACCAATGGAATCCGCTGCTCCAGGTGTCCAATTATCAGATGTTCCTAACCTTGCTTCTTTGACCAGTGGGGTTTAGTGACCTATTGGAAATTCCCATTAGTCAGGGAATGGTGTTGGGTAGACTGATGGTACTGAAAGCTGATAAATCCCCAGAGCCTGATGGTCTGCATCCCACAGTAATCAAGGAGGTGGCTCTAGAAATATTAGACACATTGGTGATCATTTCCCAGTGTTCAATAGATTCTGGATCAGTCCATGTGGATTGGAGTGTAGCTAATGTTATTCATCTTTTTAAGAAAGGAGGGAGTGAGAAAGCAGGGAATTATAGACCAGGTAGCCAGATATCAGTGGTGGGAAAGATGCTGGAGTTGATTATTAAAGATGTAGTGACAATGCATTTGGATAGCAGTAACAGGATGGGTCCAAGTCAGCATGGATTTACGAAAGGGAAATCATACTTGACAAATCTTCTGGAATTTTTGGAGGTTGTAACAAGTAAAATGGACAAAGGCGAGCCAGTGGATGTAGTGTACCTGTAAGTGTAGCCTCCTTGCCTAAGACCCTCGAGCCAAAGACTCGCACTTTACTCAACAAGGTCGCTCCGCTACAGCTGCACTTCTTTATCTGTTACCTAATCAACTACTTTAGGGATAATTTGTAAATTACTCGAAACTTGGTGATCGGAGTTCTCTTTAAACCTTCTTTCCCTCTGACTCACCAACGTCCAGCCAATACTCACTCTCGCTGCTTCTGGCTACTGCTTCTCTCCAACCTTTACGGTCTATCTATGTATCTATGAGGCTATCAGATTCCTTCTTCCCACAATATTAAACATTGCACCATATCAATAGACAATAGACAATAGGTGCAGGGGTAGGACATTCGGCCCTTCGAACCAATACCGCCATTAAATGTGATCATGACTGATCATGCCTAATCTGTCGTCAATACTCCCTCAATAGGAAGAATGCCTTTCCTCAAATTAGGTGGACCAAAACTGCACACAATACTCCAGGTGTGGTCTCGCTAGGGCCCTATACAACTGCAGAAGGACCTCTTTGCTCCCATACTCAACTTCTCTTGTTATGAAGGCCAACATGCCATTCACTTTCTTCACTGCCAGCTATACGTGCATGCTTAATTTACTGATGAACAAGGACCCCCCCAGATCCCGTTGTACTTCCCCTTTTCCTATCTTGACAGCATTTAGATAATAATCGTCCTTCCTGTTTTTGCTACCAAAGTGGATAACCTCACATTAATCCACATTAAACTGCATCTGCCCTCTCACACAACCTGTCCAAATCACTCTGCATCCCCATGGCACCCTCCTCCCAGTTCACATTGCCACCCAATTTTGTGTAATCTGCAAATTTGCTAATGTTACTTTGAATTCCTTCATCTAAATCATTGGTGTATATTGTAAATAGATGCGGTCCCAGCAACGAGCTTTGCCACTAGTCACTGCCTGCCATTCTCAAAGGGACAGTTAATCCCTACTTTTTGTTTCCTGTCTGCTCCTTATTTCTGTCTTGTTTGTCTGTCTTTCTTGTGTCTTGTTTCTTGTATCCCTATTGAAAACCTATTCACGAAATATTTTATCTGAACTTATTATGCCAATATAAACGCCTGTCTGTCCTTATGGTTGAGTTATTCAACTATTGTTTGCATGGTTTACAAATGGACCCCTGGTCATTTCAAACTTTACATTACCACGGGGTTTGATGCTCTCGCAGTTTCGTCGCCCAATATATTCCAAATAGATACCTAGTTGAGTTCCTGATCAGGGATGCCAGGAATTCCAAGGCGGACAACTGGTGCAGCATCTCGCTGAACTCGTTCTGGTGACCATCAGAGTGTGGCGGTGTTCTAGTGAGAGAAAGAAAATGTGTAAATGAATGGAAATTGGCGGTTCATAGAAATATCGGAAACCGGATACTGGGAGCACACGGCTTCATGCTTCCACTTAATTGCATAATACACTGGCTAAATGCTTCCAATATTAACACTGACACATACACGCACACACACATACGCACGCCATAGCGTGACCATGTGCAGTGCATTTAGCACTCAATTCTGGTCCTTGCAATCTAACAGGTTTGCAGACGTTGGCTAGTTGTCGGGTCAAACATTTTGGGAAACGGACAGAGATCGGTCAAAGCCAAGGGGACAGTTGTCGGGAGAAAGACAAGCGCTGTCATCCCACAGAATATTGCCGGATGCCGAGATTGTAAACTTTATCCCATCAGTTTTTCTCCACCTGAGCTATGATGTGGATGTGAAGATCCCTTCGCTGTTTCTGGTTCCCACCCAGGCATCATCGTTTCACCCCACCCCCACCGACTGCACCTGTGTTTGCTCCCGGCAACACGTCGCTTGGATCCATGGCTACAGACCTCAAACACTTCCAGATTTTCAACCTGCCGGCGTTCATTAACAAACACTATCAACATTGTATAAAATAAAGTGCAGTCAGTGATCAGAAACTGTACCTGTGGTTCATATTACCGGCGGGATAACAAGGCACTGGCCATGAGGCAGAGACTGGCCCTGAACTAAGGAAATCCATGGAACCTACTCCTCATCACACCCCGATCCACGCTCTCCAGCCCCTCTCTCCTACTGTTCCCTTCCATCATGTCCACAGACAACTGCCACAAGGGGATAACCCTGGAAGGCTTGTGATTTATTTTTGATTTGCTGAACTGGGTCAGCATCTGTTGTGGAGAGAGAGACCCTCCCTGATCTGATAAAGTTAACTGAGGGACGCTTACCTTGAACCAGGGTCGCTGCCCTCCGCTGGGAAGCCTGATCCCTGAGACCCGAGGACGCTGAAGAGCGCAAAGAGCGCCACCGAATGTGAGACGAAGCTGATCACCATTTCGAACTATTCTGTAAACCAAATAACATGTTACTCCATACAACCATTTGCATCGACCTCCCCCACCCCATCCTCTCCCTCCTCTAAATCCCACTTCACGGATCGCTTCAGTTTTGAACGGTTGGTGAATATCATGAATCAATTCACACAGTAAGAAGCTGTCACGTTCACAGAAGTTGGATGCGGGAAGACTCCCGTGATGAAGGATACGTGATGTTGCATGTTTCGAGTCAAGATAGAGTTCGTGTGGAAAACCTTGCCAAAAGGAGCTCTCGCTGCCTTGGCGTCGATCTCTGTCCTTGATGCTGAAGACGTGGCCTGTGAAGCAACGAAAGTCTTCTCGACGTCGCTGCGTTTGTTGGACGCTCTTGCGGTGAATTGTGAATTTTGAGTTCTGCCTTCTGCCTCTGCCTTCTGCCCTCTGCCCTATGCAGCCTGAAAGTTACAGGTTTTATACTATAGGTACGTCTCCGTTCTCAAGAGAGAGGAAATAGATGCACAGCCAAAGACGCCACTGGCATTCCCAATGGGATGGGAGCGTGTTAGCATTGAGGACCGATAGTTAGTTGAGCAAACTTGTTCACAATGGACAATTAACATCACAGGCAGACGTTCCTGTCCTGCCACTGCTAGACTTCCCCATGATATGTAAACTCATCCAGAACTCGGCTAATTCTTGCGGCCTTGCATTGAGGACCGATAGTTAGTTGAGCAAACTTGTTCACAATGGACAATTAACTTCAAAACCAGACGCTCCTGCCACTGCTAGACTTCCCCATGATATGTAAACTCATTCCGAAATTCAACTAATTCTTGCGGCCAAGAAAGAGACATTCCGGTCCATCATACAGCTGTTGTCGCTTGCAACCTGCTGTCCAATTCGTCCCACACCCATGTTCTCGCCAAGTACTGCACCCATTGGTCTTTCGGAGTTTGTATGTAACCTACCGTTCTCCACACTTTTAGTAATCTCACCCCATGCAACTTGCGATGAAGCCAAACATGAATTTGCCTGACATTTGTACCGTCGCTTTGTCAACGTATTGTCTCTCTATTCCTCCACACCCAAGTCGCACCAGCTTCTTGTTCTCATCTAGCAAACAGCTAACAGTGGTCTGTTTTCCTTCATCATCGTTACATTTTGCATATAGTTCATTCATTGTTCTATATCTCTCTACATCATCGTCCATAAAACTCCTTTCCCTTTTCCTGTGACTGTTGGTCTGAAGAAAGGTCTCGACACGAAACCTTTCCTTTCAAGAGATGCTGTCTGTCCCGCTGTTTACACTAGAGAACAGTCCCATTGTTTCAATCTCTCCACATGAACTCTGTCGACCATCTCATACAAGAGTATGGTGATTGTCGATGCAACTCATTAATGTGATAACTCGGACAAAGTAAACTAACACAATGTGGTCCAATACCGTGGGATTTAGGGAAACTCACTTTTGATTATAAATGGTCCTCATTCCCTGTCCACTGCCACTAATTTACATAATATTGAACACAGAATAAATAGAAAGAGTTGCGGCCATCAACATTTTGGAAAATTTAAGATGTTACCTGTAACAGAATTATACTTGAAACTATGATTCTGCTACCAACGAAACGGTAGATTGATCAAAAGCAGAATGAATCTCTAATTCAACCTTTCCCTTGTGTCTCACGTGAGATACTATAGCATGGTCAGTTACTGGTCTCATTGTTTTGTACCCAGTAAAATCTGCCTATTTCCTTCGCTCCATAGATGCTGCTGCACCCGCTGAGTTTCTCCAGCATTTTTGTCTACCTTAGAATAATGGATATCTGTGATTAAATTACGGGCTGGAATTTAATCCAGAGCGAAGTGGACTACGTGTAGAATGCAGGGAAAGCATAGATTATATCACATACTAGAAATTAATGGGAGAGATGGCGGGGTATCTATTTGTAGCATAATGGATACTTTGGATAATTAATTTGGACATATGTGCAGGTGACCGACAGCGTGTTACAGCTTCACATCTCACCAACTGTTCTCGTGACATTCTGGTTTTACCTCTCTGATTGTTTCAATCTTTGGAAAAGAAAACGATACGTCACTGCGAGCAGATGTATGGATCAGATACCCCAGCTTCTCCAGAACTGGAACTCCAAATAATCAGCCAAATATTCGGGAATAGTACAAGTAGATTCATCAATTATTGTTGAAAATATAATCTCAATGTTAAAGTATCATTCATCAGTCAGATGAGGTTCTGTTTTGAAAACTATTTTTTTGCTTAATGTTAACCAATAGATACAATAAACGAATTTGAACCGATTTCAAAATCACTTGGGAAGAAACTTAAAGCTTACTGTCCCATTTCACACATTCCAATATTGCATGCTAGGTTGAAATTCTAAAATTCAACCATAAATGGGAAGTCCTTTAAACTGAATTAAAATGTACACTTTGATATAAATTTTCATTTTCTTTTGTGTTTTTCACATTCTTGGAGCGCCAAATTGACGCGTTTGGAATGAAACAATTTTGAAAGATATTTGCAAATCCTTAGTGTTGTGACGTCGGTGTTATGTTATAATGGTGTTATGTTAAAGGTTTGCTGGAAAATTCTGACAGGCTCAAGTAATGGCCCTTTATGCAATTCAGACATTCAGGTTCAATTGTAGAAAAACATCTGATGTTGTTTATTAGGTCTCAGAACTGTGATAATGGGTTTTATTATTGAATGTGGTCATTATTATTGTACATATCATTCACACTGTACTATTGTTCCTGGCACCATAGTTCTCTGTACAAGACAGTTGATAGTTCCCTTCCAGACCCGCTGACTAAATACTTGTAATGATCTGAGGGAAGAATGTTGGATACTTGGGAGCAAGATAAAGACCAGATGTTGAAGAAACTCTATCATTCCTTTATAGAATGTTGCATTATCTTGTGCCATTGACATTGAAATCTCAGGCTAGTGACATTTCTCAGTTTACTGGAGAGAATCCTGGGGGAAATTGTTATCTTTCTCTGGAATTATTTGTTTGGCATTTGTTGAGTACTGGATTCAATTGAGTTACTCACTAAATTAATTTTTATTACAGACTCAAGGTCCCGATAAAAGACAAGACTTTACATAGAATAAATTGCATACAAAAGCACAATATATTACATATAAAAACACAATACATGGTTTACCATCAAGAATAAAAAAAATCAGTGTCGTACAAATGAGACAACTAGACCAATGTCTCCACAGCTGGGATTGGTAGCGTGTAGTGCTAAACCGGTTGATAAGGCCAAGACAGTTTCATTTTCAATGTCATCAATGCTGCAATTAACCAGAAGTGGCGGCACCTCTCTAGCTGATGACCTGACCTCTTTCTACGCACGTTTCGAGATGGGCAACATCACCCCTGGCTTGCCAGCTAACGACAACACCGCCAATGCGCTGGCTAGCGAGGTTGGAGGGAGGTCCTCCGCTGGGGATGGATACACATTCTCGTTGTCCAAGGACAATGTGATGAGGGCTCTGACATGTGTGAGCACGAGGAAAGCTGTCGGCACAGATGGCATATCTGCGCGAGTACTTAAGTCTTGTACTACGCAGCTAGCTCCGGTGCTCACTATAATATTCAACCTCTCCCTGGCCAAGTCCGTGGTCCCTGCCCGCTTCCAAAGATCCAACATTGTACCTGGACCAAAGAATGCCTCACCAGCCTGCTTGAATGATACCGACCGGTGGCCCTCACGTCTGTAGTCATGAAATGCTTCGAGAGGCTGGTCAAGAACCACATCTGTGCCTTCCTCCCTCGCAACATGGACCCGCTACAGTTCGCATACCATCCGAACAGATCCACGGACGATGCGGTCTCCCAGGTTCTGCACACAGCTCTCTCTCACCTTGACAGCCAGAAGGGGGCTATGTGAGAATGCTGTTCATAGACTTCAGTTCAGCCTTCAACACGATAGTCCGCACCAGACTGGCTGAGAAGCTGCTGGAACTGGGACTTAACACTCCCCTGTGTGCCTGGGCCCTGGACTTTCTCACGGCCAGGCCCCAGCAGGTAGTGAAGATGGGAGGAAATACACCAAAGTCCCTCACCCTTAACACAGGATCCCCCCCAGGGTTGCGTCCTCAGCCCCCTGCTGTACTCCCTGTACACACATGACTGTGTGGCCAGATTCAGCTCCAACTCTATAATCAAGTGTGCTGATGACACTGTGGTGCTGGGCCTGATCACCGAAATTAATGAGAAGGCCCACCGGGAGGAGGTGGCTGATCTGGCACTCTGGTGTCAGGACAACAGCCTCCTCTTGAATGTCAAAAAAACGAAGGAGCTGATCGTGGACTTTAGGAAGGCACAACATCCGAGGACGTACACGCCACTGTACGTGGAGATACTGTGGATAGGATGAGCTGCTTTAAATACCTGGGAGTCCACATCACTGAGGATCTGACATGGACAACACACACTGCCGCACTGGTGAGTAAGGCAAGGCAGCGCCTTTACCACCTCAGGTAGCTGAGGAAATTCAGGGTGTCTCTGAGGATCCTCCAGTGCTTCTACTCAGCGGCTGTAGAAAGCATCTTGTCCGGAAACATCACAATCTGGTTGGGGATAAGACAGGACAAGAAGGCTCTGCAGAAAGTAGTGCATTCGGCCGAACGCACTATGGGAACTACACTTGCCCCTCTGCAGGAACTATACATCAGAAGGTGCAGATCCAGAGCCAACAACATTATGGGGGGGTCCCTCCCATCCCAGCAACGGACTGTTCCAGCTGCTACGGTCAGGCAAACGCCTCCGCTGTCACGCTGTGCAAACAGAGAGGATGAGACGGAGTTTCTTCCCACAGGCCATCAGGACTGTAAACTCTTATCTCACCAGGGACTAACTTACTGCATCAAACTACCGTTGTGTTGTGCCTTTTTAAAATAGCTGTTTTTGTTCTCACCAATTTGTAATTACTTTCTGTTCTATTCTGTTTTATAATTTTTTGCACATTCCGCAGGCATTGCACTTTTCATTGTTCATTTCACTGCACATCTCATTTGCGTACGTGACAAATAAACTTGACTTGAAATTAATGCATAAGATTTTTTAAGACAGTTTGTAAATTGTTGACTCCTGCAGCCACAAACGTTTCACTTGCACTGCACCAACTCTTGGCATCATTATAAGCTACTTTTAGTCTCTGTACGCTTGCTTTTCTGTAGTTTCACCACAGGTGTGCAGTATAGAGTAGTGTACAATATGCTGTGAACAGAGACAACTTCACACCATCTGTACATGCACCAAACTTGCGTAAGAGAATCTTTGCTTGTGCATATATCATACGGCATTGCCCATAAATATCTTATCACCTGTCATTTCTGGTTGGCGACGCGACTCATGTTGCAGCGGCCCCTGCAGCTTGTCTGTCTTTTTTCATTTTTTTGTCTAGTTAAATGTAGTTGTTGTGTTCATTTATACTGTTTTTAACTGTGTATATGTGGGGGGAGGGGGAAACTTTAAAAATCTCTTCCCTGCACGGGAGACCCGACCTTTTCCCTGTCGGGTCTCCATTGTCGTGGGGCCTAGCACCGTGGAGCGGCCTCCGACCGGAACAACCTGGGGGCTCCAGTCGCGGAGCCTGCGGATTACTTACCGCTGCTGCGGACCGACACCGGAGCTCGGAGGCTCCAGCCGCAGACCCGGTGGACGGGACATCGGTAGCTAGCGGGTGCCTGGCGGAGACCGTTTTTCGGAGCACCGCAACGCAACTTCGCCTGCCCGTGTCGCGGGGTTGGAAGGACCCGGAGTGGGACAGTACATCGCCCGGCGCGGCTTTAATGGTCGCGGGAAATCCAACGCCCGCCGGGGGCTCCAACTTTGATATATTAAGACCTGGGGTGGGGCCGTACATCGCCCGGCGCGGCCTTAACGGCCGTGGGACTTACCGACGACCGCCTGGGGCTTCAAAATCAGGAGAAAAATGGTATACAGCGGAGAGAAGAGACTTTGCCTTCATCACAGTGAGGAGGAGATTCACTGTGATGGATGTTTGTGTGAATTGAATTGTTTGTGTGTCTTGTAGGAATTGTTTTGTTTGTATGGCTGTAGAAATGAAGTTTTGTTTGAGCCTCTCTGAGATTCAAATGACAATGAATTAGTATTGTATTGTATTGTATTGTTCGGTATTAAAATGTCCAAGATTTATTACCTTATTACAGACCCTAAGATTATTATCAGTATTTAAAATCAGGAAATTTTGGACATTAATCCTCTTTGGTTCCACAGATCATAACAGCACCCTTAGCAGCATTATATTTGATATCATGTTCCACATCTTACACATATAATATAGTGTGGAGCTGCTGGAGACCAGCGCTAGACTAAAGACCACAAGATTATCTTCATACATATTATGGTTCACTAAATTACCAATCATGCAAACAGTATGACAGGCTTTCAATTGCTTGGACAGATCATCAATATAGAGATTAAAAAGAAATGGGGACAAAATTCCCCCTTGTCTGACACCATTGCCATCCCCAAATGGGGCTGAGACCCTATTGCCCCAGTTTACTTGCAGAGTTTGGTGGGCATACCAATAAGCCAGAATTCTTACAATGTATTTAGGCACCCCTCTTTAACTCAATTTAACAAAAAACTTTCTATGTTTAATATGATCAAAGGCTTTGGAAGTATCATTAAACCACATAAGAATTGATGTTTTTACATCTATATTTGTTTACATTTTCCTTTAAGGCATATATACATAAGTCAGTGCCATGGTTAGCTCTAAAACAAAACTGGTTATCTGTGGAGTTAACAAACTAATTGAATCTATCCAGCAGAATTATTTTTATGACTTTTGACAGTATACTGGCTAAAGCTATTGGCCTGTAATTATTTAGGCTGCCTACTTTACCAGCTTTGTCCTTTATGACTGTCACTAACAGAACAGCCAACATTGAATCTGGGAACAAGCCATGAATCATAAAACCAGTAACACAAATAACAAGGAGAGGAGCTATCCTCATACTGGCATATTTAAGATATATGATCTAAGCTACTTGCTTTGTTGTCGGGCAGCTTCTTCATAGCTTGATACACCTATTGTGACATAAGTAGACTATTATCTGAATGGTGGCCGATTCGGAAAAAGGGAGATGCAACGAGACCTGGGTGTCATGGTACACCAGTCATTGAAAGTAGGCACGAAGGTGCAGCAGGCAGTGAAGAAAGCGAATGGTATGTTAGCATTCATAGCAAAAAGATTTGAGTATAGGAGCAGGGAGGTTCTAATGCAGTTGTACAGGGTCTTGGTGAGGCCACACCTGGAGTATTGCGTACAGTTTTGGTCTCCTAATCTGAGGAAAGACATTCTTGCCATAGAGGGAGAACAGAGAAGGTTCACCAGACTGATTTCTGGGATGTCAGGACTTTCGTATGAAGAAAGACTGGATAGACTCGGCTTGTACTCGCTGAATTTAGAAGATTGAGGGGGGTCCTTATAGAAACTTACAAAATTCTTAAGGGGTTGGACAGGCTAGATGCAGGAAGATTGTTCCCAATGTTGGGGAAGTCCAGAACAAGGGGTCACAGTTTAAGGATAAGGGGGAAGTCTTTTAGGACCGAGATGAGAAAAACATTTTGATGAGAACAAAATGCTGTTTGTGGATTTTAGTTCAACCTTCAACACAATCATCCCTCAGCACCTAATAAGCAAACTGGGTCCACTGGGCCTCAGCACCCCCATGTGTAACTAGCTACTGGACTTCCTCACTGACAGACCCCAGTCAGTGAGGGTTGGAAATACCACCTCTAACATCATCTCTCTGAGCACCGGCCAGGCGTAGGCCATTCGGCCCTTCGAGCCTGCATCGCCATTCAATATTATCATGGCTGATCATCCAACTCAGTATCCCGTACCTGCCTTCTCTCCATACCCTCTGATCCCCTTAGCCACAAGGGCCACATCTAACTCCCTCTTAAATATAGCCAATGAACTGGCCTCAACTACCCTCTGTGGCAGAGAGGTCCAGAGACCCACCACTCTCTGTGTGAAAAAAGTCCTTCTTATCTCGGTCCTAAATGATTTCCCCCTTATCCTTAAGCTGTGACCCCTTGTCCTGGACCTCCCCAATATCGGGAACAATCTTCCTGCATCTAGCCTGTCCAACCCCTTAAGAATTTTGTAAGTTTCTATAAGATTCCCTGTCAATCTCCTAAATTCTAGAGAGTATACAGAAACAGAAACAGAACAGAAACAGAATCTGGGTATTCAGCTCATCAAGTCGATTCCGCTATTCAATCATGGCTGATCTATCTTTCCCTCTCAACCCCATTCTACTGCCTTCTCCCCATAACCCGTAACACCCGGTACTAATCAAAAATCTATCTATCTCTGCATTTGAAATGCCCATTGACCATCTCCACAGACTTCTGTTGCAATGAATTCCACAGAATTTCTGGCTAAAGAAATTCTTCCTCATCTCCTTCCTGAAGGAACGTCCTTTTATTCTGAGGCTGTAATCACTGGTCTTAGACTTTCCCACTAGTGGAAACATCCTCTCCACATCCACTCTATCAGGCATTTCACTATTCAGAACGTTTCAATGAGGTCCATCCTCATCCTTCTAAACTCCAGTAGAGGCCCAGAACCTTCAAACGCTCATCATATGTTAACCCATTCATTTCTGGGATCATTCTTGTAAACCTCCAACGGACCCTCTACTTATAAAGGCTCAACATTACACCCCTGTTTTTGTATTCTAGTCCTCTCATAGTAAATGCAAGCATTTAATTTGCAAAGTATACTTCCTTTATTGATCAGGGCATTGAGTATGTCAGGAAGTCTGAATGCAGCTTCATAGGACTTTGGTTAGGCCGCATTTGGGGTGTTGCGTACATTTGGTTGCCCAATTGTAGAATGGATGTGAAGGCTTTGGAAAGGATGCAGAGGAGATTTACCAGAATGAAGCATGTATTATGGGGTTATTACAACAGGGAGAGGTTGGACAGACTGGATTGGTTTATTGGAAATGTTGGAGGTTGAATGGAGACCTGGTTGAGGTATAAAAGTATGAGAAACATACACAGGGTGGACAGTCAGACTTTTTTTCCCAGGCTGGTAATGTCAAATACTTGAAAATGATGGGGAAAGTTTGAAGGTGGTTTGCGAGGTAGATTTGTACACAGAGAACATTGGATGCTTGGAAAATATAAGCAGGGCTGTGATTGAGGCATCTACAACGGTGACATTGAAGAGGATTTTAAATAAGCACATCGATAAGCAAAGAATGGAGAGACATATTAGCAGAGATGTTAAAAGTAGATTTGATAGTAACTTATAAGAACCATTTAGACAGGGAATGAGGCCCAGGAGACATGAACAAAGGCCCAGGAGCCGTTGGAGCAAGAGGAGGAACCCAAACCTGTAACGTTCCACACAAGTGTTGTGGTGGAGGGTACACAAAAGGCTGGGGAAACTCAGCGGGTGCAGCAGCATCTAAGGAGCGAAGGAGATATGCGACGTTTCGGGTCGAGACCCTTCTTCAGACTTCTTCAGTGTTCTGGTGGAAGCCGCTGATTGGTGGTAGCAGCTGATTGGGTGCAACCCCTGGTTTGCATTAAAGGTAAAGTGAGCTAAAGGTAAAGTGAGCTAAAGGTACAGTGAGCTAAAGGGTTCAGTGAGCTAAAGGGTCCAGTGAGCTAAAGGGTTCAGTGAGCTAATGGGTACAGTGCATTTTAGTAAAGGTTAGTTTAAAGGATTAAGATTTTTATAGTGTGAGTTGATTTAATTTGGGGGCAAGCCATGTCAGTTGAGATCGGCCCCATGGTTTGCTCATCCTGCAACATGTGGGAGATCAGGGATATTGTCGGTGTCCCTGGTGACTACGTGTGCAGGAAGTGTGTCCAGCTGTAGCTCCTGGCAGACCACATTGAACGATTGGAGCTGCGGTTGGATTCATACTGAAGCATCCACGATGCTGAGAAGTTCGTGAATAGCACGTACAGTGAGTTGGTCATGCCACAGGTTAAGCGGCCAGAAAGGGAATGGGTGGCCATTAGCCAGTGTAGCAGTAGGCAGGTGGTACAGGAGTCCCCTGCGGTCATCTCCCTCCTAAACAGATATACCATTTTGGATACTGTTGGGGGGGATCGCTCATCAGGGGAAGGCAGCAGCAGCCAAGTTCATGGCACCATTGGTGTTTCTGTGGCCGCAAACGAGACTCCAGGATGGTATGTTGCCTCCCTGGTGCAAAGGTCAGGGATGTTACTGAACGGCTGCAGAACATTCTGGAGAGGGAGGGTGAACAGCCAGCTGTCGTGCTGCACATTGGCACCAACGATATAGGTAAAAAACGGGATGAGAAGCTACAATGCGAATTTAGGGAGCTAGGAGATAAACCTAAAAGTAGGACCTCAAAGGCCATCATCGCTGGAATCCTACCGGTGCCACGTGCTAGTCAGAGTAGAAATAGGAGGATTTGGAGATGAATACGTGGCTTGAAAAATGGTGCAAGGGGGAGGGATTCAAATTTCTCGGGCATTGGAAACAGTTCTGGGGGAGATGGGACCAGCACAAACAGGACAGTCTGCATCTGGGCTTGAAGGGAACCAATGTCCTTGGGGGAGTGTTTGCTAGTGCTGTGAGGGAGGATTTAAACTAATGTGGCAGGGAGATGGGAGCATGAGCAGAGAGACAGAGGGATGTAAGATGAGGGTAGAAGCAATAGGTAGCAAGGTGAAAAGTAAAAGTGGCAGGCGGAAAAATCCAGGGCAAAAATCAAAAAGGGCCACTTTTCAACATAATTGTATAAGGGGTAAGAGCGTTGTAAAGACAAGCCTGAAGGCTTTGTGTCTCAATGCAAGGAGCATTCGTAATAAGGTGGATGATTTGATTGTGCAGATAGTTATTAATGAATATGATATAGTTGGGATCATGGAAACATGGCTCCAGGGTGACCAAGGCTGGGAGCTGAACATCCAGGGATATTCAATATTCAGGAGGGATAGACAGAAAGGAAAAGGAGGTGGAGTAGCTTTGCTGGTTAGAGAGGAGATTAACGCAATAGAAAGGAAGGACATTAGCTTGGAGGATGTGGAATCAATATGGGTAGAGCTGCGAAACACTAAGGGGCAGAAAACGCTAGTGGGAGTTGTGTACAGGCCACCTAACAGTAGTAGTGGAGTTGGGGATGGCATCAAACATGAAATTAGATATGCGTGCAACATGGGTGAAACAGTTATAATGGGTGACTTCAATCTACATATAGATTGGGTGAATCAATTTGACAGGGGTGCTGAGGAAGAGGATTTCTTGGAATGTATGTGGGATATTTTTCTAAACCAACATGCAGAGGATCCAACGAGAGAGCAGGCTATTCTAGACTGGGTACTGAGTAATGAGGAAGGGTTAGTTAGCAGTCTTGTTGTGCGTGGCCCCTTGGGCAAGAATGACCATAATATGGTTGAGTTCTTCATTAGGGTGGAGAGTGACATTGTTAATTCAGAAACAAGGGTTCTGAACATAAAGAAAGTTAACTTTGAGGGTATGAGACGTGAATTGGCCAAGACAGACTTGCAAGTGATTCTTAAAGGGTTGACGGTGGATGTACAATGGAAGGAATTTAAAGACTGCATCAATGAACTCCAACAATTGTTCATCCCAGTTTGGCGAAAGAATAAATCAGGGAAGGTAGTGCATCCATGGACAACAAGGGAAATCAGGGATAGTATCAAAACTAAAGATGAAGCATACAAATTAGCCAGAAAAAGCAGCCTACCAGAGGACTGGGAGAAATTCAGAGTCCAGCAGAGGAGGACAAAGTGCTTAATTAGGAAAGGGAAAATAGATTATGAAAGAAAACTGGCATGGAACATAAAAATGGACTGCAAAAGTTTTTATAGATATGTGAAGGGAAAAAGGATAGTTAAAACAAATGTAGGTCCCTTGCAGTGAGAAACAGGTGAATTGATCATGGGGAACAAGGACATGGCAGACCAATTAAATAACTACTTTGGTTCTGTCTTCACAAAGGAAGACATAAATAATCTGCCGGAAATAGCAGGGGACCGGGGGTCAAATGAGATGGATGAACTGAGTGAAATCCAGGTTAACCGGGAAGTGTTCGGTAAATTGAATGGATTAAAGGCCGATAAATCCCCAGGGCCAGATAGGCTGCATCCCAGAGTACTGAAGGAAGTAGCCCTGGAAATAGTGGATGCATTAGTGCTAATTTTTCAAAACTCTTTAGATTCTGGAGTAGTTCCTGAGGATTGAGGGTAGCTAATGTAACCCCACTTTTTAAAAAGGGAGGGAGAGAGAAAAAGGGGAATTAAAGGGGAACTGCTAGAGTCAGTTATTAAAGATGGGATAGCAGCACATTTGGAAAGTGGTGAAATCATTGGACAAAATCTGCATGGATTTATGAAAGGTAAATCATGTCTGACGAATCTTATAGAATTTTTCGAGGATGTAACTAGTAGAGTGGATAAGGGAGAACCTGTGGATGTGTTATATCTGGACTTTCAGAAGGCTTTCGACAAGGTCCCACATAAGAGATTAGCATACAAACTTAAAGCACACGGTATTGGGGGTTCAGTATTGATGTGGATGGAGAACTGACTGGCAGGAAGCAAAGAGTAGGATTAAACGGGTCATTTTCAGAATGGTAGGCAGTGACTAGTGGGGCACTGCAAGGCTCAGTGCCGGGACCCCAGCTATTTACAATATATATTAATGATCTGGATGAGGGAATTAAATGCAACATCTCCAAGTTTGCGGATGACACGAAGCTGGGGGGCAGTGTTCTCTGTGAGGGGGATGCTAGGAGGCTGCAAGATGACTTGGATAGGTTGGATGAGTGGGCAAATGCATGGCAGATGCAGTATAATGTGGATAAATGTGAGGTTATCCGCTTTGGTTGCAAAAACAGGAGGGTAGATTATTATCTGAATGGTGGCCGATTAGGAAAAGGGGAGATGCAACGAGACCAGTCATTGAAAGTAGACATGCAGGTGCAGCAGACTGTGAAGAAAGCGAATGGTATGTTGGCATTCATAGCAAAAGGATTTGAGTACAAGAGCCGGGAGGTTCTACTGCTGTTGTACAGGGTCTTGGTGAGGCCACACCTGGAGTATTGTGTACAGTTTTGGTCTCCTAATCTGAGGAAAGATATTCTTGCCATAGAGGGAGTACAGAGAAGGTTCACCAGACTGATTCCTGGGATGGCAGGACTTCCATATGAAGAATGAATGGATAGACTCGGCTTGTACTCGCTGGAATTTAGGAGATTGAGGGGGGATCTTATAGAGGCTTACAAAATTCTTAAGGGGTTGGACTGGCTAGATGCAGGAAGATTGTTCCCGATGTTGGGGAAGTCCAGAACGAGGGGTCCAGTTTTAGGATAAGGGGGAAGTCTTTTAGGACCGAGATGAGAAGATCTTTTTTCACACAGAGAGTGGTGAGTCTGTGGAATTCTCTGCCACAGAAGGTAGTTGAGGCCAGTTCATTGGCTACATTTAAGAGGGAGCTTGTGGCTAAAGGGATCAGGGAGTATAGAGAGAAGGCAGGTACAGGATACTGAGTTGGATGATCAACCATGATCATATTGAATGGCGGTGCAGGCTCGAAGGGCCGAATGGCCTACTCCTACACCTACACCTGCACCAATCAATTCTATGATTCTATGATTCTATGAAATAGAATCCCAGTTGAAGTGGAATGCAGAGGATTTGTTGCATCATCTACCATCAGACTGCTGAAGGAGCTTGGAATCCACGGTCAGGCTCTGTGGAAGACCATAAGATCACTCTCAGACGCGGCTGAAAGAAGCAGCCGTTGGATTTGGCTCAAGCGGAAAGACCCATGCTGGGCCCTAAGTACATCATGGTGAATCTTTGGGACAGTTTGACACGGGACACGCACTGAGGGCTGATCATCCTGCAGCGGGCCGCCCTTGTAGAGGGTGTATAGTGTTAAAAGGCCGAAACACCCAGTGATGCAAGGGTACACTACTGACGATGTGTCCTGTGCCCAACTGGCCTGAAGGTTACCCAGGCCAAGATATACGTACACGTATCCCCCCCGCCCCCACCCCCCCCCGATGTTGAGCATCTACCACTCTCAACAATCAACGAATGTCGTGAAATGCTCCCCCCCTACTAGCACAAGGGACTTCTTAACATCTTGTCCTGCGTATTTGATTCTGATAATCTGGACTCGTCCAGTGACTTGGGAAAGGACAGCTGACAACATGGGAAAGTCCATGTGACAGCTTGGAGAGACAGCTGACAGGAGGGAACAGACCCCACTGGGGCCGTCATGGGCTAGCTACCCATGATAGCAGTCCCCAACGCTGTTTCAGCTAGTTGGAGACACCCGCTAAATGCTACAAAAAGTAAATTAAAGTAAAAACCACTAGAGCCTTTCGAGAGCGGGGGCACAAGATGGCTCACCGACTGATAACATGGTTACAGACCCAGGAAACGACCACGGACAAGGAGAGCATGGCACATGAGACATCCACAACAGCTGCGGGACACAAACTTCAGGTGTGCATCTGTGGTTGGGAGAAAATAACATCAGTGATGGGCTTGAAGATCCACCAAGGGAGGAAAAAGTGCTTGAGAGAGCAGAGACAAGGGCCTCGCAAGTACTTCTTACGAAGCAACCAGTTAAATCAGTCGAATGAAGCACAGCGACGGGACACAAACCAAAGTTCGCAGAGCATCAGCACCCATGTCACTGAAGAGGGTGATACAAGCACAGAAATGCCAGTGGAGGAGCCCACGCAACAACTACAAAGACCTCCATTGGAGGGAAAGATCAAAGGGCAGAAACCTGGAGTGAAATGGCCCAAAGCTGTTGAAAAGAAAGAGTGGGAGACGGTCAACAGTGACCTTATACATATCTTGGAGCAACAAGTGGGCACAGCAGTGCAAAGGCTTGAAAGGATGGGCAACATAATCTACAGCTATGGAGAAGAACGGTTTGGAGTGAGTAAAGGGAGAGGTGGAAAGAAATTACCAACACCAATCAAGTCCAGGAGGCAGCAGGAGATCGAGAGGCTAATCAGAGAGAGGAGACAGTTGAAAAAGCAATGGAAAAAAGCAACTGACGCAGAGAGAGAAGGTCTCATGCTTCTCCAAGCGGACATCAAGAGCCGATTGACAACCTTGCGAAAAGCAGAGAACATGAGGAAACTTCGCAAGAAGAAAGAACACACAAGAACACGGTTCTACAAAGAATCTTTCAAGTTCATCAAAGACCTCTTCGCAAAGGAAAAAAGTGGAACTTTGAAAACATCAAAACAAGAATTGGAGGAACACCTGGAAAAGGCCCACCAAGACATGAAAAGGCATGGGCAGTTAGTCATCCCACACGACATCCTGCCTATTCAACCTGGACACCAGCCCTCCGAAATGGAAAGAGGTGGAGAACACTGTCTGGCGAGCAAGAGCTGCATCAGCTCCGGGGCCAAACAGAGTACCATACAAGCTCTACAAGAACGCATTGGATGTGTTACGCTTTCTATGGCAGCTCATGAGGGTGGTGTGGAAGAAGCAAGCAATACCTAAGGCGTGGCGATGGGCCGGTGGTGTACTAATACCTAAAGAAAAGGATGCGTCTGACATCAGCCAATTCCAGCCAATATGTCTCCTCAACGTCGAGGGGAAAATCTTTTTCAGCCGGGAAAAGGGAAACTGAAGCTGGTGCCTGCAGTTTGGACTCCTGCCTCGGACAATGTGGCCACTGACCGTTTATGAAGCCCCAAAAACAGCTTCATTATCAGAGCAACATATGACTTGCTTCCATCACCAAAGAACCTCCATCAGTGGTACGGCGAGGATCCAACCTGTGCCCTCTGCCCAACTCCAGCGACCCTCAAACACATCATGGTAGGCTGCAAGACCAGCCTCACGCAAGGAAGATACACGTGGCGGCATAATCAGGTACAAAAAAGCCTGGCAACAACCCTTGAGAACAGGCGATGTGCGACCAACACCTTGCCTCCAAGCAACCCCCCCCCCCCCCCCCCCCTTTAAGGGCAACAACCATTGTCCGAGAAGGACAGAAAACGCCTAAACATCCTTCCACCAGATCAGAAGAAGGAAACCTATGCAGGGCCCGTGACTGGAGGATGCTGGCTGACATCGGCCGACGACTAATCTTTCTACCTGAAATTACTCTAACCAACCTCAGGCCAGACTTGGTGTTCTGGTCCCCTTCACAGAAGACTGCTTGCATCATAGAGCTCACAGTTCCATGGGAGAACTCTGTTGAGGAGGCCTATGAGCGTAAGAAGCTGCGCTACGCAGAGCTTGCAGCAGACGCAACGCAGCGTGGCTGGAACATCAAAGTCTATCCAGTTGAAGTGGGATGCAGAGGATTTGTTGCATCATCTACCATCAGACTGCTGAAGGAGCTTGGAATCCATGGTCATGCTCTGAAAGAAGCAGCCATTGGATTTGGCTCAAGCGGAAAGACCCATGTTGGGCCCCAAGTACGTCATGGTGAATCTTTGGGGCAGTTTGACACGGGACACGAGCTGAGGGCTGATCATCCTGCAGCGGGCCTTGTGGAGGGTGAATAGTGTTAAAAGGCCGAAACACCCAGTGATGCAAGGGTACACTACTGATGATGTGTCCTGTGCCCAACTGTCCTGAAGGTTACCCAGGCCAAGATAAACGTATACGTATCCCCCTCCCCCCCGATGTTGAGGGTCTACCACTCTCAACAATCAACGAATGTCGTGAAATGCTCCCCACCTACTGGCACAAGGGACTTCTTAACATCTTGTCCTGTGTATTTGATTCTGTGCAGGTAGATGGGGGTTTATTTAATTTGGTAGCATTGTTGACACTGTCACCATGGGCCAAAGACTCTGTTCCCGTGCTGTTCTGTTCTGTGTTCTATGTTTTGTCTACACATGGCTCCACTGCCACCTTTTGGTTGAGCTCTGAAAATGCAAGCAATGAAATTGTGTTTTTTGCATCAAAGTGCTATACTTTATCCAAGTTCAAGAGTTCAAGTGAGTTTATTGTCATGTGTCCCAGATAGGACAATGAAATTCTTGCTTTGCTTTAGCACACAGAACATAGTAGGCACGAATACAGAACAGATCAGTGTGTCCATGTACCATTGTATAAATATATACACACATTAATAAATAAACTGATAAGGTGCAAATAAAGAGATAATGGGCTATTAATGTTCAGTGTTTTGTCCGAGGTGAGTTTTATAGCCTGATGGCTGTCGGGAAGTAGCTATTCTTGAACCTGGTCGTTGCAGTCTTCAGGCTCCTGTACCTTCTACCTGAAGGTAGTGGGGAGATGAGTGTGTGGCCCGGATGAGGTGTGTGTCCTTGCTGATGCTGCCAGCCTTTTTGAGACAGCGACTCTGATAGATCCCTTCGATGGAAGGGAATTCAGAGCTGATGATGGACTGGGCAGTGTTTACTACTTTTTGTAGTCTTTTCCATTCCAGGGCGCTCAAGTTTCCGAAATAAGCCACGATGCAACCGGTCAGCAAGCTCTCTACTGTGCACCTGTAGAAGTTAGAGAGAGTCCTCCTTGACAAATCGACTCTCCGTAATCTTCTCAGGAAGTAGAGGCGCTGATGTGCTTTCTTTATGATTGCATCAGTGTTCTCAGAGCAGGAAAGATCTTCAGAGATGTGCACGCCCAGGAATTTGAAGCTCTTGACCCTTTCAACCATCGACCCATTGATATAGACGGGACTGTGGGTCCCCATCCTACCTCTTCCAAAGTCCACAAACAGTTTCTTGGTTTTGCTGGTGTTGAGGGCCAGGTTATTGTGCTGGCACCATTTGGTCAGTCGGTCGATCTCACTTCTGTAATCTGACTCATCCCCATCAGTGATATGTCCCACAACAGTGGTATCGTCAGTGAACTTGTTGATGGAGTTCGCACTATGACCGGCTACGCAGTCATGAGTATAGAGTGAGTACAGCAGGGGGCTTAGCATGCAGGCTTGAGGTGCACCCGTGCTGATTGTTATCGAGGCTGACACATTTCCACCAATACGAACTGACTGGGGTCTGTGAATGAGGAAGTCGAGGATCCAATTGCAGAGGGATGCGCAGAGACCCAGTTCAGCGAGTTTGGTAACCAGCTTGGAGGTAGAGAAGGAAAATAGCCTATAGTATAAATAACAAACATTCTTTTAAACTTACAATATTTCTCCAGTTTGGCTTAATTCCATGAAGCAGAAGGAATTTCTGGCTAGTTCTCTGCTAAAGCGGTGTCTCAACAACCTACAGCAACCAGCTGATGACATGTTAAAATACTTAAAGTGGTATGAATTAAAATTGTATGGATTACATCCATCTTTTAATAATCAGCAGAGACATGATAGGAGAATGGGAATGTGCAAAAATATATAACTCTCCCCCCAAGCACCTTACCACAAAGTCTGCCAGCTGGTTCTACACCTGTTGCTCTGATACATGACAATCTCCTCAATCTTGTCTGATCTGGGGTAGGGTGTGTGCCAGTCACCATATCTTCTACCACACCTGACATTGGTCTGGTGAGAGCTTCATCATTGCTGCATCTCTGAACTGGAGCACAGCAGGTCTCCGGCCTCCCTGTGGCTTCTCAAATGTTGGCCTTTTATATTTGCTTTCCTGGACCTTTTATCACTTCTAAATCCAATTCCATGGACCACACCGATGAGCTATCTGACTGAAGTGATTGCTGGCATTGGACCAATCTTCATCATTCCATTATTACCAATATTATGCGACACCTTCACCTCTCCTATTCACTGAACTGCACTACTTCCAGGAATGGCTAATATGTTATACCAGCCCATCATGGTGGAATTCATACAATAGCCCTGCTTTTGGGTTCCCCAACTTCAAAGAGCATAACCCACATATCCAGTGTAGTTTTGCTGTCTATAAATAAAGCACATTTTTGGTCGCCACAGCATGGCCTTACGACTATTGCCATGCTTTGGGTTGACACTGTACCTTGCTCCAGTGTCATATTGAAATATTATTGACTCTCCTTGCATAACCATCTTGACCTAGATTCCGCGACCTTGTGTCCCTTTCACAGAATGGCTCCCCTTTGGTACCTGGCATATGTCGCACCTTGTTGTAGTGGTTAGTGCTGCTGTGTCACAACTCCAGGGACAAGGTTCAATCTGACCTTGCAGTGCTGTCTGTGTGGAATGGATGCCATTGCTCTCCTCCCAGTGCCTTAATTCCTTCCAACATCTCAAACACAGTTTAACTGGCTGCAGCAAGTCATACGTAACTTGGGTAAATGGCAAACATTCAATCCAGATAATTTGAATATTAGATTGTAAAATTGGGAGATATATATTCTTTTGGCCTGAAAAGAAGCAGATTCCTTTCTTGACTCGATCTGTTTGGATAGAACTCCATTTCTGCTCTGGGCATCCTTGCTAAATATAGGCCTCTGTCCTGTATGCTATCAGGGCCCATCCAATACTAACAGATTTCAAACCTGATAGATACCTTCCTCCGTGTGATAATGCAATTGGAGTGTCCGCAACTAAAGTCATTTTATTGATCATGGGATGGATAATTATACAAGATTTAAAGTGCCTTTTGCAATGTAACTAAAGACTATGCTAATGGTTTAATACAAATGCCTTTGTCCATTATCTTTGCAAAGCTTGGATCTTGGGAGGTCAATGTATCAGAGATGGACTATATTTAAATGGTTGGATAACATTGATATTCAAAGCATTCTAGTTTCTTTGTTTTCTTACATCACTGGATGCCAAGTGTCAGAAAGCCCAAGTAATATGCAGGAATTCATTTAAATTTCAAGAAGATTTGAGAACAGGACTAAAAATGTAGTTGTAGCCCCTCTCATCATCCTCACCCCCCCCCCCCCCCCCCCCCCCCGTGCTGGATTTGGATGAAGAGGCCCCTCCCAATCCCCCACCCCCACTTTGAAGCTAATGCTTGCTCTCGCTTTCTTGTTAAGTAAGTAAACATGGCATTCCTGTGTTTCTCTGAGTTTCCATGAGTTTGGATGAGACAGGGGTTTTGCCAATCGTCAAAACCCTTCAGAAGCTAGAGATGTAGCAGAAGATGCAATGTTTGCAAAGAGTTTACAAACAAAACAATATACCCCGCCTTTTGAGGGAGAATACACATGCCACTCTCAGTTAGATGTTTCACCATTGACTTTTGTTGAATAAAAAAGAGCTTTTGTGCAAAACCTAGACCGCTTTCTATACACTCACTTGAAATTTCAAAATGGTCCACAACGATGCTGAACTTGAGAGGGGCCCCTTTCTACTAAATTGGATACATCCTCATGTGGTAATTCTATCCACAAACCAATGTGTGTTACAGTAGATCTGTGTTTGTCATCATCTATATCTGAGTCTGGAATACCTTGGACTTGGTCTCCCTTACCAGGTGTGAGCTGAAAATTGGTTAAATTCACCTTATCCACCTCATTTTCTTGTCGCTCTTTAGCCTCTCCTTTAGCCTCTCCCTGTCCATTAAGTGACTCCTGAATTAGTTCTATATTAACATTTTGAGCTGGTATCATGGCTGCTTTCACATAATCAGCTTGCTGTTCCACATCGTGCTTCGCTGTTTCTGTTTCAGGGAGGTTTTCCTCTGGTTGAATGCTAGTAGTTGGCTGGATAGCTCCACCACACTGATTTCCTTGTGTTAGTATCAATGTATCTGCTTCACCGCTGGCACTTGTTGCCTCCGTCAGTGGCTGATCCAAGAAAGCAGTGATTGGTCTGAAATTCTTTACCATATCATTTTCAAGTCTCTTTCTCTTGCGCTTGCTAGCACCACTTTCAAATCTTTTACTCATACTCAGATTGGAATCTGAAAATTAAAAGTAAAATTAATAGTAAGATTAAATGAGAACTTACCAGTTTCAAGTTTGATCGTTATTTTATGAGGAGTTACGATGAGGGATTACGTGAAGAAGCCCGCCAGCCCGCATGCGTGTCAACCTTCAAAGCAGCGGTGTGAAATCACAGATAACAGTTGTTGAACTGAATATAGGAAGATTCGAGAAACTAGAACTACCAGCTGACCTTTATGAGAGAGGGTTGGGACCGGAGGGCATGTAATCCCTCATCGTAACTCCTCATAAAATAAAGATCAAACTTCAAACTGGTAAGTTCTCGTTTAATCTTACTATTTCATTTCGGAGTCACGTGAGTGACTGCGTGAAGATTTCAAAGCTCTGTGATTTCATGCCGTGAACACAAGTCCATGCAACACCCTGTGTTAGTTGACCAAGGAGGAGTGAAATCATAATGCATTCAGACATGACATTAATTTAAAGCATGCTGATGCTTTTATTAAACAAAAACTGGCATATATGAAATAATAATGACGCCTCACATCCGTGGTAAATTATAAAGCAGAACTTAAAATTTAATTTTACTTCAGAGTCACATGAGTGATTCTGTGTAGAACCCCGCCAGTGCACATGTGCGTCATTACGTCAGTCACATTGGCGCACGGAGGCTGGGAGGAACAGAGCTCCTCCAGTGGTAAGTATTTAGACTCCAGGTAAGTGGCAAAAACTTAGCTGGAGTTAGGGTCGGTTTGGTGTGGTGCCGTTTTTGTTTCCTAGTAGCACCATGGACAAGACTGGCAAGGGGAAGAGGCGACCCAGAGCAAAATCTGTAGACAGCTGCGAGTGTGCGGTCTGTGAATGGCTGCCTCATACCCCTGCACAGTCGCCGGCTGGGAGCGGGGTGACTGCAGACTTGGTGCTACAAAGCACGGAGCCAGCGCCAGTCGGGCACAAGGCAACGCACAAGTCTGTCAGGCCCAGGGAATTGGGGGAAGATTTCCATCCGGGGCTGGATAGCGTTTTTTAATGGTGATCCAAAATGGTGCACCTGTTGCACAGGGTGCTCCAGCAGGGCACACTCCAGGATGAGGAGTGGTGTCAGCGCCAGGCTGGAGAAGAGGCCGCGCCAGCAGCACCTAGTAGAGGGCTGCTCGACAAACCTGTAAGGAGAAGATGTCCCTACAGAAGAGGTGCAGATTCTGGGTCTACACCAGGAACAAGCCGGCCGTCGAAGCAGGTGTGCAGTTGGCACTCTGCAGCAGGAACACGAACAAACGTGGGGCTTCCCGCCAGGAACTGGGGACAACAGGTCACACCATTTACCAAGGATCTGGTAACCTAACCAAGGATCTGGTTCTCATGGGAACATATTAAGTACAACACAGCCGAAGGTTGGGGGTAGATTACATCTGTTCTATGAGGAATTGAAGCAAATTACCTCAGATCCATTTATCATGAGTATTATTCAAGGGTTTCGAATTGAGTTCGATCCCAATGGGGATTTGCCCCTCCAGCATGTTCCTAGCAGAACGCTCATTTTTTTACAAACGGGAGGTTCAGGCTGAACTTGAAAATTTGTGTAATAAAGGAGTAATTGAGAGGACGGTTCACCAAGTCCATCAATTTGTGTCAAATATTTTTCCCCGACCAAAAAAGGACGGAGGATGTAGAATTATTTTGCATCTGGAATTCTTAACCCTTTTGTACAGTATAGACACTTCAAAATGGAAACATTTGTTACTGCCAAGCAACTGATTTCCAGAAAATGTTATATGGCAACCATAGATCTGAAAGATGCTTATTATTCAGTGTCTGTTCATTTGGAGGATAGAAAGTATTTGAAATTTACCTGGATTAACCAATTATGGCAATTCAAGGCACTGCCTAATGGGTTAACTTCAGCACCTAGAATATTCACTAAATTGTTAATGCCAGTACTGGGGCTACTTAGAGCTCAGGGTCATGTGGTTATAGCTTATCTGGATATCTTAATTATAGGACAAACAAGTGAATTAGCTGAAGCATCTGTGGCAGTTGTTAAATTAACTCTGGAAAAATTGGGGTTTATCATTCATCTAGAGAAATCCAAATTAACACCACTTAGAACAATTGACAATTTGGGTTTCACAATTGATTCAATTCACATGGTATTGACTCTGCCCAGGGAGAAAAGGGTGGAGCTAAATGATGGTTGCAGTAAGCTTTTAAAGGAGCAACAACCTTCAATCAGATAGGTGGCCAGCCTGCTCGTAAAATTATTGGCAGCTTTTCCGGCAGTTCAGTATGGGCCTCTGCACTACCAGCGCTTACAGAGGGCAAAGGAACAGGCACTCAGGATACATTCGGGCCATTATAATAGGCCCATGCAGTTATCAGCAGATGCTGTTACTGATCTGCAGTGGTGGATTCAGCATGTTCCAGCAAAGTAGTTCCAGCAAAGTAGTTCCAGTAGTTCCAGCAAAGTAGTGCTTGAACAACCTTCCATGGTCTTACAGACTGATGTCAGTGCACTCGGGTGGGGTGCCACTGATACGAGCTCCAGCTGTGGAGGCAGATGGAATGCGGAAGAGGCATTGCTTCTGCAGACATGGGGAATTAACTACTTAGAGTGTTTGGGAGCTTTTTATGGGCTCAAGGCTTATTGTTCTAACACAAGTAACCTGCACGTTCAACTTCAAATTGACAACACAACGGCAGTGGCTTATGTTAATCACAAGGGTGGCATCAAGTCGGTATCTTGTGACAAATTGGCTAATCAAATCTGGACCTGGTGTATTGACAATAACATTTGGCTTTCAGCTATTTATCTACCAGGTAGATTCAATATAGTAGCAGACACCAGGTCACGAAAATTCCATGACAACACAAAATGGATGTTGAATCAGGACGTGCTCAATGATATAGTTGTCAAATATGGAAGGCCAGATATCAATTTGTTTGCATCCAGACTAAACCACCAGCTACCTAAATATGTGTCACGGGAACCAGATCCTGGGACAGTAGTGATTGATGCTTTCTCACTACATTGGGGTGGTATGTTTTTATATGGATTTCCACCATTCTGTCTCATAAGTCGGTGTCTGCTTAAAATCAAGCAGGATGCCGCTTCAGGGGTGCTGGTGATACCCGACTGGCCTACTCAGTCATGGTTCCCTTTGATATTGCAGTTGATGACACAAACCTTGATGGCTGTTCCCAAACAAAGGGATTTACTGGTGCACCCGGTAACTGGCAAACAGCATCCGTAATATGACCGTATTGATTTGTTAATTTGCAGGTTTTAGGAAGGCCATATCTGGGGCGAGGATTGTCTGGGCGAACTGTGGACATGCTCACTGCAGACTGGAGGACGAGTAATCAAAAGCAGTATATTTCTTATGTTAAAAAATCGGAAGTTTTCTCTCTACAAAATAATATTGAATATTACGGCAGGTATTTCGCATGTTCTAGAGTTCCTGTCAACACTCTACTATGATGAGGGGTTGAGTTATAGTGCAATCAATTCTGCCAGAAGTGCATTGTCTTCATACATTGATGGGGTCAGACAAACATCCTATTGGGTCTCAACCTCTCGTTTCTTGATTGACAAAAGGAATTTTAAGCTCCACACCCCCTAAACCCAGATATATGGCAATCTGGGATGTAAGCGTGGTCCTCAAGCTACTTCGTCAGTGGACCCCTGTCACATCTCTGTCTTTGGCCAAAATCACCATGAAGGTGGTCATGCTCATGGCACTGGTATCAGCACAACGAGTGCAGACATTGCAAAAGCTGCAGCTAGACAGAATGGAAGTGGCTGCAGACAATGTTACGTTCTAGATTTATGACCTACTCAAACAAAGCAGGCCAGGTGTGACATGGTTCAAGATTGTTTTTTCAGCATATCCCACGGATCCATGTCTATGTGTAAAGACACATTTGCTGCAATACATTGAAGCTACGAGGGCCTTACGTAACATGGAAACAGGGTTGTTTGTCAGTTACAAGAAGCCACATAAGAGAGTGTCAGTACAGACTATCTCGAGGTGGTTGAAACAAGTATTGGTTGATGCAAGTATTAACACTAATGTTTGCACATCTCATTCCACTAGGGCAGCAGCAACGTCGGTGGCAAGGGCGATGGACGTGCCCATTGACCATATTTTGGCAGCCGCCGGGTGGTCAAATGAGTTGGATTTTCAACATTTCTACCATCGGCCGATTCCCGATCCGGGGCTGTTTGCCAATACTGTTTTAAGTTCTGTTTAAGTTCCCCCTGGGTTAGAGGGATACTGTTGTTTTGTTATTCAAATACATTTGCTACTGCATTTAAATGCAATGTCAACATGAATGCATTATTTTTCATCCGAGTCAATCAATGCAGTGAGAAGCCGGGATTTGAATCTGCGGCATAAAATCACAAAGCTTTGAACCCTTCACGGAATCACTCACCTGACTCCTAAGTAAAATAGTAAGATTAAATGGGAACTTACCAGTTTGAAGTTTGATCTTTATTTCATGAGGAGATACGTTGGTGAGTACATGCCCTCCACGCCCAACCCTCTCTCACAAAGGTCATCTGGTAGTTCTCAAGTTGCTCATCTTACTATGTTACTTTGATAACTGTTATTTGTGATTTCATACTGCTGCTTTGAAGAGTAACCTGCATGCGCACTGGTGGGGTTCTTCACGTAATCACTAACGTAACTCCTCATAAAATAAAGATCAAACTTCAAACTGGTAAGTTCTCATTTAATCTTACTATTAGCAAACACCCCCAGCCTGGCAATGGGTTTGTTATAAAACATTTGGAAAGTTTGACCATCCTGCTGCCGCGAGGATGTGGTCCAGTGGAGCCTCCAAAACCCTCGCTGCAGATGTTGTTGCAGCCCTGGTGGAGTGAGATTTAAAAATATCAGTGTCCACACCTGCACAAGCCAAAACCTGTCTTAACCACCTCAAGATGGTCTGCACTGACCATCTTGGTTTTGCTCATGGCGCTGGTTTCGGCACAACGGGTCCAGTTGTTGCATAAACTGCGACTGGACGCAATGGCGACATCTGCCAATAAAATAACTATTTATGTGCATGACTTAGTCAAGCAGAGTAGACCAGGGGCGTCAGGTCTCAAATTGGAGTTCATGGTATACCCCGTGGACCTTCGGTTGTGTGTAGTCACACATCTACAACAATACATTAAGGTCACAAAAAGCCTCAGAGGCATTGAACTAGCAGTGTTTTTGTTAGTTACAAAAAACCTCACAAGAGGGTGTCAGTGCAGATAAAAAAAATATCTCTGAGCCACGGGTCTGTGGAACAGCCAGCAGCGGGTGGCGGCGCTGAACTTTACATTTGCGGAGCCTGGGATTTCTCGCCGAGATCGCCAGTGTGTGGAGCTCCATCCAGCACAGCTTGTTGGCTTGGAAGCCGCGGTCTCCAGTAAGGAGGTGGCTGTTCCTGGCACACCAAGCCGCTGAGAGGGTCTACCGATGCCGGAGCATCATCACCCGGTGAGAATAGCCGCAAACATCGGGCCTCCGTGGTGGTGATTGTGGAGGCCTCAATAGGGCCGATTGCTTGGGTGGACATGGGGATGGGGACTGGACTTTGTGCTTTTTATTAGTGCACTGCAAGGACATCTGAATTTCCCCTGAATAAGGGGATTAATAAAGTATTTGTTATGTTATGTTATGTTATGCTATGTTATGTTATGTTATGTTATATCACCAAGCCGCAGTGATCACGTCCACAGTTCGATCCGACAATCCGAGTCCCAGGAAAGGTCTCCTCAGAGTCTGCAAATCAACAAATTTATTCGGTCATGTAATGGATGGCTCTCCCCTGTTACGGGATGAACCAGCAGATTACTGCGTTTAGGAATGGCCATAAAAGGCTCTGATATAATTCCCAGAATCAATGGGAACCATGGCTGTGTAGGCCAGTCAGGCACTACCAAAATGCCTGACGTGGAGTCTTGTTGGATCTTTTGCAAGACCCGACTGATGAGGCAAAAAGGAGGGAATGCATAGAAGAACATTCCTCCCCAGTGTAGCGAGAATGCATCCACTGCCCCTGGGTCTGGCACCCATGCAACATACTTTGACAATTGGTGATTAAGCCTGGAGCGTGTCCGAACCCTTAATAATCTTAGGGTTACGCAAAAAGCTGGAGAAACTCAGCGGGTGCAGCAGCATCTAAGGAGCGAAGGAGATAGGCGATGTTTCGGGTCGAGACCCTGAGATCTCCTCTCATCCTTCTAAACTCCAGAATGTACAAGGTCAGCTGCTCCATTCTCTCAGCATATAGCAGTCCCGCCATCCCGGAATTAACCTTGTAAACCTACGCTGCACTCCCTCAATAGCAAAAAAGTCTTTCCTCGAATTAGGGGACCAAAACTGCACACAATACTCCAGGTGTGGTCTCACGAGGGCTCTGTACAACTCCCTGTACTAGGGCTCTCTAAAAAAGTCATATTAATCGGTTTCATCAAATCAATTAAATTAATTTAATCAATTAAATTCATCTAAATTCAATTACTAGATCTAAACATCCATCCTTTTCTTAAAAAAAACAAACATTTTTACATAGCCAAAGTATGCAAATGACAAATAACAAACTGATCCCATTCACACAAGAATTCACAATATAACATATTATCTATCTATCTATCTATCTATCTATCTATCTATCTATCTATCTATCTATCTATCTATCTATCTATCTATCTATCTATCTATCTATCTATCTATCTATCTATCTATCTATCTATCTATCTATCTATCTATCTATCTATCTATCTATCTCTAAAACACTGTGTGTGTGTGTGTGTGTGTGTGTGTGTGTGTGTGTGTGTGTGTGTGATTTTGCATGTTAAATGTATCTCTTCAAAAACCATACGCCAAAACGAGAATATTTTTACATATTTCAGTAGAGATTTTCCTTGTGAATTTAATTTGGTACATTTGGTACATTATTTTCCATGATTTTTTAATTAAAATTGTTGACAATCTTACCTTTTTAAAAAAATCTGACCGCTGCCCAGCGGCTGACGTTACAATAACTGTGAAATGTTTACATCTTCTGGTAGAAAATTTCCTTATGATTTCAAAAATCCAATCCTCTATCGATTTGGTCAATTATTTCCCAAGATATTTATGAAATATGGGACTAGCATAGATGGGGCAGGTTGCTAGACATAGGCATGATGGCCAAATGGCCAGTTTCCATGCTGTATGAGTCTATCATTCTATGACTATTAATCCCTACATCTAGTGATGGGTGACAATATGTTATTTCTGCATTAACACACAATGCGCTTTGCCTGTAAGTAGAATGAAGCCCATTACGTAAATGTTTGACACGTTTCATGTCATAAGTTCACATACTCTTTTGCAACCCTTCAAGAGAAGTACTTTCCGTTCTTTCATCCTTCAGGACTGAGATGAGGACCAACTTCCTCACCCAGAGAGTTGTGAATTTGTGGAACTCTCTGCCACAGAACACAGTGGAGACCAATTCCCTGGATGTTTCCCAGAGAGTTAGATTTAGCTCTTGGGGCAAAAGGAATCAAGGGATATGGGGGGAAAAGCAGGAACAGGGTACTGATTTTAGATGATCGGCCAGGATCATATTGAATGGCGGTACTGGATCGAAGGGACTACTCCTGCACCTATTTTTCTCTGTTTTTCTATGTTTCTATACCACCCCTTTTCAAAAAGTATTTCATCATTCTCAGACAGCACTCTAATACGCTGATTTATTCCACACTGCCTGATACTTCTTGGCCTATGGTGGACAAAATAAGTCTTGTAGGGTAGATGTCTGAAGAAGGGTTTCGGCCTTTTTCCTTCACTCCACAGATGCTGCCGCACCCGCTGAGTTTCTCCAGCACTTAGAATGCACTCGAAGTCTACCTTCAATATTCAGCATCTGCAGATACATCTTAAACACATCTTGGCCTACATCGTTTCCTTACAACATATTTGTTCATTAGGTCTCAGAATCGTGATAATGGGTTAAAATGTTGATTTTGAGAAATTATTATTGTACGTTTATATTGCCAGTGTACCATAGTTCTTTGTACCATCGTTCTTCATACAAAACTGTTGAAAATCCCCCTTTCCAGACCCAGTTAACTATCTGAGTAAATATTCAAAATGAACAAACGTAAGTGTGTTGGATCCCAGCGAACTTGATAAACACGGTGCCGCGATATTGTTTTGCATATTTACAGAATGTTATTTCTGCATTTACACACAATGCATGTAGTCTGTAATTAGAATGAAAGGCAATACCTACGTAACCCTTTAACATCATGTTCAAAAGTTCAAACCGTTTTGTACAAAACCTCATGACAAGTGATGTTCTTTCTTTCATCGCTAGGACTCAACCCCTCCCGGATCCTCTCAAAAAGCATTTCATCCATCTCCAGACAACTCTTTAATATGCTGAATGGTTTCCCCACCACTGCATTGGCCTACATCCACTCCGGACCTTGTCTGACCAACCATCTCCCTCTGCCACAACTCAAAGTTATTTCTGTCATCCTTCCTTCCTCCCTGAATCTGAATTATGACCACTATCACTAGCTCGAGCCGGTCACCAAAACAGTAGCTGGTGGGCACGCTAGAATTCCTAAGATCCTCATTGAAGATAAATGGGGATACTGGGGATAGGGTGAGCTGCTTTAAATACCTGGGAGTCCACATCCCTGAGGATATGACATGGACATCACACGCTGCAGCACTCGTGAGTAAGGCAAGACAGCGCCTTTACCACCTCAGGCAAATTCAGAGTGTCCCGAGGATCCTCCAGTGCTTCTACTCAGCGGTTGTGGAAAGCGTCTTGTCCAGAAATATTACAATCTGGTTTGGGAACTGCTCTGCCCAGGACAAGGAGGCTCTGCAGAGAGTAGTGCATTCGGCCGAACGCACTATGGGAACTTCACTCGCCCCTCTGCAGGAACTATACATCAGGAGGTGCAACTCCAGAGCCAATGAGATAATGGGAGACCCCTTCCACCCCTGCAACGGACTGTTCCAGCTGCTACGGTCAGGCAAGCGCCTCCGTTGCCACGCTGTGAGAACGGAGAGGATGAGAAGGAGTTCCTTCCCAGAGGCCATTCGGCCCGTAAACTCCTATCTCACCAGGGGCTAACTTTACTGGACCACAATACCGCCCACAATATTTAATATGTAAAAGAACATGTGATTCTGTTCCATTCTGTTTGTAGTTTGTTGGTTGTTTTTTTGTTTATTTTTTTGCACAAAGTCCGCAAGATTTGGCCACTTTTCATTTCACTGCACATCCCACATGTGTATGTGACAAATAAACTTGACTTGACTTGAGAGGACTAGAATACAAAAACAGGGGTGTAATGTTGAGGCTTTAGAAGAAGAGGGTCCATTGGAGGTTTACGAATGATCCCACAAATGAATTGGTTAACATATGATGAGCGTTTGAAGGTTCTGGGCCTGTACTGGAGTTTAGAAGGATGAGGATGGACCTCATTGAAAAGTACTGAATAATGAAATGCCTGATAGAGTGGATGTGGAGAGGATGTTTCCACTAGTGGGAGAGTCTAAGACCTGAGGTTACAGTCTCAGAATAAAAGGAGGTTCCTTTGGGAAGGAGATAAGGAGGAATTTCTTTAGCCAGAGCGTGGTGAATCTGTGGAATACATTGCAACGAAGGACTGTGGAGGTCGTCAATAGATATTTCTAATGCAGAGACAGATAGATTCTTGATCAGTACGGGTGTTATGGGTTATGGGAGGAGAATGTGGTTGAGAGGGAAATATAGATCAGCCATGACTGAATGGCGGAGTAGACTTGATGGGCTGAATAGCTAGATTCTGTTTCTATCACTGATGAACTTATGCTGTGTGCCTTCTGTATGTCACTCTCGCCACATGTGTTGCCACTTTCTGGGAACTATGGACCTCAACTCCAAGATTATTCTTTACATCAATGATCACAAGGAGCCTGCCATTTACCAGATACATTCCCATGACAGTTGACCTCCCAGAGTGCAGGACCTAACATTTGTATGACGGGTGGTTAATGACCCCAGAATTAACGGGAAAGAAAGCTCACAAAGGGATAGGAGAGTATGGCCAAGTGTAATAGGGATCGATGTGAAAGGGGCCACTTGTCAACATAATTGTATAAGGAGTAAGAGTGTTGTAAAAACAAGCCTGAAGGCTTTGTGTCTCAATGCGAGGAGCATTCGTAATAAGGTGGATGAGTTGAAGGTGCAGATAGCGATTAATGACTATGCTATAGTTGGGATCACGGAGACATGGCTCCAGGATGACCAAGGCTGGGAGCTGAACATCCAGGGATATTCAATATTCAGGAGGGATAGACGAAAAGGAAAAGGAGGTGGGGTAACGTTGCTGGTGAGAGAGGAGATTAATGCAATAGAAAGGAAGGACATTAGCGTGGAGGATGTGGAATCGATATGGGTAGAGCTGCGAAACTCTAAGGGGCAGAAAATGCTAGTGGGAGCTGTGTACAGGCCACCTAACAGTAGTATTGGAGTTGGGGATGGCATCAAACAGGAAATTAAAAATGCGTGCAACAAGGGTAACACGGTTATAATGGGTGACTTCAATCTGCATGTAGATTGGGTGAATCAAATTGGCAGGGGTGCTGAGGAAGAGGATTTCCTGGAATGTATGCGGGATAGTTTTCTCAACCAACATGTGGAGGAACCAACGAGAGAGCAGGCTATTCTAGACTGGGTATTGAGTAATGAGGAAGGGTTAGTTAGCAGTCTTGTTGTGCATGGCCCCTTGGGCAAGAGTGACCATAATATGGTTGAGTTCTTCATTAGGATGGAGAGTGACAAAATTAGAACAAAGGTAACTTTGAAGGTATGAGATGTGAATTGGCCAAGATAGACTGGCAGGTGATTCTTAAAGGATTGACAGTGGATGTGCAATGGAAGGTATTTAAAGACTGCATGGATGAAGTACAAAAGTTGTTCATACCAGTTTGGCAAAAGAATAAATCGGGGAAGGTGGTGCATCCATGGATAACAAGGGAAATCAGGGATAGTATAAAAACAAAAGATGAGGCATACAAATTTGCCAGAAAAAGCAGCCTACCGGAGGACTGGGAGAAATTCAGAATCCAGCAAAGGAGGACAAAGGGCTTAATTAGGAAAGGGAAAATAGATTATGAAAGGAAACTGGCAGGGAACATAAAAACTGACTGCAAAAGTTTTTATAGATATGTGAAGAGAAAGAGACTAGTTAAAAACAAATGTTGGTCCCTTGCAGTCAGAAACAGGTGAATTGATCATGGGGAACAAGGACATGGCAGACCAATTGAATAACTACTTTGGTTCTGTCTTCACTAAGGAAGACATAAATAATCTGCCGGAAATAGCAGTGGAACGGGGGTCAAATAAGATGGAGGAACTGAGTGAAATCCAGGTTAGCCGGGAGGTGGTGATGGGTAAATTGAACAGATTGAAGGTCGATAAATCCCCAGGGCCAGATAGTCTGCATCCCAGAGTACTAAAGGAGGTAGCCACAGAAATAGTGGATGCATTAGTGATAATTTTTCAAAATTCCTTAGATTCTGGAGTAGTTCCTGAGGATTGGAGGGTAGCTAATGTAACCCCACTTTTTAAAAAAGGAGGGAGAGAGAAAGCGGGGAATTACAGACCAGTTAGTCTAACATCGGTAGTGGGGAAACTGCTAGAGTCGGTTATTAAAGATGGGATAGCAGCGCATTTGGAAAGTGGTGAAATCATTGGACAAAGTCAGCATGGATTTACGAAAGGTAAATCATGTCTGACAAATCTGATAGAATTTTTCGAGGATGTAACTAGTAGAGTGGATAAGGGAGAACCAGCGGATGTGTTATATCTAGACTTTCAGAAGGCTTTTGACAAGGTCCCGCATAAGAGATTAGCATACAAACTTAAAGCACACGGTATTGGGGGTTCAGTATTGATGTGGATGGAGAACTGGCTAGCAGACAGGAGGCAAAGGGTAGGAGTAAATGGGTCCTTTTCAGAATGGCAGGCAGTGACTAGTGGGGTGCCGCAAGGCTCAGTGCTGGGACCCCAGCTATTTACAATATATATTAATGATTTGGATGAGGGAATTCAATGCAACATCTCCAAATTTGCAGATGATACCAAGCTGGGGGGTATAGTTAGGTGTGAGGAGGATGCTTGGAGGCTGCAGGGTGATTTAGATAGGCTGAGTGAATGGGCAGATGCATGGCAGATGCAGTATAATGTGGATAAATGTGAGGTTATCCACTTTGGTGGCAAAAACATGAGGGTAGACTATTATCTGAATGGTGGCAGATTAGGAAAGGGGTAGATGCAACGAGACCTGGGTGTCATGGTACACCAGTCATTGAAAGTAGGCATGCAGGTGCAGCAGGCAGTGAAGAAAGCAAATGGTATGTTAGCATTCATAGCGAAAGGATTTGAGTATAGGAGCAGGGAGGTTCTACTGCAGTTGTACATGGTTTTGGTGAGGCCACACCTGGAGTATTGCGTACAGTTTTGGTCTCCAAATCTGAGGAAAGACATCCTTGCCATAGAGGGGGTACAGAGAAGATTCACCAGACTGATTCCTGGGATGTCAGGACTTTCATATGAGGAAAGATTGGATAGACTCGGCTTGTACTCGCTGGAATTTAGAAGATTGAGGGGGAATCTTATAGAAACTTACAAAATTCTTAAGGGGTTGGACAAGCTAGATGCTGGAAGATTGTTCCCGATGTTGGGGGAGTCCAGAACAAGGGGTCACAGTCTAAGGATAAGGGGGAATTCCTTTAGGACCGAAATGAGGAAAACATTCTTTACACAGAGAGTGGTGAGTCTCTGGAATTCTCTGCCACAGAAGGTAGTTGAGGCCAGTTCATTGGCTATATTTAAGAGGGCGTTAGATGTGGCACTTGTGGCTAAAGGGATCAGGGGGTATGGAGAGAAGGCAGGTACGGGATACTGATTTGGATGATCAGCCATGATCACATTAAATGGCGGTGCAGGCTCGAAGGACCGAATGGCCTACTCCTGCACCTATTTTCTATGTTTCTATGTATGGTAAAAACTCAATCTGCCATTTCCCTACTTCCCACTTATCTCTTGATAACCTTCCTCACAAATCCATAACTCCAGCAATGTTTGTGCCATCTGCAAATCATCAGCCACCTACATTTTTGTAGAAATCATTTATATGTAAAACAGCAGAGTCGCTGACAGTGCGGTCAACGGCTCACAGACGTTGGTCCCCAGGCAGGGAGTAAAATTGGGGGAAGAAAGGACTCGTTCAGCCCTATTGGACTCGGGTGAGTCGCGCTGCAAGGGTTTTTTCTCTAATAATAAAGTTTGTATGTATACTGTAGTGTTTTTAAAGTCAAAGTCAAACGTTAAAGTCAAAGTCAAAAGTCAAAAGAGTTTATTGTCATGTGTCCCTGACAGGACAATGGAATTCTTTATTTGCTTAGCACAAGTTGCTGTGAAGGGTAAAAATTGCTTTAACCCTTTACATGTGAAGCTCTACACTACAAATTCTAATTAGAGACTCTACACTGTAATAGCACGGGCCAATGAGACAGGCCACATCAGCAGCGCCTCGGATAGGGCTGCTTCAGGTGTAAAAGCGCCGGCCTACGGGAGAGCCACACCAGCAGCGCCTGGGACAGGGCTGCTTCAGGTGTAAAAGCGCCGGCCTACGGGAGAGCCATGCCAGTAGTGCCTGGGACAGGGCTGTTTCATTTGTGACATTGCCAGCCTACAGGAGAGCCACGCCAGCGGCACCTGGGATAGGGCTGCTTCAGATGTAAAAGCGCTGGCCTAGGGAAGAGCCGCGCTAGCAGTGCCTGGGACAGGGTTGCTCAAGTAAACACATAAGTCTGCAAGGCCCATGGAGTCAGGGGAAGATTCCCCACCGGGGCTGGATAGCAAAATAATAGGCCCCCGTAGTCGGGGGATGATTTCTCACCGCTAATTCGCTAATGAGCCATCAGCGATATCTTGAGACTATTGAATAACAAAATAATTAACTTCCATTTCATAGGCACTAGCAACTGAGTGCACTTTTATAGCTAATGACATCCCCGATCTCTGCTCTGTGGGTATGCTGTCAACCTCAAATGTACGCAATCCTGCTCATTTGCTTATGAGATTATTTCTATAATAAGCTACCCTAATGTCAGCATGACGTAGAGACTAAGCCAGAGATTGGGTAAAGGCTGTGTTCTTTATGCTGAGATCAGTTGCTGAAAGCATAATCATCTTAAGATACTGGTCCCATTAGGAAATTATTTGAGGAATATTAGCATAACAATTTATTGATGTATATCGCACACTACAATGAGTGTAGGCTATTAGAGTGGCCAAATAAAAGACACCCTGCATGACGTTAGAGAATAGTGGATGAAGAACCAATCATTTATGTCCCACTTATGGTACTACAGAAATGATAAAGCAGCACAAGCAATGTCAATTGTGCTATCACATAAAAGCTTCTCTAGGCTCAAACTGGAAGCCACACAAACCTCTATTACTTCCGTTTAAAATTGACTCATATGTTGTTCACAAGCTTCTCATACAAGCATGTAGAGCTAGCTGCCCGAGAAGACAGGCTGCTCCAGCCCTCACTCGTGACTGAGTAAATAAGAGTTGCTTCAGCCGCCTACCATGGCGTGTTTGAATTGGCAAATTGGTACTGTTAAATTTCATGTTGCCCAATTTTTAATATGGCAAAAGATATCTACCGACAACGCATAGGTTTTATCAGCTGCAATTTTTGCATATTACCTAAAACTCAATGACATAATGCCCTCTAATCTGAGAAGGGCAACATAGGCTTTCACCACTAGCTTTGTTATCAAAACAGCAGAATCTGTGCCTTATGTGTATAGATATGACAGAGTATGCAACTACAAAATTGATTCTCTGAGTCAGTTAAATCGCAGAAACCCAATCATCCATTTAAACTGGGTAAGTAAACCCATAATCTGATTAGCCTGATGCTAACCCAATAAGGCCTGCACCAGATTTCTGTAATCTTGAGAGTATCAGAAATATACCCCTCTAGTCCATGGCCAGACCACTTATCCTTGGATGAGCCGTCACTGACTGCAGTCGGAACCGCTGTTCCTCTGATGATCTTACGGACGGAAACATTTTTTTGGCTTTCCTACCCGCGGAAGATGCATTATCTAGTTATTCATACATATCGCTGATAACATATAATCAGCAGCTAATGACTAGAGCAGAAACCACAGTCTCCCTTAGATGTGGGAATACGAGTCAACCTAACCCTGTCAACTCTTGACTAAGAGTCATCATGAATACTCAGCATTTTCCTTCAGAGTGGAAATTAGTATAATGCTGTAGTGGCCTGGTCAAGGTCAGGAAAAGACCGGACGCCAGGCGGATTCGAAAGAAGCTTTTTAATTGTTACAGCTCGAGTACACACAAGGACACTCTTATCTCTACCCCGGGGAGTGTCGACAGCAAACTTCGTAGCAGACCAACGCCCCTGTCCCTCAATCGGCAAGGGCGGTGATTCAAGGAGTGGCCTACCCTCCAGGGACTGCCACAGGACCCCTCCCATGTACCCGAGGTACAAAACAGACAGGAGGGTGTACACGGCGGCCAGCCCGTGTGCGCACAACGCTCGGGCCCGGAACAGGCGCCTGATCAACAAGTGCGGGGGACGAAGTAGCCAGAGGAGGAGGTACCCTAGATAGAGGCCGCCTTCGCTTATGGGGCAGCGCTACTAGCGCCAGCCGATCGATATCAACCCTCAACGAGCTGCCCTAACACTGCCCCAACCGCAACCTCAGAAGCATCCACCGTCAAGGCGGTAGTGGCGTTCTCTCGTGGGTGGACGAGCATTGTGGCCTCGGCCAGTGCCTGCTTATCCCTCTCAAATGCCGCTGTTGCTTCCATGGACCAATCAACCTCCCTGTGATGACCAGCAATCAGGTTGAAAAGCGGACGCATGACTGCAGCCGCTGATGGCAGGAAGAGGTGATAGAAAGTGACCATTCCCACAAATTCCTGCAGGCCCCTAACTGTGGTCGGACGGGGGAACCTGTGGATAGCGTCCACCCTGGTCGGCAGAGGCACCACCCCTTGTTGAGTCACGCGGTGGCCGAGGAAGTCGATAGCTGTCACACCGAAACAGCACTTGGACGCGTTAATAGCCAAACCGAAATCGCTGAGGCGCTGACACAGTTGACGGTGGGTGCAATGCACCTGCCTTGAGCAACTGGCCACGAGTATGTCGTCCAGGTACACAAAGACAAAGTCCGATCCGCGGCACACACAGTCCGTAAGCTGCTGAAAGGCCTGCGCGGCGTTCTTCAACCGAAACGGCACCGCACAAATTCGAATAGACCAAATGGTGTAATAATGGCCATATTCGGGATATCGTCGGGGCGGACCGGAATTTGATTGTACCCTCGCACGAGGTCCACCTTGGAAAATACGGAACCTCCAGCCAGATGGGCATTGAAATCCTGAATGTGTGGGACCGGATATCTGTCGACGACGGTCGCATTATTCAGGTGACAGTAACCCCACATGGGCACCAGCCCCCATTCTTCTTAGGGACCATGTGGAGCGGTGAGGCCCATGGGCTATCGGAGGGATGCATGATGCCCATCGCCTCCATCTGGCGGAACTCCTCCCGAGCTAGACGCAGCTTGTCTGGGGCGAGACGACGTGCCTGGGCATGCACAGACTGGCCAGTAGTGGGGATATGGTGCTCCACCCCGTGCTTCGGGGTGGAGGTGCGGAAATGGGGTTCAAGAATGCCGGGAAAATCTGCCAGGATGCGCGAAAAGTCGCATCCACGGATGACAGGGGGCCATCAGAGCGTACTACAGGATCACCAGTACGGAGGAAGCCCGGCTCTAGCGTGACAGAGTGCATCAGGCGCCGCCGCTTGACATCAATGAGCAGTGAATGGGCTTGAAGGAAGTCGGCGCCCAGCAGCAGCTGGGAAACATCTGCAATGACGAACCTCCACGAAAACGAGTTGCGGCCAAAGTTTAGGGGGATGGTGCAAAACCCGTAGGTGCGAGGAGGGGGCCTTGTTTGCCCGCACGGATGTCGGTGATGGAGGGAGGGAGAACACTCACTTCCGCACCAGTGTCAACGAGGAAACGTCCCCCACTGCGACGATCCCAAGTGAAAACGCGATGAATCGTTCCGGCCGCCGAAGGAATCACTGACAACCGGCCCTTTAGTTTCCCGAGAACGAACAGGGTGGGCGACAAAGCCTGGCTGCAGCTCCCCAGCGGCGATGGTAATAACACCAACCAACTTTGCTGCCGTCTGGTTGAACTGCAGGCGAATTAGGCTGATTTGAGCGCCAGCAGCCCCTGCTGGCGTCTGGTGAAACTGCAAGCTAATTTGGCTGGTTTGAACACCAACGACCTCTGCTGGCATTAGTTTGGACTGCAGGCTGGCCGTGCTGGAAGGACCTGCCTGCTGTGGAATGCGCAATGGCCACCGGATTTTGCCGAGGGGGCCGACTGGAAGCAGTGAAGATGCGGTGGATAGCGGTCCTGACCTGCTCTGACTCTCCAAACGCCTCGGGAAGAACGTCCACTGCTTCCAGGTTGTGATTGTGAGAATTCCACACCTTGTCGGCTTGTTCACCCAGTGCCTGCATGTCGGTAAACGGATCCCTGGCGAGCTGCATGCGAATGTCGGGAGGCAGCTGCTGCAGGTAGGCATATTTAAACAGAAAGCACGGCTCATGGTGAGCATGTCTTCCAGGAGGGCAGACTGCCGGCGGTCGCCCAGACCGTCCATTCTGAAAATGCGTGCTGTCCGATCGGTGTCACCGAGGCCAAACCTCCTGATGAGAAATGCTTTAAGGCCAGTACATATAAGACCGGACGCCAGGCAGATTCGAAAGAAGCTTTTTAATTCTTTCCGCTCAAGACTACACAAGGACACTCTTATCTCTACCCCTGGAGAGTCCCGACAGCAAACCCCATAGCAGACCAATGCCCCTGTCCCTCCATTGGCGAGGGGGATGATCCAAGAAGTGGCTGCCACAACTGGATGGATAAGAAATCCCAATCTTTCAAACATGAGTTTGGTAGCTGAAACAAATAATTCAGCTGACTGTTTAGTTCTGCATATGATTAGGATATCATCCAAATAAGCCATGACAATATGATTCTGAGCCCGGAGTAGCCCAACACTGGTTTTAACAACTTTGTGAAGAGCCTGGGAGCTGAACGTAATCCATTAGTCAATACCTTAAACTGCTATAATTGCTTCATCCAGTTATATTTCAAATATCTCCGTTGATTATGATGAATGGGTACAGAATAGTATGCATCTTTGAGATCTATGCATGCCACATAGCATCCTTTGGAAACCAGTTGATTAGCAGTAACAAAAGTTTCCATATTGAAATGCTTATACTACACATAGGAGTTAAGCCGATTTAGATCCAGAATAATGTAACACCCACCATCTTTCTTTTGTGTTGGGAATATATTAGACACAAATTGGTGAGATTGATGAAAAGATTTCTCAATTACCCCTTTTTTAGCTAGTGTTTCAATTTCAGCTTGAACATCTAAAGACTGTTGTTGTGAAAAACAGTACATCCATTTAGGTGTATGCTGTGTGGGTGGACATAATTTGAAAATAAACTCAATTCGGAAACCTAGTACGCTGTGCAGTATAAACAAGTCTGAGGTTATACAACTCCACTAATTGAAAAACAAATGTAACCTCCCAACTTGTGACTGGCCCATACATTTCTGAAAACCAGATGCACCTACCTCCATAGTTGGTGTATACTTCTGCCCCCGTGTTTTCGAGGGGAAATTTGGTGTACGCCAGTTGCGTAAAGTTGGCTGGGTCCAGCTTGGTCTTTGGCCTGCAGCCATAGCAGCGAACCGTTGGTAGGGGTGCTGGCGCCGGGGGGGATTTTTGTTGGCCGGTTGAGCTTTTATGAGGCCAACCGTCTTCGCCTCATCATCCAACTCACACACCTGTTTGGGCAGGTCCTCCCCGAAAAGCAAATTCGGCGGCAGCACATTGCTTGTCTTGCAAAGTGCAGCAAATTTGGGGTTTATCATGGGGCGGATTGCACTTTTTCTTAAACAGTTAATCTCAAAGTGTGCGTTACACATGAGAGCAAGTGCATCCAATTTGTTCTTCTGAGAGAGCCCCATCATCCACGGACCTGGCGAATGCCGTGATTCCTGGGGCAAGCAGGTTCAGGACTTTTTGGAGCCTCAGATCTTGGGCTCTGACCCCTGCACCCATGTGACCCCAAATTGGGTGGTTCACCGTCGGAACTCAAATGGATGCACAGTTGGTAGGTATTAGGTAGTTTTTGGAGGTGTCCTCCATGGGAGACCATATATTTAATGGTCCTGGCCAAATCTTCATTCAGCGGAACGGCTGTTCCAGCTGGAATAGAAAATCTGGATGCCAGGCTTGGCACCCCAGGTTCCTGGTCTCCTTGTCTGGGGGTATGCTCACTGGTTTCACCCCCGACCTCAGAGTCAGAACAAAACTGACTCCGGATACACTCCTCCCCACAAGGGGTGCATTAAGCAGCCCTTCTACAGGGACTGCTGCCACGGGCCCGAGAGGGGACCTGCGGATATAAGGCTCGTCTTCCCTGAGCACGTTAGCATGGAGCATCGTCTCCACGAGGAGCTCCACTCTGGACAGCCGCCCAAAAACGGCATCTATTATAGGAGGGCTTTCATCCTGGCCTGACTCATCTGAGTCTATGGGCCGCACCGACTTATTCGTAGCTTTCCGGCCCACCGGAGTAGCCATAGTACCTCCTACCGGCACCAAGTCGGAAGCCACTGGCCATGCCACCAGTGACTCTGCAGGGGAAATGGACGGCCGCCCGCTACCCGCACTGCCGCGGTCAACTGTAGCCGATTTTGTGGTGGACCGTCTGGATTTTCCCTTCAGCATTTTCACACGGTCGACTTGTTCCTGTGAACAAGAGTTCACAGACCGTAAAAGAATCGAAGTTAAGTTTAAACACTTACCTCAGCTTTTAAACTTACCGGTCGTGGGGTTACGCTCCTGCCAACCCGTCAGTGCGCATGCGTCAGACGTAATGACGCGCATGCTGGCGGGACTTCTTCACGGAATCACTCATGTGACTCCAAAGTAAAATCTATATTTTCCCTGCACTTCACTCGGGATTAAATTCCAGCCCATAATTTAATCGCAGACATCCATTATTCCATCTACATCGCGATTAGCAGTCTGTAACAGTGGGTTTTTTTTTTTTAAAAACACAGTTACAAAAAACTTTAAAAAAAATACTTACTATTAACTAAATACTTGGCTTGGTTCGGAAACTTTAGTGTCCTGGAGCGGAAAAGACTACAAAAAGTAGTAAACCCTCCCAGTCCTTCATCCACTCTGACCTCCCATCCATCGAAGGGATCTATCACAGTTGTTGCATCAAAAAGGCTGGCAGCATCTTCAAGGACCACACCATCCTGGCCACACACTCATCTCCCCACCACCTTCAGGCAAAAAGTACAGGAGCCTGAAGACTGCAACGACCGGGTTCAGGAACAGCTACTTCCCCACAGCCATCAGGCTATTACACTCGGCTCGGACAAAACTCTGAGCATTAATAGCCAATCTGTTTATTTGCACTTTATCAATTTAATTATTCATGTGTGTATATATTTATGCAATGATATATGGACACACTGATCTGTTCAGCATTCGTGCCTACTATATTCTGGTGTGCTCAAGCAAAGCAAGAATTTCATTGTCCTATCAGGGACACATGATAATAAAACTATCTTTAACTCTTAACTCTACCACATTAATTAAGAGCTCCCGTGGATTTGGAAAAAACAGCAACAAGGAGAAGCAGGAAAAAGCACTAAATGCTTGCAGTATGTGGGAGTTCAAGGACACTGCTGGTGCCTCTGGCTGCTACAAATGTGAGAAGTCCATCCAGGTACAGATCCTGAAGGACCGTGTTGTGGAACTGGAGAAGCAAGTGGATGACCTTGTGTTTGTCCGAGAAACTGAGTTGTTCCTTGACGAGGCCTACAGTTAGATTGTTACACCTAAGGTACTGGAAGAGAGAAGGTGGGTGATGGTGAGAAAGGGAGGGAAACATGGAATTCAAAGTTCCCCCGGTGTTGTACCTCTTGTGAACAGGTTCACCCACTTAGAAGCTGTCGGGACAGAAGACGGTATCGCACTGAGCGGCGGACTGGCTTGCAAAGCAAAAAAGGCTGTTAAGCCAAAACCAAAGAGGCCAACGTCAGGCAACGCCATTGTGGTTCGTGACTCCATTGTGAGAGGCTGACAAGATAAGTTAGGGATAGAATAAAATTAAAAGAAAAGATGTATAGCAAAGAGTAGCCGGAAGCCAGAGGATTGGGAAATTTTCATAGGACAACAGAAGGAAACAAAACGGGCAATACGGGCTGAAAAGATGAAGTACGAGGGGAAGCTGGCCAGGAATATAAAGAAGGACAGTAAAAGCTTCTTTAGATATGTTAAGGGAAAAGAGTAGCAAAGTCTAATATGGGTCCCTTGAAGGCAGACATGGGTGAAATTATTATGGGCAACAAGGAAATGGCAGAAGAATTGAATAGGTACTTCGGATCTGTCTTCATTAGGGAAGACACAAACAATCTCCAGATGTACTGGAGGACAGAGGATCTAAGGGGGTAGAGGAACTGAGATAAATTTTCATTAGGTGAGAAATAGTATTGGGTAGGCTAATGGGACTGAAGGATGATAAATCCCCTGGGCCTGATGGTCTTCATCCCAGGGTCCTCAGCGAGGTGGCTCTAGAAATAGTGGATGCATTGGTGATCAATTTCCAATGTTCAATAGATTCAGGATCAGTTCCTGTGGATTGGAGGATAGCTAATGTTATCCCACTTTTCAAGAAAGGAGCGAGAGAGAAAACGGGGAAATACAGACCAGTTAGCCTGTCTTTGGTGGTGGGAAAGATGCTGGAGTCAATTATTAAAGAGGTAATAATGGGGCAGTTGGATAGCAGTAAAAGGATTAGTCCAAGTCAACATGGATTTATGAAAGGGAAATCATGCTTGTTTAATCTTCTGGAATTTTTTGAGGATGTGATGAGTAAAATTGATGAAGGGGTGCCAGTGGATGTAGTGTATCTAGACTTTCAGAAAGCCTTTGATAAGGTCCCGCACGGGAGACTGGTGACTAAAATTAGAGCACATGGTATTGGGGGTAGGGTGTTGACGTTGATAGAAAATTGGTTGGCAGACTGGAAGCAAAAGGTAGGAGTGAACGGGTCCTTTTCAGAATGGCAGGCAGTGGTGAGTGGAGTGCCGCAAGGCTCGGTGTTGGGGCCGCAACTGTTTACCATATATAAATGCAACGTAATTTCGTTTGGAACTGCATATTTCAATGTATTTCTAAATGACAATAAAGTTTGTTTGACTTTGACTTGACTTTTGATATTAATGATTTGGAAGAGTAAATTAGGAGCAACACTAGCAAGTTTGCGGATGACACAAAGCTGGGTGGCAGGGTGAACTGTGAAGAGGATGTTAGGAGGTTGCAGGGGGACCTGGACAGGTTGAGTGAGTGGGCAGGTGCGTGGCAGATGCAGTATAATATAGATAAATGTGAGGTTATCCACTTTGGCGGCAAAAACAAGGGGGCAGATTATTATCTCAATGGGGTTAGGTTAGGTAAGGGGGAGGTGCAGCGAGACCTGGGCGTCCTTGTACACCAGTCACTGAAAGTTGGCGTGCAGGTACAGCAGGCAGTGAAGAAAGCTAATGGAATGTTGGCCTTCATAACAAGTGAATTTCAGTATAGGAGTAAAGAGGTTCTTCTGCAGTTGTATAGGGCTCTGGTGAGACCGCATCTGGAGTATTATGTACAGTTTTGGTCTCCTAATTTGAAGAAGGACATCCTTGTGATTGAGGCAGTGCAGCGTAGGTTCATGAGATTGATCCCTGGGATGGCGGGACTGTCATATCATTTTTTATGTTTCTATCAGATAGCCCCTCATCCGTCTAAACTCCAGTGAATACAAGCCTAGTCTTTTCAATCTTTCCTTATATGACAGTCCCACCATTCTTTATTCTTTGGAGCGCAGAAGGTTAAGTGGGGACTTGATTGAGGTCTTTAAAATGATGAAAGGGATAGACAGAGTTGACGTGGATAAGATTTTCCCATTGAGGGTAGGGAAGGTTCAAACAAGAAGGCATGACATGAGAATTAAGGGACGGAAGTTTAGGGGTAACATGAGGGGGAACTTCTTTACTCAGAGAGTGGTGGCTGTGTGGAATGAGCTTCAAGCAGAAGTGGTGGAGGCAGGATCGATTTTAACATTTAAAAGTAAAGTGGATAGGTATATGGACGGGAAGGGAATGGAGGGGTATGGTCTGAGTGCAGGTAGATGGGACTAGGGGAAAATAAGTGGTCGGCACGGACTGGAAGGGCCGAGAAGGCCTGTTTCCGTGCTGTAATTGTTATATGGTTATATGGTTATTAGCTTTCTTCACTGCCTGCTGTACCTTGTCTGCCTGCCTGCGACAACAGCTGCATGTCTCTTTCTTGGCTGCAATAATTAATCCAGTTCTGGATGATTTTACATATCATGGGGAAGTCTAGCAGTGACAGGAGTGTCTGGTTTTGATGTTAATTGACAATTGCGAGCAAGTTTGCTCAACGAACAATCGGCCCTGTATGCTAACGCGCTCCCGTCCCACTGGGAATGCCAGTGGCGTTTTGGCTGTGCATCTATTTCCTCTCACTGGAGCGAAACCGTGACCGACCTTTGTGGACGGAGACTTACCTATAGTATAAAACCTGCAACTTACAGGCTGTCGACAGTCAGATTTCACAGCAAAGGAGAGTATCGCATCTCGCTCTGTATAGGGCAGAAGGCTGAACTCAACAGACACCGCAAGAGCGTCCAACAAACACAGCGACGTCGAGAAGACTTTCGTTGCTTCACAGGCCACGTCTTCAACCTACAAAATTCTTAAGGGGTTGGACAAGCTAGATGCTGGAAGATTGTTCCCGATGTTGGGGGAGTCCAGAACAAGGGGTCACAGTCTAAGGATAAGGGGGAATTCCTTTAGGACCGAAATGAGGAAAACATTCTTTACACAGAGAGTGGTGAGTCTCTGGAATTCTCTGCCACAGAAGGTAGTTGAGGCCAGTTCATTGGCTATATTTAAGAGGGCGTTAGATGTGGCACTTGTGGCTAAAGGGATCAGGGGGTATGGAGAGAAGGCAGGTACGGGATACTGAGTTGGATGATCAGCCATGATCACATTGAATGGCGGTGCAGGCTCGAAGGGCCGAATGGCCTACTCCTGCACCTATTTTCTATGTTTCTATGTTTCAGCATCAAGGACAGAGATCGACGCCAAGGCAGCGAGAGCTCCTTTTGGTAAGTTTTCCACACGAACTCTATCTTGACTCGAAACATGCAACACCGCGTATCCTTCATCACGGGAGTCTTCCCGCATCCAACTTCTGTGAACGTGACAGCTTCTTACTGTTTGAATTGATTCATGATATTCACCAACCGTTCAAAATTGAAGCGATCCGTGAAGTGGGATTTAGAGGAGGGAGAGGATGGGGTGGGGGAGGTCGATGCAAATGGTTTTATGGAGTAACATGTTATTTGGTTTACAGAATAGTTCGAAATGGTGATCAGCTTCGTCTCACATTCGGTGGCGCTCTTTGCGCTCTTCAGCGTCCTCTGGTCTCAGGGATCAGGCTTCCCAGCGGAGAGCAGCGACCCTGGTTCAAGGTGAGCGTCCCTCAGTTAACTTTATCAGATCACGGAGGGTCTCTCTCTCCACACCAGATGCTGACCCAGTTCAGCAAATCAAAAATAAATCACAAGTCTTCCAGGGTTATCCAAAAGTGCTGGAGAAACTCAGCGGGTGCAGCAGCATCAATGGAGCGAAGGAAATGGGCAACATTTCGGGCCGAAACACTTCTTCAAACTCCATAGATGCTGCTGCACCCGCTGAGTTTCTCCAGTACTTTTGTCTACCTTCGATTTTCCAGCATCTGCAATGCTTTCTTAAATTCCAGTATATCCCCCTTAAAGCAGTTGTCTGTGGACATGAAGGATGAAAACAGTAACAGCTCTGAAGGGGAGAGGGGCTGGAGAGCGTGGATCGGGGTGTGATGAGGAGTAGGTTCCATGGATTTCCTTAGTTCTGGGCCGGTCTCTGCCTCACGGCCAGTGCCTTGTTATCCCGCCGGTAATATGAACCACAGGTACAGTTTCTGATCACTGACGGCACTTTATTTTATACAATGTTGATAGTGTTTGTTAAAGAACGACGGCAGGTTGAAAAGTGGTTGAGGTCTGTAGCCATGGATGTAGCCAAGTGAAGTGTTGAGGGAGAAAACACAGGTGCAGTCGGTGGGGGTGGGGTGAAACGATGATGCCTGGGTGGGAACCAGAAACAGCGAAGGGATCTTCACATCCACATCATAACTCAGGTGGAGAAAGACTGGTGGGATAAAGTTTACAATCTCGGTATCCGGCAATATTCTGTGGGATGACAGCGCTTGTCTTTCTCCCCATAACTGTCCCCTTGGCTTTGACCGATCTCTGTCCGTTTCCCAAAATGTTTGACCCGACAACTAGCCAACGTCTGCAAACCTGTTAGATTGCAAGGACCAGAATTGAGTGCTAAATGCACTGCACATGGTCACGCTATGGCGCGCGTATGTGTGTGTGTGTGTGTGTGTGTGTCAGTGTTAATATTGGAAGCATTTAGCCAGTGTTTTATGCAATTAAGTGGAAGCATGAAGCCGTGTGCTCCCAGTATCCGGTTTCCGATATTTCTATGAACCGCCAATTTCCATTCATTGCACATTTTGTTTCTCTCACTAGAACAAACCGACACACTGATTCATGAATAGGTTTTCCATATGTATGGAAGAAACAAGATCCAAGAAAGACAGACAAACAAGACAGAAACAAGGAGCAGACAGGAAACAAAAAGTAGGGATTAACGGGTCCCTTTAAGAATGGCAGGCAGTGACTAGTGGGATACGGCAAGTCAATTCCAAGAGGTAAGGTTAGAGACATTTGAAAATTGGACACCTGGAGCAGCGGATCGATACCATCTATCTTCTATAAATATATATATTTAACGAACATGCACATAGACACGCACACACATATGTTGGCGTTAGTGGAATGTGGGGAGGATATTACTGGGAAATTAATGTGGGGAGAAGGGCCTGTTCTTCTGCTATAGTGTGTGTGTGTGCGTGTATGTGTCAGTGTTAATATTGGAAGCATTTAACCAGTGTTTTATGTAATTAAGTGGAAGCACGAAGCCGTGTGCTCCCAGTATCCCAGTTTACGATATTTCTATGAACCGCCTATTTCCATTCATTTACACATTTTGTTTCTCTCACTAGAACACGGCGAAACGCTGAGGATCCCCTCGCGACTGTGGTCAAGAATGCGCTGAGCGAGATGACCGCCAACGAATTCCTGGAATCCGTGATCGGGATCTCAAATAGGTATCTATTTTAAATATATTGGTGGACGGCAGGTGGGGATGAAACACCGAGAGCATCAAACCCCCGTGGCCATGCAATGTTTGAAATGATCAGGGGTTAGAAGCAAGGTTAAGAACATCTGAAAACCGGACACCTGGAGCAGCAGATTCCATTTGTCGAAACCATCTATCTTCTATATATATATATATATTTAACGGACATTTTTTTTTAAAAATATCAAAATAGACTTTATTCGGGTAATAAATATTTACAATACATCAACCGTGCGAAAAATCCATCCGACATTTTCGGAGGCTATACAAATTGTTCCATACAGTCTATATACATTTCTCAAATTTCGCGAATCGATCCCCCACCCGTGCCACTCATGTGGCCCCCCTGGCGTGGGATATTTAACGGACATGCACATAGACACGCACCCACCTATATGTTGGAGTTAGTGGGAATGTGGGGAGTATAAAATTGGGAAATTAGTGTGGGGAGAAGGGCCTGTTCTTCTACCATGGCGCGCATATGTGTGTGTGCGTGTATGTGACAGTGTTAATACTGGAGACATTTAGCCAGTGTATTATGCAATAAGTGGAAGCATGAAGCCGTGTGCCCGGGTTCGAGTATTTTACAAATAAACCCGATAGTGGCTGGTTAGGTAACAGATAAAGAAGTGCAGCTGTAGCGGAGCGACCTTGTTGAGTAAAGTGTGAGTCTTTAGCTCGAGAGTCTTAGGCAAGGAGGCTACACTTACAGGTACACTACATCCACTGGCTCTCCTTTGTCCATTTTACTTGATGCATCCTCCAAACATTCCAGAAGATTTGTCAAGCATGATTTCCCCTTCGTAAATCCATGCTGACTTGGACCCATCCTGTTACTGTTTTCAAAATGCGCAGCTTTTACATCTTTAATACTCGCCTCCAACATCTTTCCCGCCACTGATGCCTACCTACATGGTCTATAATCCCCTGCTTTCTTTCGCTCTCATTTCTTAAAAAGTGGGATAACATTAGCTGAACTGAAATCCACAGGAATTGATCCAGAATCTATGGAACATTGGAAAATGATCACCAATGTGTCTAAGATTTCCAGAGCCACCTCCTTGAGTACTGTGGGATGCAGACCATCAGGCCATGGGGATTTATCAGCTTTCAGTCCCATCAGTCTACCCAACACCATTTCCTGACTGATGTGAATTTCCAATAGGTCACTAAACCCCAAATGTCCAACAAGCAAGGGTAGGAACATCTGAAAATTGGACACCTGGAGCAGGAAATTCCATTGGTCGATACCATCTATCTTCTATAAATATATATATTTAATGGACATGCACATAGACACGCACACACATGTATGTTGACGTTAGTGGGAATGTGGGGAGAATAAAATTGGGGAATTAATGTGGGGAGAAGGGCCTGTTCTTTTGCTATGGTGTGCATATGTGTGTGTGCGTATATGTGTCAGTGTTAATATTGGAAGCATTTAGCCAGTGTATTATGCAATTAAGTGGAAGCATGAAGCCGTGTGCTCCCAGAATCCCGGTATCCGATCTTTTTATGAACTGCCAATTTCCATATTTTGTTTCTCTCACTAGAACACGACGACACACTGATGGTGTCTTCACGAGCGAATACACCAAGTTGCTGGCCCTGTTGTCCGCCAGGAAATACCTGGAATCCCTGATCGGCGGCGACACACAAAGGTATGAAGGCACTGAGATGAATGCCAGGGGTTTGGGGAGTGTTGTGAATAGGAGTGATCATGTGCGATAGCATCTATTTGAAATATATTGCTGGACGACAGGTAGGGATGAAACAGCAAGAGCATCAAACCTCGTGGCCATGCAAAGTTTGAAATGATCAGGGGTTAGATTGTCCAATTGTAAACAATTCAAACAATAGTTGAATAAGTCACCTATAAGGACAGATTAGCGTTTATATTGGCAGAATAAGTTCAGATAAAATATTTCAGAGTCATGAATAGGTTTTCCATAGGGATACAAGAAACAAGACACAAGAAAGACAGACAAACAAGAACGATGAAGGGATTCAAAGTAACATTAGCAAATTTGCAAATGGCACAAAACTGGGTGGCAGTGTGAACTGGGAGGAGGATGCTATGAGAATGCAGGGTGACTTGGACAGGTTGGGTATGAGGGCTGATGCACTGCAGATACAGTATAATGTGGATAAATGTGGGGTTATCCACTTTGGTGGCAAAAACGGGAAGGCAGATTATTATCTAAATGCTGTAGGATGGGAAAATGGATCCGGGGGTCCGTGTTCATGAGTGTAAGCATGCACATACAGCAGGCAGTGAAAAAACGAATGGCATGTTGACCTTCATAACAAGAGTTGAGTATGGGAGCAAAGAGGTACTTCTGCAGTTATATAGGGCCCTAGTGAGATCACATCTGGAGTATTGTGTGCAGTTTTGGTCCCCCAATTTGAGGAAAGACATTCTTGCAGAATACTCTGCCTCAGAGGGCGGTGGATACTTTAAAGAGAAAGCTAGATAGGGCTCTTAAAGGTAGCAGAGTCAGGGGAAATGGGGAAAAGTCAGGTATGGGGAGGAGGCAGATACGGGGTATTGATTGGGGATTATCAGCCGTGATCACACAGAATAGCGGTATTGGCTTGAAGGGCTTAAAGGCCTACTCCTGCACCTATTGTCTATTGTCTATTGATATGGTGCAATGTTCAATATTGGGGGAAGAAAGAATCTGATAGCCTCATAGATAGATACATAGAGAGACCATAAAGGTCGGAGAGAAGCAGAAGCCAGAAGCAGCAAGAGTGATTATTGGCCATGCAAAGTTTGAAATGATCAGGGGGTAGAGTGTCCAATTGTAAACAATTCAAACAATAGACAATAGACAAAAGACAATAGGTGCAGGAGTAGGCCATTTCGGCCCTTCGAGCCAGCACCGCCATTCAATGTGATCATGGCTGATCATCCCCAATTAGTATCCTGTTCCTGCCTCCTCCCCATATCCCCTGACTCCACTATCTTTAATAGCCCTATCTAGCTCTCTCTTGAAAGTATTCAGAGGACCGGCCTCCATCACCCTCTGAGGCAGAGAATTCCACAGGCTCACAACTCTCTGTGAGAAAAAATGTTTCCTTGTCTCCGTTCGAAATGGCTTACCCCTTATTCTTAAACTGTGGCCCCTGGTTCTGGACCCCCCCAACATTGGGAACATGTTTCCTGCCTCTAGTGTGTCCAAACCCTTAACAATCTTATATGTTTCAATGAGATACCCACTTATCCTTCTAAACTGCAGAGTGTACAAGCCCTGCTGCTCCATTCTCTCAGCATATGACAGTCCCGCCCTCCCGGGAATTAACCTTGTAAACTTACGCTGCACTCCCTCAATACAAAGAATGTCCATCCTCAAATTAGGGGACCAAAATTGCACACAATACTCCAGGTATGATCTCACTAGGGCCCTGTGCAACTGCAGAGTACACTTTGCTCCTGTACTCAACTCCTCTTGTTATAAAGGCTAACATGCCATTCACTTTCTTCACAGCCTGCTGTACCTGCATGCTTACTTTCAAAGACTGATACCAAAGTGGGTAAACTCACATTTATTCACATTAAACTTCATTTGCCATGCATCCTCCCACTCCCCCAACCAGTCCAAGTCACCCTGCATTCTCATACCATCCTCCTCACAGTTCACACTGCCACACAGCTTTGTGTTATCTACAAATTTGCCAATGTTACTTTGAATCCCTTCATCCAAATCATTGATATATATCGTATATCACCCAGCACCGAGCCTTGCTGTACCCCATTAGTCACTGCCTGCCATTCTGAAAGGGACCCGTTAATCCCTACTTTTTGTTTCCTGTCTGCCAAACAATTTTCTATCCACGTCAGCACTCTACCCCTAACACCGTGTGCCCTAATTGTGCCCACTAATCTCCTTTGTGGGACCTTATCAAAGGATTTCTGAAAGTCCAGTTACACTGCATCCACTGGCTCCCCCTTGTCCATTTTCCTAGTTACAGTCTCAAAAAGTTCCAGAAGATTAGTCAAGCATGATTTACCCTTCATATATCCATGCTGACGCAGACCGATCCTGTTACTGCTATCCAAACCTGCCGCTATTTCATCATTTATAATTGACTCCAGCATCTTCCTCACCTGTTATGTCAGGCTAACTGGTCTATAATTCCCTGTTTTACTTCGGAGTCATGTGTGTGATTCCGTGAAGAAGCCTCCGCCAATGCGCCTGCGCGTGATTACATCAGACACGCTTGGCGCACTGACAGGCTGGAGAGCGCAGCTCCACCAGCGGTAAGTAAAACACCCAGAGGTAAGTGTTTTAAACTTGCTGTGGTTTGCTAGGTCCACACAGCATGATGCTGCCACCACCATGTTTCAAAGTGGGGATGGTGTGTTCAGGGTGATGTGCAGTGTTAGTTTTCCGCCACACATAGCATTTTGCATTTAGGCCAAAAACTTCAATTTTGCTCTCATCAGACCAGAGCACCTTCCTCCACATATTTGCTGTGTCCCACACATGGCTTGTAGCAAACTGCAAACGGGACTTCTTATGGCTTTGTTTCAACAATGGCTTTCTTCCTGCCACTCTTCCATAAAGGCCCGATTTGTGGAGTGCACAACTAATAGTTGCCCTGTGGACAGATTCTCCCACCTGAGCCGTGGACCTCTGCAGTTCCTCCAGAGTTACCATGGGCCTCTTGGCTGCTTCTCTGATCAATGCTCTCCTTGCCCGGCCTGTCAGTTTAGGTGGACGACCATGTCGTGGTAGGTTTGCAGTTGTGCCATACTCTTTCCATTTTCGGATGATGGATTGAACAGTGCTCCGTGAGATGTTCAAAACATGGGATATTTTTTTATAACCTAAGCCTGCTTTAAACTTCTCCACAACTTCATCCCTGACCTGTCTGGTGTGTTCCTTGGGCTTCATGATGCTGTTTGTTCACTAATGTTCTATAACAAAGCTCTGAGGCCTTCACAGTACAGTTGTATTTATACTGAGATTAGATTACATACAATGGACGCTATTTACTAATTAGGTGACTTCTGAAGGCAATTGGTTACACTGGATTTTATTTAGGGGTATCAGAATAAAGGGGACTGAATACTTTTGCACGCCACACTTTTCAGTTTTTTATTTGTAAAAAATTTGAAAACAATGTATCATTTTCCTTCCACTTCACAATTATACGCCACTTTGTGTTGGTCTATCACATAAAATCCCAATAAAATACATTTACGTTTGTGGTTGTAACGTGACAAAATGGTGAAAAGTTCAAGGGGTATGAAAACTTTTGCAAGCCACTGTAACCTTTAAGTTGGAAATATCTAAAAAAATTATATGAATGTAATCCGTAATTCTGTTGTAACTCCTGAAACAAGAGGAAAATACCTTTTCTATAAAGATGTCCCATCTTTTTAATTCCACAATTTTTCCATTGTGCAAAACCTTTATCCAATACTGAAGGTTTAAATGAAGGGTTATTTGCAATAGGGAGAGAGAGCGATAAATTATCCAATTTTAATGTATTTTTTAGTTGTTTCCAAATTCGAATACCACTATGTATTATTGGATTTTCACTATAAATTTTTTAATTCAAATTTGTGGGAGCGAACAGAATCTGACCAATTTCAAAAGGAAGCCAATCTTCCTTTTCCATCTTTAACCAGTCTCGTTGATGATCCATATCTTCCAACCAAAAATTTATATTTTTGACATTGACTGCCCAGAAATAGAATAAGAAATTTGGTAAGACTAATCCTCCATTCGTCTTGGGTTTACATAAGTGTTTTTTGCTCATTCTGTGATTTTTATAATCCCAAATTAAACTTGTCACAATAGAGTCGACTTTTTTAAAGACATTTTTTGGGAGATATATCAGAATTGATTGAAAGAGGTATAGTAGTTGCGGAAGGAAAATCATTTTAATAGCATTAATTCAACCGAGCATTGAAATGACAAGTGTTTTCCAATATTGAATATTTATGAATTTATTAAGTAAAGGCGCGACATTTGATTTAAAGAAAGAAATATATTTCATGGTCACATAAATTCCTAAGTGTTGGAATGTTTCATTAACTATTTTAAAAGGTGACTGTTGCAATATGTATGAATTAGGTTCCGTTATTGGCACAATCTCACTTTTATTCCAATTAATTCTGAATCCCGAAAATAAACCAAATTGAGTTATAAGATTTAACAAGTTTGGAATGCTGATTTCTGGGTTTGTAATATATAATAATACATCATCTGCATATAGAGAAATTTTATTGACTGTATTTTTAGTATTATACCCATATATTTCTGGATGTACTCTAACTCTTTCTGCTAGTGGTTCGATAATGAGGGCGAATAATAGCGGGGATAACTGGCATCCTTGTCTGCAACCTTTAGATAAATCAAATGTTGTTGATAACATTTGATTTGTCATTACTCTAGCTGTTGGGTTAGTATAAAAAAAATTAACCCATGTGTCAAACCTCTCACACAGTTGAAATGTTTCCATCACCGAAAATAAATAGGGCCATCTCACTTGATCAAATGCTTTCTCAGCATCTAACGAGATGACTGCTAGGTCTACATTGGTTATTCTATTTGAGTATATAATGTTAAATAATCATCTCAGAATATAATGTGAATAACGTTTTGGAATAAAGCCTGTTTGACCGGGGTGAATTAATTTATGAATCACTATGGCTAAAATTTTGGTTAATATTTTCTGATCGGTGTTTAAGAGAGCAATTGTTCTATATGAACTTGGGTCTTCAGGGTCCTTATCCGTTTTGGGTATAAGTATTATTGTTTATTCATTTAAAGTTTCTGGAAGTTTCTGTTGCATGAATGCTTGAGTATATAATGTCTGTAGGCGTGGGGAGATCAGATTATGAATGTTTTAATAAAATTCACTATTTAAACCATCTGGGCCAGTGGCCTTTCCGTTTTTTAAAGATCTAATAGATTCTTCAATATCTTTTACTGATATTTCAGCCCCTAATAATACCTGTAAGATTACATTTCTGTAAGAATGATTCCATTCCTGCAGAACCCACTGTCATTTTGATTGAGTAAAGTGTTTGATAGTATTGAGAAACTCTATCACTAATATCCTTGGGTAGTGTTAGTATTTCTCCCGTATCTGATTTGATTTTATATATTGTTTTTTCCCCTTCCTGTTTCCGGAGTTGATGTGCCAGTAATTTTTGTGGTTTATCACCAATATCAAAGTGTAGTTGTTTAGTCTTTTGATGAAGTATTATGATTTGATCTGAATATATTTGGTTTAACTTATATTTGAGTGCAGCAATTTTATTATGTATTATCATAGAGGGCGCAATTGCATTTTCCATATCTAATTGCCTTATTTCCATTTCCAATACCAGTTGTTTGGCGCAATTCTCTTTATTACGAAAGGCTTGCATGGAGATTAACGCTCCTCGTATAAATGCTTTAAATGTTTCCCAAAGAAGGGAGGCAGATATTTCAGAGCAGTCGTTGATCTCGAAAAACATGTTTATCTGTGTGATAAGATATTCGTAACATGCTTTATCATTTAAAATTTGAGGATTAAGTCTCCATTGTGTCTGCTTATCAGTCATTCCACTTAGTTTGATCATAAATGTTAAAGGAGAATGATCCGAAATTATAATATTATGATATTTCAAATTATAAGTAAATGGGATATGTTTACAGTCTACTAAAAAGTAGTCTATCCTCGAATAGGTTTTATGTACCGGTGAGTAGAATGAGTATTCCTTTCCAGGTGGGTTTTCAATTCTCCAAACATCTTTGATATTAGTAGTATTAATCTATGAGTTTAATAATTCGCTTGTCTTGGATTTTGCTTTTCTTTGTCTTGATGATCTATCTAGATAAGAATCTAGTGTACAATTTAAATCTCCACCAATTATCAAATTATGTTGTGTGAGTTCCGGGATAGTATAAAGTGTATTCTTAAAAAACAAAGGGTTATCAAAATTTGGACCATAGACATTGAGAAGAATCACGTTTTTTAGACATAATTCACCCACTAGTAAAATATGTCTACCATTAATGTCCGCAATAGTTGATAGGAGTTTAAAAGGTATACCTTTATGGGTTAAAATTGCAACACCGCTGGCCTTATGGGAGAATGAAGTATGATATGTTTCAGCAATCCATTTTGCTTTCAATCTATGTTGCCGTCGTTTTTTAGGTGAGTGCCTCAAAGAAATTTTATATCTGCCTTGAGTGACTTTAAGTGTGCTAATACCTTACCTCTCGTAATTGATTCATTAATTCCCTTAACATTCCAACTACAAAAAGTAATTCCTTGACCCCCGTTTTTTCTATTATCGTCTTGCATCTTGTGGTTCAGGTGGTCGATAAAAGAGCAGATAGCTCAGCACAATAAACGAGGCATTCCACCCGAACACAGGACAGATGAGCTTTAAATCTAATAAATTTTCCTCCCGGACATATCTCCACAAATAATATTTACAATTTAATTCAAGTGCAAAATTGTAATTAAATAAAAAATGCAGAAAGTAAGAAAATAAAAAGTTAATAAAGTGCAGAAGAAAAAAGAAACTACATCTAGAGTTAGTGTAGTTGGTGCTAGCCACACTAGTGTGGCTGGCCATCTAAGGACTTCCGTAGACTTAGAAAAAATTATTCCTAGCTCCACGCTATATAAAAAAAAATTCAATTAAATTAATTTACGGGATTGAATTAGAAATATTTTGATCCAAAATGTTAGTAATCATGTAGTGAGAAACTGTTACTCTCTTAGCTAAGTATTAGTCAATAGTTAGTGTAGTGTAAAAAAAGAAAAAACATAACACATTCCAATGAATAAAATACCTAAATTATACCTTGTTTACAATTCATATTTTTAACTAATTATTCCAATAATGTATTCTTAATGATTAGTAATTATTAGTACAAATTAGTACTAAAATATTAAAATAATATGTCCAAGCAAGAAGGTTTGCTCAGCTGTCGTTATCAGCTTTAATTAGTCCTTGAGTAAAGTGAATTAAAGTTCCATTTATTCTCAGCAAGATGACGATATTATATGAATATTATTCAGTCATCACTCGAGTCCACGATCTTCTGGGCGTACGCCAGTGCTTCCTTGTGATCAGTGAAAATCTGTTCTTTCTGCTTATAAGTGACTCGCAATCTTGCAGGGTAGAGCAGTCCATATCTCAAGTTGTCTATCTTCTTAAGGATCCCTCTTGTCTCAGTAAATAACACTCTCCTTCTGACCACCTCTGCAGGATAATCTCGAAATATGCTTATTTTGTCTCCATCAAACAGAAGATTTCTGGTGCCAGCAATTTTTTTTTCATGATATCATCCAAAACATGATCGAATTTCACCTTCACTATCAGCTGCCTTGGCGGGGCGTTCAGGTCCGAGCGACGTCCGAGAACTCTGTGTGCCCGGCCTAATAAGGGCTTTTGATCTAAATTCAATACTTTTTTAATAAGTCTGCCTCAAAGTCACGGAGATCTTTAGTTCCTTCTTTACTCTCTCGAACGCCAACAATTCTTAAATTCTGACGTCTCTGGTGTCCCTCCAAGTCAATGCATTTTTCAGTTACTTTATGCAGTAAATTTGATAAACGCTTGTCCTCGGCAAGGAGTGTCTCTGTAGTGTGAGAGCTCGTTTCGGCAATTAACTCCAGTTGAGTTATGGCTTCAGTTTGTTGATCTATTGTAGTGAAGGCAGGCTCCAGCCTATCATTAAGGTTGGATTCAATCGACTTAAGTTTCTCGTTTACTTCATTGATTCGTAAATTGAGATTTGCAGACATTTCCTCCTTCATGGTAGCCAGTTCCATATGGACAAGATTAGTCATTTTTTCTTAAAAATCTGAGAGTTCTTCTTTAATATCATTTTTAAAACATTTCAGTATTTCTTTAATGTTCAATTCTTTTTAAAATTTGATCAATTCTTCTTTTATACTTGCAATTTCCTTTGAGATAAGGTTGGGAAGTTCCTCCATTTCACTTTTCTTTATCTTTGTCTTCTGTGTCTTTGAGACGTCCTCCTGGGATGACGTTGAAACTGAGCCCGAGGCTTCAGTCGGGCCTACTTCTTCCACCGGTTGTTTACCCTTTCCGGGTTTTTTAGTCGCTCCCTTTGTGGGGGAGTGCTTTACTGAGATTGGATCTCCGGAGTCACGGTCTGATGACGTCACGCAAGCTGCCGGTGCAATTTCTGCAGGTCAGTTCATTCTTTTACTCCCGTTTTTTCTCGGCTTTCTGCATGTAGCTAGCTGCCGTACAGCCTAAACCACCATTAGCGCCACCGGAAACCCAGGACGTGCCTTTAGACCAAATCCTCACTGCAGGATGGTCCAGTGAAGGAACCTTTTCATGATTTTATGATAAACCTGTCCTCACAATGGAAGGATTTGGGCATGCTGTTTTGGGTTCAGTTTGACTTCTCCTTTGTAATTTCCCCTGGGAGAGAGGGGTTATTACTGTTCTTTTATTGTTTAAAATGTTCAATTTTATAATTTAAACAATGTCCAATACATTATATGTTTATCCTGTGTCAACCGAAGCAGTGTGTCGTATGGAACTGGATCTATGGCATGAAATCACAGAGCTTTGAAATCTTCACGGAATCACTCACGTGACTCCGAAGTAAAATAGTAAGATTAAATGAGAACGTACCAGTTTGAAGTTTGATCATACTTTATGAGTAGTTAGAAACATAGAAACATTGAAAAATAGGTGCAGGAGTAGGCCATTCGGCCCGTCGAACCTGAACAGCTATTCAAAATGATCATGGCTGATCATTCAACTCAATATTCCGTACCTGCCTTCTCTCCATACCCCCTGATCCCCTTAGCCACAAGGGCCACATCTAACTCTTAAATATAGCCAATGAGCTGGCCTCAACTACCTTCTGTGGCAGAGAATTCCAGAGATTCACCACTCTCTGTGTGAAAAATGTTTTTCTCATATCGGTCCTAAAAGACTTCCCCGTAACCTTACACTGTGACCCCTTGTTCTGGACTTCCCCAACATCAGGAATAATCTCCCTGCATCTAGACTGTCCAACCCCTTAAGAAATTTGTAAGTTTCTATAAGATCCCCCCTCAATCTTCTAAATTCTAGCGCGTACAAGCCAAGTCTATCCAGTGTTTCTTCATATGATAGTCCTGACATCCCAGGAATCAGTCTAGTGAACCTTCTCTGTACTCCCTCTATGGCAAGAATGTCTTTCCTCAGATTAGGAGACCAAAACTGTACGCAATACTCCCGGTGTGGTCTCACCAAGACCCTGTACAACTGCAGTAGAACCTCCCTGCACCTATACTCAAATCCTTTTGCTATGAATGCTAACATACCATTTGCTTTCTTCACAGCCTGCTGCACCTGCATGCCTACTTTCAATGTCTGGTGTACCATGACACCCAGGTCTCGTTGCATCTCCCCTTTTCCTAATCGGCCACCATTCAGATAATAGTCTACTTTCCTGTTTTTGCCACCAAAGTGGATAACCTCACATTTATCCACATTATACTGCACCTGCCATGCATTTTCCCACTCACCCAACCTATCCAAGTCACCTTGCAGCTTCCTAGCATCCTCCTCACAGCTATCACTGCCCCCCAGCTTCGTGTCATCTGCTAACTTCGAGATGTTGCATTCAATTCCCTCGTCCAGATCATTAATATATATTGTAAATAGCTGGGGTCCCAGCACTCAGCCTTGCGGTACCCCACTAGTCACTGCCTGCCATCCTGAAAATGACCCGTTTACTCCTACTCTTTGCCTCCTGTCTGCCAGCCAGTTCTCTATCCACATCAATACTGAACCCCCAAATCGTGTGCTTTAAGTTTGCATACTGATCTCTTATGTGGGACCTTGTCGAAAGCCTTCTGAAAGTCCAGATATAACACATCCACTGGTTCTCCCTTATTCACTCTACTAGTTACATCCTCGAAAAAGTCTATAAGATTTGTCAGACATGATTTACCCTTCATAAATCCATGCTGACTTTGTCCAATGATTTCACCACTTTCCAAATGCGCTGCTATCCCATCTTTAATAACTGACTCTAGCAGTTTCTCCACTACCGATGTTAGACTAACTGGGCTGTAATTCCCCGTTTTCTCTCTCCCTCCCTTTTTAAAAAGTGGGGTTACATTAGCTACCCTCCAATCCTCAGGAACTACTCCAAAATCTAAAGAGTTTTGAAAAATTATCACTAATGCATCCACTATTTCTGGGGCTACTTCCTTAAGTACTCTGGGATGCAGCCTATCTGGCCCTGGGGATTTATTGGCCTCTAATTCATTCAATGTACCTAACAGCACTTCCCGGCTAACCTGGATTTCACTCAGTTCCTCCATCTCATTTGACCCCCGATCCCCTGCTATTTCCGGCAGATGATTTATGTCTTCCTTAGTGAGGACAGAACCAAAGTAGTTATTCAATTGGTCTGCCATGTCTTGTTCCCCATGATCAATTCACCTGTTTCTCACTGCAAGGGACCTACATCTGTTTTAACTAATCTTTTTCTCTTCACATATCTATAAAAACTTTTGCAGGCAGTTTTTATGTTCCCTGCCAGTTTTCTTTCATAATCTATTTTTCCTTTCCTAAGTAAGCCCTTTATCCTTATCTGTTGGACTCTGAATTTCTCCCAGTCTTCTGGTAGGGTGCTTTTTCTTGCTAATTTGTATGCTTCATCTTTTGTTCTGATAGTATCCCTGATTTCCCTTATTATCCATGGATGTACTACCTTCCCAGATTTATTCTTTTGCCAAACTGGGATGAACAATTTTTGTAGTTTAAATGCCTTCCATTGTCTATATGCCGTCAACCCTTTAAGAATCACTTGCCAGTCTATCTTGGCCAATTCACATCTCATAACCTCAAAGTTACCTTTCTTTAAGTTCAGAACCCTTGTTTCTGAATTAATGATGTCACTCTCCATCCTAATGAAGAACTCAACCATATTATGGTCACTTGCCCAAGGGGCCATGCACAACAAGGCTGCTAACTAACCCTTCCTCATTACTCAATACCCAGTCTAGAGTAGCCTGCTCTCTCGTCGGTTCCTCTTCATGTTGGTTTAGAAAACTATCCCGCATACATTCCAAGAAATCCTCTTCCTCAGCACCCGTGCCAATTTGATTCACCCAATCTATATGTAGATTGAAGTCACCCATTATAACTGTTTTATCTTTGTTGCACGCATTTCTAATTTCCTGTTGGATGCCATCCCCAACTCCACTACTACTGTTAGGTTGCCTGTACACAACTCCCACTAGTGTTTTGCAGCTCTACCCATATCGATTCCACATCCTCCAAGCTAATGTCCTTCCTTTCTATTGCGTTAATCTCCTCTCTAACCAGCAACGCTACCCCACCTCCTTTTCTTTCTGTCTGTCCCTCCTGAATATTGAATATCCCTAGATGTTCAGCTCCCAGCCTCAGTCACCCTGGAGTCATGTCTCCGTGATCCCAACTATATCATATTCATTAATAACTATCTGCACATTCAGCTCACCTTATTACGAATGCTCCTTGCATTGAGACATAAAGCCTTCAGGCTTGTTTTTACACCACTCTTACCCCTTGGACAATTATGTTGAAAAGTGGCCCTTTTATGATTTTTGCCCTGGATGTTTCTGCCTGCCACTTTTACTTTTCACCTTGCTACCTATTACTTCCACCCTCATTTTACACCGCTCTGTCTCTCTGCTCACACATTTAAGAAACCCACCACCTCTCATTCTCTGTTTATTATATTTTTCTTCGTTCTCCCCTACATGTTGGGTCTGAGTGCTTCCCTTCTCTGCCTCCTGCCTCACACACTGTCTACTAGCTTTCTCTATTTGAGTCCCTCCCCCCAACCGTTCTAGTTTAAAGTCTTCCCAGTAGCCTTTGCAAATCTCCCAGCCAGGATATTGGTCCCCTCGGGTTCAAGTGCAACCCGTCCTTTTTGTGCAGGTCACACCTTCCCCAAAAGAGGTCCCAATGATCCAGAAACTTGAATCCCTGCCCTCTGCACCAGTCCTTCAGCCACGCATTTATCCCCCACCTCGCTCCATTCCTACTCTCACTGTCAGGTGGCACAGGCAGTAATCCTGAGATTGTTACCTTTGCGGTCCTTCTCCTTAACTCTCCTCCTAACTCCCTAAATTCACCTTTCAGGACTTCTTCTCTTTTTCTACCTATGTCATTTGTTCCTATATGCACCACGACCTCAGGCTCCTCTCCCTGCCATTTCAGGATATCTTGGACATGTTCAGACACAGCCCATCCGGGTCTCCTGACTGCGTCCACAGAATTGCCTATTTGACCCCCTAACTATAGAGTTCCCTATTACTACTGCCCTCTTCTTTTCCCTACCCTTCTGAGCAACAGGGCTGGTCTCTGTGTCAGAGGCCTGCCCGCTGTTGCTACCCCCAGGTAGGCTGTCCCCCTCAACAGTACTCAAGCAGGAGTGCTTATTGCTAAGGTGTACAGCCACCGGGGTACTCTCTAGTACCTGCCTCTACCCCTTGCCCCTCCTAACCGTGACCCAATTGTCTGCCTCCTGTGCTCTTGGAGTGACCACCTATCTGTAACTCCTCTCTGTGACTACCTCACTCTCCATGACCAGACGGAGGTCATCGAGCCACTGCTCCAGGTTCCTTATACGGTCCCTTAGGAGCCTCATCTCAAAACACCTGGTGCAGATGTGGACGTCTGGAGGGTTATCAGATTCCATGACCTCCAACATCTGACATCCAGAACAATAAACAGCCCTGGGCCTCATACTCCCCCCTTACCCTGGCTACAATACGAAGTACAATACAGTACAACGTGCTGGATGAAATCATCAGGGATCTGACTCCCGATCAGCTGCTTCCTCTTGTCCGCTTTCACCAATCAGCGGTTTCCTCACGCCCACTTGTTTTGAAATGCCAATGGAATGTTACAGAGTTGGGCGCTCCTCCCTCTGCAACGGCTCCTCGGCCTCGAGTTACGGTGAGCGATTACGTGCCCTCCACTCCCGGCCCTCATAATCGGAAAGTTCTGGTAGTTCTAGTCTTCACAGTCTTACTACATCACTTCTACTGTAGTTACTGTGATTTCATGCCGCTGTTTTGAAGATTTACGTGCAGGCGCATTGGCGGGGCTTATTCACGTAATCGCTCACCGTACTCCACATAAAATAAAGGTCAAACTTCAAAATGGTAAGTTCTCATTTAAACTTACTATTTTCTCTCTCTTATCTTTCTCAAAAAGTGGGATAACATTAGCTACCCACCAATCCACAGGAACTGATCCTGAATCTAGAGAACATTGGAAAATGATCATCAATGCGTCCACGTATTCGATAATATCTATGTGTCTGTTTGTCTCTATTTTAGTCATCCAAGCTGCATCTGGTTATGCAAGTCTGTTGTGGTGATCTGTTTTGAATGATAAGAGGTGTGGTAACATACTGGCTAAATTACTGGATGAATAATCAGCAAGCAGTGATTTAGAAATGTTCAAATTCCAATCCCCAACGCACAGAAGCCAAATTCAGTTCAGGAAATTAAGGAATTCAAATTTAATAAAAGAACAACTGAGCACCCAACTAATGGACAAAATGTAAAGTCCAACTTTATTACCGACGTTTCCTGGTATGGCCTACACATGACTTCAGATCTTTGAATTGTAATTGGTCAGAACAACCAAATGTTGGCCGAGTCACCTACTCCTACACCAATATGAGTACAAAAGGTTTGGTGTTTTGTCTGCTCACTCAGATATCACACAGACTATATTACACTTTCCTTATGTTCACTAGGTCTATATACACACACTGCAGGTGTTCATATGTTCCAGCAACACTTCCCAAAGCACTAACGCATATGACGATGAAAGGCAAGGGCAACAAACTCGGCTTGTACTCACTAGAATTTAGAAGATTGAGGGGGGATCTTATAGAGACTTACAAAATTCTTAAGGGGTTGGACAGGCTAGATGCAGGAAGATTGTTCCCGTTGTTGGGGAATTCCAGAACAAGGGGTCACAGTTTAAGGATAAGGGGGAAGTCTTTTAGGACCGAGATGAGAAAATCATTTTTAACACAGAGAGTGGTGAATCTGTGGAATTCTCTGCCACAGAAGGTAGTTAAGGCCAGTTCATTGGCTATATTTAAGAGGGAGTTAGATGTGGCCCTTGTGGCTAAAGGGATCAGGGGTATGGAGAGAAGGCAGGTACAGGATACTGAGTTGGATGATCAGCCATGATCATATTGAATGGCGGTGCAGGCTTGAAGGGCCAAATGGCCTACTCCTGCACCTATTTTCTATGTTTCTAACAAGTGGACACAATCTCCATCTCTTGCAGCAACCACTCCAAATCATGCAATGTCAATCAGATTGAGGACCATATTAAATATTCCTCATTTTCACTAGGTCTAGATACTGCAGTTTACTCCCAGTTACACAGCGGAAGCATCTTCACCAGAACAATTGCTGCAGTTTACGAAGGTGCTCGCCACCTCAGATTCCACCACTCACCACATATTGTGAATGTACAGAAGAGTTGGTAATACACAATCAATCAACGTGGGTGAGATGATGAACATCACAACTGAGCCTTTATTTCCCATTGATTCTAATCTCTCAACAGCAATGAAGAGCCAGACAATCCCGCAGATACTGAGCCAGTTGATGAGGATTAAGTGCAATGGCTGATGACCTTTTGAATCACCTTCCACCTTTGGTGAGTGAAGCCTCTTCCAGGCACTGTGTATGACATGCCTTAATAAAGGCTGATGTATCGTTTTTGCATATTTGTAAATAAGATTAGTAATTTAAAGTTGTTGTAGAGAGGGCAATATAGAGAATGTTGGTTGCAGAAATATTACACAAAGTAGGCTAATACAGATTATTGATTTATATTTTCCAAATACTTAATCTTCGACAGTCGTCATAGCAACACCGTGCATGATGCTTGGGTTAGAACAAATTCATTCCACCTGAATTATGATTGAATCAATGTCATATTGTTTTAATGGCTCAGTCATTTAAGTATTTTGGGGAAGAGTCGTGTTGTCTATGAACCATCCACTTTTACCCGTAATTCCAAGACAGAGGCTGAATCCTTATCCAAAGGCTATTAGTTATATCAAACGGTCAGTTCCAGGAGAAAGCAATGAAGGGCCACTGGGAACAGGTACTAAGCTGTGGCCTTGCTTGCGACACCCACACATTGGAATGAAACCATTCCAACAATAACAATGTTGTATAGCAGTCATTTTAATAATTTAGGTCATAGGTCATAGCTGTAATGGCAAATGAGCAAACTCAGTCTTTGAGCTGTGATTTGCTTTCAAATACAATGTGAGTCAAAGTTAGGGATACAATGTCACTTGGTGTCCTGTGCTCCAGACTGCAGATCTTTGGTATGAATGCAGAAATGTTCAGTCCCTTCAGTATGAGCCGTGGCATGATCAAATAATTAAGGGAGGTGCGTTCATATAAATTAGTTGAATTTTGACATTTGAAAATTAATCACAAGCTGCCCACTTCACCATCGGCTGATCACATTGGAATTTAATTGAAATAAAATGTTTGCAATGTTTTCTACCAACAACTTGCTTCTTCTGAAGTCATTGTTGCTAAGGAGTTTTTTATTTTTATTTTGTGGAGGCCAACTTCATTGACTGAATTTGCCTTAGATAAGCATTGCATTGGAGAATCATGATTCAATGAATTTGCTTAAAGACATGTTGTTAGTTAACCAGACATTTGTTTCATTGTAACATAATTCTAGTTAATCTATTTCAGTCTGGCAACCTGATCCAATGGGATGTCATAAGATCATAAGTGATAGGAGTAGAATTAGGCCATTTGGCCCATCAGGTTACTGTGCCATTCAACCGGCAGATCTATCTCTCCCTCCTAACTCCATTCTCCTGCCTTCTCTCCATAACCCCTGACACCCGTATTAATCAAGAATCTATTCGTTTCCACTGACGACCTCCACAGCCTTCTGTGGCAAAGATTTCCACAGATTCACCACTGTCTGCCTAAAGGAAATGCTCTTCTTCTTCCTAAAAGAATGTCCATTATCCATCCTGGTAAATTTAACATATCAGTGTTCAAGAAGTATACAGTTGGATTGTATAAAATTGCCTCACTTGCTAAATTGCTAATGACATAAACCAATTAACTGCTGGGGTTTGGTGAGGAGAGAAGCTCAATTGTCTTCAAAGAATCAGCTTTTGAAGCAAGTGTTTAGAAGATCATGTGTTTGTGTCACATGTCCAGAATCTATGTCGAATTCCAGCTGACTTGCTCAGTCTCATTATGAGGGAGCACGGTACCAATGGAGATGCTATGTTTCAGATGGAATCTTTAACACAGATCCCAATTTCAGGTTTGGGTGGCATGAAGGATCCCATGGCACACTTCAGTAATGTGGAAAATAGCAGGACTGGTCCCATAATACCCAGATGGTATTATGTTTGGAACAGATATCATGGGCCAGAATGCTTGTTCCTGTGCTGTACTTTTCTATGTTCTAGACTCCTCACGCTGGGAACACCTCGTTTATTCATCCGGTCAGTCTAATCCTGTCACAATTTCCAACACTTAATTGAAAACCTCTCATATTAGCAATGTTACAACATCTTGAAATTTTAAAAATCAAGCCTGTATACTCAAGATATTCTCAAGATCCATTGTCCAAGAAGTGGACAGGTGATTCTGTGGCTGCAGACTGGATGCGAGGATGGTCTGTTGCCACCCTGGTGCCAGGGTTCAGGATGTCAGGATGGGGTTAGGTTAGGTAAGGGGGAGGTGCAGTGAGACCTGGGTGTCCTTGTACACCGATCACTGAAAGTTGGCGTGCAGGTACAGCAGGCAGTGAAGAAAGCTAATGGAATGTTGGCCTTCATAACAAGAGGATTTCAGTACAGGAGTAAAGAAGTTCTTCTGCAGTTGTATAGGACTCTGGTGAGACCACATCTGGAGTATTGTGTACAGTTTTTGTCTCCTAATTTGAGGAAGGATATCCTTGTGATTGAGGCAGTGCAGCGTAGGTTCACGAGATTGATCCATGGGATTGCGAGACTGTCATATGAGGAAAGATTGAAAAGACTAGGCTTGTATTCACTGGAGTTTAGAAGAATGAGGGAGGATCTTAGAAAAACATATAAAATTATAAATGGACTGGACAAGCTAGATGCAGGAAAAATGTTCCCAATATTGGGTGAGTCCAGAACCAGGGGCCACACAGTCTTAGAATAAAGGGGAGGTCATTTAAGACTGAGGTGAGAAAAAACTTTTCACTCAGAGAGTTGTGAATTTATGGAATTCCCTGCCACAGAGGATTTGAAGGGGAAGTGGCTGCAGGAAAAATTACAAAAGATTCTCGAATTAATGGGAATGAAAGCTTGAGAATGGACAACAGAGTAATGTCAGGGCCAATTGCGAGCGGTGCGGGGGGGAAGTGAATACAGAGGTCAAAGTGCTGTATATGAATGCACGAAGTATAAGGAATAATGTGGACGAGCTTGAGGCTCAGTTAGAAATTGGCAAGTATGATGTTGTAGGAATTACTGAGACATGGCTGCAAGAGGGCCAGGGCTGAGAACTGAATATTCAAGGGTATACCTTGTATCGAAAAGACAGACAGGTGGGCAGAGGGGCTGGGGTTGCCCTGTTGGTGAGGAATGAAATTCAGTCCCTTGCAAGGGGTGACATTGAAACAGGAGATGTGGAGTCAGTATGGATAAAACTACGGAATTGTAAGGGTAAAAAGACCCTAATGGGACTAATCTACGTGCCCCCAAACAGTAGCCTGGACATGGGGCGCAAGTTGACTCAGGAGTTAAAATTGGCATGTAGTAAAAGTAATGCTGTGGTTGTTATGGGAGATTTCAACATGCAGGTAGACTGGGAAAATCAGGTTGCGACTGGACCACAAGAAATTGACTTTGTAGAGTGCCTTTGTGATGGATTCTTAGAGCAGCTTGTATTGGAGCCTACCAGGGAGAAGGCAATTCTGGATTTAGTGTTATGTAATGAACCGGATTTGATAAAGGACCTCGAGGTTAATGAGCCATTAAGAGGCAGTGACCATAACATGGTCAGGTTTAATCTACACTGGAGAGGGAGAAGGGTAGATCGGAGGTGTCAGTGTTACAGTTGAATAAAGGGGACTATGGGGCCATGAGGGAGGAGCTGGCCAAAGTTGACTGGAAAGATACACTAGCAGGGATGACAGTGGAACAAAAATGGCAGGTGTTTCTAGGAATAATACACAAGGTGCAAGATCAGCTCATTCCTAGGAGGAAGAAAGATTCCAAGGGGCGAAAGGGACGACCATGGCTGACAAGGGATGTCAGGGACAGTATAAAAATTAAAGCGAAGAAGTACAATGTAGCAAAGATGAGCGGGAAGCAAGAGGATTGGGTAATGTTTAAAGAACAACAGAAGTTCATCAAAAAGACAATATGGATGAAAAGATGAGGTACGAAGGTAAGCTAGCCAAGAATATAAAGCAGGATAGTAAAAGCTTCTTTAGGTCTGTGAAGAGAAGGAAATGGCAGATGAATTGAACAGGTACTTTGGATCTGTCTTCACTAAGGAGGACACAAACAATCTTCCTGATCTAGTAGTGGCCAGAGGATCTGGGGTGACAGAGGAACTGACGGAAATCCACAATAGGCAGGAAATGGTGTTGGATAGACTGATGGGACTGAAGGCTGATAAATCCCCAGGGCCTGATGGTCTGCATCCCCGGGTACTTAAGGAAGTGGCTTTAGAAATCGTGGATGCATTGGTGATAATTTTCCAAAGTTCTATAGAGTCAGGATCAGTTCCTGTGGATTGGAGGGTAGCTAATGTAATCCCACTTTTTAAGAAAGTCGGGAGAGAGAAAACGGGGAATTATAGACCAGTTAGCCCGACATCACAGGTGAGGAAGATGCTGGAGTCAATTATAAAAGATGAGATAGCCGCACATTTGGAGAGCATTAACAGGATCGGTCCGAGTCAGCATGGATTTACGAAGGGGAAATCATGCTTGACTAATGAGGAATATTTTGAAGATGTAACTAGGAAAATGGACAAGGGAAAGCCAATGGATGTAGTGTACCTGGACTTTCAAAAAGCATTTGATAAGGTCCCACATAGGAGATTAGTGGGCAAAATTAGGGCACATGGTATTGGGGGTAGAGTGCTGACATGGATTGAGAAGTGTTTGGCGGACGGGAAACAAAGAGTATCGATTAACGGGTCCCTTTCAGAATGGCAGGCAGTGACTAGTGGGGTACCGCAAGGCTCGGTGCTGGGACCGCAGCTATTTACAATATACATCAATGATTTAGATGAAGGGATTCAAAGTAACATTAGCAAATTTGCAGATGACACAAAGCTGGGTGGCAGTGTGAACTGTGAGGAGGATGCTATGAGAATGCAGGGTGACTTGGACAGGTTGGGGGAGTGGACAGATGCATGGAGGATGGAGTTTAATGTGGATAAATGTGAGGTTATCCACTTTGGTACCAAAAACAGGAAGGCAGATTACTATCTAAATGGTGTCAAGTTGGGAAAAGGGGAAGTACAACGGGATCTGGGGGTCCTTGTACATCAGTCTATGAAATTAAGCATGCAGGTACAGCAGGCAGTGAACAAAGCGAATGGCATGTTGGCCTTTATAACAAGAGGAATCAAATATTGGAACAAAGAGGTCACTTCTGCAGTTGTACAGAGCCCTAGTGAGACCACACCTGGAGTATTGTGTGCAGTTTTGGTCCCCTAATTTGAGGAAGGACATTCTTGCTATTGAGGGAGCGCAGCGCAAGTTTACAAGGTTAATTCCCGGGATTGCGGGACTGTCAAATGCTGAGAGAATGGAGCAGCTGGGCTTGTACACTCTGGAGTTTAGAAGGACAAGTATTTTTGCACAATACATGTGACTAAAACTGTTGTGGATATTTAGTTAAAAAATATTGATTATGGATAGACAATTACACAAAATATAGACAATTTAAATGCTCTTATGACATGATTGAGGATTTAAATCATCTTGCGAGTGGGTGTTTCTGGAATGCGATCGATTGGAATGTTGCCGTCGCCGTGAATTTTAACCACATATCGGCAGGAAGGACAGGGCTGAATCGTATGGGGACTAAATAACATTTTTGCCTCGTAAAAGTAGACTAAAGCCACCCCAAGAAGCAAGATTATAAGTGAAATACACGACTTACCCTTTATCTTGTCCTGATATTGCGATCTGTCACATTGAAGGCATTGAGGGCGTTCAAAGTCGCGTTTTACTTTAATCCAACTATTAAATTGTCCAGCGATTTAAAAAAAAACGGGAACGATAGTCCGATCAATTTTTCTTCATCGACTTGTAGCCCGAGGAAATCCCTCTCCGACAAACGATACAAACCTGCATTTTAATCCCATATGGCAGCCTGAAAAAAGTTATCATGCAGGGGGTCAATAATCCTGGACAATACTTTGTTATCAATGTTTCATCATCTCATTTTGAGTTCAACTGGATTATAGCAACTGCAACATAAAAACACTTTTGTGAAGTAAATTTGATTGGAAGGATTTTCTGTTGCAAATTGCCCGCCTATAGAGACTGGTGTTTCTCTCTCAACATTTTGTAATATTCAATAAAAATACTGTGTGGGCTAACTACTGATATTCTTGTTTTTAAACAGCATCTTCGGACCACATCCTACTCGCCCACTGGACTAAAAACGACATAGAGCCTTTTTTCAACTGTTAACCAGCAGTGAAAGCTTATCAGCGTCAAACCCCAAACCAACATGAAGGGAATGTTGTGGTGACCCATTTAGTTCCACATCAATGAGAGTCGATGTTTACACACTGTAAATAACATCTCTCTGTAATGTTAGAAACCCCTGTACTCCTTATTCCTAATAAATGTATTGCAAGCAGTATGTGGAGTTCACATTATATCAATCATAAACCATATTGTGTTCAACAGTCTTAATGAAATATTCAATCCCGAGAGAGGCGGGGTGGGAGAGTAAGGGGGGAAAGGGGGGGAGAGAGAGAGGGAGAGGGAGAGGGGAGAGAGATGGGAGTGAAGATAGATAGAGGAGAAGGGAGGAGAAAGGGGGAAAGGGGAAGGGGAGAGGGGAGGGGGGGAGAGGGAGGGAGAGAGGGGGGCAGAGAGAGAGACAGGAGGGGTAGAGAGCGAGGGGAAGGGCAGGAGAGAGAGAGGGGCATGAGAGAGACGGGGTGGGAGGGGGGGAAGAGAGAGAGTGTGTGAGAGAGGGGGGGAGAGAGCAATTGGGAGGGCGGAGAGAGGGGGGACGGGAGAGAGCGGGGGGGTGGGAGAGGGAGGAAAAGAGAGGGGGTGGAGAGGGGAGAAGGGAAGGAGAGAGGGGGGAGTGAGAGGGCAGGAAGAGCGAGGGGGTAAAGGAGAGGGGGAAGAGAGGGGGGAGAGAGACAGAGGGATTGAGGGAGAGAGAGGGGACAGAGCAGAGAAGGGAGGGGGAGAGAGTGAGCAGGAGGGGTGAGAGAGAGGGAGGGCAGGAGAGAGTGGGAAGAGAGAGGGGGAGTAGGGCAGGGGAGGGCGAGGAGAGAGGGGGGAGTGAGAGCGAGGTGGAGAGAGGAGAGAGAGGGGAGGGAGTGCGTGAGTGCTCGTGCATGCTTGTGTGCATGCGCGTGTGTGGAGAGAGTGAGGATGTGGGGAGAGAGAGCAAATGGGGGGAAGAAGCAGAGACGGAGAGACGGAGAGATGGGGAGATGGAGACCGGGGGGCATGGGGAGGAGGGAGTGAGAGAGGGGGGAGAACGAGAGAGGGGGGGGATAAAGGTGGGGGGAGATGCGGGAGTAGATAGAGTGGGATCAGAAAGAGAGAGGGAGGGACAGAGAGAGAGGGAGCATGCTTACACCAAATGAAAAGTGGTTACACATCTGGGGCAAGGTGATTTCTGCCACTGCATATTGCAGTGGAATTTTGAAATCCAGGATTGGATTGGTATAAACAAAAGAACTTCAATGCAACTGTCTGAAGACATCACTCACAGAGGTCATAATTTAAGGCGCCACTCCCTAACTGCCCACCATTATCCACACGGAGACCAGAGCCACTGTATTACTCCTCAAAACTACTTCATGTTAGTTGTTACGACTCCCGAAGGCAGGAACCTCAGAGCCGCGTAACATAATATAAAAACCAGGTACAAGTTTAAGAAAATCATCTTTAATTTAGTTAAGAGAAGAAAAAACACGAACCTGATTTAAACAACACAGACAGGGACAAGAATCGACTAACAAATAAATATAACAGTGCTCCAGCCAGCCTCGCAATGGACCGTCAAACCAGAGTCTCTAATCCTGCCTAAATGGAGATAACCCTGAAACAAAATACACGAAAACCCTCAGGTCAGCCCTTATCCATCCCAATACAACATTAAATGACAAATGTAGGAAACAATACACAAAGTTCTATGCCATGCAGCCAGGCCTTCTGCAGCTCACACTGGCAGCCTGTTCACTAGTCAGGATCGACGAAGAAGAGAGAGAATTCTGGGAACTCCCGGTATTTAAGCCTCCGATGAGTCACCCGTCACCTGACGCAGCTTGGCCAATCGGGTACAGGAGCTCTTAACCCCTTGATTCCTGACTCCCACCCACGGGGCCTGCACTCAGGAGAGAAACAGACAAGATAAGTACATAGCATTCACCGGGGCGGGGGGGGAAGCGGCTAAAACCCTCCCAAAGATACTGAATAAACTTCGGAAGAAACTATTCAGCACTAAAACACTACTGGCGCGACAAGGCGTCAGCCAAGATATTATCCTTGCCCCTGATGTGCCTGAACTCCAGGTTGTATTCTTGCAGCTGCCAACTCCAGCTCATTAACCGCCGGTTCTTATTCTTCATGTTCTGCAAAAAAACCAAAGGGTTATGATCCGTGAATACGATGACAGAGACATTCAAGAAGCCCACATAAACCTCAAAATGACTCAGAGACATTAACACAGCAAGGGTTTCTTTCTCAATGGTGGAGTACCACCTCTGATGGGGATTAAATTTCTTGGAGAAGTACGAAACTGGATGCCCCACCCCATCTGAATCATCCTGTATAAGAACCCCACCAACCCCACGATCACAAGCATCCACTGCCAGCTTAAATGGACGCTCAAAATCAGGTGCCGTAAATCAGATGTTAAATCCAGAAGTTTTCAAAAAAATTGTCAGTCGGTATGGGTTACCAGATATTGATCTGTTTGCGTCCAGATTAAATCTCCAGTTGCCTAAATATGTCTCATGGGAGCCAGACCCAGGAGCAGTAGCGGTGGATGCATTCTCGCTACATTGGGGAAGTATAGTCTTCTATGCTTTCCCCCCATATTGCCTGATTAGGCAATGTCTCACCAAAATAGAGCAAGACTCCGCCACAGGCGTTTTGGTGTTTCCAAACTGGCCTACACAACCATTGTTCCCATTGGTGCTCAGAATGATGACTCAGCCATTCATGACAATCCCCAGCTGCAGTAATTTGTTGGCACATCCAGTAACAGGAGAATGTCATCCATTACATGATCGTATTAATTGTTACTCTGCAGGTTCTGACCAGACCATTACAAGGGCTTGGACTGTCGGATAGGACCATGGATGTCATAACTGCAGCTTGGAGAGATAGCACTAAGAAACAATATATGTCTCATATAAAGAAATGGGAAATCTTTTGTATACAGTCAAATATATCTTATCATACTGCAAACATATCGGATGTATTGGAGTTCCTTGCTATGTTGCATTTTGATCAGCACCTGAGTTATAGTGCCTTTAATAGTGCTCGGAGTGCTTTGTCCTCCTATTTAGGACAGTTTTCAGAACGACAATCTATCGGGTCTCATCTGTCAATATCCCGATTTATGAGAGGAATTTTTAATAAAAATCCTACCAAACCCAGATACAAAGAAATCTGGGATGTCAGTATAGTTCTCACATTGCTTCGGCAGTGGGTTCCAATTACGTTACTGTCTTTTCAGAAGTGAACATTTAAAGTGGTTATGTTCATGACATTAGTATCAGCACAACGAGTACAAACATTACAAATGTTGCGGTTAGATTGTATGCAGTTGTCTGTAGATACAATTACTTTTTATGTCTATGATCTAAGCAAGCAAAGCAGGCCAGGAAAGGCTGGAACCAAGGTAATCTTTAAAGTATACCCTGTCGACCAAACATTGTGTGTGATTAAGCATCTGACTCAATATATTGAAGCAACTAAGAGTCTCCGAGCTTGAAAGACAGCAATGCTCATTACCCACAAAAAACATATAAAAAATTGACAGTACAAACTATTTCTTGATGGTTAAAGCAGGTTCTGTATTTCGCGGGAGTGGACTCTCATGTGTTTAAATCTCACTCCATCAGGGCGGCATCAACGTCTGCGGTGAAGGCGCAGGACGTGCCGCTCGACCAAATTCTAGAGGCCGCAGGATGGTCTAAAGAAATAACTTTTTCTAGATTTTATGATGTTGTCACAGCGCAAGGGTTTGCACATGCTGTGTTGGGTTCTGTTCAATTTGTTTGCTTTGTTTCAAATCATTTGTTATAATTTACCCCTGGGATAGAGGGGTTATTACTTCCCTTTGTTATTATTATTATTATTATTATTAAAATAGTTATTGAATAATTTGAAGCAATGTTCAATATACTATGTATTCACTACTGTGTCAACTGAAGCACTGTGCCATATGGAGTGAATCTACAGCATGAAAATCACAGAGCTTTGAAATCTTCACGTAGTCACTCACGTGACTCCGAAGTAAAATAGTAAAATTAAACGAGAATTACCTGTTCGAAGTTTGATCTTTATTTTATGAGGAGTTACGATGAGGGATTACATGCCCTCCGCTCCCGGCGCTCATAATCTAAATGATCATCTGGTAGTTCTAGTCTTCTGTCAGCCTTACTATCTTACTTCGGCTATCGGTTTCTGTGTTTTTCACGCCGCTGCTTTGAAGTATGACGCACATGCGCCTGGCGGGGCTTCTTCACGTAATCCCTCATCGTAACTCCTCATAAAATAAAGATCAAACTTTGAACAGGTAAGTTCTCGTTTAACCTTATTATTAATCATGCAATAGGGCAATAGGATCACATGCGGGGCACATGTAAAATGTTTATTAAGAGATTAATTTTGCCTCTGATCACGTTGCCTTTCATTTGTGCCAGAATGACAACATTCTGAATGACACAGTTAAGATCGGGACCACAGATTAGTACAGAGCCGGTTCCGATATCGGTAGCCGTTGACCCTGCCGTGGTTCAGCCTTTAGATGCTCCACAGCCACAGCCACAGGGGGTACTCCAGTGGAAAGTAAAAATAAAAGGAAGTCGGCTAAGCCTGTAATATCAGATGAATCTGATGAAGAAGAGGCAGGGCCAGGCAAACGAGCCCTGTGGCTCAGGGTGGACCAAATGGAGAAAATGCTTCAAACAATTATTAACCAAGGGTCAAAATACCCAGAATATTCCCAGGCAGCCCCTGAGGGGGTTCCATATCACGGATATGGTGCCTTTACAACATGGGAATGTGAACCTCCAGAGCCTTGTTTAGGTCTGGAAGAAGTCTCCTTTGAGCAAGTCTCAGGAGTACCAGGGCGGCAGGAGACTGACCCTGAAGGTGGTGTTTTTGGTCTTGAATACCCACCACAACACAAAAGTCATTCTACAGGTGTACCAGATGTAGCAGAATCCTTTGCTATACCAGAGGGGAGCGGTGAGGTCATGGAAGAAAACCTGGCGGCCAACATTAATTATTTGGTTTCTCACCAGCTTCGGGGGACTGTCATGATTGAGACAGCAGACCTCTATAAAACACCTGTTAATTGTGCATCACTGAGGATGCCGACAGTGAATCCAGCTATTTGGACACCCATGACTTCAACAATGCGAGGACAGGAGGGTCCTCAAGCTCATTGTAGCTGGCATTACTGCTTTTGGGAGACAGTTGGAGGGGCATGCTATGTCCAAAAATCCAAAAAGACACGTTGGCATTGTTTTGTAACTCTTTATTTTGAGATTAATTGTATGAGAAAAATCGCGATTCGGCCCATCCTGCACCCAAGATTTGCTGGTTTGTGTAAATCAAGCAATGTTCAAGCTCCAGATTATTTATTCGGAAAAAAAAAACCTGCCTAAACAAATTAAAGATATCGATAAGGAGGCAAAGTCTATCAGCCTCATGAAACCTTTTATATTTGGTCAAAGGAGACAATCTGGCTGGACGAGAAGGGGGTTTGATTCAGGAGCAGGAACAAGCTGAGGCAGGGGTATGGTGAGAAGGTATTATTACCCATCACAGCCCAATGTCAATCCATATATTGGGAGAAGGAGACCGTCACGGTCATTTGCTGAGGTACAAAAACGTTATTCTATCACAGAGGAAACTGTTGTGGAACCCCCGGTTGGTGGTAGATTGCAATTTTTTTATGACGAATGGTACTGTATAACATCTGATCGGTTTATGTTAGATACTGTGTCAGGTGCTATTATAGAATTTATGCAAGGAGTTGATCCACCTGTACAGGATAAACCTAATCGGATTTGGTGTTTCTGCACCTGAAAATTCTCAGGTAAAAGAAGAAGTAAAAAAAAAAAAATGTATTTACAAAAGGGGTAATTGAAAGTACGGGGAATCATCCGCAACAATTTGTGTCAAATATTTTCCCCAGGGCGAAGAAAGATGGGGGTTGTAGAGTCATTCTGGATCTCACAAAATTGAATTCATATGTTCAGTATAGACATTTCAAAATGGACACCTTCAACACTGCAAAGGAGTCGTTGTTCATAGGGTGTTACATGGCTACTATAGAATTAAAAGATGCATATTATTCAGTGCCAATTCATCACCATTATCATAGGAACTGGAAGTTTAATTGGATGGGTCAGCTGTGGCAATATAAAGCATTACCTAATGGGTTAAGTTCAGCTCCCAGGCTATTCACAAAATTATTGAAACCAGCACTTGCTTTGTTCATGGCTCAAAATCACATTGTCATGGCTTATCTTGATGATATTTTAATTGTTAATGCCGCTCAGGAATCAGCTGAAGATTCAGTTTCAGCAACTATAAGCCTGTTGAAAAGGCTAGGGTTTCTGATCCATCCAACGAAATCTAAGCTACAGCCGTTGCAAACAATTGAGTATTTGGGGTTTGTCATTAATTCAGTTGCTATGTCAGTAACTTTGCCAACAGATAAAGTTGTGGATATTACAAATGTGTGTAGTTGCCTTGCTGACAAACCTTATCCCTCCATCCGAGAAGTAGCTAGGGTTATTGGTAAGATAGTAGCAGCATTTCCCGCTGTTGAGTTTGGTCCTTTGAATTATAAAAATCTTCAAAGGGCAAAAGCACAAGCACTAAAAGAACGTGCAGGTCATTGTGATAGACCCATGCAGTTGCCAACGGAAGCTTTGGCTGAATTACAGTGGTGGATTGGGAATGTTGCACACGCTACTAAAAACATTGTTATTCAGCAACCTACAGTGGTATTGCAAACTGATGTTAGTGCTCTCGGATGGGGGAGGGGGGGCTATGGACAATGACACCAGCTGTGGTGGTAGATGGACTGTCCAAGAGGATTTAAATCTCCAAACATATGGTATTGATTATTTGGAGTTATTGGGGGCTTTTTTTGGATTAAAAGTGTATGGTTCTACAATGGAGGACTTGCATGTTCAATTACAAGTAGACAATACCACAGCTGAAGCATATATCATTCACATGGGTGGAGTAAGATCAGTATCATGTGATCATTTGGTCAACCTGATGTGGAATTGGTGTGTATCTAGGAATGTCTGGGTTTCACCTATCTATCTCCCAGGGAAGACAATGTTGTGGCAGACAACAGATCACGGGTGTTTAAAGACAATACAGAATGGATGTTAAATCCACAAATTTTCCAAAAAATTGTCAATCGGTTTGGTGTATCAGACATTGACCTGTTTGCGTCCAGATTAAATCACCAATTGCCTAAATACGTGTCATGGGAGCCTGACCCAGGAGCTGTAGCGTTGGATGCATTCTCGCTACATTGGGGAAATATGTTTTTCTATGCTTTTCCCCCATTTTGCCTGATTAGGCAATGTCTCAGTAAAATAGAGCAAGACTCTGCCACAGGTGTTTTGGTGGTTCCAAACTGGCCTACACAGCCATGGTTCCCATTGATGCTTAGAATGATAATTGAACCATTTATGACGATTCCCAGCTCCAGGGATTTGTTGGTACAACCAGTGACAGAACAAGTTCATCCATTGCATGATCACATGAATTGTTAATCTGCAGGTTCTGACCAGACCATTACAAGGGCTTGGACTGTCGGATAGGACCATGGATGTCATAACGTCAGCTTGGAGAGATAGCACTAAGAAACAATATATGTCTCACATCAAGAAATGGGAAGCTTTCTTTTCAGTCAGAGATATCTTATCATATGGTATGATGGGGTGGAAAATTGGATAAGTAAGTATGCAGATGATACTAAGATAGGGGGTGCTGTGGATAATGAAGTAGATTTTCAAAGTCTTCAGAGAGATTTGGGCCATTTGGAAGAGTGGGCTGAAAGATGGCAGATGGAGTTTAATGCTGATAAGTGTGAGGTGCTACATCTTGGCAGGACATATCAAAATAGGACGTACATGGTAAATGGTAGGGAATTGAGGAATGCTGTGGAACAGAGGGATCTAGGAATAACTGTGCATAGTTCCCTGAAGGTGGAATCGCATGTAGATAAAGAAAGCTTTTGGTGTGCTGGCCTTTATAAATCAGAGCATTGAATATAGGAGTAGGGAAGTAATGTTAACATTGTACAAGGCATTGGTAAGACCAATTCTGGAGTATGGTGTACAATTTTGGTCGCCTAATTATAGGAAGGATATCAACAAAATAGAGAGAGTACAGAGGAGATTTACTAGAATGTTGCCTGGGTTCCAGCAACTAAGTTACAGAGAAAGGTTGAACAAGTTAGGTCTTTATTCTTTGGAGCTCAGAAGGTTAAGGGGGGACTTGATTGAGGTCTTTAAAATGATGAAAGGGATAGACAGAGTTGACGTGGATAAGCTTTTCCCATTGAGGGTAGGAAAGATTCAAACAAGAAGGCATGACATGAGAATTAAGGGACAGAAGTTTAGGGGTAACATGAGGGGGAACTTCTTTACTCAGAGAGTGGTGGCTGTGTGGAATGATCTTCCTGCAGAAGTGGTGGAGGCAGGATCGATTTTAACATTTAAAAGTAAAGTGGATAGGTATATGGACGGGAAGGGAATGGAGGGGTATGGTCTGAGTGCAGGTAGATGGGACTAGGGGAAAATAAATGGTCGGCACGGACTGGAAGGGCTAAGAAGGCCTGTTTCCGTGCTGTGATTGTTATATGGTTATATGTTTATATCATACTGCAAACATATCGGATGTATTGGAGTTCCTTGCTATGTTGCATTTTGATGAGCACCTTAGTTATAATGCCATTAATAGTGCTCGTAGTGCTTTGTCTTCCTATTTACGACAATTTTCAGAACATCTATCTATCGGATCTCATCCATTAATATCCCGATTTATGAGAGGGATTTTTAATAAGAATCCTCCCAAACCCAGATATACAGAAATTTGGGATGTTCTCACATTGCTTCGGCAATGGGCTCCAATTACGTCACTGTCTTTTCAGAAATTAACATTTAAAGTAGTAATACTTATGGCATTAGTGTCAGAACAAAGAATACAAACATTGCAATTGTGACATTTAGATTGTATGCATTTGTCTGCAGATAACATTACTTTTTATGTTTATGATCTAATCAAACAAAGCAGACCGGGGAAGTCTGGAACCAAGGTAATCTTTAGGGCATATCCTGTCGACCAAACATTGTGTGTGGTTAAGCTTCTGACTCCATATATTGAAGTAACCAAGAGTCTCCGAGGTTGTGAGACAACAATGCTTATTGCCCATAAAAAAACAAACAAAAAAGTGTCAGTACAAACTATTTCTAGATGGTTAAAACAGGGTTTGGATTTAGCTGGAGTAGACACTGATGTGTTTAAATCTCACTCCACCAGGGCAGCGTCCATGTCCGCGGTGATGGCACAAGACGCGCCGCTCGACCAAATTTTAGAGGCCGCAGGATGGTGTAAAGAAGAAACTTTTTCCAAGTTTTACAATAACCTGTTATCACGGTGCCAGAGTTTGGACACGCAGTGTTGGGTTCTGTTTGATTAATTGCTTTCTTTTATGTAATGATTCATATCTTTGGTTGTAATTTCCACTATGATGGAGAGGTATTACTTTTCTTTCTTTTATTATTATTATTATTGAAATACTTATTGTATTACTCAAGCAATGGTCAATAATATTATTTACTCACCACTGTGTCAACTGAAGCAGTGTGTCGTATGGAATGAATCTACGGCATGAAAATCACAGAGCTTCAAAATCTTCACGTAGTCACTCACGTGACGCCGAAGTAAAATAGTAAGATTAAACGAGAACTTACCTGTTCGAAGTTTGATCTTTATTTTATGAGGAGTTACGATGAGGGATTACGTGCCCTCCGCTCCCGACCCTCATAATCTAAATCATCATCTGGTAGTTCTAGTCTTGTGTGAGCCCTACTATCTTACTTCGGCTATTGGTTCTGTGTTTTTCACACCGCTGCTATGAAGTATGCCGAGCATGTGCCTGGCGGGGCTTCTTCACGTAATCCCTCATCGTAACTCCACATAAAATAAAGATCAAACTTTGAACAGGTAAGTTCTCATTTAATCTTACTATTCTAAGTATATTACAGGTAAAATCTTAGATTTTCAAACTGTCCATTAGAAACACTGCACAACAAACTGCTCGGCCCTCTATGCTAACACACTACCGTCCCATTGCTAATGCTGGTGACTCTTTGGCTCTGCATCAATTGCCTCTCTCTGGAGCAGTATTGTGGCTGCCCCCTGTGGACTGAGATATTACTGGTATCAAACTCGCAACTTTCAGGCTGTTGACAGTCAGATTTAACAGCCTAGGGGATGGAGCGTCGCATCTCACCCTGCATAGGGCAGAATTCAAAAGACTCCACAAGAGCATCCAACAAGTAGAGCGATGTCTTAAAAGCAGTGCGTGTCGTACAAGAACAGTCTGATCCCCCCTCCCAATCGAATACAATATAAATAGTCTTTCAGTCTATTCTACACATTATACTGCATTTTTCGTCATGTGCCGACTTGCACCATACAGTATGTCTACACTGTCCTGATTCCTTCTTCCATCCTCCTCACAATTCACCATCACATCCAGTTGCCTAACATTAGCAGACCCTGGAATATCACTTTCTGATCTCTCATCCAAATTATTAATAGCTGCAACCCAATCATTTTTATCCACTTAACATCCCACCTGGCACCCTGTAAAATAGGTCATGCAAGAGGAATAACTAGTGTCCTGGACAATAATTTGATAATATCGTTTAATCATCTCTTTTTGAGTTGGATCAAAGCAACTGCAAAATAAAAAGCACCTTTGCGATGTAGCTTTAAATGGAAGAATTAACTGTTGCAAATTGCCTGTCAATAAAGACTGGTGTTTCTCTGACTGTATTTAGCATTCGATAATAAAAGGACTGTGTGGACTAACTACCGATATTCTTGTTTTAAACGGACCTAAATACGACTTACTTACCTACTGGAGTGAAAACTACATACAGCCTTTTTTCAACTATTAACCTGGAGTGATGTTTACAAATACACAGGACAAGATGTTAAAAGTCCAAGGTGTCAAATATCCATTTACTCCCGATGGTGATGGGAGCCTTCTGCACTCACCTATGCTCCTCCGATGTTGTGAAAGGTGAGGCAGACACGCCATTGGGGTTATCAAGTGGGCACCTACTTTCATCGACGTTTCGCTGATTGAACCCACAACGTCTCCAGTAGGCTCAGCGGTGCATTCTGGTGTCCCAGAACCACCCCCCTCTGGATCTGTCTAGTCGGCTATTTGGGAGACCAAATGGGATCTTTCCTCTTCAGCCAGAGCCACTGGCTACTCCGCTCTGCCACCCGTGATGTTTCTTTGATGGCCTGGCGTAGGGCTTGTCCGCTGATCCCCAGGTCCTTCATCAGTCTTAAGGTAGACGTTGCCACGAATCCTCGACACCCAACTTCTACCGGGCAGATCTTAGCTCTCCAGCCCCGCTGTTCTGCCTCCGCTGCAAGCTCTGTATATCACAGTTTCTTCCTTACGAAAGCTTGCTGCACAGCATCCTCCCAAGGGACTGTGAGCTCCACGAAATACACCATGCGCTGAGAGTTCGACCAGAGCACAAGATCAGGCCTTAAGTTGGTGATGGCTATCTCTGATGGAACTGTAAGCTGTTGGTCCACATCCACCAGCATCTGCCAATCCTGGGCTGCCTCCAGCTGTCCAAACCTGGCCCTTGGTGGAATTTTCCATTGCCTTTGTCCCCCCCCCCAAACAAAGGCAATTGTCTTAACTGGGTTAGTTGTTCTGGGCGGCAGGGCATTGTTGGTTGTTCTCCTGCCTTCCAGAGTCGCTGCCAGGCATTTGAGCACTTGATTATGTCTCCAGGTGTACCGTTTTTGGGAGAGGCTTACTTTACACCCAGGGGCCATGATGGATCTTCGCCCAGCCATTGGTTGAGATTTTGTGGGCTAGGAAGGACATCATAGGTTGCCCGAATGAGGAAACTTATCCTGCTCGCCTCCATCTCCCACATGTCCTTCCAGATGATCTTCCTCTTTTCCACACTCTCCCATCTCATCCACAAGGAAAAAGAGGCGAGGACAGGTCAAGGTAAGATTTTTGGGAATTATACGCCACGGAACGAGCTTGAACCCCAGCCTGCATGGATCCTATAATGAACCACACCACCCCAGTTAACCCCAAACAGTTGAAAGCTTTTCTGGGGTCTCGATCCGCCTGGATGCTGTTGCCCAGGGTTACCCTCCACATACACAAATTCTACCGGGACTGCATGCAGCTGTAACTGCGGCTGCTATTATCATCCTGCACCAGCTGGTGGCAGTATACACCACTCATTGGATTGCAACCCTGCTAAACTCAGGACAGACTAAATATTTGACTCAAGCCCGTCTAGGTTGCTATGAAATTACCCTCCTGAGGAACCAATACCTTATTTTCCATTAATACACCACCATCAATCCATCAGCATTTCTTACAGAACCGCCCGAACATCGCGACCAACCACTACATGATTGTGAATTGGACCTACAGGACCTACAGGATGCTCATCTCGAGCAAGCAGACTACACTTGGTTTGTGGATGGATCTTCTCTGGTCCCCGACAATGGACACCGAATCTCTGGTTATGCGGCACTCGCCAACGATGGAGCAATGATAGAAGAAGGTCGGTTCCAAAATGCTCTTTCCTCCCAACAGGCAGAACGTTGAGCTCTTACCAGGGCATGCATTCTGGGCCAACAAAAGACACTTAACATCTATACAGACTCTCTATATGCTTTCCGCACTGCCCACGATTTTGGAGCACTCTGGCAGATTAGGGGTTATTTGACATCATCGGGCACTCCAATTAAAAATGCCCTTTATGTAACTAATCTAATACAAACCCTAACTCTCCCACACCGATTAGCCATTATTAAATACAGTGCACACACGGGGGGGGGGGGGGGGGGTCAGAGAAAGTTTTTTAAAGGAAATGCCTTGGCCGACACCACTTCATATGAGTCGGCCTGCCACTCCCTTAATATTGTCCCAGCAGAACAAAGATTTCTTGCAAACAGAACGGCAATGCCAGACATGGTAGAAGTTATGTTAATGCTGGGGGACGCCTCAGCTGCGCAAAAAGGTCTTTGGAAACAACAGGGCTGTGCCATTGATACCTTAACAGGCCTTTGGCTCACCCCTTTTGGACAAGTTTGTGTACCGGATGTATTCTTACCTATACTGTTAACCTACATACACTCCCTGATTCATGTTGGAAAGGAAGGAATGATAAGATTGACTAAAGAAACATGGTGGCACCCAAGAATTCGGCAATAGACATTCACGCTGGCCTCTGAATGTGGGATATGCCAACGGAACAATCCTGGCAAAGTGGTAAAAGGTCCAAAGGGAGTCATTCCAATGCTATCCCGTCCTTTTGAATGCACACAGATAGATTTTATAGAATTGCCACGTGCAAATTGTTATAAATATTGTTTAGTGATTGTTAATCTATTTAGTAGATGAACTGAAGCTTTGCCCACTACAAATAACACAGCAGAGACAACAGTGATGTTACTACTGAAATAAATTATACCCCGCTTTGGATTGTCAACCACTATCAGCTCTGACAACGGTCCTCACTTCATCGCCATTATTAATAAAGACATATGCTGACATTTTAACATCAAACAACAATTTCACTGTGTTCACCATCCCAAGGCTTCTGGTATAGTTGAGCAGGCAAATGGGACATGAAAGAACAAATTGACTAAGCTGGTGGACGAGATGGGGTAGAGCTAGATTAAGGTTCTTCCCCTCGCACTTTTTGAAATGAGAATCACCCCACACAGTAGTATTAAACTAACATCTGCTGAGATTATATATGGGTGACCATTGCGTACTCCTTGGGTGAATCTATTAGAATGAAAGCTAGTCTAGATATACATGCCCTCAGTGATGAATTAATCACATACGCACAGCAATTAACCCGAACTTTGTCAGTTTTACATTCACAGGTATTGGAGACGCAGAAACCTACCGGCTGACAAAAACGACGAATACATACAACCAGGAGAATACATGTTGATACGAAACTGGGATGGAAAGAAACTTGGACCGTGGTGGAAGGGGCCTTTCCAAGTACTACTGACTACACCTACAGCAGTGAAGGTCGAAGATCATCCTTGTTGGATACACCTTACCGATTACAAAATAATTGGTAAAGGAAAGAAGAACAGTGACTCTAATAACTCTCCTCAGCATCCTGGGAATGACCCAGGTGGCCTGGACTAATACCTTTGGCCATGAGCTATGAGTTTGCTCGAAGGGGGAATGGTAGTATCTGCTGGGTGTGCACCTACATTCCCCACAATAGTAGGGGAGATACCATTGGTACCAATACCCCTAAACCAGACTAAAGTTATGGCAGTATACTGTTTTCTCAATGGAACTTCTGTTAGCAGATGCAGAGAGAACTCAAGGACAAATGGTGGGAAAATTGTGTATAACGACTTTGAAGGATGGTACACTCCGCCATTTGAATCAGGTTGGAAGAAAGATGAGACCAAAAGTCGGGAAATTCCCCGACTGAAACTAGCAGGCAATCCCCGTATCTCTGTAAATGGCACCTGTCATTGTAACGACAAAGGAAAAGGAGTGTATTTGGGAAACAGTTCTTGCACTTCATACCTCCCATTCTCTATTATGAGACCAGCATGACCAGTAAATGGAACACACTTTGTATGTGGATCATGGGCATACCCTTGGCTGCCAGGGATGCCACCTGGAGACGACTCCATTTTTGACATGAGGTTGGGTAAGATGGACAACTGGAGAGGATGCTGCGATCAGGCTTATGTTGTTCCCCACATGCGTCTGATGCAACAACTAACAGAGTTGTCCCTTCCCTTGGGAACAAGATGGGGCATATCAGAATCAGAACAATTTTGGATGATTGCTTTCCCATTCTGGGGGGCTGCTCGCACCTCTCAAGAATTAACCAATATGGCCAATGCCACGGAGACGTTGGCAAATGCAACCGCAAATGCCTTAACAGATGTAAATAAGGCCATGATGTCTATTACAGCAGGGATGGTTGCCATCTGTTCTATGGCCTTACAAAATCGCATGGCACTGGACTTTATCTTGGCAGAAAAAGGAGGCACCTGTGCCATCATAAACCGTGAGTGTTGGAATTATATCCCTGATGAGACTACCAATATCACCGACCTTACTGCCCACATCTCCCATGAAATTGAGAAAATCCATAAGGTTGGAAGAGACCTGCATGGGTACAACAAAGGGACTGGAAGCTGGTAGCCATTCAATTCATTAGGTGGACTTTGAGGTACTATATTACACTATGGATGTATCATTTTATTAATCATATCTCCAATTTTTATTGCTAATTGCTTGCGACAATTATGTACCTACCGGGGATTGTGGATGTTATCATAAACAGATCAAGAGGAAGGAATGTGGAAGTTAATAATGATTTGAAAATACAAAATGGATTCCGATGTCAGGCTTTCGCCATTCTGTTAGATTGCTAAGCTGGGAAAAAAGCACTAACCCTTGCTTTCAGTACATCAACAAGGTCAGCAGACTGGTGATGTTCCTCTTTCCAATCACATAAGCGAGATAACAAGCACAAGTTTCAAGAGTGTCTCCTCTATAACATAAACATAGGAGTAAATTCAGACTGAATCTTGTTCTGCAAGATTATGATGTACGTCATAGGTAGAAACAACCAAAATGCTTGTTCTGCAGAAATATAACCTTCTCATATAACCATATATGGCAACCTTTCCTCTATCAGAAGAACCTGTCACTCCACACAATCTTCTGATGTTGTCCACCTTAAGGATCTGTCAATCTTCAGAAGCACGAGGCTGTACTAGCCTTAGAGATAACGTATTACTGAATCGTCGAATAAAGGGGTATACATATATACATGTATTGAAATCATTGTACCTTTGTGTGTGACTTCTCTGTATAGTCTGTTATCAGCATACTGTGAAAGGATTTTTACCCCACCCGCCTGGCGAAATTAAGATTACTGCTTACACTAATTTTATTTGCATTTCTGTCATTTAAGAATATTTTGGCCACAACACGCCTATATCCACCTATCATTTTCTAGGCTTCATCATGCCCCCATCTCTCTTCTAGGTTTCTCCCACCTATCCACATTCTCCAGAGTGTGCTCCAGCGCTGTGCTGTCGCAGAAGCCGAAGTTCTGGCCAGGTCCCCTCTGGAAACGCCACTCCAGGGCCTGCTGGTAGGCCGCGAGGACGGGTCGAAGTTGCTGCTTGGAGAAAGACAACCTCGCCGACCACGTAGGGACTTGAAAAAGCGGTTTTCCCCTTCCCCGCCACCCACCCCACACACATAAGAAGGTTAGACCCCCAACTCCACAATTTTAACGTACTAAAAATAATAAAAAATAAGTGAAAAAAACGGACAGCTGCAGGACTGGCAGCCGTACAGGGCAGCGCCCCCTCTCCTCGATCTGGGAGAGCCGTGAGCAAACGGTCTCTCCTTGCGGAGGTGAAACCTCCAGGCCCAACAATGGTCAATGGGCCTATTAGAGTTTGTAGTAGCCTACAAGAGCTCGTCCAAGCGGTAAGTTTAAAATGCACGGTAAGTTTTAATACTTTTCGTGTGGTTGCTTTCTGCGTTGATGGTAACGTTTACACCATTGAGAATGATGCAGAAAGTTAAATAGAAGACGGCGAGGCCATCCAGGGGAAAATGTTTGGAGGACCGCGGGAGTGCGTGTAGCGGATGCCCGCCTAGGTCGCCAGCAAGGGGGCTAGTGACACCTGTGAGCAGCGTTGCCACGCCAGTAGGGCGTAAGGCTACTACAAACTCTAATAGGCCCATTGTCCCAGTGTTGGGCCTGGAGGTTTCACCTCCACAAGGAGTGACCGTTTGCTCACAGCTCTCCCAGATCGAGGTCCTATTGCAAAAGATGCTCAATAGGGACGCACTCAGGGAGGAGGAGTGGTGTCCATGCCAGGCTGTTAGCCTGTGCCAACAGCGCCTGAAATAGGGCTGCATGACTATCCATCCTATGAGGAGGAGGGTAAACCAGTCAGGGAATATACTGATGCCGAATCAGTCGCTGGGCAGATCCACAAGGGAGTAGAACAACAAGAGCTGATACCAAATATAGTATGGCAGGAGATAACATCAGATTCATTTATACTAGGTAGTATAGAGGGGATTAAAATTGAATTCTACCTTAGTGTATGTCGACCCATTCAGCATGTTCGAACACTTATATTTTCACTAGAAGAGAATATGCAGATACGGGCAGAACTTAACATATTACACAAAAAAGGGCTCATTGAGAAGTCAGTTCGGTTAACCCGTCAGTTTGTGTCAAATATTTTTCCTAGGTCTAAAAAGACTGGGGATGTAGAATCATTCTGGACCTGACGAGCTTGAACACTTTTGAACATTATAGGCATTTCAAAATGGAAACTTTTTCTACTGCGAGAAACATTTTAGCTTCTCATTTTCACACCAGAAACAGCTTACAATGGCTTGCTTCCCTTATAACCAATACTTTTTTGCATATCTTTCACTCATTGTTCTTGCTTTATCTCTCCATATCACTGTTTATATCTCTCGTTTCCCTGATCCCTGACCAGTCTGAAGAAGGGTCTCGACCCGAAACGTCGCCTATCTCCTTCGCTCCTTAGATGCTGCTGCACCCGCTGAGTTTCTCCAGCTTTTTGTGTAACCCTCAATTCTCCAGCATCTGCAGTTCCTTCTTTAACTATTCCTGAACTTGGTCATTGCAGTCTTCAGGCTCCTGCACCTTCGACCTGAAGGTAGCAGGGAGATGAGTGTGTGGCCCGGATGGTGTGGATCCTTGATGATGCTGCCAGCCTTTTTGAGGGAGCGACTGTGATAGATCCCCTCGATGGAAGGAAGGTCAGAGCCGATGATGGACTGGGCAGTGTTTACTACTTTTTGTAGTCTTTTCCTCTTCAGGGCGCTCAAGTTGCCGAACCAAGCCACAATGCAACCGGTCAGCAAGCTCTCTACTGTGCACCTGTAGAAGTTAGAGAGAGTCCTCCTTGACAGACCGACTCTCCGTAATCGTCTCAAGAAGTAGAGGCGCTGATGAGCTTTCTTAATAATTGCATCTGTGTTCTCGGACCAGGAAAGATCTTCAGAGATGTGCATGCCCAGAAATTTGAAGCTCTTGACTCTTTCAACCATTGACCCATTGGTATAAACAGGACTGTAGGTCCCCATCCTACACCTACCAAAGTCCATAATCAGTTCCTTGGTTTTGCTGGTGTTGAGGGCCAGGTTGTTGTGCTGGCACCATATGGACAGTCGCTCGATCTCTCTTCTATACTCTGACTCATCCCCATCAGTGATACGTCCCACAACAGTGGTGTCATCAGTGAACTTGATGATGGAGTTCGCACTATGACCGGCTACACAGTCTTGAGTATAGAGTGAGTACAGGAGGGGGCTGAGCACGCAGCTCTGAGGTGTTCCCATGCTGATTGTTATCGAGTCTGACACATTTCAACCAATACGAACAGACTGCGGTCTGTGAATGAGGAAGTCGAAATTCCAATTGCAGAGGGATGCGCAAAGACCCAGTTCTGCGCGTTTGGTAACCAGCTTGGAGGGGATGATTGTGTTAAATGCCGAGCTGTAGTCAGTGAATAACAGCCTGACATATGAGTTTTTGTTGTCCAAGTGGTCCAGAGCGGAGTGGAGGGCCAGCGAGATCGCATCCACCGTTGATCTGTTGTGGCGGTAAGCGAACTGCAGTGGGTCCAGGTTTTTGTCGAGGTAGGAGTTGATTTGCGCCATGATCAACCTCTCAAAGCACTTCATCACACAGGCGTTAGTGCCACATGTCGATAGTCATTGAGGCACGTCACCTTGCTCTTCTTGGGCACCTGTATTATTCATGCCCTTTTGAAGCAGGTGGGAACCTCAGACCTCAGAAGTGACAGGTTGAAAATGTCCGTAAAAACTACAGCCAGTTGGTCCGCACTGATTTTTAGAACACGACCAGGTATACCATCAGGTCCAGACGCTTTTCGAGGGTTCACCCCTCTGAAGGATTTCCTGACGTCGGCCACTGTGACTGAGACTGAAATACCATCACAGCGAATGGGAGCTCGGGAAGGCACATCGGTGTTCTCCCTATCAAAGCGTGCGTAAAACGTATTGAGCTCATCAGGGAGTGATGTATCGCCGACATCCGAGCTGCCTCCTGGTTTTGCTTTGTAGGAGGTGATTACATTCAGTCCCCGCCACAGCTGCCGAACATCAGTTATGGAAATTCAAAGCATTGCCTAATGGATTAACCTCAGCTCCCAGATAATTTACCAAATTGTTGAAACCTGTTCTAGGGCTACTCTGAGCTCAGGGGCATGTTGTAAGAGGCACGGAATCGGTGCCTCTTCAAGACGGTGTAGCCGCAGGCCAGCGGTCGAAGATCTAAAGCCACCACCATGCCGCAGCCAGAAGCACAGCAGACCGCACGGGCGGCAGTCAGAGCTGTTCTCCTCCCAGCTCCCCAACGAGGGATCCCAGGCTCCGGACGCCACACCAGCCGGAAGCACCGCAGTCTGCCTCCACTCTCCCCCTCCCCTTCCCTCCTCCCTCTCCCCCTCCCCTCTATCTCTCTGCAACCCCATCTCTCTCCCCACCCCCTCGCACTCCCTCTCTCCCAACTCCCCTCCCCCGCTCTCCTCTTTCTCTATCCCCCCAGCTCTCTCCCCCCTCTCCCCCCTCCCCCCTCTCCCCCTCTCTCCCCCTCCCTCTTTCCCACCATCCCTCTCCCCCTCCCCCAACTCTCTCACTCTCCCTCTTCCCCCTCTCTCTCCCCTCCTCCCCTCTTCCCTTCTCACTGCTCCCCCTCCCGTCTCTTCCTACCCTCCCCTCCCCTCCCTTCCCTCTATCCCACCTCCCCAATCCCCCCCTATTCCACCCTCTCTCCCCCTCCCCCCCCACCTCTTCCCTCACCCCTCTGTTCGCCACCTACCCCCATACCCCCACCCCTCTCCTCCACCCTCCTTCTTCCCCCTCCCCTCCACCCCCATCTCTCCCCGCACCCCCCTCCCCCTTCCCCTTCCCTTCCCCCCCCCCTCTCCCCCCTCGCTTCCTCCCTCTCCTCTCACTGCTCTCCCCCTCCTCTCTCCCCATCTCTCTCTTCACCTCCCCCTACCCCTCCCCCTCTCACCCCTCTCTCAACCCCCTCCCCCCAGGTAATGTGTTACAAGAATGATATATATATGCATAGTGATAGGTAATGGCTATTTTACTTCAGAGTGACTACGTGAAGAAGGCCGTCCCCACGCATACGCATCATTACGGCTGACGCGTTGCGCACGGACTGACTGGCAGGCGCACGGCTCCTGCCAGCGGTAAGTTTTAAACCTGGAAGGTAAGTTTTTAACTTATTTCTAGGGATGTGTTTTGTTTTGCGGGACAGAGTTTGCCTGCTGAATTTGGGGCGAAGTTGGACGGGCCGCGGGAATCCCGGTTATGGACCGTGGGAACAGAGCTATCAAATGAAACCATCGTATCGGCGATGACCCCCCCACGCATCAACAGCAGTAGCAGTTCACTGAAGTTGATGGCCACTTGACAGCTGGGCCAAGCTGGTCTCAGGAAGGAAATCAAGGATGGGAATAGAACCCACATCACGGGCCTTTGGGCTTACCATGAGGCCACCGGTAACCATGGAGATAGGTGGGTCCGGTTCTTTCAAAACATGGGGTAAGTGGACCATTTACAAGTTCGTAATATTTACACTTGTTTTGCATAAATGAAAATGCTAACATGTGATGGGTAATTATTACACAGTATACAAGGGCACCAAGCATGACTTGGAATTGGGGCCAGAGTTGTCTATCGAGGCAGGCTCAGGATTACGGCCAGCATTGCCTTCCGCCACAAGCTCGGTAATATGGCCCGAGTTGTCTTTCGAAGGAGGATCAGAATTATGACCGGAGCAGTTTTAAGGCAGGCCAGTAGTATGGTCAGAGCTGCATTCAAGGCAGGCACGGAATTAAGGCAGACATGGCCTGTTCCTTGTGAAAGATGGAGAGATGTCGGTTTGTATTTCATTTACCCCCATGTGCAACATCGCTTTTAAGTCTACTGTCTAACTACTAATTTCATTAGGATCTTTATGGAATGCATCGATCTCATAGATATAACCATATAATAACCATATAACCATATAACAATTACAGCACGGAAGCAGGCCCTCTCGGCCCTTCCAGTCCGTGCCGACCATTTATTTTCCCCTAGTCCCATCTCCCTGCACTCAGACCATACCCCTCCATTCCCTTCCCGTCCATATACCTATCCACTTTACTTTTAAATGTTAAAATCGATCCTGCCTCCACCACTTCTGCTGGAAGATCATTCCACACAGCCACCACTCTCTGAGTAAAGAAGTTCCCCCTCATGTTACCCCTAAACTTCTGTCCCTTAATTTTCATGCCATGCCCTCTTATTTGAATCATCCCTACCCTCAATGGGAAAAGCTTATCCACGTCAACTCTGTCTATCCCTTTCATCATTTTAAAGATCTCAATCAAGTCCCCCCTTAACCTTCTGCGCTCCAAAGAATAAAGACCTAACTTGTTCAACCTTTCTCTGTAACTTAGTTGCTGGAACCCAGGCAACATTCTAGTAAATCTCCTCTGTACTCTCGCTATTTTGTTGACATCCTTCATATAATTAGGCGACCAAAATTGTACACCATACTCCATACTTGGTCTCACCAATGCCTTATACAATTTTAACATTACTTCCCTACTCCTATATTCAATGCTCTGATTTATAAAGGCCAGCACACCAAAAGCTTTCTTTACCACCCTATCTACATGCGATTCCACCTTCAGGGAACTATGCACAGTTATTCCTAGATCCCTCTGTTCCACAGCATTCCTCAATTCCCTACCATTTACCATGTACGTCCTATTTTGATTTGTCCTGCCAAGATGCAGCACCTCACACTTATCAGCATTAAACTCCATCTGCCATCTTTCAGCCTACTCTTCCAAATGTCCCAAATCTCCCTGTAGACTTTGAAAATCTAGATGCATACTATTGAGGACCCGTTCACGGGAGATCAACGGAAACATTTCAAATTGATCTGGAGGATATTTCGTACGCTGTGTTTTGCTTAAATCAACTGTTTTCAGCTGTCCGGTCACATTTAAGTTGATAAAAACTGGAAGTTATCGTTTATCGGATATACCTTTAACTATTAATTACCTGTGATTCTGCCCTGGGGCAATAGATTGGAAACAATTGAAGCCTGTAACAACCTTGTTATCAAGCAGTCTTCTATTTATCAAGAGTAATTGGCTATAGGAGCTGTGCAATTGGGTCTTGCATTATTAGAACTGTCAACGTGCAAGTATTAACCTCTCAAGTGCCATATAGGTCATTGTTAACAGATCTATGCTATTATCAGCTGAAGCTACCAAAGTCTCAATGGTGGTTGAACTACATTCAGCATTGCTCCAGTAGTTTGGTCATATTATCCTCAGTTATATTACTTACACATGCTAGAACTAAGATGGAAAATCACGAATGCCATCTCTGGTAATGAATGCGGATGGAATTTGCATGAATCACCAATTCTTCAGTTATTGGCATTAACTACCTGTAGACACTAGGTGCATACTATGGGTTAAAGGGTTATTATGTGAATATGCAAAACCTACATGCTTAGTTCCAAGTTGATGCACTGTGGTGGTGGCATATGTTAGTCACATGGATGCAATAAAGTTGAAGTATCCTGTTATAATTTACCCAACCTTTTTTGGCGCTGGTGTATCATCATGCAAAGTCAATGGCAACACAGTATGGATGTTGGATCACAAAGCTTTTTAGGATCTATGGCTTGATGGCACCCAATATCGATATGTTTGCATGCAGGCTCATTCTTGCTACACTGGGTAGGAATGTTCTTTTATGTGGTTCTCCATTTTGCCTCATCAGTCGGGGCTTGCAATATTCAGCAAGATCCCGCATTCAGGGTTTTCGTACTGTCTGACTGGCCTACGCAGCCATGGTTTCCCACAAATGTTGGGAATAATATAAAACCTTATATGGGGTTCTAAACATAAAACGTTGCTGGTTCAGCCAGGGATTTGGGGAAGCAGCCTCTACATGATTAATCAATTCATTGCTTTACAGAATCTGAAAAGACCACTCCTGCAGCTCGGGCTGTCAGACTGATCCATGTATGTCTCACTGCAGAGTGCAGGGATAGCAACAAAAAAGCAGTACTTTGCCTCTTCAGGAGATGGGAAGCATTTCTTCTGTTAAATGTTATGTTACACATAATATGGCATGGACACTAACGTCATAGAGTTCATTTTCTATGGGCCTTTGACAATAAATTAAGTCATAGTCCCATTAACTGTACCCAACGTGCTTCTCATCATAGCTGCTGCAGCAAGTGGGACCCGGTCTCTCGGGTTTCACCCGCTGGTGTCCAGTATTTAGGATATCATTAACACAAGTTCTTCCAGACCCAAGTACATGGAAGTATGGGATATTGACATTGTGTTAACATTTATTCACCATGGGGCTCCAGCTATATCTCTATCTTTGGTTCGGCTCTCATAGGTAGGTTATTCCTTGGCGCTGCCCTCAGCGCATGGGTCATGTCATTACATAAATTGTGAATAGACAGGATCATTACACCTGCAACATCATAATTCATGTCTACATATCCTATGCACCTTCGGTTACATGTGGTTACACGTTTACATTGTTACGTCAAGAGCATCTAGAGCCTTAGAGGCTCTGATACTAGTTCACACCATTGCCAGGTGGTTATGCGACGTTTGGCTTATACAGGAGTAGATACTGATTTCTAACCTCACTCCACCAGGGCTGTTACAACACCAGCAGCGAGGATTACGTACGGTCCTCTGGACCACATCCTGTCTATTGCAGGATGGTCTAACTAACGAGGTATCCACCATTTATTTTAACCCATTGCCAGACCAGGGGTATTTGCCAACTCTATTTACGTTCAATTTACAGTTCCCCTCGGTTGAGAGGGGTTACCTTTATTATTGTTTGTTCTTTATCAGCATCAGCATGTTTTTAAATCTATGTCATGTATGTATGCATTGTGAATGTTTCCCTTATCTATGGTCAACTGATGCAGTCGTGCTTGTGTGGACTCGCTTTTCACAGCATGAAATCACAGACCTTCAAAATCTTCACGTAGTCACTCACATGACTCCGAAGTAAAATAGTAAGATTAAACGAGAAATTACCAGTTTGAAGTTTGATCGTTATTTTATCAGTAGCTACGATGAGGGATTAAGTGACCTCCGCTCCCTACCCTCGTAACATAACGATCATCTGGTAGTTCTAGTCATCTATAATCTTGCTATGTTAGTTCAACAACTGATCTGTGATTTTACACCGCTGCTTTGAAGATTGACGCGCATGCGTGGGGACGGCCTTCTTCACGTAATCCCTCAACGTAAATCCTCATAAAATAAAGATCAAACTTCAAACTGCTGAGTTCTTGTTTAATCTTACTATTCTACCCTCCTGGTACAGAGCCAGAACCAAGTTTGAACCTGATGCTGTTCATGTGTTTCCCCTGTGACCACGTGGTTTGTAGGTTAATTGGCTTCTGTAAATTTCCCCTTGTGTGCAGGATGTGACAGTGGAACAATACAGAACTAGTGTATGGGTGACCAATGGTCAGCTGAAGAGCCTGTTTCCATGCTGAATCTCTCTCTCTCTCTAAATTCTGTAAATTTCATCCTCTAGAGAGTGAATTGAATATTTCATTAAGACTTTTGAACACAATGACGATTATAATTGATATAATGTGAACTCCACATACTGCTTGCAATACATTTATTAGGAATAAGGAGTACAGGGGTTTCTAACATTACAGAGAGATGTTATTTACAGTGTGTAAACATCGACTCTCATTGATGTGGAACCAAATGGGTCACCACAACATTCCCTTCACAACATGTTGGTTTGGGGTTTGACGCTGATAAGCTTTCACTGCTGGTTAACAGTTGTAAAAAGGCTGTATGTCGTTTTCAGTCCAGTGGGCGAGTAGGATGTGGTCGGAAGATGCTGTTTAAAACAAGAATATCAGTAGTTAGCCCACACAGTATTTTTATTGACTAATGCAAAATACTCTGAGAGAAACACCAGTCTCTATCGACAGGCAATTTGCAACAGAAAATCCTTCCAATCAAATCTACTTCACAAAAGTATTTTTATGTTGCAGTTTCTTTAAACTCAAAAAGAGATGATGAAACAATGATATCTAAGCATTGTTGAAGACATTAGTAATCCCCCTGCATGACATCTTTTTTCAGGGTGCCAGGTGGGATGTTATGTGCATAAATATTTGGGTTGCAGCTATTCATAATTTGGATGAGAGATCAGGAAGTGATATTCCAGGGTCTGCCCATGACAGGTAACTGAGTGAGATGGTGAATTGTGAGGAGGATACAAAAAGGCATCAGGACAGTGTAGACAGATTGAGCAAGTCGGAACATGATGGAAATGCAGTATAATGTGTATAAACATGAAGTTGTCCACAAGTAGCAAAAACAGAAAGACCACATGTTTCTCTTTCCAATGTAAAGAAAAATCTGAGTGTCCTTGTATTACATTCACTAGAACAAATATACGTGCAGTACATAAATACACAAAGTGCTGGAGTGACTCAGCAGGTCAGGCAGCTTGTATTGAAAATAATATACACTAGCCTGTATCCAACTATCACTTTCTATGCCCTCACCTCTCTTCCAGTTTTCTCCCACCTATCCACGTTCTCCAGAGATGCTGCCTGACCTGCTGAGCTACTCCAGTACTTTGTCATTTTTGTACACCAGCATCTCCAGTTCCTTCAGTCTGTATTCATACATTTGAGGTCTTGGTAAGATCAGGCTTGCAGTATTGTGTGTTGTGTTCATCTCCTTACCTAAGAAAGGATATACTTGCCATAGAGAGAGTACAGTGAAGATTCACCAGATGGTCTCCCGGAATGGCGGGAATAACATACGAGGAGAGATTTAGTGTAATACTTTGTATTCACTGTCTGGAGTAATGTGAGATGTTTTCATTTAAGTGTTGGAAATTGTGACTGGATTAGACTGATCGGATGAATAAATGAGATGTTCCCTGTGTGAGGAGTCCAGAACATAGAACAGGAACATGCATTATGGCCCATGATATCTGTTCCAAACATGATACCATTTTAAAATTATCTCCTCTGCCTGGATGTGGTCCAGATCCCCCCATTCTCTGCATATCCATGTGCTTATCTAAAAGCCTCTTCAATGCTGCTATCGTATCAGCTCACACCTCTGCCCTGATGCTGCATTACAGGCATTCATAACTCTCTGTGTAAAAACAAATCTTGCTCTGTACATCTCTTTAAGCTGTCATCCTCTGTCTAGGAGAGGTCACAGCCTCATTTACAGGGCAAGAGATTTAGGACAGTGACTACGGGAAATCTCTTCACTTATTGGGTCGTGAAGTTGAACACAGGAAGCTATGGAGGTCGAGTCATTCAATTTCAATTTCAATTCAATTCAACTTTAATGTCATTGCACAGATACAAGTATGCGTGCAATGAAATGCAGTTTAGCGTCAGTTCGTAGTAATAGCAATAGAGAAATAAATACAGAAAGTGGATCGGGAATCATGCATGTTCAGACTGAAAGGCAGAGTGGGCTCAAAATGTTATACAATCCAACTGTATACACCTTGAGCATTGATATGTTAAATTTACCAGGATGTACAATGGACATTCTTTTAGGAAGGAGACGTGCATTTCCTTTAGGCAGACGGTGGTGAATCTGTGAAAATCTTTGCCACAGAAGGCTGTGGAGGTTGTCAGTGGAGACAAATAGATTCTTGATTAGTACGGGTGTCAGGGGTTATGGAGAGAAGGCAGGAGAATGGGGTTAGGAGGTAGAGATAGATCTGCCGGTTGAATGGCACAGTAACCTGATGGGCCAAATGGCCTAATTCTACTCCTATCACTTATGACCTCATGACATCCCATTGGATCAGGTCACCAGGCTGAAATAACTTAACTAGAATTATGTTGCAATGAAACAAATGTCTGGTTAACTAACAGCATGCCTTTAAGCAAATGCATTGAATCATGATTCTCCAATGCAATGTTTATCTAAGGCAAATTCAGTCAATGAAGTTGGCCTCCACAAAATTAAAAATAAAAACTCCTTAGCAACAATGACTTCAGAAGAAGCAAGTTGTTGGTAGAAAACACTGCAAACATTTTATTTCAATTAAATTCCAATGTGATCAGCCGATGGTGAAGTGGGCAGCTTGTGATTAATTTTCAAATGTCAAAATTCAACTAATTTATATGAACGCACCTCGCTTAATTATTTGATCATGCTACGGCTCATTCTGAAGGGACTGAACATTTCTGCATTCATATCAAAGATCTGCAGTCTGGAGCACAGGTCACCAAGTGACATTGTATCCCTAACTTTGACTCGAGTTGTGTTTGAAAGCAAATCACAGCTCAAAGACTGAGTTTGCTCATTTGCCATTACAGCTATGACCTATGATCTAAATGATTAAAATGACTGCTATACAACATTGTTATTGTTGGAATGGTTTCATTCCAATGTGTGGGTGTTGCAAGCAAGGCCACAGCTTAGTACCTGTTCCCAGTGGCCCTTCATTGCTTTCTCCTGAAACTGACTGTTTGATATAACTAATAGCCTTTGGATAAGGATTCAGCCTCTGTCTTGGAATTACGGGTAAAAGTGGATGGTTCATAGACAACACGACTCATCCCCAAAATACTTAAATGACTGAGCCATTAAAACAATATGACATTGATTCAATCATAATTCAGGTGCAATTAGTTTATTCTAACCCAAGCATCATGCACAGTTTTGCTGACGACTGTCGAAGATTAAGTATTTGGAAAATATAAATCAATAATCTGTATTAGCCTACTTTGTGTAATATTTCTGCAATCAACATTCTCTATATTGCCCTCTCTACAACAACTTTAAATTACTAATCTTATTTACAAATATGCAAAAACGATACATTCAGCCTTTATTAAGGCATCTCATACACAGTGCCTGGAAGAGGCTTCACTCACCAAAGGTGGAAGGTGATTCAAAATGTCATCAGCCATTGCACTTACTTCTCACCAGGTGGCGCAGTACCTGCGGGAATAGCTGGAACAGCATTGCTGTTGAGAGATTAGAATCAATGGGAAAAAAGGTTCAGTTCTGATGTTCATCATCTCACCCACCTTGATTGATTGTGTATTACCAACTCTTCTGTACATTCACAATGTGTGGTGAGTGGTGGCTGAGCCAGTAACATTGCCCATCTTAGTTGTCCTTGAACTGGATGAATGCTGAGATACTTTGGACTTAGGAAAGCAGAATCCCTCCTCTAAAGTACAGGAGTGAATCAAATAGGATACTCCAACAATGCAGTCATTTCTTTATCTCCACATATTAATAACTTAATTCCAGAATCACTGGGTTGAATCTATCAATCCACAGCTGCCAAAGCCGGGTTCTTGATGCAAATCTTGGATTTTTACATCAGCAACATCACCTACATGCCATACTCCCACCGTTATCTTTCCCTGAGTTTGCCACTTATGACATAGAATAGAATAGATTCTTTATTGTCATTGTAACATGAACCATGTACAACGAAATTTAAAAGTGTCAACCAGTCAGTGCAACATTCAAACCATAAAAGCTAACGATATACAAGGTAAAATATTAAAAAAGATAAACAACTAAAATAAATATGAAATATGAAAACAGCACGCATAAGCACACAACCCTACATCCTTCTGTCGATTTCACAGTGTACCAACCACAGTCCCTTAGTCCCCGTGTTCCTTGGTGGCTACATTTAGTGCCTTTATAGCAGTGGGGTAAAAACTGTTTTTAAGTCTCTTTGTCCTTGTCCTTGTAGATCTGTACCGTCTGCCTGACGGCAATAGTTCAAACAGGGAGTGTCCGGGGTGGGAAATGTCCTTTATAATATTCTGGGATTTTTTGATGCAGCGGGAACTGTGTAAGTCTTCCAAGGTAAGGAGAGGGCAGCCGACAATCCTATGGGCGTTGTCAATGGCCCTCTGGAGCGCTTTCCTCTGAGCCGCTGTGCAGCTGGTGTACCACACGCATACACAGTATGTTAGGATGCTCTCAATGGAGCACCGACAACATGGATTATGTTAGACAGGATCGTGACAAGATCCAATATTCTAAGTGTCATGTGTTATGTACTAAAACCAATTTATGGGATGTTGGCATTGCTGACAAGACTAACATTGTTATCCATTCCAAATTGTAAAGGGCCAAGGACATTGGTCTGATGAAGTTCAGCATCTGGAATATTTGACTGCCAACAACCACCACCCTTTCCTTAAAGTTGTTCTTCAGGAAGAGCCTTTCGGAATCTGAGGTGGTGAGCAGCCTTCGTAAACTGCAGCAATTGTTCTGGTGAAGATGCTTCTGCAATGTAACTGGGAGTAAACTGCAGTATCTAAACCTAGTGAAAATGCGGAATATTTAATATAGTCCACAATCTGATTGACATTGCATGATTTGGAGTGGTTCCTGCAAGAGATGGAGATTGCAACAAGTGCCCTTGTTGCCCTTGCCTTTCATCGTCATATGTGTTTTGGGAGGTGCTGCTGGAAGATTCACGTCAACACCTGCAGTGTGTGTACATAGACCTAGTGAAAATAAGGAAAGTGTAATGTAGTCTGTGCGATGTATCCTGAGATACGTTGGACTACATGTGTGGGGTAGGAAAGCAGACTCCCTCTTCCAAAGAACATGAGTGAATCAAATAGGCTGCTCCATCCACGCAGTCATTTCTTTATCACCTCATATTAATAACTTAATTCCAGAATCATTTGGTTGGGTGCTCAGTCGTTCTTTTATTAAATTTGAATTCCTTAATGTCATGAACTGAATTTGGGTTCTGTGCGTTGGGGATTGGAATTTACACATTTCTAAATCACTGCTTGCTGATTATCCATCCAGTAATTTAGCCAGTATGTTACCACACCTCTTATCATTTAAAACAGATCACCGCAACAGACTTACATAACCAGAAGCAGCTTGGATGACTAACAGAGAGACAAACAGACACATATATGTTATCGAATACGTGGATGCATTGGGGATCATTTTCCAATGTTCTATAGATTCTGGATCAGTTCCTGTGGATTGGAGGGTTCGTAATGTTATCCCACTTTTTTAAGAAAGACGGGAGAGAGAAAACAGGGAATTATAAACCAGTTAGCCTGACATCGATGGTGGGGAAGATGCTGGAGTCATTTATAAAAGATGAAATAGCGGCAGATTTGGATAGCGGTAACAGGATCGGTTCGAGTCAGCATGGATTTACGAAGGGTAAATCACGCTTGAATAATTTTCTGGAACTTTTTGAGGATGTAACTGAGAAAATGGACAAGGGAGAGCCAGTAGATGTAGTGTACCTGAACTTTCAGAAATCCTTTGATAATGTCCCACATAGGAGATTAGTGGGCAAAATTAGAGCACATGGTATTTGGGGTAGAGTGCTGACATGGGTAGAAATTAGGTTGGCAAACAGGAAACTAAGAGTAGGGATTAATGGGTCCCTTTCAGAATGGCAGGCAGTGACTAGTGGGGTACCGCAAGGCTCGGTGCTGGGACTGCGGCTATTTGCAATATAACGATTTAGATGATGGGATTCAAAGTAACAATAGCAAATTTGCAGAGGTCACAAAGCTGAGCGGCTGTGTGAACTGTGAGGAGGGTGTTATGAGGATGCAGGGTGACTTGGACATGTTGGGTGGCTGGGCAGATGCCGTTTAATATGGATACATTTGAGGTTATTCACTTTCATGGCAAAAACAGGAAGGCAGATTATTATCTGAATGGTGTCACTTTGGAAAAGGGGAAGTACATCAACATCTGGGGGAGTCCTTGTTCATCAGTCACTGAAAGTAAGCATGCACGCACAGCAGGCAGTGAAGGAAGCTAATGGCATGTTGGCCTTGAATAAAACGAGGAGTTGAGGATTGGAGAAAAGAGGTCCTTCTGCAGTTGTTCAGGGCCCTAGTGAGACCACACCAGCAGTATTGTGTGCAGTTTTGGTCTCCTAATTTGTGGAAGGACAGTCTTGCTATTGAGGGCATGCAGGATAGGTTCACAAGGTTAGTTCCCGGGATGGCGGGACTGTCATATGTTGATAGAATGGGTGACTGGGCTTGTATGCACTGGAATGTAGAAGGATGAGAGGGCATCTTATTGAAACATAAGATTATTATATATAAGACAATGGCCTGTTTCCTTTATCATCGATACTTTTTTGCATATCTTTCATTCATTGTTCTTTATTTCTCCACATCACCGTCTATATCTCTCGTTTCCCTGATCCCTAACCAGTCTGAAGAAGGGTCTCAACGTGAAACATCACCTATCTCCTTCGCTCCTTAGATGCTGCTGCACCCGCAGAGTTTCTCCAGCCTTTTGTGTAGCCTAAGATTATACTGAGATTGGACATGCTAGAGGCATGATACATGCTCTCAATGTTGGGGGAGTCCAGAACCAGGGGCCACAGTCTAAAAATAAGGGGAGGCCATTTAGAACGGAGATGAGGAAAAACCTTTTCCCCCAGAGAGTTGTGAATCTGTGCAATTCTCTGCATCCGAAGGCAGTGGAGGCCAATTCTCTGGATGCTTTCAAGAGAAGGATAGGGCTCTTAAGAGCATAGTCATGGGATATGGGGAGAAGGCAGGAACGGGGTACTGAGTGTGGATGATCAGCCATGATCTTATTGAAACACATCGAGCCAATTCATTAGAAATACAGTAAATAGTTGACAACAATTCCTATGTTCATATCATATTGTAATATTCACCCATATCTCTCAGTATATTTGCAGAAAACATGCAAAATTTACCAGAAATTATTCAGCTTTATTTATGATTCCCCAAAACTGGATTCCCCAAAACTAAGACTACATATGCCATCCAAAATAGCGCAGATCACAAAGGATAAATTCCCTATAGGATATTTTACATGTTGAAATTCGTAACTGTGAAATATTTTATTTGAACTCATTATGCCAATATAAACGCTCATCTGCCCTAATGGGTGAATTATTCAACTTTTGTTTGAATTGTTTACAATTGGACAATCTATCCCCTGATCATTTCAAACTTTGCATGGCCACGAGGTTTGATACGCTCACTGTTTCATCCCTACCTGTCGTCCGCCAATATATTTCACGAAGATGCTATCGCACATGATCACTCCTATTCACACACCTCCCTAAACCACTGGCATTCATCTCGGTGCCTTCATACCTTCGTGAGTGGCCGATCAGGGATTCCAGGTATTGCCTGGCAGACAACTGGCCCAGCATGGTGGAAAATGAACATAAAAAGCTTAGAAAAGAGTGGGTTGGTGAGGTATTTAGTGCCTCCTATGGGAAAAGGAGAGGAGTGGCTATTCTTTTCAATAGAAATGTAGTTTTCTCTGTGGAAAAGGTACTTCAAGATACAATGGGGAGATATGTAAAGATAATTGGTACAATAAGTGGGATGGTAGTATCGATTATAAATGTTTATGCACCAACGGAAGATGATTACTCTTTCTTTAGAGACATTGAAAATATAATTGCAGAAAATTCCAAAGGTATGAAAATACTAGGGGGTGATTTCAATGCGGTCCTTGATGGGAGGCTGGATAGATCACCAGAGTACTACCAAACAAAAAAAACTAAATATTAAATAATATGCTAGGGGAGTTAGGATTAGTAGACTCATGGAGATATAAAAATCCAAGAGGGAGGGATTATATTTTATTTTCGAATGTGCATTGGAGCTACTCACGTATAGACATGATTTGTGTTCTCAAATAATACACATATAAAGTGGTAGATTGTAAAATTGGTTCAATAACAATCAGTGACCATGCGCCCATAATCCTTACCTTAGAGTTAGGAACTGAAAAGATTTTAAAATATTGGAGAGCAAACATTTCTTTATGGACAGATAACGTAGTGACACAGGAAATTAGGAAATGTATCAAAGAGTATTTTGACCACAATGACAATAGTGAAGTAGCATTATCCACGCTTTGGGAAGGTGCAAAAGCAGTAATAAGGGGCAAAATGATTGAAATATCGAGTAGAGTAAGGAAGAATAGGTTGAAGAAGCAATCTGACTTGGAAAGTAAAATAAAGATATTAGAAGTAGAACACAAAAATAACAATAGAAACAAGAATTTGTTAAAGGAACTAAAACAAACAAGACACGAGTTAGAAGAGCTTCTAACATATAAAGCGGAGGGAGCCCTTCGATTCTTAAATCAAAAATACTATGAGAAAGGAAACAGGGCTAGTCGCCTTCTGGCATTTCAGTTGCGTAAGGAGCAAGCTAATCGAGCAGTTTCTAATGTTCTACATCTGATTTCTAGAAATTTTGTCTCACAATCACGAGAAATCACAGAAGCATTTGCATCCTTCTATGAACAGTTATATGACTCTCCTGAAATCATAGATAAAGGGAAAAAGATCAGAACTTTCTTTTCTGGATTAAAAATGCCCTGCCTTTCTCAAGAAGAAGCGAGAAATATGACAACACAAATAGAAGAGCAGGAAATAAAAGAAGTAATAAAAAAATTAAAGAACAACAAGTCCCCAGGGACGGATGGGATTTCAGGAGAGTTTTATAAATGTTTTCAGAACGAGCTTTCTCCGATTCTGGCTAGAGTCTATAATTATGCCTTGGCTGAAGGCAACCCACCGAGATCATGGGCTGAGGCTATAATCTCTGTTATTTATAAGGAAGGGAAGGATCCCACAGGATATGAAAGCTACAGACTGATAAGTCTCTTATGCAATGACTTAAAGATACTCAGTGCTATATTAACCAAGAGAACCCAAAAAATTATAAAACAATTGATATATCCTGATCAAACGGGGTTCATACCGGGCAGACAGGGAGCCAATAATATTAGACGGGTCCTGAGTGTCATGACATGTGCAAAAAGGAAGCATCAGACTTCAATGCTATTAAGTCTAGATGCTCAAAATGCTTTCGACAGAGTAGATTGGGTCGATCTTGAATATACACTAGATAAAATGGGGTTCCATACAAAATTTATTAATTGGGTGAAAACATTATATTTAAATCCAAAGTCAAGAGTGAGGGTAAATGGATGTTGCTCTGAGTTTTTTTAATTAAAGAGGGGAGTTAGACAGGGAGACTTAGATTTAAACTAAGTCCCCTGCTTTTTGACATGTTTAGAGCCGCTCGCAGATACTATTAGGCAAGATGACTATATTGAGGGCATTAAAGATGATCGAGGGGGGAAGAAAAAATGTAATTATTTGCAGATGATGTTATGATCTATGTGAGTAATCCTATTTCCTCAGTGCCTCACCTAATGCAAGTCTTACAGGAATATGGAGAAATATCGGGACATAAAATAAATGACTCAAAATCAGAAGCAATGATGATGTCAGGTCTGTGGCCCTCGCAAGTAAATGATCAGGTCAGGTTCCATTGGTCTAGGGAGGGTTTTAGATATTTAGGTATTGTCATCACTTCCTCTTTCACTGCATTGTATGAAGCTAATTATGGTAAATTACTCAAGAATATGAAGGTAGTCATGCACAGATGGGATATTCTCCCTTTATTGGTAGAGTGGAAGTTGTTCGAATGAACATTTTGCCCCAATTGCTTTTCTTATTTCTTTACCAGTAGGGGTCCCTGGCGCAGCATTTAAGGCGTTAGACAAAGAGTTAACAAGATTTGTGAGCAAAAGAAGAGACCCAGAGTCATACTGAAGACACTGTTGTTATCAAAACAAAAAGGGGGCTTAAATATGCCCAACTTTAAATATTATTATTGGGCAGCGCAGCTGAGAACCTTGATAGCATGGTTAACGAACGATGAGGAAACGGGATGGGTGAAAATAGAACAAAATGCATGTTCTAGTATTGCCCTGGCTGGGCTCCCATTTCTAACTCAAGTAAATTGGAAGAAATTAAAAGTAGATAACGATTGGATTAAATTCACAAGGAAAACGTGGTTAGCTATAAGAAAGCAATTAAATCTTTTCAATTCGATATCTAGAGCAATGAAGATAGCTGCTAGTCCCAATTTCATACCCAGCAAAATTGATAAGGGATTTACAAACTGGGCAGATAAAGAGCGTATTACTGTGGACCAGCTTTTTTGTGGGGGAGTCTTGAAATCTTATGAGCACTTGCAGAATGAATTTGGACTGTCAAGGTCGGATTTCTTTAGGTTCCTCCAAATACGGTACTACATACAGACACATGTAGATTGGGAGCAGATATGTAGACTACCTTCAAATTTGGAAAATACTTTCTTGATGACTATAGAGGGAGTGTTACAAAATAATTTGATATCCCATTTATATCAAGGTTGAAGTCCTTGACTATATAAAAGGAAATACTATAGAAACAAAACAGAAATGGGAATTGGAAATGACCATTATTATTACAGATGAAACATGGGAAAGGACATGTCTCTTGGGACATAAGCTGACAAGCAGCCCCTCTTGGAGGGAGTTCAACTGGAAAATTAAAATGAGAGTATTTAGGACCCCTTTAGTGCTGGCAAGATACAGTAACACCTCAAATTTATGCTGGAGACAATGTGGGAAAATCTTTTAGAATCTTTTCCCTGTACGGAGGACAGAACCTTTTCTCTGTCAAGTCTCCGTTGTCGTTGGGGCCTGGCACTGTGGAGCGGCCTCCAACCGGACCTGGGGCTCCAGTCGTGGAGCTGCGGGCTACTCACCATCGTGGAGCTGGCCGTGATCGGAACGGGAGGAGCTGTGGTGGCGCTCTGCTGCTGCCCGACCCCGGAGATTCGAAGGCTCCAGCTGCAGGACGGTGGACGGTAACACCGGGAGCTCGTGGGTCCCTGGTGGGAGACCACTTTTCGGAACTCCGCGGCGGCCACTTCTCCCGCCCGAGTTGAGGGGTTGAGAATGACCTGGAGCGGGGCCTGACATCGCCCGGCGCGACTTTAATGGCCGAGACACTTGCTAGCGCCCGCCGAGGGTCTCCAACATCAAGACCCGGAATGCGGCCTTGCATCGCCCGGCGCGGCCTCAATGGCCATGGGACTTATTTACCATCGCCCGCCGGGGGCTGTGACTCTGACATCGGGAGGAGAATGGGGAGTGCAGTGGAGAGATACGACTTTGCATTCCATCACAGTGAGGACGAGATTCACTGTGATGGATGTTTGTGTCAATTGTGTTGTGCCTTGGTTCTTTTCTTGTATGTATGACTGCAGAAACTAAATTTCGTTTGAACCTCAATGAGGTTCAAATGACAATAAACTGTGTTGTATTGTATCGTATTGTACAGCAGAAGAACAGGACCTTCTCCCTACATTAATTTTCTGATTTTATTCTCCCCACATTCCCACTAACGGCAACATATATGTGTATGCGTGTCTATGTGCATGTCTGTTAAATTTTTATATTTATAGAAGATAGATGGTATCGACCAATGCAAACTGCTGCTCACATAGTCAGGAAATGGTGTTGGGTGGACTGATGGGACTGAAGGCTGATAAATCCCCAGGGCCTGATGGTCTGCATCCCACAGTACTCAGGGAGGTGGCTCTAGAAATATTAGACACATTGGTGATCATTTTCCAAATGTTCTAAAAATTCTGGATCAGTTCCTGTGGATTGGAGTGTAGCTAATGCTATCCATCGTTTTAAGAAAGGAGGGAGTGCGAAAGCAGGGAATTATAGACCAGGTAGCCAGATATCAGTGGTGGGAAAGATGCTGGAGTCGATTATTAAAGATGTAGTGACAGTGCATTTGGATAGCAGTAACAGGATGGGTCCAAGTCAGCATGGATTTACGAAAGGGAAATCATGCTTGATAAATCTTCTGGAATTTTTGGAGGATGTAACAAGTAAAATTGATAAAGGAGAGCCAGTGAATGCAGAGTACCTGTAATTGTAGCCTCCTTGCCTAAGACTCCCGAGCCAAATACTTACACTTTACTCAACAAGGTCGCTCCGCTACAGCTGCACTTCTTTATCTGTTACCTAATCAACTACTTTAGGGCTAATTTTTAAATTACTTGAACCTGGGCCTTTGGCGTTCCTTTCAAATCTTCCTTCCCTCGCCTACTTCCAGCCTCACTCACTCTCAATACTCACCCAATACTCACTCTCGCTGCTTCTGGCTGCTGCTTCTCTCCAACCTTTGTGGTCTATCTATGTATCTATCTATGAGACCATCAGATTCCTTCTTCCCCCATTATTCAACATTGCACCAAATCCCTTTGGAAGACATATTCATGACTGTGTAATATTTTCTCTGAACTTATTACGCCAATATAAACGCTAATCTGTCCTTATGGGTGAATTATTCAACGTTTGTTTGAATTGTTAACAATTGGACAATCTAACCCCTGATCATTTCAAACTTTGCATGGCCACGAGGTTTGATGCTCTCACTGTTCCATCCCTACCTGTCGTCCACCAATATATTTCAAGAAGATGCTATCGCACATGATCACTCCTATTCACACCCTTCCCCAAACCACTGGCATTCATCTCGGTGCCTTCATACCTAGTTGTGATGCCCATCAGGGTTTCCAGGTATTTCCTGGCGGCCATATGGTCCAGCAACTTTCTGTACTCCCTCGCAAAGTAACCATCAATCTGTCGCCGTGTTCCAGTGATAAAAACAAAATGTGTAAATGAATGGAAATTGGTGGTTCATAGAAGTATCGTAAACTGGGATACTGGGAGCACACGGCTTCGTGCTTCCACTTAATTACATAAAACACTGGTTAAATGCTTCCAATATTAACACTGACACATACACGCACATATGCACACTATAGCAGAAGACCAGGCCCTTCTCCCCCCATTAATTTCCCAATTATATATGTGTGTGCGTGTCTATGTGCATGTTCGTTAAATATGTATATTTATAGAAGATAGATGGTATCGATCCGCTGCTCCAGGTGTCCAATTTTCAAATGTCTCTAACCTTGCCTCTTGGAATTGACTTGCCGTATCCCACTAGTCACCGCCTGCCATTCTTAAAGGGACCCGTTAATCCCTACTTTTTGTTTCCTGTCTGCTCCTTGTTTCTGTCTTGTTTGTCTGTCTTTCTTGGATCTTGTTTCTTCCAAACATATGGAAAACCTATTCATGAATCAGTGTGTCGGTTTGTTCTCGTGAGAGAAACAAAATGTGTAAATGAATGGAAATTGGCGGTTCATAGAAATATCGGAAACCGGACACTGGGAGCACACGGCTTCATGCTTCCACTTAATTGCATAATACACTGGCTAAATGCTTCCAATATTAACACTGACACATACACGCACTCACACATACGCACGCCATATCTCCGGTGGGCGGCGTGACTCTCGTCGCAGCGGCCTCTGCAGTCCGTCTGTCTTTTTTTATGTTTTGTCTCGTTTGAGTGTAGTTAGCGTTTTTGTTTAGCTGGATATGTGTGTGGGGGGGGGGGGGGGTGGGGGAAACGTTTAAAATCTTTTCCCTGTATGGAGGACAGAACCTTTTCTCTCTCAAGTCTCCGTTGTCGTTGGGGCCTAGCACCGTGGAGCGGCCTCCAACGTAAGGGCTCCAGTCATGGAGCTGCGGGCTACTCACTGTCGTGGGGCAGGCCGATTTCGGAACGGGAGGAGCTGTGGTGGCGCTGCTGCTGCCCATCCCCGGAGATTCGAAGGCTCCAGCTGCAGGACGGTGGACGGTAACACCGGGAGCTCGCGGGTCCCTGGTGGGAGACCGCATTTCGGAGCTCCCGCGGCAGCAACTTCTCGCGCCCGAGTTGCGGGGTTGAGAATGACCTGGAGCGGGGCCTTACATCGCCCGGCGTGGCTTTAATGGCCGCGGGACTTGCTAGTGCCTGTCAGGGTCTCCAACATCAGGACCCGGAATCCGGCCTTGCATCGCCCGGCACGGCCTCAATGGCGACAGGACTTATTTACCATCGCCCGCCGGGGGCTGTGACTCTGACATCTGGAGGAGAATGGGGAGTGCAGGGGAGAGATACGACTTTGCCTTCCATCACAGTGAGGAGGAGAGTCACTGTGATGGATGTTTGTGTAAATTGTGTTGTGTCTTGGTTCTTTTCTTGTTTGTATGACTGCAGAAACTAAATTTCAATGAGGTTCAAATGACAATAAACTGTATTGTATTTTATTGTATTGTACAGCAGAAGAACAGGCCCTTCTCCTCCACATTAATTTCCTGATTTTATTCTGGAAACCTGTAATTGTAGTCTCCTTGCCTAAGACTCTCGAGCCAAAAACCCACACTTTACTCAACAAGGTCGCTCCGCTACAGCTGCACTTCTTTATCTGTTACCTAATCAAGGACTTTAGGGATAATTTGTAAATTACTTGAACCTGGGCCTTTGTCGTTCCTTTCAAATCTTCTTTCCCTCTGACTCGCCTACTTCCAGCCTCACTCACCCTCAATACTCACCCAATACTCACTCTCGCTGCTTCTGGCTGCTGCTTCTCTCCAACCTTTGTGGTCTATCTATGTATCTATCTATGAGACCATCAGATTCCTTCTTCCCCCATTATTCAACATTGCACCAAATCCCTTTGGAAAACATATTCATGACTCTGTGTAATATTTTCTCTGAACTCATTATGCCAATATAAACGCTAATCTGTCCTTATGGGTGAATTATTCAACTTTTGTTTGAATTGTTAACAATTGGACAATCTAACCCCTGATCATTTCAAACTTTGCATGGCCACGAGGTTTGATGCTCTCGCTGTTTCATCCCTACCTGTCGTCCACCAATATATTTCAAGAAGATGCTATCGCACATGATCACTCCTATTCACACCCCTCCCCAAACCACTAACATTCATCTCGGTGCCTTCATACCTTCGTGTGTCGCCGCCGATCAGGGATTCCAGGTATTGCCTGGCGGACAACTGGCCCAGTATCTTGCTGTACTCGCTCGCGAAGAGACCATCAGTGTGTCGCGGTGTTCTAGTGGGAGAAACAAAATGTGTAAATGAATGGAAATTGGCGGTTCATAGAAGTATCGTAAACTGGGATACTGGGAGCACACGGCTTCATGCTTCCACTTAATTACATAAAACACTGGTTAAATGCTTCCAATATTAACACTGTCACATACACGCACACACACATATGCACACTGTAGTAGAAGAACAGGTCCTTCTCCCCACACTAATTTCCCAATTTTATACTCCCCTCATTCCCACTAACGCCAACATATAGGTGTGTGCGTGTCTATGTGCATGCCCGTTAAATATATATATATATTTATAGAAGATAGATGGTTTCGACCAATGGAATCCGCTGGTCCAGGTGTCCGGTTTTCAGATGTTCTTAACCTTGCTTCTAACCCCTGATCATTTCAAACATTGCATGGCCACGGGGGTTTGGTGCTCTCGGTGTTTCATCTCCACCTGCCGTCCACCAATATATTTAAAATAGATACCTAGTTGAGTTCCCGATCAGGGATTCCACGAATTCGATGGCGGAAATCTGGCTCAGCGCATCGTTGACCACCGTCGCGACGGGATTCTCAGCGTTTCGCGATGTACTAGTGAGAGAAACAAAAATGTGTAAATGAATGGAAATTGGCGGGTCATAGAAGTATCGTAAACTGGGATACTGGGAGCACACGGCTTCATGCTTCCACTTAATTGCATAATACACTGGCTAAATGCTTCCAATATTAACACTGACACATACACGCACACACACATACGCACGCCATATCTCCGGTGGGCAGTGCCACTCTCGCCGCAGCGGCCTCTGCAGTCCGTCTGTCTTTTTTCATTTTTTGTCTCGTTTGAGTGTAGTTAGTGTTTTTGTTTAGGTGGATATGTGTGGGGGGGCGGCGGATTGGGGGAAACTTTTAAAAAATTTTCCCTGTACGGAGGACCCGACCTTTTCTCTGTCAAGTCTCCGTTGTCGTTGGGGCCTGGCACCGTGGAGCGGCCTCCAACCGGATGATTGAGCGGGTAAGGGGTAAGAGCGTTGTAAAAACAAGCCTGAAGGCTTTGTGTCTCAATGTAAGGATTATTCGTAATAAGGTGGATGAGTTGAACGTGCAGATAGCTATTAATGAGTATGATATAGTTGGGATCACGGAGACATGGCTCCAGGGTGACCAAGGCTGGGAGCTGAACATCCAGGGATATTCAATATTCAGGAGGGATAGAGAGAAAGGAAAAGGAGGTGGGGTAGCGTTGCTGGTTAGAGAGGAGATTAACGCAATGGAAAGGAAGGACATTAGCTTGGAGCTTTGGAATCGGTATGGGTAGAGCTGCGAAACACTAAGGGGCAGAAATCGCTAGTGAGAGTTGTGTACAGGCCACCTAACAGTAGTAGTGAAGTTGGGGACGGTATCAAACAGGAAATTAGAAATGCGTGCGACAAAGGCAAAAGAGTTATAATGGGTGACTTCAACCTACATATAGATTGGGTGAATCAAATTGGCAGGGGCGCTGAGGAAGAGGATTTTTTGGAAAGTATGCGGGATAGTTATCTAAATCAACATGTAGAGGAACCAACGAGAGAACGGCCTATTTTAGACTGGGTATTGAGTAATGAGGAAGGGTTAGTTAGCAGTCTTAAACCCCTGTCTCACGGTGCGAGTTGGCCCACGAGTGACCCCGAGTTTTCACTCGTGGTGATCACGTACAGCCAACGTAGCGGGAACGTGGGACCTCGCGCGATCAACTTGTCCACTCGTGGCGCTAACGGCAGGTACCCGCGAAACTTGTGAATTCGTGAAAAAAGTCAAACATGTTTGACTTTTTCCACGAGTCAAATTTACTGTTCAAGTTTAAAATGGAAACATTTAGACTCGTTGTAAGAACGTAGGGCCCGTGCGTTTAACGTAGTGATTCGTGAGTCTACCGTGGGAACTCTTTAAAATATTTCAGTGCCATTCACACTCGAGTCTTAATCACAAAATTTAATTCACCCTAGACTAAATATTCTTTGTTTTTTGATCATTTTCGTCTTATTTTCCCATGTGTACAATTTTATATATAATGTACATCCTAAAAATATGTTAAAAAAAACTAGGAGTGAAAAAAAAGTTTAATTACCAGGAGTTGGAAAATCATTCTATTAGAATGATTAAAAAAAAACATTCCAACGTCTCAACACTGGGCTTCAGCCCTATCCTACCCTTTCGGGGGGTGATTACTGCAGTTATTTATTGGAAAATTAGCTATAAAAACCATGGAGATGAATCAATGAACATTGGATTTTCCTGACGCGTAGATCTGGTTTTGGGGTCCCGCCAAGAGGAGGTGATGTGGACACGGTTTCAGTTACAGTTCTAGAGGAACATTGCTTCCGATCTAAGTCTCTTATGCACTCCTCAGAAGAACTGGGTGTGCTCTTCACCATTATGGCTCCCAGCCTACAGGTTTCTGATCTGAACAACTAACTTCTTCCCAATTTCTCCTCCACCCACTCCCCCACCCCCCCCCCCCCCCTATTTCCCTCTCCTCCTCGGCGCTCTTGTTCACTCCCTCCCTCCCTCCCTCCCTCCATCCCTCTCGCAGGGCTTGGTTCAAAGGGGGCAACGAGCCAAGCAGGGTCTGAACCCTTTCTGAAAACGAGCGCAAAGAGTAAAAAGTATTGTCAAGCGCTCCAAACTTCGTTTAAAATAAGTATATCCGACCTTGGCTAATAATTTAAAAATAAATCCTTATACAAAACCAACACCCTACAAACTCTCTGTCTCTCACGCTGCCTGTTGCCTTGTGGGGGGTGTGTGTCGGAGAGAGGGGGTGTGGGTGTGGAGGGGACCCGATGTGAATGTTACCACTATAGGATGGCGAGCTTGGGCTCTGAGCTGCAGTGAGAGAGAGCAGAGAGAGAGAGAGAGAGAGAGAGAGAGAGGTCGTGTTTTCTTCTCAGCTCTGCAGTTGAGAAGGATTGGAGCAGCCTTTCCAGGATTTTGCCGTTGGAGAGGGCACAGACCCAGGGGGGCTTCATAGTTCAACTTATTGTTGGGCTGTTGAAGCTTTTCTCTGGTCTGGGGAGCCTCCATCTGTGTGAAGATTCCTGAGTTTCTCCACATTGTCGAGGGTGCGGTTGGCGTTGGCGGATTGCCAAGAGTGCCTGTGATCTCAGTGGGTTGAAGTTGTGCGGTGTCTTTGTCGTTTTTGGCTCCGCTTCTCTGCCCTAAAGTCATTTTGCTCAGTGCGGCTGCCTGGCTTAATGTGAAGAAGGTACTTTTGCGTCCAGCGCGACTGGGATCGAGTTTCCCGTAAGCTGCTCTTGGCTGTGGACGAACCTGGGGACTTTCCTGCTTCAGCTGGAGGTTTCTGTTTTCTGCTGCCTGTCTTTGACTGTGACTGTCTCTGGGACTTAACTTGGAGCTGTGCTGCTGAGGGGCTTGGAGCTGGTTTGTGCCTCTGTGAGGATGGCGATGGAAGGGGCGCGGCCGAAGGTCCGGACCTACGCAGCGACGGCATCAGTGGCGGGTGCGAGGCCATCTGAGCTTGAGCCTCATGTTGACTTGGATGGGGACAGTTTTGGTATTTCTGTTCAAACTGGGCCTATGATGTCGAGGGGGGTAATTACGAAGGCCATGAATGAACTTCTTGGGAGGGGGGCTATTGTCTCTTCTGAGCTCGAAAGGGGAAAGGTGGAGATGATACTTAAGACCCGGGAGTGTGTGGCCCGAGCGTTGGAGGAGGGGATCTCAGTGGGGGGGATCCACGTACAGGTGGATCCGTGGGTATCCAGGGTGAGACCGGTTCTCCTGCGGAGCTGCCCCACTTATTTTTCGGATGCAGTGCTTATTCCACACCTGTCCAAGTTCGGGGAGGTGCGGTCTAAATGTTTTCGTCTCTTGCATCCCGGGGGGGACCCGGAGGAAAAAGGGGTCTTCAGTTTCAAGAGGAGGGTGTTCATGAAGGTGGGTGAGGGGGATGGTGCCGAGGGGAGTTTTGAGGTGGTGCATAAGGGTGTACCCAGAACCGTGCGTTGGAGTTGGGGCAAGGCACGGTGTCATGCGTGCGGCGAATTTGGACATCTCCGTAGGGAGTGTCTTTTTCGCGGGGGCACTGCTAGAGGTTCTAGTGCAGTGGCCCAGGAAAGCGCTGCTGGCCCATCTGGGGTGGCTGGTCAAACCTCAGCGGCGCGGGGTGGTACTGCTGACCCGGCTGAGGTTGCCAGTTCTGCCTTGGTGACCCGGGGCGGCAGTGCTAAGCCTTCTGGGTCCAGAGGTTCCGCTTTGGGGACCCTGGGCAGTGAGAGCCCAAGCCCCCCACGTCCCCTACGTCTTGCGCCTGTGGCGGTGGATGAAGGTGGGGCGCAGGAGGAGGGGAGTGTTGAGGGGGGGTTTTGGGAGAAGCAGGGGAAGCATAATAAGAAGAAGGAGAGGGATAGGGCCGCCCGAGCGAAGAAAGTGCAATCGGGTGAGTTTAGCTCCAGTGTGGTGCAGACTGCACCTGCTGGGGCCCAGGGGGGAGTTGTGGTGGCTCGGAAGGGGGGAAAGAAGCCTAAACGTGTGGGTGGCAAAGTGGTTGGGGGTAATGTGGAGGCGGATGACCCTTCCCTTATGGAGGTTACCGCACCTCCGCATGCGAGTGGGACTAAAAGGAGGCATCTGCCTGGTGAAGAGGAGGAAGGGCGTGGGTCCAGAGCGAAGGGGATGTCTTTCTCCGGGCTTTCCACCACTGAGGTGGCTGAAAGTGGTCTTGACCCGGTGTCTTCTGGGTCGGTGGTTGGGCCTTCTCTTCATGGATCTACAGCGGGTGTCACCGGACTGGGTGCTGAAGTTGATTCCGGTGGAGTTGTGTCCACTGGGCGGGAGTCTGTCCCTTCATCTCAGGGGCCCTCTGAGGGAGTTATCTCGGCGGATGCTGTGGTTAGCTCCCTTGGGTGTGTACCCTCTGGGTCGGATGAGGTCCCCTCGTTTCAGAGGCCTACTGAGGGTGCTAGCACGGTAGGTGACGTGGTTGGCTCCTCTGGTAGTGTGCCCTCTGTGACGGGGGATGTGCAGAGTCAGGCTGAGGGGGGAGTTTCGGGGGTGTTGTCGTTCAAGTCTGTGCTCCATATCAGTGCCAGTGGAGGTGCTGGGGGGCGGGATGCCTCACCGGATGAGTTGTCTGGGGTGAGGTTAATGGCAGGTGGTGATTCTCTGGGTGATGCCTGTGGAGAGGGCACTCTGGATGATGTGGAGGTCAGGGCTGTTATGGGACGTGATCCTCTTTCAGACTCCGAGGGTGCCAGTGTTCCACAGGCCCTGGGGATGCCTCTTGTTGTTGCTTCCCCAGGCCCAGAGGAGGAGGGCGATGGTAGCGTGCAGGAGCCCAGCCATTCAGAGGGCTGCGAGTCTCAGGCAGGGGTGTTGGGACCCACCCCCAGCATTGATCCGGGTGGTCGTGTCATGGCTGTGGAGGAGGACAGCGATGCGGCCAGTGGGGGGGGGCACAGAGAGTGATGTGTCAGACAGTTCTGGTCTTTCTGAGGTTGTTGATTCAGGTGCGAGCGGGTTGGCTGAGAGCCCAGACTCCAAGGCCGTGTCTGAGGCGAAGCTTATTGTTGAGGTGCGAGAGTTCTTAAAAATAAGTCGTGCTCCCAAAACATTATGGTGGGCCGCTACAAGGAGATGGGAGGATGTTCTAGATGTGAAGGAGAGTCTCGAGGCTATCCTTAGTAACAAGGATAGTGGTCTTTCTGACTCGGATTTGGGGCAGTTTTGGGGTTTGTTGAAGGTCCTCAGAAAAGGACCTCCTGTGACTACAGGGAGTGTGAGGGTCACAATCTAATGTGTCTACACATTCACAGTAGCTACATTAAATTTAAATGGGAGTAGAGCGAGTTTTCGAAGATTTCAGCTCTTATCAGCCCTAAGGGAGGGGAGATTTGCAGTTTGTTATCTGCAAGAGACACATACCGTTGCTAGTGATGAACCTACCTGGCAACTGGAGTGGGAAGGGAGGGTTTATATGAGTCATCTCAGCTCAAATTCGAGTGGGGTGGCTTTTCTGTTGGCCCCAAATTTTCTGCCAAGCATTTTAAAAGTGCAGGAAGTGGTGCCAGGACGTTTGCTCCATCTGGCCGTGAGCCTGGATGGCATGCCGTTGCATTTCATTAACGTGTATGCCCCTAGCTCCGGCACGATGCAGGCCGGCCTGCTTCGGGAGGTGAATGCTCTGTTGGGCACTATTGATAGGGGAGAGTGTGTCTTCCTTGGTGGGGACTTTAATTGCACACTTGAGGTGCGGGACCGTTCTGGTACTCAGTGTGCGCCTGCTGTAGCGAAGAAGCTGAGAGGCTTGATTGACTCCTTTGAGTTGGTTGATGTTTGGAGGGACCTTCACCCTGATTCCACTGCTTTTTCGCGGAGGTCTGAGGGCGGTGGTTCCCGCATTGATCGGTTTTATATTTCCCGAGCGTTTGTTTCCCGTGTCTCAGCGGCCTCAATGCGGCTGGTGCCGTGCTCGGACCATTGTCTGGTGCGTGTGGATTTCAATCCAGCGTGCGCTCGGGCTGGGTCCGCGTACTGGCACTTTAACAACAGGCTGCTGGAGGATCGGTGTTTCCGGGAGTCATTCACTCGGTTTTGGGTGAAGTGGAGAGGGAGGCAGAGGTGCTTCTCTTCCCTTAGGCAGTGGTGGGATGTGGGTAAAGCTCACATCCGTCTCTTTTGTAAGGAATATACATGGGGGTCGACTGGGAGGCGGGACTCAGCGGTCGAGAAGCTGGAGAGGGAGATACAGGACGCTGAGTCTCGCCTGGGTCAGTTTGGTGAAGACTCCAGCGAATGGGGAGAGTTTCAGAGGAAGAAGGAGGTTTTGAGGAGTCTGCTGCTTGAGCGATCTCGAGGCGCTTATGTGAGGTCTCGGGTCCAGATGCTGCACGAGCTGGACCGAGCGTCGCCTTTCTTTTTCTCTTTGGAGAAGGGGCGGGGAGCTCGAAAACAGCTCGTGGAGTTGCTTGCAGATGACGGCTCCTCTGTCACTGTTCCAGAGAGGATTAATGCCTTGGTTAGGTCCTTTTATGGGACCCTGTTCTCTGCGGAAGGATTCAGTGTGGAGGCTCAGCAAGATCTGTGGGAGGGTCTACCGACCGTAGATAGGGGGGAGGCTGATCTTCTTGATGGCCCCTTATCTTTGGAGGAGTTGACTCGCGCCTTGCATCAGCTCAGGAGGGGTAAGTCCCCCGGGCTGGATGGGTTGACGGTGGAGTTTGTTAGAGCATTCTGGGACGTCCTAGGGGGTGACTATATGTTGGTTCTGGGGGAGAGCCTGGCGACTGGAGTGATGCCTCTCTCGTGGCGTAGGACGGTTGTTGTCTTGCTGCCTAAGAAGGGCGAACTCCGTTTGTTGAAGAACTGGCGTCCAGTCTCTCTCCTTTGCACAGAATATAAAATTTTTGCACGGGCAATGGCAAATCGCCTGGGCTCCGTGCTGCATCAAGTGATTCATCCTGATCAATCTTATACAGTCCCTGGCCGGTCCATCCAGGATAACATCCACCTGGTTAGGGACCTGATTCATTTAGTCCAGGGTACTGGTGAGTCAGCTGCTTTTCTGTCTCTTGATCAGGAGAAGGCTTTTGATAGGGTAGAGCATGAATACCTATTTGGGACGTTGCAAGCGTTTGGGTTTGGACCACACTTCGTGGCCCGGGTCCGGCTTTTGTACGCTGCTGCGGAGTGTCTTGTAAAGGTTAATGGCGCGGTGCTATCTCCTTTTCATTTTGGGAGGGGGGTCCGCCAGGGGTGCCCTATGTCGGGCCAGTTGTATTCGGTCTGTGTGGAGCCGTTCCTGTGTCTTCTTCGGAGGAGGTTGACAGGCCTGGCCCTACCTGGCCCGCGGGTTGAGGTGATTCTATCGGCGTATGCCGATGACGTACTTCTTATGTTCACTGATCCTGGTGACCTGCGGAGGATGCGTGACTGCCAGGAGATATTCTCGGCTGCATCTTCTGCTAGGATTAACTGGAGTAAGTGCTCTGGACTTTTGGTGGGTCAGTGGCGGGTAGACTCCCTGCCGGAGGAGATGGCATTGTATGCGTGGAGTACCACGCACCTCCTCTATCTGGGGGTGTACCTGAGTCCCACTGAGGATGTTTGGCCGGCAAACTGGCAAGAGTTGGAGACGAAGGTGGTTGCTCGGCTGGGGCGCTGGTCAGGCCTGCTTGGAGTTCTCTCCTTTCGGGGGAGGGTGCTGGTCATAAACCAGCTGGTGGCCTCTATGTTATGGTACCGGCTGGCTACTCTTGTCCCGCCCTCTATATTTGTAACTGCTATACAGAAGAAGCTGGTGGATTTCTTTTGGGGAAATAGGAAGCATTGGATTTCCGCGGCGGTCCTGAGTCTTCCGTTGGAGGAGGGCGGCCAGTCCTTGGTGTGCGTGCGCACCCAGGTGACGGCTCTCCGTCTCAGGACTCTGCGGAGATACATGTATGTAGAGAACCCTCCCAGATGGCACGCTCTGGCCACGTATTTTTTTCGTCAGGGTCGTTGCCTAAGGGGGGTCTCGCGGCTCCCGGTGGCGGGTGTCAGTCGACCCGCTCTAAGGGGCTTGCCTGTTTTCTATAGGGATGTGTTAAGAGTGAGGAATTTGGTGGTGTTCAGCCAGAGTGTTGTTCCACGAGGAGAGGGGGATGTTGTGGCTGCGGGTGTGGCTGGTCCTCATCCTGTCATGGTGGTTGTCGAGGAGAGGCGCGAGCCTAGAGTGGTTCAGATAGAGCTTACCCCTGCTCCGTCAGATCTGCTCATCGGGCCTAGGCTTCGGGATATTTCTCGGCCTCCGGCTCCGCATAATCTGAGCTGCCTTTCTGAGATGACCAGCATGCCATTTTGTGATGCAAGGAGACGCGCACTGTACAGGATGCTCCTGCACATTCTGCACCACCGTGCCTTCGTCTCCCGTCCTGACTCACCATGGAGGACAGTGTTACCATCCGAAGGCGGCGGGGGGCCCCAGTGGGGGTCCTTCTATAAGGGAGTTGTACCCCTTTATATTGGGGACCTGGGGTGGAGAGTGCTGCATGGAGCGGTGGTTTGTAATAAACTTTTGAGTCGGTTCACGGGCTCGTCTGCCGCATGTATTTTCTGCGGAGAGGAGGAGACCGTATTCCATGTGTATATGGAGTGTGTGAGGTTACTGCCCCTGTACCAATATCTGAAGGGGCTGTTCCTCAAGTTCTGGCTGCATTTTAGCCCCACAATCCTGGTGTTTGGACACAAGGCGGGGAGTGGGGAGAGCCGAGTGTGGGGGGGGGGACTTACCTGTCGGTTTGCTCCTTGGCCTGGCCAAGATGGCCATTCGTGGGTCCAGGCAGCGGGCGGTCGACGGTCTGGCGAGAGTCGGCTGCCTGCCCCTCTTTCGGGCCTACGTCCGTGCACGTGTGTCCCTGGAGAGGGAACACGCGGTGTTCACGGGGACTCTGGAGGCCTTCCGTCAGCGCTGGTCGCCGCGTGGGGTTGAGGCGATTATAAATGAATGTACTGTTGTACTACAATGATCTGTTCATTATAGTGTGATTTTTGATTGTGTTTTGATGTGTTGTATTTTATGATTTGTGTTGAATAAAGTTTTTGAAAGGAAAAAAAAAAAAAAAAAAAAAAAGAGGGAGAGAGAGTGGGTGTGCGCGTCAGCAGCAAAGTTATATACAACGGGGGTACACAAAAGGCTGGAGAAACTCAGCGAGTGCAGCAGCATCTAAGGAGCGAAGGAGATAGGCGACGTTTCGGGTCGAGACCCTTATATACAACGGGCTTGTACGCGCTGGCAAGATGGGTTTCCTTTGTTCTCATCCGGGGCTTCAGAGAGATCGGAGAGAATTAAGTCTCCTTTGCACACCACTCCTAACCCAAGGGCCTTGTCACCCCAGACAGATTAATGACGCCCCCCCCCCCTCCCCAACCTCCCTCACACCTGGGCACCAAAGCAGCTCAGGAGGCGAACCCTGAGCTCCGTCTCCCAACAATCTGATGCGCATTTTCCCTTTGTAGGTCATATTAATAGATGCAGCCGCGCTGATTTCTATCTTTAACTCAAAGCCACAGGATGGAGGTGTTTTCTTTAACATTGTTGCTTTATTAAAACATACCTTCATTCATGGTTGGCTCAAGTGTAACGGGAGAGGAACTTGGTAAGTCGGGAGAGCACCTTGGAACATCGCATAAAGAACATGCCCGTGGGAACTCGGTTAAACACTTGACCATAAACTTTGAATCTCGTGCATAACCACGAGTCCGTTTTTTTTCTTTCACTTGGGGTCACTCTTGGGTGGACTCGCACTGTGAGACAGGGCCTTTATTGTGCGTGGGCAAGAGTGACCATAATATGGTCGAGTTCTTCATTAGGATGGAGAGTGACATTGTTAATTCAGAAACAATGGTTCTGAACTTAAGGAAAGGTAACTTTGAGGGTATGAGACGTGAATTGGCCAAGATTGACTGGCAATCAATTCTAAAAGGGTTGACGGTGGATACGCAATGGAAGACATTTAAAGACTGCATGGATGAACGACAAAAATTGTTCATCCCAGTTTGGCAAAAGAAATAGATCAGGGAAGGTAGTGCATCCGTGGATAACAAGGGAAATCAGGGATAGTATCAAAGCAAAGGATGATGTGTACAAAGTAGCCGGAAAAAGCAGCATACCAGAAGACTGGAAGAAATTCAGAGACCAGCAGCGGAGGACAAAGGGCTTGATTAGGAAAGGAAAAATAGATTATGAAAGAAAACTGGCAGGGAACATAAAAACTGACTGCAAAGGTTTTTATAGATATGTGAAGAGAAAGAGATTAGTTAAAACAAATGTAGGTCCCTTGCAGCTAGAAACAGGTGAGTTGATCATGGGGAACAAGGATATGGCGGACCAATTGAATAACTACTTTGGTTCCGTCTTCAGTAAGGAAGACATAAATAATCTGCCGGAAATAGCAGGGGACCGCTGGTCAAAGGAGGACTTGAGTGAAATCCAGGTTAGTCGCGAAGTGGTGTTGGGTAAATTGAATGGATTAAAGGCCGATAAATCCCCAGGGCCAGATAGGCTGCATCCCAGAGTATTTAAGGAAGTAGCTCCGGAAATAGTGGATGTATTAGTGATAATCTTTCAAAACTCTTTAGATTCTGGAGTAGTTCCTGAGGATTGGCGGGTAGCAAACGTAACCCCTCTTTTTAAGAAGGGGGAGAGAGAGAAAACGGGGAATTACAGACCAGTTAGTCTAACATCGGTAGTGGGGAAACTGCTGGAGTCAGTTATTAAAGATGGGATAGCAGCACATTTGGAAAGTGGTGAAAACATTGGACAAAGTCAGCATGGATTTACGAAAGGTAAATCATGTCTGATGAATCTTGTGGAATTTTTCGAGGATGTAACTAGTAGCGTGGATAGGGGAGAACCAGTGGATGTGGTGTATCTGAACTTCCAGAAGGCTTTCGACAAGGTCCCACATAAGAGATTAGTATATAAACCTAAAGCATACGGCATTGGGGGTTCAGTATTGATGTGGATAGAGAACTGGCTGGCAAACAGGAAGCAAAGAGTAGGAGTAAACGGTCATTTTCACAATGGCAGGCAGTGACTAGTGGGGTACCGCAAGGCTCAGTGCTGGGACCCCAGCTATTTACAATATACATTAATGATCTGGATGAGGGAATTGAAGGCAATATCTCCAAGTTTGCGGATGACACTAAGCTGGGGGGCAGTGTTAGCTGTGAGGAGGATGCTAGGAAACTGCAAGGTGACTTGGATAGGCTGGGTGATTGGGCAAATGTTTGGCAGATGCAGTATAATGTGGATAAATGTGAGGTTATCCACTTCGGTGGCAAAAATAGGAAAACAGACAATTATCTAAATGGAGGCTGATTAGGAAAAGGGGAGATGCAGCGCGACCTGGGTGTCATGGTACACCAGTCATTGAAAGTAGGCATGCAGGTGCAGAAGGCAGTGAAGAAAACAAATGGTATGTTAGCTTTCATAGCAAAAGGATTTGAGTATAGGAGCAGGGAGGTTCTACTTCAGTTGTATAGGGTCTTGGTGAGGCTACACCTGGAGTATTGCGTACAGTTCTGGTCTCCAAATCTGAGGAAGGACATTATTGCCATAGAGGGAGTGCAGAGAAGGTTCACCAGACTGATTCCTGGGATGTCAGGACTGTCTTATCAACAAAGACTGCATAGTCTCGGTTTATACTCTCTAGAATTTAGGAGATAGAGAGGGGATCTTATAGAAACTTTAAAAATTCTTAAGGGGTTGGACAGGCTAGATGCAGGAAGATTGTTCCCGATGTTGGGGAGGTCCAGGACAAGGGGTCACAGCTTAAGGATAAGGGGGAAACTTAAGGATAAGGGGGAAACGTCACAACTTAAGGATAAGGACCGAGATGAGAAGGACTTTCTGCCACAGAAGGTAGCTGAGGCCAGTTCATTGGCTATATTTAAGAGGGAGTTAGATGTGGCCCTTGTGGCTAAGGGGATCAGAGGGTATGGAGAGAAGGCAGGTACGGGATACTGAGTTGGATGATCAGCCATGATCATATTGAATGGTGGTGCAGGCTCGAAGGGCCAAATGGCCTACTCCTGCACCTAATTTCTATGTTTCTATGTTTCTAAGTTTACTTTACTTGTTCTATTCATTGCATTATACATCTACATAACATCATTCCTTATCCACCTGCACTCCAGTTTGCCTTTGGCAGGTCAAGAAAACACAGGAGTTGCGTTGTACAATCCAACCAAGGGGATAGTATCAACATCATTGAATGAACTGCCGTGATAACATAAATCACAAGTACGGGTAGCTCCGCTTGTCTTGATTTTCAGGAGGTGGTAGAAGCGGGCTGCATGGGGCTTGGAAACAATGAGATTTGTGTGTAGATCGACAGGTTTCCCATTGTCCTGGAACATATGATACTGGCACGGTAAGCCTGGATAACATCCAATACCTGCCAAACCTTGGTTTGAATTATGCTTGGTGGAATGGAATTGAAGGAGTTAGTATTTTTGCATGTTTGTGAAACATTGCAGCTGGATCTGGATCAATTGGCTTGATGGGTGGAGGAATGGTTGATGGAATTTATTACAGGAAATGGTGAGGTGTTGCATTTTAGGATGTCGAACAAGGGCAGGACCTACACAGTAAATGGCAGACTTCTGGGTAGTGTTGTTGAGCAGAGGGATTGAGGATTATAGATGAATGGCTCCCTGAAGGCTGTGTCATATGCAGATAAGGTGGTCCAAAAGGCTTTTGGCACTTTGGCCTTCATCAGGCAGAGTATTGAGTAGAGAGTTTAGGGGGTCATGTTGTTGTTGTATATCAATTCACCTGTTTCTGACTGCAAGGGACCAACATTTGTTTTTAACTAGTCTCTTTCTCTTCACATATCTATAAAAACTTTTGCAGTCAGTTTTTATGTTCCCTGCCAGTTTCCTTTCATAATCTATATTCCCTTTCCTAATTAAGCCCTTTGTCCTCCTCTGCTGGATTCTGAATTTCTCCCAGTCCTCCGGTAGGCTGCTTTTTCTGGCAAATTTGTATGCCTCATCTTTTGTTTTTATACTATCCCTGATTTCCCTTGTTATCCATGGATGCACCACCTTCCCCGATTTATTCTTTTGCCAAACTGGTATGAACAACTTTTGTACTTCATCCATGCAGTCTTTAAATACCTTCCATTGCACATCCACTGTCAACCCTTTAAGAATCACCTGCCAGTCTATCTTGGCCAATTCACATCTCATACCTTCAAAGTTACCTTTGTTCAAGTTCAGAACCCTTGTTTCTGACTTAATTTTGTCACTCTCCATCCTAATGAAGAACTCAACCATATTATGGTCACTCTTGCCCAAGGGGCCACGCACAACAAGACTGCTAACTAACCCTTCCTCATTACTCAATACCCAGTCTAGAATAGCCTGCTCTACAGGGGAGAGCCACCCATTACATGGCCGAATAAATTTGTTGATTTGCAGACTCTGAGGAGACCTTTCCTGGGACTGTCGGATTGAACTGTGGATGTGATCACTGCGGCTTGGAGAGATAGCACCAAGAAGCAGTACATCTCCTATATTAAGAGATGGGAAACGTTCTGTTCGCAGTCCAACATCACATATGACACGGCACGTGTGACGGATAAAATAACTTTTTATGTGCATGACTTAATCAAGCAGAGCAGACCAGGGGCGTCTGGTCTCAAATTGGAGTTTATGGCATACCCCGTGGACCTTCGGTTGTGTGTGGTCACACATCTACAACAATACATTAAGGTCACAAAAAACCTCAGAGGCACTGAACTAGCAGTGTTTGTTAGTTACAAAAAACCTCACAAGAGGGTGTCTCGAGGTGATTAAGACGGGTTTTGGCTTGTGCAGGTGTGGACACTGATATTTTTAAATCTCACTCCACCAGGGCTGCAACAACATCAGCAGCGAGGGTTTTGGAAGTTCCACTGGACCACATGCTCGCGGTCACCTAACACAGGGTGTTGCATGGACTCGTGTTCATGGCATGAAATCACAGAGCTTTGAAATCTTCACGTAGTCACTCACGTGACTCCGAAGTAAAATAGTAAGATTAAACGAGAAATTACCAGTTTGAAGTTTGATCTTTATTTTATGAGGAGTTACGATGAGGGATTACGTGCCCTCCGCTCCCAACCCTCTCGCATAAAGGTCAGCTGGTAGTTCTAGTTACTCGAATCTTCCTATATTCAGTTCAACAACTGTTATCTGTGATTTCACACCACTGCTTTGAAGATTGACGCACATGCGGGCTGACGGGCTCTTCACGTAATCCCTCATATGCTGAATGGTTTCCCCACCACTACCTTGGCCTACATCCTCTCCGGATCTTGTCTGACCAACCATCTCCCTCTGCCACAACTCAAAGTTATTTCTGTCATCCTTCCTTCCTTCCTGAATTTGAATTAAGGGCACTATCACTAGCTCGAGCCGATCTCCAAAACAGTAGCTGGTGGGCACGCTAGAATTCCTGAGATCCTCATCACCGTTCTAAAGGTACGTCCTTTTGTTCCCTCTCATCCTTCTAAGCTCCTGTGCGAATACAGACCAAGATCCATGAAACACTTCTCATAAATGAAGCCAATCATCCCCTGGATCATTCTCGTAAGAGTGGGCGGGCGCGACTCACGTTGCAGCGGCCCCTACAGCCTGTCTGTCTTTTTTTTAATTTTTAGTCTAGTTAAATGTAGTTGTTCGTGTTTTTTTTTGTATTGTTTCTAACTGTGTATATGTGGGGGATGGGGGGGGGGGGAGGGGGAAACTTTTAAATCTCTTCCCTGCACGGGAGACCCGACTTTTTCCCTGTCGGGTCTCCGTTGTCGTTGGGGCCTAGCACCGTGGAGCAGCCTCCGACCGGGATGACCTGGGGGCTCCAGTCACGGAGCCTGCGGAGCTGCGGACTCACCGTCGTGGGGCTGGCCGTCCTCGGAGCGTGGGGAGCGGTGGTGGCTCGCTGCTGCGGCCTGACTCCAGAGCTCCAGCTCCAGCTGCAGCTGTAGACCGGTGGACTGTTGGGATATCGTGAGCTCGCGGGTCCGGGTGAGAGACCGCTCTCCGGAGCTCCCACAACACAACTTCTCCAGCCCGTGTCGCGGGGTTGGAGCGACCCGAAGCGGGGCCATACATTGCCCCGCGAGGCTTTAATGGCCGCAGGACATTACAGCGCCCACCGGGGGCTCCAACTTTGACCTTTCGGCCTAGAGCGGGGCCGTACATCACCCGGCGCGGCCTCAATGGCCGTGGGACTTAACCCCGACCGCCTGGGGCTTCGACCTCGGGAGAGAAATGGTGCGGGGGAGGGAGAAGACTTTGCCTTCCATCACAGTGAGGAGGAGATGTTTGTGTAAATTGAATTGTCTGTGTATTTTTTTATGAATTGTTCTGTTGTATGGCTTGTTTAAACGGAGTTTCGTTCGAGCCTCTCTGAGGATTGTCAGGATTGAGCTTGAGGTTGATCTTGCGTGCGCGACCACGATGAGCCTGAGATTGTGATCGTGCTCCGTTGCGTCTTTGCCATACACCAGAATATCATTGACAATAATGGCACAAGGTAGGTCCTCAAATAATTGCTCCATAGTTCTTTGGAAGACTTCACTGGCAGAGTTGATTCCGAATGGCATTCTCAGAAACTTGTATCTGCCGAACGGGGTGGCAAATGTGGTGAGATTTGATTACTTTTTGTCCAGCGGTATCTGCCAGAAAGAGATCTTTGCATTGAGGACAAAAAATAGGGTGCCCATTCCGACCTTTGCCGCAACATCCTTGACGGTCTTCATGGGATGGTGTGGGCGCTTAACGGCAGTGTTCAGGTCTTTCGGGTTCATGCACAGACGGATTTCATTTTTTCTCTTCATGATTGTGGCAATCATGGTTGAGACCCAGTCAGTGGGGTCGCTGACTGCTTCAATAACGCCTGTGAAGACGAAGTCCTTCAGCTCAGTGTGAACCCTGTCAGTCATGGCAAGTGACAATCGGTGTGGGGGTCGGATGACGGGTGTTACTTCGGGGTCAGTAATAATCTTGTAGGTCATGGGCAACTTGCCTAGGTTGTTGTCGAAAAGATCAGGGAATTCACTCAGTGAGCTAAGGGAATTTGCAGCTTGTGGACCGTTTTGTCAAAGGAAATCAGCCCCAGTTCCTGACAGGCCCGGTTGCCAAGCAGAGTAACTGAATTAAAGTTCAAGACATAGAAGGTCAAATTCCTCGTGGTTTTTTCAGCACACGTTTCAAGTTGGTTTTGCCGAAAGGAACCAGCACCTCACCTCCAAAAGCATGTAGAGTGGATTTGTCCTTGATCAGTGGCTCGTTAGTTCTAATCTTGTTGAAGAGGTTAAGTGACATGGTATTTACTTTTGCCCCGGTGTCCAATTTTGCGCCAAAGTGGACATTGTTTACAGATACCATCACGGTTGGATCAGAATTCTTGGCAGTAGCATGCTGTAATGAGTAAACAGTCGGGTCCCCTTGTTAGTTAATTGGGCCGTGTTCGGGGGTGGATTCGAGCTGGAATTGGGGAGTAAGACTGTTGCTGTCTCGTTGCAAAAAATTGAGATTTTTGCGTCGCTGCTGTGAGAGTTTCTGCGTCGAATTCGCCCTGTTGACCGGCATGGACCAGGCTGCGGCTCAGTGCATCCTGGAGGACAACAGTGGCTGCTGGAAGTAAGTACCAAGCATTGGGTAGAAGCGGTGGAAGATAGTGCCCTTCAAATGGGGGTGGTTGGAGAAAACATCCTGCTTGCCTGCTAGATTTTCACTTACTGTAACTGCAGGAAAAATGTTCCCGATGTTGGGGGAGTCCAGAACCAGGGGTCACAGTTTAAGAATAAGGGGTCAGCCATTTAGGGCTGAGATGAGGCCAAACTCTCTTCACCCAGAGAGCTGTGAATCCGTGGAATTCTCTTCCGCAGAAGGCAGTGGAGGCCAATTCACTGGATGTTTTCAAGAGAGAGTTACATTTTGCTCTTGGGGCTAACAAAATCAAAGGATATGGGGAAAAAACAGGAAAGGGGTACATATTTGAGATGAACAGCAATGATCATGTTGAATGGCAGTGCTGGCTCGAAGGGCCGAATGGCCTATTCCTGCACTTATTTTCTATGTTTCTATAGCAATAAAACTCGATCACTTGATTTTTAAGCAATCGTGCATGGTGGAGGAGTAATGTACTCAAAGAGAGATACAGTGTGAAAACAGGCCTTTCGGCCCAACTTGCCCACACCCGCCAACATGTCCCAGCTACACTACCTGTGATAATAGCTCGTTTCTCAGCTTCTGCCCTGTCAAGTTTCTGTAAAAACACTGAATCAAGCACTTGAATCAACTAAATTTTATTCTACCAAAAGCGGGTCACAGATCACACACTATACTTAATCCACCGCAGGTTCAATACCTGCGTGTATCTGTTGAAGCCCGCTTGGCCTTGTCCAGATAGAGGCACTCCAGAAGGATACGGGGTCCTAAGTGCTCTTCCAGAAGATCGACCCTGAGACTCGTGATCACAGCCTTTTAAATGCCCTACGGACTCGAGGGCTGAACCACACGGGGGTTGTCTCTTAATCACCCAATTACAGATATCGATTAACCCCATACATAACAGATATTTCCATAACCCAATGATACAACAGATTAGATTAGATTAGATTCTTTATTTGTCATTCAGACCTCTCGGTCTGAACAAAACATTGTTCCCCTGCAGTCATACATACAATCCTTTTTAAAAAATTGATAGAACACACAACAAACACAAATCCAACATCCACCACAGTGAGTTCACCAAACACCTCCCCACTGTGATGGAAGGCAAAGTCTTAAAGTTTCTGTTTCTTCCCTCTTTGTTTCCCTCTGTGCTGAGGCAATCTAGGCTTCAGTGTGACCCCACTGGGTGATGGTATTCCACCGGGTCCGTGGTTGCGGTCGGGCCACTGCCACTGCCACCGTACCGGGACCGAGACGGGTCGCCGCTGCTGCTGCTGCCGCCGCCGCTGTTGCTGGAACCGCTCCGTGACCGAGTCGGGCCGCTGCCACTGCCGCCGCAACCGTACCAGGACCGAGACGGGTCGCCGCTGCTGCTGCTGCTGAAACCGCTCCGGAACCGAGTCGGGCCATGGCTGCCGCTGCTACTGCTGGAACCGCTCTGGGACCGAGTCGGGTCGCCCCTGTTACTGCTGCCGCCGCCGCTGTTGCTGGAACCGCTCCAGGACCGAGTTGGGCTGCTGCTGCCACTGGAACCGCCCCGGGACCGAGTCAGGCCGCTGCAACAGTTCAATACATTGTATTTACAACGGAATTCAAGATGAAGTCAACTTGGAAACATTTACCCTGATTAAAAGAAATCTCAGACAAGGCTCAATACCCCATCCAATCAACACTTAGCGGAGTCAGACTCTGCAACATTACTTACAAACTATTAACAAGGTGTATGTCTGGTTTGCAGCCATCCAATCCATTCTATGCATTTAGTACCAGATTAACACGGTTCGCAAGGCTTCCCATTCTTTGCTCGCAAATTGTATCTAAGTTCCAGACTCCCTGGCACCTCTGTGACGTAATGTTGTAAATGTGTGACCACACATAACCGAAGGTGCATGGGGTATGCCATGAGAACTAGTTTGAGACCTGACACTCCTGGGCTGCCCTGCTTAACTAAATCGTAAACATGAAATATTATATATAGCAGGTGTAACCATCTTGTCCAGTCACAATTTATGTAATGACTGGACCCGCGCGCTGAGGGCAGCGCCAGGGGAATAACTACCTATGAGAGCCCAGCCAAAGATAGGGATATAGCTGGAGCCCCGTGGTGAAGAAGTGTTAACACAATCCCATACTTACGTGTACTTCGGCCTGGGAGAACTTGTGTTAATGATATCCTTAATGAACTGGACATCAGAGGGTGAGACCCGACAGAGCAGGTCCCGCTCGCTGCAGCAAATATGATGAGAAGCACATTGGGCACAGTTAATGGAACCATACCTTAATTTATTGTCAAGGACCCATTAGAAAATGAACTCTAAGACGTCAGTGTCCGTGCCGCATTATATGTAACATAACATTAAACAGAACGCTTCCCATCTCCTGAAGTGGCAAAGTACTGCTTTTTTGGTGCTATCCCTCTGTAAAGCAATGAATTGATTAATCATGTAGAGGCTGGTGCCCCGAGTCCCAGGCTGAACCAGTAGAGTTTTATGTTTAGTAACCCCATATAAGGTTCTATTATTATTCCCAACATTTGGGGAAACCATGGCTGCGTAGGCCAGACAGACAGTACGAGAAACCTGAAGCAGGATCTTGCTGAATTTGTTGCAAGACCCGACTGATGAGGCAAAATGGAGAAACCACATAAAAGAACATTCCTCCCCAGTGTAGCAAGACTGTACCTCTCGCCACTGTGATGCCACATGTTTTTACAACTGGTGAATGAGCCTGTATGCAAACATATCGATGTTGGGTGCCATTGAGCCATAATATCATAAATTACTTTGTGATCCAGCATCCATTCTGTGTTGTCATTGATTTTACGTGATGATACACCAGTGCCAACATAGACTGGGTAAATTATGACAGCATACTTTGACTTGATTGCATCCATGTGACTAACATATGCCACCACCACAGTGTATCAACTTGGAACTGAGCATGCAGATGTTTATATTCGCACAATAACCCTTTAACCCATAGTATGCACCTAGTGTCTATAGGTAGTTGATACCAATAACTGAAGAATTGGTCATTCATGCCAATCCTATCCGCCTTTGTTACTAGAGATGGCATTCGTAATTTTCCATCTTTGAGCACTAGCATCTGTTTGTAATATAACTGAAAATTGACCAAAACTACTGGAGCAATGCTGAATATAGTTCGACCACCGTTGTGACTTTGGTAGCTTCAGTTGGTAGTAGCATAGGTCTGTTAACAATGACCTATATGGCACTTGAGAAGTTATTACTTTGCACGTTGTAAGTTCTGATAATGCAAAGGCCCAATTGCACAGCTGAAACACAGCCACTATATTGCCAATTTCACTTGATGAATAGAAGACTGTTTGATAACAAGGTTGTTACGGGCTTATATTGATTCCAATCTGTTGCCCCAAGGCAGAGTCACAGATAATTAATAGTTAAAGGCAAATCCGAATAATCAATAGCTCTAGTTGGTATCAAGTTAAATGGCTGTGGAAGGTCAATTCCTCAAATATAGTTGCAGCTGAAACAGTTGATTTTAGCAAAAACACGGCGTTAGAAATAACTACCTATGAGGTAGTTGGGGTTTCTAAACATAAAACCTAGAAAAAGGGTTAAATGTATAATGTCATGAGTGGAATAGGTAAAGTAGTTGCACAGATTATTTTACCCTGAGTATAGTATTCAAGATGTGAGGGGAAAAATGTAATCAGAAACTGAGGGCGAACATTTTCATGCAGAGAGTGGTGGCTATATGCAATGAGCTTATAGCAATGAGTAAGAAGGTAGTTGAGGCAAGTACTTTAACAACATTTAAAAGACATTTGGACATGTACATGGACAGAAAGGTTTTTAAGGTATATGGGTAAAGCACAAGAGGGTGGGACTAGCATAGATGAGGCAGCTTGCTCAACATGGCATGATGGGCCAAAGGGCCAGTTTTTAACGCTGTATGAGTCAATGTTTGTATGATTCTAAAATCCCAACATCTAATGATGGGTGACGATATGTTATTTCTGCATTAACACACAATGCGCTTTGACTGTAATTAGAATTAAGCCCAATATGTAAATGTTTAATCTCATAAGTTCATATCCTCCTGTGCAACCCTACAAGAGAAGTACTTTGTGTTCCTTCATCCCTCAGGACTGAGATGAGGAAACATTTCTTCACCGTGTATCTGTGGAATTCTCTGCCAAACAAGGCAGTGGAGACTAATTCACTGGATGTTTAAAGAGAGAATTAGATTTAGCTCTTAGGGCTAAAGGAATCCAGGGATATAGGCAAAAAAGCAGGAATGGGAAACTAATTTTAGATGATCAGCCATGGTCATATTGAATGGCGGTGCAGGCTCAAAGGGCCGATTGGCCTACTCCTGCACCTATTTTTACTTTTTTTTTCTATGTTTCTATACCACCCCTTTTGAACTTCTCAAAAGTATTTTACCATTCTCAGACAGCACTCTAATACGCTGATTTGTTCCCACACCCCTGATACTTCTTCGGCCTATATCCTTTCCTGATCTTGTCTAACTAACCCTCTCCCACTGCCGCAACTCAAAGTGCATTTGGACCCCCTTTGCTTCCCTCCTGATTCCGACGTGTGTAACTTTCACTTGCAGGAGCCAATCTCCGAGTCAGTAAATGGTGGGCATCCTGAAATTTCCGGCATTTTATTTTTTGGGTGAGGTGCAAGAAAGACTCCAGGTCTAACTTCTTGGGGTGGTTCAACAAAGATTCCACTGATTTCCCTGGGAGAGTAAAGGCATGCTGGAATTACTCAGACCATGAGAAATAGAAATGGCAACATTTTTACGACACCTTTCGTGTTACCTTCAGGATGTCATAATGCAGCATATCAAAGTCCTCTCAAACTGCAGTCACTGTAGCAGTGCTGAGGTGATGTTCCATCCAGAACTGAGACAGCAACCAGATATTGGACTGTTGGATGTGTAACTGGCTTTTTCAAAGAAGACAGTGGGTTGTGGTGGAAGGTGGATATTCTGCCTGGTGATCTGCGATCAGTATAATTCTGAAGGGATCTATCGTGGCACCTCTGTTGTGTGTGGGTGTGGTATATATGATCTGGACATTAATAGGGATGGGCTGATGATTAAGTTCGCTGATGCCACAAAAATTGGAGTGCAGACAGTGTGGCAGAAATGAGCAAAGCGAGGTCTTGCATTTTGGGTGGCAGAATGTAAACATAGAACATAGGTGCAGGAGTGGGCCATTTGGCTCTTTGAGCCAGCACCACCATTCAATATGATCATGGCTGATCGACCAAATTCAATACCCCATTCCTCCTTTCTCCATATATCCCATGATTCCGTTACCCCTAACAGCTATATCTAACTCTCTCATGAAAATATCCAGTGAATTGGCCTCCACTGCCTTCAGTGGCAGATAATTTGACAGATACATCATTATTTGGATGAAAGGAGTTTTTCTTCATCTCAGTCCGAAATGGCCTATCCCTTATTCTGAAACTGCGACCCCTGGTTCTGGACTCCCCCAACATCAGGACCATTTTTCCTGTATCTAGCCTGTCCATTCCCTTAAGAATTGTATATGTTTCTATAAGACCCCCTCTCATCCTTCTAAATTCCAGTGAATATAAGTCCAGTCGATCCACTCTTTCATCATATGTCAGTCCCACCATCCCAGGAATTAACCTGGTGACCTATGGTGAACTCTCAATAGCATGAATGTCCTTCCTCCAATTAGGGGACCAAAACTACACACAAATACTCCAAGTATGGTCTCACCAGGGCCCTGTACAACTGTTGTAGGACCTCCTTGCTCATCTACTCAAATTCTCTCATTATGAAGGCCAACATGCCATTTGTTTTCTACACTGCCTGCTGTACCTGCCTACTTTCAGTTACTGATGTACAAGGACACCCAGGTCTCATTGCACCTCCCCTTTTCTAATGAGACACTATTCAGATAATAAAGCCTTCCTGTTCTTGCCAGAAAAGTGGATAAACTCGCATGTATCAACATCTGCCATGCATCTGCCCTCACCCAACCTATCCAAATCACTGTGCAGCCTCATAACATCTTCATCACAGCTCATACTGCCATCCAGCTTTGTGGTGATGTTACACATCTCTTTTTTTTTTTTTTTTTTTTTTTTTTCATTTCAAAAACTTTATTCAACACAAATCATAAAATACAACACATCAAAACACAATCAAAAATCACACTATAATGAACAGATCATTGTAGTACAGCAGTACATTCATTTATAATCGCCTCAACCCCACGCGGCGACCAGCGCTGACGGAAGGCCTCCAGAGTCCCCGTGAACACCGCGTGTTCCCTCTCCAGGGACACACGTGCACGGACGTAGGCCCGAAAGAGGGGCAGGCAGCCGACTCTCGCCAGACCGTCGACCGCCCGCTGCCTGGACCCACGAATGGCCATCTTGGCCAGGCCAAGGAGCAAACCGACAGGTAAGTCCCCCCCCCACACTCGGCTCTCCCCACTCCCCGCCTTGTGTCCAAACACCAGGATTGTGGGGCTAAAATGCAGCCAGAACTTGAGGAACAGCCCCTTCAGATATTGGTACAGGGGCAGTAACCTCACACACTCCATATACACATGGAATACGGTCTCCTCCTCTCCGCAGAAAATACATGCGGCAGACGAGCCCGTGAACCGACTCAAAAGTTTATTACAAACCACCGCTCCATGCAGCACTCTCCACCCCAGGTCCCCAATATAAAGGGGTACAACTCCCTTATAGAAGGACCCCCACTGGGGCCCCCCGCCGCCTTCGGATGGTAACACCGTCCTCCATGGTGAGTCAGGACGGGAGACGAAGGCACGGTGGTTCAGAATGTGCAGGAGCATCCTGTACAGTGCGCGTCTCCTTGCATCACAAAATGGCATGCTGGTCATCTCAGAAAGGCAGCTCAGATTATGCGGAGCCGGAGGCCGAGAAATATCCCGAAGCCTAGGCCCGATGAGCAGATCTGACGGAGCAGGGGTAAGCTCTATCTGAACCACTCTAGGCTCGCGCCTCTCCTCGACAACCACCATGACAGGATGAGGACCAGCCACACCCGCAGCCACAACATCCCCCTCTCCTCGTGGAACAACACTCTGGCTGAACACCACCAAATTCCTCACTCTTAACACATCCCTATAGAAAACAGGCAAGCCCCTTAGAGCGGGTCGACTGACACCCGCCACCGGGAGCCGCGAGACCCCCCTTAGGCAACGACCCTGACGAAAAAAATACGTGGCCAGAGCGTGCCATCTGGGAGGGTTCTCTACATACATGTATCTCCGCAGAGTCCTGAGACGGAGAGCCGCCACCTGGGTGCGCACGCACACCAAGGACTGGCCGCCCTCCTCTAACGGAAGACTCAGGACCGCCGCGGAAATCCAATGCTTCCTATTTCCCCAAAAGAAATCCACCAGCTTCTTCTGTATAGCAGTTACAAATATAGAGGGCGGGACAAGAGTAGCCAGCCGGTACCATAACATAGAGGCCACCAGCTGGTTTATGACCAGCACCCTCCCCCGAAAGGAGAGAACTCCAAGCAGGCCTGACCAGCGCCCCAGCCGAGCAACCACCTTCGTCTCCAACTCTTGCCAGTTTGCCGGCCAAACATCCTCAGTGGGACTCAGGTACACCCCCAGATAGAGGAGGTGCGTGGTACTCCACGCATACAATGCCATCTCCTCCGGCAGGGAGTCTACCCGCCACTGACCCACCAAAAGTCCAGAGCACTTACTCCAGTTAATCCTAGCAGAAGATGCAGCCGAGAATATCTCCTGGCAGTCACGCATCCTCCGCAGGTCACCAGGATCAGTGAACATAAGAAGTACGTCATCGGCATACGCCGATAGAATCACCTCAACCCGCGGGCCAGGTAGGGCCAGGCCTGTCAACCTCCTCCGAAGAAGACACAGGAACGGCTCCACACAGACCGAATACAACTGGCCCGACATAGGGCACCCCTGGCGGACCCCCCTCCCAAAATGAAAAGGAGATAGCACCGCGCCATTAACCTTTACAAGACACTCCGCAGCAGCGTACAAAAGCCGGACCCGGGCCACGAAGTGTGGTCCAAACCCAAACGCTTGCAACGTCCCAAATAGGTATTCATGCTCTACCCTATCAAAAGCCTTCTCCTGATCAAGAGACAGAAAAGCAGCTGACTCACCAGTACCCTGGACTAAATGAATCAGGTCCCTAACCAGGTGGATGTTATCCTGGATGGACCGGCCAGGGACTGTATAAGATTGATCAGGATGAATCACTTGATGCAGCACGGAGCCCAGGCGATTTGCCATTGCCCGTGCAAAAATTTTATATTCTGTGCAAAGGAGAGAGACTGGACGCCAGTTCTTCAACAAACGGAGTTCGCCCTTCTTAGGCAGCAAGACAACAACCGTCCTACGCCACGAGAGAGGCATCACTCCAGTCGCCAGGCTCTCCCCCAAAACCAACATATAGTCACCCCCTAGGACATCCCAGAATGCCCTAACAAACTCCACCGTCAACCCATCCAGCCCGGGGGACTTACCCCTCCTGAGCTGATGCAAAGCGCAAGTCAACTCCTCCAAAGATAAGGGGCCATCAAGAAGATCAGCCTCCCCCCTATCTACGGTCGGTAGACCCTCCCACAGATCTTGCTGAGCCTCCACACTGAATCCTTCCGCAGAGAACAGGGACCCATAAAAGGACCTAACCAAGGCATTAATCCTCTCTGGATCAGTGACAGAGGAGCCGTCATCTGCAAGCAACTCCACGAGCTGTTTTCGAGCTCCCCGCCCCTTCTCCAAAGAGAAAAAGAAAGGCGACGCTCGGTCCAGCTCGTGCAGCATCTGGACCCGAGACCTCACATAAGCGCCTCGAGATCGCTCAAGCAGCAGACTCCTCAAAACCTCCTTCTTCCTCTGAAACTCTCCCCATTCGCTGGAGTCTTCACCAAACTGACCCAGGCGAGACTCAGCGTCCTGTATCTCCCTCTCCAGCTTCTCGACCGCTGAGTCCCGCCTCCCAGTCGACCCCCATGTATATTCCTTACAAAAGAGACGGATGTGAGCTTTACCCACATCCCACCACTGCCTAAGGGAAGAGAAGCACCTCTGCCTCTCTCTCCACTTCACCCAAAACCGAGTGAATGACTCCCGGAAACACCGATCCTCCAGCAGCCTGTTGTTAAAGTGCCAGTACGCGGACCCAGCCCGAGCGCACGCAGGATTGAAATCCACACGCACCAGACAATGGTCCGAGCACGGCACCAGCCGCATTGAGGCCGCTGAGACACGGGAAACAAACGCTCGGGAAATATAAAACCGATCAATGCGGGAACCACCGCCCTCAGACCTCCGCGAAAAAGCAGTGGAATCAGGGTGAAGGTCCCTCCAAACATCAACCAACTCAAAGGAGTCAATCAAGCCTCTCAGCTTCTTCGCTACAGCAGGCGCACACTGAGTACCAGAACGGTCCCGCACCTCAAGTGTGCAATTAAAGTCCCCACCAAGGAAGACACACTCTCCCCTATCAATAGTGCCCAACAGAGCATTCACCTCCCGAAGCAGGCCGGCCTGCATCGTGCCGGAGCTAGGGGCATACACGTTAATGAAATGCAACGGCATGCCATCCAGGCTCACGGCCAGATGGAGCAAACGTCCTGGCACCACTTCCTGCACTTTTAAAATGCTTGGCAGAAAATTTGGGGCCAACAAAAAAGCCACCCCACTCGAATTTGAGCTGAGATGGCTCATATAAACCCTCCCTTCCCACTCCAGTTGCCAGGTAGGTTCATCACTAGCAACGGTATGTGTCTCTTGCAGATAACAAACTGCAAATCTCCCCTCCCTTAGGGCTGATAAGAGCTGAAATCTTCGAAAACTCGCTCTACTCCCATTTAAATTTAATGTAGCTACTGTGAATGTGTAGACACATTAGATTGTGACCCTCACACTCCCTGTAGTCACAGGAGGTCCTTTTCTGAGGACCTTCAACAAACCCCGAAACTGCCCCAAATCCGAGTCAGAAAGACCACTATCCTTGTTACTAAGGATAGCCTCGAGACTCTCCCGCACATCTAGCCAATCCTCCCATCTCCTTGTAACGGCCCACCATAATGTTTTGGGAGCACGACTTATTTTTAAGAACTCTCGCACCTCAACAATAAGCTTCGCCTCAGACACGGCCTTGGAGTCTGGGCTCTCAGCCAACCCGCTCGCACCTGAATCAACAACCTCAGAAAGACCAGAACTGTCTGACACAACACTCTCTGAGCCCCCCCCACTGGCCGCATCGCTATCCTCCTCCACAGCCATGACACGACCACCCGGATCAATGCTGGGGGTGGGTCCCAACACCCCTACCTGAGACTCGCAGCCCTCTGAATGGCTGGGCTCCTGCCCCCTACCATCACCCTCCTCCTCCGGGCCTGGGGAAGCAACAACAAGAGGCATCCCCAGGGCCTGTGGAACACTGGCACCCTCGGAGTCTGAAAGAGGATCACGTCCCATAACAGCCCTGACCTCCACATCATCCAGAGTGCCCTCTCCACAGGCATCACCCAGAGAATCACCACCTGCCATTAACCTCACCCCAGACAACTCATCCGGTGAGGCATCCCGCCCCCCAGCACCTCCACTGGCACTGATATGGAGCACAGACTTGAACGACAACACCCCCGAAACTCCCCCCTCAGCCTGACTCTGCACATCCCCCGTCACAGAGGGCACACTACCAGAGGAGCCAACCACGTCACCTACCGTGCTAGCACCCTCAGTAGGCCTCTGAAACGAGGGGACCTCATCCGACCCAGAGGGTACACACCCAAGGGAGCTAACCACAGCATCCGCCGAGATAACTCCCTCAGAGGGCCCCTGAGATGAAGGGACAGACTCCCGCCCAGTGGACACAACTCCACCGGAATCAACTTCAGCACCCAGTCCGGTGACACCCGCTGTAGATCCATGAAGAGAAGGCCCAACCACCGACCCAGAAGACACCGGGTCAAGACCACTTTCAGCCACCTCAGTGGTGGAAAGCCCGGAGAAAGACATCCCCTTCGCTCTGGACCCACGCCCTTCCTCCTCTTCACCAGGCAAATGCCTCCTTTTAGTCCCACTCGCATGCGGAGGTGCGGTAACCTCCATAAGGGAAGGGTCATCCGCCTCCACATTACCCCCAACCACTTTGCCACCCACACGTTTAGACTTCTTTCCCCCCTTCCGAGCCACCACAACTCCCCCCTGGGCCCCAGCAGGTGCAGTCTGCACCACACTGGAGCCAAACTCACCCGATTGCACTTTCTTCGCTCGGGCAGCCCTATCCCTCTCCTTCTTCTTATTATGCTTCCCCTGCTTCTCCCAAAACCCCCCCTCAACACTCCCCTCCTCCTGCGCCCCACCTCCATCCACCGCCACAGGCGCAAGACGTAGGGGACGTGGGGGGCTTGGGCTCTCACTGCCCAGGGTCCCCAAAGCGGAACCTCTGGACCCAGAAGGCTTAGCACTGCCGCCCCGGGTCACCAAGGCAGAACTGGCAACCTCAGCCGGGTCAGCAGTACCACCCCGCGCCGCTGAGGTTTGACCAGCCACCCCAGATGGGCCAGCAGCGCTTTCCTGGGCCACTACACTAGAACCTCTAGCAGTGCCCCCGCGAAAAAGACACTCCCTACGGAGATGTCCAAATTCGCCGCACGCATGACACCGTGCCTTTCCCCAACTCCAACGCACGGTTCTGGGTACACCCTTATGCACCACCTCAAAACTCCCCTCGGCACCATCCCCCTCACCCACCTTCATGAACACCCTCCTCTTGAAACTGAAGACCCCTTTTTCCTCCGGGTCCCCCCCGGGATGCAAGAGACGAAAACATTTAGACCGCACCTCCCCGAACTTGGACAGGTGTGGAATAAGCACTGCATCCGAAAAATAAGTGGGGCAGCTCCGCAGGAGAACCGGTCTCACCCTGGATACCCACGGATCCACCTGTACGTGGACCCCCCCCACTGAGATCCCCTCCTCCAACGCTCGGGCCACACACTCCCGGGTCTTAAGTATCATCTCCACCTTTCCCCTTTCGAGCTCAGAAGAGACAATAGCCCCCCTCCCAAGAAGTTCATTCATGGCCTTCGTAATTACCCCCCTAGACATCATAGGCCCAGTTTGAACAGAAATACCAAAACTGTCCCCATCCAAGTCAACATGAGGCTCAAGCTCAGATGGCCTCGCACCCGCCACTGATGCCGTCGCTGCGTAGGTCCGGACCTTCGGCCGCGCCCCTTCCATCGCCATCCTCACAGAGGCACAAACCAGCTCCAAGCCCCTCAGCAGCACAGCTCCAAGTTAAGTCCCAGAGACAGTCACAGTCAAAGACAGGCAGCAGAAAACAGAAACCTCCAGCTGAAGCAGGAAAGTCCCCAGGTTCGTCCACAGCCAAGAGCAGCTTACGGGAAACTCGATCCCAGTCGCGCTGGACGCAAAAGTACCTTCTTCACATTAAGCCAGGCAGCCGCACTGAGCAAAATGACTTTAGGGCAGAGAAGCGGAGCCAAAAACGACAAAGACACCGCACAACTTCAGCCCACTGAGATCACAGGCACTCTTGGCAATCCGCCAACGCCAACCGCACCCTCGACAATGTGGAGAAACTCAGGAATCTTCACACAGATGGAGGCTCCCCAGACCAGAGAAAAGCTTCAACAGCCCAACAATAAGTTGAACTATGAAGCCCCCCTGGGTCTGTGCCCTCTCCAACGGCAAAATCCTGGAAAGGCTGCTCCAATCCTTCTCAACTGCAGAGCTGAGAAGAAAACACGACCTCTCTCTCTCTCTCTCTCTCTCTCTCTCCCCCCATCCTGCTCCATCTTTCTCTCCTCCCTCTCTCTCTCCCTCCCCCTCACTCTCCTCCTCTCTCTCCCCCTCTCTCTCTCACCCCCACTCTCCTCCCCTCCTCTCCTCTCCCTCCCTCTCCCTCCCTCCCTCTCCCTCCCTCTCCCCCCCCCCTCTCTCTCACAGCCCCCTCTTTCCTCCCCCTACCTCTCTCTCTCTTTCCCCCCCCCCCCTCCTCCCTCTCCCCATCTCCAGGTAACATTTTACAGGTGAGAGTATGAAATAGAAATGCACAATGATCGGTAATGGCTATTCTACCCTCCTGGTACAGAGCCAGAACCAAGTTTGAACCTGATGCTGTTCATGTGTTTCCCCTGTGACCACGTGGTTTGTAGGTTAATTGGCTTCTGTAAATTTCCCCTTGTGTGCAGGATGTGACAGTGGAACAATACAGAACTAGTGTATGGGTGATGAATGGTCAGCTGAAGAGCCTGTTTCCATGCTGAATCTCTCTCTCTCTCTAAATTCTGTAAATTTCATCCTCTAGAGAGTGAATTGGATATTTCATTAAGACTGTTGAACACAATGACGATTACAATTGATATAATGTGAACTCCACTTACTGCTTGCAATACATTTATTGGGAATAAGGAGTACAGGGGTTTCTAACATTACAGAGAGATGTTATTTACAGTGTGTAAACATCGACTCTCATTGATGTGGAACTAAATGGGTCACCACAACATTCCCTTCACAACATGTTGGTTTGGGGTTTGACGCTGATAAGCTTTCACTGCTGGTTAACAGTTGAAAAAAGGCTGTATGTAGTTTTCAGTCCAGTGGGTGAGTAGGATGTGGTCCAAAGATTCTGTTTAAAACAAGAATATCAGTAGTTAGCCCACACAATATTTTTATTGAATATTGTAAAATGCTGAGAGAGAAACACCAGTCTCCTTTGACAGGCAATTTGCAACAGAAAATCTTTCAAATCAAATCTATTTCACAAAAGTATATTTATGTTGCAGTTGCTATAATCCAGTTAAACTCAAAAAGAGATGATGAAACAATGATATCTAAGCATTGTCCAGGACATTAGTAATCCCCCTGCATGACACATTTTTTTAGGGTGCCAGGTGGGATGTTATGTGCATAAATATTTGGGTTACAGCTATTCATAATTTGGATGAGAGATCAGGAAGTGACATTCTAGGGTCTGCCCATGACAGGTAACTGAGTGAGATGGTGAATTGTGAGGAGGATACAAAAAGGCATCAGGACAGTGTAGACAGATTGAGCAAGTCGGAACATGATGGAAATGCAGTATAATGTGTATAAACATGAAGTTGTCCACAAGTAGCGAAAACAGAAAGACCACAATTTTCTCTTCCCAATGTAAAGAAAAATCTGAGTTTCCTTGTATTACATTCACCAGAACAAATATACGTGCAGTACATAAAGACACAAAGTGCTGGAGTGACTCAGCTGGTCAGGCAGCTTGTATTGAAAATAATATACAAACACTCGCCTGTATCCAACTATCACTTTCTAAGCATTATCATGCCCTCACCTCTCTTCCAGGTTTCTGCCACCTATCCACGTTCTCCAGAGATGCTGCCTGACCTGCTGAGTTACTCCAGTACTTTCTCATTTTTTTTACACCAGTATCTCCATTTCCTTAAGTCTGTATTCATACATTTGAGGTCTTGGTAAGATCAGGCTTGCAGTATTGTGTGTTGTGTTCATCTCCTTACTAAATAAAGGATATACTTGCCATAGAGAGAGTACAGTGAAGATTCACCAGATGGTCTCCCGGAATGGCGGGAACAACAAACGAGGGGAGATTAAGTGTAATGCTTTGTATTCACTGTCTGGAGTAATGTGAGAGGTTTTCATTTAAGTGTTGGAAATTGTGACTGGATTAGACTGATCGGATGAATAAATGAGGTGTTCCCTGTGTGAGGAGTCTAGAACATAGAACAGGAAGAAGCATTTTGGCCCATGATATCTGTTGCAAACATGATATTCTCTGCATATCCATGTGCCTATCTAAAAGCCTCTTCAATGCTACTATCGTATCTGCTCACACCTCTGCCCTGATGCTGCATTACAGGCATTCATAACTCTCTGTGTAAAAACAGATCTTGCTCTGTACATCTCTTTAAGCTGTCATCCTCTGTCTAGGAGAGGTCACAGCCTCAGTGAAAGGGCAAGAGATTTGGGACGGAGACTAGGGGAAATGTCTTCACTTATTGGGTGGTGAAGTTGAACACAGGTAGCTATGGAGGCCGAGTCAATCAAGGAAGTGGATCGGGAATCATGCATGTTCAGGCTGAAAGGCAGAGTGGGCTTACGGGGTTAAAGGGACCAGTCCTGCTATTTTCCACATTACTGAAGTGTGCCATGGGATCCTTCATGCCACCCAAACCAGACATTGGGATCTGTGTTAAAGATCCCATCTAAAACACAACATCTCCATTGGTACCGTGGTCCCTCATAATGAGGCTGAGCAAGTCAGCTGGAATTCCACATAGAGTCTGGACATGTGACACAAACACATGATCTTATAAACACTTGCTTCAAAAGCTGATTCTTTGAAGACAATTGAGTTTCTCTCCTCACCAAACCCCAGCAGTTAATTGGTTTATGTCATTAGCAATTTAGCAAGTGAGGCAATTTTATACAATCCAACTGTATACATCTTGAACACTGATATGTTAAATTTACCAGGATGTATAATGGACATTCTTTTAGGAAGAAGATGAGCATTTCCTTTAGGCAGACGGTGGTGAATCTGTGGAAATCTTTGCCACAGAAGGCTGTGGAGGTCGTCAGTGGAGACAGATAGATCCTTGATTAATACGGGTGTCAGGGGTTATGGAGAGAAGGCAGGAGAATGGGGTTAGGAGGGAGAATGGCACAGTAACTTGATGGGCCAAATGGCCTAATTCTACTCCTATCACTTATGATCTTATGACATTCCATTGGATCAGGTCACCAGGCTGAAATAACTTGACTAGAATTATATGTTACAATGAAACAAATGTCTGGTTAACTAACAACATGTCTTTAAGCATATGCATTGAATCATGATTCTCCAATGCAATGTTTATCTATGGCAAATTCAGTCAATGAAGTTGGCCTCCACAAAATAAAAATAAAAAACTCCTTAGCAACAATGACTTCAGAAGAAGCAAGTTGTTGGTAGAAAACATTTCAAACAAATTATTTCAATGAAATTCCAATGTGATCAGCCGATGGTGAAGTGGGCAGCTTGTGATTAATTTTCAAATGTCAAAATTCAACTAATTTATATGAACGCACCTCCCTTAATTATTTGATCATGCCACGGCTCATACTGAAGGGACTGAACATTTCTGCATTCATACCAAAGATCTGCAGTCTGGAGCACAGGCCACCAAGTGACATTGTATCCCTAACTTTGACTCACATTGTGTTTGAAAGCAAATCACAGCTCAAAGACTGAGTTTGCTCATTTGCCATTACAGCTATGACCTATGACCTAAATGATTAAAATGACTGCTATACAACATTGTTATTGTTGGAATGGTTTCATTCCAATGTGTGGGTGTCGCAAGCAAGGCCACAGCTTAGTACCTGTTCCCAGTGGCCCTTCATTGCTTTCTCCTGGAACTGACCGTTTGATATAACTAATAGCCTTTGGATAAGGATTCAGCCTCTGTCTTGGAATTACGGGTAAAAGTGGATGGTTCATAGACAACACGACTCTTCCCCAAAATACTTAAATGACTGAGCCATTAAAACAATATGACATTGATTCAATCATAATTCAGGTGGAATGAATTTGTTCTAACCCGAGCATCATGCACAGTGTTGCTATGACGACTGTCGAAGATTAAGTATTTGGAAAATATAAATCAATAATCTGTATTAGCCTACTTTGTGTAATATTTCTGCAACCAACATTCTCTATATTGCCCTCTCTACAACAACTTTAAATTACTAATCTTATTTACAAATATGCAAAAACGATACATCAGCCTTTATTAAGGCATCTCATACACAGTGCCTGGAAGAGGCTTCACTCACCAAAGGTGGAAGGTGATTCAAAAGGTCATCAGCCATTGCACTTAATCCTCATCAACTGGCTCAGTACCTGCGGGATTGTCTGGCTCTTCATCGCTGTTGAGAGATTAGAATCAATGGGAAATAAAGGCTCAGTTGTGATGTTCATCATCTCACCCACCTTGATTGATTGTGTATTAACAACTCTTCTGTACATTCACAATATGTGGTGAGTGGTGGAATCTGAGGTGGCGAGCACCTTCGTAAACTGCAGCAATTATTCTGGTGAAGATGCTTCCGCTGTGTAACTGGGTGTAAACTGCAGTATCTAGACCTAGTGATAATGAGGAATATTTAATATGGTCCTCAATCTGATTGACATTGCATGATTCGGAGTGGTTGCTGCAAGAGATGGAGATTGTGTCCACTTGTTAGAAACATAGAAAATAGGTGCAGGAGTAGGCCATTTGGCCCTTCAAGCCTGCACCGCCATTCAATATGATCATGGCTGATCATCCAACTCAGTATCCTATACCTGCCTTCTCTCCATACCCCCTGATCCCTTTAGCCACAAGGGCCACATCTAACTCCCTCTTAAATATAGCCAATGAACTGGCCTCAACTACCTTCTGTGGCAGAGAATTCTACAGATTCACCACTCTCTGTGTTAAAAATGATTTTCTCATCTCGGTCCTAAAAGACTTCCCCCTTATAGAAACATAGAAACATAGAAAGTAGGTGCAGGAATAGGCCATTCGGCCCTTCGAGCCTGCACCGCCATTCAATATGATCATGGCTGATCATCCAACTCAGTATCCCGTACCTGCCTTCTCTCCATACCCTCTGATCCCCTTAGCCACAAGGGCCACATCTAACTCCCTCTTAAATATATCCAATGAACTGGCCTCAACTACCCTCTGTGGCAGAGAATTCCAGAGACCCACCACTCTCTGTGTGAAAAAATTCCTTCTCATCTCGGTCCTAAAGGATTTCCCCCTTATCCTTAAGCTGTGACCCCTTGTCCTGGACGTCCCCAACATCGGGAACAATCTTCCTGCATCTAGCCTGTCCAACCCGTTAAGAATCTTGTAAGTTTCTATAAGATCCCCTCTCAATCTCCTAAATTCTAGAGAGTATAAACCGAGTCTATGCAGTCTTTGTTCATAAGACAGTCCTGACATCCCAGGAATCAGTCTGGTGAACCTTCGCTGCACTCCCTCTATGGCAATAATGTCCTTCCTCAGATTTGGAAGATTCTCAGATTTATACTTAAACTGTGATCCCTTGCACTTCTTTATCTGTTACCTAACCAGCCACTATCGGGTTTATTTGTAAAATACTCGAACCTGGGCCTTTGGCGCCTTTTAAAATATTATTTCCCTCTGACTTACCTTCTTCCAGCCAATATTCGCTCTCGCTGCTTCTGGCTGCTGCTTCTCTCCGACCCTTGTGGTCTATCTATGTATCTATCTATGAGACCATCAGATTCCTTCTTCCCCCATTATTAAACATTGCACCGCATCACTTTGGAAAACCTATTCATGACTCTGTGAAATATTTTATCTGAACTTTTTATGCCAATATAAATGTTTATCTACCTTGTGGATGAATTATTCAACTATTGTTTGAATTGTTTAGAATTGGACACTCTATCCCCTGATAATTTCAAACTTTGCATGGCCACGGGATTTGATGTTCTCGCTGTTTCGTCCCGACCTGTCGTCCCCTAATATATTTCAAATAGATGATATCGCACATGATCCTCTCCACACCCCTCCGCAACCCCTGGCATTTATCCCAGTGCCTTCATACCTATTTGAACGATGATTCAAGGCTTCCATGAATTCAGCCACGACATCAGCGCTTAGCTCTGGACTAGTGAGAGAAACAAAACTTGTAAATTAATGCAAAATTGGCGGTTCGTAGAAATATCGGAAACCGGGATACTGGGAGCACACGGCTTCATGCTTCCACTTATTGCATAATACACTGGCTAAATGTCTCCAGTATTAACACTGATACATACACGCACACACACATATGCATGCCATAGCAGAAGAACAGGCCCTTCTCCCCACACTAATTTCCCAATTTTATACTCCCCGCATTCCCACTAACGCCAACATACAGGTGTGTGCGTGTCTTTGTGCATGCCCGTTAAATATATATATATATATTTATAGAAGATAGATGGTTTCGACAAATGGAATCTGCTGCTCCAGGTGTCTGGTTTTCAGATGTTCTTAACCTTGCTTCTAACCCCTGATCATTTCAAACATTGCATGGCCACGGGGGTTTGATGCTCTGGGTGTTTCATCCCCACCTGCCGTCCACCAATATATTTAAAATAGATACCTATTTGAGATCCGTATCACGGATTCCAGGAATTCGTTGGCGGCCATCTTGCTCAGCGCATCGTTGACCTCAGTGCTCCGCGGTGTTCTAGTGATAGAAACAAAATATGTAAATGAATGGAAATTGGCGGTTCATAGAAGTATCGTAAACTGGGATACTGGAAGCACACGGCTTCATGCTTCCACTTAATTACATAAAACACTGGTTAAATGCTTCCAATATTAACTCTGACACATACATGCACACACACATACGCACACTATAGCAGAAGAACAGGTCCTCCTCCCCACATTAATTTCCCAATAATATCCTCCCCACATTCCACTAACGCCAACATATATGTGTGTGCGTGTCTATGTGCATGTTCGTTAAATATATATATTTATAGAAGATAGATGGTATCGATCCGCTGCTCCAGGTGTCCAATTTTCAAATGTCTCTAACCTTTAACCTTATACTTAACTGTGACCCCTTGTTCTGGACTTCCCCAACAACGAGAACAATCTGCCTGCATCCAGCCTGTCCAACCCCCTAAGAATTTTGTAAGTCTCTATAAGATCCCCCCTCAATCTTCTAAATTCTAGTGAGTACAAGCCGAGTTTGTTGCCCTTGCCTTTCATCGTCATTTGCGTTAGTGCTTTGGGAGGTGTTGCTGGAACATATGAACATCTGCAGTGTGTGTATATAGACCTAGTGAACATAAGGAAAGTGTAATATAGTCTGTGTGATATCTGAGTGAGCAGACAAGACACCAAACCTTTTGTACTCATATTGGTGTGGGAGTAGGTGTCTCGGCCAACATTTGCTTGTTCTGACCAATTACAATTCAAAGATCTGAAGTCATGTGTAGGCCATACCAGGAAACGTCGGTAATAAAGTTGGACTTCACATTTTGTCCATTAGTTGGGTGCTCAGTTGTTCTTTTATTAATTTTGAATTCCTTAATTTCATGAACTGAATTTGGCTTCTGTGCGTTGGGGATTGGAATTTGAACATTTCTAAATCACTGCTTGCTGATTATCCATCCAGTAATTTAGCCAGTTTGTTACCACACCTCTTATCATTCAAAGCAGATCACCACAACAGACTTGCATAACCAGAAGCAGCTTGGATGACTAAAATAGAGACAAACAGACACATAGATATTATCGAATACGTGAAAGCATTGATGATCATTTTCCAATGTTCTCTAGATTCAGGATCAGTTCCTGTGGATTGGTGGGTAGCTAATGTTATCCCACTTTTTGAGAAAGATGAGAGAGAGAAAATAGTAAGATTAAATGAGAATTTACCAGTTTGAAGTTTGATCTTTATTTTATGTGGAGTACGGTGAGCGATTACGTGAATAAGCCCCGCCAATGCGCCTGCACGTAAATCTTCAAAACAGCGGCATGAAATCACAGTAACTACAGTAGAAATGATGTAGTAAGACTGTGAAGACTAGAACTACCAGAACTTTCCGATTATGAGGGCCGGGAGTGGAGGACACGTAATCGCTCACCGTAACTCAAGGCCGAGGAGCCGTTGCAGAGGAAGGAGCGATGTCTGGGCGGTAGGTTCAAAAACCGACCGTGGGGCTTGTTTCCACAGAGGCCAAGGAGCCGTTGCAGCCCAACTCTGTAACATTCCATTGGCATTTCAAAACAAGTGGGCGTGAGGAAACCGCTGATTGGTGGAAGCGGACGAGAGGAAGCAGCTGATTGGGAGTCAGATCCCTGAAGATTTCATCTAGCACTTTGTACTGTATTGTACTTCGTATTGTAGCCAGGGTAAGGGGGGAGTATGAGGCCCAGGGCTGTTTATTGTTCTGGATGTCAGATGTAGGAGGTCATGGAGTCTGATAGCCCTCCAGACGTCCACATCTGCACCAGGTGTTTTGAGATGGGGCTCCTTAGGAACCTGGAGCAGCAGCTCGATGACCTCCGTCTGGTCATGGAGAGTGAGGTAGTCACAGAGAGGAGTTACAGAGAGGTGGTCACTCCAAGAGCACAGGAGGCAGACAATTGGGTCACGGTTTGGAGGGGCAAGGGGTAGAGGCAGGGACTAGAGAGTACACCTTGACAATAAGCACTCCTGCTTGAGTACTGTTGGGGGAGACAGCCTACCTGGGGGTAGCGACAGCGGGCAGGCCTCAGACACAGAGACCAACCCTGGTGCTCAGAAGGGTAGGGAAAATAAGAGGGCAGTAGTGATAGGGGACTATATAGTTAGGGGGTCAGATAGGCGATTCTGTGGACGCAGTCAGGAGACCCGGATGGGCTGTGTCTGAACATGTCCAAGATATCCTGAAATGGGAGGGAGAGGAGCCTGAGGTCGTGGTACATGTAGGAACAAATGACATAGGTAGAAAAAGAGAAGTCCTGAAAGGAGAATTTAGGGAGTTAGGAGGAGAGTTAAGGAGAAGGACCGCAAAGGTAACAATCTCAGGATTACTGCCTGTGCCACGTGACAGTGAGAGTAGGAATGGAGCGAGGTGGGGGATAAATGCGTGGCTGAAGGACTGGTGCAGAGGGCAGGGATTCAAGTTTCTGGATCATTGGAACCTCTTTTAGGGAAGGTGTGACCTGCACAAAAAGGACGGGTTGCACTTGAACCCGAGGGGACCAATATCCTGGCTGGGAGATTTGCAAAGGCTACTGGGAAGACTTTAAACTAGAACGGTTGGGGGGAGGGACTCAAATAGAGAAAGCTAGTAGACAGTGTGTGAGGCAGGAGGCAGGAGGCAGAGAAGGGAAGCACTCAGACCCAACATGTAGGGGAGAAAGAAGAAAAATATAATAAACAGAGAATGAGAGGTGGTGGGTTTCTTAAATGTGTGAGCAGAGAGACAGAGCGGTGTAAAATGAGGGTGGAAGTAATAGATAGCAAGGTGAAAAGTAAAAGTGGCAGGCAGACAATTCCAGGGCAAAAATCAAAAAGGGCCACTTTTCAACATAATTGTGCAAGGGGTAAGAGTGGTGTAAAAACAAGCCTGAAGTCTTTTTGTCTCAATGCAAGGAGCATTTGTAATGAGCTGAATGTACAGATAGTTATTAATGAATATGATATAGTTGGGATCATGGAGACATGGCTCCAGGGTGACCGAGACTGGGAGCTGAACATCCAGGGATATTCAATATTCAGGAGGGACAGACAGAAAGGTAAAGGAGGTGGGGTAGCGTTGCTGGTTAGAGAGGAGATTAACGCAATAGAAAGGAAGGACATTAGCTTGGAGGATGTGGAATCGATATGGGTAGAGCTGCGAAACACTAAGGGGCAGAAAACACTGGTGGGAGTTGTGTACAGCCCACCTAACAGTAGTAGTGGAGTTGGGGATGGCATCAAACAGGAAATTAGAAATGCGTGCAACAAAGATAAAACAGTTATAATGGGTGACTTCAATCTACATATAGACTGGGTGAATCAAATTGGCAGGGGTGCTGAGGAAGAGGATTTCTTGGAATGTATGCGGGATAGTTTTCTAAACCAACATGTCGAGGAAACGACGAGAGAGCAGGCTATTTTAGACTGGGTATTGAGTAATGAGGAAGGGTTAGTTAGCAGTCTTGTTGTGCGTGGCCCCTTGGGCAAGAGTGACCATAATATGGTTGAGTTCTTCATTAGGATGGAGAGTGACAAAATTAATTCAGAAACAAGGGTTCTGAACTTAAAGACAGGTAACTTTGAGGTTATGAGATGTGAATTGGCCAAGATAGACTGGCAAGTGATTCTCAAAGGGTTGACGGCGGTTAGACAATGGAAGGCACTTAAGGACTGAATGGATGAACTACAACAATTGTTCATCCCAGTTTGGCAACAGAATAAATCAGGGAAGGTAGTACATCCATGGATAACAAGGGAAATCAGGGATACTATCAGAACAAAAGATGAAGCATACAAATCAGCAAGAAAAAGCAGCCTCGCAGAAGACTGGGAGAAATTCAGAGTCCAACAGATAGGGATAAAGGGCTTAATTAGGAAAGTAAAAATAGATTATGAAAGAAAACTGGCAGGGAACATAAAAACTGCCTGCAAAAGTTTTTATAGATATGTGAAGAGAAAAAGATTAGTTAAAACAAATGTAGGTCCCTTGCATTGAGAAACAGGTGAATTGATCATGGGGAACAAAGACATGGCAGACCAATTGAATAACTACTTTGGTTCTGTCCTCACTAAGGAAGACATAAATAATCTGCCGGAAATAGCAGGGGACCGGGGGTCAAATGAGATGGAGGAACTGAGTAAAATCCAGGTTAGCCGGGAAGCGGTGTTAGGTACATTGAATGGATTAAAGGCTGATAAATCCCCAGGGCCAGATAGGCTGCATCCCAGAATACTTAAGGAAGTAGCCCCAGAAATAGTGGATGCATTAGTGATAATTTTTCAAAACTCTTTATATTCTGGAGTAGTTCCTGAGGATTGTCACATGCTGAGAGAATGGAGCAGCATGGCTTGTACACTCTGCAGTTTAGAAGGATAAGTGGGTATCTCATTGAAACATATGAGGTTGTTAAGGGTTTGGACACACTAGAGGCAGGAAACATGTTCTCGATGTTGGGGGAGTCCAGAACCAGGGGCCACAGTTTAAGAATAAGGAGTAAGCCATTTAGAACGGAGACCAGGAAACATTTTTTCTCAAAGAGAGTTGTGAGCCTGTGGAATTCTCTGCCTCAGAGGGGGATGGAGGCCGGTCTTCTGAATACTTTCAAGAGAGAGCTAGATAGGGCTATTAAAGATAGCGGAGTCAGGGTATATGGGGAGAAGGCAGGAACAGGATACTAATTGGGGATGATCAGCCATGATCACATTGAATGGAGGTGCTGGCTCGAAGGGCCGAAATGGCCTACTCCTGCACCTATTGTCTTTTGTCTATTGCCTATTATTTGAATTGTTCACAATTGGACACTCTACCCCCGATCATTTCAAACTTTGCATGGCCAATAATCACTCTTGTTGCTTCTGGCTTCTGCTTCTCTCCGACCATTACGGTCTCTCTATGTATCTATCTATGAGGCTATCAGATTCTTTCTTCCCCCAATATTGAACATTGCACCATATCAATAGACAATAGACAATAGGTGCAGGAATAGGCCTTTTAGCCCTTCAAGCCAATACCGCTATTCTGTGTGATCACGGCTGATAATCCCCAATCAATACCCCGTACCTGCCTCATCCCCATTCCTGACTTTTCCCCATTTAACCTGACTCTGCTACCTTTAAGAGCCCTATCTAGCTTTCTATTTAAAGTATCCACCGCCCTCTGAGGCAGAGTATTCTGCAAGAATGTCTTTCCTCAAATTGGGGGACCAAAACTGCACACAATACTCCAGGTGTGATCTCACTAGGGCCCTATATAACTGCAGAAGTACCTCTTTGCTCCCATACTCAACTCTTGTTATGAAGGTCAACATGCCATTCGTTTTTTCACTGCCTGCTGTATGTGCATGCTTACACTCATGAACACGGACCCCCGGATCCCTTTTCCCATCCTGACAGCATTTAGATAATAATCTGCCTTCCTGTTTTTGCCACCAAAGTGGATAACCCCACATTTATCCACATTATACTGTATCTGCAGTGCATCAGCCCTCATACCCAACCTGTCCAAGTCACCCTGCATTTTCGTAGCATCCTCCTCCCAGTTCACACTGCCACCCAGTTTTGTGTCATTTGCAAATTTGCTAATGTTACTTTGAATCCCTTCATCGTTCTTGTTTGTCTGTCTTTCTTGTGTCTTGTTTCTTGTATCCCTATGGAAAACCTATTCATGACTCTGAAATATTTTATCTGAACTTATTCTGCCAATATAAACGCTAATCTGTCCTTACAGGTGACTTATTCAACTATTGTTTGAATTGTTTACAATTGGACAATCTAACCCCTGATCATTTCAAACTTTGCATGGCCACGAGGTTTGATGCTCTTGCTGTTTCATCCCTACCTGTCGTCCAGCAATATATTTCAAATAGATGCTATCGCACATGATCACTCCTATTCACAACGCTCCCCAAACCCCTGGCATTCATCTCAGTGCCTTCATACCTTTGTGTGTCGCCGCCGATCAGGGATTCCAGGTATTTCCTGGCGGACAACTTGGCCAGCAACTTGGTGTATTCGCTCGTGAAGAGACCATCAGTGTGTCGTCGTGTTCTAGTGAGAGAAACAAAATATGGAAATTGGCAGTTCATAAAAAGATCGGATACTGGGATTCTGGGAGCACACGGCTTCATGCTTCCACTTAATTGCATAATACACTGGCTAAATGCTTCCAATATTAACACTGTCACATACACGCACACACACATATGCACACCATAGCAAAAGAACAGGCCCTTCTCCCCACATTAATTCCCCAATTTTATTCTCCCCACATTCCCACTAACGTCAACATACATGTGTGTGCGTGTCTATGTGCATGTCAATTAAATATATATATTTATAGAAGATAGATTGTATCGACCAATGGAATCTCCTGCTCCAGGTGTCCAATTTTCTGATGTTCCTAACCTTGCATCTTGGACCTTTGGGGTTTAGTGACCTATTGGAAATTCACATCGGTCAGGAAATGGTGTTGGATAGACTGATGGGACTGAAGGCTGATAAATCCCCATGGCCTGATGGTCTGCATCCCACAGTACTCAAGGAGGTGGCTCTAGAAATATTAGACACATTGGTGATCATTTTCCAATGTTCCATAGATTATGGATCAGTTCCTGTGGATTTCAGTTCAGCTAATGTTATCCCACTTTTTAAGAAATGAGAGCGAAAGAAAGCAGGGGATTATAGACCATGTAGGTAGGCATCAGTGGCGGGAAAGATGTTGGAGGCGAGTATTAAAGATGTAAAAGCTGCGCATTTTGAAAACAGTAACAGGATGGGTCCAAGTCAGCATGGATTTACGAAGGGGAAATCATGCTTGACAAATCTTCTGGAATGTTTGGAGGATGCATCAAGTAAAATGGACAAAGGAGAGCCAGTGGATGTAGTGTACCTGTAAGTGTAGCCTCCTTGCCCAAGACTCTCGAGCCAAAGACTCACACTTTACTCAACAAGGTCGCTCCGCTACAGCTGCACTTCTTTATCTGTTACCTAACCAGCCACTATCGGGTTTATTTGTAAAATACTCGAACCTGGGCCTTTGGCGCCTTTTAAAATATTATTTCCCTCTGACTTACCTTCTTCCAGCCAATATTCGCTCTCGCTGCTTCTGGCTGCTGCTTCTCTCCGACCCTTGTGGTCTATCTATGTATCTATCTATGAGACCATCAGATTCCTTCTTCCCCCATTATTAAACATTGCACCGCATCACTTTGGAAAACCTATTCATGACTCTGTGAAATATTTTATCTGAACTTTTTATGCCAATATAAATGTTTATCTACCTTGTGGATGAATTATTCAACTATTGTTTGAATTGTTTAGAATTGGACACTCTATCCCCTGATAATTTCAAACTTTGCATGGCCACGGGATTTGATGTTCTCGCTGTTTCGTCCCGACCTGTCGTCCCCTAATATATTTCAAATAGATGATATCGCACATGATCCTCTCCACACCCCTCCGCAACCCCTGGCATTTATCCCAGTGCCTTCATACCTATTTGAACGATGATTCAAGGCTTCCATGAATTCAGCCACGACATCAGCGCTTAGCTCTGGACTAGTGAGAGAAACAAAACTTGTAAATTAATGCAAAATTGGCGGTTCGTAGAAATATCAGAAACCGGGATACTGGGAGCACACGGCTTCATGCTTCCACTTATTGCATAATACACTGGCTAAATGTCTCCAGTATTAACACTGATACATACACGCACACACACATATGCATGCCATAGCAGAAGAACAGGCCCTTCTCCCCACACTAATTTCCCAATTTTATACTCCCCGCATTCCCACTAACGCCAACATACAGGTGTGTGCGTGTCTTTGTGCATGCCCGTTAAATATATATATATATATTTATAGAAGATAGATGGTTTCGACAAATGGAATCTGCTGCTCCAGGTGTCTGGTTTTCAGATGTTCTTAACCTTGCTTCTAACCCCTGATCATTTCAAACATTGCATGGCCACGGGGGTTTGATGCTCTGGGTGTTTCATCCCCACCTGCCGTCCACCAATATATTTAAAATAGATACCTATTTGAGATCCGTATCACGGATTCCAGGAATTCGTTGGCGGCCATCTTGCTCAGCGCATCGTTGACCTCAGTGCTCCGCGGTGTTCTAGTGATAGAAACAAAATATGTAAATGAATGGAAATTGGCGGTTCATAGAAGTATCGTAAACTGGGATACTGGAAGCACACGGCTTCATGCTTCCACTTAATTACATAAAACACTGGTTAAATGCTTCCAATATTAACTCTGACACATACATGCACACACACATACGCACACTATAGCAGAAGAACAGGTCCTCCTCCCCACATTAATTTCCCAATAATATCCTCCCCACATTCCACTAACGCCAACATATATGTGTGTGCGTGTCTATGTGCATGTTCGTTAAATATATATATTTATAGAAGATAGATGGTATCGATCCGCTGCTCCAGGTGTCCAATTTTCAAATGTCTCTAACCTTTAACCTTATACTTAACTGTGACCCCTTGTTCTGGACTTCCCCAACAACGAGAACAATCTGCCTGCATCCAGCCTGTCCAACCCCCTAAGAATTTTGTAAGTCTCTATAAGATCCCCCCTCAATCTTCTAAATTCTAGTGAGTACAAGCCGAGTTTGTTGCCCTTGCCTTTCATCGTCATTTGCGTTAGTGCTTTGGGAGGTGTTGCTGGAACATATGAACATCTGCAGTGTGTGTATATAGACCTAGTGAACATAAGGAAAGTGTAATATAGTCTGTGTGATATCTGAGTGAGCAGACAAGACACCAAACCTTTTGTACTCATATTGGTGTGGGAGTAGGTGTCTCGGCCAACATTTGGTTGTTCTGACCAATTACAATTCAAAGATCTGAAGTCATGTGTAGGCCATACCAGGAAACGTCGGTAATAAAGTTGGACTTCACATTTTGTCCATTAGTTGGGTGCTCAGTTGTTCTTTTATTAATTTTGAATTCCTTAATTTCATGAACTGAATTTGGCTTCTGTGCGTTGGGGATTGGAATTTGAACATTTCTAAATCACTGCTTGCTGATTATCCATCCAGTAATTTAGCCAGTTTGTTACCACACCTCTTATCATTCAAAGCAGATCACCACAACAGACTTGCATAACCAGAAGCAGCTTGGATGACTAAAATAGAGACAAACAGACACATAGATATTATCGAATACGTGAAAGCATTGATGATCATTTTCCAATGTTCTCTAGATTCAGGATCAGTTCCTGTGGATTGGTGGGTAGCTAATGTTATCCCACTTTTTGAGAAAGATGAGAGAGAGAAAATAGTAAGATTAAATGAGAATTTACCAGTTTGAAGTTTGATCTTTATTTTATGTGGAGTACGGTGAGCGATTACGTGAATAAGCCCCGCCAATGCGCCTGCACGTAAATCTTCAAAACAGCGGCATGAAATCACAGTAACTACAGTAGAAATGATGTAGTAAGACTGTGAAGACTAGAACTACCAGAACTTTCCGATTATGAGGGCCGGGAGTGGAGGACACGTAATCGCTCACCGTAACTCAAGGCCGAGGAGCCGTTGCAGAGGAAGGAGCGATGTCTGGGCGGTAGGTTCAAAAACCGACCGTGGGGCTTGTTTCCACAGAGGCCAAGGAGCCGTTGCAGCCCAACTCTGTAACATTCCATTGGCATTTCAAAACAAGTGGGCGTGAGGAAACCGCTGATTGGTGGAAGCGGACGAGAGGAAGCAGCTGATTGGGAGTCAGATCCCTGAAGATTTCATCTAGCACTTTGTACTGTATTGTACTTCGTATTGTAGCCAGGGTAAGGGGGGAGTATGAGGCCCAGGGCTGTTTATTGTTCTGGATGTCAGATGTAGGAGGTCATGGAGTCTGATAGCCCTCCAGACGTCCACATCTGCACCAGGTGTTTTGAGATGGGGCTCCTTAGGAACCTGGAGCAGCAGCTCGATGACCTCCGTCTGGTCATGGAGAGTGAGGTAGTCACAGAGAGGAGTTACAGAGAGGTGGTCACTCCAAGAGCACAGGAGGCAGACAATTGGGTCACGGTTTGGAGGGGCAAGGGGTAGAGGCAGGGACTAGAGAGTACACCTTGACAATAAGCACTCCTGCTTGAGTACTGTTGGGGGAGACAGCCTACCTGGGGGTAGCGACAGCGGGCAGGCCTCAGACACAGAGACCAACCCTGGTGCTCAGAAGGGTAGGGAAAATAAGAGGGCAGTAGTGATAGGGGACTATATAGTTAGGGGGTCAGATAGGCGATTCTGTGGACGCAGTCAGGAGACCCGGATGGGCTGTGTCTGAACATGTCCAAGATATCCTGAAATGGGAGGGAGAGGAGCCTGAGGTCGTGGTACATGTAGGAACAAATGACATAGGTAGAAAAAGAGAAGTCCTGAAAGGAGAATTTAGGGAGTTAGGAGGAGAGTTAAGGAGAAGGACCGCAAAGGTAACAATCTCAGGATTACTGCCTGTGCCACGTGACAGTGAGAGTAGGAATGGAGCGAGGTGGGGGATAAATGCGTGGCTGAAGGACTGGTGCAGAGGGCAGGGATTCAAGTTTCTGGATCATTGGAACCTCTTTTAGGGAAGGTGTGACCTGCACAAAAAGGACGGGTTGCACTTGAACCCGAGGGGACCAATATCCTGGCTGGGAGATTTGCAAAGGCTACTGGGAAGACTTTAAACTAGAACGGTTGGGGGGAGGGACTCAAATAGAGAAAGCTAGTAGACAGTGTGTGAGGCAGGAGGCAGGAGGCAGAGAAGGGAAGCACTCAGACCCAACATGTAGGGGAGAAAGAAGAAAAATATAATAAACAGAGAATGAGAGGTGGTGGGTTTCTTAAATGTGTGAGCAGAGAGACAGAGCGGTGTAAAATGAGGGTGGAAGTAATAGATAGCAAGGTGAAAAGTAAAAGTGGCAGGCAGACAATTCCAGGGCAAAAATCAAAAAGGGCCACTTTTCAACATAATTGTGCAAGGGGTAAGAGTGGTGTAAAAACAAGCCTGAAGTCTTTTTGTCTCAATGCAAGGAGCATTTGTAATGAGCTGAATGTACAGATAGTTATTAATGAATATGATATAGTTGGGATCATGGAGACATGGCTCCAGGGTGACCGAGACTGGGAGCTGAACATCCAGGGATATTCAATATTCAGGAGGGACAGACAGAAAGGTAAAGGAGGTGGGGTAGCGTTGCTGGTTAGAGAGGAGATTAACGCAATAGAAAGGAAGGACATTAGCTTGGAGGATGTGGAATCGATATGGGTAGAGCTGCGAAACACTAAGGGGCAGAAAACACTGGTGGGAGTTGTGTACAGCCCACCTAACAGTAGTAGTGGAGTTGGGGATGGCATCAAACAGGAAATTAGAAATGCGTGCAACAAAGATAAAACAGTTATAATGGGTGACTTCAATCTACATATAGACTGGGTGAATCAAATTGGCAGGGGTGCTGAGGAAGAGGATTTCTTGGAATGTATGCGGGATAGTTTTCTAAACCAACATGTCGAGGAAACGACGAGAGAGCAGGCTATTTTAGACTGGGTATTGAGTAATGAGGAAGGGTTAGTTAGCAGTCTTGTTGTGCGTGGCCCCTTGGGCAAGAGTGACCATAATATGGTTGAGTTCTTCATTAGGATGGAGAGTGACAAAATTAATTCAGAAACAAGGGTTCTGAACTTAAAGACAGGTAACTTTGAGGTTATGAGATGTGAATTGGCCAAGATAGACTGGCAAGTGATTCTCAAAGGGTTGACGGCGGTTAGACAATGGAAGGCACTTAAGGACTGAATGGATGAACTACAACAATTGTTCATCCCAGTTTGGCAACAGAATAAATCAGGGAAGGTAGTACATCCATGGATAACAAGGGAAATCAGGGATACTATCAGAACAAAAGATGAAGCATACAAATCAGCAAGAAAAAGCAGCCTCGCAGAAGACTGGGAGAAATTCAGAGTCCAACAGATAGGGATAAAGGGCTTAATTAGGAAAGGAAAAATAGATTATGAAAGAAAACTGGCAGGGAACATAAAAACTGCCTGCAAAAGTTTTTATAGATATGTGAAGAGAAAAAGATTAGTTAAAACAAATGTAGGTCCCTTGCATTGAGAAACAGGTGAATTGATCATGGGGAACAAAGACATGGCAGACCAATTGAATAACTACTTTGGTTCTGTCCTCACTAAGGAAGACATAAATAATCTGCCGGAAATAGCAGGGGACCGGGGGTCAAATGAGATGGAGGAACTGAGTAAAATCCAGGTTAGCCGGGAAGTGGTGTTAGGTACATTGAATGGATTAAAGGCTGATAAATCCCCAGGGCCAGATAGGCTGCATCCCAGAATACTTAAGGAAGTAGCCCCAGAAATAGTGGATGCATTAGTGATAATTTTTCAAAACTCTTTAGATTCTGGAGTAGTTCCTGAGGATTGTCACATGCTGAGAGAATGGAGCAGCAGGGCTTGTACACTCTGCAGTTTAGAAGGATAAGTGGGTATCTCATTGAAACATATGAGGTTGTTAAGGGTTTGGACACACTAGAGGCAGGAAACATGTTCTCGATGTTGGGGGAGTCCAGAACCAGGGGCCACAGTTTAAGAATAAGGAGTAAGCCATTTAGAACGGAGACCAGGAAACATTTTTTCTCAAAGAGAGTTGTGAGCCTGTGGAATTCTCTGCCTCAGAGGGGGATGGAGGCCGGTCTTCTGAATACTTTCAAGAGAGAGCTAGATAGGGCTATTAAAGATAGCGGAGTCAGGGTATATGGGGAGAAGGCAGGAACAGGATACTAATTGGGGATGATCAGCCATGATCACATTGAATGGAGGTGCTGGCTCGAAGGGCCGAAATGGCCTACTCCTGCACCTATTGTCTTTTGTCTATTGCCTATTATTTGAATTGTTCACAATTGGACACTCTACCCCCGATCATTTCAAACTTTGCATGGCCAATAATCACTCTTGTTGCTTCTGGCTTCTGCTTCTCTCCGACCATTACGGTCTCTCTATGTATCTATCTATGAGGCTATCAGATTCTTTCTTCCCCCAATATTGAACATTGCACCATATCAATAGACAATAGACAATAGGTGCAGGAATAGGCCTTTTAGCCCTTCAAGCCAATACCGCTATTCTGTGTGATCACGGCTGATAATCCCCAATCAATACCCCGTACCTGCCTCATCCCCATTCCTGACTTTTCCCCATTTAACCTGACTCTGCTACCTTTAAGAGCCCTATCTAGCTTTCTATTTAAAGTATCCACCGCCCTCTGAGGCAGAGTATTCTGCAAGAATGTCTTTCCTCAAATTGGGGGACCAAAACTGCACACAATACTCCAGGTGTGATCTCACTAGGGCCCTATATAACTGCAGAAGTACCTCTTTGCTCCCATACTCAACTCTTGTTATGAAGGTCAACATGCCATTCGTTTTTTCACTGCCTGCTGTATGTGCATGCTTACACTCATGAACACGGACCCCCGGATCCCTTTTCCCATCCTGACAGCATTTAGATAATAATCTGCCTTCCTGTTTTTGCCACCAAAGTGGATAACCCCACATTTATCCACATTATACTGTATCTGCAGTGCATCAGCCCTCATACCCAACCTGTCCAAGTCACCCTGCATTTTCGTAGCATCCTCCTCCCAGTTCACACTGCCACCCAGTTTTGTGTCATTTGCAAATTTGCTAATGTTACTTTGAATCCCTTCATCGTTCTTGTTTGTCTGTCTTTCTTGTGTCTTGTTTCTTGTATCCCTATGGAAAACCTATTCATGACTCTGAAATATTTTATCTGAACTTATTCTGCCAATATAAACGCTAATCTGTCCTTACAGGTGACTTATTCAACTATTGTTTGAATTGTTTACAATTGGACAATCTAACCCCTGATCATTTCAAACTTTGCATGGCCACGAGGTTTGATGCTCTTGCTGTTTCATCCCTACCTGTCGTCCAGCAATATATTTCAAATAGATGCTATCGCACATGATCACTCCTATTCACAACGCTCCCCAAACCCCTGGCATTCATCTCAGTGCCTTCATACCTTTGTGTGTCGCCGCCGATCAGGGATTCCAGGTATTTCCTGGCGGACAACTTGGCCAGCAACTTGGTGTATTCGCTCGTGAAGAGACCATCAGTGTGTCGTCGTGTTCTAGTGAGAGAAACAAAATATGGAAATTGGCAGTTCATAAAAAGATCGGATACTGGGATTCTGGGAGCACACGGCTTCATGCTTCCACTTAATTGCATAATACACTGGCTAAATGCTTCCAATATTAACACTGTCACATACACGCACACACACATATGCACACCATAGCAAAAGAACAGGCCCTTCTCCCCACATTAATTCCCCAATTTTATTCTCCCCACATTCCCACTAACGTCAACATACATGTGTGTGCGTGTCTATGTGCATGTCAATTAAATATATATATTTATAGAAGATAGATTGTATCGACCAATGGAATCTCCTGCTCCAGGTGTCCAATTTTCTGATGTTCCTAACCTTGCATCTTGGACCTTTGGGGTTTAGTGACCTATTGGAAATTCACATCGGTCAGGAAATGGTGTTGGATAGACTGATGGGACTGAAGGCTGATAAATCCCCATGGCCTGATGGTCTGCATCCCACAGTACTCAAGGAGGTGGCTCTAGAAATATTAGACACATTGGTGATCATTTTCCAATGTTCCATAGATTATGGATCAGTTCCTGTGGATTTCAGTTCAGCTAATGTTATCCCACTTTTTAAGAAATGAGAGCGAAAGAAAGCAGGGGATTATAGACCATGTAGGTAGGCATCAGTGGCGGGAAAGATGTTGGAGGCGAGTATTAAAGATGTAAAAGCTGCGCATTTTGAAAACAGTAACAGGATGGGTCCAAGTCAGCATGGATTTACGAAGGGGAAATCATGCTTGACAAATCTTCTGGAATGTTTGGAGGATGCATCAAGTAAAATGGACAAAGGAGAGCCAGTGGATGTAGTGTACCTGTAAGTGTAGCCTCCTTGCCCAAGACTCTCGAGCCAAAGACTCACACTTTACTCAACAAGGTCGCTCCGCTACAGCTGCACTTCTTTATCTGTTACCTAACCAGCCACTATCGGGTTTATTTGTAAAATACTCGAACCTGGGCCTTTGGCGCCTTTTAAAATATTATTTCCCTCTGACTTACCTTCTTCCAGCCAATATTCGCTCTCGCTGCTTCTGGCTGCTGCTTCTCTCCGACCCTTGTGGTCTATCTATGTATCTATCTATGAGACCATCAGATTCCTTCTTCCCCCATAATTAAACATTGCACCGCATCACTTTGGAAAACCTATTCATGACTCTGTGAAATATTTTATCTGAACTTTTTATGCCAATATAAATGTTTATCTACCTTGTGGATGAATTATTCAACTATTGTTTGAATTGTTTAGAATTGGACACTCTATCCCCTGATAATTTCAAACTTTGCATGGCCACGGGATTTGATGTTCTCGCTGTTTCGTCCCGACCTGTCGTCCCCTAATATATTTCAAATAGATGATATCGCACACGATCCTCTCCACACCCCTCCGCAACCCCTGGCATTTATCCCAGTGCCTTCATACCTATTTGAACGATGATTCAAGGCTTCCATGAATTCAGCCACGACATCAGCGCTTAGCTCTGGACTAGTGAGAGAAACAAAACATGTAAATTAATGCAAAATTGGCGGTTCGTAGAAATATCGGAAACCGGGATACTGGGAGCACACGGCTTCATGCTTCCACTTATTGCATAATACACTGGCTAAATGTCTCCAGTATTAACACTGATACATACACGCACACACACATATGCATGCCATAGCAGAAGAACAGGCCCTTCTCCCCACACTAATTTCCCAATTTTATACTCCCCGCATTCCCACTAACGCCAACATACAGGTGTGTGCGTGTCTTTGTGCATGCCCGTTAAATATATATATATATATTTATAGAAGATAGATGGTTTCGACAAATGGAATCTGCTGCTCCAGGTGTCTGGTTTTCAGATGTTCTTAACCTTGCTTCTAACCCCTGATCATTTCAAACATTGCATGGCCACGGGGGTTTGATGCTCTCGGTGTTTCATCCCCACCTGCCGTCCACCAATATATTTAAAATAGATACCTATTTGAGATCCCGATCACGGATTCCAGGAATTCGTTGGCGGTCATCTCGCTCAGCGCATTCTTGACCACAGTCGCGAGGGGATTCTCAGCGTTTCGCCGTGTTCTAGTGAGAGAAACAAAATGTGTAAATGAATGGAAATAGGCGGTTCATAGAAGTATCGTAAACTGGGATACTGGGAGCACACGGCCTCTTAATTACATAAAACACCGGTTAAATGCTTCCAATATTAACTCTGACACATACATGCACACACACACACTATAGCAGAAGAACAGGCCCTTCTCCCCACATTAATTTCCCAGTAATATCCTCCCCACATTCCACTAACGCCAACATATGTGTGTGCGTGTCTATGTGCATGTTCGTTAAATATGTATATTTATAGAAGATAGATGGTATCGATCCGCTGCTCCAGGTGTCCAATTTTCAAATGTCTCTAACCTTGCCTCTTGGAATTGACTTGCCGTATCCCACTAGTCACTGCCTGCCATTCTTAAAGGGACCCGTTAATCCCTACTTTTTGTTTCCTGTCTGCTCCTTGTTTCTGTCTTGTTTGTCTGTCTTTCTTGGATCTTGTTTCTTCCATACATATGGAAAACCTATTCATGAATCAGTGTGTCGGTTTGTTCTCGTGAGGGAAACAAAATGTGTAATGAATGGAAATTGGCGGTTCATGGAAATATCGGAAACCGGATACTGGGAGCACACGGCTTCATGCTTCCACTTAATTGCATAAAACACTGGCTAAATGCTTCCAATATTAACACTAACACACACACACACACACACACACATACGCGCGCCATAGCGTGACCATATTCAGTGCAGTTTAGCACTCAATTCTGGTCCTTGCAATCTAACAGGTTTGCAGACGTTGGCTACTTGTCGGGTCAAACATTTTGGGAAACGGACAGAGATCGGCCAAAGCCAAGGGAACAGTTATGGGGAGAAAGACAAGCGCTCTCATCGCACAGAATATTGCCGGATGCCGAGATTGTCAACTTTATCCCACCAGTCTTTCTCCACCTGAGCTATGATGTGGATGTGAAGATCCCTTCGCTGTTTCTGGTTCCCACCCAGGCATCATCGTTTCACCCCACCCCCACCGACTGCATCTGTGTTTTCTCCCTCAACACTTCACTTGGATCCATGGCTACAGACCTCAACCACTTTTCAACCTGCCGTCGTTCTTTAACAAACACTAACAACATTGTATAAAATAAAGTGCCGTCAGTGATCAGAAACTGTACCTGTGGTTCATATTACCGGCGGGCTAACAAGGCACTGGCCGTGAGGCAGAGACCGGCCCTGAACTAAGGAAATCCATGGAACCTACTCCTCACCACACCCCGATCCGCGCTCTCCAGCCCCTCTCCCCTTCAGAGCTGTTACTGTTTTCTTCCTTCATGTCCACAGACAACTGCTTTAAGGGGGATAACCCTGGAATTCAAGAAAGCATTGCAGATGCTGGAAAATCGAAGGTAGACAAAAGTACTGGAGAAACTCAGCGGGTGCAGCAGCATCTACGGAGTTTGAAGAAGTGTTTCGGCCCGAAATGTTGCCCATTTCCTTCGCTCCATAGATGCTGCTGCACCCGCTGAGTTTCTCCAGCACTTTTGGATAACCCTGGAAGACTTGTGATTTATTTTTGATTTGCTGAACTGGGTCAGCATCTGTTGTGGAGAGAGAGACCCTCCGTGATCTGATAAAGTTAACTGAGGGACGCTCACCTTGAACCAGGGTCGCTGCCCTCCGCTGGGAAACCTGATCCCTGAGACCAGAGGACGCTGAAGAGCGCAAAGAGCGCCACCGAATGTGAGACGAAGCTGATCACCATTTCGAACTATTCTGTAAACCAAATAACATGTTACTCCATAAAACCATTTGCATCGACCTCCCCCACCCCATCCTCTCCCTCCTCTAAATCCCACTTCACGGATCGCTTCAGTTTTGAACGGTTGGTGAATATCATGAATCAATTCACACAGTAAGAAGCTGTCACGTTCACAGAAGTTGGATGCGAGAAGACTCCCGTGATGAAGGATACGCGGTGTTGCATGTTTCGAGTCAAGATAGAGTTCGTGTGGAAAACTTACCAAAAGGAGCTCTCGCTGCCTTGGCGTCGATCGCTGTCCTTGATGCTGAAGACGTGGCCTGTTGTGAGATATAGTTTGTACTCACAATCACTACTCAGAGACTAAAGCGTGGAAACAAGAGATGCTTTTTATTTGCCAGTCTGCAGAATCGGGTGCCTCTCCAAGTTGAGACACACCAAAGTCAGAAAAGTAAAGCCCCTTTATACACACAATTCTGCTGCATAACCTCCCCTTCTGGCTCTTCCCAATCAGAGCACTGAGGTGCACAGTCTATGGGTACATCCCCCAGTACCTCCCACATCATACATAGCATGATCATGGTAATGAGCAATTTCTCGACTAGGGGCGTGTTAGTAATATTCATTTATTTCATTAAGCATGCCCAGTTGCAATTGACCTGGCCTAGTTTTCTCACCTCCAACTGACCTGTCTCAGTTTTTTTATAAGGAGCATAAGTCAGATGCAGGCTGTAGTAGTGCCTATGGGAGAGAGAGGGGCAATACAGAAAATAATGATAATGCGACCAGGGAAGGGTCTGAAGAAGGGTCTCGACCCGAAACGTTGCCTATCTCCTTCGCTCCTTAGATGCTGCTGCACCCGCTGAGTTTTTCCAGCTTTTTGTGTAACCCTCAGTTTTTTAATATCTGAACTAAATCTAGTCTCTACTGACAAGGGTCCCATCCATCCCTCGTCCCTACTGACAAGGGTCCCATCCATCACGCTCCTTCTACCGCTATACAATGCCATCCATCCTCACTCAAGGATAATTCTGATAACCTCATTCCCAGCTATGTCAGCATCCTCTCCCTGGCCCATCGGTTAGAATCCTCTTTACGAGTTAGAATCCTCTCCTGAATCCTTACAATAGTGGGGTTTAATCACTTTATCCCTCACAATCCTCCCTTTTTCTTTTGCTACGCATCTATTGATTAAACCTCAATTTCAAGCTCCTTCAGTTCGAATTGAAGTAGCATTCTCCTAATCTCCTCTTCCTGTGGATCCTGGACCTTCCCTGGTCGCATTATCATTATTTTCTGTATTGCCCCTTTCTCTCCCATAGCCACTACTACAGCCTGCATCTGACTTATGCTCCTTGTAATGAGTTCCCTAAAACAAGGAATACAACAGGGGATAAAGACCAGCCCAGCCAATGCACATAGAAACACGAGTCCCGCTGTTCTCCACCATGTTCCTCCGAGGATGGAATGCCACCATCGGGTTCCCATAATCGAATTCCACTTTTGTATGGGAACATGTGCCAATTTCCGGATTCCCTCTGATATGTCCATTACAGCCTGTCCATTGTCATCGATGTTTAGACAACACTTAGAGAGGTTGAATTTTCCGCATACCCCTCCTTCTTCCGCCAGGAGGTAATCTAGGGCCAACCGGTTCTGGCATATTGCTGCTCTCATCTGTGTCTGCTGCTTTGCCAGCATCTCCAGTGCCACCGCAGTTTGGTTGGTAATTACTTCCAGTACTGCCTGAAGTCTTATGATCCGTTTTAACATGTATACCGGGGTTCGGTAGCCCCAGGATCCATCCTGTGCCCAAGTGGGTGGTCCATAGTATGAGATGATTCTTGCGGGTGGCCATTCATCATCTTCCCATTCTCCAATGTCTATTTTCCTCTTCTTCCGATATAGGTCATCAAATACAGGTGTTCCTAGCGACCGCCCTTCTTCAATGTTTAACAGGAAAAATCCCGGTTGTACCAGTCCAATGAAGCAAGTCCCGCTCCAATTTGTTGGCAACACCGAGTATGCCTTGTGTCCGCATATCCATAACAGTCCTTCAGGGCCGGTCCACTAGAGGCAACCTTGTTCCATATATCTCGCAACACCAGGATTCCTTGATAAAGGTTGTTTCCGGTGCAGTTCCATAGTCCACTCGATTCCATTCAATCTGTCTTCATCCAGATAGTGCAGTTTCTCCCGTCTTTCTTAGTTGGATACCATTTAGGCTCCTCTGGCCACCACACTCGGGAATGATTTGGCCACTGGGTGACGATGCGCTGGCAGGGGCTGCTGCCTACTAGGACGGCATCCTTTACCCAGGGCCTAGAGATACACTCAGTCCCAACCGGAGCGTCTGTCAGGACCCATGCCTGGGGATCTCGGTCTTGTCCAACTGTCAGGTTCCACTCCATCAGGTCCCATACTTCAACAATGGATCCTCTCCACGGCCAACGTGAGCTCATCAGTGGTCCGCCACAGACCCAACAGTTAGTCACATTCAGGGTTCCAGCTATCCGGTGGGTCAAGTCCATAAACAAGTTTTTCCCTCCTTCAGGGATCTCAATCTGCTTCTTTATTTCTTCATACATTGTCTGGTGCAATTGAGGCTGAGTAGGTAGGGGAGGGGGAGGCTTGGTGAGTACTACTTTCGTTAACCTTTTTATTACTTCCTCCTTCACTTTGTCTAATGTCCATCTTAAGGCATGGAAAGGGAGACCTAACTGTCCTATCCTAGTCATACAAACTCATCTCTTCCCCTTTTGGCAGGTAACGTACCCAAACCTCCCTACATATCCCCTATTCTCTACCATATAATACTTCTTTCCCCCGTCCTCACAAATAGTTCTAGTCCTCAGGCTATAGCAAGCAACATTCACATGGGAATGATAGGTAAATGATCTGGTTGTCTGCCCTCCGTATCTGATAGGATAACATTTATCACAGTTATTAATACTTTTTACCATGATCACATGCAGAGCAAACAATACCACAACTGCTCCTTTCATATTGCTAGTTATACATTTATTTTTTTCTAAAAGTTAATGTTAGGGGCTTATTCCCCGGCTTCACCATCCACTGTTCCTCTTTATCAGGAGCGGGCGGGTCAACGGGCCCTCTAACTCGGGTCGCGTGGGGTCCACCCTTTTTCTTTTGTTCGTACTGCTGTCTCGGTTTTCAGTAATACTAGGTATTGGCCGGTCCACCGGGGCTGGAGTTTCTCCTCCTTCCAATTCTTGACCAGTACCCAGTCGCCGGCCTTCACAGCATGTATCGGAAAGTCGAGTGGTGGGCTTTGAGCCAATAACCCTTTAGCTTTTAATTCTGTAAAGAACGAGATACTGCCAGTAAATAGTTCCTTAAGAATACATCACTGCCCTCTATGGTGGGTATTCCTTCTATCTTTCCCAAATAAGGTAACCCAAACAACATTTCATAGGGGGATACTGCTAACTTTGCATGGAGTCTCCATTGTTTCTCTCAAAGCCTTTCTGTTTCCCTACTGCTCCAAACATGTGCCGGACTCCATGTACATATGCTGCTCTTAAAACCTTAATTTCTGCCAACTGAGCTAAGCAAGATTGCAGGCAAGCTTCCAATTTGATTACCTTAAAGTTAAATTAATCCTGATGCATCACTTCAAACCCTGCATACTTGCTATTATGATCCCTTTAACAAGAAACATCCACAAGCAAAACCTTTTTGTCCCCTTCATTCAAAGGCTCTGACTGTAAAACATTTCTCAGACTTCTGTGTCCTTCTTCCTTCCTTATTTTCCTTAATGGCATCACAATTTCAACATACTTTCCAATCTAGTCTGAACTATATTCTGCCATTCCCAGATCACCATCATCTGTCCTACTGTCTGAGGTTTGGGAACTTCAATTATCACTTCAATTTGATCCTGCGCTTTAGCTTTTACTTCTTTAGATATTACTCGTCCAAAATATTCTACCTGCTGCTGACAAAACAACAACTTCTTCCTTGATACTTTATGACCTCCTGTGCCATCTTTTCCAAGATAATTACAATGTCTCTCTCACATTGCTTCTCACTTGTGGAACAAACCAACAAATCATCCACATACTATATCAACACTTTCCAAATCTGCCTTTAACATCTGATTAAAAACATGGGGCTAGTATGTAAAACCCTGCAGCATCCTAGCCTAGGTGTATTTAATACCTCTTCTTTATGTTCACCATTATCTTAATTATTATTATTATTATTTCCTGATTACCATACCTGTCCACATCCCCAACACATCTTATCCACTACCTGTCCCCTTACTAGCCTTTCTTGACCTCTTCCATGAGATCCCTCCTTCCCTTGGGGACCCCAGTCCTGTCTGGGCTTATATCCAGATTTATTTCACTCGTGATAGGGCATTTGAGGAAACACTCTTCCAAATACATTTATTATTGGCATGGAATTCTCTGGCCCCTGTTTGGCTAATTCACAGGACTCACTGTGTGTCGGTGCATCACTTATTTCAGACTTTTCAACCAGGTCTGTTGTTACTGACAATATTGTCTTTCCTTTTTCACGCTCTTTCTTTTCGAGCTCTTCAAGTTACATTTGCATCACTTTTCTCTGCACCTCTTCCTGCTGGTCTGCAAGTCTTTTTCCTATCTTTGCGATATTTCTCAACCTCATTGGCCAAATGATCACTGAATCATGTTCAGTTTCCAGTTTCCACCTTCTCAGCTTGTTCTCCAGATAGGCTGCTGGATTATTGTCTGAGGGCCTGCCATACCCTCTGCCTGACTGTGCCAAACAGCATGCCATTGTTTATTGCATTGTTCACAGCATTTTTATACCAGCCATCTTCAGGAGTTCTGTCAGTTTAGTGGTTCCTATCACTTTCACCAACAGTGCCTTCAAATCTCCCATAGCCAATAATCGTCCCACGTTCTCCTCCTCCAAAGCCATAATCCATTTCCTGCCCCATCAGGAATATTGGGTAAGGTATTTTTTAGCCCTCACAGTTTATGAGTGCCCCAAAGGATAATCTGTGTCTGGCCTGCTCTTATCGTTTTAAAACAGTCTCACCAATTTATCCCTCTGCTTCCCACTTTAATCCTTTCTGATATGCCTTCTTTCTCATTCTAACCTCAATTTGTTCACATACACCTTTTGCCTCCACAAAAGCTGTTTGACCCATATAACCATATAACAATTACACCACGGAAACAGGCCTTCTCGGCCCTTCCAGTCCGTGCCGACCATTTACTTCCTAGTCCCTGCACTCAGACCATACACATCCATTCCCTTCCCGTCCATATACCTATCCACTTTACTTTTAAATGTTAAAATCAATCCTGCCTCCACCACTTCCACTGGAAGCTCATTCCACACAGCTACCACACTCTGAGTAAAGAAGTTCCTCCTCATGTTACCCCTAAACTTCTGTCCCTTAATTCTCAAATTATGTCCTCTTGTTTGAATCTTCCCTACTCTCAATGGGAAAAGCTTATCCACGTCAACTCTATCCCTCTCGTAATTTTAAAGACCTCTATCAAGTCCCCCTTAACCTTCTGCGCTCCAAAGAATAAAGACCTAACTTGTTCAACCTTTCTCTGTAACTTAGTTGCTTTAACCCAGGCAACATTCTAGTAAATCTCCTCTGTACTCTCTCTATGTTGTTGACATCTTTCCTATAATTTGGCGACCAAAATTGTACACCATACTCCAGTATTGGAGTACAGAATTTCTTACTTCTCAGATAGTTTATCCTACTTTGCAAATGTATTCACCTTTCTTTTAAAATCTTCCACTGACTCCTCCTGATTTATTACTTTCACACCTGTCGTTACCTCCTCACTGCCTCTCTCTCCTTTCTCTCTAAACTGCCTAAGCACATCTAATTCCTTTGCTCTCCCCTTTCTCACTTTTCCACCTTATCTGTGACATATAATTCATAATTAGCACTTCCATCTTGTCACACATTTATCTTGAAAGTGCCTTCCTTGGGCCACTTCCTCACTGTTTCTGAAAATCTCAGCAAAAAATCATTACCCTTCTCCAACCAGAATGCTTATCTAAACAAACCACAAAAGCTGGTCATGTTTCAGCAATTAACTTATTTGCAATTATTTCAACCCATTCTCACCACTGTTTAGTACTAGTAACAATTTTCCAAATTAACTTTACTGAAAATAAATCTATAGAAACATCAGCAAAACCAAGCCACCTACATTTTCCAACTTTCCCCTTTTAAGTTGCGATTTCCTGCACAGATTAGAGTTTCAAAATTAACATTTATATAATTCTTATTGCTACTCTACCTTCTGCTTTCTATAATATTTTGCACTAACTCCTCATGTACCTGACCAATCTGTATATGAGTTTCTTCTATTTCCTGAAATTTCTTTGAAGTTTCTGTCAATTTTTGTTCAAAATCTGTTTTTCCACATATAATTTATAGGTTTCTGTAGCTTAAAAAAAAAAAAGATTTGACAGTTGCCTCTTCTATTTCTTTCTGTGTTGCTCCTTCCTTTTTTAACTTTTCGTACTCAAAACATGTGATTTTTGTGGCACTGTGATTTTCCTTAGATTTTTGCAATGTTTGAGTGATACTCTGAATATTCTGTTCAGCATCCAAAGTGCCCAATCCTCATCGGAGCCCAGCTGTGGCCACCAGACTGAACTCCCCCTTATTGGTTCCTTTGGTTAATCAAAAATACAGAACTTAATCATAGTTTCCTTATCTTTACCCCCCGGGGCTTCCTTCTCCCCAAGATTGCCACATTCGCCCAAACAGACTATCAGGCGGAATGTTTGGCTCTTCACCATTGAGCCTTTTTAATTTCAAGATCAAGATTCAAGATTCAATTTTTAATTGTCATTGTCAGTGTACAGTACAGAGACAACGAAATGCATTTAGCATCTCCCTGGAAGAGCGACACAGCAAATGATTTGAATAAATAATAATAAGTGTCCGGGGGGGGGGGGGGGGGGTGATTGGCAGTCACCGAGGTACGTTGTTGAGTAGCATGACAGCCGCCGGAAAGAAGCTGTTCCTGGACCTGCTGGTTCGGCAATGGAGAGACCTGTAGCGCCTCCCGGATGGTAGGAGGGTAAACAGTCCATGGTTGGGGTGAGAGAGGTCCTTGGCGATGCTGAGCGCCCTCCGCAGACAACGCTTGCTTTGGACAGACTCAATGGAGGGGAGCGAGGAACCGGTGATGCGTTGGGCAATTTTCACCACCCTCTGCAATGCCTTCCGGTCGGAGACGGAGCAGTTGCCATACCAAACTGTGATGCAGTTGGTAAGGATGCTCTCGATGGTGCAGCGGTAGAAGTTCACCAAGATCTGAGGAGACAGATGGACCTTCTTCAGTCTCCTCAGGAAGAAGAGACGCTGGTGAGCCTTCTTGATCAGAGTTGAGGTATTGTCGGTCCAAGAGAGGTCGTCGGAGAGGTTGAGTCCCAGGAACCTGAAGCTAGAAACACGTTCCACCTCCGTACCGTTAATGTGGATGGGGGTGTGTGTGCCGCCCCTGGACTTCCTGAAGTCTACAATGAGCTCCTTGGTCTTCTTGGAGTTAAGGGCCAGGTTGTTGTCAGCGCACCATGCTGCTAAGTGCTGGACCTCCTCCCTGTAGGCCGACTCATCATTGTTGCTGATGAGGCCAATCACCGTTGTATCATCTGCATACCTGATGATGGTGTTAGTACCATTTACAGGTGTGCAGTCATAGGTGAAGGGGGAGTAGAGGAGGGGGCTCAGCACACAGCCCTGTGGAACACCGGTGTTCAGGGTGAGGTTTGAAGAGGTGTGCTTGTCTAACCTACCAGACTGGGGTCTGTTGGTTAGAAAGTCCAGTATCCAGTTGCAGAGGGAAGGAGCGATGCACAGGTTACCGAGTTTGGTGATCAATTTTGATGGTATAATGGTGTTGAATGCTGAGCTGTAATCGATGAACAGCATTCTTACGTAAGTGTCTCTGTTGTCGAGGTGGGAGAGGGCGGAGTGAAGTGCCGTTGAGATGGCATCCTCCGTACTCCTGTTCTTGCGGTAGGCAAACTGATAGGGATCCAGTGTGGGGGGTAGGCAGCTTTTCAGGTGTGCCAGGACCAGCCTCTCGAAGCACTTGGTGATGATGGGGGTAAGTGCAACTGGGCGGAAGTCGTTGAGGCTTGCCGCAGTGGAGTGTTTTGGCACTGGCACGATGGAGGTGGTTTTAAGGCATGTGGGGACAACTGCCTGGGCAAGTGACAGGTTGAAGATATCAGTCCAGACGTCTGCCAGCTGCGCCGCACAGACCCTGAGCACGCGCCCGGGGATGCCGTCAGGGCCAGCAGCTTTACGTGCATTAGTCCTACTCAGTGCCACGTATAAGTTGTAGGGGGTGAGTGTGAGGGGTTGGTGATCGGCAGGTAGCACAGCCTTGATGGCTGTCTCCAGATTGTCCCTGTCGAAGCAGCCATAGAAGTGATTGAGCTCCTCAAGGAAGGAGGCGTCGCTGGATGTGGGGGTGGTGTTGGCGGGTCTGTAGTCCGTGATGGCCTGGATGCCTTGCCACATGCGTCGGGGGTCGGAGTTGTTGTTGAAGTGCTCCTCAATCCTGAGCTTATGGCAGTGCTTGGCCCCGGACTCTTACTTTTCCCGTTCCGGTTATTTCCCCCCGGACTCTTACTTTTCCCGTTCCGGTTATCCATTGTCTTATCGGACTATTCCCGTCCGACAGACCCTCGGTCGCCCGGGCAATACTTAATAGTCAGTTTTCTTACCCGGGTCCTGTGCACAAGAATGGCTCGACCGTCCCTTATTTATTTTTCCAAAACTCCCTCTTGTTTCCCGAGTCTCTTGTCCGGATATCACTCGCTCAAACCACTGATGGCAAGCAAGGAGATCAGAGACTGCTGAAATCAGCAGGGTGCACCTTCCCTTCCTTCCGTGCTTCAGCCGAGCGGCCGGAGTGGCGATCGCGGACGAGCCCCCACTTTGTGAGATATAGTTTGTGCTCACAATCACTAATCAGAGACTAAAGCGTGCAAACAAGAGATGCTTTTATTTGCGAGTCTGCAGAATTGGGTGCCTCCCCAAGTTGAGACACACCAAAGTCAGAAAAGTAAAGCCCCTTTATACACACAATTCTGCTGGCATAACCTCCCCTTCTGGCTCTTCCCAATCAGAGCACTGAGGTGCACAGTCTATAGGTACATCCCCCAGTACCTCCCACATCATACATAGCATGTTCATGGTAATGAGCAATTTCTCGACTAGGGGTGTGTAAGTAATATTCATTTATTTCATTAAGCATGCCCAGTTGCAAATGACCTGGCCTAGTTTTCTCACCTCCAACTGACCTGTCTCAGTTTTTTTATATCTGAACTAAATCTAGTCTCTACTGACAAGGGTCCCATCCATCTCTAGTCCCTACTGACAAGGGTCCCATCCATCATGCTCCTTCTACCACTATACAATGCCATCCACTTACTCAAGGACAGTTCTGATAACCTCATTCCCAGCTATGTCAGCATCCTCTCCCTGGCCTCTATCGGTTAGAATCCTGTTTACAAGTTAGAATCCTCTCCTGAATGCTTACAATAGTGGGGTTTAATCACTTTATCCCTCACACTGTGAAGCAACAAGAGTCTTCTCGACGTCGCTGTGTTTGTTGGATGCTCTTGCGGTGTATTTTGAGTTCTGAGTTCTGCCCTATACAGAGCGAGATGCGATACTCTCTTTTGCTGTGAAATCTGACTGTCGACAGCCTGTAAGTTGCAGGTTTTATACTATAGGTAAGTCTCCGTCCACAAAGGTCGGTCACGGTTTCACTCCAGTGAGAGGAAATAGATGCACAGCCAAAACGCCACTGGCATTCCCAGTGGGACGGGAGCGTGTTAGCATACAGGGCCGATTGTTCGTTGAGCAAACTTGCTCGCAATTATCAATTAACATCAAAACCAGACACTCCTGCCACTGCTAGACTTCCCCATGATATGTAAAATCATCCAGAACTGGATTAATTATTGCAGCCAAGAAAGAGACATGCAGCTGTTGTCCAGTCCTTTTATCATTTTATATGTTTCTATAAGATCCCCCCTCATCCTTCTAATCTCCAGTGAATGCAAGCCTAGTCTTTTCAATCTTTCCTCATATGACAGTCCCGCCATCCCAGGGATCAATCTCGTGAACCTACGCTGCACTGCCTCAATCACAAGGATGTCCTTCTTCAAATTAGGAGACCAAAACTGTACACAATACTCCAGGTGTGGTCTCACCAGAGCCCTATACAACTGCAGAAGAACCTCTTTACTCCTATACTGAAATTCTCTTGTTATGAAGGCCAACATTCCATTAGCTTTCTTCACTGCCTGCTGTACCAGTATGCCAACTTTCAATGACCGGTGTACAAGGACGCCTAGGTCTCGCTGCACCTCCCCCTTACCTAACCTAACCCCATTGAGATAATAATCTGCCCCCTTGTTTTTGCCGCCAAAGTGGATAACCTCTCATATATCTATATTATACTGCATCTGCCACGCATCTGCCACGCATCTGCCCACTCACTCAACCTGTCCAGGTCACCCTGCAACCTCCTAACATCCTCTTCACAGTTCACACTGCCACCCAGTGTCATCCGCAAACTTGCTAGTGTTGCTCCTAATTCACTATACCAAATCATTAATATATATGGTAAACATTTGCGGCCCCAGCACCGAGCCTTGCGGCGCTCCACTCGCCACTGCCTGCCATTCTGAAAAGGACCCGTTCACTCCTACCTTTTGCTTCCGGTCTGCCAACCAATTTTCTATCAACGTCAACACCCTCCCTCCAATACCATGTGCTCTAATTTTAGTCTCCCATGCGGGACCTTATCGAAGGCTTTCTGAAAGTCTAGATACACTACATCCACTGGCACCCCTTCATCCATTTTACTTGTCACATCCTCAAAAAATTCCAGAAGATTAATCAAGCATGATTTCCCTTTCATAAATCCATGTTGACTTAACTAATCCTTTTACTGCTGTCCAAATGCCCTATTATTACCTCGTTAATGATTGACTCCAGCATCTTTCCCACCACCGAAGACAGACTAACTGGTCTGTATTTCCCCGTTTTCTCTCTCGCTCCTTTCTTGAAAAGTGGGATAACATTAGCTATCCTCCAATCCACAGGAACTGATCCTGAATCTATTGAACATTGGAAAATGATCACCAATGCATCCACTACTTCTAGAGCCACCTCACTGAGGACCCTGGGATGAAGACCATCAGGCCCAGGGGATTTATCATTCTTCAGTCCCATTAGCCTACCCAATACTATTTCTCGCCTAATGAAAATTTATCTCAGTTCCTCTACCCCCTTAGATCCTCTGGCCTCCAGTACATCTGGGAGATCGTTTGTGTCTTCCCTAGTGAAGACAGATCCGAAGTACCTATTCAATTCTTCTGCCATTTCCTTGTTGCCCATAATAATTTCACCCATGTCTGCCTTCAATGGACCCACATTTGACTTTGCTACTCTTTTTCCCTTAACATATCTAAAGAAGCTTTTACTGTCCTTTATATTCCTGGCTAGCTTCCCTTCGTACTTCATATTTTCAGCCCGTATTGCCCGTTTTGTTTCCTTCTGTTGTCCTATGAAAGTTTCCCAATCCTCTGGCTTCCGGCTACTCTTTCCTATGTTATACATCTTTTCTTTTAGTTTTATTCTATCCCTAACTTCTCTTGTCAGCCACGGTTGCCTCCTACTCCCCTTAGAATCTTTCTTCCTTTTTGGAATGAAATGACCCTGCGTCTCCCGGATTATGCACAGAAATTCCTGCCATTGCTGTTCCACCGTCATTCCTGCTAGGATCCCTTTCCAGTCTACTTTGGCCAGCTTCCCTCTCATGCCCTTTCCTCAACTGTATCGCTGACACTTCCGATTTAACCTTCTCCTTCTCAAATTGCAGAATAAAACTAATCATATTATGATCACTACCTCCAAGCGGTTCCTTTAACTCAAGTTCTCTTATCATATCTGGTTCATTTGACAACACTAAATCCTGATTGAGTGCCGGGTCGAAGAGATTGTGTTGTGCACTCTGGTGCCTTAGACATGTGGTTTCAGTCATAGGACTGCGAGGCATTCCTGATTCAGCCTTGCATTATACTAATTTCCACTGAAGGAAACGCTGAGTATTCGTGGTGACTCTTAGTCAAGAGTTGACAGCGAACTCGTATTCCCACATCTGAGGGAGACTGTGGTTTCAGCTCTAGTCATTAGCTGCTGATTATATGTTATCAGCGATATGTATGAATAACTAGATAATGCATCTTCCGCGGGTAGGAAAGCCAAAAAAATGTTTCTGTCCGTAAGATCATTAGAGGCAGTGGTTCCGACTGCAATCAGTGACAGCTCATCCGAGGATGAGTGGTCTGGCTATGGACTAGAGGGGTATATTTCTGATACTCTCAAAATTACAGAAATATGGTGCAGGCCGAATCGGGTTAGCACTAGGCTAATCAGATTATGGGTTTACTTACCCAGTTTAAATGAACGATTGGGTTTCTGCAATTTAACTGACTCAGAGAATCAATCTTGTAGTTGCATACTCTGTCTTATCTATACACATAAGGCACATATTCTGCTGTTTTGATAACAAAGCTAGTGGTGAAAGCCTATGATGCCCTTCTCAGATTTGAGGGCATTATGTCATCGAGTTTTAGGTAATATGCAAAAATTGCAGCTGATAAAACCTATGGATTGTCGATAGATATCTTTTGCGATATTACAAATTAGGCAAAATTAAATTTAACAGTACCAATTTGCCAATTCAAACACGCCATGGTAGGTGTCTGAAACTGATCTCAGCATAAAGAACACAGCCTTTACCCAATCTCTGGCTTAGTCTCTGCGTCATACTGACATTAGGGTAGCTTGTTATAGAAATAATCTCATGAGCAAATGAGCAGGATTGCGTACATTTGAGGTTGACAGCATACCCACTAGAGCAGAGATCGGGGATGTAATTTGGTATACAAGTGCACTCAGTTCCTAGTGCCTATGAAATGGAAGTTAATTATTTTGTTATTCAATAGTCTCAAGATATTGCTGATGACTCATCAGCAGCCAATATAATGGATTTCTCTCTCATCATACAGCATGAGGTTTACATTGTGCAGGTTAATAAATTATAAAATTTGGTGGAATATGCCTCGATATTTGCAGATAGAATTATGCACAGTGTTGCATGAGTTATTGTCTAACTCAACAGTCTATTGGGATTATGGTCCAGTTAAGAACAATGGCCATGTTTGCAAGTTAGCATCATGATATTAATAACTCGTGTGTTTCCGACCATTAATGGTTTATCTTTTTAAGTGTTTCACACACCGATTGTGTCATTGCATGAAACCACAGAGCTTTGAAATCTTCACGTAGTCACTCACATGACTTCGAAATAAAATAGAAAGATTAAACGAGAACTTACCGTTTGAAGTTAGATATTTATTTTATGAGAAGTTGAGGTGAGAGAATACGTGCCCTCCACTCCCAACCCTATTCTCATAAAGATCATTCAGTAGTTCTAGGACGTTAATCTTCCTATAGCTTAGGTAAGCAACTATTCTGTGGTTTCATACGGCTACTTTGAAGATTGACGTGCATGTGGGCTGGCGGGCTCTTCACGTAATCCCTCACTTCAACTTCTCATCAAATAAAGATCAAACTTCAAATGGTTAGTTCTCGTTTAATCTTTCTATTTGTTGTCCAAAATGTGCATAACCCTTTGGATGCCATCAGAATGTGGATGCATATTTGTACAGGCTTGCTTTCATCTATCCCTACATTAAAAACAATAATTATTCTAGTGTATATGTCTTGGGGGTATGAATGCAGATATCTCAGACAGGAACACATTTTTTACCAATTATATGGCTCAGTTCTGTCAAGATAATAATTTTATATTATCAAGCAAAGTGCTTTTACCCACAGATAGTTACACTTGTATTACTGAGGCCTGGCACACTCCATCATGGCTGGACCATTGTATTAGTACTGACCTCATTATTGAAGTGATTGTTTGGAGGCATTTAGAACGGAGATGAGAAAACACTTTTTCTCACAGAGAGTGGTGAGTCTGTGGAATTCTCTGCCTCAGAAGGCTGTGGAGGCTGGTTCTATGGATGCTTTCAAGAGAGAGCTAGATAGGACTCTTAAAGATAGCGGAGTCAGGGGATATGGGAGAAGGCAGGAACGGGGTACTGATTGGGGTTGTTCAGCCATGATCACATTGAATGGTGGTGCTGGCTCGAAGGGCCAAATGGCCTACTCCTGCACCTATTGTCTATTGTCTATTGTATTGCCTCAAAAAGGCAGACAGCATTATCAGGGACTGCCACCACACTAGCCATACTCTCATGCCACTCCTACCATTGTGAGGAAGGTATAGAAGCCTGAAAAATGTAATGTTAGGTTCAGGAGCAGCTTCTTCTCAACAACCAATAGGATATTGAACAGCATGAACTCCATCCTAATTCTGAATTACAAACAACCTTGATTACATTAGGTGCATGGGGATTTATTTTCATCTTTGAACCTTATTGCTTGTTTCTATATATTGAGGTTATTTTTGTTGTTCATTATGGTATCTGCTGAATACAATGTTTAAATATCTGCCAGCCTACGATTTTACAGGCAAGATATTAGCAATGATGAAAGGTTGGCTGAATGCCAGAAGACAAACAGTAGGAATAAAGAGGGCTTTTTTCTGGTTGGCTGCCGGTGACTAGCAGTGTTCCGCAGGGGTCACTGTTGGGTCCACTACACTTCACTTTGTATATTAATTATTTGGATGATGGAATTAATAGCTTTGCATCCCAGTTTGCAGATGATATGGAGATAGGTGGAGGGCCAACTGGTGTAGATGAAACGGGGAGTCTGCAGAAGGACTTGGTTAGGTTAGGGGAGTGTGGAAAGAAGTGGCAGATGGAATATACTGTATCAAAGTGAGCGATCATGCACTTTGGCAGTCGGAATAGATGCATAGACAATTTTCCTAGTGGGGAAAAGATTCAAAAATCAGAAGTTCAAAGAGACTTGGGATTACTGGTGCAGGATACCCAGAACGTTGATTTGTTGGTGCGTTGTAGATGTCAAATTGACTTGAACAATAGTAAGATTAAATGAGAACTTACCAGTTTGAAGTTTGATCTTGATTTTATGAGGAGTTACGTGAAGAACCCCACCAGTTCGCATGTGTGTCAATCTTCAAAGCAGCGGTATGAAATCACAGATAACAAAAAATCGAAGTTACATAGTATGATTAGCAACCTGAGAACTACCAGATTACCTTTATGAGAGAGGGTTGGGCGTGGAGGGCACGTAATCACCAACGTAACTCCTCATAAAATCAAGATCAATCTTCCAACTGGTAAGTTCTCGTTTAATCTTACATCAGAGACACGTGAGTGATTCCGTGAAGGGTTCAAAGCCCTGTGATTTCATGCCGCAGATCCAAATCTCGGCGGCTCACTGCATCGATTGACTCAGGATGAGTGAATAATCAAAAAATGCATTAAGCATGAAGTTGATTCAAATGTATTAATGGTTAAACGAAGTTAACAATAAGATTAGCAACCTGAGAACTACCAGATAACCTTTACGAGAGAGGCTTGGGTGTGGAGGGCACGTAATCACCAACGTAACTCCTCATAAAATCAAGATCAATCTTCAAACTGGTAAGTTCTCGTTTAATCTTACTATTTTACATCGGAGTCACGTGAGTGATTCCGTGAAGGGTTCAAAGCCCTGTGATTTCATGCCGCAGATCCAAATCTCGGCGGCTCACTGCATCGATTGACTCAGGATGAGGGAATAATCAAAAAATGCATTAAGCATGACATTGATTCAAATTTATTAATGGTTTACGTTAATATAGAAGTCAATAGCAACCCCTGAATCTCAGGGGTGGCTAAAGTGGACGCAAAACAGAATGGGCAAAAAACCCGGGTCAGTAACTGGCCTATGGTAAAAAAATAATTAAAAATCAATTCAGTTGACCATCCTGCAGTTGTGAGGATATGGTCGATGGGAATGTCCATTGCCCTGGTCACTGACGTTGATGCTGCCCTGGTGAAATGAGATGTACAATCGTCAGTGTTAATACCTGCATAAACCAGAACCTGCTGCAGCAACCTTGAAATAGTCTGAACCGACCTTTCCTTGTGTGGTTGTTTGCAGCTTAATAAACAATGCTGATTCCACACTTCTTAGGATTCTGGTGGCCTTGATATAAAATAGCAAGCCTGTCCTCCCACATAGATGTGAGTCCGTGGGGTATCCGAAATATGATCTTAAATCCTGCCACCCCTGGTCTGCTCTGCATGTGTAGATCAGATTGTAAAATGTAATGGCACCTGCAGCCAATTCCATCCTATCTATCCACAGCGTTTGCAATGTTTGACCTCGTTGTGCTGATATTAGTGTCATGACTAAGGATGTAGCTGGAACCCCCTGGTGCAGTATTGTTAACACATTTTTAATATCCAAACTGCATATTCTTGTAGTGGGAGAACTTGTGTCAAGATCTCTTTTACAACTCAATATCCGGGGTTGAACCCGACAGAGTGGTTCCCGTTTGTTGCAACTGTAGTGGCTCTCTAATGGAATTATTGTCAAAGACCATTTAAGAATGAACAGGAAGGCATCAGTAATCCGTACCATATTAAATGTAACATTAACATTTAAAACAAAACAGCTTCCGATCCCCTCAATAGGAATGTACTGCTTTTTTGGATACTATCCCTGCACTCTGTAGTGAGCACATCCATGGCTTGATGTGACAACCTGAGCCATAAGGCAATCCATTCAGAATGTGTAAGTCAATAATTGTTTTATTATGCAGAGGCCGGTTTCCTGAACCACAGTTTGAACCAGCAAAGTTTTTGTATTTTAGAATAAACGTATGAGGTTGTATTATTATGCCTGAGGAAAGCAGGCAACATGGCTGCTGAGCCAGTCAGACAGTAAGAAAACCTAAAGCAAGGTCTTGCTGACTGTTTTAAGACCCGACTAATGAGGCAAAATGGAGGAAGACATAAAAGAACATTCCTCCTTTTTGTTGCGAGAATGTATTTCTCTGCACTGTTCAGCCACATATTTTTGCAATCAGTGAATAAACATGAAACCAACATGTCAATATTCGATGTACCATTGAACCATACTTTCATAATACTTTGAGACCCTATACCTATCCTGTGTTGTCATCAATCTGAACTGGATGATACACCAGTGGCAAAGGAGATTAGGTAAATTATTACAGGATACTTTTACTTGATTGCCATGTAACTAACATATGCCACCACCGTAGTGTAACAACTTGAAGTTGAGCATGTAGATTATGTATATTCGCTCAATAGCCCTTTACCCATGGGGTGCATCTAGTGTATATATTTAGTTGATACCAACAACTGAAGAGTTGGTAACTCATGCAAATCTCCACTAACTCCAACTAGAGATGGTATTCGGAACTTCTCACCTTAGAGCTCTTAGCATCAGTTTGTAATAACTCAATTTGACCGACCAAACTACTGGAGCAATGCTGAATACACTGTGATTGAGGTAGCTTCAGCTGATAATAGCATAAGGTTGTTAACAATGATCTACATGTCCTTTGAGAGGTCGCTACTTTGCACGATATCAGTTCCTTGATTTGCACAGCTGAAACACAGCTACTATATTGCCAATTACTCTTGATGAAATAGAAGTCAGTTTTATAACAGGTTTCTATTAACTCCAATCTCTTGCCACAGGGCGGTGTCATAGGCTAATTAATAGGTAAAGGTAAATCCCAATGACCAACAAAGAGTTTATCCCATTCCGCAATGTTTTACTGTTATTAGTACAGTTATATTGTCTTTGATAACCTCTGTAATGGGAACTGCATAGAATGGATCTTTGAGACCCTTATGAATCTGCTGTTAGTCAGGAAAATAAGTTTTCATAATCGGAAAGTTCATATGCCCGACACTCTCCATTTTTCATAATAAACAGGCCACTCCTGCCTTATTCCATGGGTGCTTTCATGAGAACTCTGGTCCAATTTACGAACCTTATCTTCAAAGACAACCCTCCAAAACTTGCTTGTAATGTTAGTACTGTGCCTCTAAGCAGATGTTTTTATCCTTTGTGTGTTGCACAAACAAGTGTAAATATTACAACTTGTTGGTGGGTACTTACCTATGTTTCAGAAGTGCCAGACCCACCTTGTTGAGTAGGGTTGGTAGGGTGCGTGCAACTTCTGCCAGCTGTCATGTTGCCCCCAGCTCCAGTGAACCGCCTACTGCCGATGAGCGCCTGGGGTGCATTCTGAAATGATGAACCTTTGCCCGCCGTTGGCCTTAATTGATTCATCTGCCATGTTTTCTCCCCGGTTGAATAGGCCTTACCTGAATAACAGATTCAGCGGCTGGCTCCCACATCCCCCTGCTGCCGCTGTTTACTGCTGACACATATGTGCTCCAGTATGTTACGCCGACCTCTTTAGAGACTGGAGTCAGTTATATCTTGACCTTTTGCATTCCCCTCCTTAGAGAGGATGATTCGTAGGCAGCCCTAACAGGTGCTGCCGCAGGCCACAGGATACCTATACGGATATGGCCCCATTGAACTTGTACCCGAATGGAACATTCTGCAAGGATGGCAACTTTGTTGTCAGGAAAAGGTACCTCTGACACGTGCCCTTCATCCCTTGGGATATGCCCCACGGCCATACCCTGAGACTCGGCGTCAGCAGGATACTGACCCGTCCTGGTCTCTGCCTCCAAGAGGGAGACCTGATGCACCTCTGTCAACTGGCGCTGCTGGTGCGGCCTGCAGAGATGGAACATCTGGCTCAACCTTACCATCAGAGTCGGGGTCAGAGCTAAGATGACCCATGGCACGCTCCTCATCATCCATGAAGGTGCTATCAAGCAGCTCTCTACTAGGTGCTGCTGGCGCATTTTGTTCAGGGTGGCGCTGACACTCCACCTGCGGGCGTGTGCCATGCTGTAGCACTGTATCCAATAGTTGCTGCATTTGGGATAGTCGTTCATACGCCCTATCCAGCCCTGGTGAGAAATCATCCCCCGACTACGGGGCCCTATTATTTTGCTATCCAGCCCCAGTGGGGTATCTTCCCCCGACTCCGTGGGCCTAGCAGACTTATGTGTTACCTTGAGCAACCGTGTCCCAGGCATTGCTGGCACTGCCTCTCGTAGAGGTCGGCGCTTTTTGACTTGAAACAGCCCTGTCCCAGGCGCTGCTGGCGCGGCTCTCCCATAGGCCGGGAATGTCACAAATGAAACAGCCCTGTCCCAGGCGCTGCTGGCGTGGCTCACCCGTAGGCCGGCGCTTTTACACCTGAAGCAGCCCTATCCCAGGCGCTGCTGATGTGGCCTGTCTCATTGGCCCGTGCTATTACAGTGTAGTCTCTAATTAAAATTTGTAGTGTGGAGCTTCACGTGTAAAGGGTTAAAGCAAATTTTACCCTTCACAGCAACTTGTGCTAAGCAAATAAAGAATTCCATTGTCCTGTCAGGGACACATGACAATAAACTCTTTTGACTTTTGACTTTAACGTTTGACTTTGACTTTAAAAACACTACAGTATACATGCAAACTTTATTATTAGAGAAAAAACCCTTGCAGCACGACTCACCCGAGTCCAATAGGGCTGAACGAGTCCTTTCATCCACCAATTTTACTCCCTGCCTGGGGACCAACGTCTGTGAGCCGCTGACCGGACTGTCAGCGACTCTGTTGTTTTACATATAAATGATTTCTACAAAAATGTAGGTGGGCTGATGATTTGCAGATGGCACAAACATTGCTGGAGTTATGGATTTGTGAGGAAGGTTGTCAAGAGATAAGTGGGAAGTAGGGAAATGGCAGATTGAGTTTTTACCATACAAATGTTAGGCCCTGCACTCTGGGAGGTCAACTGTCATGAGAAAGTATCCGGTAAATGGCAAGCTCCTTGTGATCATTGATGTAAAGAATAATCTTGAAGTTGAGGTCCATAGTTCCCAGAAAGTGGCACCACATGTAGAGAGAGTGACATACAGTAGGCACACAGCATGCATTCATAAGTGATAGAAACAGAATCTGGCTGTTCAGCCCATCAAGATCTATCTTTCCCTCTCAACCACATTCTCCTGCCCATAACCCATAACACCCGTACTGATCAAGAATCCATCTGTCTCTGCATTAGAAATATCTATTGACAACCTCCACAGTCCTCCATTGCGATGAATTCCACAGATTCACCACGCTCTGGCTAAAGAAATTCCTTCTCATCTCCTTCCTAAAGGAATCTCCTTTTATTCTGAGACTGTAACCTCTGGTCTTACACTCTCCCACTAGTGGAAACATCCTCTCCACATCCACTCTATCAGGCATTTCATTATTCAGTATGTTTCAATGAGGTCCATCCTCATCCTTCTAAGTAGAGGCCCAGAACATTCAAACGCTCGTCATATGTTAACCCATTCATTCGTGGGATCATTCGTTAACCTCGAATGGACCCTCTCCTTCTAAAGCCTCAACATTACACCCCTGTTTTTGTATTCTAGTCCTCTGAAGTCAAGCCAAGTCAAGTCATGTTTATTTGTCGGCGGCGGCGGCCCGACTTGGAGCTGTGGCGGCGCTCCGGCGTTCCGGTGGCGGCGGCGGCCCGACTTGGAGCTGTGGCGGCATTCCGGCGTTCCGGCGGTGGCGGCGGCCCGACTTGGAGCTGTGGCCCGACTTGGAGCTGTGGCGGCGCTCCGGTGTTCCGGTGGCGGCGGCGGCCCGACTTGGAGCTGTGGTCCGACGGAGCTGTGGCGGCATTCCGGCGTTCCGGTGGCGGCCCGACTTGGAGCTGTGGCGGTGTTCTGCCGTTTCGGCGGCGCGGCTTCCGGGGCCCGGCCGCGGGCCCAGTGGACGACATCGTCGGGAGCTCGTGGGTCACAGGTCGGTGACCTTTTTTCTGGAGCTCCCGCAACAACAGCTGCGTCTGCTGGACTGGAGGGCGGCAGCTTCGGCAGCTTTGACCGCCCCGGGCCGCGGAGTTTGGGTCGGCCCGTTCGCGGGGCTGGATTCAGCCGCGGGACTGACTCACTTACCAACACCCGGTGGGGTCACAGCATCGGAGGCCTGGATCGCCTCAGCGCAGAGGGAGAACAAGGAGGGAAGAGACAAAGACTAAAACTTTTGCCTTCCATCACAGTGAGGAGGTGTTTGGTGAACTCACTGTGGTGGATGTTACATTTGTGTTTTTTGTGTGTTTTTGTTACTTTTAATATATGTATGACTGCAGGCACGAAATTTCGTTCAGACCGAAAGGTCTGAATGACAATAAAGGTAATCTAATCTAATCTAATCTAAAATTGTCACATACACATGCGGGATGTGCAGTGAAATGAAAAGTGGCCAAATCTTGCGGACTTTGTGCAAAAAAATAAACAAAAAAACAACCAACAAACTACAAACAGAATGGAACAGAATCACATGTTCTTTTACATATTAAATATTGTGGGCGGTATTGTGGTCCAGTAAAGTTAGTCCCTGGTGAGATAGGAGTTTACGGGCCGAATGGCCTCTGGGAAGGAACTCCTTCTCATCCTCTCCGTTCTCACAGCACGGCAACGGAGGCGTTTGCCTGACCGTAGCAGCTGGAACAGTCCGTTGCAGGGGTGGAAGGGGTCTCCCATTATCTTATTGGCTCTGGAGTTGCACCTCCTGATGTATAGTTCCTGCAGAGGGGCGAGTGAAGTTCCCATAGTGCGTTCGGCCGAATGCACTACTCTCTGCAGAGCCTCCTTGTCCTGGGCAGAGCAGTTCCCAAACCAGATTGTAATATTTCCGGACATGATGCTTTCCACAGCCGCTGAGTAGAAGCACTGGAGGATCCTCGGGACACTCTGAATTTGCCTGAGGTGGTAAAGACGCTGTCTTGCCTTACTCACGAGTGCTGCAGCGTGTGATGTCCATGTCATATCCTCAGAGATGTGGACTCCCAGGTATTTAAAGCAGCTCACCCTATCCCCAGTATCCCCATTTATCTTCAATGAGGATCTTAGGAATTCTAGCATGCCCACCAGCTACTGTTTTGGTGACCGGCTCGAGCTAGTGATCGTGGTCATAATTCAGATTCAGGGAGGAAGGAAGGATGACAGAAATAACTTTGAGTTGTGGCAGAGGGAGATGGTTGGTCAGATAAGATCCGGAGTGGATGTAGGCCAATGCAGTGGTGGGGAAACCATTCAGCATATTAAAGAGTTGTCTGGAGATGGATGAAATGCGTTTTGAGAGGATCCGGGAGGGGTTGAGTCCTAGCGATGAAAGAAAGAACATCACTTGTCATGAGGTTTTGTACAAAACGGTATGAACTTTTGAACATGATATTAAAGGGTTATGTAAGTATTGCCTTTCATTCTAATTACAGACTACATGTATTGTGTGCAAATGCAGAAATAACATTCTGTAAATATGCAAAACAATATTGCTGCACCGTGTTTATCCAGTTCGCTGGGATCCAACACACTTACATTTTAAATATTTACTCAGATAGTTAACCGGGTCTGGAAAGGGGGATTTTCAACAGTTTTGTATGAAGAACGATGGTACAAAGAACTATGGTACACTGGCAATATAAACATACAATAATAATTTCTCAAAATCAATATTTTAACCCATTATCACGATTCTGAGACCTAATGAACAAAAACGTTGTAAGGAAACGATGTAGGCCAAGATGCGTTTAAGATGTATCTGCAGATGCTGAATATTGAAGGTAGACTTCGAGTGCATTCTAAGTGCTGGAGAAATGCAGCGGTTGCGGCAGCATCTGTAGAGTGAAGGAAAAAGGCAACGTTTTGGGCCGAAACCCTTCTTCAGACATCTGCCGTACATGACTTCTTTTGTCCACCATAGGCCAAGAAGTATCAGGCAGTGTGGAACAATCAGCGTATTAGAGTGTTGTCTGAGAATGATGAAATACTTTTTGAAAAGTTCATAAGGGGTGGTATAGAAACATAGAAAAACAGAGAAAAATAGGTGCAGGAGTTGTCCCTTCGATCCAGTACCGCCATTTAATATGATCCTGGCCGATCATCTAAAATCAGTACCCTGTTCCTGTTTTTCCCCCCATATCCCTTGATTCCTTTTGCCCTAAGAGCTAAATCTAACTCTCTGGGAAACATCCAGTGAATTGGTCTCCACTGCGTTCTGTGGCAGAGAGTTCCACAAATTCACAACTCTCTGGGTGAGGAAGTTGGTCCTCATCTCAGTCCTGAAGGATGAAAGAACAGAAAGTACTTCTCTTGAAGGGTTGCAAAAGAGTATGTGAACTTATGACATGAAACGTGTCAAACATTTACGTAATGGTCTTCATTCTACTTACAGGCAAAGCGCATTGTGTGTTAATGCAGAAATAACAGATTGTCACCCATGACTTGTTGGCCTTCATAATGAGAGGATTTGAGTAGATGAGCAAGGAGGTCCTACAACAGTTGTACAGGGCCCTGGTGAGTTGGAGTATTTGTGTGTAGTTTTGGTCCCCTAATTGGAGGAAGGACATTCATGCTATTGAGAGAGTTCACCATAGGTCACCAGGTTAATTCCTGGGATGGTGGGACTGACATATGATGAAAGAATGGATCGACTGGACTTGTATTCACTGGAATTTAGAAGGATGAGAGGGGGTCTTATAGAAACATATACAATTCTTAAGGGAATGGACAGGCTAGATACAGGAAAAATGGTCCTGATGTTGGGGGAGTCCAGAACCAGGGGTCGCAGTTTCAGAATAAGGGATAGGCCATTTCGGACTGAGATGAAGAAAAACTCCTTTCATCCAAATAATGATGTATCTGTCAAATTATCTGCCACTGAAGGCAGTGGACGCCAATTCACAGGATATCTTCATGAGAGAGTTAGATATAGCCCTTAGGGGTAACAGAATCATGGGATATATGGAGAAAGGAGGAATGGGGTATTGATTTTGGTCGATCAGCCATGATCATATTGAATGGTGGTGCTGGCTCAAAGAGCCAAAAGGCCCAACTCCTGCACCTATTTTCTATGTTTCTATGTTTACATTCTGCCACCCAAAATGCAAGACCTCGCTTTGCTCATTTCTGCCACACTGTCTGCACTCCAATTTTCGTGGCATCAGCGAACTTAATCATCAGCCCATCTCTATTAACGTCTAGATCATATATACCACACCCACACACAACAGAGGTGCCACGATAGATCCTTTCAGAATTATACTGATCGCAGATCACCAGGCAGAATATCCACCTTCCACCACAACCCACTGTCTTCTTTGAAAAAGCCAGTTACACATCCAACAGTCCAATATCTGGTTGCTGTCTCAGTTCTGGATGGAACATCACCTCAGCACTGCTACAGTGACTGCAATTTGAGAGGACTTTGATATGCCGCATTACGACATCCTGAAGGTAACACGAAAAGTGTCGTAAAAATGTTGCCATTTCTATTTCTCATGGTCTGAGTAATTCCAGCATGCCTTACTCTCCCAGGGAAATCAGTGGAATCTTTGTTGAACCACCCAAGAAGTTAGACCTAGAGTCTTTCTTGCACCTCACCCAAAAAATAAAATGCCGGAAATTTCAGGATGCCCACCATTTACTGACTCGGAGATTGGCTCCTGCAAGTGAACGTTACACACGTCGGAATCATGAGGGAAGCAAAGGGGGTCCAAATGCACTTTGAGTTGCGGCAGTGGGAGAGGGTTAGTTAGGCAAGATCAGGAAAGGATGTAGCCGAAGAAGTATCAGGGGTGTGGGAACAAATCAGCGTATTAGAGTGCTGTCTGAGAATGGTAAAATACTTTTGAGAAGTTCAAAAGGGGTGGTATAGAAACATAGGAAAAAAAAGTAAAAATAGGTGCAGGAGTAGGCCAATCGGCCCTTTGAGCCTGCACCGCCATTCAATATGACCATGGCTGATCTTCTAAAATTAGTTTCCCATTCCTGCTTTTTCGCCTATATCCCTGGATTCCTTTAGCCCTAAGAGCTAAATCTAATTCTCTCTTTAAACATCCAGTGAATTAGTCTCCACTGCCTTCTTTGGCAGAGAATTCCACAGACACACGGCGAAGAAATGTTTCCTCATCTCAGTCCTGAGGGATGAAGGAACACAAAGTACTTCTCTTGTAGGGTTGCACAGGAGGATATGAACTTATGAGATTAAACATTTACATATTGAGCTTCATTCTAATTACAGTCAAAGCGCATTGTGTGTTAATGCAGAAATAACATATCGTCACCCATCATTAGATGTTGGGATTTTAGAGTCATAGAAACATTGACTCATACAGCGTGAAAAACTGGCCCTTTGGCCCATCATGCCATGTTGAGCATGCTGCCTCATCTATGCTAGTCCCACCCTCTTGTGCTTTACCCATATACCTTAAAAACCTTTCTGTCCATGTACATGTCCAAATGTATTTTAAATGTTGTTAAAGTACTTGCCTCAACTACCACCTTATTCATTGCTATAAGCTTCTTCTTCTTCTTTCGTGTGGCGTGCACAGCATAAAGTTGTTGGACAAGTTGTTCTATTTGATCTTCCGTTTGTGCACATCAAGTTGATTGCATTAGTCGAAACAGGGCGGACCACGTGAAGGTTGCAATCTTCCACCCCTGCTACAAGCTCATTGCATATAGCCATTATTCTCTGTATGAAAATGTTCGTCCTCAGTTTCCAATTAAATATTTCTCCTCTCATCTTGATTCTTGATTACTATACTCAGGGTAAAAGAATCTCTGCAACTACTTTACTTGTTCCATTCATTGCATTATACATCTACATAAGATCATTCCTTATCCACCTGCACTCCAATTTGCCTTTGACAGGTCAAGAAAACACAGGAGTTGCGTTGTACAATCCAACCAAGGGGATAGTATCAACATCATTGAATGAACTGCCGTGATAACATAAATCACAAGTACGGGTAGCTCCGCTTGTGGATTTTCAGGAGGTGGTAGAAGCGGGCTGCATGGGGCTTGGAAACAATGAGATTTGTGTGTAGATCGGCAGATTTCCCATTGTCTTGGAACATATGATACTGGCACGGTAAGCCTGGATAACATCCAATACCTGCCAAACCTTGGTTTGAATTATGCTTGGTGGAATGGAATTGAAGGAGTTAGTATTTTTGCATGTTTGTGAAACATTGCAGCTGGATCTGGATCAATTGGCTTGATGGGTGGAGGAATGGTTGATGGAATTTATTACAGGAAATGGTGAGGTGTTGCATTTTAGGATGTCGAACAAGGGCAGGACCTACACAGTAAATGGCAGACTTCTGGGTAATGTTGTTGAGCAGAGGGATTGAGGATTATAGATGAATGGCTCCCTCAAGGCCGTGTCATATGCAGATAAGGTGGTCCAAAAGGCTTTTGGCACTTTGGCCTTCATCAGTCAGAGTATTGAGTAGAGAGTTTAGGGGGTCATGTTGTTGTTGTAGAAGACATTGGTGGGACTGCATTTAGAATATTGTGTTCAGTTCTGGGCACCATGTTATAGGAAAGAAATTGTCAAGCTTGAAATGCTTCAGAAAAGATTTATGAGGATGTTGCAAGGACAAGAGTGTGTGAGCTGTATGGAGAGGTTGAGGAGGCTGGGTCTCTATTCTATGGAGCACAGGAGGATGGGGCGAGATCTTCTAGAAGTATACAAAATCATGAGAGGAATAGATTGGGTAGGTGCACGGAGTCTCTTGCCCAGAGTAGGTGAAACGAGGACCATAGGTTCAAAGTGAAGGGGAAAGGATTTAACAGGAATCCGAGTGGTAACTTTTTCGCACAATGGGTGGTGGTTCTATGGAACATGCTGCCAGACGAGGTAGTTAAGGCTGGGGCTGTCCCATCATTTAAGAAACAATTAGACAGGTACATGTCTTGGATAGGTTGGAGGGATATGGACTAGTGGGACTAGTGTAGCTGGGACATGAGGGTGTGGGCGAGTTGGACCGAAGGGCCTGTTTCCACACTGTATCACTCTACAGCTCTATGACTCCCTGGGCAGAATACTGTGAAGGACAGTAAAACCACAAGACCATAAGATAAAGGAGTAGGATTAGGACATTCGGCCCATTGTGAGGTTATCTCAATGGGGTTAGGTTAGGTAAGGGGGAGGTACAGCGAGACCTGGCTGTCCTTGTACACCGGTCACTGAAAGTTGGCGTGCAGGTACAGCAGCCACTGAAGAAAGCTAATGGAATGTTGGCCTTCATAACAAGAGGATTTCAGTACAGGAGTAACGAGGTTCTTCTGCAGTTGTTTAGGGCTCTGGTAAGACGACATCTGGAGTATTGTGTACAGTTTTGGTCTCCTAATTTGAGGAAGGACATGCTTGTGATTGAGGCAGTGCAGCGTAAATTCACGAGATTGATCCCTGGGATGGCGGGACTGTCATATGGGAAAGATTGAAAAGCTAGGTTTGTATTCACTGGAGTTTAGAAGGATGAGGGGAAGTCTTATAGAAACATATAAAATTCTAAAAGGAATGGACAAGCTAGATGCAGGAAAAATGTTCCCAATGTTGGGCGAGTCCAGAACCAGGGGCCACAGTCTTAGAATAAAGGGTAGGCCATTTAATACTGAAGTGAGAAAAAACACAAAGCTGTGCGTTTGTGGAATTCCCTGCCACAGAGGGCAGTGGAGGCCCAATCACTGGATGGATTTAAGAGAGAGTTAGATAGAGTTCTCAGGGATAGTGGAATCAAGGTATATGCAGAGAAGGCAGGCACGGGTTATTGATTGGGGACGATCAGCCATGATCTCAATGAATAGCGGTGCTGGTTCGAAGGGCCGAATTGCCTCCTCCTGCACCTATTTTCTATGTTTCTATCGAGTTCGCTCTGCCATTCCATCGTTGCTGATCTATTTTCACACACAACCACACCCTCCTGCCTTCTCCGTGTTGACATCCTTTTTTTTTCCAGATTAATTTTGTTCACATTTATCAGAATGGATGATGCAAGAAGGATTACCCCCATGTTGTGGGGTGAAGGGAACTCGAACAAGAAAGTGCAAGGTTCACCCATTTAAATAGTGATGAGGAAGGATTCCTTCTCAGAATGCCTCACTCTTTGCAATTTGTTGGCCCAGAGAGTTGTAAAGGTGGAATAAATGGACATTGACAGATTATTGGCTACTGGGGAAGTCAAAGGTCACGCCGTACAGGGTGATAGTGGAGCCGAGGCAGAAATCAGACCAGCAGTGATCTGCTATTCCTACTTCTTGTTTCTCTGTGTGAAATATGTGTGAAATGATTTTGCCACATATAAGTAAGCACATTGTAAGAAGATTAAAGAGCATGTGATGTTTCACTGGCTAGGTATTGGGTCCGTAATTTTTCATGTTATATATTAATAATTTGGTTGATGGCATTCATAGCTTTGTGGCAAAATTTGCAGATAATATGGAGATAGGTGGAGTGGTAGGTAGTGTTGAAGAAGTAGGAATTCTGTAGAAGAACTTGAACAAGTTAGGAGAGTGGCAAATGGAATAAGCCACAGCAAGGTTTGTGGACATGTACTTTGGTAAAAAGATTAAAGGTGTAAACTATTTTCTAAATGGGGAGAGGATTCAGAAATCAGAGTTCCAAAGTGACGGGAGCGCTGGTACATGATCCCAAAAAGGTTTGCAGGTTGAGTTGGTAGTAAGGAAGGCAATGTAATATGAGCGTTCATTTAGAAACAAAGTGGTCGGCACAGTGGTGTAGCCAAAGGTGCGACTGCCTCACAGTGCAGGTGACCAAAGTTCAATCCTTACATCAATGCTGCATATTCTTCCTGTGACCAGGTGGGATTCTTTTAGGTGCTTGGGGTTTCTCCACATCCAAACAATGTTTTGAATTTCTTCTGGAGTGGGATTAATACCAATGTGTGCTGCTGTTTGGCGGGGACTGAATTGGCCAAAGGGTCTGTTTCTGTGCTCTATCTATACCACTTAAATATATAATTTTAAAATGATTTCAACAACTTTAGAAAGTTAGTTTAACTTCAGTGGTGAATAATAAAGCCACCCCAGATATATCAAATGGCAATTGTACACAGCTAACTTGCTCCCTTAGACACAGAGAGAGCTGCTGAAGGGAAAATCACATTAAGCTGGAAAGATGTGCAGGAAAGATTAACAAGGATGTTACCAGGAAACTCGTGACTAAGTAAAAGGGAGAGTTTGAATAGGTTGGGACTTTACTACTTAGAGTAAGGACAGGGATTTTCTTTCAGAGATGTATACAATTATGAGATGCATCGATAAAGTGAATACACATGCAGAAATACGGGTCCTGAACTTGAAGAAAGGTAACTTTGAGGGTATAAGGCATGAATTGGCCAAGATAGACTGGCAATTGATTCTTAAAGGGTTGACGGTGATAATGCAATGGAAGGCATTTAAAGACTGCATGGATGAACTACAACAATTGTTCATCCTGGTTTGGCAAAAGAATAAATCAGGGAAGGTAGTGCATCCATGGATAACAAAGGAAGCCAGGGATAGTATAAAAACAAAAGATGAAGCATTCAAATTAGCCAGAAAAAGCAGCCTACCAGAGGACTGGGAGAAATTCGGAGACCAGCAGAGGAGATCATTTCAAAATGGTATTATGTTTGGAACAGATATCATGGGCCATAATGCATGTTCCTGTGCTGTACTGTTCTATGTTCTAGACTCCTCACACAGGGGACACCTCGTTTATTCATCCGATCAGTCTAATCCTGTCACAATTTCCAACACTTAAATGAAAACCTCTCGCATTACTCGGTGAATAGAAAGTATTACACTTAATCTCTCCTCGAATGTTATTCCCGCCATTCCGGGAGACCATCTGGTGAATCTTCACTGTACTCTCTCTATGGCAAGTATATCCTTTATTTAGGTAAGGAGATGAACACAACACACAATACTACAAGCCTGATCTTACCAGGACCTCAAATGTATGAATACAGACTTAAGGAAATGGATATGCTGGTGTACAAAAATGACAAAGTACTGGAGTAACTCAGCAGGTCAGGCAGCATCTCTGGAGAACGTGGATAGGTGGGAGAAACCTGTAAGAGAGGTGAGGGCATGATAATGCTTAGAAAGTGATAGTTGGATACAGGCGAGTGTTTGCAATTTTCAATACAAGCTGCCTGACCTGCTGAGTCCCTCCAGCACTTTGTGTCTTTATGTACTGCACGTATATTTGTTCTAGTGAATGTAATACAAGGACACTCATATTTTTCTTTACATTGGGAAGAGAAAATTGTGGTCTTTCTGTTTTAGCTACTTGTGGACAACTTCATGTTTACACACATTATACTGCATTTCCATCATGTTCCGACTTGCTCAATCTGTCTACACTGTCCTGATGCCTTTTTGTATCCTCCTCACAATTCACCATCTCACTCAGTTACCTGTCATGGGCAGACCCTGGAATATCACTTCCTGATCTCTCATCCAAATTATGAATAGCTGCAACCCCAATATTTATGCACATAACATCCCACCTGGCACCCTGAAAAAAGATGCCATGCAGGGGGATTACTAATGTCCTGGACAATGCTTTGATATCATTGTTTCATCATCTCGTTTTGAGTTAAACTGGATTAAAGAAATTGCAACACAAAAATACTTTTGTGAAGTAGATTTGATTGGAAGGATTTTCTGTGGCAAATTGCCTGTCAATAGAGACTGGTGTTTCTCTCAGAGTATTTTGCATTAGTCAATAAAAATACTGTGTGGGCTAACTACTGATATTCTTGTTTTAAACAGCATCTTCGGACCACATCCTACTCACTCACTGGACTGAAAACGACATACAGCCTTTTTTCAACTGTTAACCAGCAGTGAAAGCTTATCAGCGTCAAACCCCAAACCAACATGTTGTGAAGGGAATGTTGTGGTGACCCATTTGGTTCGACATCAATGAGAGTCGATGTTTACACACTGTAAATAACATCTCTCTGTAATGTTAGAAACCCCTGTACTCCTTATTCCTAATAAATGTATTGCAAGCAGTATGTGGAGTTCACATTATATCAATCATAAACCATATTGTGTTCAACAGTCTTAATGAAATATCCAATTCACTCTCTAGAGGATGAAATTTACAGAATTTAGAGAGAGAGAGAGATTCAGCATGGAAACAGGCTCTTCAGCTGACCATTGGTCACCCATACACTAGTTCTATATTGTTCCACTGTCACATCCTGCACACAAGGGGAAATTTACAGAAGCCAATTAACCTACAAACCACGTGGTCACAGGGGAAACACATGAACAGCATCAGGTTCAAACTTGGTTCTGGCTCTGTACCAGGAGGGTAGAATAGTAAGATTAAACAAGAACTCAGCAGTTTGAAGTTTGATCTTTATTTTATAAGGAGTTACGATGAGGGATTACGTGAAGAAGGCCGTCCCCACGCATGCGCGTCAATCTTCAAAGCAGCGGTGTGAAATCACAGATAACAGTTGTTGAACTAACATAGCAAGATTATAGATGACTAGAACTACCAGATGATCGTTATGTTACGAGGGTAGGGAGTGGAGGTCACTTAATCCCTCATCGTAACTCCTCATAAAATAACGATCAAACATCAAATTGGTAAGTTCTCGTTTAATCTTACTATTTATACTTCGGAGTCACGTGAGTGACTATTGACCATTTTGAAGGTCTGTGATTTCATGCTGTGAAAAACGAATCCACACAAGCATGACTGCATCAGTTGACCATAGATGAGGGAAACATTCATAATGCATACATACATGACATAGATTTAAAAACATGCTGATGCTAATAAAGAACAAACAATAACAAAGGTAACCCCTCTCAACCAAGGGGAACTATAAATTGAACGTAAATAGAGTTGGCAAATACCCCTGGTCTGGCAATGGGTTAAAATAAAATGTTGGATACCTCGTTATTTAGACCATCCAGCAGTAGACAGGATATGGTCCAGAGGACCGTACATAACTCTTGCTGCTGGTGTTGTAGCAGCCCTGGAGGAGTGAGATTAGAAATCAGTATCTACTCCTGTATAAGCCAAACCTCGCATAACCACCTGGCAATGGTCTGAACTAGTATCAGAGCCTCTAAGGCTCTAGATGCTCTTGACGTAACGATGTAAATGTGTAACCACATGTAACTGAAGGTGCATGGGGTATGTAAACATGAATTATGATGTTGCAGGTGTATTGATCCTGTCCATTCACAATTTATGCAATGACATGACCCATGCGCTGAGGGCAGCGCCAGGGAATAACCTACCTATGAGAGCCGAACCAAAGTTAGAGATATAGCTGGAGCCCCATGGTGAATAAATGTTAACACTATGTCAATATCCCATACTTCCATGTACTTGGGACTGGAAGAACTTGTGTTAATGATATCCCAAATACTGGACACCAGAGGGTGAAACCCGAGAGACCGGGTCCCACTTGCTGCAGCAGCTATAATGAGAAGCACGTTGGGTACAGTTAATGGGACTATGACTTAATTTATTGTCAAAGACCCATAGAAAATGAACTCTATGACGTTAGTGTCCATGCCATATTATGTGTAACATAACATTTAACAGAAAAAATGCTTCCCATCTTCTGAAGAGGCAAAGTACTGCTTTTCTGTTGCTATCCCTGCACTCTGCAGTGAGACATACATGGATCAGTCTGACAGCCCGAGCTGCAGGAGCGGTCTTTTCAGATTCTGTAAAGCAATGAATTGATTAATCATGTAGAGGCTGGTTCCCCGAATCCCTGGCTGAACCAGCAACGTTTTATGTTTAGAACCCCATATAAGGTATTATATTATTCCCAACATTTTCGGGAAACCATGGCTGCGTAGGCTAGTCAGACAGTACGAAAACCCTGAATGCGGGATCTTGCTGAATAATTGCAAGCCCCGACTGATGAGGCAAAACGGAGAACCACATAAAAGAACATTCCTACCCAGTGTAGGAAGAATGAGCCTGCATGCAAACATATCAATATTGGGTGCCATCAAGCCATAGATCCTAAAAAGCTTTGTGATCCAACATCCATACTATGTTGCCATTGACTTTGCATGATGATACACCAGCGCCAAAAAAGTTGGGTAAATTATAACAGGATACTTCAACTTTATTGCATCCATGTGACTAACATATGCCACCACCACAGTGCATCAACTTGGAACTAAGCATGTAGGTTTCCCATATTCGCTCAATAACCGTTTAACTAGGTATGCACCTTGTGTCTATAGGTAGTTAATACCAATAACTGAAGAATTGATTCAAATTCCATCCGTATTCATTACCAGAGATGGCATTCATGATTTTCCATCTTAGTTCTATCATGTGTAAGTAATATAACTGAAGATAATATGACCAAACTACTGGAGCAATGCTGAATGTAGTTCGACCACCATTGAGACTTTGGTAGCTTCAGCTGATAATACCATAGGTCTGTTAACAATGACCTATATGGCACTTGAGAGGTTAATACTTGCACGTTGAAAGTTCTAATAATGCAAGACCCAATTGCACAGCTGAACCACAGCTGCTATAGCCAATTACTCTTGATAAATAGAAGACTGCTTGATAACAAGGTTATTACAGGCTTCAATTGTTTCCAATCTGTTGCCCCAGGGTGGAATCACAGGTAATTAATAGTTAAAGGTATATCCAATAAACGATAACTTCCAGTTTTTATCAACTTAAATGTGACCGGATGGCTGAAAACAGTTGATTTAAGCAAAACACAGCGTAAGAAATATCCTCCAGATCAATTTGAAATGTCTCCGGTGATCTCCTGTGAATGGGTCATATAACCATATAACCATATACCAATTACAGCACGGAAACAGGCCTTCTCGGCCCTTCCAGTCCGTGACGACCATTTATTTTCCCCTAGTCCCATCTATCTGCACTCAGACCATACCCCTCCATTCCCTTCCCGTCCATATACCTATCCACTTTACTTTTAAATGTTAAAATCGATCCTGCCTCCACCACTTCTGCTGGAAGATCATTCCACACAGCCACCACTCTCTGAGTAAAGATGTTCCCCCTCATGTTACCCCTAAACTTCTGTCCCTTAATTCTCATGTCATGCCCTCTTGTTTGAATCTTCCCTACCCTCAAGGGGAAAAGCTTATCCACGTCAACTCTGTCTATCCCTTTCATCATTTTAAAGACCTCAATCAAGTCCCCCCCTTAACCTTCTGTGCTCCAAAGAATAAAGTCCTAACTTGTTCAACCTTTCTCTGTAACTTAGTTGCTGGAACCCAGGCAACATTCTAGTAAATCTCCTCGGTACTCTCTCTATTTTGTTGACATCCTTCCTATAATTAGGCGACCAAAATTGTACACTATACTGCTGAATTGGGCTCAGTATATTCCTGAGCCGGTTTACCCTCCTCCTCATAGGATGGATAATCATGCAGCCCTATTTCAGGCGCTGTTGGCACAGGCTAACAGCCTGGCATGGACACCACTCCTCCTCCCTGAGGGCGTCCCTATTGAGCATCTTTTGCAATAGGACCTCGATCTGAGAGAGCTGTGAGCAAACGGTCACTCCTTGCGGAGGTGAAACCTACAGGCCCAACACTGGGTCAATGGGCCTATTAGAGTTTGTAGTAGCCTTACGCCCTACTGGCGTGGCAACGCTGCTCACAGGCAGTGGATCTGGCGTCACTAGCCCCCTTGCTGGCGACCTAGGCGAGCATCCGCTACACGCACTCCCGCGGTCCTCCAAACATTTTCCCCTGGATGGCCTCACCGTCATCTATTTAACTTTCTGCATCATTCTCAATGGTGTAAACGTTACCATCAACGCAGAAAGCAACCACAAGAAAAGTATTAAAAATTACCTTGCGTTTTAAATAGAAGACTGCTTGATAACAAGCTCTTGTAGGCTACTACAAACTCTAATAGGCCCATTGACCCATTGTCGGGCCTGGAGGTTTCACCTCCGCAAGGAGAGACCGTTTGCTCACGGCTCTCCCAGATCGAGGAGAGGGCGCGCTGTCCTGTATGGCTGCCAGTCCCGCAGCTATCCGATTTTTCACTTATTTTTTAATTATTTTTAGTACGTTAAAAGTGTGGAGTTGGAGGTCTAACCTTCTTATGTGTGGGGGGTGGGGGGTGGGGAAGGGGGAAACCGCTTTTTCAAGTCCCTACGTGGCCGGAGAGGTTGCCTTTCTCCAAGCAGCAACTTCGACCCGTCCTCGCGGCCTACCAGCAGGGCCTGGAGTGGCGTTTCCAGAGGGGACCTGGCCAGAACTTTGGCTTCTGCGGCAGCACAGCGCTGGAGCGCCATCGCGGAGGGGACGATGCCTTGCCCGGATCGCCGTGCTGGAGCTCCGGAATGCTGAGTCCGCCGATTGAACATCACGGAGCTGCGGGACTGTGGAGCGGCCAGCTGCGGGCGGCGGCGCTGAATTTTTACATCAGGAGCCTGCCATCTCTCGCAGGGATTGCCAGTGGTGGAGCTCCATCCAGCGTGGCCTTGTTGGCTTTGGTAGCCGCGGTCTCCGGTAAGGAAGCGGCTGTTCCAGGCATCCCAAGCCGCTGAGAGGGTCTACAGACCCCGGAGCACCATCACCCGGCGAGAGGGCCTGAAACATCGGACCTCCGTGAAGGCGATGGCAGAGGCCTCATTAGGCCCGACTATGGGTGGACATCGGGATGGGGACTGGACTTTGTGCCTTTTCCCACAGTGGGAACCATTGTGGGGGGATTTTATTTTAATGTTAAATTTCTTCTTTAATGCTATGTTGTATCTTTATTAGTGTGCTGCAAGGACATCTGAATTTCCCCTGAAAAGGGGATTAATAAAGTATCTATCTATCTATCTATCTATCTATCTATCTATCTATCTATCTATCTATCTATCTATCTATCTATCTATCTATCTATCTATCTATCTATCTACTGCTCCAACCGGCCGACCTGCACCAATGTGTCTGACGTAACGACACACGTGCGGCTGGACGGGGTTCTTCACATAGTCACTCACGTGACTCCGAAGTAAAATCATAAATTGAAGTATAATTCTTTTTACAAGTAACATCTTAAAATCTCCAAATTGGTGATGGGAAGAACTCATTCTATTTATTCTATGTTCAATATTATACAACTAGTGGAGGTGGGACAGGGAATGAGGAACCATTTAGAATCAAAAGTGAATATTCCTAAGTCCCACGGTGTTGGTCCACATTGTGTTAGCTTACTTTGTCCGAGTTTTCTTATCACATTAATCAGTTGCATCTACAATCACCATACTCTTGTATGATTTGGTCGACAGAGGTTATGTGGAGAGATTGAAACGATGGGATTGTTTTAGATAAAATACTCGAGTAACTCAGCGGGACAGACAGCATTTCTGGGGAGAAGGAAAGGATGATGTTTCGGGTTGAGACCCTTCTTCAGACTAAAATTCACAGGAAAGGGAAAGGAGAGATATGGACGATAATTTAGAGAGATATAGAACCATGAATGAAATATATGCAAAAAAGTAACGATGATAAAGATAACAGACCACTGTTAGTTGTTTCCTGGGCGAGAAACATAGAAATATAGAAAAGGGGAAGTACAACGGGATCCTGGGGGCCTTTATCATCAGTCTATGAAAGTAAGCATGCAGATACAGCAGGCAGTGAAGAAAGCGAATGGCATATTGACCTTTATAACAAGAAGAGTCCAGTATAGGAACAAAGAGGTCCTTCTGCAGTTGTACAGGGTGCTAGTGAGACCACACCTGGAGTATTGTGTGTAGTTTTGGTCCCCTAATTTGAGGAAGGACATTCTTGCTATTGAGGGAGTGCAGCATGGGTTTACAAGTTTAATTCCCGGGATGGCTGGACTGTCATATGCTGAGAGAATGGAGCAGCTGGGCTTGTACACCCTGGAGTTTAGAAGGATGAGAGGGGATCTTAGAAACATAGAAAATAGGTGCAGGAGTAGGCCATTCGGCCCTTTGAGCCTGCACCGCCATTCAATGTGATCATGCCTGATCATCCAACTACATCAACTACATTCTGTGGCAGAATTCACCACTCTGCATCTCCTTATCACTAATTTGTGTGCTTGTCTATAATTTTCTGCACAAGCGACTGCAGACATTGGGATTTGCATCAAGAAACAACCTGCTGGACAAACGCAATAGCATCTGTGAGGGGTGGGGAATGGGGTTGGCAGAGGGGGGTTGAAAGTGTGGCTGCTTCCAGTTGACCTGCTGAGCTGTCCCAACATTTTGTTTTCTGTTGTGCTGAATGATGGATTGCAATTTCAACATGCAACATTTATCCTTTGCTAGTAGATTGTGAACTGCATTATTTTTTATTGCATATATTGTCTTAGATACCCAATTTTTGGGAAAATCCTAAATAACACTCAATCACTTCCAGTAAATTTTGCATGTTTTCTGCAAATACACTAAGACAGAAATGGGTGATTATCACAATATGATATGAACATGGGAATTGTACAGTCAAATATTTACTGTATTTCTAATGAATTGGCCCAATGTGTTTTCTTGTGTATTTACCATTTTATGAGATAAGGCATGAATAACCGTGTTAACCATAGATGCTGCTTTACCTGCTGAGTTCTTCCAGTATTTTAATATTTGCTCCAGATTTTAGCATTAGGCTCTTGGGCATTTTATAAATAATTGAGCCTTTTAAGTGAAGGGATAGTTAGTTCCATGGGTGTTTCAGGAAACACTTTGTATTGTAATGTAATGGAATATTCTGGTGACACAGATTTGTTTGTTTTTTCTGGCGGCAGAATTTCTTGGTCTTTAATAAATAAAATAACTTACAATTTTTTTTTGAAAATTATTATTATTTTTATTAGAAGCAATTGTACAAGAATAAAACATTCGGCATGTAAAATTATACAATTGTTGTAGAGCTTCAATTTTGACCTTTTAACCTGAAAATGAGGGGAAAAGAGAGAGGAAAAAATGAAAAGTGAAAAGATAGGACCCCTAGACTACCAAAGTAGTGTGGCCAAAGAGTGAATAAAGATATGAGGAAAAAGAAAAAAAAAGAAAGAAAAAAAAAAGTGAGAGATACCTGCCCTATGTCACCCCCCACCCCCGCCCACCTCACCCGACCCATAATTGGGTTAAAATCCAAATTTGTGTTGCACCATACTATCCTTGTAGGAATTCGGTAAAGGGTGTCCATGTCTTGACAAATTGATCTGGTTTTTCTGCCAAGACGAGCCTAATATTTTCTAAACGTAGCGTCTTGGACATGTTTGTAATCCACATCTTTACAGTAGGGACTGATGTATGTTTTCAAAATTTAGCAGGCCATAGTTAAGGAAACATCTTTGAAATAATGTTAGCTCAGAACAGGCTCCCGACGTACCTAGAATAATCAATTCTGTGTCGGGGTCCAATTTTATTTTAAGTATTTTAGAAAAAATGTCAAAAATTCCCCTCCAGAAATTATGTAACTTTATACAAGAGGCAAAATAATGAGTTATGGTTGCTTCCTGAAGGACACATTTATCACAAATCGGGGAAACATTTGGGAAGATCTTATTCAGTTTAGACTTTGAATAATAAAGTCTGTGCAGTATTTTGAAAATTGTATTAACGAATGCCCAACGTTAAGAGAAAAGTTATGTAAATATAGAAGGCTTTCCGCCCATTTATCTTTAAAAATTGTTAGGCCCAATTCATCTTCCCAAGCTCGCCTAATTATTTCCGACGTTGGGATTTGTATATTTAAAAGGGTATTATAAAGGTACGATATTAACTTATTTGAATCCGAGTTTCTATTCATGCATTCGTCTAGTTTGTCTGAAACCATATATTGACAGTCTTGAGTATGTGATTTCAGATAGTTTTGTATTTGAAGAAATCTAAATTATTGGCTACGTTTCAGATGATATTTCGACTGTAATTCGTGAAATGATAGGAGAGTCCCCATCTCATAAAGATCTCCCAGTTTTTAAATTCCTAGTCTTTCCCATTGTATGAACGCCTTGTCTAAAGTAGACGGCTTAAACGGGGGATTGTTGGCATTTGGTGAGAGAAGAGATACATTTCTCAATTTAAGGGTTGACTTCACTTGTTTCCAGATTCGTATGGTACTATGGATTATCAGATGTTTCTCATATACTGATTTCTTCAGATTTATTGGAGAGAGAAGAATTACGCCTACATTAAAAGACGAACAATCTTCTCTCTCCATTATTAGCCAGTTTACCTGTTGGCATGTGTTGTCCATTCAATAGATTACATATTCGTTATTATGGGAATCTTTTAAGGCATTTATTGGAGGTTCTATTATCTCATATCAAGCATATCAAAATAAAAAGAATAGGGTGGAACAACTGGAATTAGAAGAACAGATCAGACAGCTGGATTCTGAAAATGCTATAGATCCTTCTATGGATAAACACAATAAGACAGCTGTATTAAAATTCAAGATAAATCAAATTCTCTCTGCAAGAGTTATCAGGCTATTTCAAATTACTAAACAGAAAAATGGTGAATTCGGCGATAAACCGCATAAACTTCTGGGACGTCAGGTGAGAAAAATGGGAAAAGGCCATACTATTCAAAAAATTACATCAGAAAAAGGTGAGTTGTTTACACTCCCTAAAGATATTAACGAAAGATTTTTACAATTCTATCAAAATGTATACACATCTAAAACTTCAGTAGAAACGATAAAAGAAGACAAATCAATTATTTCATTAGATGCAGAAAAAGCATTTGACCAAGTAGCATGGAAATATTTTTTTACAGTATTGCAAAAATTTCAATTAGGAGAAAACTTTATTTCATGGATAAAGTTGTTATATGACAAGCCGATGCCAGAATACTGACTAATCAAACACTCTCACCTAAATTTCAGTTATTCAGGGGCAATAGACAGGGGGGTGCATAATCACCTCTGTTGTTTGCCCTTGCGATTGAACCTTCAGCTGAAAGCATAAGAGTACATCCGAATATTCATGGCTATAATACTAAACATTCTAATAATAAAATATCGTTGTATGCAGATGACGTACTACTATATATTACCATTTCCCAAGTTAGTATTCCAAACATACTAAATCTTACAGAGGAATTCGGTTCCTTTTCAGGATATAGAATAAACTGGAACAAAAGTGAAATTATGTCAATAAAACCTCAAGATCCGACACACCTTCTAAAATTTCCTTTTAGAATTGCTACAGAAAAATGTAAATATCTTGGAGTGTACGTAATTAGAAAATACACTTCTTTATTTTAAGCAAATTTTCCACCACTAATTACCAAACTAAATGCCCTTATTCAATTTTGGAAAATGCTTTCGATTTCCCTCATAGGTAGAATAAATGCTATAAAGATGATCTTCCTTCCACAAATCCTGTACCTATTTCAATCAATACCGATTTTTCTCCCTAAATTTTTTTTTTAAACTCGATTCTGTGATCACAAACTTTATTTGGGATTATAAAACACACAGAATCCATAATTGACATTTATGTAAACCCAAAGAAACTAGCGGACTGGCTCTCCCTCATTTTTTTTACTATTACTGGGCAACGAATATTAAAAATTTAATCTATAACTTGCAATTTCAATAGAGAATTGGAAAGGTGAAATCTATAGCTCCATCTAGGGACCAGCTGGGTGACGATTAACACATACCCCCTATGACAGTGCCTGTATTTGTAATCAGTTACAGTGTCATGGGAAGTGCATTTTACTGAAGATTTTCTTCCACAGTAAGTGGTAGCATAAAAGGGTGCTCTTTTAGATTTGGTTAAATGTTTCACCATAATATTGATGATTCAATGGAAGGGTGTTAGATACTCAAGGTGCAGATCAAATATATTCTGAAAGAGCATTCACATTATTTAATAAACCAATACCAATTTAAATAAAACATTTCAAGAATGGTGGGGGTGGGGAGGAGTTGTTGGTGCTGTTCTAAGTCTATTTATTTTATTCTGTAACTTGCCACCCTGGCTGAGACTAACAGAACTGTTGTCTGGTTAAACAGTGCCCAAGATGATGAGGTTCCTTCCAAATGCCACACAGATTCAATCTTCACCGACAACTTTAGCCGTATCCAGAAAAGGATTGCAATGAAGAAATACATAGAAAGATTCATGAATGGCAGGAGAAGGTAAAGGAAGGAAATCTGGACCAATGCTGAGAGTTCGAGGGGACTTTCAAATGCTCCACCTCTCTGTGGCCTCAGTCCATTCCACCACCACCCTTGCAACTTCTTTCAGATTTACAAATTTTCTGTCCACACGGACTTTCAGTTTAAATCACAGTGGTATGTCCTCAGCAGCCTGGGTCTCAAGCTCTGGAATTCCCCCTTTCCCTTCTCTAAACAATCCCTAAATATGTCAGAACCATTGGTTTAAGGGGAGGAATAAGGTGGTTTGAGGGGATTTGAGGAATTCCACATTTAATGGATGAGTACTTGAATTGTGAAGACATAGAAGGCAATGAAACAAGTGCTGGTAAATGGGGTTCTTCGATCCTCCGCCCTGATTTCCTTTCCAATTGTGACAATTGATAATTGTCCTGTTTTAATAGCCTTGGATTTTAGAGGTGCTGCTTAAATTGACATGTTTAGACAGGTTATATCACTTGCGTCAATGCAGACTAGTTTTGAATGACCATTAGTGTAAACTGTACATAAATTACAATGTGGAATCCAATTAAATGGCTCAATCTGTCCATATTTGTGTATCTTTCACACAACATTTCCCAGTGCCTTGAACCTGAACCATTATCAATACTTATCAGTCCTATTTCTGAATACACCATCACCCACTTCTACCATCACGAACTCAGACATTGCAGTCCACAGCCTTGCAATCCGCTACACACTTCCTTCTGCCTGCTATTCCAAAACTCTTGTATCACCGAGGATATACAAATAGTGCTCCTCTTGCTGATTCAGATTTGTGTCCTAAGCTCATGAAGTAACATCAGGATACAAATATAGAATACATTTATAAAACACCTTTGATGCACTGTAGTTCCGACATGCTGTTAAATTATCGGCAGTGGTCTGTTTTGAATGATAAGAGGTGTGTTAACATACAGGCTAAACATACGTGAGTGACCAAGTGAGGACTCCGCCAGCACGCATGCACGAGATATCGTCCAACGCATTGTGGAAGCTACAGTCGGGATGAGCGTCGCTCCTCCAGCGTATGTTAAAAACAAGCTGGAGGTAAGTACTTACCATTCTGGTAGAGTTTCATGGCGACTCTGTGTGGTGTGTTTTACAGAGGAAGAAAGAACAGCACCATGGAGTCCAGGAAATCGCGGAGCGTAGCGGCAAAAATCGCTGCTGTGATTGACTCTCCAGCAGCGTGCCGACTCTCCAGACCTGCAGGTACATCCAGCAGCCCCCGACTTCTCGCCGCAACAGACCGCAGGTGCGCTGTGGTCCGGTGGCAAAACCACCCGGAAGTCGGACAAGACTGTTGACTCGGCTGGGTCCGGACCTGATGACACCCCGTTCGCAGATAGGGACGGCGGTCGTCTTACCCGCATGGAGCGGATGGTGGAGCAGTTCCTCCAGCATGACCTGCTTTTGCAGGGGCAAAGTCACAGTGGGTCTCTTCGCAGACCCACGACAGCTTCCTATCAAGGACTGCCAAATGTCTCACCTTCTTCGCAGGGGAGCATTGGGGGTCAGAGCTGGGCTGACCCTGAAGAAGGGGACATGGCTGAAGACTCACCTGTGACAGGGGTGCCGCAAGAATAATTACTGGGTATGGTCAACAAATTCGCTATGCCTACCCAAAAAGGGCTGCCATTGCATCCTAAGCTGGCAGCCAGTATAAATTACATGGCAACAAACCAGCTGCAGGAACAAGCAATAAACAATACGGCAGAAAAATACCTTGTGCCAGAGAATTGTATTTCTCTTAATGTGCCTGCTGTCAACAACCCCATTTGGGGCAACATGAGCCCGACCATAAGGAGCCAGGAGGTGAAACTCCAAAGAATCCTCAAGCTGCTAGCTGCTGGGATTATGGCAGTAGCCAGAACAGCTGATGGGGTTGAGATGCCTGAAGAGCTGCAAGACGCTCTAGCACTCCAGTGCAATACGCTATTTGAAATTAACAGCTACAGGAAGAGCATCATAAAGCCTGCACTCAATCCCAAATTTGCGGGATTATGCAGGCCCAGCAGTGCACAGCCGCCAACATTGCTGTTTGGGGCCAACTTCCCAAAGCAGGTAAAAGACCTGGGTGAGGAGGCCAAAGCAATCGGCATAATTAAGGTGCCGAACACCTCCTAAACCCCATATCAGCGGTGGTAGCACCCCTACATATCCGCCAGGCACCGTTACAATGAGAGACCATCTAGCGGTGAAAGCTCGAAGGCCAGCCCACCTGCACAACGGTCTTTTTTAGGTCATGGCCCAGCCCGGCCTTCTTGAAAAATGCGCCATCCCCACACCGCAGCACCGCCGGTAACCATGGAGTTAGGTGTGTCTGGTTACCTCGAAAACATTGTATGTCTAGACTCATCACGGGTTGAGGGATGGTTGCACTTGTTTTGTCATATGTGGAGCACTTTTACCTCTGATCCTTACATACTCGGAAGTATTCAGTGAAAAAAATAGAATTTGTTTACGAACTCCCCATCCCAGTTCAGCATACTCCTAGGCGAAGGCCATGCTGAACTTTTTAGATTAAACGCAAAAGGGGTAATCGAGAAGACAAACAGAGAATCTCATGAGTTCGTATCAAACATTTTTACCAAAAACAAAAAAGACGGTGGATGCCGCATCATTATAGACTTGACCAAACTGAATACTTCTGTTCAGTATGCCCATTTCAAAATGGACACGTTTGTCACAGCCAAACAGCTAATCTCTGACAGGTACTACATGGCTTGCATCGATCTAAAGGATGCATACTATTCAGTACCAATACACAAGGATCATCGTAAATATCTGAAATTTGTCTGGATGGGACAGCTTTGGCAGTATAAGGCCTTACCCAATGGGCTATCATCGGCACCCAGGCTGTTTACCAAATTGATAACACCACCTTTAGCATATTTGAGGAAATAAAACCATATTGTTATGGCCTACCTTGATGATATTCTCATTGTAGGGGAAAAGTTAGAGTTGGCTACATTGGCAGTATCAGCCACAAAGCATATTTTTCAAAAGCTGGGATTTATCATTCATCCAGATTAATCAAAATTGAGACCCTCAACTACCATGGATTATTTGGGGTTCACTATTGATTCTGTTCAAATGTCTATCACCTTGCCACCAAACAAAGTGGCAGACTTGACGGAAGCATGTAAAAGCCTCACTAGCATCAGAAAACCATTCTTTTGGCAAGTAGCCAGAGTAATTGGAAAACTAGTGGCTGCATTTGGACCACTCCATTACCAAAATCAACAAAGAGCAAAAATATTGGCTCTTAAAACACTTGCAGGCCATTTTGATAGGCCTATGGAACTACCAGGGAAAGCAAAATTAGAGTTAAATTGGTGGATAGACAATAATCAGCATTGTTCTAACCCCATCACTATCATGAATCCCTTGGTTACATTACAGACTGATGCCAGTGCAAAAGGTTGGGGAGCAACTAATACCACCACTAGTTGTGGTGGCAGATGGAGTGCACAAGAATTAACCCTGTTTTGAGCACTAGGGATTAATTATCTAGAAATGCTGGGAGCATTTCATGGACTCTGGGCCCACTGCTCAGACATGCACCATTTGCATGTATGATTACAGATTGATAATACCACTGTGGTGGCCTATATTAAACATATGGGTGGAATAATGTCGATATCATGTGATGAATTGGTTAATAATATCTGGCACTGGTGCCTGGAAAGGAATATTTGGATCTCAACCACTTACCTTCCAGGTAAGCTAAATACAGTGGTGGACACCAGGGCATGCAAATTCAATGATGGAATGGATGTTGGATCGGAAAGCGTTTGCCGATATTATAGAACGGTATGGGACACCATCCAGATTAAATCACCATCTATCAACATATGTTGCTTGGGAACCAGAACCTGGGGCAGCTGCGATGGACGCTTTCTCGCTGCATTGGGGGGATTTCAGATTCAGATTCAGATTCAATTTTAATTGTCATTGTCAGTGTACAGTACAGAGACAACGAAATGCAATTTAGCATCTCCCTGGAAGAGCGACACAGCAAATGATTTGAATAAATAATAATAAGTGTCCGGGGGGGGGGGGGGGGGGTGATTGGCAGTCACCGGGGTACGTTGTTGAGTAGCGTGACAGCCGCCGGAAAGAAGCTGTTCCTGGACCTGCTGGTTCGGCAATGGAGAGACCTGTAGCGCCTCCCGGATGGTAGGAGGGTAAACAGTCCATGGTTGGGGTGAGAGAGGTCCTTGGCGATGCTGAGCGCCCTCCGCAGACAACGCTTGCTTTGGACAGACTCAATGGAGGGGAGCGAGGAACCAGTGATGCGTTGGGCAATTTTCACCACCCTCTGCAATGCCTTCCGGTCGGCGACAGAGCAGTTGCCATACCAAACTGTGATGCAGTTGGTAAGGATGCTCTCGATGGTGCAGCGGTAGAAGTTCACCAGGATCTGAGGAGACAGATGGACCTTCTTCAGTCTCCTCAGGAAGAAGAGACGCTGGTGAGCCTTCTTGATCAGAGTTGAGGTATTGTGGGTCCAAGAGAGGTCGTCGGAGAGGTTGACTCCCAGGAACCTGAAGCTAGAAACACGTTCCACCTCCGTACCGATTTGTTTTTCTATGCATTTCCCCCCTTCTGCCTCATCAGTCGGGTTTTACAAAAAATCAAACAAGACTCCGCAACGGGTATTTTGGTTGTTCCCGGCTGGCCTACCCAACCATGGTTCCCAGTAGCACAAAATATGGCCGCAGAACCCTGCATTCGGGGGGGGGGGGGGGGGGGGATCAAAGGCAATGGAAAATTCCACCAAGGACCAGGTTTGGACAGCTGGAGGCAGCCCGGGATTGGCAGATGCTGGAGGATGTGGACCAACGGCTTACAGTTCCATCAGAGATAGCCATCACCAACTTGAGGCCTGATCTCGTGCTCTGGTCGAACTCTCAGCGCATGGTGTATTTTGTGGAGCTCACAGTCCCTTGGGAGGATGCTGTGCAGGAAGCATTCGAAAGGAGGAAACTGCGATATACAGAGCTTGCAGCGGAGGCAGAACAGCGGGGCTGGAGAGCTAAGATCTGCCCGGTAGAAGTTGGGTGTCGAGGATTTGTGGCAACATCTACCTTAAGACTGATGAAGGACCTGGGGATCAGCGGACAAGCCCTACGCCAGACCATCAAAGAAACATCACGGGTGGCAGAGCGGAGTAGCCAGTGGCTCTGGCTGAAGAGGAAAGATCCCATTTGGTCTCCCAAATAGCTGACTAGACAGATCCAGAGGGGGGTGGTTCTGGGACGCCAGAATGCACTGCTGAACCTACTGGAGACGTCGTGGGTTCAATCAGCGAAACGTTGATCAAAGTAGGTGCCCACTTGATAACCCCAATGACGTGTCTGCCTCGCCTTTCCCAACATCGGAGGAGCATAGGTGAGTGCAGAAGGCTCCCATCACCATCGGAAGTAAATGGATATTTGACACCTTGGACTTTTAACATCGTGTCCTGTGTATTTGTGAACATCACTCCAGGTTAATAGTTGAAAAAAGGCTGTATGTAGTTTTCACTCCAGTAGGTATGTAAGTCGTATTTAGGTCTGTTTAAAACAAGAATATCGGTAGTTAGTCCACACAGTCCTTTTATTATCGAATGCTAAATACTGTCAGAGAAACACCAGTCTTTATTGACAGGCAATTTGCAACAGTTAATTCTTCCATTTAAAGCTACATCACCAAGGTGCTTTTTATTTTGCAGTTGCTTTGATCCAATTCAACTCAAAAAGAGATGATGAAACGATATTATCAAATTAGTGTCCAGGACACTAGTTATTCCTCTTGCATGACCTATTTTACAGGGTGCCAGGTGGGATGTTAAGTGGATAAAATGATTGGGTTGCAGCTATTAATAATTTGGATGAGAGATCAGAAAGTGATATTCCAGTGTCTTCCAATGTTAGGCAACTGGATGTGATGGTGAATTGTGAGGAGGATGGAAGAAGGCATCAGGACAGTGTAGACACACTGTATGGTGCAAGTCAGCACATGACGAAAAATGCAGTATAATGTGTAGAATAAACTGAAAGACTATTTATATTGTATTCGATTGGGAGGGGGGATCAGACTGTTCTTGTATGACACGCACTGCTTTTAAGAGGTCGCTGTATTTGTTGGACGCCCTTGCAGAGTCTTTTGAATTCTGCCCTATGCACAGTGAGATGCGACGCTCCACCCCCTAGGCTGTTAAATCTGACTGTCAACAGCCTGAAAGTTGCGAGTTTGATACCAGTAACATCTCAGTCCACAGAGGGCAGCCACGATACTGCTCCAGAGAGAGGTAATTGATGCAGAGCCAAAGAGTCACCAGCATTAGCAATGGGTCGGTAGTGTGTTAGCGCAGAGGGTCGAGCAGTTTGTTGTGCAGTGTTTCTAATGGACAGTTTGAAAATCTAAGATTTTACCTGTAATGTACTTAGAATAGTAAGATTAAATGAGAACTTACCTGTTCGAAGTTTGATCTTTATTTTATGTGGAGTTACGATGAGGGATTACGTGAAGAAGGCCCGCCAGGCACATGCTCGGCATACTTCAAAGCAGCGGCGTGGAAAACACAGAACCAATAGCCAAAGTAAGATAGTAATGCTCACACAAGACTAGAACTGCCAGATGATCGTTTACATTATGAGGGTCGGGAGCGGAGGGCACGTAATCCCTCATCGTAACTCCTCATAAAATAAAGATCAAACTTCTAACAGGTAAGTTCTCATTTAATCTTACTATTTTACTTCGGAGTCACGTGAGTGACTGCATGAAGATTTTGAAGCTCTGTGATTTTCATGCCGTAGATTCATTCCACACAACACACTGCTTCAGTTGACACAGTAGTCAGTAAATAATATTATTGAACATTGCTTGAATAATGCAATAAGTATTTCAATAATAAGAATAAAAGAAATAAAAGAAATACCTCTCCATCATAGGGGAAATTACAACCAAAGATATGAATCATTACATAAAAGAAAGCAAAGAATCAAACAGAACCCAACACTGCGTGTCCAAACCCTGGCACCGTGAGAACAGGTTATTGTAAAACTTGGAAAAAGTTTCTTCTCTACACCATCCTGCGGCTCTAAACTTTGGTCGAGCGGCGCGTCCTGCGCCATCACCACGGACATGGACGCTGCCCTGGTGGAGTGAGATTTAAACACATCAGTGTCTACTCCAGCTAAATCCAAACCCTGTTTTAACCATCTACAAATAGTTTGTACTGACACTTTTTTGTATGGTTTTTTATGGGCAATAAGCGTTGTTGTCTCACAACCTCGGAGACTCTTGGTTACTTCAATATATTGAGTCAGATGCTCAACCACACACAATGTTTGGTCGACAGGATATGCTCTAAAGATTACCTTGGTTCCAGACTTCCCCGGTCTGCTTTGTTTGATTAGATCATAAACATAAAAAGTAATGTTATCTGCAGACAAATGCATACAATCTAAATGTAACATTTGCAATGTTTGTATTCTTTGTGCTGACACTAATGCCATAAGTATTACTACTTTAAATGTTAATTTCTGAAAATACAGTGACGTAATTGGAGCCCATTGCCGAAGCAATGTGAGAGCTATACTAACATCCCAAATTTCTGTATATCTGGGTTTGGAAGAATTTTTATTAAAAATCCCTCTCATAAATCGGGGTATTAATGGATGAGATCCGATAGATAGATGTTCTGAAAATTGTCGTAAATAGGAAGACAAAGCATTACGTGCACTATTAATGGCACTATAACTAAGGTGCTCATCAAAATGCAACATAGCAAGGAACTCCAATACATCCGATATGTTTGCAGTATGATAAGATATCTCTGAGTGAATACAAAGCTACCCATTCCTTTATGTGAGACATATATTGTTTCTTAGTGCTATCTCTCCAAGCTGACATTATGACATCCATGGTCCTATCCGACAGTCCAAGCCCTTGTAATGGTCTGGTCAGAACCTGCAGATTAACAATTCATATGATCATGCAATGGATGAACTTGTTCTGTCACTGACTGTACCAACAAATCCCTGGAGCAGGGAATCGTCATAAATGGTTCAATTATCATTCTAATCATCAATGGGAACCATGGCTGTGTAGGCCAGTTTGGAACTACCAAAACACCTGTGGCAGAGTCTTGCTCTATTTTACTGAGACTTTGTCTAATCAGGCAAAATGGGGGAAAAGCATAGAAAAACATATTTCCCCAATGTAGCGAGAATGCATCCAATGCTACAGCTCCTGGGTCAGGCTCCCATGACACATATTTAGGCAATTGGTGATTTAATCTGGACGCAAACAGATCAATGGCTGGTACACCATACTGATTGACAATTTTTTGGAAAATTTGTGGATTTAACACCCATTCTGTATTGTCTTTAAACTGCCACAACAATGTCTTCCCTGGGAGATAGATAGCTGAAAGCCAGATATTCCTAGATACACACCAATTTCACATCAGGTTGATCAGATGATCACATAGATGATCCATGATCGCCTGGATCTCCTCAGCGCAGAGGGAGAATAAGGAGGGGAGAAAGACAGTGACCCTAAGACTTTTGCCTTCCACCACAGTGAGGAGGTTTGGTGAACTCACTGTGGTGGATGTTAATTTTGTGTTTATTGTACGGTATTGTTATTTTTATATATGTATGACTGCAGGCACGTAATTTCGTTCAGACCGAAAGGTCTGAATGACAATAAAGAAATTCAATTCAATTCAATAATACTGTTCTTACTCCACCCATGTGAATGATACATGCTACGGCTGTGGTATTGTCTACTTGTAATTTAACATGCAAGTCCTCCATTGTAGAACAATACACATTTAATCCAAAAAATGCCCCCAATAACTCCAAATAATCAATACCATATGTTTGGAGAATTAAATCCTCTTGGACAGTCCATCTACCACCACAGCTGGTGTCATTGTCCATAGCCCCCCCCCCCCCCATCCGAGAGCACTAACATCAGTTTGCAATACCACTGTAGGTTGCTGAATAACAATGTTTTTAGTAGCGTGTGCAACATTCCCAATCCACTCTCAATTTTTCTCATACAATTAATCTCAAAATAAGAGTTACAAAACAATGCCAACGTGTCTTTTTGGATATTTGAACATAGCATGCCCTTCCAACTGCCTCCCAAAAGCAGTAATGCCAGGATCAATGAGCTTGAGGACCCTCCTGTCCTCGCATTGTTGAAGTCATGGGTGTCCAAATAGCTGGATTCACCGTCGGCACCCTCAGTGATGCACAATTAACAGGTGTTTTATAGAGGTCTGCTGTCTCAATCATGACAGTCCCCTGAAGCTGGTGAGAAACCAAATAATTAATGTTGGCCACCAGATTTTCTTCCATGACCTCACCGCCCCCTCTGGTATAGCAAAGGATTGTGCTACATCTGGTACACCTGTAGAATGACTTTTGTGCTGTGGTGGGTATTCAAGACCAAAAACACCACCTTCAGGGTCAGTCTCCTGCCGCCCTGGTACTCCTGAGACTTGCTCAAAGGAGACTTCTTCCAAACCTAAACAAAGCTCTGGAGGTTCACATTCCCATGCTGTAAAGGCACCATATTCGTGATATGGAACCCCCTCAGGGGCTGCCTGGGAATGCTCTGGGTCTTTTGACCCTTGGTTAATAATTGTTTGAAGCATTTTCTCCATTTGGTCCATCCTGAGCCACAGGCTCATCTGCCTGGCCCTGCCTCTTCTTCATCAGATTCATCTGATATTACAGGCTTAGCAGACTTCCTTTTATTTTTCCTCTCCACTGGAGTACCCTCCATGGCCTGTGGCTGTGGAGCGTCTAAAGGCAGAACTACGGCAGAGTCAACGGCTACCGGTATCGGAACCGGCTCCGTACTAATCTGTGGTCCCGATCTTAGCTGTGTTTCCACACGGGACGCGCGCTTTCCCCACGCCGATTTTTTCATCGTGTCCATTTTTTTTTTTTTCAAACTTCCCAAACTCCTCCTGGCTATTCCAGCCAATGTCACGGAGTTTCTACCCAGGAAGTAATTTCAACCGACTTACCTGTGGGCCTGTCACTCACCGCTGGTGGAGCTGCGATCTGCAGCCCGTTCCTTACCGACGTGCGTCGACGTAATGCCGAGCATGCGCCTGGCGGGGCTTCTTCACATAGTCACTCACGTGACTCCGAAGTAAAATTGAAGTTGTCATTCTGGCACAAATGAAAGGCAACATGATCAGAGGCAAAATTAATCTGTTAATAAACATTCCACACGTGCCCCGCATGTGGTCCTATTGCCCTATTGCATGATTAATAATAAGATTAAACGAGAACTTACCTGTTCAAAGTTTGATCTTTATTTTATGAGGAGTTACGATGAGGGATTACGTAAAGAAGCCCCGCCAGGCACATGCGCATCATACTTCAAAGCAGCGGAGTGAAAAACACAGAAACCGATAGCCAAAGTAAGATAGTAAGGCTGACAGAAGACTAGAACTACCAGATGATCATTTAGATTATGAGGGGCGGGAGCGGAGGGCACATAATCCCTCATCGTAACTCCTCATAAAATAAAGATCAAACTTCGAACAGGTAATTCTCGTTTGATTTTACTATTTTACTTCGGAGTCACGTGAGTGACTACGTGAAGATTTCAAAGCTCTGTGATTTTCATGCTGTAGATTCACTCCATGCGGCACAGTGCTTCAGTTGACACAGTAGTGAATACATAGTATATTGAACATTGCTTCAAATTATTCAATAACTATTTTAATAATAATAACAAAGGAAAGTAATAGCCCCTCTATCCCAGGGGGAAATTATAACAAATGATATGAAACAAAGCAAACAAATTGAACAGAACCCAACACAGCATGTGCAAACCCTGGCACTGTGACAACATGTTTATCATAAAATCTAGAAAAAGTTACTTCTTTAGACCATCCTGTGGCCTCTAGAATTTGGTCGAGCGGCACGTCCTGCGCCTTCACCGCGGACGTTGATGTCGCCCTGGTGGAGTGAGATTTAAACACATGAGAGTCCACTCCCGCTAAATACAGAACCTGTTTTAACCATCAAGAAATAGTTTGTACTGTCACTTTTTTATATGTTTTTTGTGGGTAATGAGCATTGCTGTCTCACAAGCTCGGAGACTCTTAGTTGCTTCAATATATTGAGTCAGATGCTTAACCACACACAATGTTTGGTCGACAGGGTATACTTTAAAGATTACCTTGGTTCCAGCCTTTCCTGGCCTGCTTTGCTTGCTTAGATCATAGACATAAAAAGTAATTGTATCTACAGACAACTGCATACAATCTAACCGCAACATTTGTAATGTTTGTACTCGTTGTGCTGATACTAATGTCATGATCATAACCACTTTAAATGTTCACTTCTGAAAAGACAGTAACGTAATTGGAGCCCACTGCCGAAGCAATGTGAGAACTATACTGACATCCCAGATTTCTGTGTATCTGGGTTTGGTAGGCTTTTTATTAAAAAATTCCTCTCATAAATCGGGATATTGACAGATGAGACCCGATAGATTGTCGTTCTGAAAACTGTCCTAAATAGGAGGACAAAGCACTCCGAGCACTATTAATGGCACTATAACTCAGGTGCTGATCAAAATGCAACATAGCAAGGAACTCCAATACATCCGATATGTTTGCAGTATGATAAGATATATCTGACTGAATACAAAAGATTTCCCATTTCTTTATATGAGACATATATTGTTTCTTAGTGCTATCTCTCCAAGCTGCAGTTATGACATCCATGGTCCTAACCGACAGTCCAAGCCCTTGTAATGGTCTGGTCAGAACCTGCAGAGTAACAATTAATACGATCATGTAATGGATGACATTCTCCTGTTACTGGATGTGCCAACAAATTACTGCAGCTGGGGATTGTCATGAATGGCTGAGTCATCATTCTGAGCACCAATGGGAACAATAGCTGTGTAGGCCAGTTTGGAACCACCAAAACGCCTGTGGCGGAGTCTTGCTCTATTTTGGTGAGACATTGCCTAATCAGGCAAAATGGGGAGAAAAGCATAGAAGACTATACTTCCCCAATGTAGCGAGAATGCATCCACCGCTACTGCTCCTGGGTCTGGCTCCCATGAGACATATTTAGGCAACTGGAGATTTAATCTGGACGCAAACAAATCAATATCTGGTAACCCATACCGACGGATAATCTTTTTGAAAACTTCTGGATTTAACATCAGATTTACGGCACCTGATTTTGAGCATCCATTTAAGCTAGCAGTGGATGCTAGTGATCGTGGGGTTGGTGGGGTTCTTATACAGGATGATTCAGATGGGGTGGGGCATCCAGTTTCGTACTTCTCTAAGAAGTTTAATCCCCATCAGAGGTGGTACTCCACCATTGAGAAAGAAACCCTTGCTGTGTTAATGTCTCTGAGTCATTTCAAGGTTTATGTGGGCTCTCGAATGTCCCTGTCATCGTATTCATGGATCATAACCCTTTGGTTTTTTTGCAGAACATGAAGAATAAGAACCGGCGGTTAATGAGATGGAGTTGGCAGCTGCAAGAATACAACCTGGAGTTCAGGCACATCAGGGGCAAGGATAATATCTTGGCTGATGCCTTTTCGCGCCAGTAGTGTTTTAGTACTGAATGGTTTCTTCCGAAGCTTATTCAGTATCTTTGGGAGGGTTTTAGCCGCTTCCCCCCCCGCCCCCCTGGTGAATGCGATGTACTTATCTTGTCTGTTTCTCTCCTGAGTGCAGGCCCCGTGGGTGGGAGTCAGGAATCAATGGGTTAAGAGCTCCTGTACCCGATTGGCCAAGCTACGTCAGGTGACGGGTGACTCATCGGAAGCTTAAATACTGGGAATTCCCTGAATTCTCTTTCTTCTTCGTCGACCCTGACTAGTGAACAGGCTGCCAGTGTGAGCTGCAGGAGGCCTGGCCGCATGGCATAGAACTTTGTGTATTGTTTCCTACATTTGTCATTTAATGTTGGATTGGGATAGAAAAAGGGCTGACCTGAGGGTTTTCGTGTATTTTGTTTCAGGATTACCTCCATTTAGGCAGGTTAGAGACTCTGGTTCAACGGTCCATTGCGAGGCTGGCTGGAGCACTGTTATATTTATTTGTTAGTCGATTCTTGTCCCCGTCTGTGTTGTTTAAATCAGGTTCGGGTTTTTGTCTTCTCTTAACTAAATTAAAGACGATTTTCTTAAACTTGTTCCTGGTTTTTATATTATGTTACGCGGCTCTGAGGTTCCTGCCTTCGGGAGTCGTAACAACTAACATGAAGTAGTTTTGAGGAGTAATACAGTGGCTCTGGTCTCCGTGTGGATAATGGTGGGCAGTTAGGGAGTGGCGCCTTAAATTATGACCTCTGTGAGTGATGTCCTCAGACAGTTGCATTGAAGTTCTTTTGTTTATACCAATCCAATCCTGGATTTCAAAATTCCACAGCAATATGCAGTGGCAGAAATCACCTTGCCCCAGATGTGTAACCACTTTTCATTTGGTGTAAGCATGCTCCCTCTCTCTCTGTCCCTCCCTCTCTCTTTCTGCTCCCACTCTATCTACTCCCGCATCTCCCCCCACCTCTCTCCCCCCCCCTCTCTCACTCTCCCCCTCTCTCACTCCCTCCTCTCACGCCCACCAGTCTTCCTCTCCCCGTCTCTCTGTCTCTCCTTGTCCCCCCCATTTGCTCTCTCTCCCCACATCCTCACTCTCTCCACACACGCGCATGCACACAAGCATGCACGAGCACTCAGGCACACCCTCCCCTCTCTCTCCTCTCTCCCCCCCCCGCTCTCACTCCCCCCTCACTCCTTGCCCTCCCCTGCCCTGCTCCCCCTCTCTCTTCCCCTCTCTCCCACCCTCCCTCTCTCTCACCCCTTCTGCTCGTTCTCTCCCCCTCCCTTCTCTGCCCCGCCCCCTCTCTCTCCCTCAATCCCTCTGCCTCTCTCCCCCTCTCTCTTCCCCCTGCCCTTCACCCCTCGCTCTTCCTCCCCTCTCACTCCCCCCTCTCCTTCCCTTCTCCCCTCTCCACCCCCTCTCTTTTCCTCCCTCTCCCACCCCCTGTTCTCTCCCGTCCCCCCCTCTCTCCGCCCTCCCAATTGCTCTCTCCCCCCCTCTCACACACTCTCTCTCTTCCCCCCCTCCCACCCCGTCTCTCTCATGCCCCTCTCTCTCTCCTGCCCTTCCCCTCGCTCTCTACCCCTCCTGTCTCTCTCTCTGCCCCCCTCTCCCCCTCCCTCTCCCTCTCCCTCTCTCTCTCTCTCCCCTCCTCTTTCCCCCTTCCTCTCCCCATCCCTCTCCCCCTCCCTCTTTCCCACCCTCTCTCTCTTCAGCTCCCCCCCACTCTCTCACTCTCTCCCTCTCCCCTTCTCTTTCTCATCCTCCCCTCCTCCACCCTCTCCCTCCCGTCTCTTCCTCCCTTTCCCTCTCTCTCTCCCGCTCCCCACTCTTCCCCTCCTCTCTCCCCCCCCTCTCCCCCCCCTCTCCCCCCCCCTCTCCCCCCCCTCTCCCCCCCCTCTCCCTCTCCCTCCCCCTCCCCCTTCTCTCTCCCCCACTCTCCCACCCCATCTCTCTCTGAATTGGATATTTCATTAAGACTGTTGAACACAATGTGGTTTATGATTGATATAATGTGAACTCCACATACTGCTTGCAATACATTTATTAGGTATAAGGAGTACAGGGGTTTCTAACATTACAGAGAGATGTTATTTACAGTGTGTAAACATCGACTCTCATTTTTGTGGAACCAAATGGGTCACCACAACATTCCCTTCACAACATGTTGGTTTGGGGTTTGACGTTGATAAGCTTTCACTGCTGGTTAACAGTTGAAAAAAGGCTCTATGTTGTTTTCAGTCCAGTGAGTGAGTAGGATGTGGTCTGAAGATTCTGTTTCAAAACAAGAATATCAGTAGTTAGCCCACACAGTATTTTTATTGAATATTACAAAATGCTGAGAGAGAAACACCAGTCTCTTTTGCCAGGCAATTTGCAACAGAAAATCCTTCCAATCAAATCTACTTCACAAAAGTGTTTTTATGTTGCAGTTGCTATAATCCAGTTGAACTCAAAATGAGATGATGAAACATTGATACAAAGTATTGTCCAGGATTATTGTCCCCCTGTATGATAACTTTTTTCAGGCTGCCATATGGGATTAAAATGCAGGTTTGTATCACTTGTCGGAGAGGGATTTCCTCGGGCTACAAGTCAAGGAAATCCCTTTTGTGTTAAGTCAATGGAAAAGCAATCGGGAACAAGATGCTAATTTCTGAGTATGAAAATGGCCATACCTTTTTTAATACTGAAGATATGAAAGTGAATTAGGTGTCAAATTAAACTTCTTTTTATGCTTTATCTGATGGGATAAATTACAGGCTTGATTTTTAAAATTTCAACATTTTGTAACATTCTTAATATGAGAGGTTTTGATTTAAGTGTTGGAAATTGTGACAGGATTAGACTGACCGGATGAATAAACGAGGTGTTCCCAGCGTGAGGAGTCTAGAACATAGAAAAGTACAGCACAGGAACAAGCATTCTGGCCCATGATATCTGTTCCAAACATAATACCATTTTTAAATGATCTCCTCTGCCTGGATGTGGTCCAGATCACCCCGTTCTCTGCCTATCCATGTGCCTATCTAAAAGGCTGTTCAATGCTACTATCGTATCTGCTTACACCACTGCCCTGATGGTGCAATACAGGCATTCATAAACAAATCTTGCTCTGTACATCTCTTTAAGCTGTCATCCTCTGTCTATGAGAGGTCACAGCCTCCGTTACAGGGCAAGAGGTTTGGGACGGAGACTAGGGGAAATGTCTTCACTTATTGGGTCGTGAATTTGAACACAGGAGGCTATGGAGGCCGAGTCAATCAAGAAAGTGGATCGAGAATCATGCATGTTCAGACTGAAAATAGAGCTCTAGGGGCTAGTGGAGTCAAGGGATATGGGGAGAAGGCAGGCACGGGTTATTGATATGGGACGATCAGCCATGATCACAATGGCCTCCTCCTGCACCTATTTTCTATGTTTTCTATGTTTTCTGTGAAAGGCAGAGTGGGCTCAAACAGTTAAAGGGACCAGTCCTGCTATTTTCCACATTACTGAAGTGTGCCATGGGATCCTTCATGCCACCCAAACCAGAAAATGGGATCTGTGTTAAAGATCCCATCTGAAACACAGCATCTCCATTGGTACCGTGCTCCCTCATAATGAGACTGAGCAAGTCAGCTGGAATTCGACATAGAGTCTGGACGTGAGACACAAACACCTGATCTTCTAAACACTTGCTTCAAAAGCTGATTCTTTGAAGACAATTGAGTTTCTCTCCTCACCAAACCCCAGCAGTTAATTGGTTTATGTCATTAGCAATTTAGCAAGTGAGACAATGTTATACAATCCAACTGTATACTTCTTGAACATTAATGTTAAATTTACCAGGATGTATAATGGACATTCTTTTAGGAAGAAGAAGAGCATTTCCTTTAGGCAGACGGTGGTGAATCTGTGGAAACCTTTGCCACAGAAGGCTGTGGAGGTCGTCAGTGGAGACAGATAGATCCTTGATTAGTACGGGTGTCAGGGGTTATGGAGAGAAGGCAGGAGAATGGGGTTAGGAGGTAGAGATAGGTCTGCCGGTTGAATGGCACAGTAACTTGATGGGCCAAATGGCCTAATTCTACTCCTATCACTTATGATCTTATGACATCCCATTGGATCAGGTCACCAGGCTGAAATAACTTAACTAGAATTATGTTACAATGAAACAAATGTCTGGTTAACTAACAGCATGCCTTTAAGCAAATGCATTGAATCATGATTCTCCAATGCAATGTTTATCTAAGGCAAATTCAGTCAATGAAGTTGGCCTCCATAAAATAAAAAATAAAAAATTCCTTAGCAACAATGACTTCACAGGAAGCAAGTTGTTGGTAGAAAACATTGCAAACAATTTATTTCAATGAAATTCCAATGTGATCAGTCGATGGTGAAGTGGGCAGCTTGTGATTAATTTTCAAATGTCAAAATTCAACTAATTTATCTGAACGCACCTCCCTTAATTATTTGATCATGCTACGGCTCATTCTGAAGGGACTGAACATTTCTGCATTCATACCAAAGATCTGCAGTCTGGAGCACAGGTCACCAAGTGACATTGTATCCCTAACTTTGACTCACATTGTGTTTGAAAGCAAATCACAGCTCAAAGACTGAGTTTGCTCATTTGCCATTACAGCTATGACCTATGACCTAAATGATTAAAATGACTGCTATACAACATTGTTATTGTTGGAATGGTTTCATTCCAATGTGTGGGTGTTGCAAGCAAGGCCACAGCTTAGAACCTGTTCCCAGTGGCCCTTCATTGCTTTCTCCTGGAACTGACTGTTTGATATAACTAATAGCCTTCCGGTAAAGGATTCAGCCTCTGTCTTGGAATTACGGGTAAAAGTGGATGGTTCATAGACAACACGACTCATCCCCAAAATACTTAAATGACTGAGCCATTAAAACAATATGACATTGATTCAATCATAATTCAGGTGGAATGAATTTGTTCTAACCCAAGCATCATGCACAGTTTTGCTATGACAACTGTCGAAGATTAAGTATTTGGAAAATATAAATCAATAATCTGCATGATCTACTTTCCGGAATATTTCTGCAACCAACATTCTCTATATTGCCCTCTCTACAACAACTTTAAATTACTAATCTTATTTACAAATATGCAAAAACGATACATCAGCCTTTTTTAAGGCATCTCATACACAGTGCCTGGAAGAGGCTTCACTCACCAAAGGTGGAAGGTGATTCAAAATGTCATCAGCTATTGCACTTATTCCTCATCAACTGGCTCAGTATCTTCGGGATTGTCTGTCTCTTCATCGCTGTTGAGAGATTAGAATCAATGGGAAAAAAAAGGCTCAGTTGTGATGTTCATCATCTCACCCACCTTGATTGATTGTGTATTACCAACTCTTCTGTACATTCACAATATGTGGTGAGTGGTGGCTCAGCCAGTAACATTGCCCATCTTAGTTGTCCTTGAACTGGATTAATGCTGAGATACTTTGGACTTTGGAAAGCAGAATCCCCCCTCTAAAGTACAGGAGTGAATCAAATAGGATACTCCAACAATGCAGTCATTTCTTTATCTCCGCTTATTAATAACTTAATTCCAGAATCATTTGATTGAATCTATCAAGCCACAGCTACCAAAGCCTGGTTAGATTGTTGATGCAAATCTCAGATTCTTACATCAGCAACATCACCTACATGCCATACTCCCACCAAGGCACGAACCCTGGCTACAGCAATACATAAGATTTTAAAAGTGATAGAGAAACTAGAATAAGAACATTTGACTAGAACAATACTGAGAGTGATTTGATCAACGATGATTTTGTGTTAATTAAAGTATTACTTTCTAATTACCATTCCATGAGTTAGCCACTTATGACGTATTATGTTAGACAGGATCGTGACAATATCCAATATTCTAAGTGTCATGTGTTATGTACATAGTTCTAAAACCTATTTCTGGGATGTGGGCATTGCAGACAAGAATAACATTATTATCCATTCCAATTTGTGAAGGGCCAAGGACACTGGTCTGATGAAGTCCTCCATCTGGAATATTTGACTGCCAACAACCACAACCCTTTCCTTGAAGTTGTTCTTCAGGAAGAGCCTTTCGGAAACTGAGGTGGTGAGCAGCCTTCGTAAACTGCAGCAATTGTTGCAAAACTAAAAGAAAAGATGTATAACACAGCAAAGACTAGCCGGAAGCCAGAGGATTGGGAAACGTTCATAGGACAACAGAGGGAAATAAAATGGGCAATATGGGCTGAAAAGATGAAGTACGAGGAGAAGCTGGCCAGGAATATAAAGGACAGTAGAAGCTTCTTTAGATATGTTAAGGGAAAAAGAGTAGCAAAGTCAAATGTGGGTCCCTTGAAGGCAGACACGGGTGAAATTATTATGGGAAACAAGTAAATGGCAGAAGATTTGAATAGGTACTCCGGATCTGTCTTCACTAAGGAGGACACAAACAATCTCCCAGATGTACTGGAGGACGGAGGATCTAAGGGGGTAGAGGAACTGAAAGAAATATCCATTTGGCGAGAAATAGTATTGGGTAGGCTAATGGGACTGAAGGATGATAAATCCCCTGGCCCTGATGGTCTGCATCCCAGGGTCCTCAGGGAGGTGGCTATAGAAATAGTGGACGCATTGGTGGTCATTTTCCAATGTTCAATAGATTCAGGATCAGTTCGTTCTTTTATTAAATTTGAATTCCTTAATTTCATGAACTTAATTTAGCTTCTGTGCGTTGGGGATTGGAATTTGAACATTTCTAAATCACTGCTTGCTGATTATCCATCCAGTAATTTAGCCAGTATGTTACCACACCTCTTATCATTCAAAACAGATCACTGCAACAGACTTACATAACCAGAAGCAGCTTGGATGACTAACAGAGAGACAAACAGTCAGAAATATATTATCGAATACGTGGATGCATTGGGGACCATTTTCCAATGTTCTATAGATTCAGGATCAGTTCCTGTGGATTAGAGGGTAGTTAATGTTATCCCACTTTTTAAGAAAGGTGGGAGAGGGAACACAGGGAATTATAGACCAGTTAGCCTGACATCGGTGGTGGGGAAGCTGCTGGAGTCAATTATAAAAGATGAAATAGCGGCAGGTTTGGATAGCAGTTACAGGATCGGTCCGAGTCAGCATGGATTTACGAAGGGTAAATGATGCTTGACTAATCTTCTGGAACTTTTTGAGGATGTAACTAGGAAAAAGGACAAGGGCAAGCCAGTGGATATAGTGTACCTGGACTTTCAGAAAGCATTTGATAAGGTCCCACATAAGAGATTAGTGGGCAAATTTAGGGCACATGGTATTGGGGGTAGAGTGCTGACATGGATAGAGAAATGATTGGCAGACAGGAAACAAAGAGTAGGGATTAACGTGTCCCTTTCAGAATGGCAGGCGGTGACTAGTGGGGTATCGCAAGGCTAGGTGCTGGGACCGCAGCTATTTACAATATACATCAATGATTTGGATGAAGGGATTCAAAGTAACATTAGCAAATTTGTAGATGACACAAAGCTGCGTTGCAGTGTGAATTGTGAGGAGGATGCTATGAGGATGCAGGGTGACTTGGACAGGTTGGGGGAGTGGGCAGGTGGATCGAAGATGAAGTTTAATGTGGATAAATGTGAGGTTATCCACTTTGGTAGCAAAAAACAGGAAGGCAGATTACTATTTAAATGGTGTCAAGTTGGGAAAAAGGGAAGTACAACGGGATCCTGGGGGCCTTTATCATCAGTCTATGGAAGTAAGCATGCAGATACAGCAGGCAGTGAAGAAAGGAAATGGCATATTGACCTTTATAACACGAGGAGTCCAGTATAGGAACAAAGAGGTCCTTCTGCAGTTGTACAGGGTGCTAGTGAGACCACACCTGGAGTATTGTGTGTAGTTTTGGTCCCCTAATTTGAGGAAGGACATTCTTGCTATTGAGGGAGTGCAGCATGGGTTTACAAGTTTAATTCCCGGGATGGCTGGACTGTCATATGCTGAGAGAATGGAGCAGCTGGGCTTGTACACCCTGGAGTTTAGAAGGATGAGAGGGGATCTTAGAAACATCGAAAATATGTGCAGGAGTAGGCCATTCGGCCCTTCGAGCCTGCACTGCCATTCAATATGATCATGGCTGATCATCCACCTCTGTATCCTGCACCTGTCTTCTCTCCATACCCTCTGATCCCTTTAGCCACAAGGGCCACATCTAACTCCCTCTTAAATATAGCCAATGAACTGGCCTCAACTACCTTCTGTGGCAGAGAATTCCAATGATTCACCACTCTCTGTGTGAAAAATGTTTTTCTCATCTCGGTCCTAAAAGACTTCCCCCTTTTCCTTAAACTGTGACCCCTTGTTCTAACTTCCCCAACACCAGGAACAATCTTCCTGCATCTAGCCTGTCCAACTTCTTAAGAATTTTGTAAGTCTCTATAAGATCCCCTCTCAATCTTCTAAATTCCAGCGAGTACAAGCCAAGTCTATCCAGTCTTTCTTCATATGGAAGTCCTGCCATCCCAGGAATCAGTCTGGTGAACCTTCTCTGTACTCCCTCTATGGCAAGAATGTCTTTCCTCAGATAAAGAGACCAAAACTGTACGCAATACTCCAGGTGTGGTCTCACCAAGACCCTGTACAACTGCAGTAGAACCTTCCTGCTCTTGTACTCAAATCCTTTTGCTATGAATGCCAACATACCATTCGCTTTCTTCACAGCCTGCTGCACCTGCATGCCTACTTTCAATGACTGGTGTACCATGACACCCAGGTCTCGTTGCATCTCCCCTTTTCCTAATCGACCACCATTCAGATAATAATCTACCCTCCTGTTTTTGCCGCCAAAGTGGATAACCTCATATTTATCCACATTATACTGCATCTGCCATGCATTTGCCCACTCACCCAACCTATCCAAGTCACCTTGCAGCCTCCTAGCATCCACCTCACAGCTAACACTGCCCCCCAGCTTCATGTCATCTGCAAACTTAGAGGTGTTGCATTCAATTCCCTCATCTAGATCATTAATATATATTGTAAATAGCTGGGGTCCCAACACTGAGCCTTGCGGTACCCCACTAGTCACTGCCTGCCATTCTGAAAAGGACCCGTTTACTCTTACTCTTTGCTTCCTGTCTGCCAGCTAGTTCTCTATCCACATCATTACTGAACCCCCAATACTGTGTGCTTTAAGTTTGTTTACTATTCTCTTATGTGGGACCTTGTCGAAAGCCTTCTGCAAGTCCAGATATAACACATTCACTGGTTCTCCCTTATCCACTCTACTAGTGACATCCTCGAAAAATTCTATAAGATTCGTCAGAAATGATTTACCTTCATAAATCCATGCTGACTTTGTCCAATGATTTCACCACTTTCCAAATGTGCTGCTATCCCATCTTTAATAACTGACTCTAGCAGTTTCCCCACTACCGATGTTAGACTAACTGATCTGTAATTCCCCATTTTCTTTCTCCCTCCCTTTTTAAAAAATGGGGTTACATTAGCTACCCTACAATCCTCAGGAACTACTCCAGAATCTAAAGAGTTTTGAAAAATTATCACTAATGCATCCACTATTTCTGGGGCTACTCCCTTAAGTACTCTGGGATGCAGCCTATCTGGCCCTGGGGATTTATCGGCCTTTAATCCATTCAATTTACCTAACACCACTTCCCGGCTAACCTGGTTTTCACTCAGTTCCTGCACCTTATTTGACCCCCGGTCCCCTGCTATTTCCGGCAGATTATTTATGTCTTCCTTAGTGAAGACAGAACCAAATTAGAATTCAATTGGTCTGCCATGTCTTTGTTCCCCATGATCAATTCACCAGTTTTTGACTGCAAGGGACCTACATTTGTTTTAACTAACCTTTTTCTCTTCACATATCTATAACACCTTTTGCAGTCAGTTTTTATGTTCACTGCCAGTTTTCTTTCATAATCTATTTTCCCTTTCCTAATTAAGCCATTTGTCGTCCTCTGCTGGACTGAATATCTCCCAGTCCTCTGGTAGGCTCCTTTTTCTGGCTAATTTGTATGCTTCATCTTTTGTTTTGATACTATCCCTGATTTCCCTTGTTATCCACGGATGCACTACCTTCCCTGATTTATTCTTTTGCCAAACTGGGATGAACAATTGTTGTAGTTCATCCATGCAGGTTTTACATACCTACCATTGCATATCCACCGTCAACCCTTTAAGAATCAATTGCCAGTCTATCTTGGCCAATTCACGTCTCATACCCTCAAAGTTAACTTTCTTTAAGTTCAGAACCCTCGATTCTGAATTAACAATCTCATTCTCCATCCTAATGAAGAACTTAACCATATTATGGTCACTCTTGCCCAAGGGCCCACGCATAACAAGACTGCTAACTAACCCTTCCTCATTACTCAATACCCAGTCTAGAATAGCCTGCTCCCTCGTTGGAATCTTATTGAAATATATAAGATTGTTAAGGGTTTGGACATGCTAGAGGCAGGAAACATGTTCCCGATGTTGGCGGAGTCCAGAACCAGGGGCCACATTTTAAGAATAAGGGGCGAGCCATTTAGAACAGAGACGATGAATCAATTTTTCTCACAGAGAGTTGTGAGTCTGTGAAATTCTCTGCCTCAGTGATGGAGGCCGGTTCTCTGGATAATTTCAAGAGAGAGCTAGATAGGGCTCTTAAAGATAGCGGAGTCAGGGGATATGGGGAGAAGGCAGGAACGGGGTACTAATTGGGGATGATCAACCATGATCATATTCAATGGCGGTGCTGGCTCGAAGGGTCGAATGGCCTACTCCTGCACCTATTCTCTATTGTTTGAATTGTTTACAATTGGACAATCTAACCCCCTGATCATTTCAAACTTTGCATGGCCACGGGGTTTGAGGCTCTTGCTGTTTCATCCCTACCTGTCATCCACCAATACAGTTCAAATAGATGCTACCGCGCATGATCACTCCTATCCACACCATTCCCCAAACCCCTGGCATTCATCACAGTGCCTTCATACCTAGTTAAGTTCCAGATCAGGGATTCCAGGAATTCCCTGGCGGATAACAGGTGCAGCATCTTGACATACTGCCTCGTGAAGAAATTATCAGTGCATTGATTTATTCTCGTGAGAGAAACAAAATATGTAAATGAATGGAAATTGGCGGTTCATAGAAATATCGTAAACTGGATACTGGGAGCACACGGCTTCATGCTTCCATTTAATTGCATAATACACTGTCTAACTGCTTCCAATGCTAACACTGACACAAACACGCACATACACACATATGCACGTGCTATAGCTGAAGAACAGGCCCTTCTCCCCAACATTAATTCCGTGATTTTATTCTCCCCACATTTCCACTAGCACCAACATACATGTGTGTGCGTGTCTATGTGCACGTCTGTTAAATATATATATTTATAGAAGATAGATGGTATCGACCAATGGAATCCGCTGCTCCAGGTGTGTAATTTTCAGATGTTCCTAACCTTGCTTCTTTGACCAGTGGGGTTTAGTGACCTATTGGAAATTCACATTAGTCAGGAAATTGGTGTTGGGTAGACTGATGGGACTGAAGGCTGATAAATCCCCAGGGCCTGATGGTCTGCATCCCACAGTAATCAAGGAGGTGGCTCTAGAACCTTTGACTCATTGATGATCATTTTCCAATGTTCTATAGATTCTGCATCAGTTCCTGTTGATCGAAGTGTTGCTAATGTTATCCATCTTTTTCAGAAAGGAGGGAGAGAGAGAGAGCAGGGAATTATAGACCAGGTAGCCAGATATCAGTGGTGGGAAAGATGCTGGAGGCGATTATTAAAGATGTAGTGACAGTGCATTTGTATAGCAGTAACAGGATGGGTCCAAGTCAGCATGGATTTACGAAGGGGAAATCATGCTTGACAAATCTTCTGGAATTTTTGGAGGACGTAACAAGTAAAATGGACAAAGGAGAGCCAGTGGATGTGGTGTACCTGTAATTGTAGCCTCCTTGCCGAAGATTCTCGAGCCAAAGACTCACACTTTACTCAACAAGGTCGCTCTGCTACAGCTGCACTTCTTTATCTGTTACCTAATCAACTACTTTAGGGATGATTTGAAAATTACTCGAACCTGGGCCTTTGGCGTTCTGTTTTAAATCTTCTTTCCTTCTGACTCACCTACTTTCAGCCAATACTCACTCTTGCTCTCGCTGTTACTTTTATCTGACCTTCACGGTAACCACTTGGACCGATCCTTTGGCGTTCTTTTTAAATCTTCTTTCCCTCTGACTTGCCTACTTCCAGCCAATGCTCGCTCTCGCTGCTTCTGGCTGCTGCTTCTCTCCAACCTTTGTGGTCTATCTATGTATCTATCTATGAGACCATCAGATTCCTTCTTCCCCATTATTAAACATTGCACCAAATCCCTTTGGAAAACCTATTCAAGATTCGGTGAAAAATGTTATCTGAAAGTATTATATGTACCAATATGAATGCTTATCTGTCCTTTTAGGTGAATTATTTAACTATTGTTTGAATTGTCTACAATTGGACAACCTAGCCCCTGATCATTTCAAACTTTGCATGACCACGAGGTTTGATGCTCTCACTGTTTCATCCCTACCTGTCGTCCACCAATACATTTCAACTCGATGCTATGGCACATGCACATTCCTATCCACACCCCACCCCAAACCCCTGGCATTCATCCCGGTGCCTTCATACTCAGTTGAATTATCGATCAGGGATTCCAGGTATTCCACGGCGAACAACTGTTCCAGCATCTTGCTCTTGTTCGTGAAGTTATCATCAGTGTCTCTCGCGGTTCTAGTGGGAGAAACAAAATATGAAATCAATGGAAAATGGCAGTTCATAGAAATATCGTAAACTGGGATACTGGGAGCGCACGTCTTCATGCTTTAACTTAATTGCATAATACACTGGCTAAATGCAACCAATATTAACACTGACACATACACATATGCACACCATAGCAGAAGAACAGTCCCTACTCCCCACATTAATTTCACGATTTTATTCTCCCCACATTCCCACTAACACCAACATACACGTGTTCATGTCTATGTGCATGTCCATTAAATATATATATTTATAGAAGATAGATGGTATCGACCAATGGAATCCGCTGCTCCAGGTGTTTTTCAGATGTTCTTAACCTTGCTTCTTGGACCATTGCGGTTCAGTGACCTATTGGAAATTCACATTAGTCAGGAAATGGTGTTGGGAAGGCTGATAAATCCCCAGGGCCTGATGGTCTGCATCTCACAGTATTCAAGGAGGTGGCTCTAGAAATCTTAGACGCATTGGTGATCATTTTCCAATGTTCTATAGATGCTGGAACAGTTCCTGTGGATTGGAGTGCAGCTAATGTTATCCCTCTTTTTAAGAAAGGAGGGAGAGAGAAAGCAGGGAATTATAGACCAGTTTGCCAGACATCAGTGGTGGGAAAGATGCTGGAGTCGATTATTAAAGATGTAATGGCAGCACATTTGGATAACAGTAGCAGGATCAGTCCAAGTCAGCATGGATTTACAAAGGGGAAATCATTCTTGACAAATCTTCTGGACTTTTTGGAGGATGTAACAAGTAAAATGGACAAAAGGGAGCCAGTGGATGTAGTGTACCTGTAAGTGTACCCTCCTTGCCTAATGGGCCTTTCCCACTTACGCGACATGCCGGCACCCATCATAGTAGCGTCATGCTCAACATGTTGGACATCCAGTGGTGACCAGAACAAGGTTCGACTCTTTGGGCGACTACTCATGACCATACCGGCTTCACCCCGCGACATGTCGCCTGTATGGTCGTGAGTCGTCTCTCTCCTCAGTCGCCCAAAGAGTCGACTCACGACCATACAGGCGACATGTCGCGGGGTGAAGCCGGTATGGTCATGAGTAGTCGCCCACTCTCGCTGAATTTTCATCATGTTGACAATTTTCACCGACCTGCAACGACTTCTGGCGGGTGCCGGCAGTAGCCGAAAAAGTTGCGTAAGTGGGACAAGGCCCATAAGACTCTCGAGCCAAAGACTCACACTTTACTCAACAAGGTCGCTCCGCTACAGCTGCACTTCTTTATCTGTTACCTAATCAACTACTTTAGGGATAATTTGTACATTGCTCTTACCTGGGCCTTTGGCATTCTTTTAAAATCTATTTTCCTCTGACACCAACTTCCAGCCAATACTCACTCTCGCTGCTTCTGGCTGCTGCTTCTCTCCGACCTTTACAGTCTATCTATGTATCTAGCTATGAGACCATCAGATTCCTTTTTCCCACATTATTAAACATTGCACCATAACCCTTTGGATAACCTATTCATTGCTCGGTGAAACGTTTTATCTGAACTTATTATGCCAATATAAATGTTTCTCTTTCCTTATGGGTGAATTATTCAACTATTGTTTGAATTGGTTACAAGTGGACAATCTATCCCCTGATCATTTCAAACTTTGCATGGCCACGAGGTTTGATGCTCTCGCTGTTTCATCCCTACCTGTCGTCCACCAATACATTTCAAATAGATGCTATCGCACATGAACACTCGTATCAACACCCCTCGCCAAACCCTTGGCATTCATCCCGGTGCCTTCATACCTAGATGAGTTCCCGAGCAGAGATCTCAGCTGTTCCCAGACATACTGCTGACGCAGCCATTTGAGGTACTCGTTCGTGAAGATAAGATCGCTCTGTCGCCTTACTCTAGTGAGAGAAACATAATGGGCTAAATTCACCCAATATTAACACTGACACATACACGCACACACCCTACATTCACACTAACACCAACATACACGTGTGTGCGCGTCTATGTGCGTGTCTGTTAAATGTATATATGTATAGAAGATAGATGGTATCGACCAATGGAATCTGCTGCTCCAGGTGTCCAATTTTCAGATATTCTTAACCTTGCTTCTTGGACCAGTTAGGTTTAGTGACTTATTTGAAATTCACATTAGTCAGGAAATGGTGTTGGGTAGACTGATGGGACTGAAGGCTGATAAATCCCCAGGGCCTGATGGTCTGCATCCCACAGAACTTAACGAGGTTGCTCCAGAAGTCATGGATGCATTGGTGATCATTTTCCAATGTTCCATAGATTCAAGATCAGTTCCTCTGGATTGGAGTGTAACGAATATTATCCCTCTTTTTAAGAAAGGAGAGAAAGAGAGAAAGCAGGGAATTATAGATCAGTTAGCCAGACATCAGTGGTGGAAAAGTTGCTGGAGTTGATTATTAAAGATGTAATAGCGGCGCATTTGGATAGCAGTAACAGGATCGGTCCAAGTCAGCCTGGATTTACGAAGGGGAAATCATGCTTGACAACTCTTCTGGAATGTTTGGAGCATGTAACAAGTAAAATGGACAAAGGAGATCCAGTGGATGTAGTGTACCTGTAATTGTAGCCTCCTTGTCAAAGCGTTCGAGCCAAAGACTCACACTTTACTCAACGAGGTCGCTCCGCTACAGCTGCACTTCTCTATCTGTTACCTAATCAAATAATTTAGGGCTAATTTGTAAATTACTCGAACCTGTACGATTGGTGTTCTTTTTAAATCGTCTTTCCCTCTGACTCACCTACTTCCAGCCATTACTCACTCTCACTTCTACTTCGATCCGACCTTTATCTAAACACTTGAACTGGGCTTTTGCCGCTCTTTTTAAATCGTCTTTCCCTCTGCCTCACCTACTTCCAGTCACAACTCACTCTGGCTGCTTCTGGCTGCTGCTTCTCTCCGACCTTTACGGTCTATCTATGTATCTATCTATGTATCTATCTGATGCGTTATTCCCCCATTATTAAACATTGCACCTTAGCAATAGACAATAGGTGCAGGAGTAGGCCATTCGGCCCTTCCAGCCAACACCGCCATTCAATGTGATCATGGCTGATCATCCACAATCAGCATCCCGTTGTTCCCTTCTCCCCATATCCCCCTATCTTTAATAGCCCTATCTAATTCACTCTTGAAAGTATCCAGAGAACTGCCTCCACCGCCCTCTGATGCAGAGAATTCCACAGACTCGCAACTCTCTGTGTGAAATAGTGTTTCCTCATCTCTGTTCTAAATGGCTTACCCCTCATTGTTAAACTGTGCCTCCTGGTTCTGGACTCCCCAAACATCGGGAACATGTTTCCCGCCTCTAGCGTGTCCAAACCCTTAATAATCTTATATGTTTCAATAAGATTCCCTCTCATCCTTCTACACCCCATGTATACAAGCCCTGCCACTCCATTCTCTCAACATTTGACAGTCCCGTTATCCTGGGAATTAACCTTGTAAACATACGCTGCACTCCCTCAATGGCAAGAATGTCCATCTTCAAATTAGGGGGCCAAAACTGCACACAATACTCCAGGTGTGTTCTCACTAGGGCCCTATACAACTGTAGAAGGATCTAATTGCTCCTATACTCAACTCCTCTTGTTATGAAGGCCAACATACCATTTGCTTTCTTCACTGCCTGTTGTACCTGCATGCTTACTTGCATTGACTGATGAACAAGGACCCCCAGATCCCGTTGTACTTCCCCTTTTCCCAACCTGACACCATTTAGATAATAATCTGCCTTCTTGTTTTTGCTACCAAAGTGGATAACCTCACATTTATCCACATTAAACTGTATCAGCCATGCATCTGGCCACTCACCCAATCTGTCCAAGTCACCCTGAATTCTCATAGGATCCTCCTCACAGTTCGCGCTGCCACCCAATTTTGTGTCATCCGCAAATTTGCTGATGTTACTTTGAATCCCTTCATCAAAATCATTGATGTATATTGTAAGTGGCTGCAGTCCTAGGACTGAGCCTTGTGGTAACCCACCAGTAACTGCCTGCCATTCTGAAAGGGACCCGTTAATCCCTTCTATTTGTTTCCTGTCTGCTCCTTGTTTCTGCCTTGTTTGTCTGTCTTTCTTCTGTCTTGTTTCTTGTATCCCTTTGGAAAACCTATTCATGACTCTGTGAAATATGTAATCTGTCCTTACAGTTGAGTTATTCAACTATTGTTTAAGTAAGTAAGTAAGTTTATTGGCCAAGTATTCACATACAAGGAATTTGCCTTGGTGCTCCGCCCACAAGTAACATGACATACAGTGACAGCTACGAATGACTCAGAAATTGGACAATCTAACCCCTGATCATTTCAAACTTTGCATTCCCACGGGGTTTGAAGCTCTCACTGTTTCATCCCTAAACTAAGGAAATCCATGGAACCTACTCCTCATCACACCCCGATCCGTGCTCCCCAGCCCCTCTCTCCTACTGTTCCCTTCCTTCATGTCCACAGACAACTGCCACAAGGGGATAACCCTGGAAGACTTGTGATTTATTTTTGATTTGCTGAACTGGGTCAGCATCTGTTGTGGAGAGAGAGACCCTCCCTGATCTGATAAAGCTAACTGAGGGACGCTCACCTTGAACCAGGGTCGCTGCCCTCCGCTGGGAAACCTGATCCCTGAGACCAGAGGACGCTGATGAGCGCAAAGAGCGCCACCGAATGTGAGACGAAGCTGATCACCATTTCGAACTATTCTGTAAACCAAATAACATGTTACTCCATAAAACCATTTGCATCGACCTCCCCCACCCCATCCTCTCCCTCCTCTAAATCCCACTGCACGGATCGCTTCAATTTTGAACGGTTGGTGAATATCATGAATCAATTCAAACAGTAAGAAGCTGTCACGTTCACAGAAGTTGGATGCGGGAAGACTCCCGTGATGAAGGATACGCGGTGTTGCATGTTTCGAGTCAAGATAGAGTTCGTGTGGAAAACTTACCAAAAGGAGCTCTCGCTGCCTTGGCGTCGATCTCTGTCCTTGATGCTGAAGACGTGGCCTGTGAAGCAACGAGAGTCTTCTCGACGTCGCTGTGTTTGTTGGACACTCTTACGGTGTCTTTTGAGTTCTGCCTTCTGCCCTATACAGAGCGAGATGCGATACTCTCCTTTGCTGTGAAATCTGACTGTCGACAGCCTGTAAGTTGCAGGTTTTATACTATAGGTAAGTCTCCGTCCACAAAGGTCGGTCACGGTTTCGCTCCAGTGAGAGGAAATAGATGCACAGCCAAAACGCCACTGGCATTCCCAGTGGGACGGGAGCGCGTTAGCATACAGGGCCGATTGTTCGTTGAGCAAACTTGCTCACAATTGTCAATTAACATCAAAACCAGACACTCCTGCCACTGCTAGACTTCCCCATGATATGTAAAATCATTCCAGAGTTCCAAGAAACAGACATGTCGGTCCATCGTGCAGCTGTGGTCCCTTGCAACCTGCTGCCCAATTAGTTCCTCTCCCATTTTCTCGCCAAGTGCTGCATCCATCTCTCTTTCAGAGTTTGTATATAACCTACCGCTCTCCACACTTTCAGTAACCTCACTCTAAGCAACTGGCGATGAGGCCAAACATGATTTTGCCTGAGATCTGTACCGTCGCTTTGTCAACAGATATAATGTCTCCACACGCCGTTGAATACCACAACTAACCTCTCGGTCGTAAATATTGAATATTGATTTCTGTAACTTCAAGTAACCCCACGTATTCCCTCTCTCTCTATTCCTCCCCACCCATGTCACACCAGCGTCTCGTTCTCGCCTAGCAAACAGCTAACAGTGGTCTGTTTCCTTTATCATCGTTACATTTTTGCATATATTTCATTCATTGTTCTATATCTCTCTACATCATCGTTCATACCTCTCCTTTCCTTTTCCTCTGACTTTTAGTCCAAAGAAAGGTCTCGACCTGAACGTCACCCATTCCTTTTCTCCAGAGATGCTGTCTGTCCCGCTGAGTTACTCTAGCTTTTTATCTAACACTGTTTGGAGAACAGTTCCATTGTTTCAATCTCTCCACATAAACTCTGTCGACCATCTCATACAAGAGTATATAGATACATAACATACTCAACAGAAAGGAGAACAAGAATGAGAAATGATATGCAAATAGAAACCCCATTCGCCAGGACAGATATTTATAAGAATTCATTCTTTGGAAGAACTTTAAGGGAATGGAATAAACTAGGCAACAATATAGTCAAATCACCTTCACTAGACAGTTTTAAGGGGACACTAACAGCATGTTAGTATGCACAACACATCTATGTTGGCGCTATGCGGAGTACTTCCCTGCCGACTACAAATGCAGAACATGCAGAACAAGATATAGGTGTAACAAAGTCATGATCGACAATCATGTTCGCACCTGTTGAATCGTTTTATTAATTGTGATCTCAATTAGAGGGGGGGGGGGGATTCAACAACACAGAGGAATCAAAGTATCTGCTGGTCGGTTATTGGAAAATTCGGGAACGAGTGATATCAGACAGGGTTTTTTTTAAAGACAATTGATGTTTTTTACAGACAATAGCGGATACCCGGGAGAGTAACAGACTGGTAACCGCGATATAGATGGTTTATGCGTAGAATAATGGGCTGGAATTTAATCCAGTGCAAAGTGGACTAAGTGTAGAATGCAGGGAAAATATAGATTATATCACATACTAGTAATTGATGGGAGATATGAAGGGGTATCTATTTGGAGCATAAATGGTAATTTGGATATTTAATTTGGACATATGTGTCGGTGTCCGTCAGCTTCACATCTCACCAACTGTTTTCGCGACTATTCTGGTTTTACCTCTCTGATTGTTTCAATCTTTGGAAAAAAAAATGATACGCCACTGCGAGCAGATGTATGGATCTGATACCCCACCTTCTCTAGAAGAGGGATTCCAAATAATCAGCCAAATCTTCGGGAATAATAAACGGGATTCATCAATTATTGCGGAAAATATAATCTCAATGTTAAAGTATCATTCATCGGTCAGATGAGGTTCTGCTTTGCAAACTTTTTTTCTGCTTAACATTAACCAGCAGATACAATAAATTAATTTTCCTTCACATGTAACCAATTTCAAAATCACTTGGAAAGAAACTTAAAGCTTACTCTCATTTCATACAGAATCTTGTTGCCAATTTTGCATGCTAGATTGATGTTCTAGAATTCAACTAGGTCTATTAATCTGAATTAAAATGTAGACTTTGATAGAAATTTCCATTTCCTTTTGCGTTTTTGACGTGTTTGGAATTGAAACAATTTTGAAAGATTTTTACAAATCCTTGGTGTTGTGATGTCGGTGTTATGTTATAATGGTGTTATGTTAAGGGTTTGGAAGAAAATTATGACAGGCTCAAGTAATGGCCCTTTATGTAATTCTGACATTCAGTTTCAATTTTAGAAAAACATTTGATGTAGTTTATTAGGTCTCATAACTGTGATAATGGTTTTTATTATTGATGTGGGGTAATTCTTACTGTACATATCAATCACATTTTACTGTTGTTCTTTGCACCGTAGTTCTTTGTACAAGACAGTTGAAAATCCCCCTTCCAGACCCGCTTAACTATCTGAGTAAATACTCTGAGGGAATGATATACCCTGAGGGAATGAGGGAATAAATACTCGCAATGATCTGAGGGAAGAGTGTTGGATACTTGGGAGCAAGATAAAGACCAGATGTTGAGAGAAACTCTATAATTGCTTCATAGAATGTTGCATTATCTTGGTCATGAGGATTATAGCTAAAGCCAGCCTTTGTTGCCTGTTCCTAGTGCTCCTTGGGGAAAGTGGTAGTGAGCTTCCTTCTTAAACCAATACTAATCACATATTGAAACTTCTATGCTGTTCTGTTCAAAATCTCAGGCTATTGACACATCACTAATAGTTTTCTAAGATTTCTCAGTTTATTGGAGAGAATCCTGGAGAAATTGTTATCTTTGTCTGGATTTATTTGTTTGGCAGTTTTTGAGTACTGTATTCAATTAAAGGGCCTGTCCTACCGGCATCCGACTCCAAACAATGAGCGCGATCAAACTAGAAGCAGGGGCCGCGCGGAGGTCGGGTGATCCCCTGTACAGGGCCGTTCCCACCAGCATGCGCCTGCATGCGGCAAGCGCGACCAAACCGGCAGTGAGGGCCACGCGGAGGTCGGGTGAGTGGCGCAACGCGGCGCAAAGTGAGGCGGACTTGGAGCGAAGTCTTAAAGGTAAGTTTGCCAGGACAGAGAGGGGCACACAGAGAGGGGCACAGAGGCGCACACACACAGAGGGCCATGGAGCCACACACATAGAGGGTCACGGAGGCACCTACAGAGAGGGTCACGGAGGCACGGCGTCGAGGCGGTGTGTAATGCGTCGAGGCGACTGCGAGCCGACAAGCCGTTGCCGCGTGGAATTTTTGAACATAGTCAGTTTTTTGGAGCCCCGCGCGATGTCGGGATGAACTCCGCACAATTCCGCATGGCTCCGGCGATGGAAGTGGGACCGGCCCCGCGACGCCGGACGGCTCAAGCGACCACGTTAGGTCGCGCTCATCGCATAGAGTTGCATGCTGGTGGGGCAGACAGGCCCTTTAGTTACTTTCTTACTTACTTTTTATTTCAGGCTCAAGGTGCAGATAAAGGCAAGACTTTACATAGAATAAATTGCACAGAAAAGCACAATCACTTTCATAAAAAAAACACAATACATGTTTTAAGATCAAGGTCAAGACCATTGACTCCACAGTTGGAATTGGTAGCGTGTAGTGCTAAATATTATGTTTGATAAGGCCAAGATGATTTCATTTTCAGTTGGGGATTTGTTTTCATATTTGAACCATATTGTTTGTTTTTATATATTGACCTTCTTTTTGTTGTTCCTTATGGTATCTACCAAGTACTATGTTTAAATATATGACAGCCTATGGTTTTAGAGGCAAGATATTAGCAAGGATGAAAGGTTGGCTGAGGGGCAGAAGTCAAAGAGTAGGAATAAAGGGGGCTTTTTCTGGTTGGCTGCCGGTGACTGGCAGTGTTCTATACATTTGTTTGCCCCATTGCAGGAAGGATGTGAAGGCTTTGACAAGGATGGAGAGGAGATTAACCAGAATCAAATATAAATCCCACGACTCAAAACTTATTTCTACTCCTTAGCATTTTTGAGCCCCTCTAAGGGGGCACTGTAATCAGTTTATTTATGTATTGATAGGTCTGTCTACCGTTGTATGTATCAAATCAGTACCTGCATTGGTCATCGTGAGTTGTTTTTAAATGTACTCTACAAATACATTTATTATTATTATTATTATTATTAATATTATTATTGTTATTTTGTTCTATGTTTTGCCTACACATGGCTCCACTGCCACCTTTTGGTTGAGCTCTGAAAGTGCAAGCTAAGAAATTGTGTTTTTTGCATCAAACTGCTAATCTTTCTCTAAGGTGGTGAAGGAAAATAGCCTTCACCACTCCTTCACCACCGCTCCTATATTAAAAGGGAAACAATCCTCTCCCTCCATTACAATCCAATCCACCCGCTAGGCAGAATTGTCCAACAGGTGAATTACATTTTTGACATTTACTACCCAATAATAATACAAAAAATTAGGGAGTGTTACTCCACCAAATTCATTAGGTTTACACAAATGTCTTCTTTGAATTCTGTCGGATTTATAGTCCCATATAAAATTTATAATATCAGAATCCAATTTTTTGAAAAACTTTTTAGGTAAGTATATTGGTATTGATTGAAATAAATATAAAATTTGTGGTAGGAAGGTCATTTTTATAGCATTTATTCTGCCTATTAAGGACTGGAAGAGTTATCCAAAATTTAATCAGGGCATTTAATTTAGTAAGTAGGGGCATATAATTTGCATTTAATAAAGATATATATTTTCTGGTGATTTCGATTCCCAAGTATTTAAATTTTTCTGTAGCAATTTTAAAATTGCTGATCCTCCAAACATCTGATATATTTGTGTTTTTTTATGTATATATTTAGGAGTTCACTAGTTTTAGATTTTATGTTACACCTCTTTTGTTGTGCAGATTTGTCCAGGTAAGGATCTAAAATGCAATTGGTCTCCCCCAATTATCACATTTTGATAATTAAGCTCTGAAATTATATTCAGGATTTTATTAAAAAATTGGGGATTATCAAAATTAGGCGCATAAATATTTACCATAGTGATTGGGGTAGAGTGGATCTCTCCAGAAACTATGAGAATTCTCCACTCTTTATCTGATATGATATTCTTTGATTTAAATGGTATACCTTTACGAATAATAATTGCTGTACCTCTAGATTCAGAGATATATGAAGAATGATATGTTTGACCTATCCAGTTTGCCTTCAATCTAGTCTGGGCTTGCAGTTTCAGGTGTGTTTCTTGTAAAAAAATGATGTCGGCGTTAAGTCATTTCAATTGTGCAAAAATCTTACTGCTTTTAATTGGTTCATTAGCACCCCTTATGTTCCAACTGCAAAATGTGATTCCTCCAATTTTCTTTTGTTTATCGTCTTGCATTTTTAATTACTTTGATACCTTTAAATCATATGGTGAAACAAAATACCTCCGGACTCTGGATGTTGGGGGAGCATTCGCGGCTATTAGGTTCTGTTGGTACATCCCTTTTAAAATTGTCCTTAAGCAAAAAGACACAAAAGTCCCCCCCCCCCCCCGCCCTCAAAGTCGCCAAAGTCGCACACATGGCTAGTGACAGAACTGCAGCGCCACTGAAGGTAAGGTTTGTAATGTACCTATGTGGTGTACCACCCTCAGTCAAAGGACACGGTGGAAAGAATTAATGGGTCATAAATTGCAAGATTTATGCAACTACAATGCCCTGCCATTGATGCTGATGAGCTGTTGCATGTAAACTAATCGAATAATTCATTTGACACCACACGAGATGCTCACTGGCAGACCCATGCTGGCGCCCAAATGGAGAGGTCCCTACAAGGGACCAAGTTTGGAACAGTTAGAGGTGGAACTTAAGCAGAATATGCAACAGTTAGCTATGATACACAAGTCTATTTATGCACAGGAAAAGCAAACGAAGCCAGAGGTGGACCAGGAGGAAGGACCCATTAAACCCGGAGACAAGGATTATGTATGGAATGAGCCAAAAAGGGAAGGACCTTTCACTGTAACTAAGGCCTTGCCCACCGCTGTTCAGGCAGAAGGTCGATACACATGGTACCATCTCAATCATTACACAAGGGCTGTCCCACAGGTACGGCCTGATTATAACCCTGAGGTAAGTGAACAGGAGGATGATGACATAAGGGGAGAGCAGAGCTTTAACCAGATAGTAAATGAGGATTTTTGGAGACACCAGTGACTCTAAGGCTGTTGTAAATGAGGTCGCAAACAATTGTCCTCCTCCTGATAGTATGGGTAGAGGCGGGCTGGAGCATGCCAATACTGTCCCTCCCCACTCAAAACTGGCACCATCAACATGGCAGATATAGCCTGGTAACTCCGTCACATCACCAGGGTTTGGGGAACAGGTGCGAGGCTGTAGAGACCTTGGGGCAGGGAACGGTGATAGCTTGGCTGCACGGTCCAGATCTGTCACTAATGATTGGTATAAGTGGGCATGATACATGGCACAGACTTTGAAATTACCATAATGCATAATATGCGCTAAGGCCACAGGAAAAACACTGGCTGTACTGGATCCTCATAACTATACGTATTGTTCAAAACTCTTGCAAAGTATAACACAGTGGTCAAACATTTCACAATGTCCAGTACAGTGTCCAAATGCAGCAGGATCAACACAAGGGATGGATAATGCACATTATGGAATTTCACACAGGTTAGAGAACCCTATCCCCAAACCACCATTAGGGATCGAAATAACAATTGCAAAACAGTATGAGTGGTGCCTTGCAGTGAATGGGATAGGAAATTGCCCAGGCAGTTGTAGCACAATATGGACATGTAATCAAAAAGTCCCGAGTCAGTTAGCCCAAAATATGCCCAGGTCTAACGGACCTATTTCACTACCAGATTGCAGGGCCATTCTAACAGCAGATGTAGCGGTGGCGGATAGATATTGGATGTGTGGGGCAGGGCCAGGAACACACTCCCACCCAACTGGACCGGATTACCATGTTAGGGTAATGTTAGCACAGCCCATCCTCGTCATAAGCCCAAAATAAATGTTTGCAAAGACCCAAACAAAGAGATCATTTGAAACCCTTCCTGAAGGAGTTTACCTAGATGGAATAGGGCAATGAAGAGGAATAGCCAATGAGTTTAAAGCTGAGAATGAGATTGCTGCCGGGTTGGAGTCAATACTCATTTGGATCACTGCTACAAAAACTACAGAATGGATCAACCATATTTATTATAACCAGCAGAGATTTATTAATTACACTGAGGATGCACTATCGGCGCTAGGGAAACAGCTTGATGCATCAGTAAGATGATGTGGCAGAACAGGCAGACCCTACATTGGTTGCTAGCAGAAAAAGGGGTGTGTGTGCCCTGGTTGGGGAATACTGCTGTACCTTCATACCTAACAACACCAGCCCGGAGGGTTCCTTCACTGAAGCAATGGATGTTGAAAAATCTGAGAAAATAGCTTAAGCAGAATGTGGGTTTTGGACATCAATTCTTTGATTGGCTAGAAAGTATGTTAGGAGGTTGGGGAGCGTGGTTGGCTAAGTTGGGGATGACTATTGGAGCTGCGCTGCTGGTGGATACTATGTTGTGTTTTTCCCTGTGTTAAGTCTTTCCTAGTAAGAGCCACTGCAATGCAGCTCTCAATTCTCCAGGAAAAGGGAGAAGCAGACCCCACTGATAGAATACTATGATGACATTCAAAACGCACCAGAGGAATATTGAATAATAGTCTGTAAGGATTGCTGGGTCTTTTTTCCTGCCCCATCATAGTGGGGGTGGGTATTTGGTCCAGTGACCCAGGACCCCAGAGAAAGAACACCGTGAGGCTGAACATTTCAGATATGAGGACCCTTATTTTGGGGCTAGTTGTAGTTTGATTTGGCGCTGAAATGTGCAGCTTTTGGTTTTCTTTTTCTGTGAGCAAATCGGTCTCAAAGGGGGGAATTATATGGAAGTACAGAAATCAGTCATTTTAACTTTTATATTTTTTGCATCCTTAGAATTTGTTATACTTGAGTTTGTATTACATCCTTTGTATTTTAACTTTGTATTTCTTGCAGCATGTATTTTAACTTTGGTAACTCTGCATTCTTTGCAGTTTGTTTTAGTAAACCTTGTTTGTGTATATAAACCCCAGCTGGATGAGTAAGAGATATGGGTGCTGAGAAAAGAGAAGTCATGTGATTTAAACAAGGATGATTTAAGAGATGGAAAATAACTGCGGTAGGAGGGGAGATGTTATTGCAAATGATTGGTTATTGCTAAGGGAATGTTTGCACATGATTGGTTATTGATAAGGGAGTGTCTGCAAATGTTTGGGTATAGACATGTACCAGGGGTGGAACGTACAGAGTTAGACATGCCATAAAAAGAAGCAATGTGTGACGTGGGCAGTCAAACAATGAACTCTTTCAGTGTCCCAGTTTCTGTACTTCCTTGATTTGCAAATAGATGTTTGAACTTCTTGCAGAATTCTCTGCGTCACCTGACTTAATCTCGAGTATCGGTAAACCATGACAATAGGCACAAGGATATGAGGGAAATTGAGAGATATGAATCATGTGCGAAATTGATACGAATACGAATTGATGTCCGAAATAAAGCACTGCAAATGATGTTTGGTTTGAAATAAAGCACTGCAAATGGTGGTTGTTTGAAATAAAGCACTGCAAATGGTGGTTGGTTGAAATAAAGCACTGCAAATGGTGGTTGTTTGAAATAAAGCACTGCAAATGGTGGTTGTTTGAAATAAAGCACTGCAAATGGTGGTTGTTTGAAATAAAGCACTGCAAATGGTGGTTGGTTTGAAATAAAGTACTGCAAATAGTTTTTGGTGGTGGTGGTTTGAAAGAAAGCACTTCAAATGGTTGTTGGTGGTGGTAGTTTGAAAGAAAGCACTTCAAATGTTTGATAGTGGTGGTTGGTTTGAAATAAAGCACAGCAAATGGTTGTTGGTGGTGGTTGGTTTGAAATGAAGCACTGCAAATGGTGGTTGGTGGTGGTTGGTTTGAAATGAAGCACTACAAATGGTGGTTGGTTTGAAATAAAACGCTGCAAATGGTGGTTGGTTTGAAAAAAAGCGCTGCAATTGGTGCTTGGTTTCAAATAAAGCACTACAAATGGTTGTTGGTGGTGGTTGGTTTGAAATAAAGCACTGCTAATGGTGGTTGATTTCAAATAATGCACTGCAAATGGTGGTTGATTTCAAATAATGCACTGCAAATGGTGGTCGGTTTGAAATAAAGCACTGCAAATGGTTGTTGGTGGTGGTTGGTTTGAAAGCACTGCAAATTGTTGTTGGTGGTGGTTGGTTTGAAATAGAGCACTGCAAATGGTTGTCGGTGGTGGTTGGTTTGAAATAAAGCACTGCAAATGGTTGTTGGTGGTGGTTGGTTTGAAAGCACTGCAAATTGTTGTTGGTGGTGGTTGGTTTGAAATAGAGCACTGCAAATGGTTGTCGGTGGTGGTTGGTTTGAAATAAAGCACTGCAAATGGTTGTTGGTGGTGGTTGGTTTGAAATGAACCCCATGTGCATTTGCTGAGTCTGTTTCAACATCAACTTTCTCACCTTCCATCATTTCACATGCTGCTATTAAAGCCTTAATGTCTACCAACTGGGCTGAGCAAGGTTGTGGGCAAGCTTCCAATTTGATTATCTTGGTCCTGTTGCACCACTGCAAACCCTGCATGATTGCCATTGTGATCCCTATAACAAGAACCATCACCAAACAAGACCTTTTTATCCTCGTTATTCAGTGGCTCTACCTGTAGATCCGCTCCCAACTTGGACAATACCATCGGTTTCCCTACATAATCATGCGGCTCTCCCTCATGTCCAAGCGGGACAGAATCAGCAATGTTACTTGTGATACATCTTTGTATAGTAATATCTGGAAATGTCAACAACATCTGAAATGCTGTTATCCAGGTCGGTGTCAACACAGAATTTTCCCTTCTCCAATAGTTCTTATGGTGTGTGTATATGATCACGAGATAGCCCATGGTCACAGACGATGCTTTTTCATATGCATAGTACAACGCGGCCAATCCCTGATAACAGGGTGGGTATCCCTGAGCCACCTCATCTAATTTTGTACTGTAATATGCTATAAGCTGCTTTGCTTTATCTATTCCCGTTTCCCTGTGTCAGTACTGCTGCAGTGTAGCCCTCCTGCCTGTTAGAAACATACAGGTGAAAGGCCTTCTCATAGAATAGAATAGAATAGTAGAATAGTTTCTTTATTGTCATTGTAACATGGACCATGTACAACGAAATTTAAAAATGTCAACCAGTCAGTGCAACATTCAACATTCATAGTTTGGCAGGGCGAGGGATGGAGCTCACTGTAACTCTTGCTTAATGCTGTTTCCTCCACATCTTTCAATTGCAAAACATTTCTCAGGCTTGTGTGTCCTGCTTCCTTCACTATTTTCCTTAATGGCTACCCAATTTCAGCATACTCTCCAATCCGGTCTGAACTGTATTCTGCCATTCCCAAGAACGTCATCATCGGTCCTGCTGTCTGAGGTTTGGGAGCTTTAATTATTGCCTCAATTTGATCTGGTGTTATAGCCTTTACTCCTTTGGATATTAATTCTCCTAAATATTCTACCTGCTGCTTACAAAACTGCAGCGTCTTCCTGGATACTTTATGGGGTCCGCACGCCAGCCTTTCCAAGAAAGTCAAGGTGTCTCGCTCACATTGCTCCTCATTTGCTGAGCAAACCAACAAATTGTATTAATGTATTTTCTAACGGTATGCCTTCCAAATCTTCCTTTAATATCTGGTTGAAGACATTGGGCGAGTGCATGATTCCCTGTGGCATCCTAGTATAGGTGTATTGAGTACCCCTATAGGTAAAAGCAAACAAATAGGGGGAAGATTGTTCCCGATGTTGGGGGAGTCCAGAACAAGGGGTCACAGTCTAAGGATAAGGGGGAATTCCTTTAGGACCGAAATGAGGAAAACATTCTTTACACAGAGAGTGGTGAGTCTCTGGAATTCTCTGCCACAGAAGGTAGTTGAGGCCAGTTCATTGGCTATATTTAAGAGGGCGTTAGATGTGGCACTTGTGGCTAAAGGGATCAGGGGGTATGGAGAGAAGGCAGGTACGGGATACTGAGTTGGATGATCAGCCATGATCACATTGAATGGCCGTGCAGGCTCGAAGGGCCGAATGGCCTACTCCTGCACCTATTTTCTATGTTTCTATGTTTCTATGTAATACTGACATTGCTCTGCTGAGGGCACACTGAACAATGCCAAACACAGATCTACTACTGAAAAGTAAGCTGCCTCTGGTGGAACATTAGTTAGCAGTGTATGTGGTTTGGGACTGCCGGTGGCCAATCTCTTACTATCTTGTTTACCGGTAACAACGGGGTGTTGCAGGGGCCACCTGTCTTAATAACGACTCCCACCTCCAGCAGACCCTGTATAGTTGGTGCTATACCTTCCATTGCCTCTTGTTTCAGGGGGTACTGTGGCCTCCCGGGCGGAATCACTCCCTGCTTTAATCCTATTTCCAATGGATTTGCAGACTTTACCTTTCCGACATCTGTGTCATGTTGGAAAACGAAGGATCTGATTATGGACTTTGGAAAGGGTAGGATGGGGACCCACAGTCCCCTTTATATCAACGGTGGAAAGGATCAGGAGCTTCAAATTCCTGGACATGCATATCTCTGTAGATCTCGCCCGGTCCCAGAACACCGATGCAATTATAAAGAAAGCACATCAGCGCCTCTACTTCCTGAGAAGATTACGGAGAGTCGGTATGTCAAGGAGGACTCTCTCTAACTTCTACAGGTGCACAGTAGGGAGCATGCTGACCAGTTGCATCGTGGCTTGGTTCGGAAACTTGTGCGCACAGGTGCGGAAAAGACTGCAAAAGTTGTAAACACTGCCCAGTCCATCATCCGACTTCTCTGACCTCCCAACCATTGAGGGGACCTATCGCAGTCACTGTCTCAAAAATGCTGTCAGCATCATCAAGGACCCACACCATCCTGGCCACACACTCATCTCTCCGCTGCCTTAGGTTGAAGGTACAGGAGCCTGAAATCTGCACCATCCAGGTTCAGGAACAGCTTCTTCCCCACAGCCATCAGACTGTTAAACTCAACTCAAACAAAACTCTGAACTTTAATACTTTCTCTGCTTATTTATGTGTGTGTGTGTGTGTGTGTGTGTGTGTGTGTGTGTGTGTGTGTGTGTGTGTGTGTGTGTGTGTGTGTGTGTGTGTGTGTGTGTGTGTGTGTGTGTGTGTGTGTGTGTGTGTGTGTCATTTTGCATGTTAAACGTATCTCTTCGAAAACCATACACCGAAACGGGAACATTTTTACATATTTCAGTAGAGATTTAATTGTCCTACCTGGACACATGACAATAAACTCTCTTGAATCTTGAATCCTGAATCTTAAGGTATATGGGTCAAACACAAGAGGGTGGGACGAGCATAGATGAGGCAGCTTGCTCAAAATGGGCATGATGGTCCAAAGGGCCAGTTTCCACGCTGTATGAGTCAATGTTTCTATGTCTCTAGATCCCTACATCTCATGATGGGTGACAATATGTTATTTCTGCATTAACACACAATTCGCTTTGACTGTAAGTAGAATGAAGCCCATTACGTAAACGTTTGACACGTTTAATGTCATAAGTTCATATCCTCTTGTGCAACCCTTCAAGAGAAGTACTTCCACAACTCAAAGTTATTTCTGTCACTAATTAAATGGGTGAACCTTGCACCTTCTTGTTCTGGATTCCATCACCCACAACATGGGGGTAATCTTTCTTGCATCACCCATTCTGATAAACCTGCACAAAATTAATCAGGAAAAAAAGATAGGGTGTCAACAAGGAGAAGGCAGGAGAGTGGGGTTGTGGGGGAAAAATAGATTAGCAACGATGGAATGGGAGGGCCAACTCTAAATCTGTTCCTATATCTTATGGTCTTATGGTTATACAGTCCTTCACAGTATTTTACACAGACCCCTTCTATATCATTCCACCTATCATGATTCAATCCAGAGTTTGACAGGTATTGGATGTAATCCAGCCTTACTGTGCCAGTATCATATGTTCAAGGACAATAGGAGACCCGCCGATCTACGCTCAACAGCCCCCAATCTCATTGTTTCCCAGCCCGTGCGGCCCGCTTCTACCACCTCCTGAAAATCCGCATGTGGAGCTGCCGGTTCTTGTGATTTATGTATCACAAATGTGTGGGAAATCATTCAATGATGCTGATACTATCCCCTTGGTTGGATGGTTCTACATATCTCCAGTGCCTTGTTGACCTGCCAAAGCCAAATTGGAGTGCAGGTGGATAAGGAGTGATCTTACGTAAGCGTGGAATGGGTAAAGTAGTTGCAGAGGTTATTTTACCCTGAATATAGTAATCAAGAATCAAGTTGAGAGGGGAAAATTTTAATCTGTAAATGAGGGCGAACATTTTCATACAGAGAGCGGTGGCTATATGCAACGAGCTTCCAGAGAAGGTTGTTGATGCAAGAACTTTAACAACATTTAAAAGACATTTGGACAGGTACATGGACCGAAAGGTTTTAAGGGATATGACTCTATGATTCTAAATCCCTACATCTAATGTTAGGTGACGATATGTTATTTCTGCATTAACACACAATTTGCTTTTGAATGAAGCCCAATACGTTAACGTTTACTATCATAAGTTCACATCTTCTTGTACAACCCTTCAAGAGAAGTACTTTCTGTTCTTTCATCCCTTAGGACTTAGATGAGGAAAAACTTCTTCACCCAGATAGTTGTGAGTCTGTGGAATCCTCTGCCACAGAAGGCAGTGGAGGCCAATTCACTGGATGTTTTAAAGAGAGAACTAGATTCAGCTCTTAGAGCTATAGGAATCAAGGGTTATGGGAGAAAAAGCAGGAACGGGATACTAATTTTAGATGATCAGCCATGATCATACTGAATGGTGGTGCTGGCTCGAAGGGCCGAATGGCCTACTCCTGCACCTATTTAACTATTTTTTTCTGTTTCTATACCACCCCTTCTGAACTTCTCAAAAAGTATTTTACCATTCTCAGACAGCACTCTAGTACGCTGATTTGTTCCCACATTGCCTGATACTTCTTTGGCTACATCCTTTCATGATCTTGCCTCGCTAACCTTCTCCCACTGCCACAGCTCAAAGTACATTTGGACCCCCATTGCTTCCCTCCTGAATCTGAATTGTGGGCAACTTTCACTTGCAGGAGCCAATCTCCGAGTCAGTAACTGGTGGGCATCCTGAAAGTTCTGGCATTTTATTTTTTGGGTGAGGTGCAAGAAAGACTCCAGATCTTACTTCTTGGGTGGTTTAGTAAAAATTCCACTGATTCGCCTGGGGAGAGTAAAGGGCCTGTCCCACCAGCATGCAACTCCATGCGATGAGCGCGACCTAACGTGGTTGCTTGAGCCGTCCGGCGTTGCGGGGCCGGTCCCACTTCGATCGCTGGAGCCGTGCGGAATTGTGTGGAGTTCGTCCCGACATCGCGCGGGTCTCCGAAAAACTGACCGCGTTCAAAAATTCCGCGCGGCAACGGCTTGTCGGCTCGCAGTGGCCTCGACGCATTACACACCGCCTCGACGTTGTGCCTCCGTGAACCTATCTGTAGGTGCCTCCGTGACCCTCTCTGTGTGTGGCTCCATGACCCTCTCTGTGTGTGCCTCTGTGCCCCTCTCTGTCCTGGCGAACTTACCTTTAAGACTTCGCTCCAAGTTCGCCTCCCTTTGCGCCGCGTTGCGCCACTCATCCGACCTCCGTGCGGCCCTCGCTGCCGGTTTGCCGCATGCAGGCGCATGCTGGTGGGAACGGCCCTGTACAGGGATCACCCGACCTCCGTGCGGCCCCCGCTGCCGGTTTGGTCGCGCTCACCGCATGGAATCGCATGCTGGTGGGACAGGCTTTTAAAGGGCCTGTCCCACTTGCATGCGATTGCGTGCATTTGAGCGACCAAACGGAAGAGGAGTTCAAGCGAAGTTCGCGCTAAGTAATGGCTAAGTACGGGCTAAGTACGCGCTATGTTCGCGCTAAGTTCGCGTGTGACGTCATTTGCGTCATACTTTCCAATCAGCTGGGCAGGAGGCGGGCCAACTGAATTTGATGTTTAAACAAAATGCCAGTAACAGGTGTCCGACCACAAAAATGATAAGTGGATTTGCAACAATATACTCATGCACATGTAAGATTTCTCTGGACCCGATCTACATGTCATCTGAGAGCTATATTTGCATGTGTTAGTTGCCACTACAAAAAGAAGACTTTGCTGGAGTTAATATATATATTTACAATAACTAGGTGTACGTGGAACAGCTAAGCAGCTGTACTGCTGACTTCCTCAGAGAGCAACACTGATTAGTGCTCTTCAATAAGAATGAATCCCTCTGGTTAAAAAAGTTACAGTGAGAATTTATGTACCTGCATATAAGATTTGGAATTTAATTAAACTCATAATAAGACATCCATTTTCCTTGCTTCTAGGACAATACTATTTCCATAGTTGTGATAGCAGTAATGATCTATAATTATTTTATTTTTGGAATCACATACCTTTAGATTTAATTTACATACATAAAGATTTCATCCTTAATCAAAGGGGATAAATGTGCATACGTAACACATCGCAAACGTATGTATTCTTGTCGGATGTATACGGGCACAGAAGAATATAATATGGTGCAAATATATTTTGAATCATGATTTTTAATCGCACATCAAAGCCAAAAAGATGCAGGGAGCCGACCTGACTACTTTACAGACCCAGCGACTATACATAGCCTTTTCAGTCTCACAAGGTTTCTGATCCCATCAGAGGATCACACTGCTCAGACTGACGGTCTAGTTTGTCCCCTTCTTACACCTGCTGCACAATGTGCCATGGTGCTGAACCACAGATCTCTGACAGAACCAATCTGAGTGTAAAACTGAGTGAGTCGGGCGATAACGTCATCACGCAATGCCAAGCCGGGCGGTGACGTCATCACGCAACGCCATGCGCTAGGCGCACGCCGTCAACATGCTGCTTACGCGGTCCAGACGCTGCGTACGACCGCAATGCGCCTGCGTGCCGACAGGCCGTTGGCGCGCGAAGATTTCGGCCACTGCCAGAATTTCGGAGCCCCATGCGATCTCGGGACCGGCCCCGCACAACTCTGCGCTTCTAAGTGGGACCGGCCCCGCGTGGCCATACGATGCCCGTACGCCTCAAGCGATCATGAGGTTGTGTAATTTGCGAGCCAAGGTCGTGTGAGTGGGACAGGGTCTAACAGCATTTCTACGCATTACCCACAGCCACAGTTCTGCTTTTATCCCAAAGCATTCGTCGCCTCTGTTTGTTGCTTGTTCCCGCCTACTGGCAACTCAAACCAACTTCAATCATGTTTATTGCCATATGCACCAGTGTAGTGAGGTACAGGTATAATGAATGTTTTGATGCAGCAGCGTCACCAGACACACAACAAAACATTTTTTTTCACAGACTTGGATGCTAGTTGTTCCGTCCAGCTGGGCTCACAAATTATCCAATCACCGATGAATGAGTCCTTCAGATCATTAACGTCCAATGTGTGATCACAATCTTATCATTGCCTGGTACAGATTACCTGCCACTGCCATCTCAATGGGAGTGTAACCTCTTCCCTTCAGTGTGTCTATTGCTTAGACAGGTTACTTGACTGGACATCCAACTGCAAGGCATCTCTACCTCTTCCACTGTTCACTGTCCTAATTGATGGACAGTCTCTCACAGTGTATCTCCTCATGGTCTCAATCAGGAGAGGTTGTACATAACATTTGTTTTTCTGAATCAGGCACAGAATTTGCATCTTACAGTTGCATTAGCCAGCACTTCATGAATAAAAGCAGAGCCTGCTGGAATTACTCAGACCATGAGAAGTAGAAATGGCAACATTTTTACGACACCTTTTGTGTTAACTTCAGGATGTCATAATGCAGCATATCATAGTCCTCTCAAATTGCAGTCACTGTAGCAATGCTGTCCAGAAATGAGACAGCAACCAGATATACGTCTGTTGGATGCAGAACTGGCTTATTCAAAGAAGACAGTGGGTTGTGGTGGAAGGTGGATATTCTGGCTGGAGGTCTGTGACCAGTATAATTCTGGAGGGATCTATCGTGGCACCTCTGTTGTGTGTGGGTGTGGTATATATGATCTAGACGTTAATATAGATGGGCTCGTGATTAAATTCGCTGATGCCACCAAAATTGGAGTGCAGACAGTGTGGCAGAAATGACCAAAGCGATGTCTTGCATTTTGGGTGGTTGAATGTAAACATAGAAACGTAGAAAATAGGTGCAGGAGTTGGGCCATTTGGCCCTTTCAGCCAGCACCACCATTCAATATGATCATGGCTGATCAACCAAAATCAGTACCCCATTCCTGCTTTCTCCCCATCTTGATTCCGTTAGCCTTAAGAGCAATATCTAACTCTCTCTTGAACATCAATGAATTGGCCTCCACTGCCTTCAGAGTTTTTCCTCAGCTCAGTCCTAAATGGCCGACCCCTTATTCTGAAACATTGGTTCTGGACTCCCGCAACATCAGGACCATTTTTCCTGTCCATTCCCTTAAGAATTTTATATGTTTCTAAAAGATCCCCTCTCATCCTTCTAAATTCCAGTGAATACAAGCCCAATCGATCCATTATTTCATCATATGCCAGTCCCACCATCCCAGGAATTAACCTGATGAACCTACGGTGTAGTCAGCTCAGTAGCAAGAATGTCCTTCCTCAAATTAGGGGAACAAAACTGCACACAATACTCCAGGTATGGTCTCAGCAGGGCCCTGTACAACTGCTGTAGGACCTCCTTGCTCATTTACTCAAATCCTCTCGTGATGAAGGCCAACATGCCATTTGTTTTCTACACTGCCTGCTGTACCTGCTTACTTTCAGTTACTGATGTACAAGGACACCCAGGTCTCGTTGCACCTCCCCTTTTCTAATCAGACACTATTCAGATAATAAAGCCTTCCTGTTCTTGCCAGCAAAGTGGATAAACTCACATGTATCCATATTACACTGCATCTGCCATGCATCTGCCCTAATCCAGCCTATCCAAATCACCGTGCAGCCTCATAACATCTTCATCACACCTCATACTGCCACCCAGCTTTGTGGAGATGTTACACATCTCTCTCTACCCCCTTCTTTCTCTCTCTCCCCATCCTGCTCCCTCTTTCTCCCCCTCCCTCCCTCCCTCTCACTCTCCTTCCCCCTCTTGCTCCTCCCTCTCTCCCCCCTCTCTTTCATCCCCTCTCCTCCCCTCCTCTCTCCGCTCTCCTCCCCCTCTCTCTCCTCCCCCCATCTCTCCTCCTCCCCTCTCCCCTCCCCCTCTTTCTCTCCCCCTCACCCCCGTCTCTCCTCCCCCCACCTCTTTCTCTCTCCCCCCCCCCCCCCCCCGCGGGTAATGAGTTACAGGAATGAAATAGAAATGCATAATGATCGGTAATGGCTATTCTACCCTCCTGGTACAGAGTCAGAACCAAGTTTGTACCTGATGCTGTTCATGTGTTTCCCCTGTGACCACGTGGTTTGTAGGTTAATTGGCTTCTGTAAATTTCCCCTTGTGTGCAGGATGTGACAGTGGAACAATATACAACTAGTGTATGGGTGATCAATGGTCAGCTGAAGAGCCTGTTTCCATGCTGAATCTCTCTCTCTCTCTCTCTCTCTCTAAATTCTGTAAATTCCATCCTCTAGAGAGTGAATTGGATATTTCATTAAGACTGTTGAACACAATGACGATTATAATTGATATAATGTGAACTCCACATACTGCTTGCAATACATTTATTGGGTATAAGGAGTACAGGGGTTTCTAACATTACAGAGAGATGTTATTTACAGTGTGTAAACATCGATTCTCATTGATGTGGAACCAAATGGGTCACCACAACATTCCCTTCACAACATGTTGGTTTGGGGTTTGACGCTGATAAGCTTTCACTGCTGGTTAACAGTTGAAAAAAGGCTGTATGTAGTTTTCAGTCCAGCGGGTGAGTAGGATGTGGTCCAAAGATGCTGTTTAAAACAAGAATATCAGTAGTTAGCCCACACAGTATTTTTATTGACTAATGCAAAATACTGTGAAACTCCGGACTCTATTGACAGACTAATTGCAACAGAAAATACTTCCAATCAAATCTACTTCACAAAAGTATTTTTATGTTGCAGTTTCTTTAATCTCAAAAAGAGATGATGAAACAATGATATCTAAGCATTGTCGAGGACATTAGTAATCTCCCTGCATGACATCTTTTTTCAGGGTGCCAGGTGGGATGTTATGTGCATAAATATTTGGGTTGCAGCTATTCATAATTTGGATGAGAGATCAGGAAGTGACATTCCAGGGGCTGCCCATGACAGGTAACTGAGTGAGATGGTGAATTGTGAGGAGGATACAAAAAGGCATCAGGACAGTGTAGACAGATTGAGCAAGTCGGAACATGATGGAAATGCAGTATAATGTGTATAGACATGAAGTTGTCCACAAGTAGCAAAAACAGAAAGACCACATATTTATCTTCCCAATGTAAAGAAAAATATCAGTGTCCTTGTATGACTGTCACTAGAACAAATATACATGCAGTACATAAAGACACAAAGTGCTGGAGTGACTCAGCAGGTCAGGCAGCTTGTATTCAAAATAATTTACAAACACTCGCCTATATCCACCTATCACTTTTGAGGCTTTATCATGCCCCCTCCTCTCTTCCAGGTTTCACCCACCTATCCACGTTCTCCAGAGATGCTGCCTGACCTGCTGAGTTACTCCAGTACTTTGTCATCAATGATCTAGATGATGGGGTGGAAAATTGGATAAGTAAGTATGCAGATGATACTAAGATAGGGGGTGCTGTGGATAATGAAGTAGATTTTCAAAGTCTACAGAGAGATTTGGGCCATTTGGAAGAGTGGGCTGAAAGATGGCAGATGGAGTTTAATGCTGATAAGTCTGAGGTGCTACATCTTGGCAGGACAAATCAAAATAGGACGTACATGGTAAATGGTAGGGAATTGAGGAATGCTGTGGAACAGAGGGATCTAGGAATAACTGTGCATAGTTCCCTGAAGGTGGAATCGCATGTAGATAGGGTGGTAAAGGAAGCTTTTGGTGTGCTGGCCTTTATAAATCAGAGCATTGAATATAGGAGTAGGGAAGTAATGTTAAAATTGGACAAGGCATTGCTAAGACCAATTCTGGAGTATGGTGTACAATTTTGTGCGCCTAATTATAGGAAGGATGTCAACAAAATAGAGAGAGTACAAAGGAGATTTACTAGAATGTTGCCTGGGTTCCAGCAACTAAGTTACAGAGAAAGGTTGAACAAGTTAGGTCTTTATTCTTTGGAGCGCAGAAGGTTAAGGGGGGACTTGATTGAGGTCTTTAAAATGATGAAAGCGATAGACAGAGTTGACGTGGATAAGCTTTTCCCATTGAGGGTAGGGAAGATTCAAACAAGAGGGCATGACATGAGAATTAAGGGACAGAAGTTTAGGGGTAACATGAGGGGGAACTTCTTTACTCAGAGAGTGGTGGCTGTGTGGAAAGATCTTCCTGCAGAAGTGGTGGAGGCAGGATCGATTTTAACATTTAAAAGTAAAGTGGATAGGTATATGGACGGGAAGGGAATGGAGGGGTATGGTCTGAGTGCAGGTAGATGGGACTAGGGGAAAATAAATGGTTGGCATGGACTGGAAGGGCCGAGAAGGCCTGTTTCCGTGCTGTAATTGTTATATGGTTATATGTTATATGGTTATATGGTCATTTTTTTACACCAGCATCTCCAGTTCCTTCAGTCTGTATTCATACATTTGTGGCCTTGGTAAGATCAGGCTTGCAGTATTGTGTGTTGTGTTCATCTCCTGACCTAAGAAAGGATATACTTGCCATAGAGAGAGTACAGTGAAGATTCACCAGATGGTCTCCTGGAATGGTGTTAACAACAAACGAGGAGAGATTAAGTGTAATACTTTGTATTCACTGTCTTGAGTAATGTGAGAGGTTTTCATTTAAGTGTTGGAAATTGTGACTGGATTAGACTGATCGGATGAATAAACGAGGTGTTCCCTGTGTGAGGAGTTTGGAACATAGAACAGTACAGCACAGGAACAAGCATTTTTGCCCATGATACCAAAGACCCACACCATCCCGGCCACCCACCGATCTCTCCGTCGCCATCAGGTAGAAGGTACAGGAGCATGAAATCTGGAACGTCCAGGTTCAGGAACAGCTTCTTCCCCACAGCCTTCAGGCTATTAAACACGACATCAAGCAAACTCTGAACTATAACAGCCTATTGCACTTTACCTGTTAATTTTTGTGTATATATATATATACATGGTCTACGTTATATAGACACTGTTCTGTATCATGCCTACAATATTCTGTTCTGCTGCAGCAAGCAGGAATTTCATTGTCCCTATCTGGGACACATGACAATAAACTCTCTCTTGACTTGACATCTGTGCCAAACATAATACCATTTTAAAATGATCTCCACCGCCTCGATGTGGTCCAGATCCCGCACATTCTCTGCATATCCATGTGCCTATCTAAAAGCCTCTTCAATGCTACTATCGTATCTGCTCACACCTCTGCCCTGATGCTGCATTACAGGCATTCATAACTCTCTGTGTAAAAGCAAATCTTGCTCTGTACATCTCTTTAAGCTGTCATACTCTGTCTAGGAGAGGTCACAGCCTCAGTTAAAGGGCAAGAGATTTGGGACAGAGACTAGGATAAATGTCTTCACTTATTGGGTGGTGAAGTTGAACACAGGAGGCTATGGAGGCCGAGTCATTCAAGGAAGTGGATCGAGAATCATGCATGTTCAGACTGAAAGGCAGAGTGGGCTCACAGGGTTAAATGGACGTCCTGCTTCCATCTTCCTTTGAAGTGTGCCGTGGGATTTGTAATGGCAATTTCAAACTTTATAATGTCCAACTTTCCATTGCCATTACTACACAGGCGGGTAGGAGTGATCGTATGCAGAAGAGAAAAAGAAACTGATCCTCCAATCATTATTTCCAGTTTAATTGATTCTTCATTGAAGTAGTTGTACAAACAAAGAGATGATTCATACCAGGTATGCCTTATTCTCATACAAGCTGTAACTTCTCTTTCTCTCTCTTCTGGTGAGAACTCTGTCCTCTCTCCTGTGCCTGCTCCAGTCTGATCTGACCACTCCCTGTGACCACACTATATGTAACTATATGGCACCTACAGGATCCTTCGTGCCTCCCAAGCCAGAAATTGGGAACTCTGTTAAACCCATGATCTTCTAAACACTTGCTTCAAATTCGGATTCTTTGAAGACAATTGAGTTTCTCTCCCACACCAAACCCCAGGAGTTAATTGGTTTATGCCATTGGCAATTTAGCAAGTGAGGCAATCTTACATAATCCAACTGTATACATCTTGAGCATTGATATGTTAAATTTACCAGGGTATATAATGGACATTCTTTTAGGAAGGAGATGAGGAGAAATTTCTTCTGTCAGAGGGTGGTGAATCTGTGGAATTCTTTGCCACAAAAGGCTGCGGAGGCCAAGTCAGTGGATATTATTTAGGCAGAGCTAGAAAGATTCTTGATTAGTATCAGACGTTATGAAGAGAAGGCAGGAGAATGGGGTTAGGAGGGAGAGATAGATCATCCATGAGTGAATGGCGGACTAGACTTGATGGGCCAAATGGCCTAATTCTCCTCGTATCACTTATGATCTTATGACATCCCATTGGATGAGGTCACCAGGCTGGAATAGATTAAGTAGAATTATGTTACAATGAAACAAATGTCTGGTTAACTAACAGCATGTCTTTAAGCTAATGCATTGCATCATGATTCTCCACTGCAATGTTTATCCAAAGACAAATTCATTGAATGTAGCTGGCCTCCACAAACTAAATTAATAAAACTTCGCTACAATGACTTCAGAAGAAGCAAGTTGGTGGTAGAATTTTTTTTTTCATAGAAATTCCAATATGATCAAGCAATGGTGAAGTGGGCAGCTTGTGATAAATTTTCAAATGTCAAAATTCAACTCATTTATATGAACTCACCTACCTTAATTATTTGATCATGCTGCGGATCATTCCGAAGGGACTGAACATTTAGGGGCTGTCCCACTGCGGCGACCTAATCTGCGAGTTTTGACGAGTTTGCCCTCGACACAAACTCACAGCATGGTCGACACATGGTCCAAGGAAGTCCTATGAGGTCACTGAAACTCTCCGTCATGCTCGAGGGAAGTTCGTGAATACATGCGGCCTGAACTAGGTCACGGAAATTTTTTCAGCATGTTGAAAATTTTTCTGTGAGTAAAATTAGGTCGGCATGCTTCTTTTTACCTTGTAGTGCAGTGGAGTGGGGTCGCTATTTAGTTACAGACAGTCGAGAGCAACCGTAGGCAATCTCCTTCACTGACCGGGCATTTTGATTGGCTCATTGGAGTTTTCAGGACCAAGGAAAACTGACCGACCGGTAGGTGAACTGCCGGCTAAATTTTATTATCTTATCATTTCTATATTACTAAAAGTCTGATCTTGACCACTTCCTGTTGTTCTGTATATTGATTTTAGAAAAAACGCTGCCACTTACAGCTGTGATTTTTGGCCATCTTTCTCAGAGTCCCCCTCCGTTGCGCAGGACAAGAGGATTTTCCCCATCGATGATGAATAAAAGAGTTATTAGTGTTTTAAAAATGTTGAGATTCTCTCTCCCGAAGGCCACGCCCCTTCCAGAAGGACTATAAAACCCAGAATTGTTGAGTGCCTCAGTCAGTCTCTGCATGATGGGCGAGCGAGAGGGTCACGTCTCTCAGTCTGAGCTGTGACTAACACTGAACACATGTCTACTAAACTGTGAGTGGTTTTACCGACTTGTCAGTGCCCTTAAGGTGGTTTGAAAATATAGTTTGGAAATGCAAAAGCTGTGTTGCCTTTGGTTTGGAAATGCTAAAGCTGTGATGTTTTCTGTTTGGAAATGCTAAAGCTGTGCTGCCTAATTAAAGTTGCCTTGCCTAATTAAAGTTGCCTTGCTTTCCATAAAATTAAAAGATTAATCTTGACCACTTCCTGTTTGCGCTTTAAATTGATTTTCTACCACGTACCCCTGTGATTTTAAGCCATCTTACTCAGAGCCCCCACTCTGGGGGGTGGGAAAGGAGGAGGTGGAAAGAGTGGGAAAAGGTGGTGGAGGGTGGTTGAAGAGGGGGGGGGGGGAAGGAGAAGGGGTGGATGGAGAAGGGGGAGAGGGCCCGTCCTCTCTGTCCCTCGACTCTCTGCCCCCCTCTTTGCCCCGCCTCCCACTCTCAGATTCAGATTCATATTCAGATTCAATTTTAATTGTCATTGTCAGTGTACAGTACAGAGACAACGAAATGCATTTAGCATCTCCCTGGAAGAGCGACACAGCAAATGATTTGAATAAATAACAATAAGTGTCCGGGGGGGGGAGGGTGATTGGCAGTCACCGAGGTACGTTGTTGAGTAGCGTGACAGCCGCCGGAAAGAAGCTGTTCCTGGACCTGCTGGTTCGGCAACGGAGAGACCTGTAGCGCCTCCCGGATGGTAGGAGGGTAAACAGTCCATGGTTGGGGTGAGAGAGGTCCTTGGCGATGCTGAGCGCCCTCCGCAGACAACGCTTGCTTTGGACAGACTCAATGGAGGGGAGCGAGGAACCGGTGATGCGTTGGGCAATTTTCACCACCCTCTGCAATGCCTTCCGGTCGGAGACAGAGCAGTTGCCATACCAAACTGTGATGCAGTTGGTAAGGATGCTCTCGATGGTGCAGCGGTAGAAGTTCACCAGGATCTGAGGAGACAGATGGACCTTCTTCAGTCTCCTCAGGAAGACGCTGGTGAGCCTTCTTGATCAGAGTTGAGGTATTGTGGGTCCAAGAGAGGTCGTCGGAGAGGTTGACTCCCAGGAACCTGAAGCTAGAAACACGTTCCACCTCCGTACCGTTAATGTGGATGGGGGTGTGCGTGCCGCCCCTGGACTTCCTGAAGTCTACAATGAGCTCCTTGGTCTTCTTGGAGTTAAGGGCCAGGTTGTTGTCAGCGCACCATGCTGCTAAGTGCTGGACCTCCTCCCTGTAGGCCGACTCATCGTTGTTGCTGATGAGGCCAATCACCGTTGTATCATCTGCATACTTGATGATGGTGTTAGTACCATGTACAGGTGTGCAGTCATAGGTGAAGAGGGAGTAGAGGAGGGGGCTCAGCACACAGCCCTGTGGAACGCCGGTGTTCAGGGTGAGGGTTGAAGAGGTGTGCTTGTCTAACCTAACAGACTGGGGTCTGTTGGTTAGAAAGTCCAGTATCCAGTTGCAGAGGGAAGGAGCAATGCACAGATTATCGAGTTTGGCGATCAATTTTGATGGTATAATGGTGTTGAATGCTGAGCTGTAATCGATGAACAGCATTATTACGTAAGTGTCTCTGTTGTCGAGGTGGGAGAGGGCGGAGTGAAGTGCCGTTGAGATGGCATCCTCCGTACTCCTGCTCTTGCGGTAGGCAAACTGATAGGGATCCAGTGTGGGGGGTAGGCAGCTTTTGAGGTGTGCCAGGACCAGCCTCCCGAAGCACTTGGTGATGATGGGGGTAAGTGCAACTGGGCGGAAGTCGTTGAGGCTTGCCGCAGTGGAGTGTTTTGGCACTGGCACGATGGAGGTGGTTTTAAGGCACGTGGGGACAACTGCCTGGGCAAGTGACAGGTTGAAGATATCAGTCCAGACGTCTGCCAGCTGCGCTGCACAGACCCTGAGCACGCGCCCGGGGATGCCGTCAGGGCCAGCAGCTTTACGTGCATTAGTCCTACTCAGTGCCACGTATACGTCGTAGGGGGTGAGTGTGAGGGGTTGGTGATCGGCAGGTAGCACAGCCTTGGTGGCTGTCTCTAGATTGTCCCTGTCGAAGCGGCCATAGAAGTGATTGAGCTCCTCAAGGAAGGAGGCGTCGCTGGATGTGGGGGTGGTGTTGGCGGGTCTGTAGTCCGTGATGGCCTGGATGCCTTGCCACATGCGTCGGGCGTCGGAGTTGTTGTTGAAGTGCTCCTCAATCCTGAGCTTATGGCAGTGCTTGGCCCCCGCCCTCTCTGCCCCCCTCCCTCTCTATGGAATCCCCACTTCCCCCCTCCCCACTCCCCCTTCCTCTCTCCCCCCCTACCCCCTCCCCCCCTGACACCCTCCCTCCACCTCAGCCCTGCCCCCATCTACGCCCCTTCTCCCCCTCCTCTCTCTCCCTCCCCTCCCACCCTCTGCCCCTCTCCCCACTGCCCTCCTCCACCCCCCCTCGTCCCTCCTCCACCCCCCCTCGTCCCTCCTCCACCCCCCCTCTCCCCTCCTCCAACCCCCCTCTCCCCTCCTCCAACCCCCCACTCCCCTCCCCAACCCTCCTCTCCACTCCTCCGACCTCATCTCCCCTCCACCCCCTCCCTTTCCCCCCACTCTCGCCCCACTTCTCTCCACTCATCACGCCCCCCTCCTCTCTTCCCCCTCCTCTCTATGCCCCCTCCTCATTCCCCCCCTCCTCTCCCGCTCCCCTCTCTCCCCCCCCTCCTCCTCCCTCCGCAGGCATAGTTTCCAAACGCTCCAGCAGTGTCCCTGACTTTCCACATGCTGCCAGAAACACACTGCAATAACTTGCCTGTCGATTCTGCAGTGGACAAAAAAAATCACATATTTCAAATTAAGTGTAGCCTCCTTGCCCAAGACTCTCCAGCCAAAGATTCACACTTTACTCAACAAGGTCGCTCTGCTACAGCTGCACTTCTTTATTTAGTTACCTCATCAACTACTTTAGGGCTAATTTGCAAATTACTCGGCCTTTGCCGTTCTTTTTAAATCTTTTTTTTATATAATATTTTTATTAGCAGCAATGCCTATTGCCAACAATATAACACTTTTCAAATACACATTTAACTTGTTTCAAAAGTTACACAAAGATTACGAAATGATTTAATAAGCTTCTATTTTTTTTAGAAAGTAAAGAGGTGAAATAATAAGTCTATAAGCAGTGGTGATTAAATAATATTGATTATGATAATGTAAGAAAAATAAAAAGTAAATAAAAATGTTTAAAAAAAAACAAAAAAAAAAGAATACGAGAAAACAATTATCATATAATTAAAAAAACAAAATTGAAGTATTCATCTTAACAATGAATGGAACAATTTCACATAACAATGTCTATAGAGACGTGTATACAAATCTCAGAATAGATCTTTTCATCTAATCCTACAACCAGGTACTTAACATAGAAACATAGAAATTAGGTGCAGGACTAGGCCATTGGGCCCTTCGAGCCTGCACCGCCATTCAATATGATCATGGCTGATCATCCAACTCAGTATCCCGTACCTGCCTTCTCTCCATACCCTCTGATCCCTTTAGCCACAAGGGCCACATCTAACTCCCTCTTAAATATAGCCAATGAACTGGCCTCAACTACCCTCTGTGGCAGAGAGTTCCAGAGACCCACCACTCTCTGTGTGAAAAAATTCCTTCTCATCTCGGTCCTAAAGGATTTCCCCCTTATCTTTAAGCTGTGACCCCTTGTCCTGGACCTCCCCAACATCGGGAACAATCTTCCTGCATCTAGCCTGTCCAACCCCTTAAGAATCTTGTAAGTTTCTATAAGATCCCCTCTCAATCTCCTAAATTCTAGAGAGTATAAACCGAGTCTATGCAGTCTTTGTTCATAAGACAGTCCTGACATCCCAGGAATCAGTCTGGTGAACCTTCGCTGCACTCCCTCTATGGCAATAATGTCCTTCCTCAGATTTGGAGACCAGAACTGTATGCAATACTCCAGGTGTGGCCTCACCAAGACCCTATACAACTGAAGTAGAACCTCCCTGCTCCTATACTCAAATCCTTTTGCTATGAAAGCTAACATACCATTGGCTTTCAGTTACTTATTCAGTTACAATGCTGAGCTCAGCTACCCCTTCAAATAGTCAGTGAATGGAGACCATATTTGTTCAAAAAGTTCATATTTGTCCATTAGGACAAACCTGATTCTCTCTAAATGCAACATCTCTGACATTTCCACTGTCCACATTTTAATTGTGGGGGATAATGTTCCCTTCCAGAATTTTTATATTATTTTTTTTCCAATTATCAAGCAGTAATCAAGAACATTTATTTTTAAATCTTCTTTCTCTTTCACTCACCTACTTCCAGCCAATACTCACTCTCGCTGCTGCTTCTGTCCGACCTTCATGGTAAACATTTGAACTGGGCCTTTGCTGCTCTTTATAAATCTTCTTTCCCTCTAACTCACCTACTTGCAGCTAATTCTCATTCTCGTTGCTTCTGGCTGCTGCTTCTCTCCGACCTCCATGGTCTATCTATGTATCTATCTATGAGACCGTCAAATTCCTTCTTCCCCCATTCTTACACATTGCACCATATCCCTTTGGAAAACCTATTCATGACTATTCATGTAAAATATTTTATCTGACCTCATTATGCCAATATAAACGCTCATCTGAAATAAAGTGGATGTGCTTGAGGCTCAATTACAAATTGGCAAGCATGATTGTGAGGGAATTACAGAGACAAGGCTGCAATAGGACCAGGGCTGCCAACTGATTATTCAAAGTTATATGTCCTATCAAAAAAACAGACAGGTGGGCAGAGGGGGTGGGGTAGCTCTGTTGGTGAGGAATGAAATTCAGTCCCTTGCGAGGGGTGACATAGAACCCGGAGACGTAGAGTAGGCATGTATAGAACTGAGAAATTGTAAGGGTAAAGAGACCCTAATGGGAGTTATCTACATGCCCCCAAACATTAAACTGGATATACGGTGCAAGTTGAATCAAGATTACGCACCGTTTTGGTCTCCAAATATAAGGAAAGACGTGGAGGAGGTACAGGGAAGGTTCACCAGACTGATTCCTGGGATGTCAGGACTTTCATATGAGGAAAGACTGGATAGACGTGGCTTGTACTCACTAGAATTTAGAAGATTGAGGGGGGATCTTATAGAAACTTACAAAATTCTTAAGATGTTGGACAGGCTAGATGCAGGAAGATTGTTCCCGATGTTGGGGAGGTCCAGAACAAGGGGTCACAGTTTAAGGATAAGGGGGAATTCCTTTAGGACCGAGATGAGGAAAACATTTTTCACACTGAGAGTGGTGAATCTGTGGAATTCTCAGCCACAGAAGGTAGTTGAGGCCAGTTCATTGGCTATGTTTAAGAGGGAGTTAGATGTGGCCCTTGTGGCTAAAGGGATCAGGGTGTATGGAGAGAAGGCAGGAACAGGATACAGAGTTGAATGATCAGCCATGATCATATTGAATGGCGGTGCAGGCTCGAAGGGCCGAATGGCCTACTCCTGCACCTATTTTCTATGTTTCTAAGAGTTAAAATTGTCATGTAGTAAAGGTAATGCAACGGTTGTTATGGAAGATTTCAACATGCAGGTAGACTGGGCAAATCAGGTTGGTACTGGACCCCAAGAAAGGGAGTTTGTGGAGTGCCTTGGATTCTTAGAGCAGTTTGTGCTGGAGCCTAGCAGGGAGATGGCAATTTTGGATATAGTGTTGTGTAATGAACCATATTTGATAAAGGGAACTTGAGGTAAAGGAGCCATCAGGAGGTAGTGTCCATAATATGATACGTTTTAATCTACAATTTGAGAGGGAGAAGAGTAGATCGGAGGTGTCAGTATTACATTTGAACAAAGGGGACTATGGAGCCATGAGGGAGGAGCTGGCCAAAGTTAACTGGAAAGATACCCTAGCAGAGATGACAGTGGAACAACAATGGCAGGTATTTCTGGGAATATTACAGAAGGTGCAGGGTCAGTTCATTCCAAAGAGGAAGAAAGATTCCAAGGGGAGTAAGTGGCCACTGTGGCTGACAATGGAAGTCACGGACGGTATAAATATAAAAGAGAAGAATTATGGAATTAAAAAGGTGGGACATCTTTATAGTCATTTCAGGAGTTACAACAGAATTATGGACTACATTCAAATAATTTTTTTAGATATTTACAACAGAGATTACGTTAAATCTCTAAAATCACAAGAACACAGAAATAGAGAGCCAGAGACTCTTGGTGAATGTTTGAATAAACATCCTAATACAGAGAAATTAATATCTCACATTTATAATATCCTTTTAGATAGTGAGGTCCCGTCGACGGAATTACATAGACAATCATGGGAAAATGAATTTGCTCAACCTATAATGAAAGATATTTGGGATGAAAGTCTACAACATATGCATCAAAGCTCATTAAATGCCGGACATTCTTTAATACAATTTAAAGTACTATATAGACTGCATTATTCTAAAACAAAATTAAATAGAATTTTTCCAAATATCTCCCCTATCTGTGACAAATGTCAATATTCAACGGCTAATTTATCTCATACATTTGTAAATTGTATAAAAATAAAAAAATTCTGGACAGATATTTCTGAAGTTGGAAATAACCAATTGGACCCTGACCCAAAACTAATACTATTAGGAATATCAGAACAAAGCCTAAAACTCACAACAAGCCAAAGAAATGTTCTTGATTATAGTATAATAATTGGGAAAAAATTAATATTAAAATTTTGGAAAAACCCAATAACCCCAACAATTAAAATGTGGATTATGAAGATGTCGGAGACCTCACATTTGGAAAAAAATTGACTTGTCTTAATTGGAAAACCAGAATTATTTGCTAGAATATGGTCTCCATTTATAGATTATTTGAAAGGGTTAACTGGTCCAGCACGGAGGCCTGATTAGATGAATACTTGCGGTTTATAACCTACGGACCTATCTCGTAAGTTGTATTATTGGTAATTTATTCTATTTTTTCATTTTTTTTTCTTTCTTATCTTTCTATCTATAAATAAAAATAAACAATTAGAAGCAGTGTTAACATGTAATTGATAAATGAGGACCCCAGCTATTTTGACAGCTGGGACCCCAGCTACTAACAGCATGTAATTGATAAACAAAGTGGGTTGTGGTCCTGATTATGATATGTATGTGCTTCTGATAAATATTATTATTTAAAAAAATAAAAGAGGACAAATATAACATAGCAAAGATGAGTGGGAAGCCAGAGTATTGGGTAACTTTTAAAGAGCAACAGGATATAACTAAAAAGACAATACGAGGAGAAAAGATGTGGTATGGAGGTAAAAGGAGGATAGTAAAACCTTTTTAGGAATGTGATGAGGAAAAAAAATAGTTAAGACCAAAATTGGACCCTTGAAGTCTAAAAAGGGCAAATTGATTATGGGGAACAAGGAATTGGCAGATGAGTTGAACAGGTACTATGGTTCCGTCTTCACTAAGGAGGACACAAACAATCTCCCTCATGTATTAGTGGCAAGAGGATGACAGAGGAACTAAAGGAAATTCACATTAGGCAGGAAATAATGCTGGGTAGACTGATGGGACTGAAGGCTGATACATCCCCAGGGCCTGATGGTCTGCATCCCAGGGTACTTAAGGAAGAGGCTCGACAAATTGTGAATGCATTGGTGATCATTATCCAATGTTCAATAGATTCAGGATTAGTTCCTGTGGATTGGAGGGTAGCTAATGTTATCCCACTTTTTAAGAAAGGCGGGATAACATAACGCGAGAAAACAAGGAATTATAGACCAGTTGGCCTGACATCGGTGGTGGGAAAGTTGCTGGAGTCAATTATAAAAGATGGAATAGTGGCACATTTGGATAGCAGTCGCAGGATCGGTCCGAGTCAGCATGGATTTACGAAGGGGAAATCATGCTTGACTGATCTTCTGGAATTTTTTGAGGATGTCACTAGGAAAATGGACAAGGGAGAGCCAGTGGATGTAGTGTACCAGAATATTCAGAAAGTATTTGATAAGGTCCCACATAAGAGAACAGTGGGCAAATGAGAGCACATTGTCTGGGGTTAGGGTGCTGACATGGATAGAAAATTGGTTGGCAGATGGGTAAAAAGAGTAGGGATTAACGGGTCCTTTTCAGAATGACAGGCAGTGACTAGTGGGGTACCACAAGGCTTGGTGCTGGTACCATAACATTTTACAATCTATACATAACTAAAACTCTGATCTTGTGCTCTTCCGGTTTGCGCAGTTTTTTCTATTTGCGCAAAAAATAGGTGGGGGGTGTGGGGGGGGGGGTTCAGTGGGAGGCCCAGTGGAGGCCCTGGTCCTGGGTCTCTCTCCCTCATCACTCACCCCTTTTTATCCCGCCCACCCTCTGCGGCAATGGCTGTCCCGTCCACCTGTTCCGGCAGTCCGTCTCCTCCGCAGCCGACATTGCGGCAACTCAGCCTCACGACCTTCTCGGAGGAGATCTTCTCCACCAGCTCATGGTGCCCACCATAAGGAATACCAACTCCATTCCCTCCCTCCCCCCCCCCCCCCCCCCCCCGCGGCCCGGAACACTGAACAGGAGTGGGAAGAGTCGGGTTGCAGGGTGGCCGAGCAGTTTGTGCAGACTTTGAGTAACTCACACAAACTCTCACACACACACACGCACACGATGCAAACTGGCCCAATTGTCAAGCAATGGGATCTGTGACGGGGCCGGAATGCAATCACCTCCTACAAGGCAAAATCAGTAGGTAGCTCGAATGTCGGCGAAACATCACTCCCTGACGAGCTCAAGTCGTTTTACGCATGCTTTGATAGGGAGAACACTGATGTGCCCTCCCAAGCCCCCATTCGCTGTGATGGTATTTCAGTCACAATCACAAAGGCCGATGTCAGAAAATCCTTCAGAGGGGTCAACACGCGAACCCTCGAAATGCACCTGGACCTGATGGTATACCCGGTCGTGTTCTAAAAACCTGTGCGGACCAACTGGCTGGAGTTTTACAGACATTTTCAACCTCTCACTTCTGAGGGCTGAGATTCCCACCTGCTTTAAGGGGCAGAAATTATACCAGTGCCCAAGAAGAGCAAGGTGACGTGCCTCAATGACTTCCGACCAGTGGCACTAACGTCGGTGGTTATGAAGTGCTTTGAGAGGTTGATCATGGCGCCAATCAACTCCTACCATGACAAAAACCCGGACCCACTGCAGTTCGCCTACTGCCACAACAGATCAACGGTGGATTCGATCTTGCTGGCTCTCCACTCCACTCTTTTGGGTGGATGTTTCTAGATTAATTCATGGAAATTAAACATTAAATTCCTTCCATCTGTGATATAAATTCATGACAGTGAGATTTAAAAATCATGTTGTATTGTGAATTCTTGTGTGAGTGGGATTGGTTTGTTATTTGGATTCGTAGGCTATTAAAAAAAAATCCTTTTCTTAAGAAATGGAATCTTATAGGACATTGTTAATGGGCAAGTAGTGCGCAGAAAGGCATGTCATGTGTGGTTTGAAGAGCAAAAACTTGTAGTTTACGATGCCAAAATTGCAACGTTGAGGAAAAACAAGGTGTACAGAGTTGCTTATTGGTTACAATCTGAGGAGTATGATGATGCTACTGATTATGATATGCCAATGTACCAGCCAGCAGCTGATCTTCTCCATAAAGACTTGGTCTTTTGCTAGAAATTGTAATTGATTTAAACATTACATTTATTTAGACATTCTTTAATACAATTTAAAGTATTACATAGATTGCACTATTCAAAAACCAAATTAAATAGAATCTTCCCATTCGTATCCCCTATTTGGGATAAATGTCAACACTCAGAGGCTAACTTAACGCACACATTTGTAAGTTGTATAAAAATTAATAATTATTGGACGGAAATTTTTAAGATAATTTCGGAAGTTGTCAATACCCAATTGGACCCTGATTCAAAATTAATAGTATTGGGAATACTAGAACAAAATCAATTATTTACAACAAACCAAAGAACCTTTATCGATTATAGTTTAATAATTGGGAAAAATTTAATATTAAAATTTTGGAAAGGCCCTATAACCCCCACGATTAAAATGTGGACTGTGGAAATGTCGGAGACCCTACATTTGGAACGATTAAGATTAGTCTTAATGGACAAACAAGAACTATTTACTAGAATATGGTCCCCATTCATTGAATATTTGAAGGGGCAAACTGGTTCGGCACGAGAACCTGACTGAAACCTGAATCAAGGAATAGATGAAGAATTACATTTTATAACCCGTAGACATATCTCCAATGATGCATAATTAGCTGATTACTCCATTCTCCTTTAACTTTTTTGGTTTTTTTCTTTCTCTCTATTATTTTCAAAGTCAAAAGAGTTTATTGTCATGTGTCCCTGACAGGACAATGAAAATCAATGAAGATTTTCTATCTATATAAAAATTAAAATATATAGAAGAAATTGTAATTTATTTACCTATCTGTTACGGATTTACAGCATTTGATACAATAATATTAAAGTTCTGATCATGAGAATATCACATTTTTTAATTTAAGGCAGTCTGGGTGTTTATTACTATTTCCGTCACAACAGCAATTTTGTAATTAACTACAATTAGGTAATTAACTAATCATATGCTTTAATTTCAGGTCATCCGAGTAAGATGTTTTATATTTGTTTCAGAATGCTTCTATCCATAATAACTGAAAATTTCATTCAGTTCTCTTGATTTTTAAGAAAGTTATGGGCTTTTGACTGTCCTCGATCACAGCTTTTGAGTTAAGTCAATGGAAAAGCAATAGGGAACAAGATGCTAATTTCCGAGTATGAAAATGGCCATAACTTTCTTAATACTGAAGATATGAAAGTGAATTAGGTGTCAAATTAAACTTCTTTCTATGCTTTATCTGATGGGATAAATTGCAGACTTGATTTTTAAAATTTTGTAACTTTGCTACCAGATGTCGAATTGTCAGACGTCCCTAACCAAGTAATGAAGGGTCTCGCCCGAAACGTCGCCTATCTCCTTCGCTCCTTAGATGCTGCTGCACCCGCTGAGTTTCTCCAGCTTTATGTGTAACCCTTGATTTTCCAGCATCTGCAGTTCCTTCTTTAACACCTAATGACCAAGCGGGTCACTCAGCTTGGGAGGTTTGCAGACGACTGGTAATAATCTGTCATTTGAATAAGTCGCACTCTTAAAGTCACAGGCAACATTTAAATAAACCTGCACACGGAGACTGAAGAAGTATTGTTGTACTGCTATAAATGCATGCCTGGTCACTAAAGGAAGCGACATCAGTTTAGCACCGTCCAGAGGTAACGTAGAACAATTGGGAAAACTGTGCCGCACACACGAAGTGCAATGAAAATATTAAGTGCAGTTTGGAGAAAGACAAGCGCTCTCATCACACAGAATATTGCCGGATGCCGAGATTGTAAACTTTATCCCACCAGTTTTTCTCCACCTGAGCTATGATGTGGATGCGAAGATCCCTTCGCTGTTTCTGGTTCCCACCCAGGCATCATCGTTTCACCCCACCCCCACCGACTGCACCTGTGTTTTCTCCCTCAACACGTCGCTTGGATCCATGGCTACAGACCTCAAACACTTCCAGATTTTCAACCTGCCGGCGTTCATTAACAAACACTATCAACTTTGTCTAGAAAAAGCTGCAGTCAGTGATCAGAAAGTGTACCTGTGGTTCTTGGTTACTTGGTCCTCCAAAATATTCCAACTGGAATTTAAACTGGAGGTGGTGGTTTAGCCAGAGAGGGTTATTGGGAAGAAAGTGCCACTTTAAATTTAGTTGCATCTGGCTGGGCAACCGTGGCTTGGTGGAGATTATTCCATGCTTTAATAGTGCGTGGAAAGAACGAATTGCTGTACACATCTGTCTTTGAGGCTGGGACCACAAATTGGATCGAATGCCCTCGTCTGCTCCTAATTGGTTTGGGGTTGGTGTAGGTCTTGTGATCTATGTCTAGCTGACCATTTAACATTTTGTAAAAACAGGTCAAACGGTGAGCTTCACGTCTGTCTTGGAGAGGGTTCCACCCCGCCCAGAGAATTCAGAAGTTTGGTGACACTCGCTTCTCTCTCGTAGGTGTTAGTAACAAATCGAGCGGCCTGTCCTTGGACACGTTCGATGGTTCATATTACCGGCGGGATAACAAGGCACTGGCCATGAGGCAGAGACCGGCCCTGAACTAAAGAAATCCATGGAACCTACTCCTCATCACACCCTGATCTGTGCTTTCCAACCCCTCTCCCCTTCAGAGCTGTTACAGTTTTCTTCCTTCATGTCCACAGACAACTGGCTCAACGGGATAACCCTGGAAGAGTTATGATTTATTTTTTGATTTCCTGAACTATTGTGGAGAGAGAGGCCCTCCCTGATCTGATAAAGTTAACTGAGGGACACTCACCTTGAATTAGGGTAGCTTGCCAGCGCTGGGAAGCCTGATCCCGGAGACCAGAGGACGCCGAAGAGCAGGAAAAGCGTCACCGAATGGGAGTCGAAGCTGATCACCATGTCGAATTTTTCTGTAAACCAAATAACATGTTACTCCATAAAACCATTTGCTCTGACCCCCCCCCCACACTTAGGTGCTTTCTCAGCGGACTGCCGGCAATAGCCTGAAAAACCGGCAACAGGAACAGCGACTGTCAGAGTGGAACACACACACACTAGGTATGTTACAAAACTTACCTTTAGCGGTGCTGCAGTTCTGCCGCTGGCCGTGTGCGCGACTTTGGCGCCTTTAAGGGGGGGGGGGGCCGGGGTTAAAATGCGGGTTTCCCCATGCAATCCGGAGCTTTCTGTTGTCGGAGTGCGATCTATTTCTGGAGATGCGTTCCGACTGCCGGTAAGTCCGTTTTTGTTTTATAAATAGCCCGACTACTTAATCACTGCAGTAAAATAAAAATTAGCTCCTAATGCCGTGAACGGCGACAACGGGGACCGATTTTACGTAGGGGACAGGTAAGTGAAAGCTGTTTATTTTTACATATACACTTGCTTTTTTAGGGGACTTTAATCAATATTTCATGTTGCGAAACAGTGATTTATTCCCCATACGAACCTGCAGAAAATTTCCTGCCGATATTGGGTTTCAATTCACCGCAACCACATCGCGTTCCAGAAAATCCCACTCGCAAGCTGTTTAAAATGCCCATTAATTTACAGGCATTAAATGCTGAATCCCCTCAATTTGGCCTATAAATTAATGACAATTAGATTTAAAAATCATGTTATATTGTGAATTATTGTGTGACTGTTAATTGGACACTTAGGCTTTAAATTTTTTTCTTAAGAAATGGATAGATGTTTAGATCCAGTAATTGAATTTTGTAATTGGCTACAATTAGGTAACTAACTAATTATATGCTTTAATTTCAGGTCATCCAAGTAAGATTGTTTCATATTTGTTCCAGAATACTTCAATCTATAATAACTGAAAATGTCTTTAAGTTCTCTTAATTTTCAAGGAAGTTATGGGCTTTTGACTGTCCTCGATCACAACTTTTGTGTTAAGTCAATGGAAAAGCAATAGGAAGCAAGCTGCTAATTTCCGAGTATGAAAATGGCCCTAACTTGTTTAATACTGAAGATATGAAAGTGAATTAGGTGTCAAATTAAACTTCTTTTTATGCTTTATCTGATGGGATAAATTGCAGACTTGATTTTTAAATCTCAAAATTTTGTAACATTGCTACACACACACACACAAATACTCACTGTCCTCACCTTAGCTCATTGCGGCACTGAGCAACCACCAGCCGGACACCACTTACGAGCACAGGCACCTTCATTATTCATGTATTGGGCCAGGTTGCGATCTAGTATCAGAATTATTAACATATTAACATATCCTAAATTTCGGAGCCAAAAAGTCTCGACCTTTGTGCAATCTAAAAATAGAGTGTAAATTATGTAATTTCCACATCAATCTACCTCACCCTTGTACTTCCAACTGTCATGTTCACAGAAGTTGGTGCAGGAAGACTCACGCCCGTGATGAATGAGACGCGGTGTTGCATGTTTCGAGTCAGGAACTAGTTGGTGTGGAAAACTTACCAAAAGGACCTCTCGCTGCTTTGGCGTCGATCGCTGTCCTTGGAGCCGAAGAGTCCAAGTTGCTTGTTGGACGCTCTTGTGGTGTCTTCTGAGTTCTGCCTTCTGCCCGATGCAGAGCGCGACGCGATGCGACACTCCTCCCTCTTTGCTGTTAAATCTGACTGCAGGTTTTATACTACAGGTACGTCTCCGTCAACAAAGGTCACGTTTTCGCTCCAGAGGGAGGTAATAGCTGCACAGCCAAAGTCATCACCGGCATTCTCAGTGGGACGGGAGCGCGTTAGCACAGAGGGCCGAGTAGTTAGTAGAGTCAAGTGCTCGCAATGCACAATTAACATCAAAACCAGACGCTCCTGTCACTCGGCGTATATCGGTGAATTAGAACCAATAGCCGCCAGACTTCCCCATGATCAGTAAAATTATTCCAGAACTCGACTAATTCTTGCGGCCAAGAAAGAGACATTTAGGCCTCTGTTGTCGCTTGCAACCTGCTGCCCAATTAGTTCCACTCCCATTTTCTCGCCTAGTGCTGCACCCATCTCTCTTTCCAGAGTTTGTATATAACCTACCGTTCTCCACACTTTCAGTAATCTCACTCCAAGCAACTGGCGATGAGGCCAAACATGATTTTGCCTGAGATTTGTACCGTCGCGTTGTTAATGGAAAAAATGTCTTCACACGCCGTTAAATGTCACAACTAACCTCTCGGTCGTGATGATTAAATATTGATTTCTAAGTAACCCCTACATTCCCTTACTCAATTCCTCCTCCACCCGAGTCGCACCAGCTTCTCGTTCTCGCCTAGCAAACAGCTAATAATGACCAGTTTCCTTTATCACCGTTAAAATGTTGCATATATTTCATTCATTGTTTTATATCTCTCTACATCATCGTCCATACAACTCCTTTCCCTTTTCCTGTGACTGTTAGTCTGAAGAAAGGTCTCGACCCGAAACGTCACCCATTCCTTCTCTCCACAGATGCTGTCTGTCCCGCTGAGTTACTCTAGCATTTTATCTAACATTGTTCGGAGAACAGTCCCATTGTTTCAATCTCTCCACATCAACTCTGTCGACCATCTCATACAAGAGTATGGTGATTGTCGATGCAACTCATTAATGTGATGAGAAAACTCGGACAAAGTAAGCTAACACAATGTGGACCAACACCGTGGGGCTTAGGGAAATTCACTTTTGATTATAAATGCTTCCTCATTCCCTGTCCCACCGCCACCGATTTACATAATATTGAACACAGAATAAATATAAAGAGTTGCTGCCATCATTAGTTTGGGAATGTTTCAGATGTTACCTGTAACAGAATTATACTGGAATTTATGATTCTGGTAGCAACGAAAAGGTAAATTGATCAGAAGCAGAATTAATCTCTAATTCAATCTTTCCCTTGTCTCACGTGAGATACTATTGCATGGTCAGTTACTGGTCTCATTGTTTTGTATTAGAGTGTCCAGTAAAAGCTGATCCACACCATGTGTAAGGTTTGGAATTGCAATCTAATAGAGAGATACACGACGTTTACAAGTGGAAGAATATACATGGAGACTGGAACATAATCAAACGGACACATACATGAGACAATTAACGCGGAAAGAAGTATGGGCTGAATGAATGCAAAGGACTCCGGCCGCACTGCATGTAGAAAACCGACAATATAGGTGTAACAAAGTAATGCTTAACAATCATACTTTTAAGTAGTCGTGGTCTCGATGTAGGGGGGAATCAAAGGAACGCAAAGGAATCAATTTATCTGCTGGTAGGGTTATTGGAAAATTCGTGAACGAGTGATATCAGAGCGTGGTTAAGATAGGGTTTTTTTTACAGTGGATACCCGGGAGAGTAACAGACTGATAACAGCGATGTACATGGTTTACGTGTAGATCAATGGATATCTGCACATTGTACTGTTGTTCCTTGTAGCATTGTTCTTTGTACAAGCCAGTTGAAAATTCCGCTTACAGACTAACTATCTGACCAAATACTCGTAATGATCTGAGGGAGGAGTGTTGGATACTTGGGAAAAGGTAAAGATCAGCTGTTGAGAGAAACTCTATAATTTCTTTATAGAATGTTGCATTGTCTTGGTCATGAGGCTTATATTAAAAGCCACCCTTAGTTGCCTGTTCCGACAGCACCTTTGGGGAAAGTGGTAGTGAGCTTCCTTCTTAAACCAGTTCTAATCACGTATTGAAACTTCTATGCTGATCTGTTAGATATCTCCGGCTATTGACACATTACTAATAGTTTCCTTAGATTTCTCAGTTTACTGGTGAGAATTCTGCGGGAAATTGCACACACATATGCACGCCATAGGAGAGGAATAGGCCCTTCTCCCCACATTAATTCCCCGATTTTAATATCGACAAGAGACAATATACAATAGGTGCAGGAGTAGGCCATTCAGCCCTTTGAGCAAGCACTGCCATTCAATGTGAGAAGCACACACAGGCTGAACAATCAGACTTTTTTCCCCCCAGGGTGGTAATGTCAAATACTGAAGTTGCAGCTTAAAGATAATGGAGAAAAAATTAAGGTGATTTGTGAGGTTGTGTTTTTACACAGAGAGCATTGGGTGCTTGGAAAATATAAGCAGGGTGGTGATGGAGGCAGTGACAATGGTGACATTGAAGAGGACTTTACTAAGCACATGGATAAGCAAGGAATGGAGAGACGTATTGGCAGAGATGTTAAAAGTAGATGTGATAGTAACATTTAAGAACCATTTAGACAGGGAATGGAGGGAAATAGAGTATGTGCCGGCAGATGGGGGTTTATTTAATTTGGTAGCATTGTTGCCACTGTCATCTTGGGCCAAAGAGTCTGTTCCTGTGCCGTTCTGTTCTATGTTCTATGTTTTGTCTACACATGGCTCCACTGCCACCTTTTGGTTGAGCTCTGAAAATGTAAGCAAAGAAATTGTGCTTTTGCATCAAACCGCTATCCTTTCTCGAAGGTAGAGAAGGAAAATAACTTGTAGTTTAAATAATAAACACTCTTTTAAACTTACAATATTTGGACAGTATGGCTTACTACCATAAAGCAGACAGAATTTCTGGCTAGTTCACTGTTAAAGCGGTGTCTCAACAACATACAGCAAGCTGTTGATGACATGTTAAAATAAGTGGCATCAATCAAAATTACATGGATTACATCCATTTTTTAATAATCAGCAGAGACAGAATAGTAGAATGGAAATGTCCAAAAATATATAACCCCCCCCCCCCCCAAGCACCTTACCACAATGTCTGCCAGCTTTTTCTACACCAGTTGCTCTGATATATGCCAATCTCCTCAATCTTGTCTGATCTGGGGTAGGGTGTGTGCCAGTCACCATATCTTCTACCACACCTGACATTGGTCTGGCATGAGCTTCATCTTTGTTGCATTGCTGAGCTGGATCACAGCAGGTCTCCGACCTCCCTGTGGCTTCTCAAATGTTGGCCTTTTATATTTGCTCTCCTGGACCTTTTTATCACTTCCAAATCCAATTCTATGGACCACACCCATGAGCTATCTGACTGAAGTGATTGTTGGCATTGGACCAATCTTCATCATTCCATTCTTACCAATATTATGCGACACCTTCGCATCTCCTATTCACTGAACTGCACTACTTCCAGGAATGGCTAATAGGTTATACCAGCCCATCATGGTGAAATTCATACAATAGCCCTGCTTTTGGGCTCCCCAACTTCAAAGAGTATAACCCACATCTCCAGTGGAGTTTTACAGTCTACAAATAAAGCAAATTTTGTGGTCGTTACCGCAAGGCCTTGTGACTGTTACGATGCTTTGGGTAGACAGGCCACCCCACAAGGAGCTCAGAAGAATGAAGTTTGACGTAATACAAATATGTAAGATGCTAAGGGGGCTTGACAGGCTAGGCGTTGAGATGTTTCCAATATTGGGAGAGGCACAAACAAATGGATGTAGTTACAGAATATGAAGCTGTCATTTAAAACTGAGGTGTGTCGAAATATTTTTTGATGTCATTCTTTGCTGCCTGTGATACCAACTATTTTAATATAATTCACAAACTTACCAATATCCCTTGATAATTAACAATGGGCCCAACTTCAATGTCTAAGGCACACCACTGGTTACAAACCTCCAGTCCAAAAACTACCTTTCCACCATTATGTTCTGCTTCCTTCGTTCAAGCTAATTACGTATCCAATTAGATAGCTCTCTCTGTGTCTAAGGAATCAAATTAGCTATGTACAATTGTCATTTGATATATCTGGGGTGGCTTTATTATTCATCACGGAAGTTAAACTGACTATCTAAAGTTGTAGAAATCATTTTTTAATTATTTATTTAATTGGCATAGATAGAGCACAGAAACAAACCCTTTGGCCGATTCAGTCCCCGCCACAGCAGCACACATTGGTATTAATCCCACTCCAAAAGCATTTCCGAACATTGTTTGGAGAATGGAGAAACCCCAAGCACCTAAAAGAATCCCACCTGGTCACAGGAAGAATATGCAGCGTTGATGTCAGGATGAACTTTGGTCACCTGCACTGCGAGGCAGTCGCACCTCTGGCTACAACCCTGTGCCGACCAGTTTGTTTCATTGTTTTCGCTCTCTAACTTCCCCCATTGACTCACTGACTGAATCATTTGAGCGACATCTCCCTAGTCTCACCTCATACTATGAGATATTCCTTTTGGCTTTGTTTATTTTCTCCCTCTTTCTTTCAACATAATACTATCTTATTTTCTCTCTTACTTTTATACACTTCACACTTTTTCACTCCTCCTGACCTCTGGCACAAAGCACTTGGTTAGTATAGTTACTTTATTATCTGCCTCCATGGTAGGTTTTTGCTTTGGCACCTGTTTATTTTTTGTATGTATCAAAATATTTTATTGCCTTTTATGTTATCAAATATTCTACTCTTTCTTTGATTCATGGAGTTATGCAGCACAGAAACAGGACTCTGTCTGACAGGGTTTGTGCCAATGAATCCTGTGGAATCTTGCTTCTGGAGCTCTATAGACAATAAAGGAAATGCCTCCGTATACGGGTTTATTGAGGGTTGCTTTTTTAGAGGAGATGATACAAATACCCTTGAATGGGGGGAAAACATAATGCAACCAAGTCCAGGACTTCCTGTAAGACGCAAGAGAGAGTAAGAGAAAACAGAATAAAAGGAAAGAACAGAGAAGAGTACAGTAACAGAACAGACTGTTTGGCAATAATGTCTGTGCTACACATCTACCAATTTTACTTCGGAGTCACATAAGTGATTCCGTGAAGAAGCCTGCCAGCCCGCATGCGCGTCATTACGTCTAACGCATGGCACAACGACTGGCTGGCAGGCGCGTCGCTCCTCCAGCGGTAAAGGGCCTGTCCTACCAGCATCCGACTCCATGCGATGAGCGCGATCAAACTAGAAGCGGGGGCCGCGCGGAGGTCGGGTGATCCCTGTACAGGGCCGTTCCCACCAGCATGCGCCTGCATGCGGCAAGCACGACCAAACCGGCAGCGAGGGCCACGCGGAGGTCGGGTGAGTGGCGCAACGTGGCGCAAAGTGAGGCGAACTTGGAGCGAAGTCTTAAAGGTAAGTTCGCCAGGACAGAGAGGGGCACACAGAGAGGGGCACAGAGGCACACACACAGAGGGCCACGGAGCCACGCACATAGAGGGTCACGGAGGCACCTACAGAGAGGGTCACGGAGGCACGACGTCGAGGCGGTGTGTAATGAGGCGACTGAGAGCCGACAAGCCGTTGCCGCGCGGAATTTTTGAACATGGTCAGTTTTTCGGAGCCCCGCGCGATGTCGGGACGAACTCCGCACAATTCTGCATGGCTCCGGCGATCGAAGTGGGACCGGCCCCGCAATGACGACGGCTCAAGCGACCACGTTAGGTCGCGCTCATCGCATAGAGTTGCATGCTGGTGGCACAGGCCCTTAAGTTTCAAATCCTGCAGGTAAGTTTTAAACTTACTTTCAGGTTGTGCTTTGTTTGCAAGAACCTCTTTTATAGAGTTCCTGCTGCATTGGCAATCCGGGGCGAAACCCGGACGAGCCACAGGGAATCCCGACTGTGGCCGCGGGGAAACCCGGCTATGGACCGCAGGGAAACCCGGCTCGGGGAAACCTAGCCACGGAGACCACGGGAAGGCCCGGCTACGGACCGTGGAAGTGCGGACAGCCGGCGGCTGTCAGGTTCGCTACCCGAGTCGCTGACAGCGGTCAACGACTTCAGTCTCCGGCAGCCCCGAGAAGGTGTGCAGCCTAACGGAGTTGGAGAGGCCTGGACTGGGACGTCAGGCCAGGAGGGTTCCCCTCCATGGGTACGTCCTCGGACATTTACCCAGGTGGAGCATGAGGTGATGCTCCATCCCGATATAGGTCCATTGAAGGGGCCATATCAGCGCAGGTCTCGTCAGGGACCTGCAGCAGCACCTGTTTCAGGGCTGCTTACTAATCGCCTCTCTGTGGAGGGGAGTGCGAGGGGTCAGTGTGTGACTGACTCCAAACCCGGAAGTATGTCCATGAATCGTACTGGAGGACATGCGCGAGGTTCAAGAAAGGAGCCGCTGCAGGAGAGTTGGCTTCCAGCCATTGGCAGAACTCAGGGGGGGGGGGCAGAGTTCCCTGACGTTACAAACTTGGTAAGCATCAGTGACCTAAAGTCACATCATTACAGGAACATACACCTATAAATTTGAGCACTCCTGAAAGTGCCGTCAGTGAACAACGCTATCTGGGGAGACTATGGATGGCGAGGCCAGCAATGTCCAGCCGCCGAATCTTCTCCTCGGAGAAGACCTAGCCAAACAGGTAAATACCTGGATGAGGAAGCAAGACTGTCGGACTAGTCACGGTACCAACAACGAGTCGAAGCCTCACCATTTCGGCGACAACACCCTTACGCCTCCATCGCAGTACGCGGTTCACTGAAGCTGGTGGCAGCTTGGAAGCTGATTCCCTGGGCAGAGGGCTTTCAGGCCAAGGCCCAAGCCAGCTGTCAGGAAAAATGTGCAATCCATGCACCCCAGCAGTCCTATCCTCCAAATGAAGACTGGGAATAGAACCTGCATCAGGGGCCTTTGGGCTTACCATAAGACCACCGGTAACCATGGAGCTAGGTGGGTCTGGTTCTTTCCGAAACATGGGGTGTGTGGACCAGTTGCAAGTTGGTAATAGATTACACTTGTTTTTGTACAAATGACGACGGATAATTTCAGATCCGTTTATAACAGAAAAGAAAACATCAGATCAGTTTATACTGCACAGCATACAAGGGTTCCAAATTGAATTCCTTTAACTCATTGCCACCCATACCATATACACCAAGTTGGACATGTATTCATTCCAACAAAAAGGTTTGGGTATACAAGCAGATATCCAAACAAATAAAACACTGGATGAGGAAGCAAAGCTGTTGGGTTGATTAAAGCACCCACGACAGGCATAGCTTCACCATTTTGACGACACCTTGCGCCTTCATAAAGGAAGATGGAGGATGTCGGATCACCCTTGATTAACTCGCGCTCTTGTGCGGTATAGACTTTTAGAATGGAAAACTTCGTCACTGTCTAAACAACTAATTTCCATAGGATGCTTTATGGCATGCATCAATCTCAAAGCAGCATGCTATTCAGTTCCCTATCACAGGGATCACTAGAGATATTCAAATTTAGCTGGATGGGGCAACAATAGCAGTTAAAGCATTGTGAAATGGGCTAACTTCAGCTCCCAGGCTATTTTCCAAATTACCAAGCCAGTGCTTGAGCTGCTCAGAGCTCAAAAACGCATTATTATGGCCTATTTGGATGATATTCTGAAAATGCTGAATCTTGCTAAACTAGCTGTTATTTGCAAAACTAATATTTGAGAAATTGGGGGTTTCTCATCCATCCAGTTAAATTTAAGCTGATACCAACTAGAGTTATAGATTATTGGGATTTACCTTTAACTCTAGTAATTTATCTGTGACTCCGCCCTGGGACTAGAGATTAGAATTAATGGAAGCTTGTAACAATCTTATTGTTTATTCATCAAGTGGCCAGTGTCATTGGCAATATAGTGGCTGATTTTCAGCTGTGCATTTGGGGCCTTTGCATTATCAGAATTTACATCGTGCAAAGGAGCAAGCTCTCAAGTACCATGTAGGTCATTGATAACATACCTATGCTATTACCAGCTGAAGCTATAAAGTCACATTTATGGACTAACAATATTCAGCATTACTCCAGTAACTTTTGGTCATTAAACCTTCAGTTATATTACAAACTGATGCTGGTGCTCAAAGATGTAAAATTACTATACCATCTCTAGTTACAGAGGCGGATGGGATGTGCATGAGTTACCAATTCCTCAGTTATATGGTATCAACTACCTAGAGACACTATGAGCATTCTATGGGTTAAAGGCTTATTGTGCGAATATGCATATCTGCATGCTCAACTACTAGTTGATACACTATGGTGGTGGCATATATTAATCACATGGGTACAATCAAGTCAATATCCTATAATAGTTTACCTAACCTCATTTGGTGCTGGTGTATCATCACGCAAACCAATGACAACACAGAATGGATGTAGGATCACAAAGTATTTAATGACATTGTGGCTCGATGGAACACCAAATATCGATTTGTTTGCTCCTAGGCTCAATCACCAGTTGCAAAATATGTGGCATGGCAGCCATACTCAGGGGCAGTGGCGATGGATGTATTCTCGTTACACTGGGGAGGAATGTTCTTTATGTCCTTCCTCCATTTTGCCTCATCAGTCGGTGCTTGCTTAAGATCCAGCATGACTCCGCCATAGGCTTTTGGTAGTGCCTGACTGGCCTACACAGCCATGGGTCTACTCATACTGGGAATGATAACAGAGCCTTTTATGGCTGTTCCCAAACGCAGAAATCTGCTGGTTTTACCTGTGATGGGGAGAACCATCCACTGCATGAGCAAATCCATTTTTTGGTTCACAGACACTGAAAAGACCTTTCCTGGGGTTCGCGCTGTCAGGACCTACTGTGGAGGTAATCACTGGAGAGATAATATCAAGAAACTCAAGAAGACTCAAGAACAGTTTCTTCCCAAAATCCATCATCTCCCTGAACTCACACATGCATTGACTTCACCCCCGGACTTCCATCTATCCATCTACTGTAATTTGTACTGTAACTGTAACCCATACTGGATATAGGAATCCTATTATCCATTCTATTATCCATTGTCTTTTTATAGATATATATATAGTGCTGCAGAAACTGTGCACCTTATCCCCCCCCCCTTTTTGTCTTGTTTTTGCACTGAGTAGGAGCAGTTTTTAATCTCACTGTACACGTGTATAGTGACAATAAAAGGCATTCTGATTCTGAAACGAGAAGTGTTCCGTTTACAGTCCAACATATCGTATGACACGGCACGTATAACAGATGCTTTGGAATTCCTCTCAAAGCTATATTTTCACGACAGATTAAGTTATCATGCTATAAATGGTACTAGTAGTGCCTTGTCATCATACTTGTTGCTGGGATCGGGACACTACTCTGTCGGGTCTCACCCACTGATATCCAGATTTATGAAGGGTATCTTTAACTCAAATTTCCACAGGCCCAGGTATTCGGAGATATGCGATGTTAACGTTGTGCTGACACCGCATTGCTGGTGGCTCCAGCTATATCCCTGTCCTCGGTCAAAATCACTTACAGAGTGGTTATGCTCATGGCACTGGGTTCAGTTCAATGCGTCCAGTCATTGCATAAGCTGCAATGGAACAGGATGGTTTCGTCTGCAAATAATATAACATTTATGTTCATGACTTAGTCCAGCAGAGTAGACCGGGGCGTCAGGTCTCAAACTAGTTTACTGGCATACCCCATGGACCTTTGGTTGTGTGTGGTCACACATCTACAACAGTACTTAGGTCACCTAGAGCCTCAGAGGCTCTGAACTAGCAATGTAGCTAGTTACTAAAAACCTCATAAGAAGGTATCAGTCTAGACCATCTCCAGATGGTTAAAATGGGGTTTGCCTTGTGCAGGAGTGGACACTCCACCAGGGCTGCAACAACATCTGCAGCGAGAGTTATGGATTTCTGCTGGATCACATCCTAGCGACTGCAGGATGTTATAACGAGCAAACTTCCAAATGTTTTATAACAAGCCCATTGCCGGACAAGGGGCATTTGCCAAGTCTATTTTAAGTTCTATTTATAGTTTCTCCCTGGAGGAGAGGGGTCACTATTATTTTTCTTTTGCTCATTAAAGCATCAGCAAGTTTAAGTCTATGTCATGTCCGAATGCATTATTGTTTTTCACTCATCCTTGGTCAATTGATGCAGTGTGTGACGCATGGACTCGTTTCCATGGCATGAAATCACAGAGCTTTGAAATCTTCACGGAATCACTCACGTGGCCCCAAAGTAAAATAGTAAGATTAAACGAGAACTTACCAGTTTAAAGTTTGATCTTTATTTTATGAGGAGTTACGATGAGTGATTACGTGCCCTCCGCTCCCAACCCTCGTAAATGTGAGAGTAAATGGTTGTTTGTGTTATTGTGTTTTGTTCTTTTTTTAATCTTTTTATCCTGTGTCTTTTATTGTTTACCATTGAAGGGGATGCACATGAAATTTCATAGTACCGTTGATGTGCAATGACAAATAAACGTATTTGATTTGATTTGATTTGATCATAAAGGTAATCTGGTAGTTCTAGCCTTCTCTAATCTTACTATGTCACTTCCACTACTGTTATCTGTGATTTCACACCGCTGCTTTGAAGATTGACGCACATGCGGGCTGGCGGCCTTCTTCACGTAATCGCTCATCATAACTCCTCATAAAATAAAGATCAAACTTCAAACTGGCAATTTCTCATTTAATCTTACTATTAAACCTAACTTTCTTTGCAGGCACATGATTCATATCTATCAAATTCCCCCATATCCTTGTGCATATCTATCTAAATCCGATTCTCTTCAATCCCACTATTGTGTCTGTTTATACATCACAAACAACAGAGGTCCCAACACAGATCCCCACAGTGGGAGCGCCTCGGACCAGAGGACATAGCCTCAGAACTAAAGAACATTCCTTTAGGAAGTAGATGAGGAGGAAATTCTTTAGTCAGAGGGTGGTGAATCTGTGGAATTCATTGCCACGAAAGTCTGTGGAGGGCATCAATGGATATTTTTAAGGCAGAGATAGATCGATTCTTAATTAGTAACAATCAATCAAGTTTGTAAGACATGATCTGCTATGCCAAGGGCCTGCTGTCTGTCCATAATTATCCTATTTTGTTTTAAATGTGAGTAAATCCTATCCTGATGAATTATCTCCAGTATTTACCTTCCCACTTCCATGAGGCTCACTGACCTATACATTCTTGGATTATTGTATACATATGGTGAACAGTGGTTAAATTACTGCATTAGTGAATGTTGCCTGGGTTTCAACAGCTAAGTTACAGAGATAGGTTGAATAAGTTAGGTCTTTATTCTCTGGAGCGCAGAAGCTTAAGGGGGGACTTGATAGAGGTCTTTAAAATGATGAGAGGGATAGTTGATGTGGACAAGCTTTTCCCTTTGAGAATAGGGAAGATTCAAACAAGAGGACATGACTTTAGAATTAAGGGACAGAAGTTTAGGGGTAACATGAGGGGGAACTTCTTTACTCAGAGAGTGGTAGCGGTGTGGAATGAGCTTCCAGTGGAAGTGGTGGCGGCAGGTTCGTTGGTATCATTTAAAAATAAATTGGATAGGTATATGGATGAGAAGGGTATGGAGGGTTATGGTATGAGTGCAGGCAGGTGGGACTAAGGGAAAAAAGTTGTTCGGCACGGACTTGAAGGGCCGAGATGGCCTGTTTCCGTGCTGTAATTGTTATATGGTTAATTAGAAAAACAATGACAATAGGGCAGCACAGTGGTACAGCTGCTGACTCACAGAGCTGCCCTGACCTTGGGAGCTGTTTGTTTAGTTTGCACGTTCTTCCTGTGACAGCTTGGGTTTCCTTTGGGTGCTCCCATTTCCCCCCACGTCTCAAAGATGTGTGGGTTTGCAGATTAATTGTGTTCTGTAAATGACACCTAGTGTGTAGGGAATGGATGTGAAAGTATAATAACTTAGGACCAGTGTGAACAGGTGATTGCCGATCGGTTTTGAATTGGTGGGCTGAAGGCCTGGATCCATGGTGTAGTGTGTATCTAAACTAAACTAATCTCTGCTTCCCATTTTAAACAGGGGTAAAACATTGAGACATTGGACAGCGGAACAACCGGCACATTGTCTGTGGTCAGAGAGAATACAAAGCCCCTGTAATCAATATCCTGTGATGAACCCATTAAGCCCTGGGGATTTTTCCACCTTAATGCTTTTCAGGAGATTGAACACCATTTATTCCTTAATTACAAACTGCATGTTGACTGGGGATAAATGTCTATCATCAGATAATAACGTGTACAAATAACAATTGGACAAACCTCAGAGTGAATTCCTGGGCAGTAGAGGTTGATCAGAAATCCACTGGTTCACAGGTTAGTGGCTGCAAAGAGATGTTGGAGATTGTTTTCTTTGGAACATCAGAGGTTGAAGAATGACCTGATAGAAGTTTATAAAATAGGCACAGGCAGGGTAGGCAGTCTTTTCCCAGGCTGGAAATGTCAAGGACCATAGGGCAGAGTTATTGGGTCCGAGAGAGTAAGTTTAAAGGAGATATTTACACAGAGTGGAATGCGTTGCCAGGGGTGGTGGTGGAAGCAAATATAATTGTGCTATTTATAAGGCACAATGATATGAAGGTAAGGGGGTTATGTGGATCGTGCTGGCAGAAGGAATTAGTTTAAATAGGCATCATGTTCAGTACAGACATTGTCGGCCGATGGGCTGGTTCCTTGCTGTATTCTTCTATTAACAGTGGCATAGCTAGAAGGCCAGAGCTCCAATCGGGTTCTATCATGAGCTCTGGTGCTGACTGTGTGGAGTTGGCATGGAGTTCTAAGAAATACTTTACTTGGTTAGATTACCCTTTGAGAGTAGACCTTATTGACATTTCATTGCATAAATCCCTGCATCAGTCCAAAGACTGTTCACCTCCTCTAACTGAAAGTATAAATTTGCATAGATGAAGAGTTTTGAACTGAGCACTGGAACTACATATGGGATGTTAAGGCAGGGTGTTACAGTTGAGAGCATGAAATACAGCTGCAGAATAATAGACAACGGCTACTGGTGCAACCTGATGGGTAGAATAGATACTATTTTCCGCACCAATGGTATGAACATTGGTAGAACTGATGTCTCACTATACAAGAGACACGGGTTTGATCCTGACTACAGGTGCTGTCTGTGCAGAGTTTGTACGTTCTTGCTGTGAATGTGAGGTATGTCTTCGGGTGCACCGGATTCCTCCCACATTCCAAAGAGGTGCAGGTTTGTAGGTTAATGAGCTTTTGTAAATGTTCCATCGTGTGTATGAGCAGAAAGTGGGATAAAATAGAACTAGTTTTCGGGTGGTCAATAGTTGGTACTTTCTCGGCTGAAGGATCGGTTTCCACGTTGTGTATCTCTCTCATAGAAATTAGGTACAGGAGTAGGCCATTCAGCCCTTCGAGCCTGCACCGCCATTCAATATGATCATGGCTGATCATCCAACTCAGTATCCCGTACCTGCCTTCTCTCCATACCCTCTGATCCCCTTAGCCACAAGGGCCACATCTAACTCCCTCTTAAATATAGCCAATGAACTGGCCTCAACTACCCTCTGTGGCAGAGAGTTCCAGAGACCCACCACTCTCTGTGTGAAAAAAGTCCTTCTCATCTCGGTCCTAAAGGATTTCCCCCTTATCCTTAAGGTGTGACCCCTTATCCTGGACCTCCCCAACATCGGGAACAATCTTTCTGCATCTAGCCTGTCCAACCCCTTAAGAATTTTGTACGTTTCTATAAGATCCCCTCTCAATCTCCTAAATTCTAGAGAGTATAAACCGGGTCTATCCAATCTTTCTTCATAAGACAGTCCTGAAATCCCAGGAATCAGTCTGAATCTCTCTCTCTCCCTCTCTCTAAATTCCACATCTTCCCTCGTATAGAGTCAATTGGAAATTTATTCAAGACAGATGAACACAGTGAGAAGGTTTACAGCCGATATATATTATGGGCTTCACATGAGACTTCCAATATATTTATTAGGTATACAGAGTATAGGAGGTGGTAACATTGCAGAAAGTTGTTATGGCCAGTGCATAAACATCGACTCTCATTTGTGTGGAACAAGATGGGTCACCACACATTTACTTCACAACATTCTGGTTTGGAGTTTGACGTTGATAGGCTTTCACTCCAGTGTTGAAAAAATGCTGTATGTAGTTTTCAGTCCAGTAGATGAGTAGGACGGTTTTTAGGTCTGTTTAAAACAAGAATATCGGTAGTTAGTCCACACAGTCCTTTTATTATCAAATGCTAAATACTGTCAGAGAAACTACAGTCTTTATTGACAGGCAATTTGCAACAGTTAATTCTTCCATTTAAAGCTACATCACAAAGGTGCTTTTTATTTTGCAGTTGCTTTGATCCAATTCAACTCAAAAAGAGATGACCTCTTTTACAGGGTGCCAGGTGAGATGTTAGGTGGATAAAATCATTGGGTTGCAGCTATTAATAATTTAGATGAGAGATCAGAGAATGATATTCCAGGGTCTGCCAATGATAGGCAACTGGATGTGATGGTGAATTGTGAGGAGGATGGAAGAAGGCATCAGGACAGTGTAGACATACTGTATGGTGCAAGTCGGCACATGACGGAAATGCAGTAGGCGTAGATTAATACATTTATATTGTATGCGATTGGGAGCAGACACGGAAATCGCTTTCAAAACATGGGGGGGGGACAATTCCTTGGCGGCCGCGCACGCGCATGTACACACACACACACACATGCATGCGCGCACATGTACACACACGCGAGGCTTCGGCCGTGGGCCCTGTGGACGGAAACATCCGGAGCTGACCTGGTTGGTGACCGATTCTGAACTCCTGCAACAGCAGCTTTGTCGACACCGAATGGTGGGGCTTGAATCAGCTTGTTCGCGGAACCTTTGATCGGCCGGCGGGGGCTTCAACATCGGGAGCCTCGATCGCCTTGACGCAGCAGTTTGATTTTAAGCCTCGCTGAGCGATGAAAGGCCAGAAAGCGTCTGATAAACTCCGGATTACAAAACATGGGGGGGATTGGCTCCCATACCTCAAAGCAAGGGTCGGATGTCCCTCCGTTATCCCCAGGATTTCTGCCCATGACTGGGAGGGGAGATCAGCGGGTCCTTGCATGGCACGCGCTGGCTTTAAGACGTCGCTCTGCTTCTTGGATGCTCTTGCGGAGTCTTTTGCGTTCTGCCCTCTGCTGTCAAATCTGACTGTCAACAGCCTGAAAGTTGCGAGTTTGATACTAGTAACGTCTCAGTTCACAAAGGGTGGCCACATTGCTGCTCCCAAGCGAGGCAATTGATGCAGAGCCAAAGAGTTACCAGCATTCCAACGATAGTGCGTTAGCATCGAGGGCCGGGGAGTTTGTGTTCAAATTATTGCAGTTTAGAAAGAGGCACTTTGGTCTATCGAGCAGCAGTTGGCGCTTTCAATCTACTGTCCAATTAGTTACGGACCCATTTTCTGCTCCTATTCTATCCAACTCTCCTTCCAACGTTTGTATTTAACCAAACGCGCTCCGCGCTTTCCGTAAGAATAATCTCACTCTAACCAATTGGCGATGAAGACAAACATCAATTTTGCCTGAGATTTGTACCATCGCATTGTCAACGGATATAAGTTTTCTTCATGCTGTCCAATGTCACCAACTAAAACAGTCCCACATTTTTTGATTTCCGCACATAAACCTTGTCACCCATCTCAAACAAGAGTTTGGTGATTGTAGATGTAAGTTATTAATCTCATAAGAAAACTCGGACAAAGTAAGCTAACACAATGTGAACCAACTCGGTGGGATTATGGAAAATTCACCTTTGATTCCAAATGTTTCCTCATTCTCTGTCCCACTGCCACAAATTAGCATAATAATGAACACTGAACGAATGGAAAGAGATACGGCCCATCGCCAGTTTAGAAATTCTGAGATGTTAACTGTAATATAATTAAAATTGAAATTGTCATTCTGGCACCAAAGAAAAGGCAATGTGATCGGAGCCAGTAAAACATTTGTTTTACTGGCTTTATGATTCATGGCTTGTTACCAGACTCAATGTTGTCTGTTCTGCTAGTGCCGATCATTAAGGACAAAGCTGGTAAAGGAGGCAGCCTAAATAATTACACGCCCGTAGCTTTGGCCAGCATATTATTAAAAGTCTTAGAAATAATTCTGCTGGATAGAGTAAATGAGTTTGATAACCAGTTTGGTTTTGAAGCAAAACATGGCAAAGACGTGCATATAAACCCTAGAGGAGATTGTAAACAAATATAGAAGGCAAAAACTTCAATTCTTATGTGCTTTATTCATGCTTCCAAAGCCTTTGATCGGGTTAGTCATAGAAAGCTGTTTATGAAAATGTGTCAAAGAGGGGTGCCTAAATACATTGTGAAAATTCTGGTTTACTGGTGTGCCCACCAGACTATGCAAATAAAATGGGGCAATAGGATCTCAGCCCCATTTGGGATTAGCAATGGTGTTAGACAAGGGGGGATTTTGTCCCAGGTCCTTTTAAATCTTTATATTGATGATCTGTCCAAACAATTGAAAGCCTGTAATACTGGGTGCGTGATTGGTAATATTTTAGTGAACCATATTATGGATGCAGATGATCTTGTGGTCTTTAGTCCATCTAGCTCTGGTCTCCAGTAGCTCCTTACTATATGTTCTGTCTATGGTGTGAAACATTATATTAAATATAATGCTTGTAAGAGTGCTGTTATAATCTGTAGAACCAAAGAGGATAAATGTCTAAAATGTCCTGATTTTAAATTGTCTAACAATCATCTTAGTGCCTGTAATAAGGTAAAATATCTTGTGCATTTTATTACAGAACAAATGACAGATGATGAGGGTATTTATAGGATCAACGTATGCAGTATGTACAGGCGAATATTCTCTTGCCTAATTTTAGTGCATGTACAGATGTGGTGAAGATGTCGCTGTTTAGAGCATATTGCACACCACTCTATACTGCGCACATGTGGTCGAACTATGGAAAGACAAGTTTGCAGAGACTAAAGGTGTCATATAATGATGCCATGAGAACACTGCTAAGTGTGGCTGCAGTAGTCAGTACTTTGGAAGCTATCCTAAGAAATCATATGTATAAATTCATTTGCAGGATAAATTACTCTAAAAATGTAATTATCGTGGCTTTGTCAAACATAAAGTTTAGCACTACACGCTACGAATCCCAGTTGTGGAGCTGGTATCGCTGTCTCGTTGTAGGACACTGATCGTTCTTTTTTACTCTGGATTCTAAATCATGTATTGTGATTTTTTAAATATATAATTTATGGTGCTTTTATGTGATATACTAAGATTTAATATGTATTTTATGGTGTTTTTATATGCTATGTGTTTTTATGTAATGTTGTCCCTTGCCTGGACCTTGAGTCCAAAATAAAGTTTTTTTTTTAATTACATGTGCCCCGCACGTTATCCTATTGCCCTAATTAATTAATGGCCCTATTGCATTAATGGTCTAATTGCATTGTATATCCCTGTCCAGTGAAAGCTGTTCGGTACAATGTGAATCGTTAGGAAATGTAAATCCAATAGAGAGAGATAGATCAGCCGTGATTGAATGGTGTAGACTTGATGAGCCAAATGGCCTAATTCTACTCCTATCACTTATGATTTTATGATCTTATGAATCACAACGTTTGTGAAAATTGAGACTGAATCTGATCAAGCTGGGTTATTGGAAAAATTCGGGAACGAGTCATTTCATGGAAGGGTTAGTTTTCTTTAACAGCGTATAATGGAGACCTGGGAGGGTTATAGGCTAGAAGGGATGTTTCATGGTTTACTAGAATAATGGATATCTTCGAATGAGTTACAAGCTGAAATTTAATCCATAGTGAAGCGGAAAATACTGGAAAAATCTAGAGTAAACCAAAGACGATAAATTCATGGAAGAGCTGGAGTATATCTATATGGAGCAGAATGGATACTTTGGATAATTAATTTGAAACAAGTCTGGAGGTGTTCGAGATCGTATTATACAGATAATCAACTCTGCAACCTTTTCCGGAAGTATTCTAATTTTTACTGTCTGATTGTATCATTCATTTAAAAAAAAAATGTAACTGGATACTGAATAATACACGACAATTTATCCAAGTAATTCGGATAAATTTATCTATGTTAAAGTTTAATTCATCAGTCAGATAATATTATGTTGAACATTAACCAGCAGATACCATGAGTGTATTTTCCTTCACATGTAACCATTTTAAAATCACTTTGGAAGAAACTTAAATTCTAGAATCCAACCATCAATGTGAAGTTCATTAATTGAATTGAAAGATACACGTTGACCAAAATTTTCATTTCATTTTTGCGTTTTCACGTTCTTGGAGAGGGCAATTGACGAGTTTAGCGTTGCAAACAATTTGAAAGATTTTTACAAATCCATGTTGTAATCGTGTCTGCAGTCGACCACATCGAAACAAAGGCTTCCTGATTGTGTTTCTGGAAATGTTTGGTGGAAAAAAAATATGACAGGCTCAAGTAATGGTCTGTTATGCAATTCTGACATTCATAGTTTCACTTTGAGAATAGAAATGTTATTGTTCATTAGGTCTCAGAATTGTGATAATGGGTTTAATTATTGATTTTGAGAAATTATTATTGTACCGTATAATTCACCAGTGTACCACAGTTCTTTGTACCATCATTCTCCTTACAAAACAGTTGAAAATCCCCTTTTCCAGACCAGTTAACTAACTGAGTAACTATTCGAAATGAACAGACGGAAGAGTGTTGGATACGAGCGAACTGATGAAGGTGACACGGTGGCACTGCGATATTGTTTTGCATATTTACAGAATGTTATTTCTGCATTTACACACAATGCACGTAGTCTGTAAATAGAATGAAGGCCAATACATAAGCGTTTAATATCATGTTCAAAAGTTCAGATCGTTTTGTACAAAACCTCATGACAAGAACTTCGTGTTCTTTCTTTTATCAGGATTCAACCCCTCCCGGATCCTCTCAAAAAGCATTTCATCTATCTCCAGACAGCTCTTTAATATGCTGAATGGTTTCCCCACCACTGCATTGGCCTACATCCTCTCCGGATCTTGTCTAACTAACAATCACCCTCTGCCACAACTCAAAGTCTGAAGAAGGGTCTCGACCCGAAATGTCGCCTATCTCCTTTGCTCCTATCTCCTCCGCTGAGTTTCTCCAGCCTTTTGTGTACCCTCAAAGTTATTTATGTTTACCTTCCTTCCCTCCTGAATCTGAATTGTGGCCACTATCACTAGCTCGAGCCCATCTCCAAAACAGTAGCTGGTGGGCACGCTGGAATTCCTTGCATTCCTCATCACTGTGCTAAAGGTACGTGCTTTTATTCTGAGGATGTGCACTCTGGTCCAAGATGCTTCCACTGCTGGAAACATCCACTTCACATCAACTCATTTTAGGCCACTCGTTATTCAATGAGAGCCGCTCTCATCTTTTAAACTCCAGCAGGAATACAGACCGAGAGACATGAAACACTCCTCATACGTCAACCCAATCATCCACTGGATCATTGTCGTAAACCTTCTTTGAACCGTTTCTAATGACAGCACATCCTTCGTCAGATAGGGTGCACAAAACAGCTCAATATTCCAGTACCTTTTTAAGCCTCAACATTACAAGATTGATTTTTTTTTCTAGTCCTCTCTAAATGAATAATCATATTACATTTGTCTTCCTAACTACCAACTCAACCTGCAAACCTTTTGGGGATCATGTACCAGCGCTCCCGTCACTCTGCACCTCTGATTTCTGAATCCTCTCCCCATTTAGAAAATAGTTTACGCCTTTATTCTTTCTACCAAAGTACATGTCCATAAACTTTGCTGTGCTGTATTCCATTTGCCACTCTCCTAACCTGTCCAAGTTCTTCTACGGAATTCCTACTTCTTCAAAACTACCTACCACTCCACCTACCTTCTTCAAAACTACCTACCACTCCACCTACCTAACCCTATCATCTGCAAATTTTGCCACAAACCTATGAATGCCATCATCCAGATTATTAATGTATAACGTGAAAAATTACAGACCCAACACCTAGCCTGTGAAACATCACATGCTCTTTAATCTTCTTACAATGTGCTTACTTACATGTGGCAAAATCATTTCACACATATTTCACGCAGAGAAACGAAGTAGGAATAGCAGATCACTGCTGGTCTGATTTCTGCCTCGGCTCCACTAATCCCCTGCAAGGCGTGACCTTTGACTTTCCAAGTGGCCAATAATCTGTCAATGTCCAATTACTCCACCTTTACAACTCTCTGGGCCAACAAATTCCCCCTCGGATTTCTATTAAATCTTTTCCCCTTCACCTTGAACCAATGTCCTCTGGTCCTTGATTCCCCTACTCTTAGCAAAATAGTGCATCTACCCGATCTATTCTTCTCATGATTTTGTATAACTCTATAAGATCTCCTCTCATCCCCCTGCGCTCCACAGCCTATTCAACCTCTCCCTATAGGTCACACTCTCAAATCTTATCTGAACCCTTTCAAGCTTGACAATATCTTTCCTATAACATGGTGCCCAGAACTGAACACAATATTCTAAATGCGGCCTCACCAACGTCTTATACAACAGCAACATGACCTCCCAACCTCTATATTCAATACTCTGACTGATGAAGGCCAAAGTGCCAAAAGCCTTTTGGACTACCTTATCTACTGGCGACACGACCTTCAGGGAGCCATGCACCTGTACTCCTGGATCCCTCTGCTCCACAACACTACCCAGAGGTCGACCATTTACTGTGTGGGTCCTGCCCTTGTACGACATCCCAAAATGCAACCCCTCACAGTTTTCTGTATTAAATTCCATCAACCATTCCTCCGCCCACCTGGCCAATCGGTCCAGATCCTGCGGCAATCTTTCACAACCATCTTCACTATCTGCAAAAACACTAACTCCTTCTATTCCATTCCACCTAGCATAATTCAAACCAAGGTTTGGCAGGCATTGGATGTTATCCAGCCTTACTGTGCCAGTATCATATGTTCAAGGACACTGGGCAACCTGCTAATCTGCGTTCAACAGCCTCCAATCACATTATTTCCAACCCCGTGTGGCCCGCTTCTACCACCTCCTGAAAATCCACAAGCGGAGCTACCCGTACTTGTGGTTTCTGTAATCATTGAATGCATGGAAGATCATTCAATGATGTTGATACTTGGTTCGGTGGTTCAACGTAACTCCCGTGTTTTCTTGACCTGCCAAAGCCAAATTGGAGTGCAGGTGGATAAGGAATGATCTTATGTGGATGTATCATGCAATGAATGGAACAAGTAAAGTAGTTGCAGAGATTCTTTTACCCTGAGTATAGTAATCAAGATTCAAGATGAGAGGGGAAAAATTTGATTGGTAACTGAGGGCGAACATTTTCCTACAGAGAGCGGTGGCTATATGCAATAAGCTTCCAGAGAAGGTTGTTGATGCAATTAATTTAACAACATTTAAAAGACATTTGGACATGTACATGGACAGAAAGGTTTTTAAGGTATATGGGTTAAGCACAAGCGGGTGGAACTAGCATAGATGAGGCAGCTTGCTCGACATGGCATGATGGGCCAAAAGGCCAGTTTCCACACTGTATGAGTCAATGTTTCTACGACTCTAAATCCCTACATCTAATGATGGGTGACGATATGTTATTTCTGCATTAACACACAATGCGCTTTGACTGTAAGTAGAATGAAGCCCAATACGTCAACGTTTAATGTCATAAGTTCATATCCTCTTGTGCAACCCTTCAAGAGAAGTACTTTATGTTCTTGCATCCCTTAGGACTGAGATGAGAAAAAACCTCTACACCCAGAGAGTTGTGAGTCTGTGGAAGTCTCTGCCACAGAAGGCAGTGGAGGCCAATTAACTGGATGTTTTAAAGAGAGGGTTAGATTGAGCTCTTCAGGCTAAAAGAATCAAGGGATGTGGGAGAAAAAGCAGGAATGGGGTACTCATTTTAGATGATCAACCATGGTCATATTGAATGGAGGTGCTGGCTCGAAGGGCCGAATGGCCTACTCCTGCACCTATGTATCTCTATCACCCCTTCTGAACTTGTCAAAAAGTATTTCAACATTCTCAGACAGCACTCTAATACATTGATTTGTTCCCACACTGCCAAATACTTATTTATGCTTCATCCTGATCTTGTCTAACTAATCCTCTCCCACTGCCGCAACTCAAAGTACATTTGGACCCCCTTTGCTTCCCTCCTGAATTTGAATTGTGGGCAACTTCCACTTGTTGAAGAAAATCTCTATGTGGTGGAGAACTGGTGGGCATCCTGGAATTTCTGGCATTATATTTTTTGGGTGAGGTGCAAGAAAGACTCCAGGTCTAACATCTTGGGTGGTTTCACAAAGATTCCACTGATTTCCCTGGGGAGAGTAAGGCATTTCTATGCATTATCCCAAAGCAAACATCGCCTCTGTTTGTGGCTTGTTCCCGCCTACTGGCAACTCAAACCTACTTCAATCGTGTTTATTGCCATATGCACCAGTGTAGTGAGGTACAGGTATAATGAAAGTTTTGCTGCAGCAGCGTCACCAGCAAAAACTTTCAGACAACACACAACAAAATATTTTTTGTCAGAGACTCGAATGCTAGTTGTTCCCTCGAGCCGGGCTCACAAATTATCCACTCACCGATGAATGAGTCCTTCAGGTCGTTAACCTCCAGTGTGCGATAGCAATCTTATCATTGCCTGGTACAGATTACCTGCCACTGCCATCTCAAAGGGAGTGTAAACACTTCCCTTCAGTGTGTCTATTGCTTACACAGGTTACTTGACTGGACATCCAACTGCAAGGCATCTCTATCTCTTCCACTGTTCACTGTCCTAATTGATGAACAGTCTCTCACATTGTCTCTTGATTCCATTACCCCTAAGAGCTATATCCATATAACCATATAACTATATAACAATTACAGCACGGAAACAGGCCATCTCGGCCCTTCAAGTCCGTGCCGAACAACTTTTTTCCCTTAGTCCCACCTGCCTGCACTCATACTATAACCCTCCATACCCTTCTCATCCATATGCCTATCCAATTTATTTTTAAATGATACCAACGAACCTGCCGCCACCACTTCCACCGGAAGCTCATTCCACACCGCTACCACTCTCTGAGTAAAGAAGTTCCCCCTCATGTTACCCCTAAACATCTGTCCCTTAATTCTAAAGTCATGTCCTCTTGTTTGAATCTTCCCTATTCTCAAAGGGAAAAGCTTGTCCACATCAACTATCCCTCTCATCATTTTAAAGACCTCTATCAAGTCCCCCCTTAACCTTCTGCGCTCCAGAGAATAAAGACCTAACTTATTCAACCTATCTCTGTAACTTAGCTGTTGAAACCCAGGCAACATTCTAGTAAATCTCCTCTGTACCCTCTCTATTTTGTTCACATCCTTCCTATAATTGGGCGATCAAAATTGTACACCATACTCCAGATTTGGTCTCACCAATGCCTTGTACAATTTTAACATTACATCCCAGCTTCTATACTCAATGCTCTGATTTATAAAGGCTAGCATACCAAAAGCTTTCTTTACCATCCTATCTATATGAGATTCCACCTTCAAGGAACTATGCACGGTTATTCCCAGATCCCTCTGTTCAACTGTATTCTTCAATTCCCTACCGTTTACCATGTACGTCCTAATTTGATTTGTCCTGCCAAGGTGTAGCATCTCACATTTATCAGCATTAAACTCCATCTGCCATCTTTCAGCCCATTTTTCCAACTGGCCTAAATCACTCTGTAGACTTTGGAAATCCTCTTCATTATCCACAACACCCCCTATCTTGGTATCATCTGCATACTTACTAATCCAATTTACCACCCCTTCATCCAGATCATTGATGTACATGACAAACAACAAAGGACCCAACACAGATCCCTGAGGCACCCCACTTGTCACCTGCCTCCAACCCGACAAACAGCCATCCACCATTACCCTCTGGCTTCTCCCATTCAGCCACTGTTGAATCCATCTTGCTATTCCTGCATTTATACCCAACAGTTGAACCTTCTTAACCAACCTTCCATGAGGAACCTTGTCAAAGGCCTTACTGAAGTCCATATAGACAACATCCACTGCTTTACCCTCGTCTATTTCCCTAGTAACCTCTTCAAAAAATTCAAGAAGATTAGTCAAACATGACCTTCCAGGCATAAATCCATGTTGACTGTTCCTAATTAGACTCTCTTTATCCAGATACTTATATATATTATCTCTAAGTATCTTTTCCATTAATTTGCCCACCACTGAAGTCAAACTAACCGGTCTATAATTGCTAGGTTTACTTTTAGAACCCTTTTTAAACAATGGAACAACATGCGCAGTACGCCAATCCTCGGGGACTATTCCCGTTTCTAATGACATTTGAAATATTTCTGTCATAGCCCCGGCTATTTCTACACTAACTTCCCTCAATGTCCTAGGGAATATCCTGTCAGGACCTGGAGACTTATCCACTTTTCTATTTTTCAAAAGTGTCAGTACTTCTTTTACTTTGAAACTCATAGTATCCATAGCTACTCTACTATTTTCCCTTCCTCACATAATTCAATATCCTTCTCCTTGGTGAATACCGAAGAAAAGAAATTGTTCAATATCTCCCCCATCTCTTTTGGCTCTGCAGATAGCTGTCCACTCGGTCTCTCCAATGGACCAATTTTATCCCTTGTTATCCTTTTGCTATTAATATAGCTGTAGAAACCCTTTGGATTTACTTTCACCTTACTTGCCAAAGCAACCTCATATCTTCTTTTAGCTTTTCTAATTTCTTTCTTAAGATTCTTTTTACATTCCTTATACTCCTCAAGCACCTCATTTACTTCATGCTGCCTATAATTATTGTAGATCTCCCTCTTTTTCCGAACAAGATGTCCAATTTCCCTTGAAAACCAGGGCTCTTTCCAATTTTTACTGGTTCCTTTCAACCGAACAGGAACATAAAGATTCTGTACTCTTAAAATTTCCCCTTTAAATGTCCTCCATTTCTCCTCTACATCTTTCCCATAAAACAAAATGTCCCAGTTTACTCCTTTTAAATCATCTTGCATCTCGTTAAAGTTTGCCTTTCTCCAATCAAAAATCTCAACCCTAGGCCCAGTTCTGTCCTTCTCCATAATTATATTGAAACTAATGGTATTGTGATCACTGGACCCGAAGTGCTCCCCAACGCATACCTCCGCCACCTGTCCCGTCTCATTTCCTAACAGGAGGTCCAGCACTGCCCCTCCACTAGTAGGCACCTCTATGTATTGCTGCAAAAAATGATCCTGCACACATTTTACAAACTCCAAACCATCCAGCCCATTTACAGAATGTATTTCCCAGTCTATGTGTGGAAAGTTGAAATCCCCCACAATCACTACCTTGTGCTTACTACTAATATCTGCTATCTCTTTACATATTTGCTCTTCCAATTCTCGTTCCCCATTTGGCGGTCTATAATATACCCCTATAAGTGTTGCTACACCGTTCCCACTTCTCAGTTCCACCCAAATAGCCTCCCTAGATGAGCCCTCCAATCTATCATGCCAAAGCACTGCTGTAATATCTTCCCTGACTAGCAATGGAACACCTCCACCTCTTGCCCTTCCAATTCTATCACACCTGAAGCAACGAAATCCTGGAATATTTAGTTTCCAATCACAGCCCTCCTGCAACCATGTTTCACTGATCGCCACAACATCATACTTCCAGGTGTCTATCCAGACTCTAAGCTCATCCACCTTTCTTACAATGCTCCTAGCATTAAAATATGCACATTTAAGAAACCCCCCATCTCTTATTCTCTGTTTATTTCCTGTTTTATATCTAACTCTCTCTTGAAGACATCCAGTGAATTGGCCTCCACTGCCTATGGTGGCAGAGAATTTGACAGATTCACAATCCTCTGGATGAAAAAGGTTTTTCATAATCTGTCCTAAATGGCCTACACCTTATTCTTGAACCTCACGCCCCCTTCTCTCTCTCCTCCTCCCTTCTCTCTCCCTCTCCTCCCCCTCTTTGCCCCTCTCATCCGCATCTCTCTCTCTCTTCCCCCCTTCTCTCTCTCTATCTCCACCGCTCTCCCCCTCACTCCCTCTCCCCCTCTCTCCTCCCCCCACCTCCTCCCTCTCCCCATGTCCAGGTAATGTTTTACAGGTGAGAGTATGAACATCGACTCTCATTGATGTGGAACCAAATGGGTCACCACAACATTCCCTTCACAACATGTTTTTTTGAAATTTGAAGCTGTTAGGCTTTCACTCCAGGTTAGTTATTGAAAAAAGGCTGGATGTCGTTTTCAGTCCAGTGGGTATGTAGGATGTGGTCCAAAGATTCTGTTTAACACAAGTTAGCCCACACAGTATTTTTCTTGCTTAATGCAAAATACTATGAGAGAAACACCAGTCTCCATTGACAGGGAATTTGCAACAGAAAACCCTTCCAATCAAATCTACCTCACAAAAGTATTTTTACGTTGCAGTTTCATTAATCCAGTTTAACTCAAAAAGAGATGATGAAACAATGATATCTAAGCATTGTCGAGGACATTAGTAATCCCCCTGCATGGCATCTTTTTTCAGGGTGCCAGGTGGGATGTTATGTGCATAAATATTTGGGTTACAGCTATTCATAATTTGGATGAGAGATCAGGAAGTGACATTCCAGGGTCTGCCCATGACAGGTAACTGAGTGAGATGGTGAATTGTGAGGAGGATACAAAAAGGCATCAGGACAGTGTAGACAGATTGAGCAAGTCGGAACATGATGGAAATGCAGTATAATGTGTATAAACATGAAGTTGTCCACAAGTAGCAAAAACAGAAAGACCACATATTTCTTTTCCCAATGTAAAGAAAAATATCAGTGTCCTTGTATGACTGTCACTAGAACAAATATACGTGCAGTACATAAAGACACAAAGTGCTGGAGTGACTCGGCAGGTCAGGCAGCTTGTATTGAAAATAATTTACAAACACTCGCCTGTATCCAACTATCACTTTCTAGGCTTTTTGTACACCAGCATCTCCAGTTCCTTCAGTCTGTATTCATACATTTGAGGTCTTGGTAAGATCAGGCTTGCAGTATTGTGTGTTGTGTTCGTCTCCTTACCTAAGAAAGGATATACTTGCCATAGAGAGAGTACAGTGAAGATTCACCAGATGGTCTCCCGGAATGGCGGGAATAACAAACGAGGAGAGATTAAGTGTAATACTTTGTATTCACTGTCTAGAGTAATGTGAGAGGTTTTCATTTAAGTGTTGGAAATTGTGACAGGATTAGACTGATCGGATGAATACATGAGGTGTTCCCTGGGCGAGGAGTCTAGAACATAGAACAGTACAGCACAGGAACATGCATTATGGCCCATGATATCTGTACCAAACATGATACCATTTTGAAATGATCTCCTCTGCCTGGATGTGGTCCAGATCCCCCCATTCTCTGCATATCCATGTGCCTATCTAAAAGCCTCTTCAATGCTACTATTGTATCAGCTCTCACCTCTGCCCTGATGCTGCATTACAGACATTCATAACTCTCTGTGTAAAAACAAATCTTGTTCTGTACATCTCTTTAAGCTGTCATCCTCTGTCTAGTAGAGCTCACAGCCTCGGTTACAGGGCAAGAGATTTGGGGCGGAGACTAGGGGAAATGTCTTCACTTTTTGGGTGGTGAAGTTGAACACAGGAAGCTATGGAGGCCGAGTCATTCAAGGAAGTGGATCGGGAATCATGCATGTTCAGACGGAAAGGCAGAGTGGGCTCACATGGTTAAATGGACCTGTCCTGCTATTTTCATTTCCATCTTCCTTTGAAGTGTGCCATGGAATCTGTAATGGCAATTTCAAACTTTATAATGTCCAACTTTCCATTGCCATAACTACACAGGCGGGTAGGAGTGACCGTATGCAGAAGATAAGAGAAAAGGATCCTCCAGTCGTTATTTCCAGTTTAATTGATTCTTCATTGAAGTAGTTGTACAAACAAAGAGATGATTCATACCAGGTATGCCTTATTCTCATACAAGCTGTAACTTTCTGTTCCCTCTCTCTCCCTCTTCTGGTAGTAACTCTGTCCTCTCTCCCGTGCCCGCTCCAGTCTGATCTGGCCACTCCCTGTGATCACGCTATATGTAAGGTTCATCTACGTATCAAAAGCCAACCCCCAGGTAATCAAAATAGTACGGGTAGAAATATCTGGCCAAAATTATAATAATATGCTAACAGTAACTAGCTTAAGCATGAATGGCACCTACAGGATCCTTCATGCCACCCAAGCCGGAAAATGGGATCTCTGTTAAAGATCCCATCTAAAACACAGCATCTCTATTGGTACAGTGCTCCCTCACAATGAGACTGAGCAAGTCAGCTGGAATTTACCATAGAGTCTGGACATGAGACACAAACACATGATCTTCTAAACACTTGCTTCAAAGGCGGATTCTTTGAAGACAATTGAGTTTCTCTCCCCCACCAAACCCCAGCAGTTAATTGGTTTATGCCATTGGCAATTTAGCAAGTGAGGCAATCTTACATAATCCAACTGTATACTTCTTGAGCATTGATATGTTAAATTTACCAGGGTGTATAATGAACATTCTTTTAGGAAGGAGATGAGGAGAAATTCCTTTAGCCAGAGGTGGTGTATCTGTGGAAATCTTTGCCACAGGAGGCTGTGGAGGCCAAGTCAGTGGATATTTTTATGGATTGATAGAAAGATGCTTCATTAGCATGGGTGTCAGAGGTTATGGAATTGGGTTAGGAGGGAGAGATAGATCAGCCATGATTGAATGGCGGAGTAGACTTCATGGGCTGAATGGTCTAATTCTACTCCTATCACTTATGACCTTATGACATCCCATTGGATCGGGTCACCAGGCTGAAATAGATTAAATATAATTATGTTACAGGAAACAAATATTCTGGTTAACTAACAGCATGTCTTTAAGCAAATGCATTGCGACATGATTCTCCACTGCAATCTTTATCTAATGTAAATTCATTCAATGTAGTTGGCCTGCACAAACTAAATTTAAAAAAACTCCTTTGCTACAATGACTTCAGAGGAAGCAAGTGGTGGTGGAAAATATTGTAAAAATGTTAACATTCCAGTGTGATCAGCCGATGGTGAAGTGGGCATCTTGTGCTTAATTTTCTAATGTCAAAATTCAACTGATGTATATTAACCCACCGACCTTAATTATTTGATCATGCTATGGATCATTCCAAAGGGACTGAAAATTTCTGCATTTCTGCAAAGACTGGGGCCTCGTCCACTACCCACCCCCTCTGTGCTGCCCAACATCATTCTGGCCGCTTCTCCATCACCAACAATACAAATTGAGGAGGTGGAGAGGCTGTTCAGAAGACAGAGAAGCCAGGAATCTCCAGGACTGGACAATGTTTCCACTCTCAAGCTCTGTGCCGAACAACTGGTACGTGTCTGCACAGACATTTTCAACCAGTCTCTGCAAACCTGTACTGTCCCTGCCTGCTTCAAAATTTCAACTATTCTCCCTGTACCCAAAAAGACAAAGATTACTGGTATTAAGGACTGCTAATGTCGCACTGACCTCTGAAGACCCTTGAAAGATGTGCTGGCAAAGCTGAAAAATACCACTAACCCCCTGCTGAACAAACTGCAGTTTGCATACTGGGCCAGTAGATTTGTGGATGACACAGTCAACCTGGGCCTGCAATTCATCCTCCAGCACCTAGACCACTAGGGGACCTATGCGATGATTTTGTTTGTTGATTTTAGCTCTGCATTCAACACCATTGTGCCAGAGGTACTACACTCCAAACTCTCCCAGTTGACTGTGCCTGAACCCCTCTCTCGGTGGATCACCAGCTTCCTGGCAGACAGGAAACAGCATGTGAGACTGGGAAAGCATATCTCGGACCCGCAGACCCTCAGCATAGGAGCACCGCAAGGCTGCGTACTCTCTCCTCTACACCAATGACTGGACCTCCACAAACATCTCTGTCAAGCTTCTCAAGTTTGCGGATGACACAACCCTGATTGGACTGATCCAGGATGGGGAGGAATCTGCCTACAGACAGGAAGTGACACAGCTGGAGTCCTGGTGCCATCGCAACAACCTGGAGCTCAATGCTCTTAAGACAATGGAATTGATTGTGGACTTTAGGAGAGCTCCCCCTCCCCTCACTCACCATCAACAACACCACAGTCACATCTGTGGAGTCTTTTAAGTTCCTGGGAAGCATCATCTGCAACGGCCTTAAATGGAGGGCCACCATCGATCTACAGTCAAAAAGGCACAACAGAGGATGTACTTCCTGTGGCAGCTGAGGAAACACAATCTGTCATGGGCACTGATGGTCAAATTCTATACGGCCATCATAGAGTCTGTTTCACCTTCTCCATCATGGTCTGGTTTGGCTCAGCCACCAAGCACGACACCTGGAGGCTGCAGCGAATCGTCCGATCAGCAGAGAAGGTTATTGGCTGCAACCTTCCCTCCATTGATGAACTGTACACTGCAAGGGCCAGGAAGTGCGCGGGTAAGATCATCTCTGACCCTTCCCACCCAGGCCACAAATTCTTTGAATCACTTTCCTCTGGAAGGCGACTCCAGACTGTCGAAGCCGCAACAGCCAGATATTTTTTTTAAAAAATTTCCACGAGTTGTAGCTCTACTCAATAACCAAAAATCTGTAGGCTCCTTTTACTCTGGTATTTTATTTAATTCACATGTTTAATGATAATGTTTTATTAATAATGTTTAATGTTTTATGTGTCATTCTTAGTTGTCTCTGTTTGTCATGTTGTCACCTGTGTGCGGAGCGCCAAGGCAAAATCCTAGTATGTGAACATACTTGGCCAATAAACGTAATCATTAATTCATTCATTTATTCATTCATTCAACTCACCTACCTTAATTATTTGATCATGCTACGGCTCATACTGAAGGGACTGAACATTTCTGCATTCATAGCAAAGAGCTGCAGTCTGGAGCACAGGTCACCAAGTGACATTGTATCCCTAACTTTGACTCACTTTGTGTTTGAAAGCAAATCACAACTCAAAGACTGGGTTTGCTCATTTGCTTTTATAGCTATGACCTCAATGATTAAAATGGCTGCAATAAAATATTGTTATTGTTGGAATGGTGAGATTCATTTTTCAAATAGATTGTCACACGGATTATAAACCTGTCAAACAAATAAAGTAATTTCCTTCTTTTAAATTTCATTCCAGTGTGTGAGTGTTGCAAACAAAGCCACAACTTGGTACCTGTTCCCAGTGGCCCCTTCATTGCTTTCTCCTGGTACTGATTGTTTGATATAAATAATAGCCTTTGGGTAAAAGTTTCAGCCTCTGTCTTGGAATTACGGGTAAAAGTGGATGGTTCATAGACAACATGACTATTCCTCAAAATACTTAAATTACTGGGCTATTGAAACAATTTGACTCTGATTCAATCATAATTCAGGTGCAATTAGTTGATTCCAACCCAAGCATCATGCACAGTGTTGTTATGAGATTAAGATTAAGTAGAGGAAAATATAAATCAATAATCTGTATTAGGCTACTTTCTGTAATATTTCTGCACCCAACATTCTCTATATTGCAGCTAGACAAAATGCTAGAGAAACTCAGCGGGTGAAGCAGCATCAAAACAAACGAAGGAAGACAAAACTGCTGAAGAAACTGAATTACAACCAATTTAAATTACTAATCCTATTTACAAATATGCAAAAATGATACATCAGCCTTTATTAAGGCATCACATACACAGTGCCTGGAAGAGGCTTCACTCACCAAAGGTGGAAGGTGATTCAAAAGGTCGTCAGCTATTGCACTTAGTCATCACCAGGTGGCTCGGTATCTGAGAGATTGGCTGAGTCTGACTCTTCATCCCTGTTGAGAGATTAGAATCAATGGGAAAAAAAAGCTTCAGTTCTGATGTTCATCATCTCACCCACCTTGATTGATTGTGTATTACCAACTCTTCTGTACATTCACAATATGTGGTGAGTGGTGGCTGAGCCAGTAACATTGCCCATCTTAGTTGTCCTTGAACTGAACTAATGCTGAGATACTTTGGACTTAGGAAAGCAGAATCCCTCCTCTAAAGTACAGGAGTGAATCAAATAGGATACTCCAACAATGCAGTCATTTCTTTATCTCCTCATATTAATAACTTAATTCCAGAATCACTGGGTTGAATCTATCAATCCACAGCTGCCAAAGCCGGGTTAGATTGGTGATGCAAATCTCAGATTTTTACAGCAGCAACATCACCTACATGCCATACTCCCACCAAGGCACGAACCTTGGCTACAGCAATACATAAGACTTTAAAAGTGATAGAGAAACTAGAATAAGAACATTTGACTAGAACAATACTGAGAGTGGTTTGATCAACGATGGTTTTGCATTAATTAGAGTATTATTTTCTAGTTACCTTTCCCTGAGTTAGCCACTTATGACATGGATTATGTTAGGCAGGATCGTGTCAAGATCCAATATTCTAAGTGTCATGTGTTATGTACATAGTTCTAAAATCTATTTCTGGGATGTGGGCATTGCTGACAAGACTAACATTGTTATCCATTCCAAATTGTAAAGGGCCAAGTACACTGGTCTGATGAAGTCCTGCATCTGGAATATTTGACTGCCAACAACCACACCCTTTCCTTAAAGTTGTTCTTCAGGAAGAGCCTGAATCTGAGGTGGTGAGCAGCCTTCGTAAACTGCAGCAATTGTTCTGGTGAAGATGCTTCCATAATGTAACTGGGAGTAAACTGCAGTATCTAGACCTAGGAATATTTAATATAGTCCAAAATCTGATTGATATTGCATGATTTGGAGTGTTTAAGAAAGAACTGCGGATGCTGGAAAAATCGAAGGTAGACAAAAATGCTGGAAAAACTCAGTGGGTGGGACAGTATCTGTGGAGCTATGGAATAGGTGATGTTTCGGGTCGAGACCATTCGTCAGTCTGAAAATTCAGTTAGTGGCTAGGCCAACATTTAATGCCTTTGAAATGAATAGTTAGTGAGACTTCTTAGCTGGTTGTTCTGGTCAATAAACTGTTCAAAGATCTGAAGTCATGTGTAGGCCACATGAGGAAACTTCAGCAATAAAGTTGTGCTTTACATTTTGTCCATTAGTTGGGTGCTCAGTCGTTCTTTTATTAAATTTCATGAACTGAAATTGGCTTCCATGCGTTGGGGATTGGAATTTGAACATTTCTAAATCACTGCTTGCTGGTTATTAATCCAGTAATTTAGCCAGTATGTTACCACACCTCTTATCATTCAAAATAGATCACCACAACAGACTTACATAACCAGAAGCAGCTTGGATGACTAACATAGAAACATAGACACATAGAAATTAGGTGCAGGAGTAGGCCATTCGGCCCTCCGAGCCTGCACCGCCATTCAATATGATCATGGCTGATCATCCAACTCAGTATCCTGTACCTGCCTTCTCTCCATACCCCCTGATCCCTTTAGCCACAAGGGCCACATCTAACTCCCTCATAAATATAGTCAAAGAACTGGCCTCAACTACCTTCTGTGGCAGAGAATTCCAGAGATTCACCACTCTCTGTGTGAAAAATGTTTTTCTCATCTTGGTCCTAAAAAAATTCCCCCTTATCCTTAAAATGTGACCCCTTGTTCTAGACTTCCCCAACATCGGGAACAATCTTCCTGCATCTAGCCTGTCCAACCCCCTAAGAATTTTGTAAGTTTCTATAAGATCCCCCCTCAATCTTCTAAATTCTAGTGAGTACAAGCAGAGTCTATCCAGTCTTTCTTCATATGAACGTCCTGACACGCCAGGAATCAGTCTGGTGAACCTTCTCTGCACCCCCTCTATGGCAAGAATGTCTTTCCTCAGATTAGGAGACCAAAACTGTACGCAATACTCCAGGTGTGGTCTCACCAAGACCCTGTACTACTGCAGTAGAACCTCCCTGCTCCTATACTCAAATCCTTAATATTATAGATTCAGGATCAGTTCCTGTGGATTGGAGGGTAGTTAATGTTATCCCACTTTTTATGAAAGGCGGGAGAGAGAAAACTGGAATGATAGACCAGTTAGCCTGACATCGGTGGTGGGGAAGATGCGGAAGTCTATTTTCGGAGTCAGCATGGCTTTATGAAGGAGAAATCATGTTTGATTAATCTTCTGGAATTATTTGAAGATGTAATTAGGAAAATGGACAAGTGAGGGCCAGTGGAGATAGTGTACCTGGACTTTAAGAAAGCCTTCGATAAGGTCCCAAATAGGAGAATAGTGGGCAATGTTATAGCACATGGTATTGGGGGTAGGCAACTGACATGGATACAAAATTGGTTGGCAGACAGGAAATAAAGAGTTGTAGCGCGATGCTAAGACCGAAATGAAGGCGAGGAGGCAGCTTATTTTATTCGCTGTCGCTCTCCTGACCAGACGAGTCTGCAAGAGAGAGATTGCCCTTTAACCCTGTAGGTAAGGGCCACCCCCGGACTCATCCATTCCCGTGCCGAGGGGTTCGTTAGTGGAAATGGTCCGGCCCTTGGGAGCCGCCACAGAATATTGATTAATGGGTCCCTGTTAGAATGGCAGTCAGTGACTCGTGGGGTACTGCAAGGCTCGGTGCTGGGACGGCAGCTAGATATTTATAATAGACCAAGCATTTGATAAGGTCCCACATAGGAGATTAATGGGCAAAATTAGGGCACATGGTATTGGGGGTAGAGTGCTGACATGGATAGAGAAGTGGTTGGCAGACAGGAAACAAAGAGTAGGGATTAAGGGTCCCTTTCCGAATGGCAGGCAGTGACCAGTGGGGTACCGCAAGGCTCTGTGCTGGGACCGCAGCTAGTTACAATTTACATCAATGATTTGGAAGAAGGGATTCAAAGTAACATTAGCAAATTTGCAGATGACACAAAGCTGGGTGGCAGTGTGAACTGTGAGGAGGATGCTATGAGGATGCAGGGTGACTTGGGCAGTTTGTGTGAGTGGGCAGATGCATGGCAGATGCAGTATAATGTGGATAAATGCGAGGTTATCCACTTTGGTGGCAAAAAGAGAAAGGCAGATTATTACCTGAATGGTGTCAAGTTAGGAAAATGGGAAGTACAATGAGATCTGGGGGTCCTTGAACATCAATCACTGAAAGTAAGCATGCAGGTACAGCAGGTAGTATAGAAACCGAACGGCATGTTGGCCTCCATAACAAGCGGATTTGAGTATTGGAGCAAAGAGGTCTTCCTGTAGTTGTACAGGGCCCCATTGAGACCAGTTTTAGGCTCCAAATTTGAGGAAGGACATTCTTGCTATTGAGGGAGTGCAGCTTAGATTCACAAGGTTAATTCCCGTGATGGTGGGACTGTCATATGTTGATAGAATGGAGCGACTGGGCTTGTATCTTCTAGAAAATAGAATGATGAGAGGGGATCTTATTTAAACAGATAATATTATTAATGGTTTGGACACGCTAGAGGCAGGAATCATGTTCCCGATGTTGGGGGGTTCCAGAACCAGGGGCGACAATTTAAGAATAAGGGGTAAGCCATTTAGAACGAAGGTGAGGAATACTTTTTCACACAGTTGTGAGTCTGTGGAATTCTCTGGCCCAGAGGGTGGTGCTGGCCGGTTCTCTGGATGCCTTCAAGAAAGAGTTGGATAGAGCTCCTAAAGATAGGGATATGGCATAAGGCAGGAACGGGGTACTGATTGTGGATGATCAGCCATGATCACATTGAATGGTGGTGCTGGCACAGAGGGCTGCGTAACCTACTCCTGCACCTATTGCCTATTGTCTTATGGGGTGAATTATTCAACCATTGTTTGGACTGTTTACAATTGGACAATCTAACCCCTGATCATTTCAAACTTTGCATGGCCACGAGGTTTGATGCTCTCGCTGTTTCATCCCTACCTGTCGTCCGTCCATACATTTCAAATAGATGCTATCGCGCATGATCACTCTTATCCACACCCCTCCCCAAACCCCTGGCATTTATCCCGGTGCCTTCATACTTATTCAATCTCCCGAGCAGTGAATTCAGGAATTCCTCGACAGCCAACTTGCCCAGCGTCTTGTTGTCCTGGCTCGTGAAGAGACCATCAGTATGTCGCTTTTTTCTAGTGAGAGAAAAAAAAAAAGAAAATAAAAGGAAATTGGCGGTTCATTGAAATATCGGATACCGGGATACTGGGAGCACACGGCTTCATGCTTCCACTTAATGGCATAATACACTCATCTAAATGCTTCCAATACCATCACGGACAGACACACACACACACACATATGCAGAACAGGCCCTTCTCCTCACATAATTCCCCAATTTGATTCTCCGCACATTCCCACTAATGCCAACATATATATGTGTGCATGTCCGTTAAATATATTTATAGAAGATAGATGGTATCGACCAATGGAATCTGCTGCTCCAGGTGTCCAATTTTCAGATGTTCCTAACCTTGCTTCTTGGACCATTGGGGTTTAGTGACCTATTGAAAGATCACATTAGTCAGGAAATGGTGTTGGGTAGACTGATGGGACTGAAGGCTGCTAAATCCCCTGAGCCTGATGGTCTGCATCCCACAGAACTCAAAGAGGTGGCTCTAGAAATCGTAGATGCATTGGTGATCATTTTCCAATGTCCTATAGATTCTGTATCAGATCCTGTGGATTGGTGGGTAGTTAAATGTTATCCCACTTCCTAAGAAAGGAGGGAGAGAGAAAGCAGAGAATTACAGACCAGTTAGTCGGACATCAGTGGTGGGAAAGATGCTGGAGTCGATTATTAAAGATGTTATTTGGATAACCGTAACAGTAACAGCAGTGCATTTGGACAACTCGTAACAGGATCAGTCCAAGTCACCCTGGATTTACGAAGGGGAAATCATGGGTAGGGTATTGACATGGATAGAAAATTTGTTTGCAGACAGGAAACAAAGAGTAGCGATTACCTGATTTTTTCAGAATGGCCGGCAGTGACTAGTGGGGTGTTGCAAGGCTCTGTGCTGGGACCACAACCATTTACAATATACATTATTTTGATGAAGGGAAATAAAAGTAACATTAGCAAATTAGCTGGGTGGCAGTGTGAAATGTGAAGAGGATGCTATGAGGATGCAGGGTGACTTGGAATGCATGGGTGAGTGGGCAGATGCATGGCAGATGCAGTATAATGTGGGTAAATGTTATCCACTTTGCTGGCAAGAACAGGAAGAGAGATTATTATCTGAACGACGTCCGGTTAGACAACCTGGGTGTCCAACGAGACCTGGGTGTCATGTACATCAGTCACTGATAGTAAGCATGCAGGTACAGCAAGCAGTAAATACATCAAATGGCATGTTGGCCTTCTGCAGTTGTACAGGGTCCTGGTGAGACCGCATCTGGAGCATTGTGTGCAGTTTTGGTCTCCTAATTTGAGGAAGGACATTCTTGCTTTTGAGGGAGCGGAGCATAGTTTCACGAGGTAAGTTCCCGGGATGGCAGGACTGCCATATGATGAAAGAATGGAACTACTGGGCTTGTATTCACTGGAATTTAGAAAGACAAGAGGGGATATTAGAGAAAAATATAAAATGATTGAAGGATTGGACACGCTAGATGCAGGAAACATGTTCCCAATGTTGTCGGTGTCCAGAACCAGTGGCCACAGTTTCAGAATAAGGGGTGGGCCATTTAGAACTGAGATGAGGAAAAACGTTTTCACAGAGTTGTGAATTTGTGGAATTCTCTGCCCGAGGAGGCATTGGAGGCCGATTCATTGGATGCATTCCAAAGATAGTTGGATAGAGCTTTTAGGGCTCGCGGAATCAAGGGATATGGGGAGAAGGCAGGAACGGGGTACTGATTGTGGATGATCAGCCATGATCATATTGAATGGTGGTGCTGGCTCGAAGGGTCGAATGGCCTACTCCTGCACCTATTGTCTATGTATAGAGTCATCGAGTCATAGTGATACATTGTGGAAACAGGACCTTTGGCCCAACTCGCCCACACCGGCCAACAAAGTCCTAGCTACACTAGTCCCACTTGCCTGGGCTTGGTCCCTATCCCTCCAAACCTGTCCTATACGTGTACCCGTCTAACTGTTTCTTAAATGATGGGATAGTCCCAGCCTCAACTACCCCCTCTAGCAGCTTGTTCCATACACCCAGCACCCTTTGTGCGAAAAAGTTACCCCTCGGATACCTATTAAATCTTTGCCCCCTCACCGAAACCTAGGTCCTCTGGTCCTCGATTCCCCAACTCTGGGCAAAGACTCTGTGCCTCTACCCGATCTATTGCTGGCAACATTCTAGTAAATCTTTTCTGAACCCTTTCAAGCTTGACAATATCTTTCCTATAACATGGTGCCCTGAACTGAACACAATATTCTAAATGCGGTCTCACCAGCGTCTTATACAACTGCTACATGACCTCCCAACTTCTATATTCAATACTCTGACTGATGAAGGCCTCCTTGTCTGGTACCCGGATGTGGTATTGAAGGACGAGAAGCTGAAGCAAAGAAGGGGAAGCCAAATAACCGAAAACATACAAAGCCGATTTGCGAACTAACCGAAGGGTGGGACGCCCAAAAGCCAACTCACCAAAAGGCCGCCATGCCGAATCGCCAACTAAACGAAAGGTGGCATCGCCTAGAAGCCAACTCAGCGAAAGGCCGCTGTGCCGAAAAGCCAAACAACGGACATGACGTCGCCCAGCGTGGGGGGCGGGACTTGTCAGAAATTGGTCCAGACCCCCGCGTCCATCACATCACTGGCCGGGGGAGACGGGAGTGTGGGGTCATTTTCCCACACAAGACCATCCTGGCCGGGAGGGTGACTGGGCTCTCTGAACCCGAGCTCCAAGTTGTAAGCTGCCAAAGGAGTGCATCCCTCGGGGCAACCCCCACTCTCCCACGGACATGGCCGCCCTCTGCCTCGTCTCCCCCATGCGGCTGCAATATGATGGGCTGTGGATCGGCACACACACACACACACACACACACACACACACACACACACACACACACACACACACACACACACACACACACACACACACACACATGGGGCTGGATGTAGCAGAGTTGGGGACAATCTGGTCCCCTCCGCCCACCCAGAGTCACTGACCACAATGCACCGCCACCGGACCCCGCCCCACATCAGGGTGGTTCACCCCACTGACCCCCGGAACCCCGACCCACACACGGGCTGATTCACCCCCCTGACACCCACACTGGGTGATTCACCACCTCTGCCCCCTCCCACCCTTCCCGACAGACGGCTCAGAGCATTGGCAGCCATAGTAAATCCCTTTTAAAACATGGGGAGGGGGGAGGGGCACAAATACCTGGTGGACCGATGACAAGTGTGCATGACAATGAACAATTTTATCTCCCCCCCCCCCCCCAACAACAAGAAGCACATTTTATTTATTGTTTAAACACAGAAGGAATGGGTGACGTTTCGGGTCGAGGCCATTCTTGAGGCATTAGAGTGCCCCTAACTCTGCTCCACCCGGCCCCGTGTGTGTGTGTGTGTGCTGCCGACCCTCAGCCCGTCACAGTGCGGCTGCACGGGGGAGACGACGCGCAGTGTGGCCGTGGCCGTGGGAGAGTGGGTGCTGTCCCGAGGGATGCACTCCGTCGCCCGCTTACAACTTGGTGCTTGGGTTCAGACTGCCCAGTCACCCTCCAGCCCAGGGCAGTCTTGTGTGGGAAAATTATCCCACCCTCCCGTCTCCCCCGGCCAGTGATGTTGTGGACGCGAGGATCTGGACCACTCGCTGTCAAGTCCCGCCCCCCCCCCCCCCCAGCGATGTCATGTTCGTTATTTAGCGTTTGGCATGGTGGCCTTTCACTGAGTTGGCTTCTAGGCGACGCCCCCTTTCGTTTAGTTGGCGTTTCGGCATGGCGGCCTTTTGGTGAGTTGCCGTTTAGGCGTCCCACCCTTTCCGTTAGTTCAGCTTTTTGTGTTCGTACGTTTTCAGTTATTTGCCTTTTCGCCATCGTTTCCGTTCAGTTATTTGACTTCCACTTTGCTTCGGCTTCTCGTCCTTCAACGCCACATCCGCACACGCCTTATCTACCTTCGACTCGACTTTCAAGGAATCATGCACCCTGTGCTCCTCGATCCCCTTGCTCCACAACATTACCCAGAGGTCTATCATTTACTGTATAGGTCCTGCCCTTGTTCGAAATCCCAAAATGAAAATCCTCTTACTGCTCGGTGTTAAAATTCATCAACCATTCCTCCGCCCACCTGGCCAATCGATCCAGATCCTGCTGCAATCGTTCCCAACCTTCTTCACTATCTGCAAAACCATTAGCTCTTGTATCATCAGCAAACTTGCTAATCTTGCCCTGTATGTTCTCATCCAAATCATTGATAGAGCTGACAAACAGTAATGTGCCCAGCACCAAACACTGGACACACCACTGGTCACAGGCCTACAGGCTGAGAGGAAACCTTTCACCATCACCCTCTGTTTCATTCCATGGATCCAATTTGCTATCCATTCAGCTATCTCTCCTTGGATCCCATGCAATATAACCTTCCAGAGTAGCCTACCATGCAAAACCTTGTTGAACGCTTTACTGAAGTCCATGTACACAACATCTACAGCTTTGCCCTCATCAACCCTTTTGCTCATGTCTTCAAAAGAATCAATCAATCAGATTTGTGAGATACAACCTCCCATGTACAAAACCATGCTGACTATCCCTAATCAGCCCTTGCCCATCCAAATATCTGTATATCCTATTCCTCCAGCAACTTACCAACCACAGATGTTAAGCTCACCAGTCTGCAGTTTCCAACATTTTCCCTGCAGCCTTTCTTGAAAAGACACACACCATTTGCCAACCTCCAGTCTTCCGGCACCTCTCCTGTATTTAAGGACGACTCGTAAATGTCAACCAGCGCTCCCACAATTTCCTCTCCAGTTTCCCACAATGTCCTTGCAGGCACGTGCCGTCAGGATAGGCAAGGTAGGCACTGCCTACCCTGACTAAAATTATGAAATGGCAATTATTAAATATAAATAGTAAAGGCATGGGAGAATTATGCCTATATAAGAGACTGATCTCTTAGGTAGGCATAATTCCCCGTGCCTTTCACTCGCAGCGCTTGTGACACGGGAAGCTCTGTGCAGCCGACGTGCCGTCAGCGCTGCCTGAAGCCGTCAATTTTAATCGGGGCTGAAGGCAGCAGAAATCCTGCCTTTGTAGCACTGCATATGCGCATCAGTCTACTGCGCATGCGCAGCGCAAGTTTATTGGCGGGGTTTTCAACTATGGTTCGTCGTGTCCCAATGATGTGGTAAGTACATTTTGTGATTTTTTTTTTAATACCGTATTTGCCGGGGTGTGGGGGGTGTGGGGGGTGTGGGAGTGGGGGTGGGGGGAGAGCTCCTTTCACAGCGTTTGGGGAGTCTAGCCCGGGGTAACGTTGTCGGGAGGGCACAAATGTTATGAATGAGGGGTCGGGGGCATCCACTTGCGACGCTCCTTGCAAGGGGGCATGAACTGACACTACTCTGAGGCCGGGGGGGGGGGGAGAGAGAGAGAGAAGTAGCTCGAGCGGCCGCCGGGCCGGACAGTGGAACCAGCCGCCACCTTAGCTCCAGAACCACCCGCCCACCTCTGGCAGCTCTCCATCTAAAAACCTCTCCCCTGCCGCTCGCTGACCTCACTCATGTCTTTAAATTCCGACAGCGCGATTGAGGTTACTCGGCTGTGGGAATTTAAGGATTTGCAGGAAGTCGCTGACATGAGCGAAGTCGGCGAACGGCAGGTGACAGGCGTTCCGACGGAGAGCACTGCCAGAGGTGAGCGGGCCGGTAGAAGGCGCTGAAGTGGCGGCCAGTTCAGCTGTCGGGTCCCGGTGGACGCTCCCCGAGCTGCTTCTATCCCCAGCTACAGTGCGTGGCTTCGCACCCGGAGAGCTGCGGTAGCGGTGAGGGAGTGAAGATTCCAGTACTTTGTGATAAGTACTTCCTTGCGATTTTCACCATTGCTCCTCACATGTCCAGCCTACAACCTCTATATATCGCTCAGAACCTCTAGTCCTGGCACCTTCCTCGTAAATGTTCTCTGTGTCCTTTCCAGCGCTGGCTGTATCCCCAACACCCTCCTTCTCAACACTTGTGCCCTCCCCACAACTTTATCCCTGGCACAGACTCTCCACACGCTGTGAAAGGAACTGTCCCCCCAATTGGACTAGGAAGCCTTGGGCAAATTGAAATGTCACTGTTGTTGTTTATTTATTTATTTAACGGGGAGAACAATCTGCGCATGAGCGGTTTACATTTTTTTAAAAGCGGACTGAGTGCCTACCCTGAGTAATTACTCATGGCACGTGCCTGTGTCCTTGGATATATCAGATCAGGCCCTGGAGATTTGTCTACCTTCAAGCACGATAGCACCTTAAGCACTTCTTCGACAGTAACCCTGACTGCTCTCAAGACACTTCCAGTGACTGCTTCAATCTCCTCAGTCCCGTCTTTCTCCTCGGTAAATACAGAAGAGAAATACTCAATGACATTGCCCATCTCCTGTGGTTCTGTGGAATCTACTGAATCCCACGACGGAAAGCAGAGAACTAACGGCACTGAGCTGAGCCTGACACCTCATGTCTCGTTTATTCCAGAAGCCCCTTTTTACCTACTTTGTCCTCAATCATAACCTGTGTGCAGATAAGGCCAATTAGTGCATCTGACCTTGGAGTTGTTATGGAGCATTTTTGGCTGGACCTTTTCGAGAGGCTGCTGGCGATTCACCAGCACGTGGGTTTGAAGGCACCACAGCTCCCCCCTCTGCCACCAGACATACAAGGTGGTGACTGCCTGGCTTTGACCTGCCCTGTACCGGTCTGGCGGATTGATATTACGGCCTGATCTTGTTTGTTACTGCAGTGTGGGAGGTCTTTGACAGCAAGTGTTCTGGTCTCCACTTGGAGGCGTGGGTTTGAATCCCACTTCTGACACCATGTAAAGAATAGGCGCACACTCAGATGAATCTTTACTACACTTTATTAATTATGCACACACATCACTGCCCTAGCTGTATGTGGTCTGTCACGGACACTAGAGAGAGGGCTATGGGTGGGAAGGTCACAGTTATACTAGATGATGGGGGAGTGGTTAGCAAGGGCTGCGTCACTACTGTTGAAGCTGTACACACATATCATCTACAGGGTCTAATGACTTCGCCGGTTCGGTGGGTGAGGTAGTTAGTTGGTTATTGACGTATGTGGGCTTTAACCGGTCGACGGATGTGGTATCAGTTTTTCCGTTCCGATAGATCACAAAATGTTTGGGTAGGCGTCGGATGACTTGGTAAGGGCCATCGTATGCTTGCCGTAGAGGTCGGTGGATGGCATTGCGTCAGACCAAAACATGTGTGCAGCATTGGAGGTCAGCAGGCACATACACAATAGCAGGTGTTGGCCTGACTAGCTGCATAGTTTGTCGTAATCGATCGACATACCTGTTGGATCATAAGATATGTCTGTGGGGATTGTTTTGACAATTTTGCCGGGCAACTTCAGGGTAGTTCAGGGTGACTTCAGGGTGAGTCTCTGGAATTCTCTGCCACAGAAGGTAGTTGAGGCCAGTTCATTGGCTATATTTAAGAGGGCGTTAGATGTGGCACTTGTGGCTAAAGGGATCAGGGGGTATGGAGAGAAGGCAGGTACGGGATACTGAGTTGGATGATCAGCCATGATCACATTGAATGGCGGTGCAGGCTCGAAGGGCCGAATGGCCTACTCCTGCACCTATTTTCTATGTTTCTATGTTTCTAGTGCCGTAAACCGTTCCCGCCGACGAACATCCCAGGTCTGCTTTCACCACGGTACGAATGCCAAGCAGAACCAGAGGCAACTGTTCACTCCTATTCGACCAGTCTCCTCCGGCTGCCAGAGCGGCTTTCAACTGGCGATGGAACCGTTCAATCAGGCCGTTTGCTTGTGGATGATATTTAGTCGTTCAAATCCGGTTCGTACTCAAGAAGTCGGTTATTGATGGAAACAGCGCAGACTCGAATTGCGGTCCTCGGTCTGTTGTGAATGTACTTGGGACCCCAAAGTCCGAAATCCATCGGTCAACAAAAAGTGTTGGCTATTCTTTCTACTGATATGTTGAAGACTCTGGATAGGATCTAGCCATCTTGTGAATTTATCTTCACGCGAGCAGACGGCGGGAGTGGGCCTACTAAGTCCAGGTGCATCTGCACGAAACGGGTGTTCGGTCCCGGAAACTCACCGAAAGGGGTCCTCGTATACCTGGAGATCTTGGATTGTTGACACAGTCGACAAGTCTTCGCCCATAATCCAACGTCACGCATGATGAAAGACCAGATGGAACGTTCAGAGATTAGTTTTATCATAGTCTTCTTGCCTGGATGTGGTAAGTTGTGCAACGCATTGAAAACTTCTCGACAAGGCACAACGGCCTTGGTTTGCCATCTTCCAATTTTAGGGCTGTATGCGCCTGGTGGTAATGGATAAGATCTGGATCAGTTTGCTGCACCCGAGCCGTAGCATAAAAATCGATGAGTGTGGCGGTATTCAGAGCATCCACCTCGAGTCTTGATCGGGCATTGGCAACAAGATTTGGTTTTCCTTGAATGTGCCTGATGTCGCTGGAGAATTGCAGAACAAAGTCCAAGTGGCACATTCCCCGCTGGTGACTAACTCCCCACGCTTGTCCGAGTAGTGTATATGCGCGGTTGGTGATCTGTATAAATAGTGAAGGGATGGCCTACCAACAGATGGCGGAAATGCTTGATGGCGAGGTATATAGCCAAACGTTCTTGCCCCAACGTACTGTACCTCATCTGAGTGGTGATAATTTTGCCAAAAAGAACATCAGAGGCTCGCACCTGCCATTGCCTCATTGCTCCACGACAACTCCCACAGCGTTGTCGTTGACAGAGGCATCAGTAGAGACTGCCGGACCTTGTCTCCGACCCCTAAGGTTTGCATTAAACCAGAAACGGGAATGGTTCTGCTGGGCTACCAAAGCCTCGACAAAGTGAGCGCTACAATTTGTTGTTCCTGCTGTGCATTTTCCAGATTTTCGGTTGTTGCATTAACCACACCAAAAGAGATGGGGGAGATATTGAACAATTTCTTTTCTTCGGTATTCACCAAGGAGAAGGATATTGAACTCTGTGAGGTAAGGGAAAAAAGTAGAGTTGCTATGGAAACTATGAGATTCAAAGAGGAGGAAGTACTGACACTTTTGAAAAATAGAAAAGTGGATAAGTCTCCAGGTCCTGACAGGATATTCCCTAGGACATTGAGGGAAGTTAGTGTAGAAATAGCAGGAGCTATGACAGAAATATGTCAAATGTCATTAGAAACGGGAATAGTGCCGGAGGATTGGCGTACTGCGCATGTTGTCACTTGCAGCGAATTGGTTGTCTCCATGACATTGTTGGTCCATTTTGAAAGCTCATCAATGCTGGCTGATTGATAAGTACCTATGAGGTGCCCCTGAACGGGAGTAGGCATGCAGCGGAGAAACCTCTTTCTCCAGACATCGCCGTTAATCTATTCATCAACTGCCAGCCTTTGCCATCTCCGGAGCATTTGTGATGACCTCCTATTGCCAAGATTATCATCTCCCAGCAGCTCTGAAATACGGGCTTCCTTCGAGGGCTGTGTGTGCTCCAAGATAACAGATTTAAGCAGGTCGAATGGCATCCTTTTTTCAGGATTAAGGAGCACGTCCTCAACTTTACATGCGAACTGCTCTGGAAGATGAGTTGCTAGGAATCTGAATTTTGTCGGTTGGCTCGTGACATTGAGGAAGTGTAATCGAGCTTCTAGTAATGAAAACTGCACGCTTACGTTGTTTGTAAAAAAAAAATTGGGATGTCAAGTTTTACTTTGTCGACTGACACAGGGTCACTTTTATCGTCATACATTTCGTGAGTAAGTGGAAAGTTGATGTAGCAACGGGGTCACCAGATGCAGAATCTACTGAATCCTACGACAGAAAGCAAAGACCAAACAACACTTTGCTGAGCCAGACACCTTGTGTCTCCTTTACTCCAGAAGCCCCTTTTTACCTACATTCTCACCAATCATAACCCGTATTCAGATAAGGCCAATTGGTGCATCTGGCCTTGGAGTTGTTAGCAAGCAGTAAATACATCAAATGGCATGTTGGCCTTCTGCAGTTGTACAGGGTCCTGGTGAGACCGCATCTGGAGCATTGTGTGCAGTTTTAGTCTCCTAATTTGAGGAAGGACATTCTTGCTTTTGAGGGAGCGGAGCATAGTTTCACGAGGTAAGTTCCCGGGATGGCAGGACTGCCATATGATGAAAGAATGGAACTACTGGGCTTGTATTCACTGGAATTTAGAAAGACAAGAGGGGATATTAGAGAAAAATATAAAATGATTGAAGGATTGGACACGCTAGATGCAGGAAACATGTTCCCAATGTTGTCGGTGTCCAGAACCAGTGGCCACAGTTTCAGAATAAGGGGTGGGCCATTTAGAACTGAGATGAGGAAAAACGTTTTCACAGAGTTGTGAATTTGTGGAATTCTCTGCCCGAGGAGGCATTGGAGGCCGATTCATTGGATGCATTCCAAAGATAGTTGGATAGAGCTTTTAGGGCTCGCGGAATCAAGGGATATGGGGAGAAGGCAGGAACGGGGTACTGATTGTGGATGATCAGCCATGATCATATTGAATGGTGGTGCTGGCTCGAAGGGTCGAATGGCCTACTCCTACACCTATTGTCTATGTATAGAGTCATCGAGTCATAGTGATACATTGTGGAAACAGGACCTTTGGCCCAACTCGCCCACACCGGCCAACAAAGTCCTAGCTACACTAGTCCCACTTGCCTGGGCGTGGTCCCTATCCCTCCAAACCTGTCCTATACATGTACCCGTCTAACTGTTTCTTAAATGATGGGATAGTCCCAGCCTCAACTACCCCCTCTGGCAGCTTGTTCCATACACCCAGCACCCTTTGTGCGAAAAAGTTACCCCTCGGATACCTATTAAATCTTTGCCCCCTCACCGAAACCTAGGTCCTCCGGTCCTCGATTCCCCAACTCTGGGCAAAGACTCTGTGCCTCTACCCGATCTATTGCTGGCAACATTCTAGTAAATCTTTTCTGAACCCTTTCAAGCTTGACAATATCTTTCCTATAACATGGTGCCCTGAACTGAACACAATATTCTAAATGCGGTCTCACCAGCGTCTTATACAACTGCTACATGACCTCCCAACTTCTATATTCAATACTCTGACTGATGAAGGCCTCCTTGTCTGGTACCCGGATGTGGTATTGAAGGACGAGAAGCTGAAGCAAAGAAGGGGAAGCCAAATAACCGAAAACATACAAAGCCGATTTGCGAACTAACCGAAGGGTGGGACGCCCAAAAGCCAACTCACCAAAAGGCCGCCATGCCGAATCGCCAACTAAACGAAAGGTGGCATCGCCTAGAAGCCAACTCAGCGAAAGGCCGCTGTGCCGAAAAGCCAAACAACGGACATGACGTCGCCCAGCGTGGGGGGCGGGACTTGTCAGAAATTGGTCCAGACCCCCGCGTCCATCACATCACTGGCCGGGGGAGACGGAGTGTGGGGTCATTTTCCCACACAAGACCATCCTGGCCGGGAGGGTGACTGGGCTCTCTGAACCCGAGCTCCAAATTGTAAGCTGCCGAAGGAGTGCATCCCTCGGGGCAACCCCCACTCTCCCACGGACATGGCCGCCCTCTGCCTCGTCTCCCCCATGCGGCTGCAATATGATGGGCTGTGGATCGGCAGCACACACACACACACACACACACACACACACCCACCCACACACACACACACACACACACACACACACACACACACACACACACACACACACACACACACACACACACGGGGCTGGATGTAGCAGAGTTGGGGACAATCTGGTCCCCTCCGCCCACCCAGAGTCACTGACCGCAATGCACCGCCACCGGACCCCGCCCCACATCAGGGTGGTTCACCCCACTGACCCCCGGAACCCCGACCCACACACGGGCTGATTCACCCCCCTGACACCCACACTGGGTGATTCACCACCTCTGCCCCCTCCCACCCTTCCCGACAGACGGCTCAGGGCATTGGCAGCCATAGTAAATCCCTTTTAAAACATGGGGAGGGGGAAGGGGCACAAATACCTGGTGGACCGATGACAAGTGTGCATGACAATGAACAATTTTATCTCCCCCCCCCCCCCCAACAACAAGAAGCACATTTTATTTATTGTTTAAACACAGAAGGAATGGGTGACGTTTCGGGTCGAGGCCATTCTTGAGGCATTAGCGTGCCCCTAACTCTGCTACACCCGGCCCCTGGTGTGTGTGTGTGCTGCCGACCCTCAGCCCGTCACAGTGCGGCTGCACGGGGGAGACGAGGCGCAGTGTGGGCGTGTCCGTGGGAGAGTGGGTGCTGTCCCCAGGGATGCGCTCCATCGCCCGCTTACAACTTGGTGCTTGGGTTCAGACTGCCCAGTCACCCTCCAGCCCAGGGCAGTCTTGTGTGGGAAAATTATCCCACCCTCCCGTCTCCCCTGGCCAGTGATGTTGTGGACGCGAGGATCTGGACCACTCACTGTCAAGTCCCGCCCCCCCCCCCCCCCCCCCCAGCGATGTCATGTTCGTTATTTAGCGTTTGGCATGGTGGCCTTTCACTGAGTTGGCTTCTAGGCGACGCCGCCTTTCGTTTAGTTGGCGTTTCGGCATGGCGGCCTTTTGGTGAGTTGCCGTTTAGGCGTCCCACCCTTTCCGTTAGTTCACTTTTTGTGTTCGTACGTTTTCAGTTATTTGCCTTTTCGCCGTTGTTTCCGTTCAGTTATTTGACTTCCACTTTGCTTCGGCTTCTCGTCCTTCGACGCCACATCCGCACACGCCTTATCTACCTTCGACTCAACTTTCAAGGAATCATGCGCCCTGTCCTCCTCGATCCCCTTGCTCCACAACATTACCCAGAGGTCTACCATTTACTGTATAGGTCTTGCCCTTGTTCGAAATTCCAAAATGAAAAACCTCTTACTGCTCTGTATTAAAATTCATCAACTATTCCACTGCACACTTGGCCAATCGATCCAGATCCTGCTGCAGTCGTTCACAACCTTCTTCACTATCTGCAAAACCATTAGCTCTTGTATCATCAGCAAACTTGCTAATCGTGCCCTGTATGTTGTCATCCAAATCATTGATGGAGCTGACAAACAGTAATGTGCCCAGCACGAAACACTGGGACACACCACTGGTCACAGGCCTCCAGGCTGAGAGGCAACCTTTCACCATCACCCTTTGTTTCATTCCATGGATCCAATTTGCTATCCATTCAGCTATCTCTCCTTGGATCCCATGCAATATAACCTTCCAGAGCAGCCTACCATGCAAAACCTTGTTGAACGCTTTACTAAAGTCCATGTACACAACATCTACAGCTCTGCCCTCATCAACCCTTTTGCTCACGTCTTCAAAAGAATCAATCAATCAGATTTGTGAGATACGACCTCCCATGTACAAAACCATGCTGACTATCCCTAATCAGCCCTTGCCCATCCAAATACCTGTATATCCTATCCCTCCAGTAACTTACCAACCACAGATGTTAAGTTCACCAGTCTACAGTTTCCAACATTTTCCCTGCAGCCTTTCTTGAAAAGACACACACCATTTGCCAACCTCCAGTCTTCCGGCACCTCTCCTGTATTTAAGAACGACTCGTAAATGTCAACCAGCGCTCCCGCAGTTTCCTCTCCAGTTTCCCACAATGTCCTTGGATATATCAGATCAGGCCCTGGAGATTTGTCTACCTTCAAACACGATGGTACCTTCAGCACTTCTTCGACAGTAACCCTGACTGCTCTCAAGACACTTCCAGTGACTGCTTCAATCTCCTCAGTCCCGTCTTTCTCCTCGGTAAATACAGAAGAGAAATACTCAATGACATTGCCCATCTCCTGTGGTTCTGTGGAATCTACTGAATCCCAGGACAGAGAGCAGAGAAGTAACAGCACTGAGCTGAGCCAGACACCTTGTGTCTCGTTTATTCCAGAAGCCCCTTTTTACCTACTTTGCCCTCAATCATAACCTGTGTGCAGATAAGGCCAATTAGTGCATCTGACCTTGGAGTTGTTATGGAGCATTTTTGGCTGGACCTTTTCGAGAGGCTGCTGGCGATTCACCAGCACGTGGGCTTGAAGGCACCACAGCTCCCCCCTCTGCCACCAGACATACAAGGTGGTGACTGCCTGGCCTTGACCTGCCCTGTACCGGTCTGGCGGATTGATATTACGGCCTGATCTTGTTTGTTAATGCAGTGTGGGAGGTCTTTGGCAGCAAGTGTTCTGGTCTCCACTTGAGGCGTGGGTTCGAATCCCACTTCTGACACCATGTAAAGAATTGGCGCCCACACAGATGAATCTTTACTACACTTTATTAATTATGCACACACATCACTGCCCTAGCTGTATGTGGTCTGTCACGGACACTAGAGAGAGAGCTATGGGTGGGAAGGTCACAAATTTACTAGATGATGGGGGAGTGGTTAGCAAGGGCTATGTCACTACTGTTGAAGCTGTACACACATATCATCTACAGGGTCTAGTGACTTTGCCGGTTCGGTGGGTGAGGTAGTTAGTTGGTTATTGACGTATGTGGGCTTTAACCGGTCGACGGATGTGGTATCAGTTTTTCTGTTCCAATAGATCACAAAATGTTTGGGTAGGTGACGGGTGACTTGGTAAGGGCCATCGTATGCTTGCCGAAGAGGTCGGTGGATGGCATTGCGTCAGACCAAAACATGTGTGCAGCATTGGAGGTCAGCAGGCACATAGACAATTGCAGGTGTTGGCCTGACATAGTTCGCCGTAATTGATCGACATACCTGTTGGATCATAAGATCTGTCTGTGGGGATTGTTTTGACAATTTTGCCGGGCAACTTCGGGGTTATGCCGTAAAACATTCCCGCCGACGAACATCCTCGGTCTGCTTTCACCACGGTACGAATGCCAAGCAGAACCAGAGGCAACTGTTCACTCCTATTGGACCAGTCTCCTTCGGCTGCCAGAGCGGATTTCAACTGGAACCATTCAATCAGGCCGTTCGCTTGTGGATGATATGCAGTCGTTCAAATCCGGTTCGTACTCAAGAGGTCGGTTATTGATGGAAACAGCGCAGACTCAAATTGCGGTCCTCGGTCTGTTGTGAATGTACTTGGGACCCCAAAGTCCAAAATTCATCGGTCAACAAAAGTGTTGGCTATTCTTTCTACTGATATGTTGAAGACTCTGGATAGCATCTTGCCATCTTGTGAATTTATCTTCACGCGAGCAGAAGGCGGGAGTGGGTCTACTAAGTCCAGGTGCACCTGTTCGGTCCCGGAAACTCACCAAAAGGGGTCCTAGTATACCTGGAGATCTTGGATTGTTGATCCAGTCGACAAGTCTTCGCCCATAATCCAACGTCACGCATGATGAAAGGCCAGATGGAATGTTCAGAGATTAGTTTTATCATAGCCTTCTTGCCCGGATGTGATAATTTGTGCAACGCGTTGAAAACGTCCCGACTAGGCACAACGGCCTTGGTTTGCCAGTAGAAGTGTCATATTTGATGGTTTCTCTCGGGTCACCGATAGGTACATCTTCCAATTTTAGGGCTGTATGCGCCTGGTGGTAATGGATAAGATCTGGATCAGTTTGCTGCACCCGAGCCATAGCATAAAAATCGATGAGTGTGGCGGTATTCAGAGCATCCACCTCGAGTCTTGATCGGGCATTGGCAACAAGATTTGGTTTTCCTTGAATGTGCCTGATGCCACTGGAGAATTGCAGAACAAAGTCCAAGTGGCGGATTCCCCGCTGGTGACTAACTCCCCAAGCTTGTACGAGTAGTGTATGTGCGCGGTTGGTGATCTGTATAAATAGTGAAGGGATGGCCTACCAACAGATGGCGGAAATGCTTGACGGCGAGGTATATAGCCAAAAGTTCTCGCCCCAACGTACTGTACCTCATCTGAGTGGTGATAATTTTGCTGAAAAGAACATCAGAGGCTCGCACCTGCCATTTACTCATTGCTCCACGACAACTGTCACAGCGTTGTCGTTGACAGAGGCATCAGTAGAGACTGCCGGACCTTGTCTCCGACCCCTAAGGTTTGCATTGAACCAGAAACCGGAATGGTTCTGCTGGGCTACCAAAGCCTCGACAAAGTGAGCGCTACAATTTGTTGTTCCTGCTGTGCATTTTCCAGATTTTCGGTTGTTGCATTAACCACACCAAAAGAGATGGGGGAGATATTGAACAATTTATTTTCTTCAGTATTCACCAAGGAGAAGGATATTGAACTCTGTGAGGTAAGGGAAAAAAGTAGAGTTGCTATGGAAACTGTGAGATTCAAAGAGGAGGAAGTACTGACACTTTTGAAAAATATAAAAGTGGATAAGTCTCCAGGTCCTGACAGGATATTCCCTAGGACATTGAGGGAAGTTAGTGTAGAAATAGCAGGAGCTATGACAGAAATATGTCAAATGTCATTAGAAACGGGAATAGTGCCGGAGGATTGGCGTACTGCGCATGTTGTCACTTGCAGCGAATTGTTTGTCTCCATGACATTGTTGGTCCGTTTTGAAAGCTCATCTATGCTGGCTGATTGATAAGTACCTATGAGGTGCCCCTGAACGGGAGTAGGCATGCAGCGGAGAAACCTCTTTCTCCAGACATCGCCGTCAATCTATTCATCAACTGCCAGCCTTTGCCATCTCCGGAGCATTTGTGATGACCTCCTATTGCCAAGATTATCATCAGCCAGCAGCTCTGAAATACGGGCTTCCTTCGAGGGCTGTGTGTGCTCCAAGATAGCAGATTTAAGCAGGTCGAATGGCATCCTTTCTTCAGGATTAAGGAGCACGTCCTCAACTTTACATGCGAACTGCTCTGGAAGAAGAGTTGCTAGGAATCTGAATTTTGTCGGTTGGCTCATGACATTGAGGAAGTGTAATCGAGCTTCTAGTAATGAAAACTGCACGCTTACGTTGTTTGTAAAAAAAAAATTGGGATGTCAAGTTTTACTTTGTCGACTGACACAGGGTCACTTTTATCGTCATACATTTCGTGAGTAAGTGGAATGTTGATGTAGCAACGGGGTCACCAGATGCAGAATCTACTGAATCCCACGACAGAAAGCAAAGACCAAACAACACTTTGCTGAGCCAGACACCTTGTGTCTCCTTTACTCCAGAAGCCCCTTTTTACCTACATTCTCACCAATCATAACCCGTATTCAGATAAGGCCAATTGGTGCATCTGGCCTTGGAGTTGTTATTGAGCTCTTATGACTGGAACTTGTCATGAGGCTGCGGGCGATTCGACAGAGGTAACAGGCTGGGTGCAAAACCAACGTGATTCCTGAGAAGTCCCACTCTCTTTCTATTTACCTTTTTCCCCCCTTATGTATTCGTATAATCTTTTGGGATTGTCCTTAATGCTACCCGCCAGAGCTACCTCCTGGGTCTTTTTGCCCTTTTGATTTCCCTTTTTACTTTACTACTTAGTTCCCGAAACTCCTCGAATACAGCGGTTGCACTTTCTGCGCCGGATGAGAAGAGCTCACCTCCCCCATCCCATCATCACTACTTTCTACAGGGGCACCTTGGAGAGTATTTTGACCAGCTGTATCTCTGTCTGGTTTGGGGACTGTAAAGCCTCTGACTGGAAGTCCTTGCAGAGAGTGGTGAGGACAGGGGAAAAAATCATCGGGACCTCTCTCCCCTCAATCGGGAATATTGCAACCAAACATTGCGTGTCTAAGGCCAGCAGTATTATAAAAGACCCCACACATCTCCATCACGGACTGTTCACTCTGCTGCCCTCGGGCAAAAGATATCGTAGCATAAGGAGCAGAACATCAAGGCTCTGCAACAGCTTCTTCCCACGAGCCATCAGACTCCTGAATGCCATGTAATGGGCTGCCACCATTGTCTATTTATCCTTTTATCCTTTTTATCCATTTTATCCATGTTTATCCTTCGCGCACGGGGAGCCAAATGCAACGGAATTTCGTTTGGAATTGCATTTATCGATGTATTTCTAAATTACAATAAAGTTTGTTTGTTGACTCGACTTTCGACTTGACTCCTCCAGGGATGCCTCTTGAGTCCAGCTGCCTTTACCTGCCCCATGCATCCTTCTTATTTTTGACTAACATCTCAATTTCCCTCTTTCCCTATTCAGCCAAGCTTCCTTACATTTGCCTGATTTGCCCTTCACTCTGACTGGGAAGTACACATCCTAGGGGGAAATCACAAATTTCTAATCAAGTGCAGCCTCCTTGCCGAAGACTCTCAAGCCAAAGACTCACACTTTAGTCAACATGGTCGCTCTGCTTAAGCTGTACTTTCTTTAATCTGTTTTCTAATGAACTACTTTAAGGCTGATTTGTAAATTACTCCAACCCTGGGCCTTTGGGGTTATTTTTAAATCTTCTTTCCCTCTGACTCGCCTACTTCCAGCCAATACTCGCTCTCGCTGCTTCTGGCTGCTGCTTCTGTCCGACATTCATGGTCTTTCTATGTATCTATCTATGAGACCATCAGATTCCTTCTTCCCCCATTATTCAACATTGCACCAAATCCCTTTGGAAAACATATTCATGACTCTGTAATATTTTATCTGAACTTATTATATCAATATAAACGCTAATCTGTCCTTATGGGTGAATTATTCATCTCTTGTTTGAATTGTTTACAATTGGACAATCTATCCCCTGATCATTTCAAACTTTGCATGGCCACGGGGTTTGATGCTCTCGCTGTTTCATCCCTACCTGTCGTCCACCAATACATTTCAACCTATCGCAATGCTATCGCACATGATCACTCCTATCCACACCCCTTCCCAAACCCCTGGCATTCATCCCGGTTCCTTCATACCTTGGTGCGAATCCGATCAGGGATTTCAGGTATTTCCTGGCGGATAACTGGGCCTGCATCTTAGTGTACTCGTGCAGGAAGAATTCATCACTTTGTCGCTTTATCCTAGTGAGTGAAATAAAATGTGTAAATGAATGGAAATTGGCGGTTCATAGAAATATCGGAATCCGGGATACTGGGAGCACACGGCTTCATGCTACAACTTAATTGCATAATACACTGGATAAATGCTTCCAATATTAACACTGACACATACACGCATACACTTATGTGCAAACCATAGCAGAAGAACAAACCCTTCTCGGCACATTAATTCCTCGGGTACATCTGGGGAAGGCCCCTCTGCCATTGGCCCCAGGGTTGGGACTGAGGTGGAGGAGAGACCAGCGGGTGCGGAAGAGGCAACCGCTGCACAGGGTGGTGCGGGAGTATCGAGCACTAAGGGCGTATCTGGGGAAGGGGATGGTGCCTCCATCTGCAGTGAGAAGGTGGAAGGGGACTACTCGCTGAACCTCATCCTCAGAAGGAGGGGGAGGGGCAAGGGGGTGAAGGGGATGAAGAGGAATGACCGGAAGAGGAATGACCGGTCTGAACTGGACCCAGGGTTGGGATTTTTTATTGGAGAAAGGCTAACTTTGAGGGAATGCGTAAGGATTTAAAAGGAGTGAATTGGGACATTTTGTTTTATGGGAAGGATGTAGAAGCGAAATGGAGGACATTTAAGGGGGAAATTGTAAGAGTACAGAATCTTTATGTCCCTGTTCGGTTGAAAGGAAATAGTAAAAATTGGAAAGAGCCATGGTTTTCAAGGGAAATTGGACACTTGTTTGGAAAAAAAGAGAGATATCTACAATAATTATAGGAGGCATGGAGTAAATGAGGTGCTAGAGGAGTATAAAGAATGTAAAAAGAATCTTAAGAAAGAAATTAGAAAAGCTAAAAGAAGACATGAGGTTGCTTTGGCAAGAAAGGTGAAAGTAAATCCAAAGGGTTTCTACAGCTATATTAATAGCAATAGGATAACGAGGGATAAAATTGGACCATTAGAGAGCCAGAACTGAGATACTGAGTTGGGATACTGAGTTGGATGATCAGCCATGATCATATTAAATGGCGGTGCAGGCTCGAAGGGCCGAATGGCCTACTCCTGCACCTAATTTCTATGTTTCTATGTTTCTAGAATGTACAGCTATCTGCAGAGCCAAAAGAGATGGGGGAGATATTGAACAATTTATTTTCTTCGGTATTCACCAAGGAGAAGGATATTGAACTCTGTGAGGTAAGGGAAAAACGTAGAGTAGCTATGGAAACTATGAGATTCAAAGAGGAGGAAGTACTGACACTTTTGAAAAATTTAAAAGTGGATAAGTCTCCAGGTCCTGACAGGATATTCCCTAGGACATTGAGGGAAGTTAGTGTAGAAATAGCAGGAGCTATGACAGAAATATTTGAAATGTCATTAGAAACGGGAATAGGGCTGGAGGATTGGCGTACTGCACACGTTGTTCCATTTTTTTAAAAAGGGTTCAAAGAATAAACCTAGCAATTATAGACCTGTTAGTTTGACATCAGTGGTGGGCAAATTAATGGAAATGATACCTAGAGATAATATATATAAGCATCTGGATAAACAGGGTTTGATCAGGAACAGTCAACATGGATTTGTGCCTGGAAGGTCATGTTTGACAAACCTTCTTGAATTTTTTGAAGAGGTTACTAGGGAAATTGATGAGGGTAAAGCAGTAGATGATGTCTATATGGATTTCAGTAAGGCCTTTGACAAGGTTCCCCATGGAAGGTTGGTTAAGAAGGTTTAATATTTGGGTGTTAATGGCGGAGTAGCAAGATGGATTCAACAGTGGCTAAATGGGAGATGCCAGAGAGTAATGGTGGATGGCTGTTTGTCAGGTTGGAAGCCGGTGACCAGTGGGGTGCCTCGGGGATCTGTGTTGGGTCCACTGTTGTTTGTCATGTACATCAATGATCTGGATGATGGGGTGGAAAATTGGATAGGTAAGTATGCAGATGATACTAAGATAGGTGGTGTTGTGGATAATGAAGTAGATTTTCAAAGTCTACAGAGAGATTTGGGCCATTTGGAAAAGTGGGCTGAAATATGGCGGATGGAGTTTAATGCTGACAAGTGTGAGGTGCTACATCTAGGCAGGACAAATCAAAATAGGACGTACATGGTAAATGGTAGGGAATTGAGGAATGCTGTGGAACAGAGGGATCTAGGCCTGGAACTCAAGACTTAGCCTCCTGCTCCTGCTTAGCCTCCTTTCTGTCAGCAAGACTGATGGAGATAGGAGGTTTCCTTCAACAATACTGCAGGCAAGTCCCTTTCGTAGCTGTGGGAGCGGCGAAGAACAGCAGGGATTGCCTGCGAAGGTCAGCAGCTTGCCAGGGAATGCAGGAAAGCCAAGATAGTGCGCGAAGAGGAGGTGACACAACAGTTTTCGTGGGTGCCACAATGATCAACGTCTGAAGGCTTAGGGGGTCGGGAGGGAGGTGGGGGAGCCGCAGAAGAATGTTGCTAAGGTGACCCCATAGTCAGTGAGCTCATCCCCTTTGAAAAACAGGAGGAATCTCTCCAGGGAGAAGCGGTAGGGGGACAAATGGGAATCCTCCAGGGGTGAGGGGAGTACTGTGGTGGAGTAACCCCCTCTGGTAAATGCGCATCCAGTTAAACTAATGGAAGCGACATCAGTTTCGCTGATGTCCTACCTTCCAGAGGTAACGTAGAATAATTGGGATTAACAACTCAATCAGTACACTGTGCCGCACCCACAAAGTGCAATGGACATATTGAGTGCAGTTTCCCACTCAATTCTGGTCCTTGCAATCTAACAGGTTTGCAGACATTGGCTAGTTGTCGGGTCAAACATTTTGGGAAACGGACAGAGATCGGTCAAAGCCAAGGGGACAGTTGTGGGGAGAAAGACAAGCGTTCTCATCGCACAGAATATTGCCGGATGCCGAGATTGTAAACTTTATCCCATCAGTTTTTCTCCACCTGAGCTATGATGTGGATGTGAAGATCTCTTCGCAGTTTCTGGTTCCCACCCAGGCATCATCGTTTCACCCCACCCCCACCGACTGCACCTGTGTTTGCTCCCGGCACCACGTCGCTTGGATCCATGGCTACAGACCTCAAACACTTCCAGATTTTCAACCTGCCGTCGTTCTTTAACAAACACTAACAACATTGTATAAAATAAAGTGCCGTCAGTGATCAGAAACTGTACCTGTGGTTCATATTACCGGCGGGATAACAAGGCACTGGCCGTGAGGCAGAGACTGGCCCTGAACTAAGGAAATCTATGGAACCTACTCCTCACCACACCCCGATCCGTGCTCTAAGCCCCTCTCTCCGACTGTTTTCATCCTTCATGTCCACAGACAACTGCCACAAGGGGATTACCCTGGAAGACTTGTGATTTATTTTTGATTTGCTGAACTGGGTCAGCATCTGATGTGGAGAGAGAGACCCTCCCTGATCTGATAAAGTTAACCATGGGACGCTCACCTTGAACCAGGGTCGCTGCCCTCCGCTGGCAAGCCTGATCCCTGAGACCAGAGGATGCTGAAGAGCGCAAAGAGCGCCACCGAATGTGAGACGAAGCTGATCACCATTTCAAACTATTCTGTAAACCAAATAACATGTTACTCCATAAAACCATTTGCTCCGACCCCCCCCCCCCCTCCCCCCACACCACCAACATCACCCTCGCCCTTCTCCCTTGTCTAAGGCCAGCAGTATTATAAAAGACCCCACACATCTCCATCACGGACTGTTCACTCTGCTGCCCTCGGGCAAAAGATATTGTAGCATAAGGAGCAGAACGTCAAGGTTCTGCAACAGCTTCTTCCTGAATCCATGTAATGGGCTGCCACCATTGTCTATATTATCCTTTTATCCATTTTATCCTTCTGTTAATTCTGTTAATTACTCAGAGAGTAGTGGCTGTGTGGAATGATCTTCCTGCAGAAGTGGTGGAGGCAGGATCGATTTTAACATTTAAAAGTAAAGTGGATAGGTATATGGACGGGAAGGGAATGGAGGGGTATGGTCTGAGTGCAGGTAGATGGGACATGGGGAAAATAAATGGTCGGCACGGACTGGAAGGGCCGAGAGGGCCTGTTTCCGTGCTGTAATTGTTAGATGGTTATATAATTATCGTGTTGCACGGGGAGCCAAATGCAACGGAATTTCGTTTGGAATTGCATATATCGATGTATTTCTAAATGACAATAACGTTTGTTTGACTGATTTGATTGAATACCACTTCACGGATCGCTTCAATTTGGAGCGGTCGGTAAATATCATGAGTTGGATGCGGGAAGACTCCCGTGATGAAGGATACGTGATGTTACATGTTTCGGGTCAGGATAGAGTTCGTTTGGAAAACTTACCAAAAGGAGCTCTCGCTGCCTTGGCGTCGATCGCTGTCCTTGATGCTGAAGACGTGGCCTGTGAAGCAACGAGAGTCTTCTCGACGTCGCTGTGTTTGTTGGACGCTCTTGCGGTGAATTGTGAATTCTGCCTTATGCCCTATACAGAGCGAGATGTGATACTCCTCCCTCTTTGCTGTTAAATCTGACTGTCAACAGCCTGAAAGTTGCAGGTTTTGTACTGGAGGTACGTCTCCGTCCACAAAGGTCGGTCACGTTTTCGCTCCAGAGGGAGGCAATAGATCCTCAGCCAAAAACGCCACTGGCATTCAGTGGGATGGGAGCGTGTTAGCACAGAGGGCCGAGTAGTTAGTTGAGTAAACTTGCTCGCAATGGACAATTAACATCAACATCAGACGCTCCTGTCACTCGGCGTATATTGGTGAAATAGAACCAATAACTGCCAGACTTGCCCATGATCAGTAAAATCATTCCAGCGTTCCACGAAAGAGATATGTCGGTCCATCGTGCAGCTGTGGTCCCTTGCAACCTGCTGCCCAATTAGTTCCTCTCCCATTTTCTCGCCAAGTGCTGCACCCATCTCACTTTCAGAGTCTGTATGTAACCTACCGTTCTCCACACTTTCAGTAATCCCACTCCGAGCAACTGGCGATTGAGCCAAACATCATTTTGCGTGAGATTTGTTCCGTCGCTTTGTCAATGTCTCCACCTGCCGTCGAATGTCACAACTAACCTCTCGGTCGGGAACAACTTCAAGTAATCCCTGCATTCCCTCACTCTCTATTCCTCCTCCACCCAAGTCTCACCAGCTTCTCGCTCTGAAAACAACTACCAGTGGCCTGTTTCAGTTTTGCATATATTTCATTCATTGTTCTATATCTCTCTACATCATTGTCCATATCTCTCCTTCCCCTTTCCTGTGACTGTCACATCTGAAGAAGGATCTCGACCCGAAACGTCACCCATTCCTTCTCTCCACAGATGCTGTCTGTCCCGCTGAGTTACTCTAGCATTTTATCTAACATTGTTCGGAGAACAGTCCCATTGTTTCAATCTCTCCACATCAACTCTGTCGACCATCTCAACAAGAGTATGGTGATTGTCGATGCAACTCATTAATGTGATAACTCGGACAAAGTAAGCTAACACAATGTGGACCAAGACCGTGGGATTTAGGGAAATTCACTTTTGATTCCAAATGGTTCCTCATTCCCTGTCCCACCACCACCGATTTACATAATATTGGAGTAAATAGAAAGAGTTGCGGCCATCACCAGTTTGGAAAATTTAACATGTTACCTGTAACCGAATTATACTGGAATTTATGATTCTGGTAGCAACGAAAAGGTAAATTGATCAGAAGCAGAATTAATCTCTAATTCAATCTTTCCCTTCTGTCTCATGTGAGATACTATTGCATTGGTCTCATTGTTTTGTATTAGAGTGTCCAGTAAAGGCTGATCCATACCATGTGTAAGGCTTGGAATTGCAATCTAAAATAGAGAGATACACGACGTTTACAAGCGGAAGAATATACATGGAGACTGGAACCTAATCAAACTGACACAGGCGAAAGTACATGAAACAATTAACGCGGAAAGTGAATTAGAAGCGAGAAGTTTGGGCTGAGACAATGCAAAGGACTGCGGCTGCACTGCGTGTAGAAAACCGACAGTCATCCTCGACGATCATGTTTTCACCAGTAGAATACTTTTAAGTAGTCGTGGTCTCAACGTAGGGGGGATTCAACAACACCAAGGAATCAAAGTATCTGCTGGTAGGTTATTGGAAAATTCGGGAACAAGTGATATCAGAGAGGGGCTTAGATGCTTTTTACACACAATAGTGGTGGACACCCACCCGGGAGAATAACATTCTGGTAACAGCGATATAGATTGTTTACGCGTAGAATAATGGATATCTGCATTTAAATTATGGGCTGGAATTTAATCGAGAGCTAAGTGGACTAAGTGTAGAATGCAGGGAAAATATAGATTATATCACATACCATAAATTAATGGGAGATATGGAGGGGTTTCTATATGGAGCAGCATGGATACTCTGGATTATTAATTTGGACATATGTGTAGGTGTCCGACAGCGTGTTACAGCTTCTCATCTCACCAACTGTTCTAGCGACTATTCTGGTTTTACCTCACTGATTGTTTCAATCTTTGGAATAAAATCGATATGTCACTGAGTGCAGATCTATGGATCAGATACCCCACCTTCTCTAGAACTGGGAGTCCAAATAATCAGCCACATATTCAGGAATAATACACGAAGATTTATGAACTATTGAAGAAAATATAATCTCAATGTTAATGTATCATTCATCAGTCAGATGAGGTTCTGTTTTGCAAACTATTTTGATGCTTAATATTAACCAGCAGAAACACTGAATGAATTTTCCTTCACGTCTATCCGATTTCAAAATCACTTGGGAAGAAGTTTTCACACGAATCTTGTTGCCAATTTTGTATGCTAGATTTAAATTCTAGAATTCAACCATGAATGGGAAGTCTATTAACATGAATCAAAAGCTACACTTTGATCAAATGTTTCATTTCCTTTTGCGTTTTTCACATTCTAGAGAGCCAAATCGACATGTCCTGAAGATTTTGAACATACCAAAATGCAGGGGCAACAGGGAGACACCGCGCGTGACGGAGACAATCTATTTTCAGGCTGTCGCCGCAAATGTCCAGTCCCACGTAGGCGACATTTTCGGCTACAGCCTGATAAGAGGTTGTCGCCGCGTGGTCGGGGCGGGACGTGGGCTGACACATGTAGTGACGCGCGGTGTCTCCCTGCCACCCCTGATTTTGGAATGTTAAAAATCTACAGGCGATATCTGGGGGTTTTATCTTGTTGTGTGCCCTGTCACATGCTGACTAAAGGGCCTGTCCTACATGAGAGTCATTTACGCTTCACGTGGGTGGCGCGTAAAGATTTTGTGAATCCCAAATTCCTGAGGTGGCAGGGACATGCGCGCGTAATGGAAGCCATGGGCGCGTAATGCATGCCATGCACACGTCACGTGTGCGTCATGATGCTCATGTCGTGCGTCGTGCATTGTGACGCGTAAATGATGTCGCGTAAATGGTGCACAAATGACACCCAAGTGGGGCAGGCCCTTATGCTGTACTGGGGTGATGCCCAGTGATGCCTGGGTTTATAAAGCGACGAATTTCAAAACTTTTTTAGATTCAAGAGTGAACTTAAGTCTAAATCTCTCGGATTATTCGGCTGAAGATAGTCAGGTGCAAAGTGCCCACAAAGAATGAAAACGTACAAAAGTACATAAATGTACAAAGTACTTTATTAAGGACATTAAGTATGTTCTTTCTAATGTGATGAGCAAAATAAAGATCTTTTTGTCTTGTTGAAGTTCATTGGAGTTGATATAAAATGTCATGTTATTGTCAAATCTGACTTGTTGTTGAATAACATTTTTGCTTAAGCATGATGTTCTTTGAAATATGCCATTAAATATACACAGTTACATTTGCTAAATTTAAACCTTTCTTGTTAAACAAATAGTTTTTCAATATGATGTTATTTTTAAGCTGACGTTAAATAAACAAGTTATTTCTTAAAACGTTATTGGTCCTTAGATTTATTGTAGATAAGTTCATTTCCAATGTGATTATTATACTTCAGCGGAACCTTCTTGTGTTGTGAAGGCGGGTGATATGGAGTGTTGTAGCCTGTCGTAGATAGTCGTACAACTTGCCGGTTTTTAGCGTGACTCTGGGTGTCAGTCACTCACTCTCGCAGTCGCCGAAAAAATCGCAAAGTGGGACAGGCCCTTAACAATTTGAAAGATTATAACAGGCTCAAGTAATGAGCCTCAGCCTGCGCTTCCCAGCCAAACTCCAGCTTCAACACAACGGGCAACCGAAGGTCTTCACTTCTCCCGGAGAAGCAAAGAAATTTGTGGAAGAGCACCTGAGACGCAACGCCGGAAATGAACAGATGGGACAGAGGAGATATTCGCTGAGAGCATTAAAGAACAGTTTGTTTCAACACACCTAAAGACGGTATAAATTGACATTTTCAACATTATTTGAATAAGTGGAGAGGGCGCTTGGCTTGCCTTAGCTGGTTTATTTGTTTATAGACTGGATAGGTAGTGCGCCTGAGAGGCAATCTTACTTGCCATATGCCCGGCGGTCCTCGCTAAGCAATGAGGCGGAAGGTGACTCTTTGTTTGGGGAAGTGTCTTTGGGGAGGAGGTTGGGGTTCATTAATGTTCAATGTTTTCCAGAGCTGCCAGACTCTTTATTTTTTATTTCTTATATTCTTTTATTTCACCATGGTGTGCCTTTTTTTTCCTTAGCTGAATATGTGAATATTCCCTAGACTTGAAGCTTGCTCTGCCTAAACAAAGCTATCGTTGGCGCTTTGACCCGTATTTGCTCACAGACCAAGTGTTTATTCATTTTTTGACTGCAAGACTTACAGAGTTCCTTGAGACCAACGATACAGGCAATGTATCAGATTCTACGCTTTGGGAGACCCTTAAGGTAGTAATGAGAGCTCATGTAATATTCTATGAAGCCTCCAAAAACAGGGAACAGTGCCATCAATTGGTAGAAATTGAAAATGCACTTCTAACTCTTGAACAGATCTGCAAGAACTCTCTCTTACAAGAGGATTACAACAAAATCTTGAATTTAAAATATGAATATAACCGTATTCTTAGTGGAAATGTTTGTAAGCTTCTACTCAAGCTCAGACGGAGACACTTTGAGTTGGGCGATTAACCAGAGAGGCTGCTGGCCAGACCACAGGTGAGCCGTGCAATCCATAAAATTAAATCCAAAAAAGGTGATTTGCTTACCAATCCTAAAGAAATAAACAATCGCTTCAAAGTATTTTATTCAGAACTATACACTGCTAAAACTCGGGCCGCTAATGCAGATTTTGCAGGTTTTTTTGACTCCCTCAATCTGCCAAAACTAGATGAATCAGCCAGGCTAGAACTGGACTCAAATTTCTTAGAGAGCGAGCTAGTTGAGGCTATTAAATCTTTTCCCTCCGGTAAAGCGACTGGCCCAGATGGATTTGGTTGTGAATTCTACAAGGCATTTTGCAAGTCGCTTGCGAATCTCAGCTGATAACTACCATTCACCAAATCTTTAGCTGTATGGAAAAAAACAATCAAATAAGTAAGTTTGAAGTCTGAAGAAGGGTCTCGATCCGAAACGTCGCCTATCTCCTTCGCTCCTTAGTTGCTGCTGCACCCGCTGAGTTTCTCCAGCTTTTCGTGTAACCCTCGATTCTCCAGCATCTGCAGTTCCTTCTTTAACAAGTAAGTAAGTTTATTGGCCAAGTATTCACATACAAGGAATTTGCCTTGGTGCTCCGCCCACAAGCAACAACATGACATACAGTGACAGTTACGAATGACTCTGAACAAGTGGACGCAGTGGTGCTTGATTTTGCAAAAGCTTTCAACACCGTTCCACATCTGAGGCTTCTTAACCGTCTCAAATACTTTGGTGTAGAGGGCTCAATTCACTCTTGGATAACTAGTTTTATAACTGAAAGGGAGCAGTCGATTGTAGTCCAGGGAACATCCTCAAAACCAGCCCATGTCGACTCTGGCGTACCACAGGGCACCCTGCTGGGACCGCTGCTGTTTTTAGTCTACATTAACAATCTCCCAGATAACATCACATCTAATGTCTGCCTCTTCATCGACGATTGTGCGGTTTATCGAGAGTTCAAGTCTCACGATGATTGCCTGACGCTTCAAAAAGATCTGCGCACATTGGAGAAATGGGAGAAGAAATGGCAAATGATGTTCACACCAGGAAAATGTAATGTCATGCGTTTTACTAGGAACTCTAAACCAATCCATCATTCCTACACACTCTCTGGACATCAGCTAGAGGCAGTTTCTGGTCATAAATACTTAGGAGTTACTTTGTCTGAAAACGTGAAATGGAACAAACATGTGGAAGAGGCAACAACCAAAGCCAGCAGTGTCATCGGCTTTCTACGTCACAATCTGCAAAACACACCCAAAGAAGTTAAGATCCAAGCATATAAAAGCCTTGTATGTCCACATGTTGAATATTGCTGCTCCGTGTGGGATTCTTCCACTCAAGGGAACATCAATAAGATTCAGGCAGTGCAAAACAGAGCAGCAAGGTTCATATCTAATAGCTAGATAGGCAGAGCTCAGTCTCCAGCACGATAAAGGACCTTAAACTTCATCCACCAATGATAAAGGACCTTAAACTTCATCCACCTACTGCTCGTCACAAGTTCATCAGACTGACAACATTCCACAAGATTAAGAATACCACTATTCATTTAAAGATGGAGGACCACATCCAGCTAATCCATGCACCCATAGCCACGTCAACCAGAAGCTACCAACCTGGAAATTATTCCATTCCGCTCGGCACTTCATTAGCATTTTCTAACTCGTTTTTCTTCAAGTCAGCAAGGGATTGGAATACCCTACCAGCCTGCATCAGAGATCTCCAAAACATACAAAGATGCACCTCCATGTCAACTAGCACGTCCACCACCATCATTGTGCTGGGTGATGCTCTGTCTAGAGCTTTTCAGTGTATTACATCCAGATCCAGATCAAGAATTAATGGTCTAATTGCATTGTATTACCCTGTCTAATAAAAGCTGCTCGGTACCATGTGAACCGGTAGGAAATGTAATCTATTAGGGAGAGAGAGATAGATCAGCCATGATTGAATGGCGTAGACTTGATGGGCCAAATGGCCTAATTCTGCTTCTACCACATGATTTATTATCTTATGAATCACGACATTTATGAACAAAATCTTCTTCTTCTTGCATATGGCGTGCACAGCCTAAATCTGTAGGACAATTTGTTCTATTCATCATGGGCGGAAATCTGGAGGGGAGGGGGAAGTCCCTTCCATGTTTTGAGAGGTGTGGGACAATCCCCCCCCCATGTTTTGTAATCCGGATTTTGAAAGGTGGTGAAAAAAAATCTATTAAAAATCTCCGCAATCCGCGAGACGGTGGGGGTGGGACTGATGATCGAAGGCACCGATTGGATGAGAGAGATGTCGGTCAGCAGGCGATGGGGGGGAGGGGCGGTACATGATGCTTCAGCGCGATGATTGGAGGAGTGAGGTGTCGCTCAGAGGAGGAGTGGGGGGGGGGTGGGATTGAGGATAGAGTGCGGTGATTGGAGTAGGCAGACGTCCTGGTGGAGCTTGAATCGGCCCGTTCGCGGGGCCTTTCATCGCCCAGCGCGGCTTAAAATGAAACTGCTGCATTGAAGTGATTGAGGCTCCCAAGGTTGAAACCCCCGCCGGCAGATTTGAAGGTGCGCCAGGGGCGACGAAAGGCCCCGCGAACGTGCAGATTGAAGCCCCACCATTTCGGGTGGATGAAGCTGCTGTTGCTGGAGTTCGGAGTCGGTCACCAACCAGGTCAACTCCCGATGTTACCGTCCACAGGGCCCACGGCCGAAGCCTCACGTGTGTGTGCGCGTGGCCGCCAAGAAATTGTGTCCCCCCCATGTTTTAATAGTGATGTCCACCCCTGTATTTGATTGTGTACGTAAGGTTCATTGCATTCATTGAAACAGGGCGGACCACGTGAAGGTAGCAATCTCCCACCCCATGAACGGAATAATGGACTTAGACTGAATCTGATCAAGCTGGGCTATTGGAAAACATCGGGAGTGAGTCATTTCATGGAAAACGCCATAAATGTCTTTAAGAGCATATAATGGAGACCAGGAAAGGTTAAAGGCAAGAAGGGATGTTTCATGGTTTACGAGAATAATGGATATCTGCGAATGAGTTGCAGGCAGAAATTTAATCCAGAGTGAAGCGGTCTATTTGGACAATACAGGAAAAATCTAGAGTAAAACAAAGACAAAAAATTCGTGGAAGAGTTGGAGTATATCTATACAGAGCAGAATGAAATCACTTTGGAAGAAACTTAAGCTCTAGAATCCAACCATCAGTGGGAAGTCTATTAACTGAATTAAAAGGTACACGTTGACCGATATTTTCATTTTATTTTTGCGTTTTCACGTTCTTGGAGAGCGCAATTGATGAGTTTGGCATTGGAAACAATTTGAAAGATTTTTACAAACCCTTGGTTTTATTGCGACTGCAGTCAACCACATCAAAACGAAGGCTTCCTGAATGTGTTTCTGTAAATGTTTGGAGGAAAACGTATGACAGGCTCAAGTAATGGTCTGTTGTGCAATTCTGACATTCATAGTTTCACTTTTAGAAAATAAACATTTTTGTTCAGTAGGTCTCAGAATTGTGATAATGGGTTTAATCATTGATTAATTTTTTTAAATTATTGTACCGTATAATTCATGAGCGTACCATAGTTCTTTGTACCATCGTTCTTCGTACAAAACAGTTGAAAATCCCCTTTTCCAGACCAGTTAACTATTCGAAATGAACAGACAGAAGAGTATGGATACCAGGGAACATGGCAAAAGTGACACGGTGGTGCAGCGATATTGTTTTGCATATTTACAGAATGTTATTTCTGCATTTACACACAATGCGTGTAGTCTATAATTAGAATGAAGGCCAATACATAACCGTTTAATATCATGTTCAAAAGTTCATATCGTTTTGTTCAAAACCTCATGACAAGGGCATCATGTTCTTTCTTTGTCCCTAGGTTTCAACACCTCCCGGATCCTCTCAAAAAACAATTTCGTCCATCTCCAGACAACTCTTTAATATGCTGAATGGATTCCCCACCACTGCATTGGCCTACATCCTCTCCTGATCTTATCTGACCAACCATCTCCCTCTGCCACAACTCAAAGTTATTTCTGTCATCCTTCCTTCTTTCCTGAATCTGAATTGTGGGCACTATCACTAGCTCGAGCCGGTCTCCAAAACAGTAGCTGGTGGGCACGCTAGAATTCCTTGTATTCCTCATCACTGTTTTAAAGGTATGTCCTTTTGTCCTGAGGATGTGCACTCTGGTCCAACATTCTTCCACTGCTGGAAACATCTTCTCCACATCCACTAATTTTAGGCCTCTCATTATTCTCATTATTTGATGAGATATCCTTTCATCCTTCCAACCTCCAGCGGGAAAACAGACCGAGAGCCAGCTCCTCATAAGTAAACCCAGTCATCCCCTGGATCATTCTCGTATAATGTCCTGAGTGGAATAGGTAAAGTAGTTGCAGAGATTCTTTTACCCTGAATATAGTGATTAAGAACGGTAAACGGTAGGGAATTGAAGAATACAGTTGAACAGAGGGATCTGGGAATAACCGTGCATAGTTCCTTGAAGGAAGAATCTCATATAGATAGGGTGGTAAAGAAAGCTTTTGGTATGCTAGCCTTTATAAATCAGAGCATTGAGTATAGAAGCTGGGATGTAATGTTAAAATTGTACAAGGCGTTGGTGAGACCAAATCTGGAGTATGGTGTACAATTTTGGTCGCCCAATTATAGGAAGGATGTCAACAAAATAGAGAGGGTACAGAGGAGATTTACTAGAATGTTGCCTGGGTTTCAACAGCTAAATTACAGAGATAGGTTGAATAAGTTAGGTCTTTATTCTCTGGAGCGCAGAAGGTTAAGGGGGGACTTGATAGAGGTCTTTAAAATGATGAGAGGGATAGACAGAGTTAATGTGGACAAGCTTTTCCCTTTGAGAATAGGGAAGATTCAAACACGAGGACATGACTTTAGAATTAAGGGACAGAGGTTTAGGGGTAACATGAGGGGGAACTTCTTTACTCAGAGAGTGGTAGCGGTGTGGAATGAGCTTCCAGTGGAAGTGGTGGCGGCAGGTTCGTTGGTATCATTTAAAAATAAATTGGATAGGCATATGGATGAGAAGGGTATGGAGGGTTATGGTATGAGTGCAGGCAGGTGGGACTAAGGGAAAAAAGTTGTTCGGCATGGACTTGAAGGGCCGAGATGGCCTGTTTCCGTGCTGTAATTGTTATATGGTTATATTGTTAAGAATCATGAGGAGAGGGGAAAAATGTAGGGTGAACATTTTCATGCAGAGAGCGGTGGCTATATGCACTCAGCGTCCAGAGAAGGGAGTTGAGGCAAGTACTTTAATAACATATACAATACATTTGGACAGGTATATAGACAGAAAGTTTTTTAAGGAATACTAGACCAGGTGGGACCCATTGGGCCCTGTCACCCAATGCGGGGGTGGGGGGGGGGGGAGGGTGCGTGCGTGCGGCATTGGCGTTCACCCTGGTTGGGAGATGGCGGGGCATGAGGGGGGTGATGAGAGTTCCGCCCCCACGATTGTCCTTCCTCACTGTTTGCCTTGTGCCCAAACACCAGGATTGTGGGACTAAAATTCAACCAGATCCTTGTTTCCATTGGCAACATCCCATTGTGATGTCATTGTGGCTGTCGGCAGCCAGCTTGGGAGCCCATTGTGATTGGTGCATGGTGAGAGGCATTGTGACATCATCAGTGTGAGAAGGTTGGAAGGCGGTTTTTGCCATTTTTAAAAATTTCAGCGATTAATAATTTCGGAAATATAGGTGGAAATGCGACGGGATGATGTTTATCGCCACCAGGGGAAAAATGTGAGTTGGATGTGTGAAGATGGGAAAGTTGTGGCTTAGCGTTTGGAAGAAGATAGAAATTAACCAGATTCACACACACACACACGCACACACACACAGACCCAAACTAGATGAAGATTTTTAGTTATATACTAGACTAAGTGGGATCCGTTGGGTCCCAGCTTCACAGGGGAGGGCTGGCCCCCCAACGCAATATTTCACCTCTCCACCAAATCCAATATTGCTGGCCGGTGGGGGGGGGGGGGGGGGGGGGGGGAGGGCTTTATGGAGCGCTAACATGGGTTTTGTGCGTCAAAGCGACTGGTTTCCAGAGGGCTAGTATGGAAATTGTGGGCTGAATGGATTCTTGGGCTAGCAGCTCAGTCACGGAGGCATGGCAGCTCAGGCCTGGCAGGCTGGCAGCTCAGAAACGCAGGCCTAGTGGCCTGGCTGGTCAGAAACTGCCAGAAATTCTGATCAAAACAGGTGACAGACTCTGTGAAAGAGAATGGGGGGAGGGTCGACAATCAATTTTAGACATTTTCATCTTTTATTACAGATCACAGTAATGAAGGGGGAAAATCTATACTTGTGTGTATCTCTGGAGCGCTAGTATGGGTGTTATGGGCTGAAGGGACTGGTTTCCAGAGGGCTAGTATGGACATTGTGGACAATGGATTTTTGGACTTGCAGTTCAGTGAGTCATGGCTGGTGGGCTGGCAGTTCACTAAGTCATGGCTGGTGGGCTGGCACGTCAATCACTTAGAGCTGGTGTGGTGGCAGTTCACTCAGTTACCCCTCTTCCCTTCACCCCCAACTCTGCTCCTTGCCATTCCCCTCCCCCCCCCATGCATTCAGACCATCTCCCCTCAACCCCCCCCCCCCAATGCACTCTTAGTGGTTCTCTGACAGCGCAGCCATTCCTGCCTATTAGATACCCATTGTGATGAAGAACACGCAGACAAGGCAAGTGGAAAAATGATTTATTAAAGTTTAAAGTGTGAATGAGTCCTAAAACATTGCAAGTCAAACCTCACAGCACCCCAAGCAGAGTGGAGGCAGCAAGTCCCAACTCACAGCACTCCATAGAAACATAGAAAATAGGTGCAGGAGGAGGCCATTCGGCCCTTCGAGCCAGCATCGTCATTCATTGTGATCGTGGCTGATCATCCGCTATCAATAACCCGTTGCCTGCCTTCTCCCCATATCCCTTGATTCCACTAGTCCCTAGAGCTCTATCCAACTCTCTCTTAAATCCATCCAGTGATTTGGCCTCCACAGCCCTCTGTGGCAGGGAATTCCACAAATTCACAACTCTCTGGGTAAAAAAGTTTTTTCTCACGTCAGTCTTAAATGACCTCCCCTTTATTCTAAGACTGTGGCCCCTGGTTCTCGACTCACCCAACATTGGGAACATTTTCCTGCATCTAGCTTGTACAGTCCTTTTATAATTTTATATGTTTTTATAAGATCCCCTCATCCTTCTAAACTCTAGTGAATACAAGCCTAGTCTTTTCAATCTTTCCTCATATGACAGTCCCGCCATCCCAGGGATTAATCTCGTGGACCTACGCTGCACTGCCTCAATCACATGGATGTCCTTCCTCAAATTAGGAGACCAAGGAGAGTGCAGGCAGCAAATCAAACCTCACACCACTCCAAGCACTCCAACTGATACACACACACAGGGATACACACACAGGGACACACACACAGGGACAGACTCAAACAAACGTAAACACGCACACACAAAGACACACACACATACACACAAATACAAAGACATACACACATACACACAAACACAACACAAACACACACACACACAGCACCAATACTAAAATGCCAAGTAACTTCAGAACGTGGTAACCATACTGAATCCTGTCACTAACCATATACTCTATGTAAGTAGTTTGAAAATAAGAACACAGGTGTGTCTAAACCAAATGATTCAAATGTTTAAAGCCATTTTTATTATGAAACAGTCCTCCAGAGCTGCTGCTAATGCAAAAACGTGCTTTAAAGTACTTTCAACAAACACACACACACGCACCATATGTATGGCAGTAAGCTCTCTTGAATTACTCAAACGGTTCAGGATGGCGTCTCCAGTTGGGCCTTCTGCACTAAGCGCCACCTCTGAACTCAAATGGAAATGACACAACCAGCACCACCTCTCCACTTAGCATGGAATGAGCGGCAATTTTGCATTAGACACAATCCTGATATATAAAACGTTTATTCATGGTTTTTCCTTCCAATAACAGTTGCACAGCAAGTCACATTTAAAATGCAAGCCACATTTAAAAAGCAAAACACACTTTAAAATAAAGGCACAGTTTAGCGGCACAGTCAAAATGCACACTTTTCAATTAGCGGCACAGTCAAAAGGCACACTTTTCAATTAGTGGCACAGTCTAAAGGCACACTTTTCAATTTGCTGCACAGTCAAAAGGCACACTTTTCAATTAGCGGCACAGTCAAAAGGCACAGTCAAAAGGCACATAAAAACATGTATTCCTTCCAAACACAGTTCCAAATAAACCACATAAAAGCACATAAAACCACACTCACAGTTTAGTAGTGGTCCCATAGCAGGAACGTCCATGTCGCGGGGCTGGAAACTGGCAATATCCTGAGCTAATTCTGCTACCAACATCATCTACTGCGACAAGTGGTGGCTTCCACTGATTGTCGCCAGAAGCTTGCGTCCTTTTCAGGACGGACGATGACAGCAAGGCCAACATTTGTAACAAGATGGACATGACAAGAAAAGGTTTAGTAGACATGTGTTCAATGTTCAGTTTCTTCACAGCTTAGACTGAGAGTCATGATGTCTCCCTCCCCCATCTTGCAGCAACTGTGGCACGTCCACATTTCCGGGTTTTATAGTCCCTTCCCCTACCACCGGAAGAGGCGTGGCCTTTATGGCGTGATTGACAGGAGAGAGAATTTCAACATTTTTTAAACATTAATAAGTATTTTATTTTTCATCGATGAGAACAATACGCTGGCCCTGACTGCTGGAGGGGGACACTGAGTAAGATGGCCAAAAATCACAGCCGTAAGTGGTAGCAATTTTTCTAAAATCAATATAGAGCGCAGACAGGAAGTGGTCAAGTATTGACTTTTAAACACTTGCCTTTTGCATTTTCAAAGCAACCACACTTGCCTTTTGCATTTTCAAAGCAACCACACTTGCCTTTTCCATTTTCAAACAACCACACTTGCCTTTTCCATTTTCAAACAATCACACTTGCCTTTTCAATTTTCAAACAACCACACTTGCCTTTTCCATTTTCAAAGCAACCACACTTGCCTTTTGCATTTTCAAAGCAACCCCTTTGCATTTTCAAAGCAAACCACCATTTGCATTTTCAAAGGAAACCACCATTTGCATTTTCAAAGCAACCCCTTTGCATTTTCAAAGCAAACCGCCATTTGCATTTTCAAAGGAAACCACCATTTGCAATTTCAAAGCAAACCACCATTTGCATTTTCAATGCAAACCACCATTTGAATTTTCAATCCAAACCTTTTGCATTTTCAATCTACATTTTCAAACTACATTTTCAAACCACCTTAAGGGCACAGACAGGTCAGTAAAACCACTCGCAATTTAGTAGACATGTGTTCAGTGTTACTCGCTGCTCAGACTGAGAGTCGCGACCTGACATTCCCCCATCTTGCAGGGAACTGAGGCACCTCCACACTTCTGGGTTTTATAGTCCCTCGGGAAGAGGCATGGCCTTCATGGCGTGATTGACAGGAGAGAGAATCTCAACATTTTTTAAACATTAATAAGTCTTTTATTTTTCATCAATGGGAAAAGTCCTCTTGTCCTGTGCAGCGGAGGGGGACTCTAAGATGGCCAAAAAATCACAGCCGTAAATGGTAGCAAATTCATTTCACTTGCACTTTATGTGCAACGTGACGAATAAAACCGTATTGTATTGTATTGTATTGTAGCGTTTTTTCTAAAATCTATGTTCAATGCAACAGGAAGTGGTCAAGATCTGAGTTTTAATTATATAGATAGAGATGGATCAAGCATGAGCGGGTGAGACTAGCATAGATGGGGCAGCTTGCTTGACATGGGCATGTTGGGCCAAAGGGCCTGTTTCCACGCTGTATGAGTCTATGATTCTATGACCCTAAATCCCTACATCTAATGATGGGTGACGATATGTTATTTCTGCATTAACACACAATGCGCTTTTTCTGTAATTAGAATGAAGCCCAGTACATATACGTTTACTATCATAAGTTCACATCCTCTTGTACAACCCTTCAAGAGAAGTACTTTGTGTTCTTTCATCCCTTAGGACTGAGATGAGGAAACATTTCTTCACCCAGAGAGTAGTGAGTCTGTGGAATTATCTGCCGCAGAAGGCAGTGGAGACCAATTCAATGGATGTTTCAAAGAGTTGGATTTAGCTCTTATGGCTAAAGGAGTCAAAGGATATGGGAGAAAAAGCAGGAACGGGGTACTAATTTTACACGATCATCCATGATCGCATTGAATGGTGGCCTGACTCGAAGGGCCGAATGGCCTACTCCTGCACCTATTTTAATATTTTATTCTATGTTTCTGTAGATCCCTTCTGAACTTCTCAAAAATTATTTAATCATTCTCAGACGCCAATTTGTTCCCACATTCCTGATAATTCGTTGGCCTACATCCTTTCCTGATCTTGTCCAACTAATCCTCTCCCACTGCCGCAACTCAAAGTACATTTGGACCCCCTTTGCTTCCCTCCTGAATCTGACTTGTGCGTAACTTTCACTCACAGGAGCCACTCTCCGAATCAGTAAATGGTGGGCATCCTGAAATTTCTGGCATTTTATTTTTTGGGTGAGGTGCAAGAAAGACTCCAGGTCTAACTTCTTGGGTGGTTCAACAAAGATTCCACTGATTTCCCTGGGGAGAGTAAGGCATTTCTACACATTATCCACTGCCACAGTTCTGCTCTTATCCCAAAGCATTCATCGCCTCTGTTTGTTGCTTGTTCCCGCCTACTGGCAAGTCAAACCAACTTCAATCATGTTTATTGCCATATGGACTAGTGTAGTGAGGTACAGGTATAATGAACGTTTTGCTGCAGCAGCGTCACCAGACACACAACAAAACATTTTTTTTCACAGACTCGGATGCTAGTTGTTCCCTCCAGCTGGGCTCACAAATGATCCAATCACCAATGAATGAGTCCTTCAGATCGTTAACGTCCAATGTGTGATCACAATCTTATCATTGCCTGGTACAGATGACCTGCCACTGCCATCTCAATGGGAGTGTAACCTCTTCCCTTCAGTGTGTCTATTGCTTAGACATGTTTATTGACTGGTCATCCAACTGCAAGGCATCTCTATCTCTTCCACTGTTCACTGTCCTAATTGATGGACAGTCTCTCACAGTGTATCTCCTCATGGTCTCAATCAGGAGAGGCCGTACATACCATTTGCTCTTCTGAATCAGGTACAGAAATTACACTGTACAGCTTCATTAGTCAGCACTTCACGAATAAAATTTGAGCCTGCTGGAATTACTCAGACCATGAGAAGTAGAAATGGCAACATTTTTACAACACCTTTCCAGTTACCTTCAGGATGTCATAATGCAGCATATCATAGTCCTCTCAAATTGCAGTCACTGCAGCAATGCTGTCCAGAATGAGACAGCAACCAGATATACGTCTGTTGGATGCAGAATTGACTTATACAAAGAAGACAGTGGGTTGTGGTGGAAGGTGGATATTCTGGCTGGAGGTCTGTGACCAGTATAATTCTGGAGGGATCTATCGTGGCACCTCTGCTGTGTGTGGTATATATGATCTAAACGTTAATATAGATGGGCTGGTGATTAAGTTCGCTGATGCCACCAAAATTGGAGTACATACAGTGTGGCAGAAATGACCAAAGTGAGGTCTTGCATTTTGGGTGGCAGAATGAAAACATAGAAACATAGAACATAGGTGCAGGAGTTGGGCCATTTGGCCCTTTGAGCCAGCAGAGGCCCTTTGAGCCTGCCTCCGTACAGGGAAAAGATTTTAAACGTTTCCCCCACCCCGCCCCCCCACCCACACATACCCAGCTATAAAAAACCCACTATAACTACACTCAAAACGAGACAAAAAATTAAAAAGGACAGACGGACTGCAGAGGCCGCTGTGACAAGGGTCGCGCCACCCACCTTCTCTCTCCATACATGCAACTCGACCTACTCACTGTTTCCTCTATTCTTTTTATATGTGCTACAATTTCAGTGAATTGCAACGTGAATGCATTTGTGAGCAAAGCAGTGACTTCAAGGGTAACAATTAGCTTTCAGGTAGCTGAGTGAGTATTTCACATATTTCTTTTACTTTATAAATATGTTAGATTAATTTTACATTTGGATTGAGTAGTTATACATTTTTTTTTAATATGATAGCAGTGACATTTCCAATCATTCAAGCTCTTTGAAAGGTTTGACAGGGATGACCAGCTGTTGAAGCATTTATTTTGAAGGCTTGTAGAGTGAGATGCCTCCAGAGGTCACATAAAAACTTGGAGAAACTCAGCGGGTGCAGCAGCATCTAAGGAGCGAAGGAGATAGGCAACGTTTCGGGTCAAGACCCTTCTTCAGACTGGTCCTTCTTCAGACTTCCCTGGTCAGGGATCAGGGAAACGAGAGATATAGACGGGAGGTGGAGAGATAAAGAACAATGAATGAAAGATATACAAAAAAAGTATCGATGATAAAGGAAACAGGCCATTGTAAGCTGTTTGAAGTGTGAAAATGAGAAGCTAGTGCGACTTGGGTGGGGGAGAGATAGAGAGAGAAGGAATGCCAGGGCCCGAGGGCTGAGGGAGAGGTGGGAAGGGGAGGAGGCAGCCTGGGTTAACAGAATTGAGAAAATTCAATGTTTAAGTCCAGAGGATGCAGACTCCCCAAGCGGAATATGAGGTGCTGTTCCTCCAATTTGCGGTGTTGCTCACTCTGGCCGTGGAGGAGGCCCAGGACCGAGAGGTCGGATACTGAGTTTCTCCAGCTTTTTGTGTAACCCTCGATTCTCCAGCATCTGCAGTTCCTTCTTTAACACTTTGCCTCCAGAGGTCACCTTGAGGCAAGTGTGCATATAGCGGGGATGGATGGTGTAGTCGACTAACTCATTCCAGAAAACTCTGGGCCTTCTCATTGATTTTTTATCCCCTTTGAATCTCTTTGCACAATGCCATCGGCATTGTCCTCAGTGGAACTTCATCGAAAAACTCAGCCATAACGTTATGGAGTTGTACAGAATGAAAATGAGCCCTTAGGCCAAACCCATCCGTGCATTAGTCACGTTTGCCTGCATTTGATGCATATCCCTCGAAGCCTTTCCTATCCATGCACATATTGATTATACATACATATACTTGTTATTTATTGAACTTTTTTTTCTCTTCCCCCGCTATTTACTATGTTTACATATTCACATATCCTGTTGTGCTGCAGCAAGTAAGAATTTCATTGGCCCATCTGGGACAGATGACAATAAAACACTCGTGACTCTTGATCCGAATGTACTTTAAATGTTGTATTTGCTAGTCACTTCCTCTGGCAGCCCATTCCTTATACCCACAACCCTTTGTAAGGAAAGATTGTCTTTCAGGTTCTTTTTTTTATGTTTGGTTACCTGGTCCTCCAAAATATTCCAACCGGAATTGAAACTGGAGGTGGTGAAGGGAGGGGTTTAGCCAGAGAGGGTTATTGGGAAGAAAGTGCCGCTTTAAATTTAGTTGCATCTGGCTGGGCAACCGTGGCTTCGTGGAGATTATTCCATGCTTTAATAGTGCGTGGGATGAACTAATTGCTGTACACATCTGATTAAATCTTTCCCTTCTCACATTTGGTAGGGAATTGAGGAATGCTGTGGAGCAGAGGGATCTAGGAATAACTGTGCATAGTTCCCTGAAGGTGGAATTGCATGTAGATAGGGTGGTAAAGAAAGCTTTTGGTGTGCTGGCCTTTATAAATCAGAGCATTGAATATAGGAGTAGGGAAATAATGTTAAAATTGTACAAGGCATTGGTAAGACCAATTCTGGAGTATGGTGTACAATTTTGGTCGCCTAATTATAGGAAGGATGTCAACAAAATAGAGAGTGCAGAGGAGATTTACTAGAATGTTGCCTGGGTTCCAGCAACTAAGTTACGGAGAAAGGTTGAACAAGTTAGGTCTTTATTCTTTGGAGAGCAGAAGGTTAAGGGGGGACTTGATTGAGGTCTTTAAAATGATGAAAGGGATAGACAGAGTTGACGTGGATAAGCTTTTCCCATTGAGGGTAGGGAAGATTCAAACAAGAGGGCATGACATGAGAATTAAGGGACAGAAGTTTAGGGGTAACATGAGGGGGAACTTCTTTACTCAGAGAGTGGTGGCTGTGTGGAATGACCTTCCTGCAGAAGTGGTGGAGACAGGATCGATTTTAACATTTAAAAGTAAAATGGATAGGTATATGGACGGGAAGGGAATGGAGGGGTATGGTCTGAGTGCAGGTAGATGGGACTAGGGGAAAATAAATGGTCGGCACGGACTGGAAGGGCCGAGAAGGCCTGTTTCCGTGCTGTAATTGTTATATGGTTATATGGTTATTTAACCTGTGTTATTTTGTTCTTGATTTCCCAAGCACTGGGAAAAAGAGCTTGTGTATTATGCAGCGGTAGAGTTGCTCCTTTACAGCGTCAGAGGCCCGGCTTCAATCCTGACCATGGGTGATGTCTGTCCCAAATTGGTACGTCCTCACTATGACCGTGTGTGTTGTCCCTGGGTGCTCACGTTTCCACCCTCATTCCAAATACGTCCAGATTTGTCGGTTAGCTGACATCCGTAAAGATTGTAAATTGTCCCTAGTGTGTAGGATAGTGCTGGTGTATGGGGGGTCGCTGGTCAACGCTGACTTGGTGGACCTGTTTCCGCACTGTATCACTAAACTAAACTAAACTAAGGCTGAGATGTGTCCCATTATCACTCTGGTGTCTTTTCGTAGAAAAGTCGAATTATTTGTGATCACTCCACGTAACCTCTACGCCTATCTCACACAAGAGTATAGGAAGGAACTGCAGATGCTTGTTTAAACCAAAGATAGACACAAAAAGCTGGAGTAACTCAATGGGACAGGCAGCATCTCTGAAGAGAAGGAATAGGTCTCGACCCGACAGGTTTAGAGGGATATGATGCAAATCCAGGCAAGTGGGCCTAGTGTTGCTGGGACATTGTTTGCTGGTTTGGGAAAATTGGGCCGAAGGGCCTGTTTCCACACTGTACCACACTGACTCCATGACTCTAAAACAGTTGAAAACCCCCCTCTTCCAGACCCAGTTAACTATCTGGGTAAATCTAAGGATAAGGGGGAATTCCTTTAGGACCGAGATGAGGAAAACATTCTTTACACAGAGAGTGGTGAGTCTCTGGAATTCTCTGCCACAGAAGGTAGTTGAGGCCAGTTCATTGGCTATATTTAAGATAGCGTTAGATGTGGCACTTGTGGCTAAAGGGATCAGGGGGTATGGAGAGAAGGCAGGTACGGGATACTGAATTGGATGATCAGCCATGATCACATTGAATGGCGGTGCAGGCTCGAAGGGCCGAATGGCCTACTCCTGCACCTATTTTTCTATGTTTCTATGTTTCCAAATGCAGAGGGAAGAGTGGTGGACACCTGGGAGCAAGATAAAGACTAGATGTTGAGAGAAACTCTATAATTTCTCTGTACAATGTTGCATAATATTGGACATGAGGATTGTAGCTAAAGCCAGCCTTTGCTGCCAGTTCCTAGTTGCCCTTTGGGGAAAGTGGTAGTTGGCTTCCTTCCTGAACCAGTACAGATCACATAATGAAGCTTTGCCGCCAATGCTGCTCAATTAGAGATCCTTGGCTTTTGACACACCACTAATAGTTCATCAGATTTCTCAATTTACTGGAGATAATAATAGGCAATGATGTACATGTTTGCTCACTGGCTTACTCTGACAGCACCTCTCAAATGTCAGCACTAAGAAGGATAAACGCAGAAAGCACATGGGAACATCACTATCTGCAAGTTGCACACAATTTTGATTGAAATATATACATCGTTGGCCCTTCATCGGCTTTGGACCGTAATGCTGTCACTCCCTCCGCAACAGTAGTTTAAGAAGACAGTTCACCACCATCATCTCAAGGGCAAATAGGAATGAGCCAGTGACATGCATGTTGAAAATAAACGGAGAAAGTAATTCTTTACAGGTTTACAATTGGCTAACAATCTTATGAATCTATGTAGGGTTACACAAAAAGCTGGAGAAACTCAGCGGGTGCAGCAGCATATAAGGAGCGAAGGAGATAGGCGACGTTTCGGGTCGGGACCCTTCTTCAGATTCTTATGAATCTATCCATCTATCTGTGCATCTATCTATGCATCTTATTAATAAAACACTCATCTTGTCCTCTTCTGGTTTGCGATGATTTTAAATTTGCACATGGGGGAGGGGGTTGGAGGAGGGTGATGTGGGGGATAACTGTATGCTGTATATCATAATTTATTGTTGGTAGGTTGCTTTTAAAAAGCATCAGGGGGTGGTGGATGGGTATGTGTGAGTGAGAATATGGGTTTGGTCAGTTCACCAAGTACGCACTTTGGTGATTCTCTTTGAAAAGTGACTGTGTTTCATTATTTAATAAAATTATAATTTCACTTCCGAGGATATGGTCATGTTGAATTTAGTCCAACATTAGGGATTCTAATTCCATCATAGCACCTGGAGAAATTAAATGCACATAACGACTTATGAAACAAGAAGTCGGAGCAGCAGATCATAACTGGTCTGATCTCTGCCTCGGCTCCTTGCTTGCCCCCTGTAACTTCCTAACAATCCAAAAATCCGTCGTTCTCCAATTACTCTGCCTCTGTAGCCCTCCGGGCTAGGGAATTCCAAATAATTGTGGCACTTTGAGAGATGAAATAATTTCCTCGTCACTAATTAAAAGGGTGAACCATGCACCTTCTAGCTCTCGATTCCATCGTCTCACAAAATGGAGATCGTTGTCTGGCATCATCCATTCTGATAAGCTCTCACTAAATAAATCTGGAAAACCTTGGGCATCAAAGGGGACGAGGCATGAGAATGGGGTGGAGTGGGAAAAATAGATCAGCCATGATCCAATGGCGGAGCCACCTCATAGATCTGAATGGCCTAATTCTGCCCCTATCTCTTCTAGTCTTCTAGACCTCCACAATATTCTTCCCAGATTCCTTCTTTTTCATTCAACCTAGCACCACTCAAACCAAGGAGTGCCAGGGATTGGATATTTCCAGCTATACCGCGCTGGGTGTATGTTTGAAGACAATCAAAGTTTCAGGCAAGATTTTCAAGATTTCATAGAATGCACAGGTCATTCAATGTTGCTGATACTATCCCCTTTGTTGGGTGGTTAAACATAACTCCAACGTCTTGCTGACTTGTCAAATCTAAATTGCCTGAATGGAATATCAGGGGATATAGACAGAGTAGAGGCAGTCTTTTACCTATAGTAGGGGAATCAAGAACCAGAAGCTTAGGTGTAAGGTGAGAGGAGAAAGATTTAATGGGAGCCTGAGGGGCAACTTTTTCACAGAGAATGGTGGGTATATGGACGGGAAGGGAATGGAGGGGTATGGTCTGAGTGCAGGTAGATGGGACTAGGGGAAAATAAATGGTCGACACGGACTGGAAGGGCCGAGAAGGCCTGTTTCCGTGCTGTAATTGTTATATGGTTATATGGTTATATGGAATTAGCTTCCAGGTGAGGTAGTTGACAACAACATTTCAAAGGCATTTATGAGTCTATGAGTCTATGATTCTAAATCCCAGCATCTAATGATGTGTTGCAGAATGTTATTTCTGCATTAATACACAATGTGCATTGCCTGCAATTGGAAGGAAGCCCAATCCATAACCATTTAATATAATGTACATCAGTTCTTATCGTCTTGTACAACACTCATTCTTGGGTCTGCTTGACCTGATGAGTTCCTCCAGCCATTTGTTTTTTGACCCATTGTTGTTCATGTGGATCTGCGAGATTGGGTGCCATTTGACATCATGAGGCCATCCAAATGGACTCGGGTCCTTCTGTCCAGAAAATGTATTTTATGTTCTTTGTTGTGTGCTGAACATGTTCCGTACAAGGCTGCGAAAGCCCACTCCAATCTCCTGGAATCTTTGTGAAATAGGCAACAGCACATTGCAAAAAGCGTCATGGCATTTAACACAGATAATGATGTTCACACATTAGGCCTGTGTGGTTCCCCGTGGAAGCTGCGTCATCGCTGCCCTTGCTGCCTGCTAGAAAAGTGGTCAGACTTTAAAGAGCCTCTCTCAAAGGCAGCTACGGGGTGGGAGATTGCAACCTTCACGTGGTCCGCCCTGTTTCGACTGATGCAACGTGCACAAACGGAAGGTCAAATAGAACAAGTTGTCCGACAACTTTAGGCTGTGCACGCCACACGAAAGAAGATGAAGAAAGTCAGCTATCATGGATCTGAAGGGGTTGATGGTGGAGGAGGTCCACTGCGTCCAGTCCCATCAACTTTCTGAGCACTGTGGGGTTATCAATAGGGCAATAACAGCATTATGTAACTTGGCCATAATTCAGGAAACAGATGGTGAGCACTTGTAGGTTATCTAGAATTACACCAACCTTTGAAAAACGTGGCTGTATGAAGGTCATCGATGGGACCACTCGGACATTTTTATGGCATTCTTTACTGAATCATGTGTGATGTGCCTCTGTTTTTATTTGTGAGTTCGTAAAAACGGTTGTTTGTCGGACGTAAAAGCTTCATCTTCCATTGGCAGTGAACTGAGTGACTTGGGACACTGTAAATTTCAGCCAGGTAAAGGTGAATCTCGCCTGGGCTAATATTACAATGTAATTGATTGGACCGTGCAGAGTTGGTGTACAGTGTTCCTGTGCAACCTTCATTCTTTGACTGATGGTTATTTATTCGAATGCAGTGCAGTGCAGGATGAGTGGTGAAGTTTTAAAAGTTCAATCTTTCATTGATTCATAAAACTGAGTGTCCACCTGCTGTCTCAGGAAAAAGGGACTACTCCGCAACTCCACTCATGGAAGGAGAACGGGGGGGGGGGGGGGGGGGGCTATCATGAAGTCCTGGCCAATACTCATCCATCAGTTAAACAGATCAGCTGACATTTATCATTTTACCGTTTGTTGGAGCTTGCTGGGTATAGATGGGCTGTTGTGTTTTCACATTTGCTAACATGTACTTTGCCAATTGTTGGGGGCATGGGTGGTGATAGACTGTTCTATTTTTTGTTTCACATATAAGGCTTATTTGTTTTGACAATTCGTGCCATTTTCACCAGATCAATTAAAGTTTGCAGCTAATTCTTCCCAATACTATATTCAAGGCACTGAAAATCTGACGAGCCACAGTGGATGTGGTGCTCGAGTTGTCCGAGCTGCTCTTGCGCGATTGACAAGCGCGGCATCATGCTAGGGTCTCTTTGGTCGGCTCCACCACAAATTCATAAGCAGGAGGTGGGGTCTGTGAGGAGTGACAGTCATAGTGCCGGCTCTCTGACCAGCGTTGCTCGAGGGGACCGAGGCTGCAATTGAGGGTGGACGAGGTGTCGGTACGCAGCAGGGCGGAAGAGGTCTGAATCCCGCCCAGCTCATCCGCAAGTGGATTTTGAGCGAAAGGGTGGAAGGTGGAGGCTCGGAAGCTTTGCTTCCTCCCGTAGCTATCAGCGTGTTCCTGGGACCACTGGCGTTGGAAGGTCAGAGTGCTCGCCAAGGGCAGGTTGCTGTCTCCGTGCCTTTCGTAGCTATTGGTGTGGTAGAAGCTGCCCCGCGTCAGCACGGCGTTGTTGGGCGATGTCCGGGTGCGCCGGTAGGTGGGCTGGGAGATGGTAGCACTGGCTTGCTTCTTGCGTGACAGGCAGGCCAGCAGGATCCAGATGAATATGCCAATTGCAATCCCAATCACGACAGACACACAAAAGGACAGGATAATCCCATCTGAGTGAAAGAAAGTGAAGACAAAACCATCAGGAAAAATGATGTCACCTCTTGTTGTCTCAGCAAATTCCATCCTCTGTGGTGATCTCCAGCCTTCCTTCCCTTCATATGGCTCAGTCACCCTTCTATTTTGCAATTACTTAGTCTATATTTTATGGGGTTCAATTGAGTCCAACATTCCCAATAAACTGGATAACTCCCACAGCTTTCTGCAAAACTTCCTCCCATCCCACTATCTATGAAGACTCAATTCCACACACCTAATTACTGCATCTAGGGCACCTACTCCATCTGCATTTCATATAACCATATAACCATATAACAATTACAGCACGGAAACAGGCCTTCTCGGCCCTTCCAGTCCGTGCCGAACATTTATTTTCCCCTAGTCCCATCTACCTGCACTCAGACCATACCCCTCCATTCCCTTCCCGTCCATATACCTATCCACTTTACTTTTAAATGTTAAAATCGATCCTGCCTCCACCACATCTGCTGGAAGATCATTCCACACAGCCACCACTCTCTGAGTAAAGAAGATCCACCTCATGTTACCCCTAAACTTTTGTCCCTTAATTCTCATGTCATGCCCTCTTGTTTGAATCTTCCCTACCCTCAATGGGAAAAGCTTATCCACGTCAACTCTGTCAATCCCTTTCATTATTTTAAAGACCTCAATCAAGTTCCCCCTTAACCTTCTGCGCTCCAAAGAATAAAGACCTAACGTGTTCAACCTTTCTCCGTAACTTAGTTGCTGGAACCCAGGCAACATTCTAGTAAATCTCCTCTGTACTCTCTCTATTTTGTTGACATCCTTCCTATAATTAACTTAATTTCAGTTAAGTTTGTCTGATTGCCCCGTCCCTATTTCCCAGTACCAGGCCATAGAATCGTACAGCAAAGCAACAGGCCCTTCATTCCACCATTTCCATGTTGACCATCAGTTCTCATCTACATTAAGCCCACTTACCAGCTCTGGTAACCTTCTCTGTCTTGGTGATTCAAGTGTATTTAAAGGCGACAGTGTTTGCCTGTACTACCTACTATATATACCAGTGTGTTGCAGATTCAAATCACACTGAGAGTAAATTCTTTCTCAGACCCCTCTAAATTCTCCCCCTCCTTACCCTCAACCCATGCCCTCAACTATTAACATGTCTGCTGTGATGAAAGGTTTATGACTATTTGCCCTCATCTATCTCCCTTATTATTTATTCCACCTCTATCCCCCCCCCCTCCCCCCATCCCCCACCGTCTCCTCTGTTCCAAGGTAAACAGCCCCATGTGGTTCTCTTGTTTGTAGCTCCACCTAATCATCTTATGCTTTTACCAACATGTGCAACATGTTCATATGCAGTCACCATTAAACATTACCCATAAAAGAATTACAAATAGTCATAAATCTATCGGAAATGCTATTGCCGGTAACTGCATGATCTATTAATTACGCAAGGTAACATATTGTACAAACCTGTTACAGTTCACCGGTGACTGATGATATTGGGGGATTTTTGATCTAGATTTTATGTCTAAGTGCAAAAGACAACAAAAGCGCTTCTTCTATGTTCTGGCGATTATTTCAAAAAATTAAAAACGGGCTGCGACTAAAAATAGGTTGCCGTTTTAAAAATCGGTGATTTTTAGTCGAAGCCAGTTGCGATGCTAGTTGAAGGTGTTTGCCGGAGGTTGCAGGTAGTGGAAGGTAAGACCTCCCTGGTGGAATAAAACTGGGTGAGTAATAAAAAGGTCTTACCTTCCACTACCTGCAACCACCGAGTTTACACCAACCAGCGGAACCCGTATATTAACACTGTGGATGAAACAGCATTGCCGATTTGATCCATGTCTGGTTTTGTTGCGGACCTGATCCATAATCCATGTCAGGTTTCCACATTACCACCTGATGGAATGCGGGCAGCCATGTTTAGTTAGTTCAACTTACGACTCGGAGCCTACAGTACTCATTTTGATGGTCTCTGTATGTATTCTAATTAAAGTACTTGTTATGATATATAATGATTCAGTATCAATAGTGCTTTGCACAAACTAGGGACAATTTACACAGACACCAAGCCAAATAACCTACATACCTGTACCGAAGAAAATCCACGCAGTCACGGGGAGACAGGTACAAACTCTGAGAGCATACATAGTCGGGATAGAACGCGTGTCTTCGGCGCTGCAAGCGCTAAGGCAGCAACTTTAACGCTGCACCACAGTGCGTCTTCCTGCAATTTGCTGCGTCTAAATCATGGAACTTCCTCTTCAAACGCAGTGGTTCAGGAAAGCATGCTCTTTGTCAACTTTTCAAATGGTTTTAGTGATTGGTGATAAACGCCAGCCTTGCCAGAGATGTGCAGATCGAGGGGTGCAGTAAAAATTGTCATATTGGTTAAGGTGGATATGAACACATTATCATTTAGCCAAGAGACATTTGATGGATAGAACTAAGGAATTGTAAAGGTAAAAGACCCTAATAGGACTTATCTACAGGCCCCAAACAGTAGCCTGGACATGGAGCGCAAGTTGAATAAGGAGTTAAAATTGGCATGTAGTAAAGGTAATGCTATGGTTGTTATGGGAGATTTCAACATGTAGGTAGACTGGGAAAATCAGGTTGGTACTGGACCCCGAGAAAGGAAGTTTGTGGAGTGCCTCCTTGATGGATTCTTAGAGCAGTTTATATTGGAGCCTACCCGGGAGAAGGCAATTCTGGATTTAGTGTTATGTAATGAACCACATTTTATAAAGGAACTTGAGGTTAAGGAGCCATTTGGAGGTAATGACCATAATATGCTCACGTTTAATCAACAATTGGAGAGGGAGAAGGGTAAATCGGAGGTGTCAGTATTACAATTGAATAAAGGGGACTATGGAGCCAGGAGGAGGGAGCTGGCCAAAGTTGACTGAAAAGATACACTAGGAGGGATGACAATGGAACAACAATGGTAGGTACAGTGGCTTGCAAAAGTATTCATTCCCCTTGAACTTTTCCACATTTTGTCACATTACAACCACAAACGTAAATGTATTTTATTGGGATTTTATGTGATAGACCAACACAAAGTGGCGCATAATTGTGAAGTGGAAGGAAAATGATACATGGTTTCCAAATTTTATCACAAACAAAAAACTGAAAAGTGTGGCGTGCAAAAGTATTCAGCCCCCCTGAGTCAATACTTTGTAGAACCACCTTTCGCTGCAATTACAGCTGCAAGTCTTTTGGGGTATGTCTCTACCAGCTTTGCACATCTAGAGACTGAAATTTTTGCCCATTCTTCTTTGCAAAATAGCTCAAGCTCAGTCAGATTGGATGGAGAGCATCTGTGAACAGCAATTTTCAAGTCTTGTCAGAGATTCTCAATTGGATTTAGGTCTGGACTTTGACTGGGCCATTCTAACACATGAATATGCTTTGATCTAAACCATTCCATTGTAGCTCTGGCTGTATGTTTAGGGTCGTTGTCCTGCTGGAAGGTGAACCTCCGCCCCAGTCTCAAGCCTTTTGCAGACTCTAACAGGTTTTCTTCCAAGATTGCTCTGTATTTGGCTCCATCCATCTTCCTATCAACTCTGACCAGCTTCCCTGTCCCTGCTGAAGAAAAGCATCCCCACAGCATGATGCTGCCACCACCATGTAGAAAATTGGTTGGCAGACAGGAAACAAGGAGTAGGGATTAACGGGTCCCTTTCAGAATGGCAGGCAGTGACTAGTGGGGTACCGCAAGGCTCGGTGCTGGGACCGCAGCTATTTACAATATACATCAATGATTTAGATGAAGGGATTCAAAGTCACATTAGCAAATTTGCAGATGACACAAAGCTGGGTGGCAGTGTGAGGAGGATGCTATGAGAATGCAGGGTGACTTGGACAGGTTGGGTGAGTGGGCAGATGCATGGCAGATGCAGTTTATGTGGATAAATGTGAGGTTATCCACTTTGGTAGCAAAAACAGGAAGGCAGATTACTATCTAAATGGTGTCAAGTTGGGAAAAGGGGAAGTACAATGGGATATGGGGGTCCTTGTTCATCAGTCAATGAAAGTAAGCATGCAGGTACAGCAGGCAGTGAAGAAAGTGAATGGCATGTTGGCCTTCATAACACGAGGAGTTGAGTATAGGAAGACAGAGGTCCTTCTGCAGTTGTATAGGGCCATAGTGAGACCACACCTGGAGTATTGTGTGCAATTGTGGTCCCCTAATTTGAGGAAGGACATTCTTACTATTGAGGGAGTGTAGTGTAGGTTTACAAGGTTAATTCCTGGGATGGCGGGACTGCCATATGCTGAGAGAATGGAGCGGCTGGGCTTGTACACTCTGGAGTTTAGAAGGATGAGAGGGGATCTTATCGAAATATATAAGATTATTAAGGTTTTGGACACGCTAGAGGCAGGAAACATGTTCCCGATGTTGGGGGATTCCAGAACCAAGGGCCACAGTATACGAATTTGGGGTAAGCCATTTAGAACGGAGGCGAGGAAACACTTTTTCACACAGAGAGTTGTGAGTCTGTGGAATTCTCTGCCTAAGAGGGCGGTGGAGGCTGGTTCTCTGAAAGATAGCGTAGTCAGAGGATATGGGGAGAAGGCAGGAATGGGGTACTGATTGTGTATGATCAGCCATGATCACATTGAATGGCGGTGCTGGATCGAAGGGCCGAATGGCCTACTCCTGCGCTTACTGTCTGTTGTCTATTGTCTTTCCACTGCATCCTTGTCTTTGTTATTGAACATTTTAGTCTTCGTGGCATCAGAGTTGATAGTTTTTTTTCTTCAGCATGTTTTCCCTGAATCATTAAGTTGATTAAAAAAAAATCTGGGAAACAGCTTGGCAGGTTAGAACTTTGGCTATGTTCCCCTGTGTCATCTTCCTGGTGAGGTCAGGAAATTCCAAAAACCGTGGTCTTATTGACAGATTTATTGTCAGCATAAAATGTGCTGGTCAATGCACAGGAAGAGGTTGATTATTGTCAGAGGTCCAGCTTGTGGAGGCTAAGTGGTGATCTCTCCAGAGTTCTGCGATCTTTGAGCCTTTGGCTTCATTTATTTACCCAGATTACCCCTTCCTCCTCTCCAACTTACACAGGATGCTGGAGCCACAAGAGTTTGCAGATGCTGAAATCTTTAGCAAAAAATAAAATGCAGCAGGAACTTGGCCAAAAGATGTTGTGGAATATCATTTATTTTTAGGCACAAAAGGTCTGTAGATCCATAACAGGAAAATAATAGAGAGATGTTTGCCGACTGCTGGGAAAATGGGTTTGTGGATAGGCATCTAAATTGGCATATATTGGGTTTCCATGTTGTACACCAAAGATAGTCACCACATGCTGGAGTTAATCAGCGGGACAGGCGGCATCTGTGAATAGGAGGAATGGGTGATGTTTCGGCTCGAGACCCTTCTTCAGACTGAGAATCGGGGGCGGGGGGGGGGGGGGGACGACAGATATGGAAGAGGAAGGTGGAAATTACATCTGAAATTCTCCAAGGCTGAACAAACAAAAAAAGGACTGTGCAAAACGCAAGACATTAGTATAAAGCACAATTGGAAGATGAAAACAAGTCCATCTCATGCAAGAGGCGGCCATAGTGTTCCATTGTCGAGGCATTGATTAGGGTTGTGCAGTTGGTTCTAGAACCAGTGGAACTTTACTACCTCATGCCTGATAGTTACAGCAAGACGAGAGAATGGTGGACATCCTGGAGGATATATGCCACCTTCCTGAGGCAGCACCTCACATAGTCCCGGTCCCGCTGAGTTACTCCGGCATTTTGTGTCCATCTTCAATTTTCTTGGCCCCGCTCTGGGAGTAGAAGTGGGGGTGGATCCGGACCGCAACGGCCGTGAGCCCCAGGACGAGTTTGGCGATAGTTTGCCCGCTTCTGCTGCTGTTGGAGGTGAGACGTTGCGTCGCGCCAGGGTCTTGGGCCTGTCCCACTTTGGCCGTCAGTTACGCGACAGGCCGTAGGCGCGCAAAAATTTCATTCGCTATAATATACTACATACCCCTCTGCATTTCTCAGTGGGACCAAGATACAACTACTCAATATTTTTCACAGCAACCAAAGACAAATATGTCTCTGCACCTTGGCCTTGAATTCAATAGAACGATTCAAATTGAACCTTAAGTGTTCTGTGACACTGCTGCCAGTATATTGCTACGGTGGTTCAAACAGAACAGATTGAAGCAAGGACATTAGGGAATTAATCCATGGCAGGACATACACAGTGAATGGCAGGGTCCCTGGAGTGTGTAGTTCAGGATAGAGACCTTGGAGCACTACATAGCTCTCTGAAATTGGGAACGCAGATAAACAAGGTGGTGAGGAAGGTGTGTAGAAAGAGACAAGAAACAAGACACATTTATTGTTGCATGCAGCAATTGGTACAGTGAAATTTGGGGTCACCATACAGCCATACGAATAGAAAGAGAAGGACAGAACACGATAGTCTTTAACATAAACATCCCCCATCAAAGTTTCCCACTGTGAGGGAAGGCCCAAAGTTCAGTCAGCCTCCTCCTTGATGTTCTTTGATGTTCACCCATGGTCGGGGCCTCCCGAGCCCCTCGCAGTCGCTCGCCGGGATGATGGAACTCTGACGTTGGAACGGGAGAACATCCTCAGCAGCTTGGACATCCGAATTGGCCACTTCCTACCAGAATATGCGGCTCCTGAAGTCCGCAGGACGTGTCGGGTGGAGATTCACGCTGGCGGCCCCCGGCAAAGGGATTCCAGGACTCTGCGATGTCAGCGCCGCCCGCGCTGGAAGCTCGGCGAACCACGGCCAACATCCACGATGTTGAAGCAGCAGGCCCAACACTCCGGAGCTTCAAGCGGCGATCCCAGGTAAGGCATCGCCCGCTCCGCAGTGAATCCAGAGCTGCGCTGCCGCTGAAGCTTTGGCCGGTCCCCGCCAAGAAAGGCTGCACCAATCCAGTTGGTAGGCCGCAAGGTGGGGGTGGGGCGAGCACGCGACTCGAAGAATAGCCGCATCCTCGCCAGGAAGTGACTGGGAAACGCTTTCCCCCTTACCCGACCCACCTCCCCCTACATAGAAATACTAAAGAAACCTCCACAACACACTTTTTAAACAAGATTAAAAATTAAAAAAATTGTAGGCAGAGACTGTAGGCAGAGGCTGCCATCATGCAGCGCCCCTAGTGGAACTGTTGATGCTGGTATATACTGTATTGAAGATCGACACAAAGAGCTGGAATAATGGGTCAAGCAGCATCTCTGGAGAAAAAGGATGGGTGCTCTGGTTGGGACCCTTGTTCAGACTTCAGTGAGGAAGGCGTTTTGTATTCCGGGCTTCACAGGCTGAGACACTGTGAGTTGGAATACTGTGTTACAATTGTACAACATGTTGGTTGGACTGCATTTGGAATACTGACTGCAGTACTGGCCATCACAGCATTGGAAGGATACAATGAAGCTCGAGAGGGTGCGGAAAAGATTTCAGAACCTGTCTGAGGACTTCACCTTGGCTGTGGGTTTCCGAGACGATCCTTGTGAATGCACAGGGTTACACAAAAAGCTGGAGAAACTCAGTGGGTGCAGCAGCATCTAAGGAGCGAAGGAGATAGGCGACGTTTCGGGTCGAGACCCTTCTTCAGACTTGTGAATGCACATCTGACTTCTGCCACCTTCGCACGCATTTGCCTGCTCCCCTGTGAAAGCTCCTCAAGGTATGCCTACCTGACGAAGTTCTCCTCTTCTCTCTGATGGGAGTTCTGCACCACCGTTTTTCACCTCGCCCCCTCTATGATTCCTACTGCCCTCCAACTCTATAACCACATTTGTATGCGGGCTAACTACCACGCCCATATGTGTTTGCTCGGCGCTTCCATGCGCCTCCACCTTGTGCCTCGGGGCTTCCAACTCCACTTTTTATGGGCCTCCTCCATTGAGAGAGTGAGGCTGCATGCAAATTGGAGGAACACCATCTCACATTTCACTTGGGGAGCTTACAACCCAACGTTGATTTTTATAATTTCAAATAACTCCTGCATTTCTTCCCCCCTCTCCACCCCCCCCTTCCCCAACCTATTCATCCTACGAGTTCCACTGTTAACATTCTTGTATCCCTGTCATTAGCACATCTTCCCCAACCATCAATGGGCCATTCTAGACTCCATCCTTTCTGAGGTCATACGTTGCCGGCCTTGTCTAGTTCTGGCATTACCTCGCCAACTCCAACCCCGGCCACCTCTATCTTTCGGTCTGAAGAAGGGTCCCGACCTAAAACATCATTGTCCAGTGGTTCTATTAAGCTCAACGCCTTGTTTTAACCCCTTAGAAACATAGAAATTAGGTGCAGGAGTAGGCCATTCGGCCCTTCGAGCCGGCACCACCATTCAATATGATCATGGCTGATCATCCAACTCAGTATCCCGTACCTGCCTTCTCTCCATACCCTCTGATCCCCTTAGCCACAAGGGCCACATCGAACTCCCTCTTAAATATAGCCAATGAACTGGCCTCAACTGCCCTCTGTGGCAGAGAGTTCCAGAGACCCACCACTCTCTGTGTGAAAAAAGTCCTTCTCATCTCGGTCCTAAAGGAGCTCCCCCTTATCCTTAAGCTGTGACCCCTTGTCCTGGACCTCCCCAACATCGGGAACAATCTTCCTCCATCTAGCCTGTCCAACCCCTTAAGAATTTTGTAAGTTTCTATAAGATCCCCTCGCAATCTCCTAAACATTAGTCAAGGGGCTTAATGGCCTGCTCCTGCTTTTATTTTGTTTGTTCTGATGAACTACACATTAGTTGTATGGTCACTGTCACCATTACAATGGAGGATAGTGTGATCAGTGTGAGTGAAGGGCCTGTCCCACCAGCTTGCGACTCCATGCGGTGAGCGCAGCCTAACATGGTTGCTTGAGCCATCCGGCCTCGCGGGGCCGGTCCCACTTCGATCGCCGGAGCCGTGTGGAGTTGTGCGGAGCTGGTCCCGACGTCGCGCGGGGCTCCGAAAAACTGACCATGTTCAAAAATTCCGCGCGGCAACGGCCCGTTGGCCAGCAGCCGCCTCGATGCCGTACGCACTGCCTCGATGTCGTGCCTCCATGTCCCTCTCTGTCTGTGCCTGCGTGACCCTCTCTGTGTGCCTCCATGAACCTCTCTGTGTGTGCCTCTGTGACCCTCTCTGTGTGTGCCTCTGTGACCCTCTCTGTGTGTGCCTCCGTGACCCTCTCTGTGTGTGCCTCTCACACCCTCTCTGTGTGCCTCCGTGGCCCCCTCTGTGCCTCCGTGTCCCTCTCTGTGTGCCTCCGTGACCCTCTCTGTGTGCCTCCGTGACCCTCTCTGTGCCTCCGTGCCCCTCTCTGTGCCTCCGTGTCCCTCTCTGTGCCTCCGTGTCCCTCTCTGTGTGCCTCCGTGACCCTCTCTGTGTGCCTCCGTGACCCTCTCTGTGCCTCCGTGCCCCTCTCTGTGCCTCCGTGTCCCTCTCTGTGCCTCCGTGACCCTCTCTGTGTGCCTCCGTGTCCCTCTCTGTGCCTCCGTGACCCTCTCTATGTGCCTCCGTGACCCTCTCTATGTGCCTCCGTGACCCTCTCTGTGGCTCCGTGTCCCTCTCTGTGTGCCTCCGTGTCTCTCTCTGTGTGCCTCCGTGACCCTCTCTCTCTGTGCCTCCGTGACCCTCTCTGTGCCTCCGTGTCCCTCTCTGTGTGCCTCCGTGACCCTCTATGTGCCTCCGTGACCCTCTCTGTGTGCCTCCGTGACCCTCTCTCTGTGCTTCCGTGTCCCTCTCTGTGCCTCCGTGGCCCTCTCTGTGTGTGCCTCCGTGGCCCTCTCTGTGTGTGCCTCCGTGGCCCTCTCTGTGTGCCTCCGTGGCCCTCTCTGTGTGCCTCCGTGCCCGTCTGTGTGCCTCCGTGACCCTCTCTATGTGCCTCCGTGCCCGTCTGTGTGCCTCCGTGCCCGTCTGTGTGCCTCCGTGCCCCTCTGTGTGCCTCCGTGTCCCTCTGTGTGCCTCCGTGACCCTCTCTGTGTGCCTCCGTGCCCCTCTGTGTGCCTCCGTGTCCCTCTCTGTGCCTCCGTGACCCTCTCTGTGTGCCTCCGTGGCCCTCTCTGTGTGCCTCCGTGACCCTCTCTGTGCCTCCATGGCCCTCTCTGTGTGCCTCCGTGCCCCTCTCTGTGTGCCTCCGTGCCCCTCTGTGTGCCTCCGTGCCCCTCTCTCTGTGCCTCCGTGCCCCTCTCTCTGTGCCTCCGTGCCCTTCTCTCTGTGCCTCCGTGCCCCTCTGTGTGCCTCCGTGCCCCTCTCTCTGTGCCTCCGTGCCCCTCTCTCTGTGCCTCCGTGCCCCTCTCTCTGTGCCTCCGTGACCCTCTCTGTCCTTGCGAACTTCCCGCGGACTTCGCTCCAACTTCACGTCACTCACCCGACCTCCGCGCGGCCCCCGCTTCCGGTTTGGTCGCGCTCGTCGCATGCTGGTGGGACCAGCCCTGTACGGGGATCACTCGACCTCCACGCGACCGCTGCACGGCCCCCACTTCCGGTTTGGTCGCGCTCGTCGCATGCAGGTCGCATGCTGGTGGGACAGGCCCTGAAGTCTAATGTGCTAGGGCATATTGAGATCAAGAGGAGATGATGTTGGGTCTCTTGAAAAGCATTAGGGTGGATAAATCTCCAAGGCCCAATGGGATCTATCCCAAGATAAGAGATTGCAGGAACTTTTATGTTTGGTTCCTCTCAAGCCACAGACAATGTCATAGAAAACTGGAGCCTAGTCATAGTTATTCCTTTGTTTAAGAAGGAAAGTAGAGATAATGCAGGAAATGTTAGGTTGGTAAGCCTCACATCCTTGGCAGTGAAGGTATTGGAGAGGATTCTTCAGGATAGGATTCACTCGCATTTGGAAGATCATAGGATAATGGGAGTCAGTCAGCAAGCATAGGAATAGGAATAGAACAGGAATTCTTTGTTGTCACATTTGACTAGGCGCAGTGAGATTCTTTGCTTGCATGCACAATGTATACAAATAGGAGTTACCTACAGCATTGACAAAGTTACAAAGCACGCCAGCTCCCCCTTTTGTCTCCCTCCCCCCCCCCCCCCCCCCCCTATATTTTGCCCATGCCTTTGTCATATCTTAATGACTTGATTACTTTTTTAGAAGATGACAAAGGTAAAATGATGAGGCCAGGGCAGTAGATGTTTTTTCACCCAGAGAGTTGTGAATCTGTGGAATTCTCTGCCACAGAAGGCAGTGGAGGCCAATTCACTGGATGTTTTCACTGGATGTTTCAAGAGAGAGTTGGATTTAGCTCTTAGGGCTAATGGAATCAAGCAACATGGGGAAAAAGCAGGAATGGGGTACTGAATTTGGATGATCAGCCATGATCATCTTGAAAGGCGATGCTGGCTCGAAGGGATGAATGCCCTTCTCCAGCAACTATTTTCTATGTTATTTTCTGTTTCTGCATGGATTTGATAATATTTGGTAAGGTCCTTCATGGTACATGATCCAGAAGATTAAGTTGCATAGGATCCATGGTGAATCGGTCATTTGGATTCAGAATCAAAAGAGGGAGGTTAGCAGTAGAATGGTGTCATTCTAGCTGCAGCTCTGTGACAAGTGGTGCTCCATTGGGATCTGTGCTGGGATTTCTGTTGTTTGTGGAATGAATAAATTACATCGACATAAAAGAAGATTAATTGGTTTGTAATATTGCAGACTGTACCAAAATTGGTAGAATTGCGTACAGTGAGAACATCTGGCAAATAATATAGCAAGATATTGAGATCAAATACACCAAGTTGATGGTGTTTCCTTTTTGGAGATCAATTGGTGTGCAATTATTGGCAAGACCCTTAATGGCATTGACATACAGATAGATCCTGGCAGTCAAGTTCATAGTTCCCTGAAAGTGGCAATACAAGTAGATAAAGTGGTGAAGAAGGCATATGGTATGTTTGTCTTCATTGGTCGTGGCATGGTGTATAAGAGACAGGATGTCATGTTGCAGCTTTATAAAGCTTTGAATGGGCTGCATTTGGAAAGTATTTTTTGCAGTTCTGTTCATCCCATAACAAGAAGGATGTGGAGCTTTGGGGCTTTTGTGATTGTAAAGGAGGTCCATCAAAATGAAGGGTCTTATCTATCAGGCGTGGTTGGACAAACTTGGATTGTTTACACACAGAGGTTGAGGGGAGGCCTGATAGGACTATATAAAATATTGAAAGGCATAGATGGGATAGACAGTCAAAAACTTTTTTCCCCAAGGTGGAAATATCTCAGACTTGAGAGCAAAATAAGGTCAGGGGGAATGAATGAATGAATGAATGAACGAATGAATGAATAAGTTTATTGGCCAAGTATGCACACATACAAGGAATTTGCCTTGGTGCTCCGCTCGCAAGTAACAACACGACATATAGTAAACAGTATAACGGTTTATATTTTAAAGAAGATATGCAGGGCAGGTTACTCCCAGTAACACAAAGAGTAGTGGATGCATGGAACGTGCTGCCGAGAGAAGCGGCAGATGTAAATATGATAATGCCATTTAAGTGGCTTTCAGATGGGCACATGGATATGCAGAGAATGGAGGGATATGGATCATATGGCAGAGGGGATTAGTTTAACGGCATCATTTCGGCACAATCATTGAGGACTAAGAGCCCATTTCCTGTGCAGTACTATTCTATCTTCTATATAAAGTTGAAATCTATGTTGGATAATTGTCCCATGCCTCTGAAAATTAGTGCAGTGACTTTACCATCATGTCCTATTTGTTCTAATTTTTTACAGAAATCCGCATAATACTTGGCCTTTATCTTTTAAGTAATATAATCCTCCACCCCCTCCATTCATGATATTATTCCTGTGAAGCAGTAAGTTGGAATGATATATTTCTCTCCAGTAATAACAGCTGAACAAATTGCTGTACACATCCTGTTTCCTGAAGACGAGAAGCTCTTTGGTTTCCTGTCCAGAAACCTTTGATTATCCAGTGTTTACTGCAACCCTACTGACTAGTATTTCTCACTACACCTGCTCTGCCTCCAGCTATAACCTCACCTTCTGTCTTAAGTTATTTCTGTCATGGACAGGATTAACACCCTGAATCAATTGGCATCTCTGCTCTCCTGAAGATATTATGACCTACAAGTGTGTAAGTAATTGGTGAGATTACAGCTGGAGTGCTGCATGCATTTATCATCACCCAATTATGGGAAGGATGTCATTATGCTGGAACGAGTGGAGAAAAGATTCATGAGGATGTTTTCGGGATTGGAGGGTTTGATCTTAAGGAAAAGCTATATAGATTGGGACTTTTGCTCCCTGGAATACAGGAGACCGAGAGGTAAATTTGCAGATGTACATAAAATCATGAGGGTCATTGAATGGTCACTGTATATTTCCTGTGAATCTAAAACTATATGACATAGATTTAATGTGAGAAGGAAAATATTTAATAGAGACTTGAGGGCCATTTTTTTCACAGGATGATGGGTACATGAATGAGCTGCCAGAGAAAGCTGGAGAGGCCTGTACTATTACAATGCTAAACAGACATTTAGGCAGATAGATCAATGGGGAAGATTTAGAAGGCTACTAGAATAAGTGGGACCTGTTGGGTCCCAGCTTCACATGGGAGGGCTGGTCCCCCAATGCAATATTCCACTACACCAATTCCAATATTGGTCGCCATTGGGCACCAAATTCAGGTGCAGTTTCATACCACTTCAACCAGGGTGCAAGGACACCAAATTCAAATGCAGTTTCATACCACTTCAAGCAGGGTGCAAGGCCACCAAATTCAAGTGCAGTTTCATACCACTTGAAGCAGGGTGCAAAGCCACCAAATTCAAATGCAGTTTCTTACCATTTCAAGCAGGGTGAAAGGCCACCAAATTCAAGTGCAGTTTCATACTACTTAAATGCAGGGTGCAAGGCCATGAAAATCAGGTGCAGTTTCATATCATATCAAGCAGGGTGCAAGGCCACCAAACTCATGCAGTTTCATACATTTTCATGCAGGGTGAAAGGTCACCAAAGTCAAGTGCAGTTTCATACCATTTCAGCGAGGGTGCAAGGCCACCAAACTCAAATGCAGTTTCATACCATTTCAATAAGGCATACCACTTTTCAATAAGGCACGCCACCACCACCACTTTTCAATAAGCCACACCACCACCACTTTTCAATAAGGCATACCATCACCAGTTTTCAATAAGCCACACCACCACCACTTTTGCATTTTCAAACCAACACCACTTTTGCATTTTCAAACCAAGACCACTTTTGCATTTTGAAACCAACACCACTTTTGCATTTTCAAACCAACACCACCTTTGCATTTTCAAACCAAAACCACTTTTGCATTTTCAAACCAAAACCATTTTTGCATTTTCAAACCAACCACATTTTCAAACTACATTTTCAAACCACACTAAGGGCACTCACAGGTCAGTAAAACCACACTCTGTTTAGTCGACATGTGTCCAGTGTTATTCACAGCTCAGACTGAGAGTTGTGACCTCTCACTCCCCCATCTTGAAGAGACTGAGGCACACGCACACTTACGGGTTTTATTGTCCCTCCCCCTCCCACGAGAAGGGGCATGGCCTTCATGGCGTGATTGACAGGGGAGAGAATCTCAACATTTTTAAAACATTAATAAGTCTTTTATTTTTCATCGATGGGAAAACTCCTCTTGTCCTGTACAGTGGAGGGGGGCTCTGAGTAAGATGGTCAAAAATCACAGCCATAAGTGGTAATATTTTTTCTAAAATCAATATGCAGTGCAAACAGGAAGTGGTCAAGATTTGTGTTTTAATTATATAGATGGGACAAATCCAGCCAAATAGGTTTAGCTTTAGCTTACTTGATTGTAATAGGTATCTCGTGTAAAATAATCCAATGTGGTTGTTGGAAGTTGATCACCCCACCTCTAAGCATGGGCTTGTTGGGCTGGAATGCCTATTGCATTGTTGCTAAACTCCATGATACAATGACTAAGGTACTGTCTTGGGGAACTAGAATGATGACCATGTGGTGGGATGATCGACTTCCAACAACCATAGTGGACAGTTTTACACTTGATGCCTATTGCATTCAGTTTTACCAAAGTGTCTTAAAGTTTCAATCAAACACTGCCTTAGTGTCAAGCATAGTCGCACTTACCTATCCTCTGGAGTTCAGCTCTTTGGGCCATGTTTGGACCCAGGTAAAGATGAGTTAATGTAGGTATGTTACAAAACTTACCTTTACCGGCGCTGCACTTCTGCCGCTCCCCGTGTGCGCGACTTTCGCGCCTTGCAGAGGGGGGCGGGCTTAAAGTGCCGTTTTTCCACAGGCCTAGATAATCGATGAATGTCGGGCGATTTGGTTGCTGAAGAAAAATCGCTCCGACATTTAATGAATGGTGGTATTTTTAAATTACTCTAGATTATTTATTAACTAGAGTAATTTAAAAATCACCTTCAAAAGCCGTGACCGCAGACAACCGGAAGCATTTTGCGTAGGGGAGAAAAAAAGGTAAATACTTTATTTTTATATTAAAAGTTGGTTTTTCGGGAGGCATTAATAATATTTTTATGTTGCGAAATGGGGTCCCCAAAAAATGTATGAACCCCCAGTATTTTTCCCCCCGACTTCACCGCTAACCGCAACGTTCCAATCCACCGCATTCCACTAAAACCCACTCGCTAGTTGATTTAAATGGCCATTAATTTACAGGCATAAAACACTAAATTCCTTCCATTTGGCCCAGAAATTAATGAAAATGAAATTTAAAAATTATGTTATATTGTGGATTATTGTGTGAATGTTATTTGGACACTTAGGCAATTTTAAAAAAGTTTATCTTTTCTTAAGAAATTGATAGATGTTTAGATCTACTCATTGAATTTTGTAATTAGCTACAATTAGATAACTAACTAATTATATGCTTTAATTTCAGGTAATCCAAGTAAGATTGTTTAATATTTGCTTCAGAATGCTTCAATCTATAATAACTGAAAATTTCATTGAGTTCTCTTAATTTTTAAGAATGTTATGGACTTTTAACTTTTCCAGATCACAGCTTTTGAGTTGAGTCAATTGAAAGGCAATGGGAAGCAAGATGCTCATTTCCGAGTATGAAAATGGCCATAACTTTCTTAATACTGAAGATATGAAAGTAAATTAGGTGTCAAATTAAACTTCTTTTTATGCTTTATCTGATGGGATAAATTGCAGACTTGATTTTTAAAATCTCAAAATTTTGTAACATTGCTAGTTCATGGATTGGATTGTGAAAGAACAGATATTTACCCTTGAAATCTTTATGCAATTCCTCTAAATAGGCGGATCCTTTCTATTATATTGAGCTGAACACAAAGGATTTCATTGCCTTATAGAAACTTACAAAATTCTTAAGGGGTTGGACAGGCTAGATGCAGGAAGATTGTTCCCGATGTTGGGGAGGTGCAGGACATGGGGTCACAGTTTAAGGATAAGGGGGAAATCCTTTAGGACCGAGATGAGAAGGACTTTTTTCACACAGAGAGTGGTGGGTCTCTGGAACTCTCTGCCACAGAGGGTAGTTGAGGCCAGTTCATTGGCTATATTTAAGAGGGAGTTAGATGAGGCCCTTGTGGCTAAAGGGATCAGAGGGTATGGAGAGAAGGCAGGTACAGGATACTGAGTTGGATGATCAGCCATGATCATATTGAATGGCGGTGCAGGCTCGAAGGGCCGAATGGCCTACTCCTGCACCTAATTTCTATGTTTCTATGTTTCTATTGCTTGTATGTTATGAATGAATATATGCCTTTGAACTTGAAACGGTCGATCAGTATTGATCCTTTGGATGCTTTGGATGCTCCCTCAGCACTGTTCCTAACATTCCCCTTCTCATCACTCCCCATTTGACAAACCACTATTTCGTCATTACTATTCCTCCAGGATTCAGTGCTCCCTCAATAGTGTGTCAGTATAATTCTCTATCATAACTTCCCATCCAACTGTGGTGCATTCACCAAGCACTCTGCTCACACAGTGCAGTCAACACACAGACAAAATAGTGCTCCCCCGATACTAATTATGCAACTCGTCCAAAGTAGAGTTCTTCTGACAGAGCTATTTCTATTCAGTGCCGTGGTGTTGCACCCTCTCTGTACTGCCCCGGCAACATGGAAGCAGTTACTCAGTGGCATGTCTCTGACAGTATTCCCTGAGCATCACTTCTTCCAAAAGGTGTAACCTCTCTTAGTTCTTACACTGTTGATAATGCAATGTTCCCTGAATGCTAATCTTTCAACAGTTCACTTTTCTCTCACGACTGGTTTTATTACAATGTAGTATTTCCTTGGGACAGGTGGCATAGTGCTCTCTTGGAATTGTACCTTTGAACGAAGCTCACCTTCAATACAGTTCATTATTCAAAGGAAAATTCAGTATTCCTGAATCCCGCTCATCAGCAGTGCAGTGTTCCCTCTTTACTGGCCCTCCAAGTACAAGGTGCCCTTGATTTTCCAATAACCCCAGTACTGTCCCTCCAACAGTGCAGCGCTCCCTCAGTGTCACCCTTCCAACTCTTTGGAGCTGCCTCAGGACTTCACAGTCTTCACAGGACAGTGAAGAAAGCGAATGGTATGTTAGCTTTCATAGCAAAAGGATTTGATTATAGGAGCAGGGAGGTTCTACTGTACGCAATACACCAGGTGAGACCACACCTGGAGTATTGCGTACAGTTTTGGTCTCCAAATCTGAGGAAGGACATTATTGCCATAGAGGAGGTTCAGAGAAGGTTCACCAGACTGATTCCTGGGATGTCATGACTGTCTTATGCAGATAGACTGGATAGACTCGGTTTATACGCTCTAGAATTTGGGAGATTGAGAGGGGATCTTATAGAAACTTACAAAATTCTTAAGGGGTTGAACAGGCTAGATGCAGGAAGATTGTTCCCGATGTTGGGGAAGTCCAGTACAAGGGGTCACAGCTTAAGGATAAGGGGGAAATCCTTTAGGACCGAGATGAGAAAGACTTTTTTCACACAGAGAGTGGTGAGTCTCTGGAACTCTCTGCCACAGAGGGTAGTTGAGGCCAGTTCATTGGCTATATTTAAGAGGGAGTTGATGTGGCCTTTGTGTCTAAGGGGATCAGAGGGTATGGAGAGAAGGCAGGTACGGGATACTGAGTTGGATGATCAGCCATGATCATATTGAATGGCAGTGCAGGCTTGAAGAGCTGAATGGCCTACTCTTTTTATTTGTATGACTGTTGGCAAATGAAATTCCTCGTATGTTGCAAAACATACTTGGCTAATAAAGTATTATTGTGGTTGTGATTATGATGGATTGTACAGGAAGGAACTGCAGATGCTTGTAAACACCAAAATTAGACACAAAATACTGGGGTAACTCAGCGGGAGAGGCAGCATCTCTGGAGAGGAGATACGGGTGACATTCGGGTTGAGACCTGTATCCACCTCACCTGTATCCATCTATCACTTGCCAGTTTCTGCCCAACTACCATATCTTTTTCCAGCTTTCTCTCCTCAATTTGATCAATCTGAAGAAGAGTCCCGATTCAAGACATCTCTCCATTCCCTCCACAGATACTCTTGGATCCGCTGAGTTGTTCCAACCCATTGCTGTTTTAACTAATGTTTCCAGCATCTGCAGTTCCTCGTGTCCCGGAATTCCATCTGACCTCTAGAGTCAAGAATTTCATCGTGCCTGGAGAGCATTCCAGTCCCCAACTTCCTCTCGCTTGAATAACAAAATCCCTGACGGCAAAACAACTGCAGAATGTGTTCATGGAATGACACATCCAAGTTGATTTTGTGCTTAAAGGTGGGTCTCGGTTTTGAATATTAGAATCTATTGAACTTGCATTTTTGTGGCTTTGTAAAGAGCAAATAAATCATAAACATCAGAAATTAAGCCAGGCCTTTTGTGATCTGTGTTTTATGACTTTCAAAGTTATGTATTTTTCTTTCACGGTTGAGATAAAAATGGATTTATCTCTGCACTGTCTGCCTCGCTCCTTGTCGTTTAGCAGCAGTTTTACTGTTGACAATAGCCCACTGTGTTTTCAACACTTAAGAACTAATTGGAAGATGTCACATGTTTAAGTATATTTCTCACACATATGATGCAGGTGTTAACACAAGATGACGTACATAGAAACATACAAAGTTCAGGGCAGGAAAGACTCTTTAGCCCACAATGTCTGCACTCACTATAATGCTACATAAAACTAACCCCTTCGGTCTGTAGATGGTCCATATGCCTCTATTCTCTGCCTGTTAATGTGTTCCAGCAGTTCATAAAGGTTGCTCTTCTGTCCACTTCCACCATTTTCCCCTCACAGTGCACTTACGGTAAACACCTTGCCTCACAGATCGTCTTTAAACATGCTTCCTCTCACCGTAAACATATGCCCTATGGTATTTGACTTTTTCAACCTGGGGAAAAACTTGCACTGTCGGCCCTATCTACTCTTCACATAATTTTACATACTTTGGTTCAGTCACTCCTCAGCCACAAATGCTCACCAGAAAACTATCCACATTTATCTGACCTTTGTTTCCCGGCAATGAAGACGCACCTGCGTCAAAGGCCAACCGCCATTTTGGGTTGCTAAATTTTGAAAAAGGCTGGCGGGACAGGATCATGGGTTTGGTTTAGCTTGGTTTAGAGAGAGAAAAGAGAGAGAGAAAAGAGACAGAGAGGAGAGAGAGAGAGAGGAGAGAAGAGAGAGAGGAGAGAAGAGAGAGAGAAGGGGGAGAGAGAGAGAAGGGGGAGAGGGAGGGGGGGGGGAAGAGAGGGGGGGGAAGAGAGGGGGGGGGAAAAGAGGGGGGGGAAGAGAGGGGGGGCGAAGAGAGGGGGGGCGAAGAGAGGGGGGGCGAAGAGAGGGGGGGCGAAGAGAGGGGGGGGAGAGGGGGGGGAGAGGGGGGGGGAGAGAGGGGGGGGAGAGAGGGGGGGAGAGAGGGGGGGGGAGAGAGGGGGGAGAGAGGGGAGCTAATTTTAAACATCAATTATTGCCCACTGACCTGAGTACCATCTATCGAAACTGACGATAAAGAGCAGGAAATCGGAGATGAAGAGATAGTGAGGCTAGGAGGGGGGGAGAGGGAGAGGGAGAGGGATAGGGAGGCAAGGAGACAGAGATGGAAAGGACAACAAATGAGTAAGCCAGAAAGAGAAAAGCCGGCAGAGGAATGGGAGGAATGGGAAATTGACCATAAGAAATGGGGAAAAAAGGAGGGAGCCTGGAGTAAAAGTGTGAAAACAGAATTGGAAACAGACCAAATATCAGGATTTAATGAAAAGGGAGAGGGGAGTCAGTAAACATACAGAGAATGCGGGTAAGATATCTGGGTGTTGCACAGAGGGCATTAAAGCTGTACCAACGTACATGCAAGACAAAGAGGAAAAAGGAGAAAGAAGGAAAGATGAAGGAAACAATAATGTCAGAGAATTGAGTAAAAGGGTCAAATGAGAAATGGAATGCAATTTCCACTTAATCCAGCTGAAAATCTTGAATCAAAACAATAGACAATAGACGCAGGAATAGCCCATTCAGCCCTTCAAGCCAGCACCGGCATTCAATGTGATCATGGCTGATCATCCCCAATCAGTAGAATCAGTCTGAAGAAGGGTCTCGACCCGAAACGTCGCCTATCTCCTTCGCTCCTTAGATGCTGCTGCACCCGCTGAGTTTCTCCAGCTTTTTGTGTAATCCCCAATTAGTACCCCGTTACTGCCTTCTCCCCATATCCCCTGACTCCACTATCTTTAAGAGCCCTATCGAGCTCTCTCTTAAAAGTATCCAGAGAACCGGCCTCCACCGCCCTCTGAGGCAGGGAATTCACAGCTCTCTGTGAGAAAAAGTGTTACCTCGTCTCCGTTCTAAATAGCTTACCCCTTATTCTTAAACTGTGGCCCCTGGTTCAGGACTCCCTCAACACCGGGAACATGTTTCCTGCCTCAAGCGTGTCCAAACCCTAAACAATCTTATATGAGGAAACCTTGAGAAGGAAAGCACATTTCCCAGCTTCAAATTCCTTTCAAACAGATGAGATGTGTGCATCTTACCCACGATGGGATCACGCAGTTGTTGGGTCACTGAATGCACTGTTGTGTTGTTGTAGGCCATCATCAACCTAACAGCGAGGGTCCCTCCGAGCAGCACGAGATCTCAGCACAATCCTTGTGGCAGCAAAGTGGCTGTGAGTTAGGTCACTTCTGCCTCTCTCTCTCACACACAAAGAATGATTATGTTTTTTAAAGAAAACGACACCGTTTGGAGAAGTGGAAACTGTTGTGTGTCAGGTTTCCTGCTTTTGTACTCAAATTAGTAACTGGCTCCTTATCAGCACACAGCACCAATCCCAATGAATGAGGCCGTTTCCTCAACATCACTTCCTCGAATAGAAATGAGGACAGGCTGGATGGGGAAGGAAAGATACTTTAGTGAAGTGGGTTTTTCCACTCAGTGTTCAGTAAACAAACCATGGGCTGCTTGCTTGTATCAGGTAGCTGCAATAAGTGGCCATGAACTCAATGATGCTGTTGAGCGAGATTATTCATCGCTGGATGGTAGCTTGGGTGAGCCACAGGAAAGTGAACTCCACCCATAAACATTGTAGAGGCTCGGAGCAAACTAAGTGAATGGGAGAGGGACAATGCAGATCAGAACCATATAATAACCATATAACCATATAACAATTACAGCACGGAAACAGGCCTTCTCGGCCCTTCCAGTCCGTGCCGACCATTTATTTTCCCCTAGTCCCATCTACCTGCACTCAGACCATACCCCTCCATTCCCTTCCCGTCCATATACCTATCCACTTTACTTTTAAATGTTAAAGTCGATCCTGCCTCCACCACTTCTGCTGGAAGATCATTCCACACAGCCACCACTCTCTGAGTAAAGAAGTTCCCCCTCATGTTACCCCTAAACTTCTGTCCCTTAATTCTCATGCCATGCCCTCTTGTTTGAATCTTCCCTACCCTCAATGGGAAAAGCTTATCAGCGTCAACTCTGTCTATCCCTTTCATCATTTTAAAGACCTCAATCAAGTCCCCCCTTAACCTTTTGCGCTCCAAAGAATAAAGACCTAACTTGTTCAACCTCGCTCCAAAGAATAAAGACCGAACTTGTTCAACCTAACTTGTTCAACCTAGAACTGCTTGAAAAAATAGGCCTCGCAGTGGTGTAGTGACCAGCGCTACTGTGTCCCTGCTCCACTGACCAAGAACCAATACTCAACCTCAGCAGCTCTCCATGTGGAGTTTGTACATTTTCGATGCGACGGTGTTACCTCCAAATTTAGTTGAGTGTAGTTTAGCGATACAGTGCGGAAACAGGCCCTTCAGCCCACCGAGTCCGCGCTGACCAGCAATCCGCATACACTAACACTATCCTACACGCTAGGGACAATTTACAATTTTTACCACAGCCAATTAACCTACAAAGAATGATTATGTCTTTGGTGTGTGGGAGGAAACCTGGGGGAAACCCACACGGTCACGGAGAAAACGTACAAACTCCGTACAGACAGCAACCGTAGTCGGGATCAAGCCCGGGTCTCTGGTGCAGTTCGGCTGCAATTCTACCACTGCGCCACCGTGTCATGCATGATCCCACATACCAAAATAGTGGTGGTATCTTAATGCATCGCTGCGGGGCTGCACAGTGGTGCAGCCAATATCGCTGTTGCCTCAAAGCTCCACTGATTGTGTTTACTTGCTTTGTGCGCTTGCTTGTGTGATGTTTGCATGATCCTCTATGACCACGTCAATTTCTTGCGGTTTCCTTCACATCCTCCAAGATGTGCGGGTTTAACAAATTATTCAGGTGTTCTGAATTGTCACAGGATGCAAGTCTATTGATCCCTGAAAATACTCGCATACCTCTTTGCAAAATATGTGGTCGTTCAGCCCATTAAGTCTATGCCATTATCAGAGCAATCACATCAATGGAGGCTGGACGTATTTTCCCTGGAGTTTGTTTTTTACTTATGTTGTGATAGAAAGTTGTGGGTTGGGCTGATGCTCTGGGGCTTAGAAAAATAGGATGATTTTGTTGAAAAATGGGTTTCATAAAATCGACAGCTTACAAGGAGGGTACAGACCCGTCAACCCACCATGTCGACAATCATCTCGACAAATCTCATTACACTTCTCTCACATTCCATCCCTATTGTGACTCCTGAACTATTCTGCTGCCCACTCATACCAGTGGCAATAAACCAGCCAATTACCACCAGCTTGGGATGTGGGGATGTGGGAGAAAACCAGAACGCTGAGAGAAAACCTGTGCAACTACAGAGAGAATGTGCAAACACCACGAAGAGAGCACCAGAGGTCAGAATTTTACCCAGGTTCTCAGGAGCTGTGAGTCAGCAGAAATGACAACCATTCCATCATTTCACTGCTTTATTTGGACACAGAGATGATCATAATCCTAATTATCATCATTATAATACTTTATTATCCAAGAGAGAGTACAGAGGAGATTTACTAGAATGTTGCCTGGGTTCCAGCAACTAAGTTACAGAGAAAGGTTGAACAAGTTAGGTCTTTATTCTTTGGAGCGCAGAAGGTTAAGGGGGGACTTGATTGAGGTCTTTAAAATGATGAAAGGGATAGACAGAGTTGACGTGGATAAGCTTTTCCCATTGAGGGTAGGGAAGATTCAAACAAGAGGGCATGACATGAGAATTAAGGGACAGACGTTTAGGGGTAACATGAGGGGGAACTTCTTTACTCAGAGAGTGGTGGCTGTGTGGAATGATCTTCCAGCAGAAGTGGTGGAGGCAGGATCGATTTTAACATTTAAAAGTAAAGTGGATAGGTATATGGACGGGAAGGGAATGGAGGGGTATGGTGTGAGTGCAGGTAGATGGGACTAGGGGAAAATAAATGGTCGGCACGGACTGGAAGGGCCGAGAGGGCCTGTTTCCGTGCTGTAATTGTTATATGGTTATATGGTTATATGGTTATATGGTATGTTTTGCAACATATGAGGAATTTCATTTGCAATACATCATACCAATAAAAAGCAACAGAACACACAAAATACATTTTGGCATAAACATCCACCACAGTGACTCCTCCACCTTCCTCACTGTGATGGAAGGCAAAAGTTACAGAGCCCTTCTTTGTCCTCCCGCGGTCAGGGGCCTCAAGCCTTCCGTTGACGGGACGATCTTGGCTCCCATAGCTGGTGGTGTTTGGACCCTCCGCGTTGGGGCGATCAAGCTCCCGCATCGGGGGGAATCTCACCTCCCCCGCGCCGGGCGATCTGGCCCCTTCTGCGTTTGGAGCTTCCCGACATCGGTCCCTACCCGAGACTGCGAGCTCCTCGATGATGGAATCCGCAGGCCGCGGTCGAAGCATCGATCCCAGGCAAGGGATCGGCTCATATGGTAAGTCCACGTCCCCACGGTGGGGATCAAAGTTATACCCGAGCAAGGCCGCCAGCTCCATGATGTTAGGCCGCAGAGCGACCGGAGATACGATCTGGAAAACAATCGTATCTCCGGCAAGGTGAGAGATTGAAAAAAAGTTGCCCCCGAACCCTCTCCCCCACCCCACCCTCCCACATAAAACAAACCAGAGAACATTAACACAAATGTTTAAAACACAATAAAAATACCAAATGACGAAAAGACACAGACTGTCGGCGAGGCTGCCATCGTGCGGCGCCCCCTGGTGATTCGTGGGGCACAGTGGTCTACTCTGTTTGAGTAGTTTGTTTCCAATTAGCCAGCTATATTCTACCTGGACTAAAATGTTACCTCCTATTACAAGAGCATTTATTTTCTGCAAAATCTTTAATGTAGTACCTTAGCCTTTATTTCGGAGGCAACTTAACAGACAGGTGCAGTGAGGATGTTTCCTCAGTTGGGCGATTCTAGAAATGGAGGGAATCAGTATAAAGGATTGTCCATTAAAGAGTGGAATGAGAAGGAATTCCTTCTCTCAGGATGTTGCGAAGCCTTGGAATTCTTTATCAAGAGAGCCATGGATTCGCAATTATAACACTTATTGAAGAGTAGCATGAGTAGATTTCTGAAGTATGGGGAACTAAGAATTATGAGCAAGAAAGAGTAGCCAAAGCCAATGACTAGATCAACCTCTGTCTTGTTCATAAAGTCAGTCATGGAGCTCAGAATCACTCCCTTCGACCCAACTCAGCCTTAACGACCATCGAAGCCTCATCTAAGCTCGTCCTATTGGCTTGCATCCATCTAACCCTTTTCTATCCCTGTACCTGTCCAAATGTCTTTTAAATTTTATTATTGTACCCACCTGTACAACTTCCCCTAACATACACTTAACACCGTTTGAATGAAAAAAATGTTCCTCTGGTTCCTATTTATCCTCCAAACTTAAGCCTATGCACTCTAGCTCTTAATTCTCTTACCCCGGGAAAAAGATGATGTGCATTCACCTTATAATTGTACACACTTCTTTCAGATCAGACCTCAGTGGAATACAGTCGTAGCTTTGTCAACCTCTCCCTGCAGCTCTGGCCCCTGAGTCCTGGCAAAAGCCTTGTAATCCTCTATGAACATTGTTAAGGATACATGAAATGGATGGAGTCAACCATTTGACCTCTGAACTCTTTCAAGCAGATTGGCCTTCCTCTGTAATTCTTGTTAACCATCTCCCCTGTTAATGATATAGCAATGTTACAAAATTTAGAGATTTAAAAAATCAAGGCTGCAATTTATCCCATCAGGTAAAGCATAAAAATAAGTTTAATTTGACACCTAATTCACTTTGATATCTTCAGTATTAAAAAGGTTATGACCATTTTCATACTCGGAAATTAGCATCTTGTTCCCTATTGCTTTTCCATTGACAACACAAAAGCTGTGACCAAGGACTGTCAAAAGGCCATAAATGTCTTAAAAATTAAGAGAACTGAATTAAATTTTCAGTTACTATAGATTGAAGCATTCTGAAACAAATATGAAACAATCTTACTTGGATGACCTGAAATTAAAGCATATAATTAGTTAGATACCCAATTGTAGCTAATTACAAAATTCAATTACTCGATCTAAACATCTATCCATTTCTTAAGAAAAGATAAACATTTTTAAATAGCCTAAGTGCCCAAATAACATTCACACGTATTCACAATACAACATGATTTTTAAATCTCATTGTCATTAATTTAGCGGCCAAATGGAAGGAATTTAGTGTTTAATTCCCGTACATTAATGGCCATTTAAATCATCTTGCGAGTGGGTTTTTGTGGGATGTGATCGTTTGGAACGTTGCGGTTGCAGTGAATTTAAACCCCATATCGGCAGGAAAGATACTGCCAGTTCGTAAGGGGCCTAAATCACCTTTTCGCAACGAAAAATGTGCATTAAGGTCATCCTAAGAAGCACGTTTATATGTAAAATAAACGCCTTTCCTTTACCTGTCCCGTACGTGAAATCCGTCCCCGTTGTCGGCGTTCATGGCATTAGAAGCTAATTTTAATTTTACTCCAGCGCTGAAATTGTCGGGCGAGTAAAAAAAATTAATTCACAGAATGGCAGTTGGAACAAATCTTCAGCAAAAGCTTGCACCCCGAGAAAATAAAGCTCCGGCAGGCAGGGGAAAACCGCATTTTAACCCCCCCCCCCCCCCCCAGCACCAAAGTCGTGCACACGGCCAGTGAGAGAACTGCAGCGCCGCTGAAGGTAAGTTTTGTAACATACCAAAATGATACCACCTATTTTAATGTCATCTGCAAACGTACTAATCACGCCTTGTACAATCTCACCCAAACTGTTAATATAAATGAAAAATAGCAATGGGCTCAGCACCGACCTGTGAGGTACAGCCATGAATAATGGCCTTCCACTCTGGGAAGTTGTTTTACTCACTGTTACTTCCCCTGTTTACTTCCATAAAGCCAATTTTGAAGCTAGCTCTCCCTGGATCCCATATGAATCAACTTTGCAGAGCAGCTTACATGAAAAGCCTCATTAAAGATCTTGCTGAAGTTTATGTTCACGTGAATTAAACTCAAGAGCTCAAATGGTTGACTCCTTCCATTTCATGTACCCTTAACAATGTTCCACCTAGTAATGTAGTGATGTACCTACGAACCAAGATTAAATAAAATGTCATCACCCTGTTTCACATTGCCAGGTTGAGATACAAATTCAGTGAGTCAACTCTACTGGAGGTGTCAAGGGCCTGTCCTACCAGCATCCGACTCCAGGCGATGAACGCGATCAAACTAGAAGCGGGGGCCGCGCGGAGGTCGGGTGATCCCTGTACAGGGCCGTTCCCACCAGCATGCGCCTGCATGCGGCATGCGTGACCAAACCGGCAGCGAGGGCCGCGCGGAGGTCGGGTGAGTGGCGCAACGCGGCGCAAAGTGAGGCGAACTTGGAGCGAAGTCTAAGGTACGTTCGCCAGGACAGAGAGGCGCACACAGAGAGGAGCACAGAGGCACACACACAGAGGGCCACGGAGCCACACACATAGAGGGCCATGGAGGCACCTATAGATAGGTTCACGGAAGCACGATGTTGAGGCGGTGTGTAATGCGTCGAGGCGACTGCGAGCCGACAAGCCGTTGCCGCGCGGAATATTTGAACATAGTCAGTTTTTCGGAGCCCCGCGCGATGTCGGGACGAACTCCGCACAATTCCGCACGGCTCTGGCGATCGAAGTGGGACCGGCTCCGCGACGCCGGATGGCTCAAGCGACCACGTTAGGTCGCGCTAATTGCATAGAGTTGCATGCTTGTAGGACAGGCCCTTAAGACATACATCTGGGCTACTTCCTGAAACAAGAGTGTTGTCCGGTCATGGTCAGCAAAGTTTAGAAGAATCTGGAGTGATCTTGGAGAACCATGCAAGGTCCTGAGGGAGGCTTTACATGGTAGATATCAAGATGTTTCCATTTGTGGGAGAATCTCGAGTGAGCAGAAGAGTTACAAGATCAGGGGTGGTCATTTGAAACTGAGGTTGGTGAATCTCTGGAATTCTTTAACCCAGGCGATTGTGGAAGCTGGATAATTGGGAGTATTTAAAGAAAAAGTTGATAAATGTTTGAGAACCGGTGCGGACCAGCCATGATTATTTCCAACAATGGGGCTGGCTGGAAGAGCTGAATGGTCTACTTCTGTGCTTATATTCGTCTATTCTTGTATTCAAAATCCTACTTGGACATATAGCTGTGGAAGACAAATGCAATAATAATAATAATAATAACTTTATTACGGACTCAGGGTCGAGACAAGGGGCAACATTACATTAAAAATGCATTGCGTATCAAATATCATAACTATATATAAAATCATGGTAAATCACATAAAAACATCATAATTTATATATTTAAAAAACCCACAATACTTAAGTTAAAAATCCAGAGTAAAAGATGATCAATGTCGTACAACAAGACAACGATACCAGTGTCTCCACAGCTGGGATTCGTAGCATGTAGTGCTAACCCTTATGTTTGTCAAGGCCACAATAAGCACATTTTTAGAGTCATTTATCCTGTAAATGAATGTATACATGTGGTGTCTTAGGATAGCTTCTAAAGTACTGACTCCTGCAGCCACAAACATATTACTGGCACTACACCATCTTGGTTGCCTTAGCAGTGTTCTCATGGCATCGTTATATGCCACCTTTAGTCTCTGCATACTTGTCTTTAAATAGTTCGACCACAGGTGCGCAGTGTAGAGGGGTGTGCAGTATGCTCTAAATAGCGACATCTTCGCCACATCTGCACACGCACCAAATTTACGCAAGAGGATATTCGCCTGTATGTACAGCATGCGTCGTTGCCTATAAATATCCTCATCATCTGTCATCTGTTCTGTAATAATATGCCCTAGATATTTTATCTTATTACAGACACTAAGATTGTTGTCAGACAATTTAAAATCAGGATATTTTAGGCTATATTGCACTGGCGGTCTGGATGTACCTGCATGCTTATCTAGTATGTTTATGGTTGTGCGGACAGTTGCACGGAACAATAATGAATGGATTGAATGAATCCGCGAGCAAAGATGTACTGGTGGTAGGGTAACACAAAAAGCTGGAGAAACTCAGCGGGTGCAGCAGCATCTAAGGAGCGAAGGAGATAGGCGACGTTTCGGGTCGAGACCCTTCTTCAGACAGTGTAACCCTCGATTCTCCAGCATCTGCAGTTCCTTCTTTAACAATGTACTGGTGGTAATTGGCCTCTGGTGTTTGTGAGTAGCAGAATAATTAAGGGCCTGTTCCACCAGCATGCAACTCTATGCGATGAGCGCGACCTAACGTGATCGCTTGAGCCATCCAGCGTCGCGGGGCCGGTCCCACTTCAATCGCCGGAGCTGTGCAGAATTGTGCGGAGCTCCGAAAAACTGACTATGTTCAAAAATTCCGCGCGGCAACGGCTTGTCGGCTCGCAGTCGCCTCACGCATTACACACCGTCTCGACGTCATGCCTCCGTGACCCTCTCTGTGTGTGGCTCCGTGGCCCTCTGTGTGTGTGCCTCTGTGCCCCTCTCTGTGTGCCCCTCTCTGTCCTGGCGAACTTACCTTTAAGACTTCGCTCCAAGTTCGCCTCACTTTGCGCCGCGTTGCGCCACTCACCCGACCACTGCGCGGCCCTCGCTGCCGGTTTGGTCGCACTTGCCGCAGGCAGGCACATACTGGTGGGAACGGCCCTGTACAAGAATCACCCGACCTCCGCGCGGCCCCCCGCTTCTAGTTTGATCGCGCTCATCGCATGGAGTCGGATGCTGGTAGGACAGGCCCTTTAGGAGTCGGGAGGCACAATAGGATGGGGATGTGAGAGAATATAGGCCACTATTATGTCATCCACAGTTGTTACATATTGCATGGACCAATGACAACAAGAGAGTAAGTATTTAAACACTAGTTTACAAAACAACTTTGTACATTGTGCACCTCAGCAACTTACATAAAATGGCTACTGCAAAACGAACTGTGGCCAGGATAATCTGGTGTAAACCAGCACTAAGCAGGAGTCATTCATAAACCTTTTGTTTCCTTACGGGACGTAGATTATCTGCACATTTTGTGTAATAATTGCCATATTTAAGTACATTAGAAAGTCATTGAGTCCATCAAGACTATGCCAGCTTTCAGAGTCATCCCATTAATCATATCCCCCCCACTTATTGCATGGTAACCAGTAGTCCCTTACATGTTAACCATCTCCCCCCCCTTTTCCTTGTAATCCAACTGCATTCTACAGCAGCAGCAGCACATGTGGATAGGACGGTTAAGAAGGCGTATGGTATAGTTGCCTTCATTGCCAGGGCATTGAAGGTAACAGTCAGGAACTCATGATGTAGCTACAGGAATTTGATTGAAGCTCATTTGGAGTATTACGTGTAATTCTGGTCACCCCGTTGGAGGACAAATATGATGGCTTTGGAGAGGGTGCAGAGCTACTTTACCAGATTGTTGCTTGGATTCGAGGATTTTGGTTACAGGGGAAGGTCGGATAGACATATTGGTTTCTCTGGGACATCGGATTATGAGGGGAGACTTGATAGAAGTATATGAAATATAGAGAGGCATAGATAGGGTAGATCTTTACTTTGGCACCTTGAATGCAAACTGGTGCATGTTTACCACCACGCTTCCCAAAGTCGATCGCCATCTCCTTTATCTTGCTAACATTGAGAGAAAGGTTATTGTCTCGACACCAGGACACACGAGGTTCCCGATCTCCTTCCTGTACTGTGTCTCATCATTATTTGCCATCTTGCCCACAACGATGGTGTCGTCTGGGAATTTGAAAATTGAATTAGATTTGTATATGGCTGCAGAGTTGTGGGAGTACAAGGAGTCAAGAATGGGGCTGAGAACACAGCCTTGTGGAACACCAGTGTTGAGGATTTTCTTAGAGGAGGATTTGTCCCATATCCTCTCTGATTGGGGTCTGTTGGTCAGGAAGTCGAGGATCCAGGTGAAGAGATGAGTGCTGAAACCAAGTCCTGAGAGTTTGGTAGTAAGTTTGGATGGTATAATGGTGATAAAGGCAGAGCTGTCATCCATGAATTAGAGTCTGATGTAGGTGCCTCTCTTTTTTTTTTTTTTTTTTAAATGTTATTTATTAGAGGTAAATACATCAATGTACACATATATACTGTTACAATCATTGTACCCCATAATTTTATGGCTTTTAAAGAAAAAGAATAGAGAGAAAGAGAGTGAAATGTGAAAAGAGTTGTGATAGTGAACGAGCGTGCCAAAGGGGAGAAGAAACCCTTGGTCAAAGAATTAGAAGAGGGGGTTAAAAGATAGACCCTAAAAAAAGAAAAGGAAAAAAAAAGGAAAAAAAGCCAGTTACTATGTTATATATATCACGCAAAAGGAATCCACCAACTCTATAGTTTTTCATCCCCCCCTACCAAGGCCCGAGGTACTCCTGCACCCTATCTTTGTAGTAATTCTATAAATGCAGACCACGTCTGATAGAAGCGTTCTGATTTCCAGGCGGAGTCTCATATCTTCCAGATGTTGTGTTTCAAACATAGTTGAAATCCACATATTTAATGTTGGTATAGGAGCATTTTTCCAAAATTTTAAGGTTAGTTTTTTTCCTATTATTAATAGGATAATTATTATAAATAAATTCTTTTGATACACATTTAATTCCGAACTACCTTCTGTCATTCGCAAATAATCCATTCTGGCTTTGGTGTCATTTTTATTTTAAACAGTTTTGTGAAAATTTCAAAGATTTCAATCCAAAACCTTTGAATTTTTGTACAAAAGATGCCTCTCTTCTCCAGGTGTTCTAGAGGATGAGTGTAGGGCTGGGGTTATGGCATCGTCCGTGGACCTGGTGTGGCAGTTGGCAAACTGCAGTGAGTCAAGGCCGCTGGGTGGATTAATGCATTCCACAACTAGCCTCTCGAAACATTTCATGATGGTGGATGCAAGTCCACGAGACCATAGTTGTTTTGGCATGAGGCCTTGCCTTTCTTTGGCACCGGGGTGATGGTGGTTTTCTTGAAGCAGGTGGGTACCTCAGAAGAGAGTAGGGAGAGATGAAAGATGTCCACAAATACTCCCACTAGCTGGTCTGCGCAGCTACTAAGGACATTTTTATTTCAAAATAGACTTTATTCAAGTAATAAATATTTACAATACATCAACCGTGCGAAAAATCCATCCGACATTTTCGGAGGCTATACAAATTCTTCCATGCAGTCTATATACATTTTTCAAATTTTACTAATTAATCCCCCACCCGTGCCACTCATGTGGCCCCCCGGCATGGGATACCTTCCCTTATTTTGAGGGGCGTCTCCACCATACAGTGCCCCCATGTCCAGCAGCGGAAGGACCTTAGACTGTGGCCCTCCCCCACCGAGCCTTGGCGTTGGCTGCACCGAGCTTCAGTGCGTCCCTTAGTACGTACTCCTGCAGTCTGCAGTGGGCCAGTCGGCAACATTCCCCGACGGACATCTCGCTCTGCTGGGTGGTGAACAAAGCTCGGGCAGACCAGAGAGCGTCTTTCACCGAGTTGATAACCTTCCAGCAGCACTTGATGTCAGTCTCTGAATGTGTCCCTGGGAACAGTCCGTAAATCACAGAGTCCTCTGTGACAGAGCTGTTTGGAATAAAGCGTACCAGGGACCCTTGCATTTTTCTCCAGACTCTTTGGGCAAATCCACACTCTGCAAAGAGGTGGGCAACCGTCTCCACTCCATAGCAGCCGTCCCGAGGGCAGCGTGCGCTGGTAGTGAGGTTCCGATGGTGCAGGAAGGATCTGACTGGGAGGGCTCCCCTCACCGCCAGCCAAGCCAGGTCTTGGTGCTTGTTGGTGAGTTCTGGCGATGAGGCATTTTGCCAGACAAGCTGGGCAGTCTGCTCAGGGAACCACGCCACCGGGTCCATCGAGTCCTTTCCCTGCAGTACCTGCAGGACATTCTGTGCTGACCACTGCCCAATGGACATGTGGTCAAAGGTGTTGGTCCGGAAGAACCTTTCCACAGACGACAGATGGGGCGGCAGTGACCAGCTGACTGGCACATTGCGTGGCATCTGCGCCAGGCCCATCCTTCGCAACACCGGGGACAGGTAGAACCTCAGCAGGTAGTGACACTTGGTGCCCACGTGCCTTGGCTCTACACTCCGCCTGATGCAGCCACACACGAAGGTGGCCATCAGGATGAGGGCGACGTTGGGCACGCTTTTACCCCCGTTGTCTGCCGACTTGTACATTGTGGCCCGTCGCACCCGGTCCATCCTCGACCCCCAGATGAACTGGAAGACGGCCCGGGTGATCCCTGTGGCGTAGGAAGGAGGGACAGGCCACACCTGTGCCAAGTACAGCAGGCCCGAGAGCACCTCACACCTGATGACCAAATTCTTTCCCGTTATGGAGAGGGAGCGTTGCCTCCACAGCTCCAGCTTCTTCCCCACCCTGGCTATCCGCTCCAGCCAATTCTTGTTACACGCCTCAGCCCCCCCGAACCAGATCCCCAGCACCTTCAAGAAGTCAGGCTTGATGGTGAAGGGGACGGAAGATCTGTCGGGCCAGTTGCCAAAGAGCATGGCCTCGCTCTTCCTGCGGTTCACCCTGGCTCCCGTGGCCGACTCAAACTGGTCGCAGATACTAATCAATCTGCGGACCGACCCTGGATCCGAGCAGAAGACAGCGACATCGTCCATGTACAGGGAGGTCTTTACTTGAATGCCCCCACTGCCGGGCAGTGTCACTCCTCTAATGCTCGCATCCTTCCTGATGGATTCGGCAAAAGGTTCAATACAGCAGACAAACAAGAGAGGAGAGAGAGGGCAACCCTGCCTGACTCCAGACCTTACAGGGAAACTGTCTGATTCCCACCCATTTATGTGGATTGCACTACGGATGTCGGTGTAGAGCAGATTGATCCAATTCCTGATTTCCTCCCCAAACCCCATTTTGGAGAGCACGTCCCTCATGTACGTGTGCGAAATCCTGTCAAAGGCCTTCTCCTGGTCCAAGCTGACTAGGCAGGCATCCACCCGTCTGTCCTGCACGTAGGCGATGGTATCTCTCAGCAGCACTAGGCTGTCTGAGATTTTCCTGCCAGGTACAGCACAAGTTTGGTCCGGGTGGATCACCTGTCCCAGAGCAGACTTGACCCGGTTGGCGATGGCCTTAGACAGGATCTTGTAGTCTACATTCAAGAGCGTTATGGGTCTCCAATTCCTTATGTCCTTCATCTCCCCCTTCTGCTTGTAGATTAGGGTGATGTTGCCCTTCCTCATGGAGTCTGACATGCTACCAGCTAGAAGCATGTCGTTGTACACTTCTAGCAGGTCCGGGCCCATCCAGTCCCACAGAGCCGAATACAACTCGGCCGGTAAGCCATCGCTTCCGGGAGTTTTACCCGAGTCAAAGGAACGGATGGAGCCAGTCAGCTCCTCTAGGGTCAGTGGTTGGTCCAGACTCTCCCGCTTGCTGTCCTCCAAGACCTCCGTGATCGAGGACAGGAAGTTCTGGGAGGAGGTGCTGTCTATGGCCTTTTGGTCATACAAATCTGTGTAAAAGGATTTGCAGATCCTCAGCATGTCTGTGTGTGAGGATGCTACCGAGCCGTCCTCCTCCCTAAGGCTGTTCATCACAGAGCTCCCCCTGTGAACCTTATGGAAGAAGAAACGTGAGCACGTCTCATCCTGCTCCACATGGCGGACCCTGGATCGGAAGATGATCTTGGAGGATTCAGAGGTAAAGAGCCGAGCTTGCCGGTCCTTCACGTCTCTAAGTTCCTCCTTCACATCCACCCCTCTCGACTGCAGAAGGAGCAGTTGTTGCAAATCTGTCTGGAGTTGGCACAATTCCCTCTGACTCTGTCTTGCTCTCTGAACCCCTTTACTTATGAAGAACCTCTTAATGTTCTCCTTGGTTGCTTCCCACCAGAGTGTGGGGGAGTCAAAGAGGGGCTTCACCGTTCTCCAACATGCGTAGTCCCTCTTTAGCTCCTCGATGTTCTCTGGGGTCAACAGCTTCATGTTTAGCTTCCACGTCCCTCTGCCTGCCTTCCGGTCCTCCTGTAGGTGACAGGAAGCCTGAAGGAGGCAGTGGTCGGAGAAGAACACCGGCGTGAGGTCAGTGTGTCTCACCGTGACGGCCTTCGTCGTGAAGACAAAGTCTATCCGAGATCGGGCTAAACCGTCCGATCTCGACCAGGTGAACCGTGGCTGGGACCCGCCTGCAGGGTCGCTGAAGGCATCGCGCAGCTTTGCATCTTTTACCATATCCCTCAGGAACTTGGACGTGCTGTCCAGTCTGCTGTCGGCACTGCCGGATCGTCCAGCCGCATCAATGATGCAGTTGAAGTCACCGGCCAGAACGAGCTGCCGGGACGTGGCCAGCAGCACTGGGAGCTGCTGGAGAACGGCCAGCCTCTCGCTCTGCGTGGGTGAGGCATACACATTAATCAGCCGGAGCGGAGAGCCACGGTACATAACATCCACCACAAGGAGCCTCCCCCCAACCACCTCCCTAACCTCATTGATGGCGAAGTTCCCTCCCCGCAGCAAAATCCCCAGGCCGGAAGCACGACAGTCATTGCCCCCCGACCACACCGACACACCGTGGGGCCACCATCGCGACCACCTCCGATAGCAGCGGAGGTGTGGCAGCCCGCACTCCTGAAGAAAAGTCACATCTGCCTTGACCTTGGCCAGGTACTGTAAGGCGTTCACACATCGCGCAGTGCTCTTTATACTGCGCACGTTTAAAGATGCCAGTTTGAGCTCCATTGTCTTTAGAGTCACTGACCGTTTTCGTGTCCCCTCATTCCCACCGTTTCGGTGAATTGCCTCAGCTTTCCTGGGCTCAGGAATCCAGTGATGAGGTGGGTTTCTGGTGGCGCAACTAGTGGTGTCGTTGAGGGGGGCCTTCTCGTTCCACCCCCTTTCGGGCACACGGCTTCCTCCGTCTCCTGTAGCTGGGTCACGGTGGCTGGTTCACTGCTCCCGGTCGCCCGGAGCTGGGGCCCAACGGCCTTTGTGCTGCTCCCGGTCACCCGGAGCTGGGGCCCATTGGCCGCTGCAATGCTCCCGGTCGCCCGGAGCTGGGGCCCATCGGCCGTTGCGCTGCTCCCGGTTGCCCGGAGCTGGGGCCCATTTGCTGCTGTGATGATGATCCCTGTCTCCAGGGGCTGGAGCCCCTCGACCGTTGCACTGCTCCCGATGTCCTGGGCCTGGGGCCCCTCGACCGCTGCACTGCTCCTGGTGTCCTGGGGTTGGGGCCCTTCCGCCGCTTCTCTGTTCTCGGTCTCCTGGGGCCGGGTCGTGATCGTCGTGGCCTCTCTCTTCTCTTCCCCCGTTTTCCTCCTCTGTCTCCCTCGCTGGGACTTCCCGGTCGCCTCATCCTCCGACGAAGAGGAGAGATTGCTGCCTTCTGTAATAGAAAGGCATCTTTTTATTTGCTTGCTTTTAGACTTACCAGTCCTTTGCGGCCTCGGCTCCTTGGGCTGAACCCTCGGCTTCTTATACGACACTGTTGTCCATTTCTCCTTTTGTTCCTCCTCCTCCTCCATCGATTCTCCCTCCTGGGCGAGATGCTGGGCGTCTCCTTCTGGCACTTGGGGCTTCAAGGTGGTTGGGCTGTCCTCATCGGCGTTTCCTTTCTCTGCTGGGGTCTTGGTAGTGGTGGGGGGTGCTTCGCCCACCTTGGGGGTGCTGGCAGCAGCCCCTCTTGTCGCCTGTGCATAAGTGCAGGCTCTTTTAGGGCAAGCCCTGTAAAGGTGGCCTGCCTCCCCGCACAGGTTGCAGTTCTTACTGGCCTGACAGTCCTTTGTCTCGTGGCCCTCCATCTTGCAGTTTTTGCAGACAACTGCAGTGCATTGGGCCATCACATGCCCAGGCTTGTTGCATTTCCTGCACAGCCTGGGTTGCCCTACGTAGCTGAGGTAGCCTCGGTTCCCTCCAATGGCGAAAACCGAGGGGGGGTGGACAATTTCTCCGTCCTTGTCCACCCTCAGCTTGACCTTGATTTGCCTCTTGCTCGTCCAGATTCCATGCAAGTCCTTCACGTCCACACAGTTCCCTGTTCCCTCAACGTAGCGAGCAAGGAATGTGAGGACATCGACTACCGGCACATGTGGGTTGAACATATGCACGGTGATCAACCTTTCCTTCTGGGTGGGGAGGGTGAAAAGCGGCTGCACTTTGAGCAGCGACAGCGGAGCTTCATTCCCCCTCTCCCGAAAATCCTCCATCACCTTCTGCCATCCCGTCGGATACTTGAAGGTAACGTCAAAATATCCGTTACCCGGGAAATCCTGGAGGCAGTAGATCTCCTTCGCCTCAAATTTGAGGGCCCCTAGCAAGACCTTCTTGACGAACAGGTCTCTTGAAAAGAGGGTACCCTCACTGATGTCCTTCACGCTTATTCTCAGGGTATTGCGAATACCCTGTACTCCTGCTGACATAGTGGCTAAAGGTGTTAGGTTGGTTACCCAACCAGCATGCATCCACCTCTAAGCCTGCAGCCACAACTCCTCGTCTCCAAGTCCGCTCCGCGATCCACGGCCCTTGTCCCCAAGGGACCGCCAGAACCGTTCTAATAAGAACAGATAGTCTCTTTCACTTCTTCAACTTCGTCCTGGGAGCGCAGCCTTTTTGATCACGGTTTCTCCCTGCTACTAAGGACATTTTTTTTTTATTTTTTTATTTCAAAATAGACTTTATTCAAGTAATAAATATTTACAATACATCAACCGTGCGAAAAATCCATCCGACATTTTCGGAGGCTATACAAATTCTTCCATGCAGTCTATATACATTTTTCAAATTTTACTAATTAATCCCCCACCCGTGCCACTCATGTGGCCCCCCGGCATGGGATACCTTCCCTTATTTTGAGGGGCGTCTCCACCATACAGTGCCCCCATGTCCAGCAGCGGAAGGACCTTAGACTGTGGCCCTCCCCCACCGAGCCTTGGCGTTGGCTGCACCGAGCTTCAGTGCGTCCCTTAGTACGTACTCCTGCAGTCTGCAGTGGGCCAGTCGGCAACATTCCCCGACGGACATCTCGCTCTGCTGGGTGGTGAACAAAGCTCGGGCAGACCAGAGAGCGTCTTTCACCGAGTTGATAACCTTCCAGCAGCACTTGATGTCAGTCTCTGAATGTGTCCCTGGGAACAGTCCGTAAATCACAGAGTCCTCTGTGACAGAGCTGTTTGGAATAAAGCGTACCAGGGACCCTTGCATTTTTCTCCAGACTCTTTGGGCAAATCCACACTCTGCAAAGAGGTGGGCGACCGTCTCCACTCCATAGCAGCCGTCCCGAGGGCAGCGTGCGCTGGTAGTGAGGTTCCGATGGTGCAGGAAGGATCTGACTGGGAGGGCTCCCCTCACCGCCAGCCAAGCCAGGTCTTGGTGCTTGTTGGTGAGTTCTGGCGATGAGGCATTTTGCCAGACAAGCTGGGCAGTCTGCTCAGGGAACCACGCCACCGGGTCCATCGAGTCCTTTCCCTGCAGTACCTGCAGGACATTCTGTGCTGACCACTGCCCAATGGACATGTGGTCAAAGGTGTTGGTCCGGAAGAACCTTTCCACAGACGACAGATGGGGCGGCAGTGACCAGCTGACTGGCACATTGCGTGGCATCTGCGCCAGGCCCATCCTTCGCAACACCGGGGACAGGTAGAACCTCAGCAGGTAGTGACACTTGGTGCCCACGTGCCTTGGCTCTACACTCCGCCTGATGCAGCCACACACGAAGGTGGCCATCAGGATGAGGGCGACGTTGGGCACGCTTTTACCCCCGTTGTCTGCCGACTTGTACATTGTGGCCCGTCGCACCCGGTCCATCCTTGACCCCCAGATGAACTGGAAGACGGCCCGGGTGATCCCTGTGGCGTAGGAAGGAGGGACAGGCCACACCTGTGCCAAGTACAGCAGGCCCGAGAGCACCTCACACCTGATGACCAAATTCTTTCCCGTTATGGAGAGGGAGCGTTGCCTCCACAGCTCCAGCTTCTTCCCCACCCTGGCTATCCGCTCCAGCCAGTTCTTGTTACACGCCTCAGCCCCCCCGAACCAGATCCCCAGCACCTTCAAGAAGTCAGGCTTGATGGTGAAGGGGACGGAAGATCTGTCGGGCCAGTTGCCAAAGAGCATGGCCTCGCTCTTCCTGCGGTTCACCCTGGCTCCCGTGGCCGACTCAAACTGGTCGCAGATACTAATCAATCTGCGGACCGACCCTGGATCCGAGCAGAAGACAGCGACATCGTCCATGTACAGGGAGGTCTTTACTTGAATGCCCCCACTGCCGGGCAGTGTCACTCCTCTAATGCTCGCATCCTTCCTGATGGATTCGGCAAAAGGTTCAATACAGCAGACAAACAAGAGAGGAGAGAGAGGGCAACCCTGCCTGACTCCAGACCTTACAGGGAAACTGTCTGATTCCCACCCATTTATGTGGACTGCACTACGGATGTCGGTGTAGAGCAGATTGATCCAATTCCTGATTCCCTCCCCAAAACCCATTTTGGAGAGCACGTCCCTCATGTACGTGTGCGAAATCCTGTCAAAGGCCTTCTCCTGGTCCAAGCTGACTAGGCAGGCATCCACCCGTCTGTCCTGCACGTAGGCGATGGTATCTCTCAGCAGCACTAGGCTGTCTGAGATTTTCCTGCCAGGTACAGCACAAGTTTGGTCCGGGTGGATCACCTGTCCCAGAGCAGACTTGACCCGGTTGGCGATGGCCTTAGACAGGATCTTGTAGTCTACATTCAAGAGCGTTATGGGTCTCCAATTCCTTATGTCCTTCATCTCCCCCTTCTGCTTGTAGATTAGGGTGATGTTGCCCTTCCTCATGGAGTCTGACATGCTACCAGCTAGAAGCATGTTGTTGTACACTTCTAGCAGGTCCGGGCCCATCCAGTCCCACAGAGCCGAATACAACTCGGCCGGTAAGCCATCGCTTCCGGGAGTTTTACCCGAGTCAAAGGAACGGATGGAGCCAGTCAGCTCCTCTAGGGTCAGTGGTTGGTCCAGACTCTCCCGCTTGCTGTCCTCCAAGACCTCCATGATCGAGGACAGGAAGTTCTGGGAGGAGGTGCTGTCTATGGCCTTTTGGTCATACAAATCTGTGTAAAAGGATTTGCAGATCCTCAGCATGTCTGTGTGTGAGGATGCTACCGAGCCGTCCTCCTCCCTAAGGCTGTTCATCACAGAGCTCCCCCTGTGAACCTTATGGAAGAAGAAACGTGAGCACGTCTCATCCTGCTCCACATGGCGGACCCTGGATCGGAAGATGATCTTGGAGGATTCAGAGGTAAAGAGCCGAGCTTGCCGGTCCTTCACGTCTCTAAGTTCCTCCTTCACATCCACCCCTCTCGACTGCAGAAGGAGCAGTTGTTGCAAATCTGTCTGGAGTTGGCACAATTCCCTCTGACTCTGTCTTGCTCTCTGAACCCCTTTACTTATGAAGAACCTCTTAATGTTCTCCTTGGTTGCTTCCCACCAGAGTGTGGGGGAGTCAAAGAGGGGCTTCACCGTTCTCCAACATGCGTAGTCCCTCTTTAGCTCCTCGATGTTCTCTGTGGTCAACAGCTTCATGTTTAACTTCCACGTCCCCCTGCCTGCCTTCCGGTCCTCCTGTAGGTGACAGGAAGCCTGAAGGAGGCAGTGGTCGGAGAAGAACACCGGCGTGAGGTCAGTGTGTCTCACCGTGACGGCCTTCGTCGTGAAGACAAAGTCTATCCGAGATCGGGCTAAACCGTCCGATCTCGACCAGGTGAACCGTGGCTGGGACCCGCCTGCAGGGTCGCTGAAGGCATCGCGCAGCTTTGCATCTTTTACCATATCCCTCAGGAACTTGGACGTGCTGTCCAGTCTGCTGTCGGCACTGCCGGATCGTCCAGCCGCATCAATGATGCAGTTGAAGTCACCGGCCAGAACGAGCTGCCGGGACGTGGCCAGCAGCACTGGGAGCTGCTGGAGAACGGCCAGCCTCTCGCTCTGCGTGGGTGAGGCATACACATTAATCAGCCGGAGCGGAGAGCCACGGTACATAACATCCACCACAAGGAGCCTCCCCCCAACCACCTCCCTAACCTCATTGATGGCGAAGTTCCCTCCCCGCAGCAAAATCCCCAGGCCGGAAGCACGACAGTCATTGCCCCCCGACCACACCGACAGTCCGTGGGGCCACCATCGCGACCACCTCCGATAGCAGCGGAGGTGTGGCAGCCCGCACTCCTGAAGAAAAGTCACATCTGCCTTGACCTTGGCCAGGTACTGTAAGGCGTTCACACATCGCGCAGTGCTCTTTATACTGCGCACGTTTAAAGATGCCAGTTTGAGCTCCATTGTCTTTAGAGTCACTGACCGTTTTCGTGTCCCCTCATTCCCACCGTTTCGGTGAATTGCCTCAGCTTTCCTGGGCTCAGGAATCCAGTGATGAGGTGGGTTTCTGGTGGCGCAACTAGTGGTGTCGTTGAGGGGGGCCTTCTCGTTCCACCCCCTTTCGGGCACACGGCTTCCTCCGTCTCCTGTAGCTGGGTCACGGTGGCTGGTTCACTGCTCCCGGTCGCCCGGAGCTGGGGCCCAACGGCCTTTGTGCTGCTCCCGGTCACCCGGAGCTGGGGCCCATTGGCCGCTGCAATGCTCCCGGTCGCCCGGAGCTGGGGCCCATCGGCCGTTGCGCTGCTCCCGGTTGCCCGGAGCTGGGGCCCATTTGCTGCTGTGATGATGATCCCTGTCTCCAGGGGCTGGAGCCCCTCGACCGTTGCACTGCTCCCGATGTCCTGGGCCTGGGGCCCCTCGACCGCTGCACTGCTCCTGGTGTCCTGGGGTTGGGGCCCTTCCGCCGCTTCTCTGTTCTCGGTCTCCTGGGGCCGGGTCGTGATCGTCGTGGCCTCTCTCTTCTCTTCCCCCGTTTTCCTCCTCTGTCTCCCTCGCTGGGACTTCCCGGTCGCCTCATCCTCCGACGAAGAGGAGAGATTGCTGCCTTCTGTAATAGAAAGGCATCTTTTTATTTGCTTGCTTTTAGACTTACCAGTCCTTTGCGGCCTCGGCTCCTTGGGCTGAACCCTCGGCTTCTTATACGACACTGTTGTCCAATTCTCCTTTTGTTCCTCCTCCTCCATCGATTCTCCCTCCTGGGCGAGATGCTGGGCGTCTCCTTCTGGCACTTGGGGCTTCAAGGTGGTTGGGCTGTCCTCATCGGCGTTTCCTTTCTCTGCTGGGGTCTTGGTAGTGGTGGGGGGTGCTTCGCCCACCTTGGGGGTGCTGGCAGCAGCCCCTCTTGTCGCCTGTGCATAAGTGCAGGCTCTTTTAGGGCAAGCCCTGTAAAGGTGGCCTGCCTCCCCGCACAGGTTGCAGTTCTTACTGGCCTGACAGTCCTTTGTCTCGTGGCCCTCCATCTTGCAGTTTTTGCAGACAACTGCAGTGCATTGGGCCATCACATGCCCAGGCTTGTTGCATTTCCTGCACAGCCTGGGTTGCCCTACGTAGCTGAGGTAGCCTCGGTTCCCTCCGATGGCGAAAACCGAGGGGGGGTGGACAATTTCTCCGTCCTTGTCCACCCTCAGCTTGACCTTGATTTGCCTCTTGCTCGTCCAGATTCCATGCAAGTCCTTCACGTCCACACAGTTCCCTGTTCCCTCAACGTAGCGAGCAAGGAATGTGAGGACATCGACTACCGGCACATGTGGGTTGAACATATGCACGGTGATCAACCTTTCCTTCTGGGTGGGGAGGGTGAAAAGCGGCTGCACTTTGAGCAGCGACAGCGGAGCTTCATTCCCCCTCTCCCGAAAATCCTCCATCACCTTCTGCCATCCCGTCGGATACTTGAAGGTAACGTCAAAATATCCGTTACCCGGGAAATCCTGGAGGCAGTAGATCTCCTTCGCCTCAAATTTGAGGGCCCCTAGCAAGACCTTCTTGACGAACAGGTCTCTTGAAAAGAGGGTACCCTCGCTGATGTCCTTCACGCTTATTCTCAGGGTATTGCGAATACCCTGTACTCCTGCTGACATAGTGGCTAAAGGTGTTAGGTTGGTTACCCAACCAGCATGCATCCACCTCTAAGCCTGCAGCCACAACTCCTCGTCTCCAAGTCCGCTCCGCGATCCACGGCCCTTGTCCCCAAGGGACCGCCAGAACCGTTCTAATAAGAACAGATAGTCTCTTTCACTTCTTCAACTTCGTCCTGGGAGCGCAGCCTTTTTGATCACGGTTTCTCCCTGCTACTAAGGACATGGCCAGGAACTCCATCAGGCTCAGTTGCTATTTGTGGGTCTACCCTCAGAAAAGCCGACCTAACCTCTGGGGAGATGTCACCTTGGGGAGAGGCTGACTTTCAGCTGAAGGGCCAGGTGTCACCGCCCTGTTGCCCCTTCTGCTCGATGCGCAGATAGAAAGCATTCCCCGCGCCAGGAGAAAGGAAGAACAAAGCGGGGTTCGGCGCGGGGGTACCTGGTAACTTTGTACGCGGCCTTTATAGGCGACTATTTGCATAACTTGAGCATGCAAGCAAAGAAGTTCACTGTGACTTGTCACTTGTGACAATAGGAGCAGGGAGGTTCTACTGCAGTTGTACAGGGTTTTGGCGAGGCCACACCTGGAGTATTGCGTACAGTTTTGGTCTCCAAATCTGAGGAAAGACATCCTTGCCATAGAGGGGGTACAGAGAAAATTCACCAGACTGATTCCTGGGATGTCAGGACTTTCATATGAGGAAAGATTGGATAGACTCGGCTTGTACTCGCTGGAATTTAGAAGATTGAGGGGGGATCTTATAGAAACTTACAAAATTCTTAAGGGGTTGGACAAGCTAGATGCTGGAAGATTGTTCCCGATGTTGGGGGAGTCCAGAACAAGGGGTCACAGTCTAAGGATAAGGGGGAATTCCTTTAGGACCGAGATGAGGAAAACATTCTTTACACAGAGAGTGGTGAGTCTCTGGAATTCTCTGCCACAGAAGGTAGTTGAGGCCAGTTCATTGGCTATATTTAAGAGGGCATTAGATGTGGCACTTGTGGCTAAAGGGATCAGGGGGTATGGAGAGAAGGCAGGTACAGGATACTGAGTTGGATGATCAGCCATGATCACATTGAATAGCGGTGCAAGCTCGAAGGGCCAAATGGCCTACTCCTGCACCTATTTTTCTATGTTTCTATGTTTCAAATAAAGTATTCAATTCAAATTCAATTCAATTCAATATCTCAGTAACTGGGCCACTAACATCTATGGTGATGAAATTATTTGAGAGGAACCACATATGAAGGAGATGAAGGATGATGTGGGGACCTGTACATGCTTGGGCAGCTTTGCACTACAGCTGCCTAACTTACTCATGGTTGGATCTGTACTGATCTGGCAATGCCCAAACTAATAAATAATTGTTTCTGACGCATGTGTTTTACCTCATGTATTTATATTGCATATGGTTTTGAGGGAATCTTGCCAGTTTGCCAGGAGCCTTAACATAATCAACATGAGTCTCAAGCTGTCTGTCAGAATAGACTGGATTTTGGAAACAAGGTTTGGAGCTCTAGCTGGAACAGAAATGTACACCTCTCTACCCAGACGACCTCCGCTCCTTCCCTGCAGTGACATTGAAAGAGTAGCAACTCTGAACAAGAACGGGTTAACAACATTTTTAACTTATTGAAGTCCTTTCAAAGCTGTTGACATTGTCAAGCCATCTCATTTTCTCTCTCTCTGGATTCTGTTGAGGCAGGTTCAATAATGCTTCAGCAAACTGTTCTGTAAACTCATTTAAATCGTGAAGTATTTATACATTTTATTGGTGCGTATCCAATTACATGGGTCCGCATTCTGTCTGCAGAGGTCCCCTTTTATGTCTCCTGTTGAATCATGGCCTGCCTCTACTTGTTGGTTTTGCATTTATCTTCCCGTTTCGTCCGTGTGCGTAAATGTGAACTATTTGGATTTTTCAACAAAGCCAACCTCAGTCTGCACCACAACAGTGATGTGGCAAGCCTGTTTAATGTGTTTGATTCAATCACTATTGCTTTGCGGGGTGCTTTTTTAATAGAAATCTCCCAGGTAGGGATGAACTGACCTGGGTCCCAGGTAGGTATTTCTCCTCTTGAGCAATGATGGTTGAGAGGTAACCAAATGGATGTCCTTAAAATGCTGAAAATGTTGATTTAGTTGATGCAGAAGCTGTGGGGAAGAGGAAAACCAGAGAGTGCCCATGATCGGCAAGAACTCCAACTTCCCACATGCTTGTACGCATAAGTGCTTGCCAGGTATAGTGTCTGAAGGTACCACATATAGTTTGCTGAAGGTATCACAATTGTTGGCCAGATCAACAACAATGATGAGACGGCGTACAGGAAAGAGATCGGGAACCTCGAAACAACATAGAAACATAGAAATTAGGTGCAGGAGTAGGCCATTCGGCCCTTCGAGCCTGCACTGCCATTCAATATGATCATGGCTGATCATCCAACTCAGTATCCCGTACCTGCCTTCTCTCCATACCCTCTGATCCCCTTAGCCACAAGGGCCACATCTAACTCCCTCTTAAATATAGCCAATGAACTGGCCTCAACTACCCTCTGTGGCAGAGAGTTCCAGAGACCCACCACTCTCTGTGTGAAAAAGGTCCTTCTCATCTCGGTGCTAAAGGATTTCCCCCTTATCCTTAAGCTGTGACCCTTTGTCCTGGACCTCCCCAACATCGGGAACAATCTTCCTGCATCTAGCCTGTCCAACCCCTTAAGAATTTTGTACAACAACCTAGCACTTAATGCAAAAGGAAGAAAGAGATGATTGTTGATATAAGGAAGCATTGTTGATGAACAAAACACTGTTCTCATCAAGAGAGCTGCTGTTGAGATGGCCAACAGATTCAAGTTCCCAGGCGTCCATATTGCCAACAACCTATCCCTTGCAGTTACAGTGAACAAGAAAGGGCATCAGCATATTTGTGTTCTATGACATCTCGGCAAGTTTGGCAGATCCCTGGGGATTCTCTCGCGATTATACAGATACACCATAGAAAGTATTCTGATGGGATGCATCTCAGCCCGGTATGACAACTGCTCCGCTCATGACAGGTTGAACCTGCAGAGAATGGTGAACACAGCCCAATTTACCCAATCTACCAAAGGCTTGTCACTTCCTTCCATCCAGTCTATCTTAATGGTGCATTTATATCAGGAAGATTAGAAATAACGTCAAAGATTCCATTTCAACATGGCCACTGACTTTTCTCTTTTCTACCTTTTGAGAGAAAATATCTTTTCTACTTTTTTTTTGTTAGTTTTTTTTATTAATTAGAAGCAATTGAATAATAAAAAAGGTGCGTGTTCATTCTTGACATAATAAAAATCATTTTGTTCTTTGTAGATATACATAATCAGTATTATTTATGTTAATCCTTGCATAATAATTGTGCTTCTATATTATTATTTTTTTCATTTTTTATAAAGGTAGAAAATAGTAGAAAAAGATTAAACAAAAAAAAAATATATATATATATAAAAAGTTGGGAAAGAATGGAATATTCTACAGATTTTACCTCGTTGGAGATATATCCGCGTTTTATGAAATGTACTACTTCATCTATTCTTCGATTCTGGTTTCAGTCGGGTTCTCGTGCCGAACCAGTTTGCCCCTTCAAATATTCAATAAATGGGGACCATATTTTTTTTAATAGTTCTTGTTTGTCCATTAAGACAAATCTTATTCTTTCCAAATATAGGGTCTCCCCTTTTCTACTTTTTGAGAGAAGCTTGAAAGCTCAGACTTCCAAGCTTAAGAACAGCTTTTTCCCCACGGCTATCAGACTCTTGAAGAAATTATGTTTCATTCATCCCCTTCCTGGAGATGAGCCAAGTATTCTTACTCTAATTGATCTAATTTGGTTATTGTGTTGTTGCACATTAGAATTTTTATTTTGCACTACTTCAGATTATACTACAATCTTTGCACCATTCTTCAATTTTGCATTCATGGTTTTACTTATTATTAACCATATGGCCATATAACAATTACAGCACGGAAACAGGCCATCTCGGCCCTTCAAGTCCATGCCGAACAACTTTTTTCCCTTAGTCCCACCTGCCTGCACTCATACCATAACCCTCCATACCCTTCTCATCCATATGCCTATCCAATTTATTTTTAAATGATACCAACAAACCTGCCGCCACCACTTCCACTGGAAGCTCATTCCACACCGCTACCACTCTCTGAGTAAAGAAGTTCCCCCTCATGTTACCCCTAAACCTCTATCCCTTAATTCTAAAGTCATGTCCTCTTGTTTGAATCTTCCCTATTCTCATAGGGAAAAGCTTGTACACATCAACTCTGTAAATTGTGTCATCATTTATTACCCATCCCTAATTGTCCTAAACTGAGTGGATTGGAGGCCATTTTATGATCAATCCCGTACGGCTTGTATTGAGATATAACTGAGGACTGCAGGTTTCTTCCACTAAAGAATATTTGTAAGCCAGATCATTTTTTGTAACAATCTAAAAGTTCCATACTCATCTTTGTTAATGACTAGATGTTCTTTAGCAATAGAACTGCGCGATGTTAACTGAAATTAAATTCTATATTTGCCGTGGTGGCATTTGAATTTATGCCGTTGTGATGTATCAGATTCTGGGTTTGATGACTGTAGTATCACTGTGCATACATTGATCAGAGTGCAACTGCGGAACTTGCTCTCGCAGCACATGGTTGAGGTCAGTGGCATTGTTAACATGTTGGAGAGCTGGATAAGGTGCTGATAGATCAGGAAGAGCAGCACGAGGGTCAGTCCATACCATTATTGCTGGTATGGAGCAATTGGGTTGAATGGCCTGTTTTTTTAATTTATGTGTCTTAACTTTTTTATTTATATTGTCTTAACTTAAGGTCAACGTTTATCACCATTCCGTAATTGCCCTTGAATTGGGGAAGGGTCACTTCATTCAGTTGCAATCCTACTGGGGAAGGTGCTTTGCAGTACTGTTGGGAGAGAGTTCCAATGTGTTGTATATTGCATAGACCAGAGAACATAGAATAGCACGGCACTAGAACAGGCTCTACATCCCATAATGTCTGCGCCGACATGATACCCAGCCAATTTCTTATCTACCTGCACATAATCCATATCCCTTCATTCCCTGCCTATGTAAAAGTCTCTTCAATGTCACTATCATATCTGCCATAGCAGCGTGTTCCAGGCACTCATCACCCTCAGTGTAAAAATGTTGTCCCGCGCACCTCCTTTTGTCCCTATCACCTCAAACCTATGCCCTTTAGTACTTTTTGTTCCACCCTCGGATGAAGGACCTGGCTTTTTATCCATGCCTCACATAATTTTACAAATGCATATCAGGTCTCCCTGCAATCACCAACATTCCAGAGAAAACAATCCATCAAACTCTCCCTGTAGCTAAAACCCCCTCAGCCAGGCATCATCTGGTAAAACACCTCAACAACCCTTTCCAAAGCCTCCTCATCCTTTTTTGGACTGAGCCGGCCAGAAATCCACACAATACTCCACATACAGCCAAAGCAAAGCCCTATAAAGTTGCATCTTAGCATTTAATCCTATTTAATGTGACATGTACGATCTGATAGCTTCCTATCCATGGTTTTTGATATAATTTAGGAATGTTCATCCTGTCCATTAATAATGCTACTGATGCATCCACTTCCTCCTCCTTCTCTTCTTCTTCTTCGAGAGAGAAAGAGAGAGTCCCTCAAAGTGAGGTTCCAGGGGTGTGAGGTGGCTGATGAGGTCTATATAACGATTGCAGACTCTTCCATCGATGGGGCAGGAGGTGGCAGACAGGCCAGTCATTGTAAGGTGTTGCGTCTTTTCAGTCACTTATGCAGAACCTCTAGACATTCCCAATGCATGGACAGTAATTTCATAAGACCACCCAGATGACTAAATCATGTGCTGTAATTGGAGGAAAGTTATTCCCTTTGGTAAATGTTTCGAAAAACAAGGGGCCGCAGAGTAAAAATGATGACCATAAAATTTCTAGGAATAACTGTGCATAGTTCCCTGAAGGTGGAATCGCATGTAGATAGGGTGGTAAAGAAAGCTTTTGGTATGCTGGCCTTTATAAATCAGAGCATTGAATATAGGAGTAGGGAAGTAATGTTAAAATTGTACAAGGCATTGGTGAGACCAATTCTGGAGTATGGTGTACAATTTTGGTCGCCTAATTATAGGAAGGATGTCAACAAAATAGAGAGAGTACAAAGGAGATTTACTAGAATGTTGCCTGGGTTCCAGCAACTAAGTTACAGAGAAAGGTTGAACAAGTTAGGTCTTTATTCTTTGGAGCGCAGAAGGTTAAGGGGGGACTTGATTGAGGTCTTTAAAATGATGAAAGGGATAGACAGAGTTGACGTGGATAAGCTTTTCCCATTGAGGGTAGGGAAGATTCAAACAAGAGGGCATGACATGAGAATGAAGGGACAGAAGTTTAGGGGTAACATGAGGGGGAACTTCTTTACTCAGAGAGTGGTGGCTGTGTGGAATGATCTTCCTGCAGAAGTGGTGGAGGCAGGATCGATTTTAACATTTAAAAGTAAAGTGGACAGGTATATGGACGGGAAGGGAATGGAGGGGTATGGTCTGAGTGCAGTTAGATGGGACTAGGGGAAAATAAATGGTCGGCACGGACTGGAAGGGCCGAGAAGGCCTGTTTCCGTGCTGTAATTGTTATATGGTTATATGGTTAAGGAGGAAGAGAGGAAAGCATCTGTTACTCATGGACTTGGTAATTACCATTGATGTAGTAGGTGGAACAGAATTAAGATGCCATTTAGTTGAGAATTGTTGTCAATTTTGAGAAAATTGATAGCAAGGCAATGTAAAAAAAGTTGGGAAATTGGAATGACATGAATGATCTCCAAGGAGCCAAAATAGACCCAAGGAATGAAATGGCATTCTATGACAGTTCTGAGACGCTATGGTTTGACTGACTTTGGCTTTAGTAAACACCGACAACTACCTCTTTCTTGACCGCAAAGAAATATTCCTGCATAGTCACAAGCACCAACTGTAAGCCAGCGATGAGTGAGGTTCTGTCATTCACAGAGACAAGCCCAGCAGATGTGACAGGCTCAGAGGCTTCAAGTTCTCCGGTCTTTGATTATGGTGACGACCTGTGGAAGAATCTTCAGTTCTGTAAAGAATGGTCTCTTACACACAGAGTCTTTACTACTATTTTATTCACTAGTCAAATACATCGCAGCCCTAGCTGTACATGGTCTGTCATGGATGCTAGAGAGAGAGACCGAGGTGGGAAGGTCACAATTATACTGAATGGTAAGGGGAGTGGTTAGTGGTGCATATGTCACTATATTTAAAGGTATACACGCATATCATCTACAAGTTCCTACATTGGCTTCATAGAAACATAGAAAATAGGTGCAGGAGTAGGCCATTCGGCCCTTCCAGCCTGCACCGCCATTCAATATGATCATGGCTGATCATCCATCTCAGTATCCCTTACCTGCCTTCTCTCCATACCCCCTGATCCCTTTAGACACAAGGACCACATCTAACTCCCTCTTAAATATAGCCAACAAACTGGCCTCAACTACCCTCTGTGGCAGAGAGTTCCAGAGACCCACCACTCTCTGTGTGAAAAAAGTCCTTCTCATCTCGGTCCTAAAGGATTTCCCCCTTATCCTTAAGCTGTGACCCCTTGTCCTGGACCTCCCCAACATCGGGAACAATCTTCCTGCATCTAGCCTGTCCAACCCCATAAGAATTTTGCAAGTTTCTATAAGATCTTCTCAATCTCCTAAATTCTAGAGAGTATAAACCGAGTCTATGCAGTCTTTGTTCATAAGACAGTCCTGACATCCCAGGAATCAGTCTGGTGAACCTTCTCTGCACTCCCTCTATGGCAATAATGTCCTTCCTCAGATTTGGAGACCAGAACTGTATGCAATACTCCAGGTGTGGTCTCACCAAGACCCTATACAACTGCAGTAGAACCTCCCTGCTCCTACACTCAAATCCTTTTGCTATGAAAGCTAACATACCATTTGCTTTCTTCACTGCCTGCTGCATCTGCATGCCTACTTTCAATGACTGGTGTACCATGACACCCAGGTCGCGCTGCATCTCCCCTTTTCCTAATCGGCCTCCATTTAGATAATAGTCTGTTTTCCTATTTTTGCCACCTAAGTGGATAACCTCACATTTATCCACATTATACTGCATCTGCCAAACATTTGCCCACTTACCCAGCCTATCCAAGTCTCCTTGCAGTCTCCTAGCATCCTCCTCACAGCTAATGTGAGGAGCTGAGGAGCATTTCCCCCTTATCCTAAAACTGTGACCCCTTGTCCTGGACTTCCCCAACATAGGGAACAATCTTCCTGCATCTAGCCTATCCAACCCCTTAAGGATTTTGTAAGTTTCCATAAGATCCCCCTTCAATCTTCTAAATTCCAGCGAGTACAAGCCGAGAGCTCCTCAGTCCTAGTGGAAGCAAGACACCCTCGATTCTGAGAAACAACCTGAGAAAAGGACGTTTTAACAAGTTCTCACAACTTAGGAATTGCTTTAAATATTGCACAGAAGAATTTCACATGGACATGTTCAACATTGCATCTACAGAATGTTAAGCCTTTAAACCTGATGCATCTTCTCAGCTTGTCTGTGTGAATGACATATTCTCACTCCTCCCTTCTCCTTTGCACGAAGTTTAATATATTTCAGTCACATTTACATTTCCCAGTGATTAGACTCTTCTAACCCCTCCCTTACCTGCCCAAACAGCAGCCCTGAATACCTGCCCTCCCTTGCCGCAGGCTAAGAGCAGATACGTGCCCTCCATAATGTTTAGGACAAAGACCCATAAATTATTTATTTGCCTCTGTACTCCACAATTTGAGATTTGAAATAGAAAAAAAACATCACCTGTGGTTAAAGTGGCCAGTGTCAGATTTTATTAAAGGCCATTTTTATACATTTCGGTTTCACCATGTAGGAATCACAGCTGTGGTTATACATAGTCCCCCCATCTCAGGGCACCGTAATGTTTGGGACACATGGCTTCACAGGTGTTTGTAGTTGCTCAGGTGTGTTTAAATGTCTCCTTAATGCAGGTATAAGAGAGCTCCCAGTACCGTTCCTCCAGACTTTCGATCACCTTTGGAAACTTTTATTGCTGTTTATAAACATGAGGACCAAAGTTGTGCAAATGAAAGTCAAAGAAGTCATTACAAGACTGAGAAACATGAATGAAACTGTGTCAGAGACATTAGCCAAACCTTAGGCTTGCCAAAATCAACTGATTGGAACATCATTAAGAAGAATGAAAACACTGGTGAGCTTACTAACCGCAAAGGGACTGGCAGGCCAAGGAAGACATCCACAGCTGATGACAGAAGAATTCTCTATATAATAAAGAAAAATCCCCAAACACCTTCCGACAGATCAGAAACACTCTTCAGGAGTCAGGTGTGAATTTGTCAATGTCCACTGTCTGCAGAAGACTCCATGCACAGAAATACAGAGGCTACACTGGAGTGTGACAGCGCCTAACGGCAGCTGCTCGACTGCAGTCCGTCGTTCTTTTAAAAAAATGTTGTCTCGTTAAATGTATGTTTTTGATTCTAGTATTTGTTATTTCTTAGTTGTGTATATGTGGGGGGTGGGGTGGGTAAACCGTTTAATCTCTTCCCTGTACGGAGACCCGACTTTTTCCCTGTCGTGTCTCCTGTGTCATTGGGCCTAACATCGCGGAGCCGGCAGCGGCCTCCGGCCGGAACCAATCTGAAGGCTCCATCACGGACCTGGCCGACTTCGGGATGGGAAGAGCTCGATGGCGCGCGGCTGCGACCCGACTTCGGAGCTTCAGTGGCTCCGGCAACAGGCCCGGTGGACAGGAACATTGGGAGCTCGCGGGTCCTTGATGGGAGACCGCTTTGCAGAGCTCCCGCAATGGCAACTTCTCCTGCCATAATCGCGAGGTTTAAAGGACTCGGAGCGGTGCCTAACATAGCCCGGCGCGGCTTAAACAACTGCGGGACTTACCATCACCCGCCGGGGGCATTAACTTCGTGAGCCCCAGTCGCCTCGACGCTGCAGTTGGACTGCTGGACCACGGGAGAAAAACAAAGGGAAGAGATAAGACTTTTGCCCTCCAGCACAGTGAGGAGGCGTTGGAGATTCACTGTGATGGATGTTTGTGTAAACTGTGTTAAGTGTGGGTCTTGGTTTTTTGTAATGTTAAGGCAGAATAAATGCAATTTTGTTCAAACCAAGCTGTTTGAATGACAATAAAAGGCATTCTATTCTATTCTATTCTATTCTACACTGACGGATGCAAACTGCTGGTTAGCCGCAAAAATAGGATGGCCAGGTTACAGTTTGCCAAGAAGTACTTAAAAGAACAACCATAGTTCTGGTAAAAGGTCTTGTGGACAGATGAGATGAAGATTATCTTATATCAGTGATGGCAAGAGCAAAGTATGGAGGTGAGAAGGAACTGCCCAAGGTCCAAAGGATATGATGCACTCACTCACTCATGGCTGGTGGGCTGGCAGTTGACTCATGGCTGGTGGGCTGGCAGTTGACTCACGGCAGGTAGGCTCACACACACATACCTTCCATCACATACGCACACACACTCACAGCCACACAGACGCCCTCCGTCTCACACACACTCACAAACACACTCACACACTGACTCACACACACTCACACAAACACACACTCACACACTCACACACACACACAACATATATATGACAGTAAAAATCTCTTGAATTTACTCATACAGCTGAGCGCAGCCTCTCCACTGAGCGGGACTTCAACAGTGAGCGGGACTTTTGGAATGAGCGTGACCTCTCCGCTGAGCAGGACGTCCGGAATGAGCGCGACCTCACCACTGAGCAGGACTTCCGGAGTGGGCGGGACGTCCGGAGTTAGCGGGACATCCGGAGTGAGTAGGACTTCCAGAATGAGTGGGAACTTTGGAGTGCAGACCATCAATTCAGTTCAAGCACAGTGCAGACCAAAAGTTCAGTTGAAGCACAGTGCAGGCCAACAATTCATTTCAAGCACAGTGCAGGCCAACAATTCATTTCAAGCAGTGTGCAGGCCAACAATTAATTTCAAGCACAGTGCAGGCCAACAATTCATTTCAAGCATAGTGCAGGCCAACAATTCATTTCAAGCACAGTGCGGGCCAACAATTCATCACAAGCATAGTGCAGGCCAACAATTAATTTCAAGCACAGTGCAGGCCAACAATTCATTTCAAGCGCAGTGCAGGCCAACAATTCAGTTCAAGTGCAGTGCAGGCCAACAATTCATTTCAAGCACAGTGCAGGTCAACAATTCATTTCAAGCACAGTGCAGGCTGACTATTCAGTTCACGCACAGTGCAGGCTGACAATTCATTTCAAGCACAGTGCAGACTAACAATTCAGTTCAGGCACAGTGCAGGCTAATAATTCAGTTATGGTGGGCTGGCAGCTCAGTCACTCAAGGCTGGTGGGCTGGGAAATCAGTCACTCAGGGCTGGTTGGCTGGGAAATCAGTCACTCAGGGCTGGTTGGCTGGCAGCTCAGAAACTGCCAGAAATTCTGCCCAAAAGAGGTGCGAGACTCTATGAGAGAGAAGGGGGAGAGGGTGGAAATCAATTTTAGACATGTTTCATCTTTTTCTACAGATCACAGCAATGAAGGATGAAACTATCCTGGCCTTGATCTCACAGGCAGCCAATGAAAGGAGGGAGAAAAATACTGGGGTGAAGTTTAATACTTACAGGGAGAATATTTACTGATGGGCTGAAAGGACTCCTCCTGGGCTAGAACAGGCCTGATGGGCCGAAGAGACTCTTAAAAAAAAAACTGAGGGAAATCTCAGTGAAAGGCACTATGTTCTGGACTTTTCCTGGCCTGGGCTTTTTGGGCTGAAATGCTCCTCCTGGGCTAATACGTGCATTTTGGGCAAAAGGACTGGTTCCTGAGCTAATATGGACCATGAGGGCCGAAATGAGTGGTTTCAGGTAGGCCAAATGTGGGCTGGCAGTTCAATCATTCACTCACGGCTGGTGGGTTGACAGTTGACTCACTCACTCATGGCTGGTGGGCTGGCAGTTGAATCATGGCTGGTGGGCTGGCAGTTGACTCACTCACTCATGGCTGGTGGGCTGGCAGTTGACACACGGCAGGTGGACTGGCAGTTGACTCACTCACTCATGGCTGGTGGGCTGGCAGTTGACACACAGCAGGTGGACTGGCAGTTGAATCATGGCTGGTGGGCTGGCAGTTGAATCATGGCTGGTGGCCTCACACACACATATCCTCCATCACACACACACACTCACAGCCACCCTCCATCTCACACACACATACTCGCACACACTCACTCACACATTTTCAAACATACACTCACATATACCTTCACGCACACTCCCACACTCACACACATATATATGTGATAGTAAAACTCACTTGAATCTAATCACGCAGCTGAGCACAGCCTCTCCACTGCGCAGTGAGCAGTACCTCCGGAATGAGCGTGACCTCTACAATGAGTGTGACATTCGGAATGAGCATGACCTCTCCACTGAGCGGGACTTCTAGAGTGAGCAGGACTTCCGGTCATCGGGAGTGAGTGGGACTTCTGGAATGAGCGGGACCTTTGGAGCAAGCACAGTGCAGACCAACAGTTCATTTCAAGCACAGTGCAGGCCAACAATTCATTTCAGGCACAGTGCAGGCTGACTATTCAGTTCACGCACAGTGCAGGCTAACAATTCATTTCAAGCACAGTGCAGGCTAACAATTCAGTTAGAGCACAGTGCAGGCTAGCAATTCATTTCAAACACAGTGCAGGCTCACAGTTCAGTTCACTCATGGTGTAGACTCACAGTTCTGGACTCAACTCTCACTCATGGTGTTCTGGGGTGACTGATTCATGTCCGGCCTCCGGGGCTTTATTCTCCTGCCCCCCCACCCCCTCCCGGAAGGGGCGTTACCTTCCTCATGGTGTCTGACAGGCGAGAAGGCTGATCTCACGATTTTTTGAACATTTATAACTTTTTTTATTATTTCACCGATCGGCAAAAACTTTGGGGCAGTTGGAGGAGAGAAGGGCGGTGAGTAAGATGGAGAAAAAATCATAGCGATATATGGTAGCATTTTTTTTCTAAAATGTATTCAGAACATAGACAGGAAGTGGTCAAGATGAGACTTTCAGTTATAGTATAGATAGAGCAGGAGGAGACTTGTTCAGCCCTCAAACCTGACTGCCATTTAATAGGATTGTGGCTGAGCTTTAACGGCATCAACCTATATCTTTCAGCTCATTTAATTTTCAAAAATCAATAGATCTGTGTCTTAAGGGACTGACCCACTTGGCGATTTTTGCGGCGACTACTGCCGTCATATCAGGGTGGCCAAAAGATTGTTGAACATTTCAAAATCCAACGGCAACAAATAAAATGTCATAACACCGCAAATTTTTTGTTGACCTGAAACGTCAGTGAAAAATATACATCTACTAGATGAGCTGGGACGCATCCTCAGTGATGTGACCTGGGGTCATCGGGGGTTTCGGGTCTCACAACATCAGACACCCTCGCCCAGGCGACCCAGCCGGGGTTGATCAGGCCCCGACTTGCGTCCCAGCAGCAACCGCCCACGGATCAGCCATCTTAGTAACCACTCTGCAGGGGTTGGGAGACTCTAGTGCGTGGAGGGACTGGGCTCTGTGGGGTGACTCCCGGCCGGGCTCCTCCTGCGTCTCACCAGGTTCAAGGCCTGTGCGCTGCACCTCTTTCTCCTTCTCCGAGCATTTCATTCTCGCCTGATGGATGTTTAGGCCACGATGGTTCATTAGGCCTTTCCGTAGCTTTGTTGGGTGTCTTTCTCATGAAAGGCACAGACTGGGGTGCTAACCCAGTCAATGATCCCGGGAATCAGTCAATGGTCCCGGGAATCGGCAAAAAAAATTTGCCAAGTGGGACAAGCCCTATAAACATACTCAACAAATGAGTTTCCACAGGGGTACCCCCCCCTCAGGGTGATAATTCTGGGGGTACACCCCCCTCAGGGTGAAGTAAAGATCACGGACATTTAACAGTCTGAATTGCTACTTTATTTGATTTATAGCAACAACGAAAAAGCAATAAAGAAGGTTGAATGTGGGAAAGGTTGTAGACGTTATCAATATGGGCTTCAGCCGGGCCTTTGATAAGGTTCTGCTTAGTAGGGTGCTCTGAAAAATTAGATTGCACAGTACCCAAGGAGATCTAACTAACTGCAAACAGAATTGCCTTCATGGAAGGGAGCAGAGGGTGATGTTGAAAGTTAGTTTTTTGGACTGGTGGTCTGTAACTAGTGTGCCTCAAAGACAAAGTCAAAATCAAAGTCAATTTTATTCGTCACATGTACCCGAAGGTGCAGTGAAATGAATTTGCCAGCAGCGATACACTTAAAAATAAAACTACACTACACAATAAAATTTGACACGAACATCCACTACAGCATTCTTCACTGCGGTGGAAGGCACCAAAGATCAGTCAGTCCTCCTCCTTTGTTCAACCATGGTCGGCCCATAAACAGTCCATAATTGCTGCAACGGACGGCCTGACGTACAGGCCCTCACGTTGGGATGATCCAAACTCCGCCGTTGGGACAGTCAAACACATTCCGTGGCTTGGTGGTCCCGACTCGGCACTTTTCCTTCCGGAGACCGCGGCATCAGGATGTTATAGGCTGCAGGCCGATGTTCGGAGCTCCTCTCTACCAATCCCTGGTGAGAGGTCCCAGGCTCCGGATGGGAAGTCCACACCATGCCCGCTGCTAGAAGCTCCGCAGACCACAGCCCCATGATGTCAGCATCACCCCAGCAAAGGGCTCGCCCGCTCCCCGATAGAAATGCCCACACTGCGCCTGCAGCCGACGTTCCGGGCCCGACTCCGGGAAAGGCCGCTCCAATTCATGGTGTTAGGCCGTGAGGGAGGTGACATGGAAAAAGTCTGAAATACCTCATTGAGTCAGGCAGCATCTCTGGAGAACATGGATAGGTGACGTTTCGCATTGGGTCCCTTCTTCAGCCTGATTGAAGTGGGGGGAGGAAGGGGGGATCTGGAAGCTAGAAATAAAACAGGACAACGTGGAACAAACATAGAAACATAGAAAACAAATGTGGAGAAGTAGGCCATTCGCCTCTTTGAGCCAGCACCGCCGTTTAATATGATCATGGCTGATCATATAAAATCAGTACCCTGTTCCTGCTTTTTCCCCATAACCCTAGATTCCTTTAACCCTAAGGGGGCTCCTTCTTGAAAACGTCCAGTGAATTGGCCTCCACTGCCCTCTGTGGCAGATAATTCCACAGATTCACAACTCTCTGGGTGAAAAAGTTTTTCCTCATCTCAGTCCTAAATGGCCTACCACTTATTCTTAAACTCTGACCCCTGTGACAAATCTGGATTGGCAACAGATGACCTCAGGGAAGGAGTCTCCTTGATTCCTTAATCATCTCCAGCCAGCCCTGATTTGCCCTGTTTTTTTTCTCGCTTACTGTTTCCTCTCCCCCCCCCCCCCCCCCCGCTCGGCCCATCCCCGCCCTGCCCGCCCGCCCGTTGCTGCTACTCGACACGACCCCGCCCAGCCCATCCGCCTACCTGCTCGCTGCTGCTGCCGAGCCGGGCCATGGGAGGGGAATGGAGTCAGTGTTCGTCACGGTGGGCACAATGAGTTTCGACAAGCTGGTCAAGAAGATCCCCTCCTAGAGGACTGTGAGGGTGAGTTACTGCAGTGGCGGCAGCGGAGGAGACGGACGGTTGCAGCCATTCACCCGGGCTGACAGGTAGACGGGACAGCCATTGCCACAGAGGGCGGCAGGGGAGAGGGGTGAGTGAAGGAGGGAGAGAGACGGGACCAGGGCCTCCACTGAACCTCCCGCGGCCACCGCCGGTGGTGGGGGAGACAGTGGACAAGTTACTGGGAGGAGGGGAGAGAGGAGTTTGTGAGTGCGGTGGGAGAGACCATGGTGCAGGAAGGGACATTGCCGTCCCAGCCATGGTGTTGACTGACAGGAGAGGAGACCAATCTGCGTAACGCTGACTGAAGGTAGACGAGATCAATCTGCGCATGCGCGGTTTTCAAGATATTTAAACCTTAATAACTTTTAAAATATACCATTGATCGGAACAAAACTTGTTGCGCTGACTGGCGGGAGAAGAGACCAATCTGCACATGCATGGTTTTAAAGATGTTTAAACCTTAATAACTTTTAAAATACACAACCGATCGGAACAAAACTTATTGCACTTGCAGCACTGAAGAATGGTGAGGAAGGTCTCGAAAAATCGTAGCGCTATCGTGTACCTTTTTTGCGCAAATAGGAAAACCACGCAAACCGGAAGGCCACAAGATCTGAGTTTGTTATGTGAAGGTTGATATATAGATAAACAGACAGACAGACAGACAGACAGACAGACAGACAGACAGACAGACAGACAGACAGACAGACAGACAGACAGACAGACAGACAGACACAGACAGACAGACAGACAGACAGACAGACAGACACAGACAGACAGACAGACAGACAGACAGACAGACAGACAGACAGACAGACAGACAGACAGACAGACAGACAGACAGACAGACAGACAGACAGACAGACGACATTGGTGAGGCTGTATTTGGAGTATTGTGAACTGTTTTGATCATTGCTATGATGTAATCCCACAAGTGCCAAACCTATCATAATAGATTCAACTGTGACTATTTGGTTTCAGAATCAGAGATGACACAAACAAGGTATTAATCAATGCAAACGTTATTATGGTCAAAGAACCTAAACTTAACAACTCATGCTTAACATCACCTCGTGCACCCCCAGTCAGTGGCAGGCAGCTCCGTCCACAGAAACGCCCGCAGTTTTCTTTTAGCACCAGTCGTGACCAAGTCTGCGGGTGAAGTCCGTGAGCTCAAGTGTAACAGAATTTTTTACATCTAACAGCCCTAGTTTCTACCCTAATCTAAGAACAACAGTTAAAACTATGCTTTCAAATAATCAATCCTCCATAACAAGAATTATTTGTCAGGCACCAGGCTAGTCTTCGATGTCTCTGCGGGGACAAAGGTTAATCAGTGACTTGACAGGCGGCCTCATGGTTTATTGGTCCTTCGAAGTTAGCCTAAGAATTCTTACTAAACATCTAATTGTTTTTCTAAGCGAGGTGCTTGCTTGGATGTGCCGTTTTCAATTTAATTTCATTTTAGCTGACACAGATTGTTTAACTCTGTCCTTCGCGACTCAACATGTTCCAATGTAACGCTCAGAGGGATGTAATTGAGCTGGAAAGACTACAGAGAAATTTTACGAGGATGTTGCCAGGTCTCGATGGAGGTGAATAAAATCATGAGGGGAATAGATTCGGTGAATGCATAGAATCTTTAACCAGGGTACAGGAATCAAGAAACCAGAGGGCATAGATTTAAAGTAAGAGGGGAAACTGGAGGGGGATCAATTTCACTCAGAAGGTGGCAGGTATATGGAAAAAGCTGCAGAGGAAACGGTTGAGGCAGGTACTATAACAAGACATGTGTACTGGTACAAAGATAGGAAAAGTTTAGAGTGCGATGGGTCAAATGTGGGCAAATGGGATGAGAGGTGGGGCATCTTGTCCGGCACAGATGAATTGGGCAGTAAGGCCTGTTTCTATGCTCTATAAAGGGCCTGTCCCACCAGCATGCAACTCTATGTGATTAGCGCGACCTAACGTGGTCGCTTGAGCCGTCCAGCGTCGCGGGGCCGGTCCCACTTCAATCGCTGGAGCCGTGCGGAATTGTGCGGAGTTCGTCCCGACATCGCGCGGGGCTCCGAAAAACTGACTATGTTCAAAAATTCCGCGCGGCAACGGCTTGTCGGCTTGCAGTCGCCTCGACGCATGACACACAGCCCCGACGTCGTGCCTCCATAAACCCTCTCTGTAGGTGCCTCCGTGACCCTCTATGTGTGTGGCTCCGTGGCCCTCTGTGTGTGTGTGCCTCTGTGCCCCTCTCTGTGTGCCCCTCTCTGTCCTGGCGAACTTACCTTAAGACTTCGCTCCAAGTTCGCCTCACTTTGCGCCGCGTTGCGGCACTCACCCGACCTCCGCGCGGCCCTCGCAGCCGGTTGGGTCACGCTTGCTGCATGCAGGCGAATGCTGGTGGGAACGGCCCTGTACAGGGAATCACCTGACCTCCGCGCGGCCCCCGCTTCTAGTTTGATCGCGCTCATCGCATGGAGTCGGATGCTGGTAGGATAGGCCCTTAACTCTCTCTCCAACAACACAGCATAGGGAAGAGCCCTTTGGCCCACAATCTTTGTGCCGAACATGAATCCTACTTAAACTAATCCCTTCTGCCTGCACATGATCCATCTTCCTCCATTCCCTGCATATCCATGTGTCTATCTAAAAGCCTTTTAGATGCAACTGTGGTTTCTGCTTCATCCACCACCACTTCCAATGGATACCAGGCATCCTCCATTCTCTGTGTCCCCGCATATCTCATTCCAATTTTTTCCTTTTAAAGTTACTACTAAAGAGAGAATGCACAAATGTTTCTATGGACCCTCCCACACACCACACCCCACCCCCACTAACAACCTACTGCTGCCCATATCCCCCCCGCCTCATACCCCCTCCCCTCACACCCCTCTCTCCCCACAACCAACCCCCGCCCTCACCCCCCTCCCACCCCTGCCCACACACACCCCTCCCCCCTCCCCCCAGCCCACACAACCCTCCCCCTTACACAACCCTCCCCTGCCCACATACCCTCCCGCCCACACAACCCACACACCCCCGTCCCCCACACACCCCCGTCCCCCACACCCCCCGTCCCACACACCCCCCTGCCCACACACCCGCTCCCACACACCCTGCCCCCCCTCCCCACACACACCCCACCCCCCAGCCCAGACATGCCCCCTCTCCCCTCCCCCACACATCCCTCCCCCCCACACATCCCTCCCACCCCAAACCCCCTCACCCCCACTAACTCCCCACCCCCACACCCACCCCACCACATAGTGGCAGCGCTCCCCCCCCACCGACCTCCAACTCCTGCCTGAAGCCGTCCCCCTCACCCGGCTACAGAATGCGCCCACCGACCCCCGCCTGAAGCCATGCCCCTTCCTCGGCTGCAGGCACATCCCCCAGCCGGCCCCCGACAGCTCCCGCCTCCATCGGCTGCAGAGCACAAGAGATGCAACAAGAGAGAATGGACTGAATAAATCTCATCCTCAACGTTTAAATTGTCGTTATATTTTAAGTTATTCACATTTTAAGCTTTAATAAATCCCTTTCCACTTGCCGTGCCCTGTGTGTTCTACGTCACAATTGGAACCCAATGGCGGGAATGGCTGCACCGCTGGAGCGCCGCTAAGAGTGGATGGAGGGGCGTTGTGGGGGGGTAAGTGAATGCATGGTGTGGGGGGGAAGGGCAAGGGGCGGAGTGGGGGTGGGGGCTGGGGGGAGGAGGGGGGTGAGGGGGCATCACAACGGGAACCTTGGGTGGGGAGCAAAGTCTCCAGAGGTTTCCGTTCAGGTTTCCTAAGTGGGACAGGGGCGTTACTCTTACCTACAACAATTCCCAGTTCCTGCGTGAATGCAGGTGCCCCGTCTTCATTTTCTGGGCTTGCAGTTTGTTATGTGACCCATAGAGGGAGCCATAGACTGTAGCATTCCACACCAAACTCGGACATAAAACTACTGGAGACACAAGAGACTGCAGATGCTGGAAACTGGCGCAGAACCCAAAGTGTTGAAGGAACTTAGCAGATCAGGCAGCACCTGGGAAGTAAAGACAGACAGCATTGGGGGGTTGACTCTCTGTGCGGAATATGTTGAACAAGGTTGAACAAGTTAGGTCTTTATTCTTTGGAGCGCAGAAGGTTAAGGGGGGACTTGATTGAGGTCTTTAAATTGATGAAAGTGATAGACAGAGTTGACGTGGATAAGCTTTTCCCATTGAGGGTAGGGAAGATTCAAACAAGAGGGCATGACATGAGAATTAAGGGACAGAAGTTTAGGGGTAACATGAGGGGGAACTTCTTTACTCAGAGAGTGGTGGCTGTGTGGAATGATCTTCCTGCAGAAGTGGTGGAGGCAGGATCGATTTTAACATTTAAAAGTAAAGTGGATAGGTATATGGACGGGAAGGGAATGGAGGGGTATGGTCTGAGCGCAGGTAGATGGGACTAGGGGAAAATAAATGGTCCGCACGGACTGGAAGGGCCGAGAAGGCCTGTTTCCGTGCTGTAATTGTTATATGGTTATATGGTTATTATATGGTTATATTAATAATAACCTGTTGCACTTCAGAGCTTAGTTGGTGTCATTTGTTGTCATAGCCTGATGGCTGCAGGGAAGAAACTGTTCCTGAACCTGGATGTTACAGTTTTCAGGCTCCTGTACCTTCTTCCTGATGGCAATGGTGAAATGAGTGTGTGGCCCGGATGGTGCGGGTCTTTGAAGATGTTGGCTGCCTTTTTGAGGCAGCGACTGCGATAGATCCCTTCGATGATGGGGAGGTCAGAGCCGGTGATGGACCGGGCAGTGGTCACAACTTTCTGCAGTCTTTTCTACTCCTGGACGTTCAAGTTGCCGAACCAGGCCACAATGCAACCAGTCAGTATACTCTCCACTGTGCACCTGTAGAAGTTCAGGAGAATCCTCTTCGACATGCCGAATCTCCGTAATCTTATCAGGAACTAGAGTCGCAGATGTGCCTTCTTTATAATTGTATCAGTGTGCTGGGTCCAGCAAAGATCGTCTGAAATATGCTTGTAAATCGCACCTTGTTTGTAGGAGGCAAAATTGGGATAACATAGGATTAGCACATGGGTCATCAATAGTTGGCATAGGTTTGGCTGCCAAAGGGCCTCTTTCCATGCTGCAACTCTAAGCTCTAAGCTCTCCACATTTTTCTTCAAACCACTGGTGAGAATTCTAAAGATATGTTACAAAGACTCTACATCTCCTTGCCTGTGGTGCAAGATTGCTGAATCGAAGAGATATGGAGATATTAATAGATGCCAGCACAAATGAGAGAGGCATTCCCTCCTTGAGAAATGAAATGCACATTGCTAGTTCTGATCAGAGGGCAGCTAAGAGTGTTTAAATCTTGCTGATCATTGGGTCTACGCCTCTTAAACAGGCCACTGACTCCTGCTCTTGTCACCGGAGTTTTAGCAATTAGCTAGATGGGTCAAGAACTCTAGAACTAAAGGGTGATTCTAGTCAATGTGAGAGTGGTAGAAACCTAACTATGGATAGTTAAGCCCAGTGCTCCAAATCCCAAGGACGTGCAGGCTGGAAGATTGTGAATGACCACTGGTGCAGGCGAATGGTGGTATCTGTGAGGGGTTGGAGTTGATGAGAATGTGGGGAGAATACAAAGTGGAGTTTACATAGGATGGGTGATGATCATCACTGAATCAGTGATCCAAAGAGGAGATTCTGTGTCCCAAGGGCTCATAACTGTAAGAATTGGGAGTGGGACTATGTGATTTGGCCCTGCAAACCTGCGATACGTTCTGTCACGATTACGGCTAATCTGCTCCCTCACCACTATTGTCCTGCATTATCCCAAGTTCCCTCAATTCCATTAAAATTACAATTTTAAAAGACATTTGGATAGATACATGGATAGAAAAGGTTTAGAGAGATATGGAGCAACTGCAAGCAGATGCCACAAACTCAGCTCGACTCCTTGGTCACCATGGACAGGTAGGGCCAAATGCTCGGTAACTCTATGATCCTGCCAGTCTTTTATAAAGTTCCAATGTAATATCCCAACTTTTATATTCTATACTCTTACCACCCCATCCACCTGTATTGCCCATTTCAGGGAAAACTAGACTTGGAGCTATAGTTGTCTCTGCTGATCAACACTCGGTATTAGCCTACCATTTACTGTCGATATCCTACTCAATATTGAGCTGAACAACTTCAGATAACTTGATTTCCATCTGTATCAGTGGTCCACCTGTGACTTTGGCTAAACTGGTTTGTTTGATTTCCATTTTCTTTCTCCTGGAGCTTGGCCTGCTGAGCAGATCTTCCTGCTCTGGATTCTGCAACTCTTGTCATCTTTTGTCTTAGTTCTCACTCTCTTTCTGCTCCCATTCACTCATCGATCAGCTAACATTGTTTACGGCTTATCCACATGGCCACGTCAGAGACATCTCCCTTCTCCATCCCTCCTGACACCTAACAAGCATCTTTCATCTCTGTCCTAGTTCCACCAAAGGGTCTTTGATCTGACTCTGTTTTGCCTCTGTTTCTCTCCCCACGGATGCTGTGATTCCACCATTTCCTGTTTTATCTTTCGATTTCTACTATCTGCAGTTTTTTTATTACCAATTCTTACCAACTTTCACAGACGCACCGTAGAACGGAGACATCATAGCTTGGTTTGGCCATCAAAATTGTGACAGAGTTATTTTATTTGCCCACCAGTCTGTTGTGCTTATGCAAGGCAAGATTGAACTCATGCATAGTTTGATATCAAAGTCAAAAAAAGTCGAAAGAGTTTATTGTCATGTGTCCCTGACAGGACAATGACATTATTTCTTTGCTTAGCACAACAGAACATAGTAGGCATTGACTACAAAACAGATCAGTGTGTCCATATACCATTATTGATATGATTGGATAGCTCACAAACAAAGTTATTCATTGTATGTTAGTATGTCGTGACAAAAATACCAATGCAAATTTTTGATTTTTATCTGGAGAATACAGTTTACTCAATCTCTCCTTATGCGACAAACCTGGACCTGGTCTGCCAATGATAATCACAGAATGTTGGCAGATCACCGTAGCGCTTGTTGCACTATTCGGGAAAGTGATAGAGATTGTCTTTCAAATCAATGTCCCTTCATCACAATGAGAAAAGTGTCTTCTTTAAGATGCACAGAGGGATAGATGGAGAGTACGTGGAATGTCTGTGATAGGTGCAGACCAATGTCTTCAGGATAAAAATCACCTTTTAAAGCTCGCAATTAGAGACAGGAGAAGAACCAGATAAATAAATAACAAAAATAAACCCGCATCTTTGGAGAAAAAGAAGGGTGGTTACCTGAAATTAAAATAAATATTGAATCCCGAGGGCTGCAACATGTCCAGACACAGAATGAGTTGCCCTTCCTCCAGCTTATCCCAGGTGACATTGGAGCAATGCTGGAAGTTGCAGATAGAGAGGTCAGGGTGGAAGGCAGGCATGGAATTTGAGAGACAGGAGACTGAGATCTCAGGGTCTCTCTTGCCGATCGAATGTAGGTGCTCCACAAAGCGATCATCCAGTCTGCGGTGTTTCTGCAGTGTAGGGGAAGCACAATGGGATATTATTGCTGGACTCTCTCCCTCTCTCTGGCCAGCACAACCCTTGTTAACTAAGCAGGCCAAACTCTGTACAGTGTGGTCTTGGTACAACATGACCATGTATTGTCCCGCCAAGAGATGGTATTAGTGAGTGGAACATCATTCCTCCTGTATGTATTCTGCAATGAGCCACTGTACCTGTTGTCTTCCTACTTACTTGCTGGGCCTGTCTATTGGAAATTAACAAGTACTGATTTTCACTCCTGCAGAAGTGTCCAGAGACAGTGACGTCTTTACTCCATGAAATGACGGCACCCATCCGCAGAGACTGCCTCACAGATGTCTATGGAATTTTCAGACCGCTAACATGGTTGGGATGTCATTAGATTATTCGGAGCCATTGAACTCACTTGGAGCCTCCGACCTAATTTAGACCCAGTGGACCAAGTGATGTAGTTAAATAATCTGGACTCAATAATGTCATTCACACCCAAGTAATGTTGCTCACGCCAGGATCATTCAGGCCAGGTGATGTAACTCAAACCAGCTAATGTCATACAAACCTGCTGATGGGCCCCTAATTCCTTCCCTCACTCTCCACCTCCTCACTGCAATCTTATCCCTCTCACACCCTTGTCTGATCTCTTGTCCAGTTGTCAGGCAGGAAGTCGGGTCCGTTTGATTATTAATTTAATTAACAAAATTAACATTGACTATTAGAATGCCGCAGTTCTCTTTTGGGGGGAAGTGGGGGGGGGGGGGGGGGGGGGGGGATGTTCAAATTTTATGGATAAGGATAAGGGGGAAGTCTTTTAGGACCGAGATGAGAAGATCTTCTTTCACACAGAGAGTGCTGAGTCTGTGGAATTCTCTGCCACAGAAGGTAGTTGAGGCCAGTTCGTTGGCTATATTTAAGAGGGAGTTAGATGTGGCCCTTGCGGCTAAAGGGATCAGGGGGTATGGAGAGAAGGCAGGTACAGGATACTGAGTTGGATGATCAGCCATGATCATATTGAATGGCGGTGCAGGCTCGAAGGGCCGAATGGCCTACTCCTGCACCTATTTTCTATGTTTCTTTGTTTCTGTGTTACACTCCAGCATTTTATGTCTTTCCCCGTCATTTTACCTTTGACCAGCAGGAGATGCCATTGGTCAACAAGTGGCCACTGATCAGCGACAAGAATCTTAATAGTGAAATCATAGTGCCTGAGGAAAGGCGCAGAAAAAATATATAATGAAAGCTAAATAAAAGCAAGCTTTGATATTTGAAAAAATTGGAAAATATTGCATTTAATCTTCTTAAGTTTTTTTTGAATAGCAGATTAAAAAATCTAAAAATTCGACAGGAATCTATCTATTTTGTGTGGGTACACAAAAGGCTGGAGAAACTCAGCGGGTGCAGCAGCATCTAAGGAGCGAAGGAGATAGGCGACGTTTCGGGTCGAGACCCTTCTTCTGAAGAAGTCTTCTTCTGAAGACCCTTCTTCTGAAGAAGGGTCTCGACCCGAAACGTCGCCTATCTCCTTCGCTCCTTAGATGCTGCTGCACCCGCTGAGTTTCTCCAGCCTTTTGTCTACCCTCGATTCTCCAGCATCTGCAGTTCCTTCTTTAACACTTTATCTATTCAGTGTATTGTGCAAAGTTCCCAGCTTTGGTATGGTAATTATTTTGTTGTGGTGCACATAGAAAATGGGGCATTGAATGGGTGCACAACATTTCCCTCACAGGTAATTGAGATGGGAGATCTGGTTTGGTGTTATTCGTTGAATGAAGGTATCGGCCAAACATGGAGCATGATTCTGCAATCTTGCAAGTAAAATCAAAGGATCTTGCACACTAGCTGAGATTGACTCTGTAAAGACTTACTGAAGCGAATGGCCCCAGCATTGTGGCACTGGCTCTGTACGGTACTGTAATGGCCACACTGATGGTGCCACTCTGGAGACGGCTGATCTGACTCTCCAGCCTCTAATGCAGAGACCTTAATGATTCCGAGCCATTACTAGAGCAAGGATTCCAAGAGTCATGGTTTTGATTTAATTTCAATGAAAGACACAATATGACCTGATCCTGAATCACCCCTCTTCTGATGCCGGCCTAACAACCCTGTTTCAGATCTGTCATCTGAATCATACCTATGACTATCCTTCCAATCCTCCCCACTCTCTCGCCCTCCTGTCCATCTCCCAAAACCCAACTTCAGGCCTACCTGCCTGCTATGTGCAGTCCATAATGGGCTGATGGAAATACCTTTCTGGTGCAGGCCTCTTTACCAACAAGTAACATGTTGGACCATAAACATCACTGAATTTATCAACTGTTGGCCCTCACTGCAGCAACTGGGATCAGTCTGCTTCCAGTCATTTGTCTTTGAATTTGAAAGGAGCCTTTGTCTTTCAACAGGTGGGTGGAATTTAACTCTGCTAAATGTAACATGATGCACTTTCAGGGAGCTAACAAGATTAGGGAATTGACCAGGAATGGTAGAGCCCGAGAGAGGATTGCAGAATAGTGGGACCTCTGTATCCAAGTCCAATAGATGGTACAATTCTGATGACCACACTCGCAGAAGGGCTTGATTACACTGGAGAGAGCGCAGACCAGTTCTACTAGGATGTTCCCTAGACTGCAGTGTATCCGTTATCGGGAAAGACTAGACCAGATGGATTTGTTTTCCATGGAGCTGAGGAGACTGAGGGAGGAACCTGATGCCAAGAATATGCAGATCTCATCCAAGAGAAGCCAAGATGAAGAACGCCTCTCCAAGTGCCCGGTGGATTCCGAACTCTGTTGGAGTCATCCCTCCACACGATCGACAGAAAGGGAAGACAAAAGGAAAGCACAAAAGATGTACCCGCTGTTAATACAAATGGATCAAAGAGCCGCAGGTACTTGCAGATCCAAATAAAAAACGCATTCAGCAGGTCAAACAGCATCCGGAGGGAGAAACATGTTCCAGGAAAAGGATCCTTCATCAGAGAGGGGGAAGGGGTGGAGAGGACGGGGGAATTACTACGGTCGGGTGGAAACGGAAAATCTGATTTCTTTAAAATTTGGCAATTGGAGCAACATGATCCAGAGACAAACCAAAACAATCAAAAACATGTGATATTCGTTATCTTGTTCCTTGTATGTAGAAGCTTGCTATGTACAGCTTGGCCACCACATCTCCTTCTACAGTAATTACGTTTCAAAAGTGCTTTCTTTGCCTCAGAGGTGATTTGGCTCCAACCTGAGCATGTCCAATTCTACAGAAATCCAGGTGCCTCCACTCCTTAATGCTGTATGAGAACCAAAATTGCTAACATGTTTCTTGGGGACGGAACCATCATTGGAGAAGAGGATTACGAGCTATTTTTGCACCCAAGTCATTTTTTGACGAGAAACACACACTTATTTCATTGATTTATTTTTGGAACAGGAACACTTGATTGGATTTATTGGAACCCTGTGTCTTTTGGAGAAAGTTGGAATGGTTAAATATTAAAAGAAGCCAAGAGGACAATAGTAAAATTTGGACTCTAAGAACAATCAGCGGGATGGAAAACATCACCCCCTCTCACTGCTCTCCAACAAAGGAACTGTAGCTCATTAACACTGAACCCATGCAGATCAACAGAATAAGAGGTCTAATCCCAGTTGTGCGGTGAACTAATGGCTCTCTTTTGGGTGTGTGCGGTATCTTCACTTTGTAAGAGGCTGCTAGACCTATTAAAATTAATCATGGTCCACAAGCACAAGTCCAAATATGGTGATTCCAAAAATTGCAATTAGTTTTCTTTAAAGAAATCTGGCAATAGATCCGTCTTCACTCCCAGGAGCCCTGTATTTTCCTACACTTCAAACATTTAAAAAAGGGAACATTCTCTATCGCAACCGCATACTATGCAATCCATTGTGAGGTCCAGCAACCTTCTGAGCTCAGGAAATTCCATGTGTATGGAAGTATATTCACATGTCTGTGCCTGAGCGCATATGCACGTGTCTAAAGACTTGGAAATACATGTATGTCGGCGTCCTTCATCATCACTGGGTCCGATGCCAAAACTGTGGGAGCTGCAGTGGTTCAAGGAGGCACCACACCCACACCTCAAGTTCGGTTAGGGATGGCCATTAAATAGTGGCCTTGCCTGTGATACTCTGATGCTGAGTGAATTTAAAGAAATTAAATTGAATGCCTGTATAAACACACGTCTATTTTTGTGGGTACACAAAAGGCTGGAGAAACTCAGCGGGTGCAGCAGCATCTAAGGAGCGAAGGAGATAGGCGACGTTTCGGGTTGAGACCCTGCTTCAGACTCTGAAGGAGATAGGCGATGTTTCGGGTCGAGACTCTTCTTCAGACTCTGAAGGAGATAGGCGACGTTTCCGGTCGAGACTCTTCTTCAGACTCTGAAGGAGATAGGCGACGTTTCGGTTATTTTTGTGTATTTTTCCAATAAAATTATGGCTTTTCTGTAATTTATAATATACCAGTTTTACATTATTTCCAGTTTCTTTTAACTGCGTTCAAGTTCTCAAGGTACCAGGTGAGATTTGAACTCGCATTTCCAGGTTAATTGGCTGAACCCTGGGGAATGAATGGAATTGATTGAAACCAAGCTTTGGAAATGAATGTGACTGAATTGTTTAAACTTTCTTGTGTTGATGAACAGCTGAATTTGTTGAAGGCCTTGGGGCATCTCCATCCATTGGTGGTGTTGAGACCATTCATCAATGCACAATCTTCATCACGTGAAAGTGACAGGTTCAAGTCTCACCTGCCTGCTTAAGTTTGATTGAGGCTGATCTGCCCCAGGCCTCAATTCCTCTTCCTTTCCATTCCCTGCAACCCCGATTCTCAGATTTTTCAAAACTCATTCTCCCTCCACTGATCTAGCTTCCACAATCATCTGGGGGAGAGAATTGTATGCAATGGCTCTGTGGGGAGAGTGGGAAGGGAAAATAATATTGGTGGAGATTCAAGAGTGAACCAAAGCAATCCTAAGTGAACAGCTTAAGTGAACTTAAGGGGTTGGACAGGCTAGATGCAGGAAGATTGTTCCCGATGTTGCGGAGGTCCAGGACAAGGGGTCACGGCTTAAGGATAAGGGGGAAATCCTTTAGGACCGAGATGAGAAGGACTTTTTTCACACAGAGAGTGGTGGGTGTCTGGAACTCTCTGCCACAGATGGTAGTTGAGGCCAGTTCATTGGCTATATTTAAGAAGGAGTTAGATGTGGCTCTTGTGGCTAAGGGGATCAGAGGGTATGGAGAGAAAGCAGGTACGGGATACTGAGTTGGATGATCAGCCATGATCATATTGAATGGCAGTGCAGGCTCGAAGGGCCGAATGGCCTACTCCTACACCTAATTTCTATGTTTCTATGTTTCTATGAACAGCTGTTTTGAAATGTTGAAAAAGATAGGCAAGGGTGATATCTGGCAGTGGGATCACACAGGAGGTGCCAGTGATATTGGAGAATGATCTGTTGAATGCGTAGGCTGGTAAGCTGAAGGTGGTGGAGATAAGGGGAACTCACCATGGTTCTGGAAGGAAGGGGGGTGGTGGGGGGAAGCAGAAACTGTTTGGGAAATGGAATCAACACAGTCGTGGTCAAAGTTACAGAGAAGGCTCCTTGGTTGCTGGACGAAGGAAGATGCATCATGGGGTGGAGCTCTTCTCAGAAGCAGGTTAGGAAGTTTACTCCAGCTATCTGTGGGGTTCCATTTATCACCAGCTTATCCATTCATAAAGCACTGCTTAATCATGCCTTGTTTTCATAAGAGTCCTGTTACATTATTTTCCAGCATTTTAGTTGATATTGGTTTGACAGGTCTTTAAATCCTTGCTTTCTCCCTTCTTTAGTGTATAGCTTTTGCAGATCTTTGATCATTACAGACCGTTGAAGAAACTGGGGAACTGTACAAGATCCAAAGTACTTTTAATTTCTCCAATACTTCTTCATTCTCATTACTTCTCATTGTTTTTTGTTCCTGTTATGTGCACATTACTGCAAAGTACTAAATATTAGTTTGTCCTCTCCCTTTATAATTTCTCAGTTTTCTCCCTTTAAAGTACAATGTAAACTTTGGCTAAATTCCATGTTAAAATTATATTCATAAACTATTTAATCTTCCTTGATGATTTGATCTAGTAGGTCCCCCCTCGGTCATGACTGACCATTGATGATGCATCCTAGTTTGCAGGTGATGAGTGGTCGGATGCAAGCCTGGGCGTTGTCATATGGAGGATAGACTGTTGCCGATGAAGCACGTCCCTCCTCTACACGTCGCTGATCGATCCAAAGGAACGGCAGGGCCGTTACAGTTTGGCACCAGCGCTGTTGCAGGAGCTGCCAGAGCGAGGTTGTAGACAACGGCGATCTACCTTAGGGGCTCCGACTCTGGATTTTCATGAGGTTTACTCCAGGAGCCTTTTTGCATGACTGGATATGGCCACAAGGCAGTGGAGGTTTTAAATCAGAGTTTTCCCTCTCCCAGATGGACGGCCTTCCCAGGCTGACGGACGAGCCCCATCTGCCTGAGACGCGTGGGGGCGGGAGCATCTACCTTCCCATGCAGGTCTATAGCACCTGCCCACTGCCCACAAGATTGGATCTAGTGTTTGCCTTTATTTAGTAGTTTCTTAAGTGTCATTTAATATTTTCTAAAACCCTATTTCCTTTCTGCAACTCTTCTTGGCAGCATTCTTGTATGTATTACTTAATTTGTCTTTCATTTCTCTTGTTATCTATGACTAATTATTTTCCAATGGACTTGTTTTTGATTTGACTAATGTATTTGCATTGTGTTACAAATTATTGGCACTGCTTACCTATTATCAGATTTTACCGTCTAATTTCTCAATGTGCCTTTGTTAATTTGTTCCTGATGAATATTATTGATTTAGATTTAATATGGAATATACATCCCAACCAGCAGCTATTGATCCAACATCATTACACAATACCAATTGTAGAATAGCCTTTCCATTTTTTGCTTTTCTTTAAATAATATGTTAGGAAGCTGTTTCAATATATTTGAAATTGTCTATCAAAATGGTTGACACAGTGACACATCTGGTAGAGCTGTTGCCTCACAGCGTTAGAACCCCAGTTCAATTCTGACCTCAGGTTCTATCTGTGTGGACTTTGCATGTCCTCTGTGTGACCCTGAGGGTTTCCTCCAGGTGATCGGGTTTCCTCTCACATCCCAAGGACGTGCAGGTTTTTTCAGTAGTTTGCCTTAATAAATTGCCACTAGAGTGTAGGAGAGGATGCATAAATGGGGTTATATACGACTAATGTGAAAAAGTGATCAATAGTTGGTGTGGAATCGATAGGCCATCTATATCCCAAATAACAAATAACTAGTTTTGTTCATTTGGTTTTCGCAGTGCAATTATTAATAACTTTTTGATATCTGCACTGTACCTAATCTGTTGATTTCCTGATTTACACTCTCTCCAATAGAGGAATAGTTGTTCTGTGTTTTCTTCTCTTGTGGTACGAGTATTCTGATTTCCAGGAAAGGTTTCCATTTTTCCTCTCCACTTCACCCCGTCCTTCATTCCCATGGTTTTCAATTACCTTTGGTCATTTGGTCACCATTAGTTCATGTTGCACCAAGCAATGCTACCCACCAGCAATGTATCTGTCTTTTTATGAATCACTTTATTCCTTGAATATAGCACAGCCTGGTTAATATTTAGCTGTTTTCTTTGATGTACCACACCTCACCACCCTTCTGTTACACTCTGTTTTACTTAACACCACCCACCCATCAAGGTATGAAGATGAAAATGCCCAACTTCTCTGCAACGGACGTTTTCATCCATTCTGGTGAGGCAAAAGAGTATTCTTAAAAATCAATGATTGAAGCTCTTACTCTGCCTGACCAAGGAAAGGAGAGGTAAGCAACTATCACTATCACTAGGGTCTTATTTAGACTTAGTCAGCTCCCTTGGGCATGCCGTGTTGCTCACGCCTGGGACTAGATTCCTAAAGCAGGCACACTGTGATGAAGTCTGCCGTGGGAAGAGATGTCTAGGTGGATGGAGGGAACGATTCAAGGAGTGCCCATGACTACTCAAAAGTGGAGAAGGAGCATTTGGGATGGCAATGAGAAACTCGTCCATGTACCAGAGCACAGAGATCCTGCACAGGCAGCAGTTGAGAGACGGCCACATCACCAACAGCCCACCCACCTGGCTGCCAGCCGCCACCTGATCACTCATTGGCATAGTCTACAGTTCCTGCATTGGCTTCAATGGACTACACACAGCACGACACCAAAGTCACCCTTGATATTGTAAAACGGCGTAAAACCATGTAAAAGTCCCTCGACTGCCTTGACCAGTAATGCAAGAGCTATCCATTGTATGTAAAGAGTATTTGACTGGCTCAGAGTTCTTCCTTTGTGCTCTACATAGTCCGGAGCTCAGGCTCCAGCTCAACAACTCTGCATTGCTACTACCCCGCCTCTCTCTGTTTAGCTGCGTCGATGGTCGATGCCGCCTATCTAAAATCTTCCTGGCCTGACTTAACATTCTGCAAACTGCTCACTATGCAGACGAGAAGACAGAAAACATTCCAAAGTGAGTTGGTGACTTCCGGCCACTTTAAACGTGGAAAATTATGAAATATTCTAAAAGCTGAGGTTAAAAATTAGATGGCAGATTCTGAGAAACAGTCTTTAACTTCTCGGTTCCCGGGAGAGAACTGTGCAACTGGAATATGAGGGAACCATAAAACTATATCTCCGCATTGATTTTGACAGCGAGTGAACAGGAAACTCACACATTGTTGAATTAAAGGGGTCGTCTACTTTTGCATAGCACCACTTTGCAGATATTTCCCTCAGACTACATAATACGAACTTAGATAAATAAGGAAACTATTATCCTCTCCTCAGGCCCAAATACCCCCGCCCTCCCAAACCAGGTAATTAACTGGCAGAGAACGCATGCGTTAAATATGACCATTTGATAAACAGCACAGAATGCCCCCTGAATGCAGTCAGATCCGTTACGCCAGCACCTTCCATTAATTGACTGCTGATGGCAAGGTTTTGGAACTGGCCTAAACCTCACTTGATTTTCCCCAAGGTCCGTCTGGCTGGATCGCAGAGACAATATTCTGATCGAATATTCACCAGAAAGATATGCAAGACTGTAGTAGCTCAGAAGGAATGCGTCGAATATAAATTCACCAAAACCACTGTGGTAACGGTTCCTCTGATAAATGAGCCGACCGAAGCCACCCCACCCCCCCCCCCCCCCCCCCCCCAAAGCCCCCCGAGTATCATTTTCGGCTGTGATTAATGTCTGTTCCTGCGTGTTCAGCGTTGAACTCTGACCATGCGGTTCACTGAGACAGGCGCAGATATACACGCCTGTAGACAGGCATCTTAACTGCGAAACGCTCCAGCACAGATTGTCTTAAAGTAGAGCCAGAGAGAAAAATAAGGAGCGTGGGGAGAGGGAAAGTGGGGGTGGGGGGGGGGGGGGGGGGGGAGGGGGGGGGGGGGATTTTGCTACTTTATTCCACTTTTTCACAAAGGCTTGCAATGGTGGCGGGGAGAAGTTGTGGCGATGGCCAGTGAAACGGTGGCGTTATGTCCCGCACGCTCTTGCAGACAAAGGGCTGAGATTGTTTTACAGATAAGCTCGGTCTGTTAAATTGCTATTCCGATGCCGGGTCAAACAGCCCAGAAAGATTGACTCTGGGCTCTCCTTGCGCCCCACCGGTCCGCCTGACCAAGACTCTATGCTATTATTTTCGTTGACCAAAGTGAGCAAACGCGCGCACTCGCTTCAGTAAGGTTTCACTCGTTGGAACTCGGGATGCTTCTGTTTCTGAGTCTATGCCTTTGGAGTTTCAGTTTTTGGACCGACCCCCTCTTTTTTTTTTAAATATATAATGATCTTATTAGAAATGGAATGCGGTTACGTTAGACAAGAATGCATGGCGCTGGCAGCAATTGCTCAAACCAGATATTGCATATACCACATCATGACATTATTTTTCCCCTCTTCTCTCCCCCCCCCCCCTCCCCCTCTCCTCCCCCTCCACAAGACCCATGTCGTAACACCTTACGAAAGCTGCATTTTTTTTTTGCTATTGCATGGGCTGTGGAATAGGTCGGTATTAAGCTGGGCTTTCCTGGATAGGATCGTCCCACTTTCGTGCAGAGAGAGAGAGAGAACAGTCTTCGGAACAATTTAGAAACATCAGGATTCCCCTCCAGTCCAGCGACCCAGCGCAGGCAGGATTCCCCTTTCAGCACAGGTTTGCATTCGGCTCTTTAACTCCAGACTTTACTGCAATCGGGTTTCTCCAAGGATTTCTCTCGTGTTATGGTTTAATGCAAACTTTATTTCGCTTATTTTCCACGGGATACCGTTTCACTGTTCAAGTTTATAGTTATTTAGCACTTTATTTAATTTTCAATTGATGTGGTGGACGTCTCTTTAAATACTGCGTTATTGGAGTTGGGACGTTTTGAATGCATCAGCACAATTGGTTTTCTTTAGGAATCTGGTTCGAGTCGGGATTGCGTTGCCAGCAGTAAAATAGTGAGTTGGTTCAGCTGCTTTGTCTTGTGTTACTTCAAAGTAGCCTGTGTATTTTATGGATTAAGACGAACGCTTGCGTTTGTTCAACGGTCCGGGTCGCGCAGTTTAATTGTCTATGTTTTCGGAACCATTGCAACCAAATCCGTGTTGGGGAGCCATCCTGGAGGTATTCCTGGGAGAGCACTTGTTAAAGCACGCACGGAATCAACCTTATCCTCGATTAGAATCCAAGGGCTGCTCTCTGACTGAGTGGGACGGACAGCACTCCGACGTTGGGTGGGTTACCCTGACGGGGCAGCGAGATAAAGGCATCAATTGAGCCTCTGTGTTTCACACAAATCACATCTATATTCATCTGTAGGTAATGAATCCAGCACACTTCCAACCTCGCACAAAGGGATGACAAACACGCAGACATAGAAAACGCATACCCAATCGCATGCATGCATATATCAAGGCAGATATACACCTTTGCAATCATGGGCATAAATAGACCAATATACAGGCACGGCTAAATCAATGAGAAAGATTAATGTCCGCTATAAAATCATTGCCCTTATTCACAAGATTATATACATTAATAGTTTTCACGATACATCAACTTAACCACTTTAAACAAACACCGTTCGGCGAACAGTGATCTGGATTGTCTTAAATTAATTGCTTCCAAACCAAACTATTTATTGTGAAGGGACAAATTTACACAAATCGATCTCAGATTCCGTGTGATGTCCTTGATGGGTCGAGAGTGCATTGTGTGCGTTGCAATTATACAGTAACGTGCGGCGCTTGGGGGCAATTGGTTGTATGCTGACACAGCAGAGCGGGATTCTGTGGGCTCCCAGGACTCCACGCCGTCCCACCAATGCCTCTACTCCACTGCGATATCTCCTCAAGGTATCTACTCCAATGCCTCATGTGCGCTCTTTGCATTGAAGGGTGTCCTGGTGTCTGGGACTGACCGACCCCCAGACTCGGCCGCCAGGCGGAGCTCGCCCACCAGTTTGAACGTCGCCCCAGGCTCTGAACACTGAAAGTGAATTTGCGAAGACGCACTTTTTAAAATTCGAACTTTTTTTCAACAAACACATCGTCTAAAATAGTTAGAGTGCGTCGCCGACTTTCACAGGGAAAAGTGGAATTGAGTTTGGTTTGTTATCTCTATTGCTTTAGAATGTTTTGAGGAATTATTTCCCGGGAAAGGTTTTCAGGCAGCGAAAGGTTAGGGTTTGGAACAGAGATATCTGAAATGAAGTCCGGGACTGCAGGGAGAGGGCGGGGGACTGGGGCATCTAGGGTCGACTAGCCGAATGGGAATTCTTCGATGCTGTTGCCAGTCCATGAGTCCGCAAAAGGGCAACGATGGTTACAAGCAGTTGAGTATCTAGGTGCAGCCCGAGACTGGGAATTGGGCATTTTGCATTTTGCTCCTATACGCGGCTCAACTTGGTAAAATAGCCGAACGTATACACCGGATATGAACCGGTCCAATTAAATTATGGTGGAGGAAGGAAATGCGGGTGCTGATTTCTGCCGGAGCCAGACACAACAGCTATTCCTTTTCTCCAGAGATGTTGCTTGACCCGGCATTGTCTGTCCATCCGCTTCTAAATGTGTACTTACTGCTGCTTTGCGGGTACGTTAGACTCAATAACACTACACAACACAAGGCAGATAACAAAGAAACCACCGTGGTGCAAAGTCCGTAGTGGTTCGGTGGTGCTGGGGTTGTGGTTCAGATTGGATTGGGTGGTTCAAGAGCCTGACGGTTGATGGGGAGAAGCTGTTCTTGAAGCTGGAGTTATTACACCCCCAGCTCCTGGGTCTTTCTTCATGGTGGTGGCAGCGGCCACGGTGGAGTGGGTATTGGATGATATTTAGCTGCCTTCCTGAGGCAGCGTTACCTGTAGACCTCTTCGAATTGCCGTTCCAGATGTCAAGTACATTGGAAATAGCCATAAAAATCTGGAGCAACTCAGCGGGACAGGCAGCATCACTGGAGAGAAGGAATGGGCTCCAGAGACGCTGCCTGTCCCGCTGAGTTACTCCAGCTTTTTGTGGCTATCTTCGGTTTAAACCAGCATCTGCAGTTCCTTCTAACCCAACAAGTAAACTGGGGCTGGTTTGATATCCCTCGGCTCTGCAACTCATTAGAGGCCGGGATCAGTGGCTCTGTCCGCTATCTGCAGCGATTCATTTGGCGAATCAAACTCATTGGGCGAGCATTGTGGACCTGGGTGGTTGATTTGTGTAAGAGAGGGATCTCCAACACTGATTGATTCGCCCGCCTCGGCTTCTGAGGGACGGGGAGGAAATGTGAGCAGCTGGTAAACCAGCTGAAATGGACAGAGACTGAAACACGAGGAGCGCGCCGTCCCCGAGGGATCTCCCCTGCGACCTGCCCGGAAGCGGCAATGTCAGAAGGATAAGATCTTTCAGACACCAGACAGGGGGTTGGGGAGACGGGGTCGGTATGAGTGATCCCTGATGATCTGGACTGACACCGTCTAACCGGCTGTGCCAAGAACTATGTATTTTCCATGACAGCTTGTGTCTGGTTAACACGCACGTGTAATTCCCTCCACGCCGGACCGCAGGCGGGAGTGTAACATTATTGCAAAATAAATGGCAGATCAGAAGGCTCCACCGAACAATCTTGGAAATATCACCCCCCCCCCCTCCCCCCTTCCCCCCTCCCCCTTTGCTCCTCAGCCTCCAACCCCTGAAAAAAACCGATTTTACTCGCCTGCCCTCCAAAACAGTCTCGCCGAGCAGATGAGACGGCGCGGTGACCCCAACACAGAAGACTGAGGGTTACACAAAAAGCTGGAGAAACTCTGCGGGTGCAGCAGCATCTAAGGAGCGAAGGAGATAGGCGACGTTTCGGGTCGAGACCCTTCTTCAGACTGAAGGGTCTCGACCCGAAACGTCGCCTATCTCCTTCGCTCCTTAGATGCTGCTGCACCCGCTGAGTTTCTCCAGCTTTTTGTGTAACCCTAGATTCTCCAGCATCTGCAGTTCCTTCTTAAACACAGAAGGCTGAGGAACTTGTGCTGTTCATGGGGCGTTTTAGGGCTCAACTAGTGAGTATCCTCACTGAAACCCAGGCGAAGTTTTTTTAATCTATGACAATCTGCCCTGGCTAAAGACCTGAACGATTGATTTTATTCCTAGATGAATGATTTTCAACTTCCACCGTTTTCGATTGTGCAGATATTAAATGTGTTCCAAACCTGGCGTCCGTCCACATGAGGGTTTTTGAACTCAGACCCCTTCTTGGTGCACAAATATATCATCAGGAAACTATGACAGGTGACCTATGATGAAGTTTGATATTTTTTTTCTTGTTTCTATTCAAAAGCGTAAAACCCTGGGGATTCCGCTGCCACCGAAGGAGTTCCCCCCTTTACCCCCTCCACCTGTTTCCTCCTGAAGTGTCCAAGTCCACACAACCTCCCATCCCTCCCCGGCACTCATGTCTCTCAGATTTGGAGCCCCCGCGAACGGGAGGTGCAAAAAAAACCACACAGCAGGGACGCGGACACTTTCTCACCTGGAGGTCGGTCTCTATTCAAACTGGCGCCCTGCCTCTTCCTTGATACCTGCCCCTCCTTTACACGCGCACTTGAAATCTGACTTACATGGACCACACTGTGGTTGAGACTCATTGAAAGTTTCCGTGTGTGTTACAATCAAACCAGCTTGGGCTTTACTTCGATGACAGCATTACCTCGGAATTCCTTCCCCGCGCAGTTATTTGTTTAAAGGGCTTATGGCTGGTGACTGACTTTTTCCTCCCTGCCTCCTCAGTAGCTGCTTTTGGCTCACTCGGTGGAAGTTTCTGGAAAGCTTTATTTGTTTAAAAGCAGAAATACAGCATGGAAACAGGCTCTTACGCCCACCGAGTCCACTGATCACTAGGTCTGCGTTAGACCAATTTCCGTTACCGCACTCCCCACAAACGAGAGCCAATTTACTAAGGCCGGTTAACCGACAAGTCCGCACGTTTTGGGGGGGGGGGGGTGTGGGGTACTGGAGCACCCAGTTTAAATTCGTCCAGTCACCGGGAGAACATGCAAATTCCACGCAGACAGCACCCGAGGTCAGGGTCGAACATGGGTATCTGGTGCAGAGAGGCAGCAGGTCCACCAACGCCGCTCTGTAGCGGATTCCTATTCCACCACAGCGGCGTGAGCTGATTCCCCAGGCCGAACGGAGCCGAGGGCAAGCTGTGGGTTCAGGTGGGACGTACATCTCATGGAATGGGAAAGCTCTTTTGTCTATTTGAATAAAAGGAACAGGAGATTTCTGGAGCCCCGGGGCGAGTGGTCAATTGCCCTCCCCCGCTTCATTGGCACACTGTTGCTTATGGGAGCTTGCTGAGCTCGCATTGTCTGGCACTCTTCCTGCATTACAACAGCAACTATGTTTCCACGAGTGGGAGAGTCTGGGACCAGAGGTCAGAGCCTCAGAATAAAAGGACGTTCAATTAGGAAGATGAGGAGGAATTTCTTTAGTCGGAGGGTGATGAATCGGTGTAATTCGTGGCCAAGTCAATGGATATTTTTAAGGCAGAGATAAATAGATCTTGATTAGCACGGGTGTCAGGGGTTATTGGGGAGAAGGCAGGAGAATGGGGTTAAGAGGGTAAGGCAAATCAGCCAGGATTGAATGGCAGAGTAGACTTGATGGGCCGCGTGGCTAATTCTGCTCCTATCACTTCTGAATGTATGGCTGCACTCCAGATGGAATTAATAGGCTGAGCGCACTCTGCCCCATGAAGATTGCGATATAAACACTGCAGTTATTTGTCTTGCTGATTATTAATCAGCAGGTAATCTGTACATCCAGAAATGTCTAAAATTCCCTCGGCAGCCATGTGAACTGTAATTGGCTCCAGCAGTCGAGGTCAGAATGAGGCGGGTGATGAATCAATGTTCTTGACCAGTTCCGTTGCTTGACTATAAATCTCATGCGTCTGTGCTCTTGCATGTGTGTTGACATGAGATTGTGCGTGAGAGCATTGGTGTGTGTGGTGTAAGTTTGTGTCCTGCTGTTTGTATGCGTGTGTTTATGGATGGGGGCGTTAAATATATATACACATGTGAGTGCACGTGTGCTGGGGTGTGTGCCTGGTTGTGTAGGAATGTGTATGTATGTGTGAATGTGCCTGGTTATGTCGGTGTGCATAATTATTTGTATGTTTACACGTATGTGTGGATGTGTGCGTGCGTGCACACTTTGCATGTGCGTGTGTGTGCGTGTTAGTATGGTACAAGTCTATCTGAAAGCACAAACGGACAGAACATTAACAGCTGAGCCACGGGTGACAACTGAGACAGGAGTACTAAGCTGGGTCTGGTGTGTGTGTGTAAATGTGTGTGTGTGCGTGTGTCTTTGTGTGCGTGTATGTGTGTGTCTTTGTGTGCGTGCGTGTGTGTGCGTGTGTGTGTGTGCGCGTGTGTCTTTGTGTGTGTGCGCGTGTGCGTGCGTGTTCGTGTGTGTGTGTGTGTGTCTTTGTGTGCGTGCGTGTGTGTGTGTGCGTGTGCGCGTGTGCGTGTGTGTGCGTGTTCGTGTGTGTGTGTGTGCGCTTGCGTGCGTGCGTGCGTGTGTCTGTGCGTGTGTGCGCGTGTGTGTGTCTGTGCGTGTGTGCGCGTGTGTGGCTTTGTGTGCGTGTGTGTGCGTGTGTGTGTGCGCGCGCGTATGAGCGTGGAAGGGGCGTGAATGTTGCTAATGTTAAGGCTTCAGAAGAAAGGAAACTTCCAGTTCCAAAGGTGCTGGAAAATCGAAGAATTGGACAAAAGTGCTGGAGAAACTCAGCGGGTGAGGCAGCATCTATGGGGCGAAGGAGATAGGCGACGTTTCGGGTCGAGAAGACTGAAGAAGGGCCTCGACCCGAAACGTCGCCCATTCCCTTCGCTCCATAGATGCTGCCTCACCCGCTGAGTTTCTCCAGCATTTTTGTCCAATTCCAAAGAGAGTGTCTTACAGTATTAGTGTACGCGTGCTTGATAGTGTAGGGTTGTAGGTGAAAATATGTTGTGTTTATCAGTGTGTGCGCGTATGTGCGTGTGTGTGTGGTGAGTATAATGTGAAGGGGGGAAGATAAGATGCTTTGCTCAAACTTGGCAGCGTCTTGCATTCAGTTGGTTTGTTGTCTGGTGGATTGCAGCCATTTAAACTGTGAAATGAGTCATTGTACTGCATGTGTTATCCAATACAACAGAGGACAGTGCAAGGAATATAGTTTTTAACCTTATTTGGAGTGTAACAACAACAGTCTTCGACGGTCAGTTTGCCACTGGTAAACGTATTAAATTTTACGGATGTCCTTGGACCACATTATTCCAATACTTTGTGTAAGTGATAAGCCAGAGCCACAAGCTATTTACAGATAACACGGCGCAATCTGTGAAACCTTAGCTTAATCTCCACAATGTTTCAGAGTGACAGATAGGGAGTTTAAACATGCCTGAAACTATGCGCATACTTGTGTGAGATATGTGTCGGTATGATTGTGGAGATGCACGTATATTAACTGGAGTATCTGAGTTAATGGAAGCTGTGCTTGAGTATATGGTGTCTATACATATTTAGACGTGGATGAATGTGGTGTTTTATGACTGCAACCAATGTGTATAGATGTGCGCTGCCAGTGTTACTAACTTGATGGCATAGGTTCGTATGTGAGAATATGTGGAGTATATCAGTGTGTCCCGTGTGCAAGCAAGTGTGTGTGCGTGTGCGAGCGCTCGTGTGTGACCACAGAAGGGGTGGGAATGTTGCTAATGCTAAGTCTTCAAAAGGAAGATTGCATTTTCCAATTTCTGTCAAAAGATGGCAACCGGGCGAAGAAAAATAAACCCATTGGATCCTCCCCTCTCACCTTTCAGTGCAAACATATGACTCCACTTTGACTGTTCCCAGGTGAGCTAAAAGTTGGATTGAGTTCTGCCTAAACGTCCAATCAGGCAGAATTCTTCCCAGTTGGTCGAAATTAATCCGACAGCAATTTAAACAGTGTTATGGCTTACACCCAGTCTGATGTTGCATAAGACCTTTCGGAAGCTCTATATCGTACAGACTCTCTTAAGAAGTTATCGAATAGACAGCAGGGATTCACCAGCACAGGAAAATAAATCCCCTAGCATCCCCAAAGTTAAGCGAGCCCCCTCCTCCACGTCTTATTCTCGGGGTTCCCCAGATCACTACCTCAATTGAGGGTCTCGTGCAATCATCCCCCCCCCCCCCCCCCCATTAATGTCAACAAGGTCACTTTCTTTCTCTGCAACTCTCTTCTTTAGACTCAGAATGATAACTATATAACCATATAACAATTACAGCACGGAAACAGGCCTTCTCGGCCCTTCCAGTTCGTGCCGACCATTTATTTTCCCCTAGTCCCATCAACCTGCACTCAGACCATACCCCTCCATTCGCTTCCCGTCCATATACCTATCCACTTTACTTTTAAATGTTAAAATCGATCCTGCCTCCACCACTTCTGCTGGAAGATCATTCCACACAGCCACCACTCTCTGAGTAAAGAAGTTCCCCCTCTTGTTACCCCTAAACTTCTGTCCCTTAATTCTCATGTCATGCCCTCTTGTTTGAATCTTCCCTACCCTCAATGGGAAAAGCTTATCTTCCACGTCAACTCTGTCTATCCCTTTCATCATTTTAAAGACCTCAATCAAGTCCCCCCTTAACCTTCTGCGCTCCAAAGAATAAAGACCTAACTTGTTCAACCTTTCTCTGTAACTTAGTTGCTGGAACCCAGGCAACATTCTAGTAAATCTCCCCTTCAATATACTCAACAATAACGAATAAAGGAAGTTCTAAATGTCTGCAGCGGCGCAAACAATCTTGGTGTCCCAACACGCTTTATAGCCGAACATGTGGTCACTGTTACAATGTAAGAAACCAATTTGTTAGTTTATACACAACAAGCTCCTGCTGGGCATCAAGGGCTTTAATTTTAACTGCCTCCAATCCCCATCCATAGCGTTTCTCCGTCTGTCTCCATCTGTTCCTCCATGACTTTCCCCCGACAATGCTCCCCGTGCCTCTGGTACCATCTCCCCTTGTTCCCTGCAACACCATGGGGAATAAAGTTCCCACTGGGCTCCAGTCAATGAGTGCATGAGTGTCGCCACACAGATTCTTCATCAGTGTGCGGTTGGACACGTCTGGGGATTCCTGGACGCGAATCAAACGTGGTCTTCTCTTCTGTTGTCACTGGCCCTCACGCCCAAATTCCAACGGGAAATGTTCTCCGAGGCTTGATTTTAGGAGCTCCTGTTCCAACCATTCCAGTCAGTCAAATAGCCTCACAACATTTCAACAGGAAGCTGAAAATGAACGTCTTTATGTTCTAATGCCTTTTCCCAATTGGCATGCAACCACGCCAAGGAGAATGTTTCTGTATTCTTGGCGACTTGGGCACAAGCCAAGAGAGCTGGCAACCCGCAGTTCACGTGTAGATGCCAACTGGACTACTCTGTGACTCCTCACGCTTTTGACATGAGCAGGGCGGCAAGGAAGCTCCCTGGCACAGAAAGACAATGGCAATCCAGCTAACCTATTCTGCTAGCACTGCCTGTGGGAGGGTTGTTGTCCAGAATGATTGAGCGAAGTCTTCTACAAACGGACCGCAAGATCCTTTAAGTCTACCCGAGAAGGCAGGGTGTTCTTGGGTTAAAGGTATACCAACATGTTGGCGCTTCGGGCGGTGCGGGGCTCCCTCTGTAACGTGTTGGAACAACGGCCTAAAGTCTCTTGTGTCTCCTATAGAATAAGGAGGTGGCTACCTTCCCCATTATGTTTTCTTTGACATCAGTCCCCGGGGTGAGTGGGCGTGCTGGGGCTGAAGTTATTTAATCACAGGTATTTAAGAGCAAAGCGTATGAGAGCGAAAGGCAGCAGAACTGGCCATGCGCCCAAACCTGTACGGGATCTGATGCCGAGTCCCTCGGGAATTCGGTTACAGAAACGGACATGGATAAAACGCGGCACTTTGATCGCGTCACTCGGTCTGCACTCTTTTGGGGCTTTTAGGTGATCTGAATAGTTTATTGCTCAGTCCAACTCTTCTTTAAGTAGGCTTGTACTTCGGTGTTTAAAATAAAGAACCTTCAGCAGGTCAGGGAAGGATCAGCGACGGAAAAAAACATTGCCAACGTTTCAGGTCTATGACCTCCCCATGGCGGTATCTGGGGTTTAAATCTGTAATGGTTACTGCTATGAAACTGACATGTGGGTGGCTGTTCAACTGGGTCTGCCTGGGGCCTGGGAATAATTATATATTCCTGTTTTTTTTTGAGAAAGTGTGTTTGTGTGCTTGTTTATGCATGTGTGTCTGTGTCTGTGTAAGTATGTGCATGTATCTGTATGGATCATATATGTGTGTGGGCGCATATACTGTGTGTGGTACATGAGGATATGAGGGTGCATACAGGTACGAACAGGTATGAAGTCTACATTTGTGTGCGGCGTGTGTTTATAAAGTGCATACGTGTGTTTAGTGTGTGTTTGCATAGTGTTTATGTGTCTCTATATGTGTACATAGTCCGAGAGTCATTGGGTGATACAAGGTGGAAACAGGCCCTTCGGCCCAACTTGCCCACACCGGCCAACATGTCCCAGCTGCACTAGTCGCACCTGCCCGGATTTGGTCCATATCCCTCCAAACCTTCCTATCCATGTACCTGTCTTAAATGTCGGGATAGTCCCAGCCTCAACTACCTCCTCTGACAGCTTGTTCCATACACCCACCACCCTGTGTGTGACAAAGTTACCCCTCAGATTCCTATTAAGTCTTTCCCCCTTCACCTTAAACCTATGTCCTCTGGTCCTCGATTCACCTGCACTGGACAAAAGATTCTGTGTATCTACCCTATCTATTTATCATGATTTTATACACCCCAATAAGATCACCCCTCATTCTCCTGCGCCCCAAGGAATAGATTCCCAGCCTATTCAACCTCTCCCTCTATCCCTGGTGACATCCTTGTAAATCTTCTCTGTACCCTTTCCAGTTTTGACAACAATATAGGCATGTGCTTGTGTATGTGGGCGTATGTACATGTATGTGTGTGTGTATGTGTGAGTGTATCGGATTGCGTATATATGTATGTTGCGTATTGTATGTTTGTTTTGTATGGTATATATATGTTATGTGTGGATTTGTTTAATTATGTCTATGTTTTCTATTATGTGTGCGTTCTGTATTGTGTAGGTAAGTGTTCTTCATTGTATATATGTGTGAGTGAGAGTGATTGTGAGGAGCCTCCACGGGCTGTGTTGCCACTCCTGGAGCAGTTCCTTGACCAGGTTTCCTGTGCGCTGACGAGATGCATCTTCTATTTCCAGATACATTCATGATCCTGTGAAGCATCGAGCGAAGATGAAGAGCAGGCTTAGCCTAGCGATTGCTGCTGTCCTCGCAGCTCTATTTGCCGCCTCGGTAGAAGCTCAAGGTAATGTCTCTTCCACACCCCTTCACTCCCGACCGGGGGTGGCACAAGGGCTGAGAATGTTGGCAAGTCCATGCCCTTGGCCAATTCACCCCGCGCCTCATAACTAGCGATTTTAGCGCCATCTGACACCGCAAAATCCCGCAGGAGCGACAGCAACTGAAAAAACGCTCAAACGTAACTTTTCACTCCATAGGTACAAGGAACGCGTGTTTTAATAACGGAATCATTTCATTGCATTGCTTAACCTTCTGTTATTGGACGCGATTCGATAGCGATTATAATTATTCCTAAAAGGATACGTAAAGCCTGGATAACATCAGCGATCCATTCGTCGATACCGTCTAGTCAATTAATACGATGCCATTTGGTTTGTCAGCCCAGGGCTTCGAGAAGGTGGAACATTCACCTCAATCGTTCAGCGGCTGGCTCAGAATTATATTCAAATGATGTTTTTTTTTTAATTGCACTATTTTCTTTCCATCTACCCTGCAGATTCTATAGGAGCAGGCAGCATTCGGGCTGCTCCTTGTTTAAACCGAGGGGAAAAAATATTTGTGCCTTTGCAAAGTTTTCAGAAACAAAGTGTCAATAGAGCAGGGGTGGTGGTGGTGGTGGTGGGGGGGGGGGGGGGGGGTGAGGTGGGGTGAGGGGTGGGGGGGTTATGCACGCACAACGGGATTGGCATTTTCACACTGATCACTATCTCTATTCATTTTCCATGCCCCTACCTTCGGCCCGATACAGGTCATTTCAAACCAGGATAGCTGTCCACGGACATACATCATGTTAAATGACATTGAAATACATGGGGAACATACTCTCGACCCGTAACGTCATCCGTTCCTTTTCTCCAGAGATGCTGCCTGTCCCGCTGAGTTACTCCAGCTTTTTGTGTCTATCTTTGGATAACATGAGTCCAGATTCCAACCACTTTCACAAAATGTGTGGGATTGGTCACTGGTATACTCAGGCACTGCGTTAAATAAAGACAGATAATTATAGAAGTATTCGATGGGTCAGACAGCATGTGTGGAAAAAGAAACGGAGTTGATATTTCGGGTTAACGACCCTTTAGTTATCCAGTCCTTTGATACAATCGGTGATTAAAAAAAAAAATTGCTAACGAAATTAAAGCGATTTTCAAACCAAACCCCACAGTTGGTCCGGTTTTCCAGATGTGGAGCGCGGATTGTTGGCGAGTCTGAGATTCGTTGAATTGAAGAGCAGACGGCCCGCTGGATAAATCTCAACTTGGTGACACCACAAACGAATCAACTCGAACGTTTTGTTCTCCGTAAACGGTGCTGTCCCTGTCCCGACAGTGCACTATCTACTCCCCTTACAATTTGCACCCCCCTACCCGTTATTCTCCACCCACGAACACAAACCCAGCCTATCCAGTGTCTCCTCAATGCCTGATCCTGGGCAACGTCCCGCCGAACCTCGTCCACAAACTATCCTCGTTTGTTAATGCATCTAGCCCGTGGTTTTAAGTGGTTCCTATATAACGGAAAGGTTTTGATAAAAAAGAAAGGAAAACTGTACAAATAATTGGTTAATGGAATAATCCCGTAGATTTAATAGTTTATGTACAATGAAGAACGTTTAAATAATGACCACCTTGTGCAAAGGGCAGGAGAGTGGAAATACCCAAAGGGCCTCTGAAAGTAGAATTACCCCGGAGAATGAACGTTCTGGATTAACGCTGAGAGTAGCCGTGACTTTCCGGGTGAATTGCCTGTTTCTTTAACGTAAGAGAATATATATAAATAAATTTCAAAGGATCTTACAGCGTACAAATAATGGGCCTGCCAGCTCTTCAAGCGATTCCTTTCAAATTGTCCATTATATGTTCCCCAATTCTCGTTTGAAATCTCTCCTCAAACAGGAGAGGCAAGGTGGCAACATCTTGCCAATTGTCTTCAATCTGCGTCCTCTACTTACAGACCTTGCCACAAGTGAGAACACATTCTCACCACTTACCCTTTTACACCTCCAAATGAAGGAACGAATAACATAAATCCCATCGAGACAGGGGTAGTGGTATCAAATTCCCCACGAGTGTCAGGGGGAAAGCAGCAAGATTTGGATTATACTGTACTCCTTTTCACAATATTTGGACAATGTTTGAAGAGTGCTGTAAAAAGCACTGACTGTGAACAGGGACTGCAGATTCGTGTCGTATTTTATGGAACACGAGAGTAGCCCAGAATAGGATTGTTATTTCAATTCTTGCAAGGTGCGACCTCCATTGGGATTTGCAAATGAAAGGCGTGCCCTTCCCACCTCTCCCTCAGCCCTCGGGCCCTGGCATTCCCTCTCTCTATCTCTCCCCCACCCAAGTCGCACTAGCTTCTCATTTTCACACTACAAACAGCTTACAATGGCCTGTTTCCTTTATCATCGATACTTTTTTGCATATCTTTCATTCATTGTTCTTTATCTCCCCACATCACCGTCTATATCTCTCGTTTCCCTGATCCCTGACCAGTCTGAAGAAGGGTCTCGGCCCGAAACGTCGCCTATCTCCTTCGCTCCTTAGATGCTGCTGCACCCGCTGAGTTTCTCCAGCTTTTTGTGTAACTCCAGATCAAACCCTTTTTCAACAGTGCACCTTCCGGACTTGTGAAGACTCCTGCGCCTCGGGCACGCACCCCCTTCGTGGCATCGCGACCACGCGTGTGGTAGAGTGAAACCACAGTTGACCTGAAACAGGCTGAAACTGTCCCCTTTCAATAAAACGTGTCTGAGTTGTGGAAAGGTGGGATGGGGAGTGGGGGCCGAATCTTAAAATAATGCATTCCATTGCAACACATTATACATAAAATATAAATGCACAAAGTGACAACCTGCACACAGCACAGATCGATCATGCCAGAATTGGCTGCCAACTTCAACTTAAAACCGGAACTTGGCTCTGCGTTAGTGTGAAAATCGTACGAATTCGACAAACCTTTGCCCGGATAAACCGCGGCAGAGCATTCTGAACTTTCTCTGCGAGGTACAATGAACAAGCTCGATATGTCAAGAGTGGTCGCATTGAGTGGACGGCAGAGGAACCTTAATCTCTTTCCTCCAATTTATGCGGTGGCAACAAAAATACCACAAAGTCTTCCAGTAATTCAGCGGGTCAGACAGTAAGTATCTCTGGTGGAACTTCGAATCCTCGCCGACCGATGTCCTCCAGAGATGCCGCCTGATCCGCTGAGGTATTCCAACACTTTGTGGGTTTTTAAACTAGCATCTCCACCTCCTTGCGTCTGCATGTCAATTCAATTTATATCTAGTTTTCTGCAGTGGAAAATCCGTATTTGGGGTAATTCGACGCATGATTCGTTAAACAGCTAAAGATCCACGGATCTTCATATGTCTACAGGCTGGTCGAGTTGCCCCAATTTGAGGGGTCTTTTACTTTCCCCCATCATGGTTTGTGTGTGTGTGTGTGTGTGTGTGCGCGTGGTCAGAGGATGCTGGCCGCTTCATAAGGTTGTCACCAGCTCCAAACTGTCGTCGGATTTTCCATCGCTGCGGGGACGCAGACTCATTCCCACCGCTCCATCGCCGGAAATCTCGAGTGGAGTTCGGCAGGATTGACACTGGCCTGTGGGAGAACGGCCAACTCTCCCTCACCGCCCCTCCTGGTTGGCACACGGACAAGAGTCGGTGAAAGTTTGGATGCACTAACTGACTCTGCTCCCTCTGCGACTCATTTTCCCCAATTTAATACACAAACCCAGGTTGGTAATAATCCTTTTATTTCCACCTAACGATATTTAACTAAACCAAAAAAAAAAATGCTAATTAAAAATAAAGTGAATATTTGCTCAATGTGTATGACTTTGCATTAAATTTGTCCTGATCTTGGAAACAAGAACAATATTTTACAATGGTATTCTGCTTTCCTCAGTTCCGGACACTAACACAAGAATGAATTTTGCAAGCGACATTTCCATAACCTTAGATTACAACTACAACGTGTGCATGAGGTTATAACATTGCGAGGAGACTTTCAGATATAGCACAAGCGTTGGCATGATTAATGCACCTAGCGTTTTCAGGTTGCATGTTAAATTATATACAGAAAGAAAAAAAAAACAACCTCAATTAATTATTAAGCTTCATTTCTTTTGCAGTTTAAAGTAGATTGGAGAATTAAACTATAACATTAGTCCGACGGAAGTCAACTGATGCACGTCCTCCTGAGCAAACCGCTCCCGTCGAGTGAAACACATTAGAAAAAGGATAGCCACATCCCGCATGCGCACAATGAAAGAATGGGAATATCATTATAAAATATGTGAATAAAGTCTTTTGTGTTTAAGCTTTCGTTGTGTGAGGGCGGAAACTCGGGTTGCTCCAACTCAGTTTCGACCTGCATGAATATGTGAGACACTAATTACCTGGACCGATCTCTAATCAAAGTATATATATATCTATATATATTACCATTTGTGTCAGAACGTTTTTATTTCTGTACAGTTTGTTACAGTGCTCCTGTATGTAAAAAGGATTCCTGTATTTTGCGAGTGATTCAGAGGGACGTGGGTTGGAAAACTGCAGAATACTGTGGGCAAGTCTAATCGGGGCTGTCCTGCGACAAATCGAGCCGTTACACCACAACCCGCCATAGAAACAGACAATTCGGCCCATAAGACCATAAGGCGTAGGAACAGAATTAAGCCACTCGGCCCAAAGAGTCGGCTGTGCCATTCTATCTCTGCCATGGCTGAGTTCTTTTTCCCTCTCAACCCCATTCTCCTGCCTTCTCACTGTAACCTTTGGCTCATTTACTAATCAAAAACATATCTATCTCCTGCATTAAAAATACAAATTATATAGCCTCCACAATGAAGACCACAGATGAACCGCCCTCTGGCTAAAGCCATTCCCCATTTCCATTCTAAAGCCCACCATCAAGCATTAGAAACATAGAAACATAGAAAAATAGGTGCAGGAGTAGGCCATTCGGCCCTTCGAGCCTGCACCGCCATTCAATGTGATCATGGCTGATCATCCAACTCAGTATCCAGTACCTGCCTTCTCTCCATACCCCCTGATCCCTTTAGCCACAAGTGCCACATCTAACGCCCTCTTAAATATAGCCAATGAACTGGCCTCAACTACCTTCTGTGGCAGAGAATTCCAGAGACTCACCACTCTCTGTGTAAAGAATGTTTTCCTCATCTCGGTCCTAAAGGAATTCCCCCTTATCCTTAGACTGTGACCCCTTGTTCTGGACTCCCCCAACATCGGGAACAATCTTCCTGCATCTAGCTTGTCCAACCCCTTTATAGAAATATAGAATTTTGTAAGTTTCTATAAGATCCCCCCTCAATCTTCTAAATTCCAGCGAGTACAAGCCGAGTCTATCCAGTCTTTCCTCATATGAAAGTCCTGACATCCCAGTAATTATACACCAACCGCATTTTAATCTCCCCACATTCTCACCAACCTCTCCTAATTTCCGTCATTCACCTGCACAGTTGACGTAATACACAACAACCAATTTGTTTCCTGCTGGGAGCAACATTGGTCGGATTTAAAACAGAGAATAAGAAGAGTTCTAGCCACCATGTGACTACCACCTGCAATGCGCTCATCGACAATACATAGTTTTGAAATCTTCATGGGTTTGCGGTCTCCAAAAGGGAATTTTCACAACCCATGGTATTCAGACATCGCCCCCCTAATTTCAAAGTAATTGCTCTATCTCGGACATATGACAATAAAACACTTCACTTGACCCTCTCTTGAAAATCACCCGGTCCACCTTGCATGGGACAAATAATGCCCCATCATCATTGTCTCTTGGGATAATCCGACGTTGGGTCAGGTACACGTGAAATACAGGTGGATCCTGGTTATTATACAGACGCGCGACTGCTAGTAACTCTTCCGTTTCTCTGTGAAGGTCCCGTGAACGTCTTGCACTGTCTCTGCCTGTGGAATTTGGTAATAAGCTTGCCTGTTAAGATGTTGTGACTGTTACAGCAACTCCAGCTGGGGTCCTTCGTAAACACCAGTGCGTGTTTTGAAGATCGCCAGTGTGACCTGGTGTACAGATTAACAAAAATCATTATCGTGATTTATTTCAATACAGAAGCTACCGCAAATTATCAGACGATCACACGGCCCTGTTCGGATCTTTAAGTAGCGTTTGTCAGGTCTCGCCGGCGCTTTAACGGAGAAGTCAATTTCCATTGATTGGTTAACAAATCATTAATTTTTTTGTTCATTTAATGGGTTAAATCTTGTATTTCTTTTTCGTCTGATCTTACAAAAAAAACTTTCATCGTTTCAGCGGTAAAGTGTGACAACAATACATTATATAGAACCTGCGGGTCACCGCTGATTGAACAATTGTAGCGAAGATTAAAAAAATAGTTTTATGAATCCTTGGTTTTTTTTTAAAGTCAATTCTTTTTCTCCAAAATTTTTGACCCTTCCAGCAGCTCTGACCGGTTTACATTGCAAGTTCCCTCCCCAACCCTCCCACCCCGAATTGACACGGCGACTTGTAACTTTCAGCTTGATTCTTGTTATTATGGGCAGTAATTTGACCAGCTTTGTATTGAGTAGAATCAGCATGCAATAATCAGAACTTGAGTTCACTGTCAGATGTTTGCCCATTTGAACACTATCTGTTTACCCGTTGTACTCGTATCTGATTTGTCGTTCATCGTGTTTGATCTTTTGTTGTGTTTCCCGCTGTACACTGCCCTTGCGGCAGGACGCCCGATGTTTGTGTTGGCCATGTGCTCTCATTACTTGTCATTATTTATCTGTGTTCCCGTCAGCTTCTGACACGTGTTTTTTTATAGTTGTCGTTACTTGCCAACAATAGACATCAAAGCTCGAAATGCCTATTGTTGAAAGCAAATTTATGCAAAGATGTTATGTGGGTCTTCAAACGCTTAGCTGTCATTCGACACACTCTGCTTTTAACTGTTGCACCGTGAACAGATTTTATGCAAAATATTTACTTAATTTGCAAAGCGGGAGTCCAGACCGAGACTGACGCCACTTCCTTTTGTTTTTGCTACCTTTTCTCTCCGCAGTCGAGCCTCCCTCACAACTCAGGTTTAAAATTTTATCTGAAAGTAAAGTTCAAATGACATGGAAGCGTTCGCCAAACAGAATTGGAGGCTACAAATTGACGTTAACATCTGCAACTGGTGAGTACGACCCGCCTGGGGACACCTAGGGGACCAGGGGAGAGGTGACACGTATATAACTTGTAAAGAAAGATTTAAAATTACAAAAAACCGCCCGCCCCTCCCACGGTATCTCCCTCCCAAAGAAAAAGTTTTAGACTATCAAAATGTCCCAGGAGGAACAGAATCAGAATCAGTTCAGTCTCTTGATAAAATCTACCCAAGTCATTGGCCACATTGCAAATGTACCCTGAACCTGAAGCAGATTCAAGGAAAGTTGCTCTTGAACCTGCTTCCATGCATTGGCGGGTAATACACAGAGAACTTAAGAATACTTAAGGTGGTTTAATCTTGAATCTGATTCCATGCACTGGTGGATAGTCTATCCAGAATATGAGAACTGCTTGTGTTAGATAACAATATGCAATGCCTCTGACAACAGAGGGAAGCAAGAATTGGAACTAAGATGAGGCCTCCCGATGCTTCTCCATTCAGTTGGATCACAGCTGATCTTTTATCTTTCCCACTTTTGTAACCTTTCTGCACTGGCTTCCACCAATGGCCATGGAGAAGAAGGTGTGAAATGTATACTGAGAGGTTTGTTTCCCTAAAGGCCATGGTGAACAAGTTAAGATTTTACCATAGTCAACTGCTTCATGGTCACATTGACTGATGACAGATATTTCCAAAAGTTAATTAGATTGTTAGTTGAGGCAAACCCAGTAAAGTGGAGACAGCAGAGCGTCAAACAGACTGAGAGTCAAAGAGTTAAGCATAGAAAAAGGCCCCTTTGGCTTGACTTATTCTTCTCCTTTCGTGTGGCGTGCACAGCCTAAAGTTGTTGGACAACTTGTTCTATTTGATCTTCCGTTTGTGCGCGTCGAGTTGATTGCATTAGTCGAAACAGGGCGGACCACGTGAAGGTTGCAATCTTCCACCCCTGGCTTGACTTGTCTGTGCTGCACAAGTTGACAAAGCAAGACTCCAATGTGGTCTTGATTGCTCATGCCTGTCCAAACCTTCCCTTATTCACATATGTGTCCAAACATCCTTTAAATGTCATGATTGTACATGCCTCTACCACTACCATCATATACTCAAAACCTCTGTGTCAAACCTACCAGACCAGTAAATCATCCTCGTAAATCAATGTTGCAGCTTTTATAGTTTAATGACATCCTCCTATAACAGTGTCCAGAACTGTACAGACTATTCCAAATGTGGCCTTACCAATATCCTGTGTATATGCAACCTGACGTGCCAACTTCTGTACTCAAAATGCTGATCAATGAAGGCAAACATGCCAAACACCATCTTTACTATCTGTCCAACTGTGTCATCACCTTCTTGCCATCGTCCAGCCTTGGTTTTTCATAGCAAAATGCCGCACCTCACTCTTATCTGAATTAAACGCCATCTGCCATTCCTCAGCGCATTAGCACAGTCGAGCAAGATCTCGTTATGATTGCAGATAACCTTCACTGACAACTATATAAGCAATTTTAGTGTCATCTGCATACTTACTAGTCATACTACCTTCACTATTACTCACTAATCAATAATATAAATAATGAACAACAGTGGAACCGGCAACAATCCCTGTGGTACACCACTTGTTACAGGTAGTCAGTCTGAAAAACAACCCTCTACCACCATTCTCTGATCCCTACTTTCAAACCAATTTTGTATCGCATCGGCCAGCTAGTGATCTAACTTTGCAGACCAGCCTACTGTGCAGTTTCTTTTCAACAGCCTCGCTAAAGTTCATGTGGACATTGTCTACCACTCTGTTCCCATCAACCTTATTGGTCACCTCTTTAAACAACTCAATCAAATTCTTGAGACAAGACATGCACATTGCATCAGCCCTAGCCTTTCGAAATGCTGGTAAACCCTGTTTCTCAGAGTTGCCTCCAATAATTTACCAACCACTGATGTGAGACTCACTGGTCTGTAGTTCCCGGGGTTTTCCTTGTAATCTTCGCCACATTACCCACTGCAGTCTTCCAGCCCCTCATTCATGTCTACCAATGATCCAAATATTTCTGCCATTTCTTCCCTAACTTCCCACAATATTCTAGGATAGACTTAACCATTTATCTACTTGAATACGTTTTATGACCTCCAGCACCTCCTCCTCTGTAACATGGATTAATTCTATGCAAGACATAAGTATTAACCTCCCTGAGTTCCCTCACCGCAATGTCTTTATGCATGGTAAACACAGATGAGAGCCACATTTTAATGAATAGGTCTGATATAAAAACAATCCCCACTGTGACAAAGAGTTCAACTGCTACATTCCAGAGATTCCCTGATTTTAATGCCTTTGGACAGTATTTAAAGCTTATAGCTCTTTAAAAATATATACTTTTAATGAAAATCACAGAAGGTTTTGTTTGCAAGTTGTGGAAACAGGTCAAAACAATGATATTGTTAACGATACACCAATGAAAAAATCTGGATGCAATTAAGAAAAGGATTTGCCTTTGCACAGGAACTGAAGCCTATTTAATGACCTGGATTGTATTTTCTTCTCGTAAAGTTCCCATTTCTCTTCAAGTGTTACTGGCTCCTTGCTAGGACTATTTGCACCATTACTGCTGCTCTTTGATCGGTTAAAAAAGCTCCAGGTTCCATGGGCTACACATTGCCCTGAATCTTGTTAAGATGATTATGAATCTCAAGAATCCCTTTCATTTCAACTTAAAATTTTTACCTGCTCGTTAGAGCCTTTTGATCTCTGTTGAGCTGGTGGTTTGTAAAAAGTTTTTTTTCTCTTAGCTATGTTGCCTCATTGGTAGATAAATCCAAACTCAGAACATTGGGATTTGTTGTTATGGACAGCCTAAATTTATTATGAACTTCATGTGTGGTCTTGGTGGCTGAATGATAAACATCTATGTAAGGTTCGAAGGCAAGGCATTTGTGTCCGATGATCTTTAACAATGAAGATCAGCAAACTATACCATCATGGGAGCCATTTGAAGTGGTAAGAATGTCAGTTCTCTGTGCAATCCTCGATCCACAAATGGAAATATTCCAGAAAGTGTCAAGGAGTCATGAGAACCATGGCTGGTCCTTCCCTTTGGAAACAAATAAACTATTAATTTTCTTGCTTCCCCTTTGGAGTGTCTTGGGTAGTCATAGAGGCACAGAAAGTAATGCTAGGAGTTGGATATTTGACTCTTTAAGCCAGCTCCACCATTCAATTTGATCATGGTTGATCCTCTGTCTCAATGCCATTTTCTCGTTATCTTCTCATATCTTGGAGATATGTGAAGATTGACTTGCTTTCACTTCAGTTCCAGGGTGAGGCCAGTGTGGAACCTGCAGACTCAGCTGTAGGTACAGCAGAAGGTGTCTGACAGAATGGATGAGTGGCCAGTAGGTGTGAGGTGGTGCACTCTTTTTGTGCTAACCATGACTCCTTTCTGTTCCCAATGCCAGGACTTGAGATGCACACTGCCTGCAGCCACTGCTTAGATTAACTTTATAGAGCTGGGGTCAAGTCTGAGAGCTTTATGGCTTGTTAAATTGACATGCCCAAGGGAAGGCATAGAGTGGAAAGTATTTTGATATCTTCAGTATTCAAGAAGGACAATTTTGCCATTTCCTGAGGGAAAGTGGAACACCTTCATCTGTCTATCTCTTCATTGTGCGCTTGACGTGCCATGAAAATCCCGCAGATGGAACAGTAATTCAAGCCTTACTTGTGCAAAAAAAACAAGGTTGCATATTTCTATTGATGAAAGAAGTGGAACCATGCAAAGCATGTTAACTTCCATGCTATTTATATGCAGGTGTTAAAGTGATTAGTTCAGGCAGATAAACCTAAATTATTTCTTTTAAATGTCAAGCAAATAGCTTACAGCTGCTGTTACTATTGCCAGTGGTTTTCCAGCCATTGAATCAGACAATATCATAAATCAGGTTAATCACTAGTCTTAGAAGTTGTGGTCAATTTTAAAGAAAACAATATTGTGGCTCTCACTCACATTGAAGTCAAAATCAGGCAGGCTCTGGAAGCCAAATACTGGCTGTTTGTTACTTTTTAAAACTTTTCTCAATCAAAACTCTCACATGATAATCAAATATTATTTTACAGGATAGATATTCTATTTGGGACCTTATAGTGTGGAGCCTAGGTTGTAATTACGTTCTTCGATCTACACTTCCATCTATTGCAGCCAAATTTTAAAAACGATAAAATAACGCCAGTTTATAATCGCACTTTATAAATAGGTAAATAGATTCAAAGTATTTAAATTTTAAAAAATGAATTGTCAGTCAGCTTCCTGCAGGAAGGAAGACTGTAGAAAAACTTGGGAAAGTTCAGTCCCTCAAGCCTGTTTCAGTAGTTAGTAAGGTCATGGCTATTGTCGTTCATTACTTGTTCCATTGCACTGGCCCTGATTTTGCCATAATACTCCAGCAACCTCAGGTCAAAAAATATTTATTGTGTGAGCAACTATTGCAGTTATGGAAAGCTCTAAACTCTGAGACTTTTCAGAGAAAATGTTCAACTTGAAATGGATTTTGTATACTTTTGTCCTCCACCCTGTCTCTCCCATCTTCTATCATTCACTACTGATGCAGTCAGCAAAAAAGATTGTCTCAATCTATCTTAAGAATTCTTACCAAGATAGTAAACATCTCAATCTCATTATACCAGACAATTTTATACTCTCATATTAGCTTCCTGTCAATAGGTTCTATCATTGATTGCACCCTCATGCCATACCCCAGGAATGCTAGCCTGGTCTCTGTAAAATTTATATTCTGCACAGTGCAACTACCTCTCTATCTTAAGACATGATGACCAATACTGAGATCAGAGTTTTTTATGCAACTGTTTCTGAATATCCCTAAATATTCCTTGCTTCCAATTTTGAAGTCTAACATACCATTAGTGTTTTTTGAATGTCAAGATCTTACCTTTAAATACAGTGGGGACTATTGGAACAAGGATGCAGTCATTTAAGAAATAGCTACTATTAGTAGATTGGACGTGGAAGTTAATAATAACACTTATTGCTAGGAAGCTAATATGGGAACATACAATTATATGAGCACAATCTCATGGTTATGAATGTAGTGAGTTTACAATTATCATATTTTTCGATATCTATTTATATTGGTGGTATGGAAATTTTACTTGTTATTCAGATAGACTATCCATAAGGTCATAAGATGAATCCATATAGGAATCATTTTGCTCGACACCAAGAGCTTGTCTGCAACCCCGGCATAGAAACATAAAAACATAGAAACATAGAAAAATAGGTGCAGGAGTAGGCCATTCGGCCCTTCGAGCCTGCACCGCCATTCAATGTGATCATGGCTGATCATCCAACTCAGTATCCCGTACCTGCCTTCTCTCCATACCCCCTGATCCCTTTAGCCACAAGTGCCACATCTAACACCCTCTTAAATATAGCCAATGAACTGGCCTCAACTACCTTCTGTGGCAGAGAATTCCAGAGACTCACGACTCTCTGTGTAAAGAATGTTTTCCTCATCTCGGTCCTAAAGGAATTCCCCCTTATCCTTAGACTGGGACCCACTTGTTCTGGACTCCCCCAACATCAGGAACAATCTTCCAGCATCTAGCTTGTCCAACACCTTAAGAATTTTGTAAGTTTCTATAAGATCCCCCCCTCAATCTTCTAAATTCCAGCGAGTACAAGCCGAGTCTATCCAATCTTTCCTCATATGAAAGTCCTGACATCCCAGGAATCAGTCTGGCATGTATAAAGATGGCTTGAAAGAACTGAGGGTATAGCTTGCACTGGGCACATGAATTGCTGTCTGTCGGCAGGGGTAGGAGTTCGGTATGGGAGAGGTGGTTGTAATTACTAGTTTGCAATACTTGCTCTGGTTTACTGAATTACTTAACACACCCGGTAGAGGGAAGAAAGAGAAGGTAGTCAGCCCAACTCCTGAAATTGCACCTCAACCAGGATCCAAAAACCGATATAAGAATCCAATCCTAAATAACTTGGAATGGATTTTGGATACTTTTGTCCTAGTCCTAAATGTTCCCATCAGGGAAGGAATTGGCAACAACGCTGAAAGAGGAAGATTCCACATCTGCATCTCCAAACTTGTGAGCTGTCAGCCTTCACTGGCAGCGTTTTCCACACATTGCCCAATCTGAACGGGAACGAAATGCCAAACCCATCATTTATTTCTGAGTCTGCAACAACCATCAGTGGAGCCAGTACTGCCAGTGTCTAGACTGATTTCAAGAATGATCATCCTCTGGAAAAAGTATTTGCAGGCCATATCCTGCTCATGGCCGCTGATGTGAAATCTGTCATACACCAAGGGACCTGCTTCTTTTCATGACTACTTTACAGGTGGTCTCCAGCTTGAACTGCGTGTGCAGAGAAAAGTAATGGAATTTAGGCAGAATTGCATCATCTTTCTTCCTAATGCATATTCCTTACAGCACTATGCTGCAGTGTTAGTTGGGGGGTGGAAATGATGGAAGCATTAATCCATTCCAGATGTTACATTTTCCACAGCATTTGTGGAAATTAAAAACTGAAAGGTCTTCAGCATGAAACGGAGTCCTTTTTTAAAACAAAAGACAAGAGAAGCTTGCTTGCCCTTTGAAGCTCACCCATCCACGTTCCCTTTCCTAATATTAGCATTTGAACATTACCTTTTTAATTGTCTCTTGCTTTTTTTTTAAGTGTGATAGAGTCAAACAGCACACAAACAGGCATACAGCCCAACCTGTCCAAGTTGACCAAGCTGCCCAACTAAGTTCCTGCCATTTGCCCACATTTGGAACATAGCCCTCTAAATCATTCCTGTTCATCTGCCTAAAAGGACACAGTTCTGGAGTCACTGCAGGCCAGGCAGCATCTCTGAAGAACAAGGATAGGTGACAGAAACTCAGCGGGTGCAGCAGCATCTAAGGAGACGGGTCTGAAGAAGGGTCTCGACCCGAAATGTCGCCTATCTCCTTCGCTCCTTAGATGCTGCTGCACCCGCTGAGTTTCTCCAGCCTTTTGTGTAACCCTCGATTCTCCAGCATCTGCAGTTCCTTCTTTAACACAAGGATAGGTGACATTTCAGGTTGGGACACTTCTGTCCATCTACCTTCTTCACTACCGCACCCCTTCTAGTAACATGGGAACAATATTGAAAGAGCTGGTGTGAATTAATGATGAACCCACATGTACATTGCTCTAGATTTGATTATAACCACTATTCCTGGGGAAGTTTTATTCACTGGTGTTATAATGAAACTCCTGTGGGTCATGAAAGTAATCCCTACTCTCGATGAAAATATTTTAAGTTGCTGCTGAATATATTTATGACGTCTTCGGCTCCACTTCTTCTGGGTTATTCTGTTTATCTTTTCCACGCGATGTACAGATCTTTCTTTCCAATGCCTTCCTTATAAGACTAGGAATCCTGTGGTTCAGTTATCTTTTCTCTTAGCTCATCTCCTTTCATCTTACTTGCAGCCTGTCTTTCAATATTTCTGGATATTTTTTCACTTGCGCCATGATTGAAACCAGTGCTTCATTGCAGGCTACCTAATTCTTCACATAACATTCACCGCATTTCCTGCAGTTTTCTTCCTCAACGTCAACCTGATGGTCAGTTTTTGTATCATCTGCAAACATTTAAAATTTTCCTCCAAAAATTATGCCGGTGAAATCCAAACAATAGCTTCAGAAGAGACTACCCAGGCGATGTTGAATTGCTAGTGGGAAAGTCTTGGATCAGAGGTCATCGCCTCAGAATTGAAGGACGTTCTTTAAGGAAGGAGATGAGGATACATTTATTTAGTCAGAGAGTGGTTAATCTGTGGAATTCTTTGCCACAGAAGGCTGTGGAGGCCGTCAGGGGATATTTCTGTAAGGCAGAGATAGATAGATTATTGATTAATACAGGTGTTAGAGGTTACAGGGACAAGGCAGGAGATTGGGGTTAGGAGGGATCAGAGGGGGTTAATCTTGGAATTCTTGGCCACAGAAGGCTGTGGAGGCTGTCAGTGGATATTTTTGTAAGGCAGAGACAGATAGATTATTGATTAATATAGGTGTCAGAGGTTATGAGGAGAAGGCAGGACATTGGGGTTAGGAGGGAGAGCTCGATCAGCCATGATTGAATGGCGGAGAAGACTTTATGGGCCGAATGGCCTAATTCTGCTCCTGTTCCTTATGACTTACGACTTTATGAATTAACTAGTGGTGGTGGGAAGGGAGAAGGCAGGAGGAAAGAAATATGTGGTTAAGTCTGGAACATCTTCATGCCATTATCAGGCAAAATTAGCCAAGATTCCCTCTTCTCTGTGTTAATGTGGCAGGGTGAACTAGGCAAACGGAAGCTAATTGAGAATGGTCTTATTTTAGAAATGATATGTGTCTTATGGCTCAGGAAGAACAGATAACTGTAGACCCCAGCTCTTCAAAACTCCTTATGGATTATGCACCTCCTGCCCAGGTTTATTGCAGAGCCTGTATTGATGAACCCATGATGAGAATCTCCATCATTGGCATGCAACTGGCAAGCTAGCCGAAGGATAACGTGATGGGCTGTGGTCCACAGGCTGTTGGCACTGATTAGCCTGATTTCTTGATGATGTCTGGTTTACATGGTTTCCAGGCACCACTCCACAAATATACATCTGATTGAGCAGATGTATGCTCAACCAAATGATGCCTCCCTTTTGGCACAGACATTCTGTTTTGTCTCATTTTAAAGCTTACATTTTATGTAACTGTTGTACATAGGGGCCGGATAAATATTTGGTGTCTTCTCATGACTGGCATCCAATGCATTTGAATCAATTGTTGATTTTAACGGAACAACAATGAACATTGTTCAATCCATTGGCCACTGGCCCTACTGTGTAGGTGAGGGTCAGAGTGATGGGGAGATGATCGGATTTTGGGGGAATAGGTTACAGGGAAAATTGGAGGGGGATTAGAATTGTTATTTGAGTTGGCATAGATTTTACAGACCACAATAACCCCCGTCACTGTGATAAAGTGGCACAAGCAGAATTGTCCAGATTCTGTTTGACAAGTAAATTTCAACACTGCCCTGGGCAGCAATGCATCAGTTCACCTGGACCTCTGTCTCATCTTCTGTCTTTTATGCTTCAGGTTGCACATGTTTATCTTCTGTTATTTGCATGATAATTTGCCTGTACCCCAACCCTGCCTGTCTGCTCACAAGCTGTTGGGTACCAACACTGACAGGTGCGAGCTGGCTGGCTTCTACTGATTGCTTATGAGGAATTGGCCCTCAAATGTCTCCCGTTCGCTTCTGATGTGGAAGGGAAATCAGTACTGAGAAAATTGGCCTCAATGCATCCCAGCCTAGACAGGAGAGATAACACAGATGTGTGGAACACTGATAGAATGCACCTGCCAGGTTGTTGTTATCACTGCATGCATTGTGTCCCTGCAGTCAGATTGTAATTCATCCACAAATTGTGAACGATAGTGTGGATGAATTAGTTTGCAGCCCTGAGTTGTTTTCTCCATGTTAAAAGCTTGGGTAATTTTAACCCAACTCAGCCTTTGAAGACTGATCATCTGTCAACTAATTGACATTCTGCCTGTTTCTACTTCAGGCACATTATAGAATGGGTGAGAAATTTTATCCAGTGAGATATCTTTTGCACAGATTAATTTACTTAATAACGTTTAATGTTGTTTGGCAGATCATGATCGTGTGTTCCTTTAAGTTCTGATATCATTTGCAGGGAGATTTGTTTAAAATCATGCTTCCTTATTTTTTTTTTCTTCTTCTATATTTTACTTCAGGAGACCCTGCAAAAGAAAGTGTGTTGCCCCGAGGTGCAAGTAGAACCACATTTACAGACCTCATCCCAGAAGTAGAATACAGTGTTATGTTGGTTGCCTTTGACAGTTCCACTGAGAGTGTCCCAGTCTCGGGAAAGTTCACAAGTAAGTGAAGACTTCATCTCAAGAGTTGCAAAAACAAACAAAGACCTAGTCTGCAACTAATGTTCGGTGAAAACCGGACTGATTTACTCATCCTTTGGAGTAAAAATCTTGTTTTCCTACATAATCCTCACAGGGTGAATGAACAAAAAATACTGTATACCCATTAAATGGCAGACAGACTCATTTCCTTTCTAACCATTTCACTCGTTAAATGGCAGGCAGGTTCTGTTCCTTTATAATCGTTTTACTCATTCCCTGTAAGTGTACTGTTGTACATCCTCTGTATTTAAATAATGGTGGCTGGATGATTAAAATAAAAATAGCTATATATGCTGGCTAATGCTTTTACTTTTTTTTACTTTGTAGTTCAGTCAGGTCGCACACCAACAAAACTGCCAGAGAAAAAAGAAGAGCTTACACAAAGTAAGTGAGATTGTTTAAATCTTCTCTGTCTCCTCAGATGTGTCTCCCAACTGCTTGCAAATAAAATCAATTTGGATTTAGGTAGCATGTTACTATAATAACTTGGAGTGCACCCATCGGAACTGCTGCTCCATACAGTCAGATAGCTGGGTTCATTTCTGAATCTGTGGAGTTTGCACATTCTCTTCACGTTCACCTGCTCCTTGACCCGCTGAGTTACTCCAGCATTTTGTGTCTATGTTCCTTCAACTGCATTGGTATTGACTGGGCACTTCCCTTTTCTCAAGCATCCCAAAGATGTACAGGTTGGCAGGTTACATGGTAAATGGTAGGGAATTGAAGAATACAGTTGAACAGAGGGATCTGGGAATAACCGTGCATAGTTTCTTGAAGGTGGAATCTCATATAGATAGGGTGGTAAAGAAAGCTTTTGGTATTTATACCTAGCCTTTATAAATCAGAGCATTGAGTATAGAAGCTGGGATGTAATGTTAAAATTGTACAAGGCATTGGTGTTACCAAATCTGGAGTATGGTGTACAATTTTGGTCACCCAATTATAGGAAGGATGTCAACAAAATAGAGAGGGTACAGAGGAGATTTACTAGAATGTTGCCTGTGTTTCAACAGCTAAGTTACAGAGATAGGTTGAATAAGTTAGGTCTTTATTCTCTGGAGCGCAGAAGGTTAAGGGGGGACTTGATAGAGGTCTTTAAAATGATGAGAGGGATAGACAGAGTTAATGTGGACAAGCTTTTCCCTTTGAGAATAGGGAAGATTCAAACAAGAGGACATGACTTTAGAATTAAGGGACAGAAGTTTAGGGGTAACATGAGGGGGAACTTCTTTACTCAGAGAGTGGTAGCGGTGTGGAATGAGCTTCCAGTGGAAGTGGTGGCGGCAGATTCGTTGGTATCATTTAAGAATAAATTGGATAGGCATATGGATGAGAAGGGTATGGAGGGTTATGGTAGGAGTGCAGGCAGGTGGGACTAAGGGAAAAAAGATGTTCGGTACGGACTTGAAGGGCCGAGATGGCCTGTTTCCGTGCTGTAATTGTTATATGGTTGTATGGTTCATTGATTGCACTAAGTTACCCCTATTCTGTGGGTGATAGGTCGAACCCAAGGAGACATGAAGGGTTACACAAAAAGCTGGAGAAACTAAGCGGGGTGCAGCAGCATCTAAGGAGCGAAGGAGATAGGCGACGTTTCGGGTCGAGACCCTTCTTCACACTCAGCGACGTTTCGGGTCGAGACCCTTCTTCAGAGTTGAAGGGAATGTGGTGACAATAAATTTCAGGGGAAATTAGTGAGTGAATGGGGTTTCCTTGTGAGCTGATGTAGATTTAATGAGAAGAGTGGCCTCTTTCTATGCTATAAGAAAAAATTAAAGATGAAATATGGAAAAAATCCACAGTACATCACAAGAAAGTCTGAAACAAAGTAATTTGAGAGGGCAATAGGGGAGATGACCAAAGGCTTGTTCAACGTGGTGGATGTTAAGGAAGAGGGCTGGGTAGAAAGGTGGAGGTTATTGAAGGCATCCAATAGAGAGAGCTGATCATTTTGGCTACTAATGTCAGAGGAAAGTAATTATTTCTGTAGGTTATGGGGAGAAGGCAGGAGAATGGGGTGAGGAAAGAGATAGATCAGCCATGATTGATAGGTGGAGTAGATTTGATGGGCTGAATGGCCTAATTCTGCTCCTATCACTTATGCAAGGAAACTGATGATGTGCCAGAATTGGCGGAGTGCCGAGGGGAAGATTTGTAAAGACTGGCAGGCATTTGAAAGCAAGGCTGACAGTTTTAAAATAGAGTTGCAAGACCAAAACTGTAAAAGTTAATAAGCCCATTGGTGATGAGTGAATACATGTTGTAGTTTTGGTAAATGGTTTATTATTTGCCAATACCTAGCTCTGCAGTCAAATAATAGTGTAAATGAATACAGTTGGAACATAGGCAGCAGGTTCATCAATGCCAATTTATAATGGGAGGCTGGTGAAGACAACATTGGATTATTAAATTGACACTGGCTTTGGTGGGAGTAACAATGTTTCATGCGAGGATGAAGCTGTGTTGTGATCTCCAACAGTTATTGGGCTTCACAGCACAGAAATGAGCAATTTGGCCCAACGCATCCATGCAGGCCATAAAGCCAGACTACTCTAACCCCATTTACTGGCACTAGGCCCATATCCCTTTACTCCTTTCCTATCAAAGTTCATATATAAATACCTTTTAAACAAAGTAAGTGCACCGTGTCTGCCACCTCCTCTGTTAGCTCAGCCCATATACCCACCGCTATTGGTAAGACCAATTCTGGAGTATGGTGTACAATTTTGGTCGCCTAATTATAGGAAGGATGTCGACAAAATAGAGAGAGTACAGAGGAGATTTACTAGAATGTTGCCTGGGTTCCAGCAACTAAGTTACAGAGAAAAGTTGAACAAGTTAGGTCTTTATTCTTTGGAGCGCAGAACGTTAAGGGGGGACTTGATTGAGGTCTTTAAAATGATGAAAGGGATAGATATGGTTGACGTGGATAAGCTCTTCCCATTGAGGGTAGGGAAGATTCAAACAAGAGGGCATGACATGAGAATTAAGGGACAGAAGTTTAGGGGTAACATGAGGGGGAACTTCTTTACTCAGAGAGTGGAGGCTGTGTGGAATGAGCTTCCAGCAGAAGTGGTGGAGGCAGGATTGATTTTAACATTTAAAAGTAAAGTGGATAGGTATATGGACGGGAAGGGAATGGAGGGGTATGGTCTGAGTGCAGGTAGATGGGACTAGGGGAAAATAAATGGTCGGCACGGACTGGAAGGGCCAAGAAGGCCTGTTTCCATGCAGTAATTGTTATATGGTTATATGGTTATATATTTTTAAATGAAAAACCTACCCCTTAGATCTCTTGTAATGTTGCCTGAGGATAAGAAGCAGAATCAGGGGGAAGCCATTCAGCTCCATACACCTGCTCTTCCATTCAATGGTCATGGCTGATTTGTTTTAGCTCACCATCACATTCATGAGCGTAGCTAAGGTTATCCCACTTTTTAAGAAAGGCGAGAGAGAGAAAACATGGAATTATAGACCAGTTAGCCTGACATCAGTGGTGGGGAAGATGCTGGAGTCAATCATGAAAGATGAAATAACGGCACATTTGGACAGCAGTAACAGGATCGGTCCGAGTCAGCATGAATTTACGAAGGGGAATTTTTTGAGGATGTAACTAGGAAAATGGACAAGGAAGAGCCAGTGGATATAGTGTACCTGGTCTTTCAGAAAGCATTTGATAAGGTCCCACATTGGAGATTAGTGGGCAAAATGAGGGCACATGGTATTGGGGGTAGAGTGCTGACATGGATAGAAAATTGGTTGGCAGACAGGAAACAAAGGGTACGGATTAACGGGTCCCTTTCAGAATGGCAGGCAGTGACTAGTGGGGTACCGCAAGGCTCGGTGCTGGGACCGCAGCTATTTACAATATACATCAATGATTTAGATGAAGGGATTCAAAGAAACATTAGCAAATTTGCAGATGACAAAAAGCTGGGTGGCAGTGTGAACTGTGAGGAGGATGCTATGAGAATGCAGGGTGACTTGGACAGGTTGGGGGAGTGGGCAGATGCATGGTAGATGCAGTTTAATGTGGATAAATGTGAGGTTATCCACTTTGGTAGCAAAAACAGGAAGGCAGATTACTATCTAAATGGTGTCAAGTTGGGAAAAGGGGAAGTACAACGGGATCTGGGGGTCCTTGTTCATCAGTCAATGAAAGTAAGCATGCAGGCACTGAAGAAATCGAATGGCATGTTGGCCTTCATAACAAGATGAGTTGAGTATAGGTGCAAAGAGGTCCTTCTGCAGTTGTACAGAGCCCAAGTGAGACCACACCTGGAGTATTGTGTGCAGTTTTGGTCCCTAATTTGAGGAAGGACATTCTTGCTATTGAGGGAGTGCAGCGTAGGTTTACAAGGTTAATTCCCTGGGTGGCGCGACTGTCATATGCTGAGAGAATGGAGCGGCTGGGCTTGTATACGCAGGAATTCAGAAGGATGAGAGGGGATCTTATTGAAGCATATAAGATTATTAAGGGTTTGGACATGCTATAGGCATGAAACATGTTCCCGGTGTTGGGGTAGTCCAGAACCAGGGGCCACACTTTAAGAATAAGGGGGAGGCCATTTATAACGGAGATGAAGAAACACTTTTTCACACAGAGTTGTGAGTCTGTGGAATTCTCTGCCTCAGAGGGCGGTGGAGGCCGGTTCCCTGGATCCTTTCAACAGGGAGCTAGAGAGGGCTCTTAAAGATAGCGGAGTCAGGGGATATGGGGAGAAGGCAGGAACGGGGTACTGATTGGGGATGATCAGCCATGATCACATTGAATGGCGGTGTTGGCTCGAAGGGCCAAATGGCCTACTCCTGCACCTATTGTCTATTGATGGTCTTAAGCATATTCAGTGACTGCGCTCTAGAAGCTCTTGGTTAGTGTATTCCAAAGATTCACCATCATCTGGGTGAAGAAATGTCTTCTCTCCTCAGTTATGAATTAGCAACCCCTTATTTTGAGAATGTGACCCACACAGAACAATCATCCTAACATTCCTACTGTTCAACCCCATACAAATTATTTCCCTCAGCCTTGGTCTGTTGGGCAAATCTCCTTTGCGTTTTCCAGTTGCCCTTACCATGCATTTTGGCAGTATGGTCATAAAGCAAGGAAACGGGTCCTTCGGTCTATTGAGTCCAGACAAACCACTAAGAACCTGTTTGGATTGCAGATGCTAGACTCTGCTGCAAGAAACAATCTTCTGGAGAAACTCAGCAAGTCAAACAGTATTGGTAGGGGGAATGGAATGGTTTACATTAGGACCTGCTCCATCAAGCACCTAATTGCATTTGTTACCTGTTGCATTTGTTGCATTAGCACCTAATTGCAGACTATTATCTAAATGGTGGCCGATTAGGAAAAGGGGAGATGTAGCGCGACCTGGGTGTCATGGTACACCAGTCATTGAAAGTAGGCATGCAGGTGCAGCAGGCAGTGAAGAAAACAAATGGTATGTTAGCTTTCATAGCAAAACGATTTGAGTATAGGAGCAGGGAGGTTCTACTTCAGTTGTATAGGGTCTTGGTGAGACCACACCTGGAGTATAACGTACAGTTCTGGTCTCCAAATCTGAGGAAGGACATTATTGCCATAGAGGGAGTGCAGAGAAGGTTCACCAGACTGATTCCTGGGATGTCAGGACTGTCTTATGAAGAAAGACTGCATAGACTCGGTTTATGCTCTCTAGAATTTAGGAGATTGAGAGGGGATCTTATAGAAACTTACAAAATTCTTAAGGGGTTGGACAGGCTAGCAGGAAGATTGTTCCCAATGTTGGGGAGATCCAGGACAAGGGGTCACAGCTTAAGGATAAGGGGGAAATCCTTTAGGACCGAGATGAGAAGGACTTTTTTCACACAGAGAGAGTGGTGGGTCTCTGGAACTCTCTGCCACAGAGGGTAGTTGAGGCCAGTTCATTGGCTATATTTAAGAGGGAGTTAGATGTGGCCCTTGTGGCTAAGGGGAACAGATGGTATGGAGAGAAGGCAGGTACGGGATACTGAGTTGGATGATCAGCCATGATCATATTGAATGGCGGTGCAGGCTCGAAGGGCCAAATGGCCTACTCCTGCACCTAACTTCTAGGTTTCTATGTTTCTATGTTACAGACTATAATTTTACTATGTTCTCACAATCACATCAATGCCATCCCGATCGTACCACTCATCTACACACTGGCGGTAATTTACAATGGCCAATTAAGTAGCCAGCTACAGTGTTACGTCACCTTATGTATCTGCTGTGTGCGTTTGGTGTGCTGTGGGTGGTTGTTAATCCACATTAATTGTCCCTGTTAATAAACCTTGCCATGGTTTGTCTCTTCAGAATGTTCCGCCATGGCTGTGGCCGACTTGGTATTTCTGGTTGATGGATCGTGGAGCGTGGGGAGAGCAAATTTCAGAAAGATTAGGGAATTCATCTACTCCCTTGTATCTGCATTTGAGATCGGAGACGACAAAACGAGGGTTGGGATTGTCCAGTACAGTTCGGACACAAGAACAGAATTCGACCTGAACCAATACAGCCGGAAGGTGGACCTGCTCAGTGCGATTACCAACCTCCCTTACAAAGGGGGAAACACTATGACTGGTACAGAATGTCTTTCCTGTTTTGTTTCCAAACAGTTCACTTGCATTTTACACTGAGATTTGAAAGAAAATTGCTATCTATAAAGTAATCTCAAGTTGGTAGTCCTCAACATTAAATGGATTTTGGATGCAGGCTGCTGGGCGTTCAGTGCCACAGATAGGGTATGTTCAAGGGGAATTTACAGAAGCACTTTGAGAATGTAATAGATGCCTGACGTGGGTTAGAAACTAGAGTCTAAATGTGGGGTTCAGATGATTGATATTCAGAAAAATGCTTAAGAAGGAATGTGTCATGGACTGTGATCAAATCACAGGGTTCATGGGTTTAATATATATAATGAAGGAAATGTCAGGAAGACGCTAATGTCTTAACAGCCAGAGTGATTAACCATTGGTTTTGTCTTTGCTTCAATTGGTCGGAATTCAAATTGGTTTATTTTGCTTCTGAAGGTGAAGCCATGGATTATCTGATAAAGAACACCTTCAATGAAGGTGCTGGAGCAAGGAAATCCTATCCGAAGATAGCGGTAATCATCACTGATGGGAAATCACAGGACCCAGTGACAGAGAGTGCTGAAGCCCTTCGCAACAGCGGTGTTGAAGTCTTTGTCTTGGGTAGGTTATTTTCATCTATTCTTCCTTATTCAACAAAAATGCATATGCTTATCATTCTTCCTGCATTGCCTAAACCTTGGAAATCCCTAATGAGTAGAGTGGGAGCAGCTTCAGTAGCTCAAGAAGGCAATCTCAAGGACAATTGGGCTCAGGAAATAAATGCAGTTTTCGGAAACGATGCCAACACCCTCTGTAGGAATAACGCAGAACCCGCATTGTTTATGGAAGGGTAAGAATGACCCTCTTTCCCCCACAGACTCAAACCAAGATAGACTCGGTGTCCTGTGGAAAAAAGTCTGCAATGTACATCTCACTGCTGGCCAAAATAAACAAACCAAAATATATATCAATCCCACATCCTAAATTGTACATCCAGGGCTGTTGCTTTCATTGGCAGCCAAATATATAAAATCCAAAATCTATGTAAGATTTATATACTTCTCCAACATCTGGGGAGGACCTTTGGCATGCCTTTCTCTTGCACATCTGGTCAGAATATACATTAATGATATTTCTCTTATTTGAAACCTTCTTTTCATCTGCAGTCTCAAACATCTCTCCCTCTCTGCTGTAGGGAACATTGTCCTCACGGTATTTTCCTGTTTATTCCAGTTCCAGGCAAAACACCTTCATACTTTGGATTTCCGCTATTTTCAATGCTAACTTGTTCTTTCCCAGAAGTACAATGCAGCAGAATGCTAAACTCCCTTTATTTCACATTGACACTGTTTACAAACTGGCTGCTATGCGGCCATATGTTGCACCATTGTCTACATTTCAACAGCTAATAAACATTTTTATGTATCCTGTGGTGATACCACAGCAATCTGTCTACCATTCCTCTTTACACAAGTCTGACAGCGTCTGATGACCTTTCATAGATTAACTTCTTTTTGGTTCCTCTGAAGGCTAAAGAAATTTGCCATATCCCCAATGACTGACCAATTTCTGCACATAGATACATAGAAACATAGATACATAGGTGCAGGAGTAGGCCATTCGGCCCTTCGAACCTGCACCGCCATTCATTGTGATCATGGCTGATCATCCAACTCAGTATCCCGTACCTGCCTTCTCTCCATACCCCCTGATCCCTTTAGCCACAAGTGCCACATCTAACGTCCTCTTAAATATAGCCAATGAACTGGCCTCAACTACCTTCTGTGGCAGAGAATTCCAGAGACTCACCACTCTCTGTGTAAAGAATGTTTTCCTCAAATCGGTCCTAAAGGAATTTCCCCTTATCCTTAGACTGTGACCCCTTGTTCTGGACTCCCCCAACATCGTGAACAATCTTCCAGCATCTAGCTTGTCCGACCCCTTAAGAATTTTGTAAGTTTCAATAAGATCCCCCCTCAATCTTCTAAATTCCTGTGAGTACAAGCCGAGTCTATCCAGTCTTTCCTCATATGAAAGTCCTGACATCCCAGGAATCAGTCTGGTGAATCTTCTCTGTACCCCCTCTATGGCAAGAATGTCTTTCCTTATGGCAAATATGTCTTTCCAGATGTACCATAGAAAGCATTCTATCTGGATGCAACACAGTTTGGTGTGGTAACTGTGCAAGAAGGAATTGATGATGCTGGTATGCACCGAAGATAGATACAAAAAGCTGGAACAACTCAACGGTTCAGGCAGGATATCTCTGGTGAATAGGAATAGGTGACATTTTGGTTCAAGACCCTCCTTCAGGGTCCCAAGGATCTCAATCTGAAAAGTCACTTATTTTCTCTGGACCTGCTGCCTAAACTGTTGAGTTACTCCAACTTATTGTGTCCATCTTTGATAAGGTAACTATTCTGCCTAAAACCATAAGAAGTTGCAGATTTCTGAATGCATCCAAGTACATCACTTAACCCCCCCCCCCTCCCCCACCCCAACTTTACGCTATGTGCACTTCATGCTGTCTTGGATCAGCAGCCAACGTAATCAAAGACCACTCACACCCTCGTCAACCTCTCTTCTCATAGAAGTTCACAAGTTATAGGCGTAGAATTAAGCCTTTGGGCCCATCAGGTCTACTCTGCCAATCAATCATGGCTGATCTCTGCCTCCTAATCCCATTTTCCTGCCTTCTCCCCGTCACCCTTGGCACCCGTTCTAATTAAGAATTTGTCTATCTCTCCCTTAAAAATATCCACTGACATGGAGCCCTCTGTGGCAATGAGTTCCACTCTGACTAAAGACGTTCCTCCTCACCTCCTTTCTAAAAGAGTGTCATTTAATTCTGAGGCTGTGACCTCTGGTCCTAGACTCTCCCACCAGTGGAAACATGCACTCTATCCATGTCCTCTATTATTCTGTAATTTTCAATGAGGTCCCCCCTCAACCTTCTAAATTCCAGCGAGCCCCCCATGTTTTACGAGGTGGGGGGGACGTACCAAGACCTGCGCCTCATCCGCAGCCAGGATCGATCCTGGCCGGGTCTCTGGCACTGTCCAGTCCCCACCCGAGTGCCCCCCCCCCCCCCCCCCCCCACGGGTGGCCAGAGAAGTCGGGAGTCAGACGTGAGCTGTACCCCCAGGCCCACAGCCAGTGTGGTGCTAAACCCAGCTCACTCTGCCTGGTTAACCCGCGTGGGTTTGCGGGAAATATGGCCAGCGTGGAGAAGCAGCGCTGGTGTGTCCCGTCAGTCCAGTCAGGGCTCTTGTTAACCCGGCGAGACAGGCAGAGTTGAGCTGCATTTATCACCAACGGTACTAGCAATTTATTATTTGGTCAAACATGTCAAATGCACGGAAAAAAAAGTTTCATTTAATTGCCTGTTCAAACCTTTTAACCCGATTCGGATGCAAAACACAATTGCCTTGCGAATGTTTCAGGGGCGCATGCGCGCGCGGCCGCCAAAAAACTGTGTCCCCCGTCCCCTCCATGTTTTGATAGCGAGTTCCGCTCTTGGATATGGGGCCCATGCTTGAACGCATCATTTACCAGATTGAAGAACAACTTTTTAACCCACTATTATTAAACTGCTAAACAGATCTCGGATATGCTAGGAATTATTTATTGATCTCCAAATGAACCTTGTTGTGACCCATCCAGCTTTTTTAACTGCGCTCTCTGTTGATGTTGCACTGTATTAAACACTGTTTAACTTTCTTTGCATGTGTATAATATGCAGGATTACATACAAAACAACGTTTAACCGTATCTTGGAAAAAATGATAATAATAAACCGATAAATCCTTCTGAATTTGTTTTTAAATAATTTGACCATGAAACCAGATAATAAGCTCATTTGTATACTTCAAGAATTAATAACACATCTACCTCATCTAATTATGGTTTCTGACCTATACATTTCACACAGCGCATTCCTCCACAATGTTTGAAAATAAAGAAATAAGTTTTTTCTTTTAATCAATTTTAACATAGTTTGATTTTCTTTTCTTAGGTATAAAGGGAGCAGAGTTGGATGAATTGCAGTTAATTGGCTCCGCTCCTTTCAAGAAGCACATATTCAAAGTGGCAGATTTTGACCAGATTGAAAATGTGCAGAGTGAGATAATTAGCCTTGTATGCTCCGGTGTTGAGGAACAACTTGGTGAAATTGTGAGTGGTGAAGAAGGTAAGAATTTTTTACCAGGATCCTGGTTGTTCTTCTCATCTACATCTTCTCGCACACTATTAATTGACCCCTCCCGATTCTTTGGTAGTTGTTTTACTGAGAATTTCCTTGGTCGAGAGCTAGTTGGGTGCTGGTGGGTTGTTCAATGGGAGAAGGCAGAGAGGAAATTTGATAGCACTGTACAAGCTCATGGGAGGGTTCTGAAAACCTGTTCCCATTGAAGAGGATTCAAGGAGTGGGACCCATTGGTTTAAAATTATGGTCCAAGATCCAGGCTGGACGTGAGGTAATTTAGAATACACAAGATAAAGGTGATGTTTTGGAACTTACTTCTTGTACAGGTGGTGGATACAGATTCATTCAAGGATTCCAACAAGTAACTGGATGGGAAAATAAGGGAAACATGTTGAAGTGAAACTGGAAAACCGTTGAATAGATTGCTTTACTCAGGGATTGGGGAAGGACTGCCGAGTGTTCTTGTCCTGTAGATTTTCTCTGAAATCTATGGTAAATGGTAGGGAATTGAAGAATACAGTTGAACAGAGGGATCTGGGAATAACCGTGCATAGTTCCTTGAAGGTGGAATCTCATATAGATAGGGTGGTAAAGAAAGCTTTTGGTATGCTAGCCTTTATAAACCAGAGCATTGAGTATAGAAGCTGGGATGTAATGTTAAAATTGTACAAGGTATTGGTGAGACCAAATCTGGAGTATGGTGTACAATTTTGGTCGCCCAATTATAGGAAGGATGTCAACAAAATAGAGAGGGTACAGAGGAGATTTACTAGAATGTTGCCTGGGTTCCAGCAACTAAGTTACAGAGAAAGGTTGAACAAGTTAGGTCTTTATTCTTTGATGTGCAGAAGGTTAAGGGGGGACTTGATTGAGGTCTTTAAAATGATGAGAGGGATAGACAGAGTTGATGTGGACAAGCTTTTCCCTTTGAGAATAGGGAAGATTCAAACAAGAGGACATGACTTTAGAATTAAGGGACAGAGGTTTAGGGGTAACATGAGGGGGAACTTCTTTACTCAGAGAGTGGTAGCGGTGTGGAATGAGCTTCCAGTGGAACTGGTGGCGGCAGGTTCGTTGGTATTATTTAAAAATAAATTGGATAGGCATACGGATGAGAAGGGTATGGAGGGTTATGGTATGAGTGCAGGCAGGTAGGACTAAGGGAAAAAAGTTGTTCGGCACGGACTTGAAGGGCCGAGATGGCCTGTTTCCGTGCTGTAATTGTTATATGGTTAATTTATGGAATGACTAAAAATGATGGTGAATCGTGTTACTTTGGCAATTATACTAATAGCACCTTGGTAGGTGGTCTGTGACATTCAAGGGGGTTTGGCCATTATATCCTCTTCTCCCCTCTCGTGTTGGGCAGAAATGCAAATGTTTGAAAGCACGTGTCACCTGCTTCAGGACAGCTTCTTCCCCATTGTTAACAGACTAAATGATCCCCTAAACTACCTCATGCAGCCCGTGCACTTTTTCATAATCCTGTTACACTATATTCTGCACTATATTTTTCTCCTTCACTAGTTGACGTGGATAAGCTTTTCCCATTGAGGGTAGGGAAGATTCAAACAAGAGGGCATGACATGAGAATTAAGGGGCAGAAGTTTAGGGGTAACATGAGGGGGAACTTCTTTACTCAGAGAGTGGTGGCTGTGTGGAATGATCTTCCAGCAGAAGTGGTGGAGGCAGGATCGATTTTAACATTTAAAAGTAAAGTGGATAGGTATATGGACGGGAAGGGAATGGAGGGGTATGGTCTGAGTGCAGGTCGATGGGACTAGGGGAAAATAAATGGTCGGCATGGACTGGAAGGGCCGAGAGGGCCTGTTTCCATGCTGTAATGGTTATATGGTTATACATGTGCTTGTGTATAACTTCAATGTTGTCATGTATAGTATAATTTGATTGGGAGACACACAAACAAAACCCATCATTGTACAATAATAAACGAAACCAATACCAATTTATAGAACCCATTTTTAATTCTCAATCATTTGCAGCCCAGTGGTTTGAATGTCCAACTCTGGTCACCACACTTCCTGAAATAAAAATAGCAAATACTGGGAGCACTTAACAATGATGCCCCATCTATGGAAGAAGATAATGTTTCAGTTCTGAGATATTTTGCCAGTTCATGCCATTTTCCCACATTCCATGATTTTGCAGCATTCCAAAAAGGTCATGATCCGGATGCCTTCCTCCAGCCAGCACGAGTCTCATTACATAGAAACATAGAAACATCGAAATTAGGTGCAGGAGTAGGCCATTCGGCCCTTCCAGCCTGCACCGCCATTCAATATGATCATGGCTGATCATCCAACTCAGTATCCCGTACCTGCCTTCTCTCCATACCCTCTGATCCCCTTAGCCACAAGGGCCACATCTAACTCCCTCGTAAATATAGCCAATGAACTGGCCTCAACTACCCTCTGTGGCAGAGAGTTCCAGAGACCCACCACTCTCTGTGTGAAAAAAGTCCTTCTCACCTCAGTCCTAAAGGATTTCCCCCTTATCCTTAAGCTGTGACCCCTTGTCCTGGACCTCCCCAACATCGGGAACAATCATCCTGCTTCCTGACCATTAATGTCAGTACTCTGCACAGCACGAGGTACCTTAATACCATGAGTGCAATAATCACTGGCAACCCAAGCCAAGATCAATGCAAGATTTCTACATTTGCCCACTGAAAGGTGATTGGAAAGGACAAGGAGCTGATGGGATACCCATTTCGATAACCCTTTCAAAGGTCATAGCCGATGTGAGCAAGTTGAGGTTTAGTTTCAGGGAAGGTTGAATAAATATAATGACAAGAAAATAGAAAGTTTTATTCTGATAGGATTTTTCAAAGAGGATTTCAGGAGCTTCATGTGCAACATTATTAGCAACGTGCTGGACAAGTTGTGGTAAATGACATATTTAATTGATGTCCACAAAAGGAAATAAAGTGTCGGAGTAACTCAGCAGGTCAGGCAGCATCTGTGGCTGAAGTGGAATCATGCCATTTCACCTCGAGACCCTTCGTCAGACTGACAATTCTTCAAATTGATGTAATAGATAAATAATTTTATCAAAAATGATTTGATGAAAAAGGCCAATCAAAGCCTTTTCTTGTTCCCCAAACTGCAGTGGTTGAACCTCCTTCCAACATGCAGGTCTTGGAGACTGCATCCAATTACATGAGGATCATTTGGGATTCATCGCCTGGAAGGATCACCGGCTACAGAATACATCTGATTCCCATGGCAGCGGGCACCAAAGAGCACATCCTCAATGTTGATGCCAACACCAGGACTGTGATTGCCAAAGATCTCAATCCAGACACTGAGTACCAGATTAACTTGTACGCTATGAGAGAGCTGGCATCCAGTGATCCAATAAAACTCATGGACAAGACACATCCTTATGAGGTTACAGTTGGTAAGTTGGTATCCATGGCTTCTTCTTCTTTCGTGTGGCGTGCACAGCCTAAAGTTGTTGGACAACTTGTTCTATTTGATCTTTCGTTTGTGCATGTCGAGTTGATTGCAATAGTCGAAACAGGGCAGACCAGGTGAAGGTTGCAATCTTCCACCCCAGTATCCATGCTGTGCAGGTTTCAATATGTGTTAATGATGCACACATTCGAGCAGGTTGTGTAATTTTCAAAATGACACAAATACAGAACAAAACGAACCAATAACGGGCAACATTTGAAGAGTGTCACGGTGTGAGAGACAAATAACTTTGTTATTGTGCGTCTGAGACCCTTTTGCCCCAAACCTTATTTTTCCCCATTGACGCAATTCTTTTAAACACAAATTTCTATAAGGCAAGGTATCTATCGCGCTCTAGCACCATCACCTGTGATTGTCACAGAGGGAGTGAAATGAAGATTCCCCAGTCTGTTTCTAAGGATGGAAGGTTTGCCGCATGTGGAGAATCTGAGAAGACTGGAATGATACTGTCTATAGTTTCAAAAAAAGAAGGGAGATATCATCAACACTACAAAATTCTTTAAGAGTTTAACAGGCTGGATGCACGGAGCTTGTTTCCTGGACTTAAGAGCCTGGGACCAGTGCCACAGAAATGGAAAAGGCCATTTAGAAGGGAGGAACACATTTTTAATCAGATGGTGGTGAACCAAAGCAGGAGCTGTGGAGGCTCAAACACTGAATGTGTTCAAGATGTTTGTGTTGCTGATGGATGGATTTCAGAAATTAAGGGAACCAAGGGATATGTAGGAAAATAGCACTGAAGTGCAAGATCCACCATGACGATGAATTGATGGTGGATCGGGCACAAGGAGGCCAATAGTAATTCCTGCTACAATTTCTTGTGTCCAACAATGATCCGCTCTCAAATAACCATATAACCATATAACAATTACAGCATGGAAACGGGCCATCTCGGCCCTTCAAGTCCGTGCCAAACAACTTTTTTCCCTTAGTCCCACCTGCCTGCATTCATACCATAACCCTCCATACCCTTCTCATCCATATGCCTATCCAATTTATTTTTAAATGATACCAACGAACCTGCCGCCACCACTTCCACTGGAAGCTCATTCCACACCGCTACCACTCTCTGAGTAAAGAAGTTCCCCCTCATGTTACACCCTAAACTTCTGTCCCTTAATTCTAAAGTCATGTCCTCTTGTTTGAATCTTCCCTATCCTCAAAGGGAAAAGCTTGTCCATATCAACTCTGTCTATCCCTCTCATCATTTTAAAGACCTCTATCAAGTCCCCCCTTCACCTTCTGCGCTCCAGAGAATAAAGACCTAACTTATTCAACCTATCTCTGTAACTTAGCTGTTGAAACCCAGGCAACATTCTAGTAAATCTCCTCTGTACCCTCTCCATTTTGTTGACATCCTTCCTATAATTGGGCGACCAAAATTGTATACCATGATGTATGGAAATGTTAAGCAGAACATGTTGCGCTAGCTCGTCTACAGTAGATTGGTCAATATCTGCTTTGAAAAGACCTGGAGAGAGTTCTGCAATTGATCTACTAATGATCAAAGAGAATCAAAAGGGTCACATGCATTTGTATTATCCCACACAAATGAAACACACACAGAGCTATTCAACATGGAAGCAGGCATTCAGTCCAACTTGACTAGAATAGAGAGAGTACAGAGGAGATTTACTAGAATGTTGCCTGGGTTCCAGCAACTAAGTTACAGAGAAAGTTTGAACAAGTTAGCTCTTTATTCTTTGGAGCGCAGAAGGTTAAGGGGGGACTTGATTGAGATCTTTAAAATGATGAAAGGGATAGACAGAGTTGACGTGGATAAGCTTTTCCCATTGAAGGTAGGGAAGATTCAAACAAGAGGGCATGACATGAGAATTAAGGGACAGAAGTTTAGGGGTAACATGAGGGGGAACCTCTTTACTCAGAGAGTGGTGGCTGTGTGGAATGAGCTTCCAGCAGAAGTGGTGGAGGCAGGATTGATTTTAACATTTAAAAGTAAAGTGGATAGGTATATGGACGGGAAGGGAATGGAGGGGTATGGTCTGAGTGCAGGTAGATGGGACTAGGGGAAAATAAATGGTCGGCACGGATTAGAAGGGCCGAGAGGGCCTGTTTCCGTGCTGTAATTGTTATATGGTTATATGGTTGACTATTGCAATGTTGGTATTCTGGGCTATTCTCATTCCTCTAAACTCTTCCTCTACACATATCTGTTCAAATGTCTTCTGATCATAATTGTCCTGAAGAGGAATGATTATTGAAAGATAAATGTAGGCAAGTTATCACTTGTGAAGTAGACCAAAACTGGGGGCCAGGTTTATAGAACAGAAAAGAGCAGCAAATGTCTCATTCAGGGAACAATTAGAATTTTTAATCTGCTCGGACACTGGATTAAAAGGAAGGTGGATATACAGATTGAAGGCAAAGGGAAAGTTAATGTTGATAGACTGAGGTGAAAAAGTATTGAGAGGGGAGTAATAAATGCTAGAGTCAACCAGGTAGGCTAAATGATCCGTGTATTTTTTTATTACCTGTCCCACCAGCATGCAACTCCATGCGATGAGCGCGACCTAACGTGGTCGCTTGAGCCGTCCGGCGTCACGGGGCCGGTCCCACTTCGATCGCCGGAGCCGTGCGGAATTGTGCGGAGTTTGTCCCGACATCGCGCGGGGCTCCGAAAAACTGACCATGTTCAAAAATTCCGCGCGGCAACGGCTTGTTGGCTCACAGTCGCCTCGAAGCATTACACACCGCCCCGACGTCGTGCCTCCGTGAACCTATCTGTAGGTGCCTCTGTGACCCTCTATGTGTGTGGCTCCGTGGCCCTCTGTGTGTGTGTGCCTCTGTGCCCCTCTCTGTGTGCCCCTCTCTGTCCTGGCGAACTTACCTTTAAGACTTCGCTCCAAGTTCGCCTCACTTTGCGCCGCGTTGCGCCACTCGCCCGACCTCCGCGCGGCCCTCGCTGCCGGTTTCGTCGCGCTTGCCGCATGCAGGCGCATGCTGGTGGGAACGGGCCCTGTACAGTGGATCACCCGTCCTCCTCGCGGCCCCCGCTTCTAGTTTGATCGCGCTCATCGCATGGAGTCGGATGCTGGTAGGACAGGCCCTTTATGAAGTCGATAACACTGTTCATATTATAAAATGATTGTGGATTTCATCTCTTTTGACTCCCGCAGAATGTACCCTGGCTGAGAACACGCAAGCCGATGTTGTCCTATTGGTCGATGGCTCCTACAGCATTGGCTTGAGCAACTTTGCCAAGGTGAGAGATTTCCTCGAGACCTTAGTCAAGACATTCAACGTTGGCCGTGACCGTATCCAGATTGGTCTGGTTCAGTACAGCCGGAAATCATTCACAGAGTTCACTCTCAATAAACACTCAACACTCCAGGAGGTGGTCCGGGCTATCCGCACTTTCCCCTACAGAGGTGGCTCCACCAACACAGGCAAGGCCATGACCTATGTGAGGGAGCACGTCTTCGTCCAGAATAAGGGAGCAAGGAGCAATGTGCCGCGCGTGATGGTGCTGATTACGGATGGCAAGTCTTCCGACACCTTCCAACTGCCCGCCAAGAAGCTGCGCGATGCCGGCGTGGAGATCTTTGCTGTGGGAGTCAAGGATGCCGTTTTCAGTGAACTCGTGGCCATCGCCTCTCCCCCTGAAAACACCCACGTGTACCAAGTGGACGACTTTGATTCTTTCCAGCGGGTATCAACGAAGCTCACACAGACACTGTGTCTCAGGATCGAGGAGGAAACGAAAGCCATCAGAGCGCGGAGTGAGTGAGCCAAGGATAGGACTTATGATTTACGCAGCAGTACATCCAATTATAAACAGTAATACGAAACTCCAAATGGTGGTGGGGGGGGAGGGGGTAGATATCAGGCAACAAGGCAAAATAATATATTAACTACACATTCAATCATTAAATGAAGTCCGATGAATGGATGGGGGTAATAAACCGCACTCAATCCAAGTGACCACCCACTGTCCATGGCTTTTTAAATTCACGTGCAAACTAACTTTATTGGGAACTTGATAATGCGCCATGCAGCAAAAACGTTAATGCATTTGAGTGAAGAGCATGCTGCAGCAACTACTCTCTGGAGGGAGTGGGGTCGAGTGGGGTTAGGGTTGTGGACAGGGATCAAACCAAAAAAGGCTGCTTTGCCCTAGAGAGTGGTGCCGTGCTTCCGTGCTGCAATCATCCAGGTAAATATAGTGTCCTTAACACTCTTGATGTCCTTGCTGATAACCCAAACCTAAAGGAGATAGTTGGAGCTCCCATTGGCACAGCAGGGACACTTTTTAAGACTTTTAAAAAAAATATTGCTCATTGCTACATCAGGATAGAGTATCTTTCAGGTTTCTCAATCACTTTCATTTTGTGTTGCCCATCAGAAATAATAATCAATTTTCAAAAAACATAGAAAACATAGAAATTAGGTGCAGGAGTAGGCCATTCGGCCCTTCGAGCCGTTACCGCCATTCAATATCATCATGGCTGATCATCCAACTCAGTATCCCGCACCTGCCTTCTCTCCATACCCTCTGATCCCCTTAGCCACAAGGGCCACATCTAACTCCCTCTTAAATATAGCCAATAAACTGGCCTCATCTACCCTGTGTGGCAGAGAGTTCCAGAGACCCACCACTCTCTGTGTGAAAAAAGTCCTTCTCATCTCGGTCCTAAAGGATTTCCCCCTTATCCTTAAGCTGTGACCCCTTGTCCTGGACCTCCCCCACATCGGGAACAATCTTCCTTCATCTAGCCTGTCCAACCCCTTAAGAATTTTGTAAGTTTCTATAAGATCCCCTCTCAATCTCCTAAATTCTAGAGAGTATAAACCGAGTCTATGCAGTCTTTGTTCATAAGACAGTCCTGACATCCCAGGAATCAGTCTGGTGAACCTTCTCTGCACTCCCTCTATGGCAAAACAGTGAATATGCTTCCCATATTCTAATTTTACATAAATTATTTTAATTTCATTAATCAAAATTGATTTTCTTTTATTAATCCCATAGATTAAATTGCTTCATCCTGTTACAGTAGGAGGTGTAACAGCATCATTGGTGCTTTAATGTGGTTGACATAGGAGTTTTATAGGAGTTAAAGTGCATGTAGGTTGCAGATTCATGAAGTGAGCGCATGACTGTTTTCTCATGACTGCATCCTGATTAGGGATTTAAATGTCTAAATTTGATTGTTTAGCTCAAAGGTCTTGTTGATAATTGATGTCCATTAATCATAGGTCTGACTCCAGCTTCGGACCTGAGGACATCTGAAGTGACTTCCCGCAGTTTCCGAGTGACCTGGAGAGCTGCTAGCCCAGATGTGCAGTCATATCTACTGAGCTATAACAAGGAAGCGGGTGGTTATCCAGTGTCCATTCGGATTCCCGCAGACCAAACAACCAGAGTCCTGACAGACCTACTGCCAGAGACTACCTACCTAGTCGATGTGGTCGCAGAGTACGCGGAAGGTCCAAGTTCACCAGTGTATGGAGAAGACACCACCCTTGAAGGTATTGGATCATTGGGAATGTTTAGTGATTAACTTACCGAATGTATAGTCATCTAACTGCTCGTGACACCAACATGACTCATGGCACTTCAATACAATTCAGCAATGACAGTGAAGGGCCTGTCCCATCGGCATGCAACTCTATGCGATGAGCGCGACCTAACGTGGTCGCTTTAGCCGTCCGGCGTCGCGGGGCCGGTCCCACTTCGATCGCCGGAGCCGTGCGGAATTGTGCGGAGTTCGTCCCGACATCGCGCGGGGCTCCGAAAAACTGACTATGTTCAAAAATTCCGCGCGGCAACGGCTTGTCGGCTCGCAGTCGCCTCGACGCATTACACACCGCCCCGACATCGTGCCTCCATGAACTTCTCTGTAGGTGCCTCCGTGACCCTCTATGTGTGTGGCTCCGTGGCCCTCTCTGTGTGTGTGCCTCTGTGCCCCTCTCTGTGTGCCCCTCTCTGTCCTGGCGAACTTATCTTAAGACTTCGCTCCAAGTTCGCCTCACTTTGCGCCGCGTTGTGCCACTCACCCGACCTCCGCGCGGCCCCTCGCTGCCGGTTTGGTCGCGCTTGCAGCATGCAGGCGCAAGCTGGTGAGAACGGCCCTGTACAGGGGATCACCCGACCTCCGCGTGGCCCCCGCTTCTAGTTTGATCGCGCTCATCGCATGGAGTTGGATGCTGGTAGGACAGGCCCTTGACACCTTCATCCTGAGTATAACCATTTAATAACATTTTCTCAGTGGGCCAGGCAGCATCTCTGGAGAAAATGGATAGGTGAAATTTTGGGTTGGGATCCTTTTTCAGACTGATTGTAGCCCCCACCCCCCCCCCCAGCTGCCTTCTCTCTGTGGATCAGAGTACAACAGCGGGATCTATTCCCTAAGGTAGTTGAGTCTAGCTCTATCCAGAAGACAGACACAATGTGCTGGAGTAGCTCAGCAGGTCAGGTAGCATCCATGGAGTAAAAGGATGGATGACTTTTTGGGTCGGGACCCTTATTCAGACTGGGCCTCATCCCTTTTCTCCAGAGATGCTGCCTGACCTGCTGAGTTAGACAAGAGATAGACAAATGCTGGAGAAACTCAGCGGGTGAGGCAGCATCTATGGAGTGAAGGAGATAGGCAACGTTGGGCCGAAACCCTTCAGACTGATGTGGGGGGGGGGGGGGGGGGGGGGGGGGGGCGGGAAGAAGGAAGGAAGAGGAGGCAGTAAGAACTACCTGAAAGTAGAGGTCAATGGTCATACCGCTGGGGTACAAACTGCCCAAGCAAAATATCAGGTGCTGAACCTCCAATTTCCGGTGGTCCTCACTCTGACCATGGAGGAAGCCCAGGACAAAAAGGTCGGATTCAGAATGGGAGGGCGCGTTGAAATGCTGAGCCACCGGGAGAGCAGGTTGGTTATAGCGAACCCGCTGAGTTTCTCCAGCATTTTTGTCTACCTTCGACCTTCCAGCATCTGCAGCTCCTTCTTAAACAAACTGCTGAGTTACACTACCACTTTGTGTCCATCTGCAGTATAAACCAGCATCTGCAGTCCCTTTATACACACTTTAAGTTTATCCAGCTTGCTTTCAATAGCTTGGATGGTTGCCAGGAAGAGGCTGGGGAGGGGGGAACTGGGACTAATTTGTTTCAGTTTCACATGCAGACCAGCACGCTTCCTATGTTTTCTAGATATGTGACTGTTTCTGTTCAGGCTTGGTAGTCTGTGAGTGAGTTGGCCGTTCCATGAATTAGGTGGGAGCATTTGGTGGAGTCCAGGGGATGGGTTACATCTTGGAGCGGGACCCAAGGGTTGGGCGTTTTGTTCAGCCTCGAGGTCAGGTCATGAGGTTAACCAGATCCAATGGTCAGCAGTGAGTTTCAGCAGATCACTAATTCGGGCGCTTAGAGGCATAGAGTGATACAGTGTGGAAACAGGCCCTTCAGCCCAACTCGCCCACACCGGCAAACAATGTCCCAGCTACACTAGTCCCACTTGCCTGCACTGGGTCCATATCCCTCCAAACCTGCCTATCCATGTACCTGTCTAATTGTTTATTAAATTATGAGATAGTTCCAGCCTCAACTACCTCCTCTGGCAGCTTGTTCCATACACTCACCACCCTTTGTGTGAAAAAGTTACCCCTTGGATTACTATTATATCTTTCCCCCTTCACGTTGAACATATGTCCTCGATTCCCCTACTCTGGGCATCTACCCGATCTATTCCTCTCAAGATTTTGTATACCTCTATAAGATCTCCCCTCATCCTCCTGCGCTCCATGGAATACAGACCCAGCCTACTCAACCTCTCCCTATAGCTCACACCCTCTAGTCCTGGCAACATCCTCGTAAATTTTTTCGGAACCCTTTCAAGCTTGACAATATCTTTCCTATAACATGGTGCCCAGAACTGAACACAATATTCTAAGTGCGGTCTCGCCAACGTCTTATACATAAAGATGGGAACTCTATTTTGTCAGGTCCAATGGGTTGGTCTTGAGGTCATTTTCTTCATCTTCAGGATGTGGAGTCAGTATTTCAGAAGGCCGGTAGGCTGTAGGGCTCTGTGGTCACGATAGTCTTTGTATCGTGGTTGAGTCAGTTTGGGTTCGGCAGCCGTTTGGGAGATCAGTTGTTCCTGGGGGTTAGAAGATCAAAAAGGAATTCCACTGTGCGTTTGCACATGTGACCATGAAGCACCATTGATTGGCCATCACTTGATGTGAAAGTAGATTTAAGAGAACACTGTTCATAAGAGGGATATGGGCCACATTCAGGCAATGGGACTAATTTGGATAAATATCTTTGTCGCTGTGAGTTGGACTGAAGGGCCTGTTTCCCTGCTGTATAAGTCAATTACTCTTTGTGTCCAATTATTTGTGTATGTGCTTGTGAAAGCATGAATAAAAGTATGACCATTTATGTGTTCATGTCTGTAGATGATATGTGTGTACACAATGTCCATCTTATATGTGTTTATACATATGCCTGTTCGTATGTATGGGAATATAAGCTTGTGAGAGTGGATGTAAATTGCGATGGCTGCAGTGTTGTTCCCCTGCTTAATTACATATTCAGTGTCTAGGACTGAAAGGTCACAGAATCTCACCGAGTGGAGTCCATTTCTGTCAGTGTTAAGAAGTGTGGGGAATGGAAGTGAACACATTTTTCCAAACAAATAATGGGTGGAGGATTAACAGATATTTTGATTTTGTGCTTTAGAGAAAATGCTCATCCCTGGACAAGAGCCTAAATTAAATTTAGTGTGAACTTTCACAGATTCAGTCCAGATGAGTCCTTGGATGAAAACTATTATCTGTTGTCAATGGAATAGAATGTCTGTGTCGATGTATGTGAGGTAAATGTCAATGCATTTTTGCCTATTAGAGTGCATGCGTGTACACCTGAGTGTATGTGTGTGTGTTTGTGTTTGAGTTCCTTTATGATTGCTTATGAGAGAGGGAGCGAGGCAGTGTGTATGTGTGTGTGTGCGCACATATGCATGTGCAAATCTGTGACAATCCCAGGGCCACAATGGATAATCCAGAAACAACTCTTATACTGGCATCTTATCAATGACTCATTGCAGCTTTTTATTCCATGATATTTAATTGCAACCTGAAAGATACAGACTATTTCTGTCAATCTGTTGTTTTATAGTTAGCTTGTCCTTGCAGTGCACTGAGTTATACAGACTCAGCCAAACCACCTTCCCGCAACCCATCTGGGTTGAAGTGCAGGAGTAGTGGTTTGTTTACATCACAAACATAATATTCAAAGTGCATTTCTAAGGGTATTGCCTAATACACAGCAGATTCATTAAATTAAAAGTAATTTGTCACTGCGTTTTGCCGTTGGGGATAGATGAAATGGAAGGGGAATGATCTGCAGCAAATCAGCAGGGTTTCTGATGGATGGTAGCAGTGGTATGGTATTGTCAAACCACAGGTACTTTAGATTATACATCAGTTGTACTATAACAGCATTTAAAAGACACTTGGACAGAAAAGGTTTAGAGAGAAATGGAGCAGACGCAGGCAGGTAGGATTAATGTAGATTGGGCGTCTTGGTCAGTGGGCCAGTTGGGATGAAAGGCCCATTTCCAGGCTGCATGCCTCTACGAATCTATGAGTGTCTCATTCCTCTCAATTCATCAGGGACTTTAACCTCTACATCCATTGGGGAATGGGGCTTGGTCATTCAGAGGCAGTTGTCCCTCACTGGAAACATTAAGCATATTAAGAAGGCATGCAAGTTTCCTGAGGCATTATTTTAAAATACTCTTCGAAAAGATGAGCTTTTTTAAGATGGCAGGACTTGCTTCTGCTTGTAGATAGATACTCTCTACTGCATTGAAGCTGCCCCTCCTCGATGTCCACTCCATCTGCACCAATATCAGTGGGTGCATCAATATCTGTAGTTCTTTGATTCTACCAATATCAGTGGGTTTGCTGATATCATTAGCATTTGCAGCTCTCTACATGATGCTATTGATTTATCCATTTTCTCCCTTCACTAAACAGTTCAAAATCCCTCTTTTCACCCCTGGCTCAATCTACGATTCCTTTCCTTCTTCCACCACCATAAAGTGCATCAGGATATATTTCCTCTTGCGAGGAACCTCAAACAATGTTCAGCTCCAGTTTAAATTCCAGTTGGAATGTTTTGGAGGACCAAGTAACCAACAACCAAGCTGTGTTATGCCCAAGTTTGCACGATGGTTCATTCAGATTTTCTTCCTTGTGAGGTGAGTCCTTATGCCTGCATGCTACAGAACTTAAAACACTCATCTGTTTCTGTGTGATGATGCTTCATCAGTAATTCTGCGTCTTGGATGTACTACTGCGATGGGCAGTACTACCCTTATATACCTTGATTATAAATGTGCACAGTTCCCAGTGCATTTATGCCTGTCACTGCGCACACCTGTACTTGTAAGAAAATGTACACAACATACAGTGTACACAGTGTACAGATATTGCAATGCACACAGGCACACAACTCGCAGTCTGCAGCAGCAGGTACACACACATACACATGCACATTTTCCAATTGATCCCCACTGAAAGTTGACCAACATTAGGATGCCACTTTGTGCCTATTGCCGCTGCAGGATGTCAAGAGCAAGTATAATGTTCAGTACCACTTGACTAAGAAGACAGGGCATTGCACAATGTAAAGTGTGCCTGTATAATTTATCGACAACCTAGTGCTCATGGACTGAATGAATATAGCTGAAAAGATCCATTGTTGCTATCTCTGTTTGGGCTTTATATAACTGCTGACTTTGGCACCAAATTAAACCAGGCATCCAGGGGAAAATTGGTGAACTCCCTATGTTAGATCTCCTGGGTCCACTGTAATCATCTCTTGGCAGCTGGGGTAAATAATGTTGACCCCTACAATTACAATAACACATTTCCTGGAATGTGTCTTATGCCCAAGATACATTAATCTTTTGTGGACGAGGTTTGCAAATGTGGTGAGCTTGAGCGAGGTGCTGAGGAAACAAGAATTGATGCAAATCCTGCCAGCAAAGCAGAACACCGTGTTTGAGTTAAGGAACAACTTCAGGTCAACTGTGCAGTTATACTGAAGAAAGTGTTATAAAACACAATTTTATGTCAACACAACAGAGACTTCAAAAAAGCACATGCCTATTTATTTAAAAGTAACGGTGCAAGTCATGAACAAATATGGATCATAACTGGAGAGCTTCTTCCATGCAAGAGGAAAAAGATAATAAACAGAGAATAAGGGATGGTGGGTTTCTAAAATGTGTATATTTTAATGCTAGGAGCATTGTAAGAAAAATGGATGAACTTAGAGCCTGGATTGACACCTGGAAATATGATGTTGTGGCAATCAGTGAAACATGGTTGCGGGAGGGCTGTGATTGGAAACTAAATATTCCAGGATTTCGTTGTTTCAGGTGTGATAGAATTGGAGGGGCCAGAGATGGAGGGGTTGCATTGCTTGTCAGAGAAGATATTACAGCAGTGCTTTGGCAGGATAGATTAGAGAGCTCATCTAGGGAGGCTATTTGGGTGGAACTGAGAAGTGGGAACGGTGTAGCAACATTTTTAGGGGTGTATTATAGACCACTAAATGGGGAGCGAGAATTGGAAGAGCAAATATGGAAGGAGATAGCAGATATTAGTAATAAGCACAAGGTAGTGATTGTGGGAGATTTCAATTTTCCAAAAATAGACTGGGAAACACATTCTGTAAATGGGCTGGATGGTTTGGAGTTTGTAAAATGTGTGCAGGATAGTTTTTGCAGCAATACATAGAGGTATCGACCGGAGAAGGGGCAGTGCTGGACCTCCTGTTAGGAAATGAGGCAGGTCAGGTGATGGAGGTATGCGTTGGTGAGCACTTCGGGACCAGTGATCACAATACCATTAGTTTCAATATAATTATGGAGAGAGTCAGAACTGGACCTAGGGTTGAGATTTTTGATTGGAGAAGGGCTAACTTTGGGGGAATACGTAAGGATTTAAAAGGAGTGAATTGGGACATTTTGTTTCATGGGAAGGATGTAGAAGAGAAATGGAGGACATTTAAAGGGGAAATTGTAAGAGTACAGAATCTTTATGTCTCTGTTCGGTTGAAAGGAAATAGTAAAAATCGGAAAGAGCCATGGTTTTCAATGGAAATTGGACACTTGTTTTGAAAAAAGAGAGATATCTACAATAATTATAGGAGGCATGGAGTAAATGAGGTGCTAGAGGAGTATAAAGAATGTAAAAAGAATCTTAAGAAAGAAATTAGAAAAGCTAAAAGAAGATATGAGGTTGCTTTGGCAAGAAAGGTGAAAGTAAATCCAAAGGGTTTCTACACCTATATTAATAGCAAAAGGATAACGAGGGATAAAATTGGACCATTAGAGAGCCAGAATGGACAGCTATCTGCAGAGCCAAAAGAGATGGGGGAGATATTGAACAATTTCTTTTCTTCGGTATTCACCAAGGAGAAGGATATTGAACTCTGTGAGGTAAGGGAAAAAAGTAGAGTAGCTATGGAAACTAGGAGATTCAAAGAGGAGGAAGTACTGACACTTTTGAAAAATATAAAAGTGGATAAGTCTCCAGGTCCTGACAGGATATTCCCTAGGACATTGAGGGAAGTTAGTGTAGAAATATCAGGGCCTATGACAGAAATATTTCAAATGTCATTAGAAACTGAAATAGTGCCGGAGGATTGGCGTACTGCGCATGTTGTTCCATTGTTTAAAAAGGGTTCAAAGAATAAACCTAGCAATTATAGACCTGTTAGTTTGACATCAGTGGTGGGCAAATTAATGGAAAGGATAATTAGAGATAATATATATAAACATTTGGATAAACAGGGTCTGATCAGGAACAGTCAACATGGATTTGTGCCTGGAAGGTCATGTTTGACAAACCTTCTTGAATTTTTTGAAGAGGTTACTAGGGAAATTGATGAGGGTAAAGCAGTGGATGTTGTCTATTTGGATTTCAGTAAGGCCTTTGACAAGGTTCCCCATGGAAGGTTGGTTAAGAAGGTTCAATCTTTGGGTGTTAATGGCGGAGCAGCAAGATGGATTCAACAGTGGCTGAATGGGAGATGCCAGAGAGTAATGGTGGATGGCTGTTTGTCAGGTTGGAAGCCGGTGAAGAGTGGGGTGCCTCAGGGATCTGTGTTGGGTCCACTGTTGTTTGTCATGTACATCAATGATCTGGATGATGGGGTGGATAAGTAAGTATGCAGATGATACTAAGATAGGTGGCGTTGTGGATAATTAAGTAGATTTTCAAAGTCATTTGGAAAAGTGGGCTGAAAGATGGCAGATGGAGTTTAATGCTGATAAGTGTGAGGTGCTACATCTTGGCAGGACAAATCAAAATAGGATGTACATGGCAAAGGGTAGGGAATTGAGGAATGCTATGGAACAGAGGGATCTAGGAATAACTGTGCATAGTTCCCTGAAGGTGGAATCACATCTAGATAGAGTGGTAAATAAAGCTTTTGGTGTGCTGGCCTTTATAAATCAGAGCATTGAATATAGGAGTAGGAAAATAATGTTAAAATTGGACAAGGCATTGGTGAGACCAATTCTGGAGTATGGCGTACAATTTTGGTCGCCTAACTATAGGAAGGATGTCAACAAAATAGAGAGAGTACAGAGGAGATTTACTAGAATGTTGCCTGGGTTCCAGCAACTAAGTTACAGAGAAAGGTTGAACAAGTTAGGTCTTTATTCTTTGGAGCGCAGAAGTTTAAGGGGGGACTTGATTGATGTCTTTAAAATGATGAAAGGGATAGACAGAGTTGACGTGGATAAGCTTTTCCCATTGAGGGTAGGGAAGATTCAAACAAGAGGACATGACATGAGAATTAAGGAACAGAAGTTTAGGGGTAACATGAGGGGGAACTTCTTTACTCAGAGAGTGGAGGCTGTGTGGAATGAGCTTCCAGCAGAAGTGGTGGAGGTAGGATCGATTTTAACATTTAAAAGTAAAGTGGATAGGTATATGGACGGGAAGGGAATGGAGGCGTATGGTATGAGTGCAGGTAGATGGGACTAGGGGAAAATAAATGGTCTGCACGGACTGGAAGGGCCGAGAGGGCCTGTTTCCGTGCTGGAATTGTTATATGGTTATATGGTTAATATGCTTCTGCCAAGATAAGGAAAGCAAAACAAAGTGGCAATGCTCCAATGTGAGCAATTACAAATGGTAAACCTGATGCCAATAGGATCACTGGCACTGGAACCAAATTCACTCAAAGCACAAAATGATGACAAAGCGATACCTCCATCAATTTATCACAATCTCCCACCAGCTTCATCCCAAAATAACACAAATTTATGGAATTGGATTCAACCGTTTTAATATCTACCACATTCAACCCAATTGTGCTGATTTGAACAGAACTAATTTCACCTAACCTCACATACCCCTGCACGCCCTGGATCCTGTGACTTAACTCTGAAATTAAATATGAAAGGTATGTCAGACTTTGGTGTAACAATTTAGTGATGAGGAGATTACCCTGGAAGATTAGATCTACAGTGTTGAGTTATGAAGCTGACGTCAGTAAAAATCAATAGTTTTGAAATGGGAAAGGACTGACGGTAAATGTTGCTAGTTTGTCGTAAGTACCTAGGATGTTCTTTATGTGTAATGCAGAGTCATAGAGTCATACAGCATGGAAACAGGGCCTTTGCCCCAACTCATCCATATAGGCCAAGATGCCATATCTAAGCGAGTTCCATTTTGTATGTTTGCCCCATCTTCCTCTAAACATTTGCTATCCATGTATCTGAGGAAATTACCTTTAAATGTTGATATTATACCTGCTTCAACTACTTCATCTGGCAACTCATTCCATATATCTTCCAATCTCTGTTTGAAAAAGTTGCCCCACAGGTACCTATTAAATCTTTCCTTTCCGCCTTAAACCTATGCCCTCTAGTTCTTGACTCCCTTACCCTGGGAAAAAGACTATGTGCATTCACCCTATTTATTCCCTTCATGATTTTATACAGCTGTATAAGATCACCCCTCAGTCTCCTGTGCTCCGGGGCATAAAGTCCCACCCTGACCAAACTCTGGCTACTGCTCAGGATGTCAAGTACTGGCAATATTCTCATAAATCTTCTTTGCATGCTTTCTAGCTTAGTATTTCTTATGGCATGGTAACCAAAACTGAACACAAGTGTGCCCTCATGAATATCTTGTACAATTCTTCCATTTGGCCTTTATTGAAGTCAACATTTTATTGACTACAGTTAATTTTTATTAGATTCAATGAGAGAATAGTCCTGAATTGCGTTCAGTTGTTTTACTTAACATTTAATTACTGTTCACATATTTTATTTACCTTCTCCCAATGTGCATTCACTGGTGGTTAAAGAGATGGGGAAGTGGGGAACCGCAGAGTGACAGACAGGTGAGAATTTGAGACTGAAGACCTAGATTTTGACTGAAGTGGATGAGCAGGGATTGGTGTGGGATAGAAAGCTGGCATCAGATTTTAAGACCATTTGAAGTTCAAGGAATGCAGAAATAAGAAGGCCATCCAGAAGTGCCTGGAATAATTAAATCTAGATGTGATGTTGGCATGGGACTTTCAGTAGCAGTTGAGACAAAACAGAACTAATAGGAGGCTGGTATAGGGAATATTAACAAAAAAATAATTTTGTCAGAAATCTGGGAGCAGATCAGCCAAATTCTTCACTGAAACATAGACAATAATTTAAGCGGTGCAAGTAAAAGAAAAATGAGGTTGACAAGGAACTTAAATCGTTGAAAAATTATCTGTTGTACCACTGCTGCAGTTATCTGGCCAGGATCCAATTCTAGTTTTCAGCTCACATCTGTAGCAGATCAAGAGTTGTCCCATAAGGTGCTAAATCTTCACTTTGACGTGTAGAAATCATGTAGGTTCTTTGTTTAAGCAGAAACACTTTATGGCTGAAGTCCTCCTGGACAAAATGATATGAAGTGTGAACCTGCGTCATTAAGTACATCACAAATTAAATATCAGTGTGCAGATGGAATGGATGCCTCTATGACATTTGTTCTCCAAATATCTTGCTGAGTTGTGAACATTCATTGAGTCAATGTAACCGCGAGGGATTCACAAAAAAACAAAGGGTGGTGGATGCCTCTCAGGTCCAGTAACCCAGATTCAATCCTGACCTCCGGTGTTATCTGCAGAGAGTTTGTATGTTTTTCCTGTGACCATGGGGCTTCATCTGGGTTTCTCCTCTCAAATCCACAAAACATGTTCACTGGAAGCTTAGTTAGTTGTTGTAAAGTGACCCAGGTGCATTGAATGGTAGTGTGTAGCAGAACCGGGGGGGGGGGGGGGGGAAGGGGGGGAAATTGGGGGATAGAGTGTAATTAGTGAGGCAATGATGAGTGTGTGCTATATGGTCAGATCAGGTTCGGTAGACCAACAGATCTAATTCCATGACTAATATTATTGCACTGATTTCGAAGTTACTGTATTAAAATTGTGCTAAACGTTTAGAATTCACATTTCTCAGGATTCTGGTGTCACTGGCATTGTTTTTCCTTGATTACCCTTGGAGAAGGTGGTGCTGAGCTTCCCTGAAGTCCAATTCTGGGCATGCATTTTACGTTAAAGGAACTTGGAGAGAGTGTGGAGTTGATTTACTGGAATGATAGCAGGTTCTTAATGATGTGTAAAAAATGTCTGGAAAAGGTGCGATTGTTCTCCCGGTTGCAGAAAGAGGCGATTGAAGAAAGATGTTCAAGATCATAGGAAATTATGATGAAATAAAGAAACAATGTCGCTTTTCATTAAAAGGAGAAAACGGTGAACATAGAAGGCCCATATCTTTCAAAATCTTTCCATGTTTCCGTCCAACTGTCTTTTAAACGTGATAATTGCACCCTTTGGTAGCTTGTTGCATGTATCACCATTTGTCTGAATTAGTGCTAAATTATTTTCATTTCAACTTAAGCCTATGCCCTCGAGTTGTCACCCCATTACAGGAAGAGGCATGTAGAGTCTTTTGGTAGAGTGCAAAGAAGGTTGTCAGGATTAAGGGATATTAGGCTACAAGGAAAGGTTGGACAGACTTGGATTGTATTTGCTGGAACACAGTAGGTTGAGGGGAGATGTGATAGAACTATATAAAACTATGAGAGGCACAGATATGGTAGATAGTCAGAACATTGTTCCCAGGATGGAAATATGTAATAATACACATGGCCATCCGAAGGGGGGGTGTGATGGGTACAGTCGCACCCCCTTTTTTTTTTCCCAGAGTAAAAAAAATCAGAGAACAAAATCATTGGAGCGCAATCAGTGTTTCCACTTTGAAGGAAACTCTGGTTCCGGCCCACGGGATGATTTGGGGGGAAAAAAGTATTTGTGACCATCCGCGCCTGCACGGGTGGGGGAGTCCGGTGATGCAGTAGCAACGCAAAATGACGCACGTACGCAGTAGGCCCGAGCGGGGTCAGATTACCACCATTTTCACTGCGTCGCCTCGACGAGCCGTGCCTAGTTTGGGTAAGTGGGGCCGGGGAATATTGCGTCGCTTGAGGGAGAGTCTGTTCTTTATTGGGGGTGTCAAACCACCCACAAAGGATCCAATCCGGCCCGCGGGATGATTTGGGAAAATATTGGTGCCCGCTTCTCCAGGCCAAGGGCTGCGGCGTGATCCTGCCAGGTCCATCGCCACCATCCGCGGCGTCGGAGCCTCGTCTGGTGTCCAGGAAGTGGGTCATGGGAGACCATTCACCCGTCGCCGGGCAGGAGCGGGAACCACCGAATCTGAACCCAGTCTTGGCAGCGGCCGTGACCCCGACACCAAGCACCGCTCCGGCCGGGACCATGCCCCCCCCCCCCCCGTGTGCTGTGGGCCCAGTCCTCCCGTGTGATGCGCTCCTTTTACCCCATACCTACACTATCCACTGATGCATAGCCCCCAACTCGCAGGCATGCCTAGAGAGGGAGGGGGGTAGAGTGTGAGGGCAGAGAGAGAGGGGGGGGCAGAGACAGAGAGAGATAGAGACAGAGCGAGAGAGAGGGGCTGAGACAGAGGGAGAGGAAGGGGTGGGGAGGGAGGGTGGGGGAGGAGGGGAATATGGGGAGGGGGAGAGGAGAGGGAGAGGAGGAGGCGAGTGGGAAGGCAACTCGCCGGGGGGGGGTGGCGGCAGCTCGCTGGGGGGGGGGGGGGGGTGTTATATAAGGATGTTATTATATTTTTTATGTTATTGAATCAAAATCAAGAATTATAAATTCACATTTCTAAAATCAATTTATAATTCAGTACTGATTTTCAGTATTCCATACTGATATTTGAGAATACATGAGGTTGCATGCAAAATACTGATTTTCAAAAATCCAGTGGTACGTTCTATTGCATTTATGTGAGAAATGTCAATTTCCCCAACAAAATACTCATTTTCAGCAATCAAAATACAGAAATGCTCGGTGAAACTTGGCAGCTCTGCAATTATTCACTATCACTTTATGTTTGAGAATTCAGAATGTGATTTGTGATCTTGTTTATGAGTCATCATGGAAGTAGAATTTGTTACAATAGTATGACAGTAAAATAGGTCAGTTTGAAAGCGATCCTAGTTTAGTTTGACTTCAATTTTCATGATGGAAATTAAAGTTGGACTAAATGTTGTACACACATCACTATTCCAATGATGACATTGATATGATGTGAAGTTGTTAGGTCAGGAGGACCATGAAAGGTGCACTGCACACACTAACACAGTCTAACAGTAACAGGCAATCAAATTAACACACAAAACATTTTCTAAAGTAGACAAAAATGCTGGAGAAAATCAGTGGGTGAGGCAGCATCTATGCAGCGAAGGAATGGGTGACATTTCAGGCCTGAAGAAGGCCCGACCCGAAACATCACCCATTCCTTCGCTCCATAGATGCTGCCTCACCCACGGAGTTCCTCCAGTATTTTTGTCTACCTTCGGTTGTTACAGCATCTGCAATTCCTTCTTAAACATTTTCTAAAAAAAGGTTTTCTTTACTGCAAAAACTTACAGTATTTTATTTGCATTTTTTGCATGCTCCTTTATAACCTTTTTGCATAACTTTACAACAGTACAACTTGATTATTAAAACAAGGACAACTTCAATGACCACAATCGTCCCATTCCACCCACTCATTACCCTCGACTAAACCAAAATTACTCCTGAAATATTGGTCATAAATTTGGTTCAAAAACGGGCCAACATAATGCTCAGAATGCACCAGAGAGCATCTAAATCCCCAGACCTTCACATTATTTCACATAAAATGTTTGTAATCCTGTAATGCCACCCCTCTTTTTGAAAAGCTTCGTATGGGCCTGATACAGGGCCTAGGTTTAAGATCAGAGAGGCAAAGTGGAAAGGAGATGTGCGGACAGGTTTTTTACACAGAGGGTGGTGTGTGTCTGGAATGCACTGTAGGGCGAGGTGGTGGTAGATGCAATAGTGGAATTTAAGAAATTTCTGGATGGGCACACGGATATGCAAGAATGGAGGGGTGTGGATTATCTACAGGCAGATAAATGTTGGTCTTGGCATTATGTTTGCTACGGACATTGTGGACCAAAGTATTGTACTGTTTTATGTTCTATCTATCCTCTACTTATAACTCAAATCCTCCAAATCCGGTAATATTCACGGACATTTCTTCTTGCATCCTTTCCAGATTAATTATATTTTGCCAAAACTGTACGCAGAATTCCAAATTTGGCCTTACAGAGGTCTTGAACAGCTGTAATGTGACATCCAAACCCCTGCACTCAATATATTTAAGAAGGAACTGCAGATGCTGGAAAATCAAAGGTAGACATAAATGCTGGAGAAACTCAGCGGGTGAGGCAGCATTTATGGAGCGAAGGAAATAGGCAACGTTTTGGGTCGAAACCCATCTTCAGACTGTCTGAAGTTTCCGCTGGGTTTCTCCAGCATTTTCGTCTACCCTGTACGCAATACCCTGATTGATGAAGGCAACCATGCCAGCATGTTACGATAAACTGAGATGGAGTTCCTGAAATGGGTAGTCACAAAATGCTGGAGTAACTTAGTGGGTCTGGCAGCATCTCTGGACAAAATGGATAAGTGATGTTTTGTGTCGGGATTCTTCTTCAGTCTTTTTTTTTGCCTGAAAGGGTAATTGGCTGTCATGGTGGTGCAGTGGTAGAGTTACATAGAAACATAGAAATTAGGTGCAGGAGTAGGCCATTCGGCCCTTCGAGCCTGCACCGCCATTCAATATGATCATGGCTGATCATCCAACTCAGTATCCCGTACCTGCCTTCTCTCCATACCCTCTGATCCCCTTAGCCACAAGGGCCACATCTAACTCCCTCTTAAATATAGCCAATGAACTGGCCTCTATTACCCTCTGTGGCAGAGAGTTCCAGAGACCCACCACTCTCTGTGTGAAAAAATTCCTTCTCATCTCGGTCCTAAAGGATTTCCCCCTTATACTTAAGCTGTGACCCCTTGTCCTGGACCTCCCCAACATCGGGAACAATCTTCCTGCATCTAGCCTGTCCAACCCCTTAAGAATTTTGTGAGTTTCTATAAGATCCCCTCTCAATCTCCTAAATTCTAGAGAGTATAAACCGAGTCTATGCAGTCTTTGTTCATAAGACAGTCCTGACATCCCAGGAATCAGTCTGGTGAACCTTCTCTGCACTCCCCCTATGGCAATAATGTCCTTCCTCAAATTTGGAGACCAGAACTGTATGCAATACTCCAGGTGTGGCCTCACCAAGACCCTATACAACTGAAGTAGAACCTCCCTGCTCCTATACTCAAATCCTTTTGCTATGAAAGGCAACATACCATTCGCTTTCTTCACTGCCTGCTGTACCTGCATGCCTACTTTCAATGACTGGTGTACCATGACACCCAGGTCGCGCTGCATCTCCCCTTTTCCTAATCGGCCTCCATTTAGATAATAGTCTGTTTTCCTATTTTTGCCACCAAAGTGGATAACCTCACATTTATCCACATTATATTGCATCTGCCAAACATTTGCCCACTCACCCAGCCTATCCAAGTCACCCTGCAGTCTCCTAGCATCCTCCTCACAGCTAACACTGCCCCCCAGCTTAGTGTCATCCGCAAACTTGGAGATATTGCCTTTAATTCCCTCATCCAGATCATTTATGTATATTGTAAATAGCTGGGGTCCCAGCACTGAGCCTTGCGGTACCCCACTAGTCACTGCCTGCCATTGTGAAAACGACCCGTTTACTCCTACTCTTTGCTTCCTGTTTGCCAGCCAGTTCTCTATCCACATCAATACTGAACCCCCAATGCCGTATGCTTTAAGTTTATATACTAATCGCTTATGTGGGACCTTGTAGAAAGCCTTCTGGAAGTCCAGATACACCACATCCACTGGTTCTCCCCTATCCACGCTACTAGTTACATCCTCGAAAAATTCCACAAGATTTGCCAGACATGATTTACCTTTCGTAAATCCATGCTGACTTTGTCCACTGATTTCACCCCTTTCCAAATGTGCTGCTATCCCATCTTTAATAACTGACTCTAGCAGTTTCCCCACTACCGATGTTAGACTAACTGGTCTGTAATTCCCCGTTTTCTCTCTCCCCCCCTTCTTAAAAAGAGGAGTTATGTTTGCTACCCGCCAATCCTCAGGAACTACTCCAGAATCTAAAGAGTTTTGAAAGATTATCACTAATGCATCCACTATTTCCGGAGCTACTTCCTTAAGTACTCTGGGTTACTGTCTTACAGTGCCAGAGACCTGGGTTAGATCCTAAATATGGGTGCTGTCTCTGTGGAGTTTGTACGTTCTCCCTGTGACCACGTGTCTCCTCCAGGTGCTCCAGTTTCGTTCCATATTCCAACGGCATGGAGGTTTGTAGGTTAATTGGCTTCTGTAAATTGCTCTTGAGTGTAGGATACCAAACTGGGATAATTTGGTTGGCGCAGACTCGGTTTGCCAAAGGGCTAACTGAACAAAACTAAACAAAAACTAAAATTAAATTAGATTTCTAAGGATAAATTGGATATTAGCTATTCCCAAGCTGGTGCCACTGCAAATTTCTTGAGTTCTCTTTTCTTCCTAATGTTTTATTCATTCCACAACCCTGATTTTGGAAGAGTATGTTAGATGAATTCCCTTCCAATTTAAACTGGAATGAGACTGAGTGTGAGAATCTGAAGAAGGTTCTCGATGCGAAACGTCACCTATTCCTTTTCTCCAGAGTTGCTGCCTGACCCGCTGAGTTATTCCAGCATTTTGTGTCTCTCTTTCGTGTAAACCAGCATCAGCAGTTCCTTCCTGCACCTTAACATGGAGCCATTGCTAATATCATCTGAAAGCGCTTTTCATTATGTAGAAAGAAATAGATTGTAATTTATACAAATATTTCCAGCTTCATTGCAAACCTGAACCTAGCCAGTTAACAACTAATTCTTGCAACCCATTTTCTGAGAGAAAAAATATCACAATAGAGCCTTTTTGGGTTTTTTTTAAAGGAAAATATGGTAAAGTACTCATTTTCTGCTGGCTCTTACACAAGTAACATTAACTTGGCTCCAGCTTTAAGTATCATGGGGGTCTGCAAAATATATTTTCCAAATGTATCACTAGATTATCAGCCATAAATCATGGGAGCAGTCAGTGATTGAGTACTGTAATGTGCACCATCACTTGAGGGCACAGCAGTTCAATGCATTTCTTGACAAACTATAGCTCTGGGACACGTATTAGATCATGAGGGAAAAGTCATCAGGCATGATATTATTCAAACATATTGCCAGCTTCAGTGAATTAGCTTGCAAGATGCACAGGAGTATAATGTAATGTCCTAAGACAATAGTTGAAGCCTCATGACCCAACATAATTGCTTGATCAGGGCTGGATTTGAATTAAAAAAATGATCCCAAACGTTCAAACAACCTCCTCCTGTTCTGCAAAATTCCCTAATCATTTTTAATGCTGCACTCCAATGTTCCGTAATTCAATTTAAATTCAAGGTTTCAAATGTTTATGCTAATTGCTTGGTTACTTAAATGTTCATTGGCTGCTGTGTCCACAAAAACGACTCTTGGATTAGAACCATAGAGTGACACAGAATGTAAACAGGCTCATCGGCCAACTCGTCCATGCCGACAATGTTGCAATTACTATGTTAGTCACGTTTGCCCACGGTTGACTCATACATCTCTATATTGTTCCGATCCATGTACCTGTTCAAATGTATCTTCAAAGTTGTTATTGTACCTGCCTCTTGTACTTCATCTGGCAGCTCATTCCATACAGCCACCACCCTTTATGCCTCTCAGATACCATAGAGGGCCGTAGAGGGAGTGCAGAGAAGGTTCACCACACTGATTCCTGGGATGTCAGGACTGTCTTATGAACAAAGACTGCATAGACTCGGTTTATACTCTCTAGAATTTAGGAGATTGAGAGGGGATCTTATAGAAACTTACAAAATTCTTAAGGGGTTGGACAGGCTAGATGCAGGATGATTGTTCCCGATGTTGGGGAGGTCCAGGACAAGGGGTCACAGCTTAAGGATAAGGGGGAAATCCTTTAGGACCGAGATGAGAAGGACTTTTTTCACACAGAGAGTGGTGGGTCTCTGGAACTCTCTGCCACAGAGGGTAGTTGAGGCCAGTTCATTGGCTACATTTAAGAGGGAGTTAGATTTGGCCCTTGTGGCTAAGGGGATCAGAGGGTATGGAGAGAAGGCAGGATCGGGATACTGAGTTGCCATGATCATATTGAATGGCGGTGCAGGCTCGAGGGGCCGAATGGCCTACTCCTGCACCTTATTTCTATGTTTCTATACCTATTAAAGGTACTATAACAATATTTAAAGGACATATGGACAGGTACACAAATAGGAAAGTTTCGAGGGACAAGGGCCAAATGCATGATGTCGGACCAAATGCTTGGTCGGCAGTGGCAACTTGGGCCAAAAGGACTGTACCCATGCAGTATGACTCTATAACTCAATGACTAAATCTTTGCCCTCTCACCTTAAACCAAGGGTTCCCAACCTGGGGTAAATTTAACCCCAGGGTGTAAATTTTCCCAACCCAGGGGGTAAATTTGTTGATTCGGGATTTGTACGTTTTTTTTCTCATGACCTACTGTGTTTGGTTCCGCTATACATCTGTTCATCATTAGTTGTTCATAAATAAGAGAAATAACATTGTTATGTACTTGATTCCTCTACCCTGGGTAAAAAGACACTGGGATTCACCCTATTTAATCCCATCAGATTTTATACACCTTTACCAGATCATCCTTTAGCCTTTGGCACTACAAGGAATTAAAATCACAGTATGCTCAACCTATCCCTACTGTTCTGACCTTCGAGTCCTAAAAACATGCTTGTAAATCTTCTCTGCACCTTAATGATATCTTTCCTACATCAAAGTGACAACACAGTACTGAGCGCAGTACTATGTGTGGCCTCATCAACATCTTTTTCAACTGTAACATAACGTTCCAACTTCTAGACTCAATTCCCTTGATTGACGAATTGAGTAACACTGTTAAGACTGAATTAAATCCCCTGGACGCTCAGCCATTTTTTCAGCGTTTCTTCCTAAAGTGCAGAATGTTGTAGATCTTCCTCACAATGCAGTAGTCCTGAATATACTGTCTGAGTTCTGACTGTGCTCCACTGCCAGAATACTCAGCAGTGCAACTATGCAGTAGCAGTTATTTGGAGGTTGGGATATCCATTGATAGCTCATTTATTAAGGGCCTGTCCTACAAGCATGCAACTCTATGCGATTAGCGCGACCTAACGTGGTCGCTTGAGCCATCCGGCGTCGCGGGGCCGGTCCCACTTCGATCGCCGGAGCCGTGCGGAATTGTGCGGAGTTCGTCCCGACATCGCGCGGGGCTCCGAAAAACTGACTATGTTCAAAAATTCCGTGTGGCAACGGCTTGTCGGCTCGCAGTCGCCTCCACGCATTACACACCATCCCGATATCGTGCCTCCGTGAACCTATCTGTAGGTGCCTCGGTGACCCTCTATGTGTGTGGTTCCATGGCCCTCTGTGTGTGTGTGTGCCTCTGTGCCCCTCTCTGTGTGCCCCTCTCTGTCCTGGCGAACTTACCTTAGACTTCGCTCCAAGTTCGCCTCACTTTGCGCCGCGTTGCACCACTCACCCGACCTCCGCGCGGCCCCTGCTGCCGGTTTGATCGTGCTTGCCGCATGCAGGCGCATGCTTGTGGGAACGGCCCTGTACAGGGGATCACCCCACCTCCGCGGAGTCGGATGCTGGTAGGACAGGCCCTTTAGGTTAAGCCTGACCTGTTAACCCTTTCATTTGAATATTGATTGCAGGACTTGAGGGAAGATCTTGTTGGTTTCAATTTAACCAAAATGTTTTGTTCCTTATTCTTAACAATGGTTTTTTTTTTCTTTGTCCTCCCACAGAAATTGGGTCACCAAGTAACTTGGAGGTTTTTGACGAAACTATAGATCGTTTCACGGTCCGCTGGTTACCGGCTCCTGGTAACGTCCTACAATACAGACTGGTGTACACTCCTGTACTTGGCGGGGAGACAAGAGAAACAGTGGTTGATGGGAGAACGACACAAACGACCCTTCAGTATCTACTCCCAGCCACCAAATATTCAGTGAAAATTCTGGCCCAATATCAGACGCTGGTTGGTCAACCATTGATTGGAGAAGGCACCACAAAAGAAGGTACGATTTAGTTCAAAAATTAATAAATAAGAAATGTAATTTTGATATAATCAACTATCATTCTGTTGAATAATATCACAAGGTTCATACTCCATCAGGTATCCTTAGCTGAAACTATTTTCTGTGGGTGCAAAGTAGTTGAAAAATAAGCTCATTATGTTAATCATATTGTAATACTCTGTATAAAGTCTTGTGGCAGTCCCATTAATCATCATTAATCCCATCTCATTAATGCCAGCCATTGGTTATCCTTCACATTAATATATGGAACATGATAAATAATCTAGATTGAGAAAACCTAAATTCAGAATGGCCAACCAACTCATTTCTAATCTATTCATGAATTATATCCAACCTGTTCAGTGATTTGAAATAAATCTGAAAATTTCCATCGTGCATTTGGCACGAAGGAGAAGATAAAGCAGGTGCATCCTCGAGTTTCTTTCTTCAACATTCAATGCTGCACATTTACGATGTGGAGCATTGTGGTCCCCAGGAGGTATTGAAGATTACAAGGGGAGCTATAGTTAACATATACATGTTAATCGTGCCTAATTAAGCCAATTTTCAAAGGCCACAGTCATATAAGTGATAAAGAGCCATTGAAATTATTTACAGACAGTCTTGTTATCCCTGGATGCCTCTAAACAATTAAATGACTTCCTTAGAATAGTTTGGTGACTACTGGAGAGACAGTTGACGGCACGGAAAGACGGCACCCGGGAAAGACTGGGTTAGCGCCCCAGTCTGTGTCTTTCGTGAGAAAGACACCCAACAAAGCTACGGAAAGGCCTAATGAACCATCGTGGCCTAAACATCCATCAGGCGAGAATGAAATGCTCGGAGAAGGAGAAAGAGGTGCAGCGTACGCACAGGCCTTTAACCTGGTGAGACGCAGGAGGAGCTTGGCCGGGAGTCACCCCACAGAGCCCAGTCCCTCCATGCACTAGTCTCCCAACCCCTGCAGAGTGGTTACTAAGATGGCTGATCCGTGGGCGGTTGCTGCTGGGGCGCAAGTCGGGGCCTGATCAACCCCGGCTGGGTCGCCTGGGCGAGGGTGTCTGATGTTGTGAGACCCGAAACACCCGATGACTCCAGGTCACATCACTGAGGATGCGTCCCAGCGCATCTAGAAGATGTATATTTTTCACATTGATGACACCAAATTACATTTTGCATTGAGATTACTGCACTTAAATCATCCTCAGATCCCAGTGATTATTTATCAATGCTTAACATATGTGCAGGAAAGCAGCATGTGAGAGATAAGTGGTGAGTGAATGTAGTGCTGTTATTCGTGATGTACAAATTCCCTTTGGAAATGATAACCATTTTCCCTGCCAAGTCATGCAGTTTGCCACTAAGGAAAGGGCTATGAATTGAGGATGTGAATGTGGTGGAAAATCGCTGGAAGTAGAAGAATTAGATATGTCAGAAAATCAACCTGGAGGACAGAGAAAGAGATTAAAGGATTGGGGATTACTAAGTGTATATGAGGAAGAGGTATATTCTGGGTTCACAGAAATTGGGTACGCTGAAATCACTGCAGATGTCTCCATGAGCCGGAGACATGAAAGATTTGGAACGGGGAACAAAAGAGCAATTTGGCCTTCCAGTTGCATCCCATTTTTCAAATTGCGCTCAAACCCCAGCTGTTCGCAAGTGTTCATGTTTTCTTATCCTGAACCAAGCAAATGTTGAGCAAAGTTGTCGCTTAAAAGCAGCGCTGAAGGAGATGCATGCTGTTCTTTGGATGATGTTAGCCAAGACCCCATTTCCTTTTGCAAGTGAACAGTTCCGTTCTATGAATCCATGGTTACTTATTGTTCACTCATATTCCATATAGAAGTATCCCAGCTATTATTCGCTGGCTGAGGATTGAAAGTGACTCTGGTTCAACACCAAAATGGTTGAATCTTAATTGAATTAGCAAGGATTCGTTCTTCCCACGCACTATTAAAGCATGGAATAATCTCCACCAAACCACGGTTGCCCAGCCAGATGCAACTAAATTTAAAGTGGCACTTTCTTCCCAATAACCCTCTCTGGCTAAACCCCTCCCTTCACCACCTCCAGTTTCAATTCCAGTTGGAATATTTTGGAGGACCAAGTAACCAAGAACCAAGAACAAGGATCACAGTTTACATGAGACCAGCATCTAGGTATTACTAATCAATGCTGGCAGTACCCATAACTAAAGAGAGACTGCTGAAAGTCATTAGCTAGATCCATGTTTGACATCAAGTGATTTGTAATATAATCCCGCAGAGCAAGGAGCAAGAGGATGGGTATCTACAAGAACACAAGGAAATAGGAGCAGGACTAGGCTACGCAGCCCTTCAAGCCTTCAATGGGTTCCTACTCTGAGATGTTGCCTGTCAATTTCCCTCCACAGATGCTACCTGATCTACTGGGCTCCCCCAGCAGTTTGTTCTTTGCATTTATTAATATCGTGGTTGATTTATGCTAACCTCAACTCCTCTTTTGTGCTAGTTCCCCAAAGACATACATTCTACAATTTTTCCAAAAGCTTTACTTAACAATATTACTTCTAGTAAGGTACATCAAGTGAGCACAAGGGGAGGAAAACTGAAAAAATGTTGCAAAGATTTTAGTCGTATTATTCATATCATTCTGCACAGAGCTTGTGGATAGTTGTAGTGTGTCTTGACTTGAGTGTAGAACCATGGAAGTTCACCCTCCATTGTTTCTAGATTGACATCGAATAGATGAGAGATAATCCTGCAAAAGGTTTATTTTTGGCAAATCCTCTCTGTGTTAGTAGACTGTCGAAACGTTGCCCTCCTTCTTGCAACTGTCAGAGCAGAACAAAGAACAGCTCCAAACACGTCCAGCATCCAACCTCCCGGGAGCTAAACAAGTCTTTGCAAGTTGTGGAAAGATCGTTAAGTAATAAGGCTATCTTGGAAAATGGAACAGTTCGCACATTTTTCACTTGTGACTAATACTAATACAGTCACATGCCCTTTTAACTGCTCCATCATAAGCATTTGATAAACTTAATCATAAAATGAATATAATGATTCTGGTTCTCCAAATCTGAGGAAGGACATTATTGCCATAGAGGGAGTGCAGAGAAGGTTCACCAGACTGATTCCTGGGATGTCAGGACTGTCTTATGAAGAAAGACTGCATAGACTCGGGTTATACTCTCTAGAATTTTGGAGATTGAGAGGGGATCTTATAGAAACTTACAAAATTCTTAAGCGGTTGGACAGGCTAGATGCAGGAAGATTGTTCCCGATGTTGGGGAGGTCCAGGACAAGGGGTCACAGCTTAAGGATAAGGGGGAAATCCTTTAGGACCGAGATGAGAAGGACTTTTTTCACTCAGAGAGTGGTGGGTCTCTGGAACTCTCTGCCACAGAGGATAGTTGAGGTCAGTTCATTGGCTATATTTAAGAGGGAGTTAGATGTGGCCTTTGTGGCTAAGGGGATCAGAGGGTATGGGGAGAAGGCAGGTACGGGATACTGATTTGGATGATCAGCCATGATCATATTGAATGGCGGTGCAGGCTCGAAGGGCCGAATGGCCTACTCCTGCACCTAATTTCCATGACAGCGTGATCAGACCAAGACTCAAGACTAGAGTGGGCTTGAGAGGCTGGATGGTCATCTGAGTACAACTTGAGCTTCTTTATGTGCATGTAAGACCTGGCTTGCGAGAAGGTGGAGTAAAGGATACGAGTTGAATGCAGGCAAATAGGACTAACAAGACAAGTCCTAGGGTAGGCTTTGGCAAATTGGTCCAAAAGGTCTATCTCAGTGCTGTATGACTCCATGACCAAGTCTTGAGGTCGCACTCCTCGTCAGTTGTTGCTTTACAAAGCTGAATGAGAGTTAAACTAGAAATGTCCGGCAAATTTAAAATGTTAGATTCAGTGTTCATTCTTGGGCCATTTTGCCGTAAAGATGCATCTGCATTCATTATTGTGAATAGAACAGATGGCTAAAGACTACCTCATGAATCAAATATGTACAAGCACTTTTACAATTAATAAACGTTAACCCAACTAGGATGCGGGAGGGAAGGGAAAAGCTGAAATATTTGCTGTACTGTCGCAGATGCTCTCTTTGGGTTGTTCAGGATAACAGCAGCAGAGAGTATCAGCACTGTCTAAAGTTCCCTTCTGGGATGTTAAAGTTTGTTACCATATCGTTCTGACTGTCTGTCTATCTCCCTCTTTTCACTTCTTCCACTCGCATTCATAAAAACTTTTAATTTGGGGATCCTGGATATCAGCATTTAATTGCCCATTCTCTTTGCTATTAAAGCCACCCTCTTGAACCATTGCAAACCTTTTGGGGATGTACTCCCATGTGTTTTCCTGGGGAGGCAATTGAAGAATTTAGACCCAGTGCTGATAAAGGAATGGTGATATATTTCCAAGCCACTTGGTGTAGGACTTGGAAGGAGAACTTTGGGCGTTCCTCCTGCATCTGCTGCCTTTGTCCATCTTGGTGGTCAAGATCCAATCTAGCTCAACAGATTGAGCAGACGATAACAATGCTTTGGGTTTAATTTACATAGACAAACCTAGCTTCTATTCCTTCAGATTAGGAGATTGAAAGAAATCGCCCAAGATTCAGAATGGATTGCCCTTCTTAGACCAGCTAATGATGTAGAAAGGTGATAGCAATGTTCAAGTTACTGGAAGGTTTGGGTAATTAGGGAAATCTTGTTTCCAAGGGTAGAACAATGAAAGGAAAAAGGTTGAAAACAAATGGCAATGAAACCAAAGGCGAGAAGTTGTGAATTTAATTTTCATGCAGTAAGTGGTTATGGCCAGACATGTACTACCTGATTGGAGGCAGACGCGCTTCCAACTGAGTCACATTCTGCACCATTTTAGCGGAATAATTGTGTCATTATTTAAATAGTATGATTGTAGTTTGGCAGTACTAGATCTGAGACTGGCAGAAGATAGAGGAAGAAATATTCTTCATCATTTCCCTCACATATTGGTGCCGTGATCCTTCTACACTGCTAACATGGCATGTGGCAACCTCGTTGTCCTCTTCTTCTCCTTTCGTGTGGCGTGCACAGCCTAAAGTTGTAGGACGACTTGTTCTATTTGATCTTCAGTTTGTGCACGTCGAGTCGATTGCATTAGTCGAAACAGGGCGGACCACGTGAAGGTTGCAATCTTCCACCCCACCTCGTTGTCTGAAGCAAGTGGAATCTCGTCTCCAGGATAGAGTGACCAAAAAAACAGATGCAAATTTCTACCGAGCATGTTAAACGGCTAGCTTTGTGCGTTTTCCACTATTCCAAAGTGTGCATAAAATGCTCCTGGATAAAATAAATATCACAACAGTATGAAGTGTGGAGTTACTTTGTGCTCTCATGCCAAAATTCATCAGATGAAAGAATGCTCTTGGAAATCATGACAGCTTTTCAGTATTGTCGATCAGAGTTTGAATGGAAAGTGCCTGGGGGAATGCTTGATGCGTAACGAGCTGAGCAGACAACATATTTAACCAAGAATATTAAAGTTCCATGAGAGTGGAGACTAACCTTCCGACCAAATGGATTTTCTTGTTATTAGTTTGGTTGCTGAGTGGGCATGGTGGGCGATGCACTAGCCACTCATCTTTGAGGGTTAATATATTAGATGAGGGATGGGACATGTTCTGAACGTTTGCTTGTTCCGCATGGTCACAGATATTGTTTTTAATGTTTTGGCTCCCATCAGGCTTGCGCACAATCCTGATCTCATTTCCTCTTGGCCCCCCACGATCCCACCTACCCACAGCTGCCATTCCCTGCGCGCCCATGGACAGATGCACAGCTGAGAATTTCCAAGTTCCCTTCCCCTTTGTTTGTCTCAGAAGCCACAATAATGTTGGTGTTGACTTGCGTCAGAAAAACCAGCCTTCCCTGTGGATAGAATGTACTCATTCACACATGGGTGAGCACTGAGGTCAGGACTCCACATATAGTGATATTCAAGACTTTTTGGTTTTGCTTCCCTTCCTCTGTTTCTCTCATCTTCTGCTGGCAGATGTTGACCCTCGGGAGGAAGCTCCATGCGATTGTTCTTCCTATCTTGCAATCCATGTAGCAGCGCTTAAAATTGAAGAGGGGGATTAAATTGGACCTCACGCTTCACTGTCCTCCTGCCACATCCCCTGAATATTGGCAATAATGTGATTAAATCAGAAATGGTGTCAGAGTCAATAGCGGGACCATCGCTGGTGGGCCAGGTTCAGTGTCCAGTTGACATCCACTCTAGCAAGCTCTAATCCTAGACTCCTGGGATTGTTCTTCACCAAGCCCATTCAATTATAGCTCTGAACATCCTTATGCCTCTGGCTGGGATCAGTTGAAGATACATCGGCCAGAAATTAAAATGTTGGATCTACTTTATATTTGTAGATTATTCCAATATCAAAAATCGGACTCCAATCAAATCATAACAATCTGTTAACAAAACAATTTCTTCCCCTGCCCCTTTTAATTTTGTTGCCAGTTATGCTAAATCTCCCATGGTAACCTATCGGGGAATAACATTTCTCCTTCTTGAATCCATTAAAAACATTAATCATTTTGAACATGTCTGGGAACAATGTCAATTGGGAGTAATCACAGGGAGATCACCGTCCAATCTCCGACCTAAAGCAATACAAGCCAATCTTCATCTTCCATCCATATAAATGATGTTTATCCATAGAACCTGTAGTTTCTCCACGGCCTTGAAATCCTTCCAGCTGAGCCCTAGCTAGTGATTTATGAGATTTAGAATATCAACTATAAAATTTTTATTTGTTGAAATACTTAGAAACGTTTTATTTAATAAATTATCGGTTCCACCTCAGTAACTGAGGACCTAAATATTCTTGTGCACTTGTGGTGTGTTCGTGAGTGGTAAAATCACAGGAGGGAGATGCGGGGAATATAAGGAGAATTTAAAAAAAAAATGAGACTAGACTAAAACTGATGTAAATAAGTGCTTGATGGTCAGTATTGGCTTTTCCTGTGTCATTTGACTCTGACTGTAAATAGTTCTTTGGTTTCGAGGTTAAATCAATTTTCAACCGAAATATGACTTGGCTACCTCTTATGTCAAATAAACCAAAAATCAGCGAGTAGTTCATTTTTGAGAACATTCCTGGAACATTATTTTCAAACCAGCTTACCTCCTATCCTGGCTCAGGCATTAGATTGGCGCGGACATAAATGCATTTTAAAATTCACATGGATTCGTGTGGATCAGAATTGACATAAAGCATTGCACAAAAGTGCACTGCTCATCAACTTCAGCCAGGATAACAAGTTGACTAATAGCGGTGTGAGAACGCTCCAAAAGTCAAAGCAAGATTGCTGCATTGGGGAAATTCAGGCACAGGTCAGAGAGAACCAAAACAGGCTCTTCAGCCCACTGAGGCTGCAACAACCATTGATGCCAATCCTGCTGCACTCATCACTAATTCCTTTCCCTTCCAACATTCCCATCAACAATGTTTGAAAGGCGTCAGGACAGGCACTTAAATTCAGATTCAGGGTACAATAAAATTCCTAGTTCGCATGAATTTCACGGGGTAAACAGTAAATATAATAAATACGACGACAAATGCAAAATGGCTGAATAACGTTGAGATTGAAGTGTAATCTGAAGTCGTGCACTAAAAAAATAAAGTGCAGAAGGGAACATTATCCCCCACAATTAAAATGTGGATAGTGGAAATGTCGGAGATAGATATAGATATTGTTATGTGAAATCATTGTCCATTCATTGTTAAGATGTATTCTTTATTTTTTAATTATATAATAATTGTTTTTTTTTTCTTATTTGTTTATTTTTATAATTAAAAAAATATATATTTTTTAATTCTTTTTTTCTTTTTATTTTTTTCTTATATAATCATAATCATTATTATTTAATCACCATCTCTTGATTATTGATCTATACTTTTACGTCGTTTACCACTTCTTTACTTTCCAAAAAGAAAACAGAAGCATACATAAATTATTCTGTAGCATCTGTATAATTTTTGTAACAAGTTTAATTTGTATTTGAAGAATTGTTATACTTTAGATAATATGCATTGCTTCTAATAAAAATATTTTTTAAAAAAATAAATAAAAAATAAAGTGCAATAACAGAGTAATCGAATGGGATGGAGTTAAAAATAGGCTTAGGAGGCAGCACCTCTGGGAATAGGAATGGTGTGGCAAGATAGAGGGGGCTAATGCAGATTATTGGAATTAATATAGATAAGCACCACGTTGATGAATTGAGTCAAAGGGCCCATTTCTGTGTTGTACAACTCTAGATTCTATGGCTCCATAATACCTCTTTGATTTTACTATTCACCTGCGCACTAACGGCACTTTACAATGGTCAATGACCAACCAATCCTCACATCTTTGGGCTGTGGGAGGAAACCGCAAAACCTGTAGGAAGCCCATCCGGTCACAAATCGAACACGTATACTCCACACAGACAGCACCAGAGGTAAAGGTGACTGGAGCTGTGAGGCAGCAGCTCTCGTAGCTGCACCACTGTGTCATCCCGAGCATTCGTTCTTAAAATATTGATGGTTTCTATCTGAACATTATCTTAAATTGGCTCCTATATTTGGGCTTGCCACAATTATCCAAATAACTGTGCACATTATTCATTGGCAACAAGTAACACACATGTTTGATGAAGAGGTGATTCATTTTTGTACCACAAGCATGTGGTGGGGTACTTTGAGTATATGAGAGACGGAAATTACAAACATGTTTCTTTCGTCAGCTATGACGCAGCGATGAAACGAATTGCAGCTCGCAAAGTCTGCTCATGAAATAATTTAATTAAGAATGTCACAGGAGGGGAAGCAAGAGGTGAGGAAGTCTCCTCAATGTATCTTCAAATGAATGAACAAATGTAATTACTGGATTAAATATTGAGAAAGTGTATATTGCTGGAAGATAGTTTTCTGTTTTATTGCAGTATTTTATCCACTGTCTATTAGACTTTGGTTCGAGAGGGAATTTACAAAATAATAGGAAGAGAGCAGGGCTTTGAGATTAGGATTCCTCTGGCAAGGGATGGATCAAATGTCATCATTATTGGCTGTTAAGATTTCATGACTTTCAGCTTCATATATCGCTGCACTCAGCAGAAGGTTTGTTGTTTGGCCAATTAAAATTTATAATTATCGGAAATTAAGTTTACTGGTTTGCTATTTCATGCTCCATGCCCTCATCTTCGAGGCAAACCCCGTTTATCTTTTACACTGTGAAGATGAACTCGGGAACCTGCAATGGGTGTTAAACCCACAACACTGTGACTCAGAGATGAGTCTGCTAACAGCTAAGCCAGTTGTGCAGCTGTTTCATTCACAGAAGGGAAAGGCCATGACTTTGTGAGATAATGCAAACTGGCAACAGTGTGAGCCGCTCATGTACTGCTGAATCCAGCCGAGTGGAAGTGAAGTGAAATAACCTAAATTACAATTGCTTTCTTATACAACGATATGAAGTCAAAAGCAAATTTGTGAACAGCTTTCAGAAAGACCAGGTTAAATAATTAAATGTAGAGGTTTTAAGAGTGATTACAGGTATATATTTGGGTAACACGTTGGTTTTGAAAGGCCTACAAATACCTATTCAGTCCAGGTGATGATGTGGTGTCATGTACTGATACAGCTTACATTTTAAATTGGTTGCCAACTTTCTCACTCCCAAATAAGGGTAAAATCTTAAAAATACGGGACAAATTCCCGACGGCAATTCATAGACCGACTCGGCCGTGGCTCGGTGAATGATGAGTTGGCCCGGGTGCGGGACTGCACACAAAGCCCAGCCGGCGGGCCAGCTGAGGAGTTTTGCTCCGGGCTCGTGCAAAGTCCGGCACCCCATCCAACACATGAACCGATGCCAACGTTAAGCGAAGGACGGACAGCTGGTCGGGCGCTTAACCGACGGGGGGCCACGGGCGAGGAGCTGCTGTGCTGCACGACGTCGGGACGGGTGAGGCGGGGCCGGACACAGCGCTCCGATCCGACAGCCACCTCGACCCGAGTCCGTTGCAGCAATCAAATACGGGACAAGAGCCGTCCCATTTGGAACAAACCAATTTGGCAATTTAGCCCAAAATACGGGATGTCCCAGCTAATACGGCACAGTTAGCAACCCTACCTGACCTTCCAAAACTGATTGAAGGAAAACTAATGGCACTTGTTACAAACTCAGAGAGGTACTGTATTTAATGGGTGACACCATGCAGTACGACTGTTGCCTTATCGTTCCGCCTACCCAGGTTCAATCCAACTTCCAGCCTGTGTGGAGTTTGCACGTTCTCTCCGTGACCACATGGGTTTTCCCCGGTTGCACTGCTTTCCTCTTTGAAAGTCGTGCAGCTTTTCGTAGGTTAAAATGCGACTGTAAATATCCCCCAATGTGCAGGTGGATGGTAGAATCTGGGGGGCGATGATGGGAATGCAGGTGGAATAAAATGGGATTTGTGTAAATGGATGCTGAACGGTTAGTATGGTCTCATTGGATTTAAGGGACTGTTTCATGCAATACATCATACTGACTCTGTGGGGAAGATGAGATTCAAATTCACTGGTGCTGACCTGGTTTGGGTTTGAGTTTGAGTAATGAGGCTATGTAAATTGGATGGATACCATTTGTGTTAATTGGTGCTACCAGAAAGACCCAAAAAGCCCTCCCTGAAACTTAAACAGGTGCGGCAGACTCTACGCTAGAATACATTTTGAATAGGAGCCTATTCTTGTTACATATTCCAAACTCAATACAACTTGTTTTGACGGAAGTTGCGTCAGCCCCTGCGAAATAATCATATGTCAAAACACTGCACAATTCACAAAGGCTATTATCATCCAACTAATTTCCGCTTCCATCAGACGCTTCAGGCATTGCATTTCAGATCATTGCAGCATGATGAGTGAAAAAATGTTTCATCTCCTGTCCCATCCTTGTTGCCAGTTACAAATGTGTGTCCTCTGGTTACTGGCCTTCTTGTTTGCAGGGACGGATTCTGCTTATTTTATCAATCAAAACTCAAAAGATCGTTCTCATATTAATAGTTTTAAATCCGTTAAATTTCGGGGATTTGAATGCTAATGAAAAGCCTGATAATCGCATTAATTGTCTGAATTATACCAAAGACCTTCGCTGATGCAGGTCTCTTCCCTGGGTTATGACAGAGACCCAAACACTTTCCAAGTCGAAAATACTGCCACCAGGCAATATATTTAAATAAAAGCATGGACCAACCGAGGTCACCGTGTCTTTAAACCAGGGCGTATAACTCAACCATTTGGATGTTGCTGTTAACCGTGTTCCCACACAGCGCAAGATGCCTGCAAGCCCCATGGCAGCTGGCAAATCCATCCCGCCTTGATCAGATGTACCAGCTGTCCACAGGTCGGGCGTTTGTAACCTGGGGGAACTGTACTATTAAAGTCAAATGGGATCCAGTTGCCACTCTCATGAAAGACTCTCCTGCACATTTGAGCAGCACGGTGGCACAGCAGGTAGTGTTACTGCCTCCCAGCCTCAGCGACCTGGGGTATATCCAGATCCCCAGTGCTGTGATGTTGCTGTTATACATGTTTCCCTTATCACTGTGTGGGTTTTCTCCAGGAGCTCTGGCTGCCTGGATGTTTGAGGCATTACACACATTATTTTAGCTCTTCTTCTTGCATATGGCGTGCACGGCCTAAAGTTGTAGGACAACTTGTTCTATTTGATCTTATTTGATTGTGCACGCCAGGTTGATTGCATTCGTTGAAACAGGGCGGACCACGTGGAGGTTGCAATCTCCCACCCATTATTTTAGGTCAAAATTCAACCTAAATGCTTTTTCCTGGGTTCAGTCAGGTTAGTGATTAGTTTGGATCAATTAACTACCCATTGGGAAATCTGGCCCAAGTGCAAAAATGGGAATTATGACCTATTATTTGGCATAATATCGCAATGACTGAAGCAGCAGATTAGCAAAAATAGATATGATTTTTTAAAAAAACTGTACGATACTAATGTTTCACTCGCAACCTAACTCATTGCTCAGTTGTAAAGAGAGACCTGATTGCACCTTGAATGACTGTGCTGTTAACTTCTGGGCAAGATGCTGCTGAATGGTTCGGCCTGTAGTTTTCAGAGGCACGGTGTTGTCCATTGCATGCGACTCCAGTATTGGATTGGTGAGGAACTGCCAAATAGATGGAAGTCGTCCTCACCCCTCCTCTGCGTTTTACTTAAGAGCCTGTCCCACTGTACGAGCTAATTCAAGAGCTCTCCTGAGTTAAAAAAAACAATCAAACTCGTAGTAAGTATGTAGAATGTACGTAGCAAGTACATCGGAGCTCGGGACGTCTCTTGGTGGCTCGTAACGATAACGGCAGGTACTCGGGCAACGCGGTAAGTTCGTGAAGACGCGTGAAGATTTTTCAACATGTTGAAAAATGTCAATGAGAGCCCCGAGTACCTATGAGCGGCCAGTACCGTAATTCTCCGAGTTTGAATCGAGGGAAACACGGGAGAACTCGTGAATTAGCTTGTACAGTGGGACAGCCCCTTTAACCTCCAATACTGCTCCTCAGTGTAGAGGCATTACACACAAAGAACATGCAGTTGTTGGTTAATACACAAAAGGACACCAAGTGTCTGAGTATCTCAGCAGGTCAGGCAGCATCTCTGGAGAACATGGAGGGGTGACATTCCGAGTCGAAAGCCTTCTTCAGGACTCACTGCTCATCAGTGACTGCCACTGAGAGAGGCCCTCAGATCTAACTACCAATGGGAACTACATGGGTCTTATTTCATTGCTTGAATTGGTATAATATGCCACTTTATACATCTTTCACAAACTTCATTTGAGGGATTCTTTGCTCTATTCACTATGGAGGCAGGCACACCAAAGAGGTTTAGCTTGAGGTTCTAGGCAGCAGATCCCAATGGAGAAACAGTGAATCTGACATTGCATTAATTTTTCTTTGCCCAGAACGTGGTTCTCCTCGCGACCTCGTGACAGACAATGTCACGCCGACGACAATCGATGCTTCGTGGACACCAGCTCCAGGGAATGTACAGAGTTACCGCATCACCTGGAAGTCGCGTTTCGGTGACGATAAAGGAGAAAAGTTGGTCTCTGCATCCACTCCCTACACAACGTTGGATAACCTGCTGCCAGAAACCAGATATCAGATCCTTGTCCACGCTGCTTACAGCAGTGGTGAAGCAGATCCGCTTGAAGGAGAGGAGATCACTGATGGTATGTTAATCCCGCTAGAAGCAAGAATCTCACATTCAATGATATCAAGTCCTAACCAGTGCATTGTTTGAAAAGTTGAGTCCTGTAAATTTTATATGTTTGCAATTTTGAAATTACGTTTAGATAAGAACCATATTTTGAACCGAATGGGAAAAAAAACACTCAAGTGCCTTTTATTCTTGCATCAATGACATTGCTATAAATGGACCCTGGTCGCCTAATTATAGGAAGGATGTCAACAAAATAGAGAGAGTACAGAGGAGATTTACTAGAATGTTGCCTGGGTTCCAGCAACTAAGTTACAGAGAAAGGTTGAACAAGTTAGGTCTTTATTGTTTGGAGCGCAGAAGGTTAAGGGGGGACTTGATTGAGGTCTTTAAAATGATGAAAGGGATAGACAGAGTTGACGTGGATACGTTTTTCCCATTGAGGGTAGGAAAGATTCAAACAAGAGGGCATGACTTGAGAATTAAGGGACAGAGGTTTAGGGGTAACATGAGGGGGAACTTCTTTACTCAGAGAGTGGTGGCTGTGTGGAATGATCTTCCAGCAGAAGTGGAGGAGGCAGGATCGATTTTAACATTTAAAAGTAAAGTGGATAGGTATATGGACGGGAAGGGAATGGAGGGGTATGGTCTGAGTGCAGGTAGATGGGACTAGGGGAAAATAAATGGTGGGCACGGACTGGAAGGGCCGAGAAGGCCTGTTTCCGTGCTGTAATTGTTATATGGTTATATGGTGTGGATAGTGATGAGGGAATTACAGGGAAGTTGATGCAGATTTGGAAGGTTGCAGGGAAGGAAGCAGGGGCTAGAATTGATTCGATAGTGTTGAGAGCTGGAATAGAGCTGAAGAGCTGAATAGCCAACTTCTATATCATATGCAAAGATGACGCAAGCAGGGATCTCTGCCTGGTGTCCCTGTGTAACCTTCAACCAATTTACGATTAGCACCAAACAGGATTCTCGGGTTATTTACTTTATTGCTGTTCATCCGAGTATTCTGCTGCTTATCCTCTGCTTCATAATATTACATCAAAGATGTGACAAATGGAAAAATAAACATTTGTTTCCTTCTGCTGTTGTGCAGCCACTCCAGAGGCCAAGAGATTGATCACAACAGATCAAACAATTAACACTTTTCGAGTGAGCTGGACTCCAGCCCCCGGCAAGGTGGTGAACTATCGACTCACTTACAGGCCTGCAGTTGGAGGAAGAGCCCTAATCACCAAGGTTCCCCCTCATCTGACCAGCACCGTCCTACGACGGCTCAATCCCCAGACAACGTACGACGTCTCTGTCGTTCCGATGTACGCGAAAGGAGAAGGAAAACTAAGATCGGGACAAGCAACAACAGGTGTGTTGATGTTACTTAATGAGAATTCTGCTGAGGTTTAAATATTTCTGCAGCTAATCGAAGAGCTTTGAAGTCTCATCTGTATTTGCATTACGCTCTATTTCTGGGCAACATATTTCATAATGGTAATGCAAAAATTATCAGGTCAAATAGGGTGCAGTGGTTCAATCCTGGCCTGTGTGTGTGTCGAGTTCGCATATTTTCCATGTGACCAGATGGTTTTCCTCCAGGTTCTTGGTTCTTGGTTTCTTGGTCCCCAAAAATATTCCAAATGGAAATTAAACTGGAGGTGGTGGAGGGAGGACTTAAGCCAGAAAGGGTTTTTGGGAAGAAATTAAATTGAGTTGTATCTGGTTGGGTAACTATAGAGGGGTGGAGATTATTCCAGGTGCTTTGTTTTTCTCTGGCATCCTAAAGATATGCTGATTATTGGGTTAATTGGTCCCTCTGAATTACCCCGAATGTAAATGGGGTAATGTTGCCTGGGTTCCAGCAACTAAGTTACAGAGAAAGGTTGAACAAGTTAGGTCTTTATTCTTTGGAGCGCAGAAGGTTAAGGGGGGACTTGATTGAGGTCTTTAAAATGATGAAAGGGATAGACAGAGTTGACGTGGATAAGCTTTTCCCATTGAGGGTAGGGAAGATTCAAACAAGAGGGCATGACATGAGAATTAAGGGACAAAAGTTTAGGGGTAACATGAGGGGGAACTTCTTTACTCAGAGAGTTGTGGCTGTGTGGAATGATCTTCCAGAAGAAGTGGTGGAGGCAGGATCGATTTTAACATTTAAAAGTAAAGTGGATAGGTATATGGACGGGAAGGGAATGGAGGGGTATGGTCTGAGTGCAGGTAGATGGGACTAGGGGAAAATAAATGGTCGGCACGGACTGGAAGGGCCGAGAGGGCCTGTTTCCGTGCTGTAATTGTTGTAATTGTTATATGGTTATAAGTGGGTGCAAGAGGAATTGTTGCAATTGGAAGTTTCTGGTCATATGAGAAAGAGACAGTTACAAAAATTAAATAGAAGAAGATTGGTGGGATTTTTATATAACCTTGACATAGGCAAGAATTTGGCCATTCAGTCCATCGAGTCTACTCCGCAATTCAATCATGGCTGATCTCTTTTTCCCTCTCATCCCCATTCTCCTGCCATCTCCCCTTAACCTTTGACACCCTTACTAATTAAGAACCTATCAATCTCTGCTTTAAAAAATGCTCAATGATTTAGACTCCACCGCTATCTGTGGCAATGAATTCCATTGATGCACTACCTTCTGGCTAAATAAATTCCAATCTAAAGGTGCGTCCTTTTATTCTGAGGCAATGCCGTCTTGTCCTAGACTCTCCCTGGAAACTTCCTCTCCACATCCATTCTATCCTGGCCTTTCATTAATCAATAGATTTCATTGAGATGCCTGCTCATTCTTCTAAAAGGCTTGTTCTACGAGGTGGCAAAAATCTTGATGGGCTGAGTGGCCTTCTATGCGATAAAATAAAATGAGAATACGAGAAATACTTGAGCAGGTAATCGCATCTGTCAACTTTGTGCGCATTGTGGATATTATGTCCAACGGTACCATTCTGTAGAACAATATGAGAGTCTCTCTATGTCCTGGACAATATCTATCTCTGGCAACATCATTAAAGTGAATTATCTGGCCGTGATCATACATTTATAGAATCTCTCTCTTCAGAAACTAGCTGCAGTTTCTCTGCATTGCAATGGGAATGTGCTTTAATCACAAATTAAGCTTTGAAGTGCTTTTAGAAGTCAAAAGTGTTATAGAAATTCAAATTCTTCCTATGTTTGCAGCTGATGTTTGAATCTGCCCTATAAATTCTTGTTTTTTGTTTTATCTTCAATGAGTTTGGAGGTTTGGCATGACTTATTGAGCATTTGCCTTCCTTCATCACCAAGTAGAGTTTCTGTGTGACATTGGAGGGAAAGCAGGTCACGGTTCACATTGGAAATCGGCCAATCTGAAGTCTAAACATTTGTTGAAGGCCCAGCCACATTCTTTGGTTTAGTCAAAACAAATCAAAGTGGGTTTCTGCTTATTTTTACTTCTCTTCCAGATTATGTGTTTGATGGATGGGGAGAGAACGTCTTGTGTTCATTAGTTATCAATACCACGTGAGGCCAGATTAATGCAATTGGTTGAGTGTTGACTTAAGGGCCTGTCCTACAAGCATGCAACTCCATGCGATGAGCGCGATCAAACTAGAAGCGGGGGCCGTGCGGAGGTCGGGTGATCCCCTGTACAGGGCCGTTCCCACCAGCATGCGCCTGCATGCGGCAAGCGCGACTAAACCGGCAGTGAGGGCCGCGCGGAGGTCGGGTGAGTGGCGCAACGCGGCGCAAAGTGAGGCGAACTTGGAGCGAAGTCTTAAGGTAAGTTCGCCAGGACAGAGAGGGGCACACATAGAGGGGCACACACACAGAGGGCCACGGAGCCACACACATAGAGGGTCACGGAGGCACTTACAGATAGGTTCACGGAAGCACGATGTCGAGGCGGTGTGTCATGCGTCGCGGCGACTGCGAGCCGACATGTCGTTGCCGCGCGGAATTTGTGAACATGGACAGTTTTTCGGAGCCCCGCGCGATGTCGGGACGAAGTCCGCACAATTCCGCACGGCTCCGTTGATCGAAGTGGGACCGGCCCCGCGACGCCGGACGGCTCAAGCGACCACGTTAGGTCGCGCTCATCGCATGGAGTTGCATGCTGGTGGGACAGACCCTTTAGTCTTTTCTTGCTGGGTATTTCTATATATTTATCTGCATTGACTGATGTTGATGATTTGTGATTTTTTTAAATCTTCCTAACAGCCTCACGATACATACCTCCCCAAAACCTACAGACGTCTGATGCTGCAAGAACAAGCTTCAGAGTGACATGGGAGCCTTCTCCAGGGGAGGTAAAAGGATATAAAGTCATCTACCATCCAAGGGGAAGAGAAGAACAGTTGGGAGAATTGGTAGTTGGACCGTACGACACAACTGTGGTCCTCGAGGAGTTGAGGTAAAGCAATAAGCATTGAACTAGATTATATTACTTTTTAACGAGAGTAATGAGAAGCTAATGAATGAGTTTGAACAAGTCCCTTTGATTTATAATTCAAGAAATCCATTTATGTCCTTCAGAAAACTATTGAACATTTTGGAAACATTTTAATTGCTAAACTTTAGTCACGACCAGCCAAGTTTGATCAGCCAGCTTTCTCAATGAAAAACATTGAATTTCCATTTCTAACTCCATCGTGACACAATAGACAATAGGTGCAGGAGTAGGCCATTCGGCCCTTCGAGCCAGCACCGCCATTCAAAGTGATCGTGGCTGATCATCCCCAATCAGTACCCCGTACCTGCCTTCTCCCCATATCCCCATGACTCCGCTATTTTTAAGAGCCCTATCTAGCTCTCTCTTGAAAGCATCCGGAGAACCTGCCTCCTCTGAGGCAGAGAATTCCACAGACCCATTTGAGAACAAAAGTTCGGAAGATTTGTACGGTAGAAAAAAATCACAAGGAAATTTAAAGTGGTTTAATAATGCATTGTATTCTTCTTTGTGGAACTGGAGGCAGTATAACTTGTTAATGATGTTTGACTTGTGAATATGCAAACATCTTTAGATCATTTGTGGTTTTTAAGGATATAGATTCATTTTTGAAGATCATGCAATTGAGGGAAGGACCAAGGAAGTGTATGACCAAGATGCAGTTATTTAATTTCGTCTGACCTTAAAGATACTAGCAAATGGTCTTCTCCAGGTGTTCTCCTCTTCATCTGCAGCAAGAGCCAGAGAACGCCTCGATGAAAAACAGCATAAGGACCGCCTACTCTATTCTTCCAAGGTTTCCACAGACTTCTGCGGCAGAGAATGAGTGCCTAAACAAGTTTAACATTTTTTTCCTATTTTCGTTATAAATTCTTACGTCTAGATTTATAATGTAAACGTCCATATAAACATGTCACACTGAAATTACACTCATTTGTTAGTCCTGGGCTTGTTGAACCATGGTCACGATGGAAAAATAAACCATCCGATCTCCTTGATTGGATTCCAACTAACTCACTCCCAGGCATCCATTACTCCATATGAACCACTGAATCCCTCTGTTAACTTATTATCTGGTGCATTCTACATTGTAAATCATTTGAACACCATTTGGTTCCAGCCTCAAACCTACCCTTGAGAATTAATATTATTCCATATTTAGCCTAGTTCAAATCATTAATGAGATTGTTGCTTTTGACTGACTTTCTAATAATCCTTTTTTTCTGGTCAGATTTGTGCCCCAGACTTAATGGAGTAAGTTTTGGAAATTGAAAGATATTTGAAATAAAACAGGTCTCCTCCCTCCCCTGAGAAATGATGTGTTGATTTGACAATAAAAATGATTCATTTTATTTTGCCGAGAATCCCCAGTGACTTCGGGTTTACTTCAGCAAGGCCCATGAATCTTTGAACCTTTTGTTTTCTTCCAAATGTGTTCAATTGTCGGATCAAAAACCAGGACTTTTATAATTTGCTCCATGGAGTAAACTGGATCTAGGGCCAATAACTGCAATTGTCTAAGCTGGGGTGAAATTGGAAGGGAAGGATCAGATGAAATGTGGTGTGATACTGGAGTTATGGGGAATTAGGCATGGGTTTACGGAAATTCTAGTTTCATTGTCTGACTTTGAAAAAGTATGTATCCCAGTGAACTTTTTTGTATGGTCATTTTTTTGATAGCACTGATGGACTGTAACCAGAGAGTCATCATTACTTGACTTGGAAGGAATGACTGTGGGTACACAAAAGGCTGGAGAAACTCAGGGAGTGCAGCAGCATCTAAGGAGTGAAGGAGATAGGCAACGTTTCGGGCCGAAACCCTTCTTCTGATGGGAGGTGGGGGGGGGGGGGGGGGGGGAGAAGAAAAAGGAGGAGGAGGAGCCCGAGGGCTGAGGGAGAGGTGGGAAGGGGAGGAGACAGCAAGGGAATAGAGAAAATTCAATGTTCAAGCCCAGAGGATGCAGACTCCCCAAGCGGAATATGAAGTGCTGTTCCTCCAACTTGGGTTGTTGCTCGCTCTGGCCGTGGAGGAGGCCCAGGACAGAGAGGTCGGATGCGGAATGAGAGGGGGAGTTGAAGTGTTGAGCCACCGGGAGGTCGGGTTGCTTATTGCGGACCGAGCGGAGGTGTTCGGCGAAACGATCGCCAAGCCTCCGTTTGGTCTCACCGATATAGATCAGCTGGCATCTAGAGCAGCGGATGCAGTAGATGAGGTTGGAGGAGATGCAGGTGAACCTCTGTCAATGACTGTATTGAGTGACTTAGATGTAGAATTGGCTTCATGATAGGAAGTAGACGATGCTGGAAGGTTGCTTTTCAGACAGGACACCTGTGGTTAGTGGTGTGCATCAGAGATTGGTGCTGAGACCATTCCTGTTTGTCATCTATATCAACAATTTTGATACCAATGTACAAGGTGCGATTAATAAATTTGCAGATGACAAAGAATAGGTGGTATTGTAAGATAGTTATCAAAATTTACATGGTGATCTCGATCAGCTGGGCAAGTGGGCCGAGAAATGGCTAAAGAAGTTTAATTGTGATAAATGTGAGGTGATGCCTTTTGTGACATTAGATCAGGACAGGACTTTCACTGTGAATGGTAGTGCAGAGGGATATAGGAGTGTGAGTATAGAGTTCCTGAAAGTGACCTAACAGGTAGATAGGGGGATGAAGATTGCTTTTGGCACATTAGCCTTTATCATTTAGGGAATGATGGTTGGGACATTATGCTATAGGTGTACAAGGCATTGGTGAGGCTGCACTTGGAGTACTGTGTACAGTTTGGTCACCCTGCTACAGGAAAGGTACCATTACGGTGGATGATTTAGGAGGATTTTGCCAAGACTTGAGGGGTTGAGCTAAAGGGAGAGTTATTCCTCAGAGTGCAGAAGTCTGATGGGTGATGTTATAGTGGTACATACTCATACATATTCATGAGACTGATAATATAATGAATATATTATACGACTCAAATCACACCATTCTGGCACTCGGTTCTTGAAGTTACAGTTCCCATTATATACACTATTAAAAAAATGCGACATACAGGTAAATGGATAGGAAAGGTTTTGAGGGACATGGGCCAAACATGGGTAAATGAAACTAGCTTCAATGGGGCATCGTGGTGGGCATGGATACATTGGGCCGATTGGCTGTATAACTCTACGACTGTGATTAAAGAATGATTGAGGGCATACTGCGGCTGCTTTGCAGTAATCTCTTTGCAGCTCACATCTTCTTCTCATTACAATCGACCAAGTTGCCTCTCTGCCATGGGTTGGTTATCACCTGAGCATGAGGGTCCAGTATTTCATAACAGCTGAATCAACAGCTCACTGAAGCATGAGGACAATCAATTAATATAGCTACTCTCTACTTTATCCTGAGTGAACTGTTTGTTGACTACTTTAATCTGTTTTCCATTAAGCCATGACATATCTGGTTTTACACATTGTAACTTCTTGCTTCGTCTTTTAAATATTATTATACTCCCTTACTTTAGAATTGAATCACTTAAGGGAAGTGTACAATTAAATGTCAGTGTTCCACTTATCTACTTGATTAGTTTACTTGTTACGTCGAAAATGTGAGGCATGTTATTTATGAGACATAATCAAAGTTTAGAGGGAGCTACCACTTTAAAAAAATTACTTTGATTGTATTCATTTCAAACTGTTTGTTAGTCAAAGGCTGGACTATTATAATGGCTAGATACAAGGTGCCTTGCAAGTTATTCTCTTAGTACGGTATCGGTATTGGTTTGTGATTGTCACTGGTACCGAGACACAGTGAAATGTTTTCTTTGTGAGCTATCTGTCAAATTATAATGTACATGAGTATGTTCTCTATGCCTATAGTTGGGTATGAACCTGTGGCATATATCATTTGAAATCCTGTCATTATGCATATTGATTTAGCAGAATAGGTTCTATTACTTTTGTCATTGATCTGAAAATTTGCAATGCATGCTGTCGCAGCATAAAGTCCGAGTCACCCACCTCTCATGCTTTCTCTTTTTCCTAGGTTGATTTTTTTATTCCCTTTTATTCACAATCTGCCTTTCTTCTCTACTTTAACTTCCTCCATGACCTTTCTGCTTCAATTTCTAGCTCCCCCCCCCCCACCCTCCCACTGTCCCCATAGTCAGTGATATGGGTCTGAAGAGGGGTCTCGACCCGAAACGTCGCCTATCTCCTTCGCTCCTTAGATGCTGCTGCACCCGCTGAGTTTCTCCAGCTTTTTGTGTAACCCCAGTGATATGGACGTTATGTTTTGGATTTACTAATGGAGATGAAATTGAATCCAAGCAACTTCGAGGTGTTACACTTTGGGGGGTGTCGAATGTTAGGGGAAAGTATACAATATAGCAAGACCCTTTGCAGCACTTATGTCCAGAGGTCTCTTAATGGCAGAACCTCTTTCCCTGCATGTCAATGTCAAATACTAGAGGTCAGAGGGGCAAAGTTTAAAGGATATGTGTGGGACAGGTTTTTTACACAGAGAATGGTGGGTGCCCGGACCTACTGCCAGGGGTGGTGGTAGTTGCATTTAAGAGGCTTTTAGATGTGTGGGGAACCGAGGGATATGAATCCCATGCTGGCAGGGGAGATTAGTTTAACTTGCCATCAATTTCATCACAGATATTGTAGACTGTAGGGTCTGTTCGCGTGCTGAGCTACTGTATGGTTTATAAGGTCTATGACTCACTATGCAGACCAGACTCTGCATGAATCTGCAGCCTTCCACCTCATCTTCTTTTACCATTGAGATGCTACTTAAGACCAACTTTGATTGATCTTTTTATCACTTATCCTGGTACATCAGTGTCCCATCTTGTTAATAGTTCTCTGATGCACTGTAGAAATTCAGGATATCGATAAAAAAAAGCTGAAGAAGATGTTCATGGCAAAGGAGTTGAGAGAAAGGTGTGTGTGGCATATGAGGAGAGAGAGAGAGAGAGAGAGAGAGTGCAATGGCTGTATTTTCTCGAGATCTAATCGAAACGTAGCTAATACTGAAAGGATCAGTTGGTAGGGAGGATGTTTCATCTAGCTGAGGAGTAGAGGAACTGGGAGCCCAGTCTCAGAATAAAGGGTAGACCATTTAAGACTGAAATGAGAGAATATTTATTATTTCAGCAGGCAATATTGTTTGCAGTTCTCTTTAGGGCTGTGGAGTATTAATAACTGTGTTTATTGAAAACAAAAAAATGATTAGTGGGTGGTTTTTCAGATAGTGAAGATGGTTGTAAAATATTGCAGCAGGATCTGGATTGATTGGCCAGGTGGGCTGAGGAATGGTTGATGGAATTTAATACAGAGAAGTGTGATGTGTTGCGTTTTGGGACATCTAACAAGGGCAGGACCTACACAGTGAATATTAGGCCTCTGGGGAATGTTGTAGGGAAGAGGGTTTTAAGCGTGCAGGTGCATGGTTCCTTGAAGGTTGACTCGCAAGTAGATAAGATGGTCAAAAAGGCGTTTGTCACATCAGTCAGAATATTTAGTATAGAAGTTGGGAGGTCATGTTGCAGTTGTATAAGACGTTGGTGAGACCGCATTTACAATATTGTGTTCAGTTCTGGGCACCGTGTTATAGGAAAGATATTGTCAAGCTTGAAGTCGGGTTCAGAGAAAATTTAACGAGGATGTTGCCAGGTCTAGAGTGTCTGAGCTATAGGGAGAGGTTGAGTAGACTGGGTCTCTATTCCTTGGAGCGCAGGAGTGTGAGGGGAGATCTTATAGAGGTGTGTAAAATCATGAGAGGAATAGATCAGGTAGACGCACAGTGTTTTTTGCCCAGAGTAGAGGAATCGAGAACCAGAGGACATAGGTTCAAAGTGAAGGGAAAAAGATTTAATTGGAATTTGAGGGATAACCTTTTCACCCAAAGGGTGGTGGGTGTATTGAGCAAGCTGCCAGATGAAGTAGTTGAGTCTGGGACTATCCCAATGTTTTAGAAACAGTTAGACAGGTACATGGATAGGACAGATTTGGAGGAATATGGACCAAGCACAGTTAAGTGGGACTAGTGTGGCTGGAACATGTTGGATGGTGTGTGCAAGTTGGGCCGAAGGGTCTGTTTCCACACTGTATCACTCTATGACTCGTTGACTATGATTGAGTTCTTAACATTGTAGAATCTGGGGGTATGAAAATGACATTGAGGTAAATCAGTCATGATCTTGATAAATAGCAACAGTCAAAGGGTCCAATGGACTTCGATTGTTTCCATATCATAGATTTTTATGAGAGGGATATGATGAAGGCAAGGATTAAGGCTCTGCATGTCCCCCCCCCCCACCTCCAAAATCTTCCAAATAGTGATGAGAAACTGCCACAGAAATGGCTTTAAATCCAGACATACTGTAAGCAACACTCTGACATACAATTGCAATAAAGGATGGTCTGCATGTGCCCTTCACTCTCTGTTTCTTCCTCACCCTAGCCATCATACTAGTTTTACTGTCATCCTGTTGAGTTCCACTGTATAATTTGTTATTGCCTATCTCACAGCCAATAATAGAAAATTGGGGCTCCACATTTCCTTAATTACTGTTGCTTTTTGCTTATCCATCATTCATTTTTCCCAAGTACAGTCTCATTCCCCTTTCCCCCGTCTCTCAGTCTGAAGTAGGGACTCAACCCGAAAAGTGACCTATTCCTTCTCTCCATTGACGCTGCCTGACCTGCTGAGTTACTCCAGCTTTTTGTGTCTGTCTTTTGCTTTTTGTCATATCTTGTTGGAGGTATTAACAGGAGACCACCTTGGGGATGTTTGCCTCTGGTCACCAATGATATATCATTGAAGGCCGGCTCTATCATCCTCAGCAGATCTGGTTACGTTGAGTTCTGTGAGTGGAGTCGAGGACAGTGAGCAGCTGATATTCGCACGGTCACTGAACTGAAGATGAATATCACCTCCATTTATGGTCTTTCACAGTGGAGCAGTTGCATTTTATATTTTTGATTGCACGGGATTGTTTAGACTGATAATGATCTCACTGTGCTTGTAATATTACAGGGCCGGCACCGCCTACAAAGTGGCAGTTTCTGGAATGTTTGATGGTGGTGAAAGTTTGCCATTATTGGGGGAGGAACAAACAACACTCTCTGATGAGGGTTTAATTGTGCCTTTCACTGGATCAGGTAACCAGCTCATTGATCAGTCAATCTGTTATTAAATGTAACGTTTTCTTCCAGGTAGTGACTTAGTAGACATTGGTGCTCATAGCAGCATAGAAGGAGGAACTTGTAGCAAGATAGAAATACGTCATTCATATCTTTCAAAACTTGTGCATTCATTTTAAATTCTGCTTTCAATTCAATGACCTGCTTCATAACATTTCTCCATAACCCAAAGCCATAAATGAACAAAATATATACATTTCTTAAATTGTGCCCAGCCTCAACAACTTTTAGTCATCTTTTGTTTTAAATCATTCCTGTAAATCAAGTCATGTGTTGCTTAGTATCTGCCTTTAACAGTGACACTGGCTCTATTTTCCACCTGTTCATTTGCTTGTAGCTACGATTAATTTTAACATACATTAAAATGTAACCCACATTTATATCTTTCCTAATTTGTCTCCCTAACTCTCTTGAAGGTGATTACTGAATGACAGCAGTATGGAAAGATCGACTTGGTTTGGAGAAGCAGTACTGGCTTTTTGAAAGAGTAATCATGCTTGTCCCACTCTTTTCACCTTTTCCTCTCATTATTTCCCTTCAGCTACCCGAACAGACCCCTTTGACCACTGCAATTGAACCTGCCTGTTCCTGGCAATGTATTCCGGATTCTAAGCACTTGCTGCATGCATTAAGATATGTTTCCTCATGTCATTATTAGATCAGCGTTCTCCAATTACCCAAACACATAATTACATTAAAATTAACACAGACACATTCAGCATGTCAGGTTGCATCATTGGGACGAGGATAGTTCACATTGAAGGACATTGACTAAATTATTAAACCCCTCTTTACCCCATTCACTTGTCAAAGTAGGTTGCTAATGTACCCTGCTGCAATTTAACCTGATAATCTTCCTGCCTTTCCCAGGAGTCCTGATCTCAGCCTATCTAAAGATGGCAAACTCTTGGATAAGCATGGAAATGGATCTATTGAAATTGAATGTAGAACAGTACAGCACAGGAATGTTTGCCAGAATGTTTGTGCTGAACAGGATAAAAGTTAAACTATCCAAGTTTGTCCACCCTCTCTATATAGCTAATGTCCACTAATCCAGGCAGCATCCTGGTATACCTCTTCCGCACCTTCTCCAAAGCCTTCACATCCTTCCTGTATTGGGATGACCAGAGCTGCATTTGATAATCGCCAGGTCACTTGATGCAGTGTCAAACATAACCCCAGAACAGCACTGAGGCTGCCCGTGGAACCTCCGTCACCTTAATCCAAAGGGACTGCAGGAATAGAAGAAAGAGACAGATCGTTAAGCTCTTCTCTCTGCAGAAACTACAAGCTCTCTGCTTGATACTTATAACCATATAACCATATAACAATTACAGCACGGAAACAGGCCTTCTCGGTCCTTCCAGTCCATGCCAACCATTCATTTTCCCCTAGTCCCATCTACCTGTACTCAGACCATACCCCTCCATTCCCTTCCTGTCCATATACCTATCCACTTTACTTTTAAATGTTAAAATCGATCCTGCCTCCACCACTTCTGCTGGAAGATCATTCCACACAGCCATCACTCTCTGAGTAAAAAGGTTCACCCTCATGTTACCCCTAAACGTCTGTCCCTTAATTCTCATGCCATGCCCTCTTGTTTGAATCTTTCCCTACCCTCAATGGGAAAAGCTTATCCGCGTCACCTCTGTCTATCCCTTTCATCACTTCAGAGAGATTAATATTGGTGCTTTTCTCTCCTCTGGGTTACCAGAAGAAACCACTCAGTATAGTTAAATAAAATAAATCATTGGCCACTTTCCAGTAGTTTATTTTTCCATCAAACATCAATATCTAAGATATTGGCAAGGGAAGGTTTGAAGTGCCTTTCCTTACATTTCCCAATCTGAGCCCTAATTAATGATAATCACAATCTTTGTGGTTGCCAGGAGACCAGCAGGAGACGATGATAGTCTCAGAGGTGAGCAGATAACAGCTGCCAACTATAGCCATCAAGCCAAGAAAACATTTTATATTTCAACAGATATTATCTGCAGTGCAATTCCTGGTTGCAATTCATACATAAACATGGAAATATCACCAATGGTGATAATTATAAAGAGTAGGTGCATTTAATTCTCGTAGACTAGGATATATATTAAATTTGCTACTTTCCTCTTATGAACATTTAACACAACCATATCTTGTTCTTCCTGCATATGGCGTGCACAGCCTAAAGTTGTAGGCCAACTTGTTCTATTTGATCTTATTTGATTGTGCACGCCAGGTTGATTGCAGTTGTCGAAACAGGGCGGACCACGTGAAGGTTGCAATCTCCCTCCCCAGACAACCATATGAGACTCTTCTAAGTCCTGTTTTAATATAGATGTGAATCCCTGCAAAAGAGTTATATTTTAAATAAATATTTATTCCACATTCAAGATTGTTTTTACAATGTTGAAGGCTGTGTATAATGATTCTGCTATATAAAAGTGACATTTTAAAATGGGTTCAAAAACCGTTTGGATGGAGTTGCAAAATTGTACCACTGGCTAACATAATGAAATTAATTTTGCCATGGAGTCATATGGTGAAACCAGTCCCTTCATCCCAACTCATCAGCATTAATTAGTGGGCAATGATTAAGTACATATAATGATAGAATACATTATAAACCATAATGTTTAAGTGTACTACAATACATTTCACGAAAATAAAGCAATGTTCCCTGTATCAATATATTGAACCCACAGATGCAGCAAGAGTATTAGAGAATAATCAACTTGTGATTATCCTAGGAACAATGCAGTTATATTTTCTCCAGAAGATAGCTGGAATATAGCGAGGAGTAGGAGCAGGAATAGACTGTTTGGCATTCAATACAATATGGCTGATCCTCCACCATATTCCCATTCCCATTTCCTTCCTTGACCACATTTTCGTTTTTATGACCAAAGTGGATAACTTCCCTTTTATCTATGATACATTGCATCCACCACCTATTTGGCCACTCACTCAACCTGTTCACTTTGCCTTAAAGACGTCACATTCGCCCCTCCACTCACAACAGTTGTATGTTGTCAGCAAACTTAAAAATACACTGCATTCCACACCCCCATGTAAGTCATTATTATATGTTGTAAATAATTGGGGCCCAAGCACCAAACTCTTCATTAATCACTACCTGCCACCCCTGAAAAAAGTAGTAGATTCACACATTCCTGCTTGACAATCATTTTTTAATCCTTATCAGAATATTGCTCCAAATTCTATGGATTTTAATTTTGCACAATAATGACTAATGTAGGACTGCATTAACAATCCAACTGCACTACCTGTATATCTTATCTATTGTACTAGCTAATTCCTCAATGAAACTCTCGCTGATTTCTCAAGATGATTTTCCTTTTGTAAATCCATCTTGACTTTGTTTAATCCCATTGATATTTTCCATCACTTCTCCCACAGTGATCATCAAACGTGCCATTGGCTGGTTCCCTTGCTTGTAAAATTTGATTCATATACATTCTACATGAATGGAAGCAATGCCAATTAGCATATTTGCAGCATTATTATTCCATTTACAGTCACACATTCAATCCATTTTACTTTAATTGAGTTGAAAAAAACTGAGAAAATTGAATGTGTTCAATGTTCATTTGAGGACTTCTGAAGTTCTTATCTTCTTTCATTGCAGTTTAACTGCAGTTATTTCCCAGTTCTCTGCAAACACATTTTAATATGTGTTTTAATGCAAAAATGAGCCTGACTATTTTTGCATTCGTGATCATTAGTGGTATTGATTTATTTATAAAGATCTCTCTGAATAATGCATAATTTGTGGTTTTGCCTCAAATATCAATTTTGGAGATTTATATTGAGGAGCATTTCCATCCTGCTCCACCCCTTCCTCCTCACATTTTACTTCTGCAACTAGAACTGTGTGCTTGCTTACTCTATTTTGCCCATTTAAAGCAGGAGCCTTAACAAGCATGGAGGAAACATGCAAATGGATTCTTCTAGAAATCGACCAAGAGTCGTTGCTTGGTACAAAGCCTACACCTGTGTGGATTTTCATGGTATCTACAAAAAGAGAAATTGAATTATGTTCAGACCCGTGCAAGCACTCAACAAATTTAAATAAACAATCTTTTCCAACCCTCGCTTGTGTATTGTGGTCTTTGGCGTGCCTGATATTTTTACAGTGCCATCTTTATCATTTTCTTTAATTATGTTGGTATTCACTATGCCTCACTGCAGTGGCTTGTATTACATTGTTACACAGGTAAAATGACAAAGATTTAAAAATCTGTGCACTATTTTCGGTTTATTATTCTTTTACTTCATTATGAAACCTTGAACATTATTGTAAGGCTGTTAACTTGACATTTAATTTTCTGGTGTTGAGAGTATGATTTTCAATATCATCTCTCCGTCAGACTTCTGTTTGAGTGCCTTTACAACATTTGATTTGGTATCGGGTGTAATAAGTGCATGAATTCTAAGGAGCTTCAGAAACTTTGTGTTCTTTAAATAGTATAGGATCCCATCTGCTGCAGAGATTATTGCGCTTAATTCAACATAAAGTGACAAATGGTAATCCAGGTGTGTTTATACTAAGATTCAATCATATATATTGAGCCATAGAAAAAAACCTGGATTTTATGGTAATTTGCTTACTTGAAAATATTGCTAATTTTAGAATGCACTTTTGTAGCTATTTTTTCTCCGATTGGAATCAAACCTCATTCAAAAGTTGTGCCAAACGTTTTATGTTTTTTTTAAGAATAGCCGATGTAAAGGTAGTAAACCATGTGGAGCTATAACATTGCTCAATTTGAGCATCATGTCATTGTAACAAAAAAAGATGAATGAGTTCTCCGGCTTTTCCCCCTCAAAACAAAATACGTTCGGTCAAGCAACTGCCATGAGGCTGTCCCATTAAGCTGTTAACTTTTCTCTGTCTATTATGCCAATGAACATAGAGAGCAGTGTTTTATATGCTGAGTTCGAAATATCACTGAAATAGTGAGATATTCAGAGCAAATGTCTGGAGAATAAGGAAAAATGAAGGAAGGAAGAGGCAATGGGGTGAAACTGGACTCGGTTCGAGACAGACATTTGGTTGAGTTGCTTCTGCTGCTAATTACTCCAGAGTGAAATAATGACATTTGTGAAAAAAACTATTGTCTTTCAACCCACTATGTACAATTTCACCTCATTCATTTCTCCTGCGGTGAGGTTACTTTCAAGTTCAGAGATGTTTTTCATATAGTGTTACCTGAGGAAGGTCACAGAGGTGAGTATTGCTAGCAAACTTCACCCTTAGTTTAACTTTTTTTACAGTATTCTATCATAAATTATGGGTTTTCTTTGTTTTGTCTCATTATTAAATAACCAGAATATGAATTGCTCCTTAACATACAGATTCCCTTTGTAAAAGTGAGATTAAAGGTTTGATTGAAATTCCGTTCGTTCGACTAACTGTTTTCTAATGGCAATAGGGCTGCAGTGTACCACAACAGCAGCTGCGGATATCGTGCTGCTTGTGGATGGCTCGTGGAGTATCGGGCGACTGAACTTCCGCCAGATCAGAAGCTTCATCTCCAAGTTGGTCCAAGTGTTCGAGATTGGTCCAAGAAGAGTACAGTTCGGTACGTGTTCACTGTAAGAGTTGGCCAGGCTTCAGTGTGACATTTTTTTATTTACCAAAAAAAATGCTAATCATTGATATTTCTGCTTGTTAAGGACTGGCACAGTACAGTGGAGATCCAAGGACCGAGTGGACCCTTAATGAATACAAGGACAAGAAGAGCTTACTGGACGCTGTGTTCAATTTACCTTACAAAGGTGGCAACACCCTAACAGGTAGGTTGTTTAATGCTATGTAGGAGAATAGGTCATGTAGTTCCCCAAGATCTACTTGGCATACAACTGGATTTGTAGCTACTGTATTTCTCGGCAATTAAGACGCACCCCCATTTTGAGTTGCTAAATTTTGAAAAAATGCTGGCAGGACATTTAATTTCTCACGATCAAAAAATATAGAATAATTAAAATTAAAAAAGTAACAATTCAATTTGCCCAAGTCTTCCAGACCTCTGTCATTCTGAATGACTGAATGGATGGTGGGATGGAGGGTGATGGCAGGTGGAGAGATGGTGGGAAAAATGGGAGCGCACCAGGACAAGTTGGATCAGTTGTAATCTTATTGAATGACAATACAAATTGAGGTTACTTGCGCTGACACAGGAGTTAGCTCCACCGCCCGCTGTCCTATTATCTATCACCTGCTGACCCACCCCGCTCTTGAGCTGGTCCACTCACTGTCCAGTCTACATTGAAAGACACGGACCGGGCAGTGAATGCCATGCAGTGTCACCCAGCGCAGCAAGTGAGGCCGTGTCCTACTCACGGTGGCAGTCGGAATTTAAGGATTTGCGGGAAGCGGCTGACATGAGCGAGCAGCAGGAGAGAGGTGTTCGGATGGAGAGCACTGCCAGAGGTGAGCGGCAGAAGGCACTAAGGTGGCGGCTGGTTCTGCTGTCCGGTCCCGCGGCCGCTCGCAGCCACCCGAGTTACTTCCCTCCCCGGCAACAATGCGGTGGTTCCGGGCCACGGCAGCGGTGAATGAGTGAGTTGCTGGCGTGATCCTTGATCCCCTCCTTCTCAACGCTCCTGCCCATGCTGACCCGGGCCAGACCACCCACATGCTGTGAAAGGAACTCTCCCTGCCCCCCTTCCCCTCCCCCCCTTCCCCTCCCCCCCTTCCCCTCCCCCCCCCCCCCCCAGCGGTGCTGTCCTTTTACTGCCCTAACCATCAGCTGCCAGCAATGAGGGATAGACTTGGCTATTCCTTAGTATAGCAACATTGTTCTTGATGTTGCTGTACTGAGGGATAACCAAGTCTATCTTTCTTGGCTAATAACCAAACCTTCGGCCTCCAAGATGCAAGTAAATTTTCGTGCCTTATTTTTGGGTAAAAAATAGCGTCTTCATTGCCGGGGAATACGGTAACCTGTGTCATAAACTAGGAATGTACCAAATAAAAGTTGCCATTAATGAAAATATTGAACACTGTTTAGATGCTACCAAGCTTTCCCCTGGTTCCCCCAATCTTCCGCCTTCCCCCAGCCCTCCCGCAGCCATAACACAACTGCTTTGCCTCTTCACCCAACCTCTGGACAGCCCTGACCCTTGTCTCCCAAGTCAGTCTGATCCATGACCCCTGAGTGGACCAAAGCCGTGCCTCTGAATCAGAAAATGACCTTCCAAAGGGCAGTGAGGATGCAATTATCCGGGGAGGAATGTCCAACAATTGTTCATTGCAGTACGATGGTTAAGTTCTCCAAGGAGACAAATTTTCCTCTAGCCACAGGCAAGATCCTAGCGGGCTGGAGAGCAGCTGAAGTTGTTTGTTTGTTTAAGAAGGGAAATAGGGATAAGCTACAAATTATAGGCTGGTGAACCACGTCGGTGGTAAGGAACCTATAGGAGAGGATTCTTAAGAATAGAATTGACTCAAATTTGAACATAATGGGCTAATTAGGGACTGTCAGTATGGCTTTATCATGGGCAGGATATCCCACAAACATGATTGAGTTTTTTGAGGTGACATCGATGAGGGTAGAGCTGTAAATGTTATCTCCTTGGACTTTAGTAAAGTATTTGACACAATCTGCCACAGTAGGCTAATCCAGAAGATTAAGATACATGGGATCCATGGTGATGGTAGTTTGGATTCAGAATTGGTTTACTCATAAAAGAAGGAGGGTAGAATGAGATTGGAGCGTGAAGCCAACCTTTCTGCTTGTGCTATCCCGATTGTGGGTGATTCTATTTGGATGAGTTCCCTACTGAATCTGCATACAATTTTAGACTCCATATATTGGGTGGGTTGGCTGCAGATCGAATGCTTTCGAGTAGGAACATGCACTTTCATTTTGATCCTTGTCTATTATAAATTTAATTCTCAATATAATTGTCTGAGATAATTTGTATCTTCTGTTACTCCTTCTCACCGTTATTTGAAGGCATGGCTCTCAACTACATATTGCAAAACAACTTCAAGACTGATGCAGGTGCTCGACCAAATGCACGCAAGATTGGCGTTCTCATTACTGATGGCAAATCTCAAGATGACGTTATTCGTCCCTCTGACACTCTGCGCAACATTGGAGTGGAACTTTACGCTGTCGGTACGTTAACTTGTCAAGTAACGCAGAACCACAGAGAAAGGGCCAGAAAATAAATTGGATATTCTCGGCATATTAAGCCATGCAAAATATATAACAGGTCAATCATCTCTGAGTTCAACAATCAATATGCTAGTCTTCTCACCAGACCAATTCCAATTTTATGTCACTGATAATGACTAGTGAACTGATTACGTCAATCTGACACTTTGATTCGATATTTTTTGAAATCTGAATTAAATTCTCTAACTGCTTGAAGTTAAACTCATTTTCTTGATTGTGTGTCCAATAACATAGCTATTACATTTTCACACAATTAAGTTAAACCTTTGGATTTTAGATATAACTTTACTATTATTGGTGGGTAACAGAATCTGCCCAAAATCCAGTTTTTTTAATTTTTTTTGTTAGAAGTAAGTACAATAGTGTGGTACTTGAGTAGCTAATACATACATACGTATTTCCATTCTTGTACAACTTCGTATTTTTGATTTAATAATAAAAGAACAGTGGAAGCAAAAAGAAATAAAGAGTGTCGGAATAGATAGACAAGCGAGTAGAGACAGATAGCAAAAGAAATAAAGGACACAGAAGAAAAGCTGAAAAGATTGAAATACAAGGAGAAAGTAAAGAAAAGAGAGATTAGGAGAGATCTACCTATTTTGTATTTTTGCCCATCTGTCACCCGGTTCTAAACCATTTAATTTCTGAGGTTATGTTATGTTGCACCACATGCTTGCAAAAAGTTGATAAAAGGAGACCAAGTCTTTGAGAATTGGTCTACTTTGCCTAGTAGGAGAAATCTCATTTCTTCAAGATGAAGCGTTTCAGACATATTTGAAATCCACATTTTGAATGTTGACGTGGTTGCGTTTTTCCACAATTTGAGTATGAGTTTTTTTGCTGTCATTAGACCGTAATTAAGAAAAGCTTCTTGGAATATAGTTAGTTTACTTCCCTCGTCCATTGATCCAAAGATAATCAGTTCTGTATTGGGGTTCAATTTTGTGTTAAATAGTTTTGTAAAAATTCCAAAAATTTCATTCCAAAATTTATACAGTTTTATACAAGAGACAAAGGAATGTGCTATAGTGGCATTTTGAGTTAGACATTTCTCACAGATGGGGGAAACATTTGAGAATATTTTATTCAGTCTAGTTTTAGAATAATTGAACATTTATTTACATATAATAAAAAAATTTCCCATCTATCATTAGGAATTTTTATCAATAATCCCAGTTAACAGTATTTCAGAGGGATAGGCTGGGGAGACTGTGTGGATGTGAAGATAAACTATGAGAAGATACAGGATACAACGGGGAGAGTGGCTGTAGAGAATTCCAGTTTGAGGGCAGTTTGGAGAAATAACAGTCGGCCTGCAACATAGACAGGATGAAAGCTGGATTAACAGGAACTGCAGTGGGATAAGGAAGGGAAAGACAACAGAATGGTTTTCAGTCAGCAGTGATGATTTTGAAGTCAGTGTACTTGCTGGTTTTTTTCTGATTCTGATGTTATTTTCTAGGTATTAAGAATGCTGATGAAGCTGAATTGAGACAGATTGCATCAGATCCAGACAACATCCACATGTACAACGTGGCTGATTTTGCATTGCTTGTCGATATTGTTGATGACCTCAGCATAAACCTCTGCAACAGTGTGAAAGGACCAAGTACGAAATATCTTTCAATCTTTTCTTTAATAGGCTTTGTGCTTCACAGCAATATCAAAGGATCTTTTGACTATATCTTAATAGCTTAGCATTTTTTTTTTTTTTCAATTTTTGAATGTTTATCTTCTGAAAGTTTGCATTGAAACTGTTTACCTCACGGAGAAAACATTCAAGATCATAATAACTTGTTGCTTTGAATTATATTCTCTTCATCTCCCATTGTTTTTCAAGTATATCAAATGGGGCAGGGTGTCAGTGATGTAGTTGGTCGAAACCAGGGTTTAATCCTGACCTTGGGTGCTGTTTACGTGGAGTTTTTCCATTCTCCCTGTGACCGCATGGATTTCCTGTTGATGCTCTGGCTTCCTCTGACATCCCAAAGACATGCAGGGTTGCAGATGAGTTTCCCCTCTGTAAAATGCCCCTAGTGTGCAGGGAATGGAAACGTAAGTGGGATAACATAGAAATGGTGTGAAGGAGTGAGCAATGGTCACCATGGACTTGGTAGGCTGAAATCTTTCAATCAATGCAATCAATATCAGCTTTGCAATACTCATGACTAAGTTGTATAAACAAACCAACACTACCAATGTCAGATAATTATGGCGATCATCTCTGTAGTATTCCCTAACTGACATTTCCACTACCTACATGGTTTAATTTCCAAAGATGAAGGCAAGTACTGTCCCTTCTCTGGTACGACTACCATTCCATTCTATCAAAACCCCACATAAATTGGACACTCCCATTAAAAGTCAGGATTATTGTCCTTGGGAAGGATAATAATCCTAATGTTGCCCGTTTCTTCGATTAACTGATTCACAACACCCCTGTTATTGTGCACACAAGTTATTTGGATTTTCACCCATGTGAAAATGATGTTCCTCGCCATCTTGAGGACTGTGTGTGTGTGCAGTGTGCATTTCCATATCTCCATACTGGATTGAGGAGATGAAATGGAAGTGAAATGTAGCATTATCCATGCATGTCACCGGTTCACTGAGATTATCATTCTACGTAATCTTCTATTGCAATATGTGTCCTCGCCCTTTGCCTTAGTTATAGTCCTTTGAGCAACATCTAAACGGAGATTAAAATAATAATGGTGAATCTGAAGCTGAAAATTCCCCCTTCATAGTTCCCTGAAGGTGGAATCGCATGTAGATAGGGTGGTAAAGAAAGCTTTTGGTGTGCTGGCCTTTATAAATCAGAGCATTGAATATAGGAGTAGGGAAGTAATGTTAAAATTGTACAAGGCATTGGTGAGACCAATTCTGGAGTATGGTGTACAATTTTGGTCGCCTAATTATAGGAAGGATGTCAACAAAATAGAGGGAGTACAGAGGAGATTTACTAGAATGTTGCCTGGGTTCCAGCAACTAAGTTACAGAGAAAGGTTGAACAAGTTAGGTCTTTATTCTTTGGAGCGCAGAAGGTTAAGGGGGGACTTGATTGATGTCTTTAAAATGATGAAAGGGATAGACAGAGTTAAGGTGGATAAGCTTTTCCCATTGAGGGTAGGGAAGATTCAAACAAGAGGGCATGACATGAGAATTAAGGGACAGAAGTTTAGGGGTAACATGAGGGGGAACCTCTTTACTCAGAGAGTGGTGGCTGTGTGGAATGATCTTCCAGCAGAAGTGGTGGAGGCAGGATCGATTTTAACATTTAAAAGTAAAGTGGATAGGTATATGGACGGGAAGGGAATGGAGGGGTATGGTCTGAGTGCAGGTAGATGGGACTAGGGGAAAATAAATGGTCGGCACGGACTGGAAGGGCCGAGAAGGCCTGTTTCTGTGCTGTAATTGTTATATGGTTATATGGTTATATGAATCAGGAGGTTAAGTGCCACAAAGGCTGAATAGGTATTGGGAAGATATGGATGCCCAGTTAATTCAAAAGGACCAAATAAAGCAACCATTTCCCTGGATGAAGACATATCTTTGTTAATTTCATACTTCCGGATGGAAGTGCAGAAATAAATTCAATTCATGTGGCATTTTTCACAGCTCGAGGGCAACAGCAACACATTTTCATATATGAATTAGTCAGTATTGAAATGTCTTGAAAGTGGCAATCAGGTTCTCAAGAGCAGCAAATTATAAAGCAGAATCATTTAATCAGAATCAGATTACTTGATGAATAACTCTTTCCCTGGCCATTATAAAGAATGCATCTGAAAATACCTTTAATAAGACCCGAGGGAGCTGATGGGGTTTGCAGTTCAATGACTCATTGGAAACCTTGCTCAATGCATTCTCCTTTCAGTACTCCATTGTGATGCCAACCCAGATTATAGAGTCCTAAGGAACAGAAACAGGCCCTTTGGCCCATCATGTCTGCACCGTACATTGAGCACCCGATATACCAATCATATTTCATTCTCTAGACCTTCCCATCAACTTCCCACAGATTCTATCACTCAGTTGCACACTAAAAGCAATTTACAGTGACTAATAAACCAACCTTGTCCTTGGGATGCAGATGGAATCTATGGAAGCTAACATGTACATATGGGGAAATTTCCCACAGCAGTCAAGGTCATGATTCAACCCCTGTCTACCAGCTATGCCACTAGTGTGCCCTGTACTGTGCTTCTTGCTCAAGTGGAACAATGCCAATGGAGAGAATGATGTTTTTTAACGATTTTTTTTCTGCTTTCTTTCTGTGATGATCTCATTGGATATTAATGCTGAAGAAATGTCTTCAAAAACAGAAGCTGCAGTCTGCCATATTTTATCCTGACTGACACATCCATAAAAAAATATCTGTGTTGCATTGAGAACCATTTTGCTTTTAAGCCTGTTATCCGTGCCATATCTGCATCTTTGAAGGCTTAAAATCCAGCTGCTGAGAGGAACATTGTTGAATTATCTGATGGGAAAGCAGAATGTTGTTACTTCACATGCTTTCCATGGCAGGATTTACAGCTCTTCTTAAGTTACCTGCATTAAAAGCAGTTTGCAGACTGGACTACATCAGAATCCCTGTGTGAGCACAGAGTGCTGGTTTCCTCCGGGGAAACCGAAAAGGGAGGTGGGTGGAGGAGGGGAAAGAAAGAGTTCGGATGCCAGAACCTGCATCTGGGCTCTTCAAGTGGGGCTCCATTTTTTTTTCACAGAAGCCAATTCATCAGCTTCCTGTTTCTGTTCAATTTGAAGTCTTAAATCACAGCCTAATAGGCCAGAACAGGCTGCCAGCTAGCTAAGTGTTTCGAGCTGCAGTTTGAATGTTAGATAATTCTGGACTTCAGTGGAAATTGGAAACGCATTGGAGACCCAATATACATTTGACTCCTGCACAGGGTTGATATTGAGAGGGTTACACAAAAAGCTGGAGAAACTCAGCGGGTGCAGCAGCATCTAAGGAGAGGATGTTTCTGCTTGTGGAACCAGGGGTCACGTTAAAAATATAATATTCACCCAGTCCAGACAACAATTCGTTTATATGCTTCCTCTTGGGGTTTGTGCGATTTCCTAACTCTTTTCCTTAAAGGGTGGAGGAAATTGGAGTCTTTAAATATTTCGATGGCGGAGGTTGATGGATTCTTGATAAGCATGGAAGTGAAGGAATGCAGAGTTCCGATTGCACTCACTTCAGCCATAAAGATTGAAGGGTGGAAGCAGGCTCAAAGGGACAAATGGCTTCTGCCTGTTCATAATTTCCATTGGGTCCATGGACATTCAGTAAGTTAACAAGCCAAAGGATAACACTATGTTAAAATTGTACAAGGCATTGGTGAGACCAATTCTCGAGTATGGTGTACAATTTTGGTCGCCTAATTAAAGGAAGGATGTCAACAAAATAGAGAGAGTACAGAGGAGATTTACTAGAATCTTGCCTGGGTTCCAGCAACTAAGTTACAGAGAAAGGTTGAACAAGTTAGGTCTTTATTCTTTGGAGCGCAGAAGGTTAAGGGGGGACTTGATTGAGGTCTTTAAAATGATGAAAGGGATAGACAGAGTTGACATGTATAAGCTTTTCCCATTGAGGGTAGGAAAGATTCAAACAAGAGGGCATAACATGAGACAGAGGGCATAACATAAGGGACAGAAGTTTAGGGGTAACATGAGGGGGAACTTCTTTACTCAGAGAGTGGTGGCTGTGTGGAATGATCTTCCAGCAGAAGTGGTGGAGGCAGGATCGATTTTAACATTTAAAAGTAAAGTGGATAGGTATATGGACGGGAAGGGAATGGAGGGGTATGGTCTGAGTGCAGGTAGATGGGACTAGGGGAAAATAAATGGTCGGCACGGTCTGGAAGGGCCGAGAAGGCCTGTTTCCGTGCTGGAATTGTTATATGGTTATATGGTATCAGGCCCTTCAGCTTCACATCAGCCAAATTAGGATCACTGCCATTCATTTAATGGTTACAGGCATAGCGTTCTGTATATATTATTCTATTTTGCTCTATATTCAAGCTATTAGAGTCATAGAATAATGGAGACACACAGCACAGAAACAGGCCTTTTGGCAGAACTCATCCATTGCAAACAGGTTTCACAGCTGACCTGGTCCTATCTGTCTGCATTTGGCCCCTATCACTCTAAATCTTTCGAAATGTACCTGTCTAAATATTGAGTCATATGTTGTCTCAAATTTATTGACATATGACCGGGGCAATGTTACCATGAGGTGCTTAGGAGCTGCGTGGTTACAAAAGGCTAGTTTAACCCTGGGGCCGGTGTAGATGGAAGTTGGGGTGGGAGAGGACAATATTGACATTCTATTTCAGCATATCATGAAAAGAGCAGAGGGCTTGGAAAAACTGATGCAAGCTGCTGGATTTTTTTTTCCTGAGAATGCTTGGTGTACTAATGTAGAGTGGGCAGTGCACTGCCGATTCCACATATTGTGTCGACCATGATAGTTATTAGCATTGACATATGGCAATATTGTGGGAACTGGCCCATTCCCCAACGATGATGTCCATCACTTCAAAGAGCAGAAGGAGAAATATGCAGAGTGAAAATGAGAGCTGCCTCCAAAGAGGGACTGAAAATTTGAATCCTACAATTTGCAAAATGCTTGAGAAAATCACTAAGAATTTCCCATAATGCGATGTCTGTACCGGAATGAACTACAAAGAGGGTTTGAAAGACCCAAGCTCCATAAATCTAGAGATATATTTAAGGAGCTATCCCAATATATTAGTAACAAACCCAGAATATTCTTTTGACCAAGATCATCAGTGTGAAAAATATATTTAAAATAAAATCTTGGAAGTCATGTCATAATTGAATGGGTGATGGTGATAAAGTTCATTTTCATAGATGTGGTGACTGGTAAGGATATTGTTTAATATCCATTCGAACCCTCAGCTAGATGGAAGTGAACATTCACTTTGAACTGTTTGGTTAACAAGGTCGTTCCTTAGGGTTTTGCCCAGGGATCTCCAATGATTTGTCTGGGTGACAACACAACAATATTGACACATCATAAGTTGGATGGTGCATAATTAGGAGGGGAACTCGCAGGTGATGATGTCCCATAACCTATCGCTGTCGTCCTTCCAAATGTTGCATGTCCAGAAGTGCTATTGTGATTGTTTGGCATGCAGAGGCAATTTTAAGAAGGGTCCATCAGTAGAGCGGGGATATACAAGAGGCAGGTGGAATGGCAGTACTGGAGCATGTCTGACACGTGTTAATATCCAATGTTGTAGGTAGCGTGGATCCCCCCAGAAACCTGGTGACTTCTGAGGCAACCCATGATTCCTTCCGTGTGACATGGGATCACTCCGACTCAAGTGTGGATAGATACAGAGTGGAATACTACCCAGCGAGTGGAGGCAAAACTGAAGAGGTGAGTGGCTTCCTTCCACGTGCATTGTGTGGGTTTGATAGCATTATAATTAACTGACCTGACCAGGAACTAAAGGACTGGGTTATTAATATGACATATTTAACTTGAACCCCACCAAAGTAACTATGAAATTTAAACAACAGAATGGCAACAGGAGAGGCAATTGCGCTGTGTACAAAACAGAGATGTTCGGACTCTATTGTGTATGCAACCAGTAAACACTGAATATATAGACCAATCCTGAAAATGTAACGAACTTTGCACTGTTGCACTGTTTTCTTATGAACAAAATTTGTTCTGAAATGAAAAAGCTGCTATTCAGTATGAACTATACTGCAATGAAGAGGGCTCAGATTTCGGGTGGTAATATCAATAAAATAGTTGTTGTTGGCCAATGGCAATCCGCAAAACTGGCAGCAACTTCCGTGCTTCTATGTGTGCAGATGTTCCAGATGCATCTACTGTCTGCAAATGTAAAACCATCAGCATTTGAGTGGGAGTTCAGAGATAATGTGCTTGTAGTGTGGAATCAGGTTGGACTGAGTGCATGAGTAGCAATTCAAGGGTATTGTCTGTGAATCATTAAGGTCAATTGATGTTAATTATTTTAGTGTTTCTGAATGTTAGGAATTTATATTTCAACACGTTCAATGGTTTAATTTGAACCAAGAGCTGTGGCCTGAATGGAACACTTGATATTTGTGTGGCTTATAGGATGGTGTTAGATGGCAGCCCTGGCTTGCCGACACGCTATGACTTTTGAACCTTCTAAAGAGTCCTCTTATCTCATACTTTCATCTTCTTATTTTCTTATGATGGCCATTTGGTCCATCATGTCTGTGCCTGCTTTCAGAGCTATCACATCAATCCCATTCATGCCTCTTATTTCCATGTAACCCACTCATTCGGGGTCATCTGCAGTGGCCAACCTACCAATCTCTCTGGTCTATGAGAGGAAAATCATAATTGCAAGGAATAATTCATGTGGACATAGGGACAGTGCCCAATTTACACATGTATCGATTTGTGCATTAGTTGAATCACCCACAACACTACCACGATTCAATTTAGGGCAGGAGAAGTGCTACGTTGGAAGTCTGAAATAAAACTAGAAGAGTGCTGGAAAAACTCAGCAGGTTGGGCAGCATCAATGGGGAGAGTAAAGGGCCTGTCCTACAAGCATGCAACTCTATGCGATGAATGCGATCAAACTAGAAGCGGGGGCCACGCGGAGGTCGGGTGATCCCTGTACAGGGCCGTTCCCACCAGCATGCGCCTGCATGCGGCAAGCGCGACCAAACCGGCAGCAGGGGCCGCGTGGAGGTTGGGTGAGTGGCGCAACGCGGCGCAAAGTGAGGCGAACTTGGAGCGAAGTCTAAGGTAAGTTCGCCAGGACAGAGAGGGGCACACAGAGAGGGCCATGGAGCCACACACATAGAGGGTCACGGAGGCACACATATAGAGGGTCACGGAGGCACCTACAGAGAGGGTCACGGAGGCACGACGTCGAGGCTGTGTGTAATGCGTCGAGGCGACTGCGAGCCAACAAGCCGTTGCCGCGCAGAATTTTTGAATATAGTCAGTTATTCGGAGCCCCACGCGATGTCGGGCCGAACTCCGCACAATTCCGCACGGCTCCGGCGGTCGAAGTGGGACCGGCCCCGCGACGCCGGACGGCTCAAGCGACCACGTTAGGTCGCGCTAATCGCATAGAGTTGCATGCTTGTAGGACAGGCCCTTAAAAGAGTTAACGTTTCAGGTCGACAAACCTTCATTAAAACGGAGACATTTTGCTTGAAGAAAGATCTTCTAACGGTTGCTCTTTCCACAGATGCTGCCTGAGTGTTGAACTTTGCCAGCTTATTCTATTTTTATTATTAATGCAACTGGAAGTGTGAGCAAAGTGGAACCAACTCGAATACTTGTAGTGGGAAATTACAAATAAATACAAAATGAGCATAAGAGAAGCTGCAGTGGGCCATCTGGTTCCTTCAGCCGTTAAGGCCATTCAATAAAATCATGGTTGGCTGGAGTTCGTTTTACTGCCTAATCCCTATTGTTCATGATCCCTACTGCTTTAAAAATCTACTTAAGCCTTAAATATATACTCAGTATTCCAGCATCCAATTCTCTGAGCTGGAGAACTTCATAAATTTACAACCATCCATGAGAGGAAAGCTCATATCTTGAGACTATGCTACCTAGTCCCAGATACTCTCGCACTTGAAATGACTTCTTACATCTCCCCTATCGAGCTCTGTCAGATTTTATATTTCACTCAGATAATTTAGCATCATAATAATAATAATTATAATAATAACTTTATTACGGACTCGGGGTCCAGACAAGGGGCAACATTACATTAAAAATGCATTGCGTATCAAATATCATAAATATATAGAAAATCAAGGTAAATCACATTAAAAAAATCATAATTTATATATTTAAAAAACCCACAATACTTAAGTTAAAAATCCAGAGTAAAAGATGATCAATGTCGTACAACGAGACAACGATACCAGTGTCTCCACAGCTGGGATTCGTAGCGTGTAGTGCTAACCCTTATGTTTGTCAAGGCCACAATAAGCACATTTTTAGAGTCATTTATCCTGCAAATGAATTTATACATGTGGTGTCTTAGGATAGCTTCTAAAGTACTGACTCCTGCAGCCACAAACGTATTACTGGCACTACACCATCTTGGTTGCCTTAGCAGTGTTCTCATGGCATCGTTACATGCCACCTTTAGTCTCTGCATACTTGTCTTTAAATAGTTCGACCACAGGTGCGCAGTGTAGAGGGGTGTGCAGTATGCTCTAAATAGCGACATCTTCGCCACATCTGCACACGCACCAAATTTACGCAAGAGGATATTCGCCTGTAATTGTCCTCATTTTATTCTATTTGTCACCTTTTTGGTCACTCAACCTGTCCGTTTACTTTGCAGACATTTGGAGTCATCGCAATTTAGAGATGATGTAAGGTCTGAGATCCACCACGCGCGGTACACAGAGTATTGATTGAATTCATGCGTTTCCTCATAAACGAACTATTGCAAATGCCCTGCAGACTATTAATCACATTATGATATTATTATGATGATAGGCTAAGTGTTCAGTTCAAGACGAAATAGTTCTACCCCATGTGTGTTTTCACCATTATCAAGCTCCTTTTCTGATGGCACTGCCCCATCCACGTTATATTGCAGCAGAGATAGAGCATATGCAGTCCAGAAAGTCAAGAATGTTTTATTTGCCATTTGCACCAGATATGAACTGGAACAATGGAATTATTTGCCTTTCGGAGACTTGGGCTGTGGGAACCAATGGTCAATACCAACGCAAACAACATTTGTCCAAAGGCCCTTTGCTGTAGTGGAGCACAATCATTTTTATGTGGCAGTGGCTATCAGATAACAACAGAAAGAATTCAGTGCAGCTGGGGGGGTGGAGAGATAAACTGGAAGTTCCCTCCATTGCTCTTCGAAGCATTGAGGGAAATGTCTGCGGTGCTTTCAGGAAATGAACCTAGGCAGCATCTTCAGTGGTCAACCCCATACTGCCTAACATCAGTAAATAACACTTTGGCACAATTTTGTGAAATTTCATTCAAGGCATTAACCCACATTTCAAATAGTTTCATTAAAAAAAACTGCAGTCACAAGAATTCCATGCAGATGTATTGGTTAATTAATATCATGTTAGACAAATTCAAAAAAAGTATCTCAGTGTGGAGTGGGCTTGATGAATGATACAGCCTTTATCCTGTCTATGCATCGGTTGGGCTCTTTTGTCTTTCCATTTGTACAGTGATGTGGCAACATGCTTTTTTTAGGTTCTAGTTAGTGGAAGAACCAAGACTACGGTGTTAAAGAATCTGCAACCTGACACAGAATACGTGGTTAAAGTGTACGGATTGTTGGAAGGTGAAGTCAGTGAACCACTCGAGGGAGCTGAGATGACATGTGAGTCAATTACTTAATTCCTTCTTTTATTCCCATGGAGTATAGACCCAAACTATGCAATCTATCTGCATATAATTAAAACTCTCATCTTGTGCGGTTTTTCTATTTGCGCATAAACGGTATGCGACAGCGCTACGATTTTGTGCCAGGTTACTCACCGTTCTTCTGTGCCGCGAGTGCAACAAGCTTCGTTCTGATCGGTGGTATATTGTAAACGTTATCGAGGCTTAAAAATCTTAAAAACGGAGTTTGAGTAACACACCCACGCATGCACGCACGCACGCACGCACGCACGCACGCACGCACACTGCAAACTGGTCCAATCGACGGGATCTAAACCACAGCTGACAATGAATGATCTGTGGAGGAAGGAACTGCAGATGCTGCTTTTTATGGATGGAGGGAGTGACTGAGGATAGGTGAAAGGAGAGGGAGGGAGAGGTGAGGGAGGGAGAGTTGGGGGAGGGGAGGAGAGTGGGAGATCCTGAGGAGGTGAGGAGAGAGAGTGGGGGGGATTGAGGGAGAGAAAGGGAGGGAGAGGGGGAAAGTGGGGGAGGTGAGCAGAGTGGGGGAGGAGGGGGAAAAGAGGGAGAGAAGGGAGGGAGTGGGGAAGGTAGGGGGTGATGAATAGAGGGAGAGGAGGGTAGTGGGGGAGGTCAGGAGGGATAGTGGGACGATAGGGGAGGTAAGGAGTTGGGGATAGAGCGATGGGAGGTGGGGTGGGGAGGGGAGGGGAGAGGTGTTATTGAGGTAGGGAGTGACTGAGGGTAGGGGAACGGGGAGGGAGAGGTGAGGGAATGATTGGGGAGGGGAGGCGAAGAGGGGAAAGAAGAGGGAGGGTGAAGAGGTGGGGAAGAATTGCTGGCGGAATGAGGGGAAATGAGCCATGTCTGCTCAGGTGGGGGCTATGCATCAATGGTGCAATATTGCATTGGGGGGAATGGGTTGCATTGGGGGATCGGGTGAGTGGTGGAATATTGCATTGGGGAATGGGTCCCACTTAGTCTAGTGTTTTTTTATAAGAGAGTTCCTTCCTTCCACGGGAAAGTAATCTAATGACCATTCTTTGCACTGCCTCGTAAGAAGTTATAACCGTTCTTTAATAAAATAAAATTGCACTCCAGGTATGATCTCACCAATTCATTGCACAGTTTCGTTTTTCTTGTAATGAAGGCCAATGTTCCATGTACCTTCCAAATTAGCCCCTGTTATCTGTCTGCCAATTTTCTGCACATTTGGTGCCAGGATCATTGCACCTCTTTGAATACCAAAACTTTAAAACGTGGCACTACCTAATTAATGTTCTGCTTTTCAGATGTTCCTTCCAAATCCAATCTCACATTCTGGCATCTTTTTGGTACTTCATACATTTGCATTCCTTTACAGACTGTCTATTTCCAGCACACAGTTTTTTGACCATCTGCAGGGCTTACCAGGCAGTGGTGGTGAATAACCTTTCAGGAATGAGCATATTTACTCACTCTCCAAACAACTCCCTTGGCTGTCTTTTGAAAGTCGACGCAAATCCATTATTAATGTTATTTTTTTTTGGTCACGAGAGCTGTTAGATGTTCAAGTCAACACCATCATAAGATGTTCCGTGCATGGATCAACAGCCAAGAACATTGCTTGTCTCTTCAATTCCATCATGGAGTCTTAGTCATGCGGCTTGGAATCAGGCCCTTCAGTCCAACTTGCCCACCCTGACCAAGATGTCTCATCTGCATTAGTCCCACCTGCCTGCATTTGCCCATATCCTTCTAAACATTTCTAATCCAATAACCTAGCCTACAACAGATAGTCCTCCGCCAGTTTCGCCACCTCCAACGTGACCCCATCCACTCGCCACATCTTCCCATCTCCCCCCCGTCTGCCTTCCGCAAAGACCGCTCCCTCCGCAACTCCCTTGTCAATTCTTCCCTTCCCTCCCGCTCCACCCCTTCCCCGGGCACTTTCCCTTGCAACCGCAAGAGATGCTACACTTGTCCCATCACCTCCCCCATCCACTCCTTTCAGCAGTCCTTCCAAGTCCGACAGAGGTTCACCTGCATCTCCTCCAACCTCATCTACTGCATCCGTTGCTCCAGATGCCAGCTGATCTACATCTGTGAGACCAAGCGGAGGCTGGGCGATTGTTTCGCCGAACACCTCCGCTCGGTCCGCAATAACCAACCCGACCTCCCGGTGGCTCAGCACTTCAACTCCCCCTCCCATTCCGTATCTGACCTCTCGTTCCTGGGCCTCCTCCACGGCCAGAGTGAGCAACACCGCAAGTTGGAGGAACAGCACCTCATATTCCGCTTGGGGAGTCTGCATCCTCTGGGCTTAAACATTGAATTTTCTCAATTCTGTTAACTCAGGCTGCCTCCTCCCCCTCCCCACCTCTCCCTCAGCCCTCGGGCCCTGGCATTCCTTCTCTATCTCCCCCCCCCCCACCCAAGTCGCACTAGCTTCTCATTTTCACACTACAAACAGCTTACAATGGCCTGTTTCCTTTATCATCAATACTTTTTTGCATAACTTTCATTCATTGTTCTTTATCTCTCCACATCACCGTCTATATCTCTCGTTTCCCTGATCCCTGACCAGTCTGAAGAAGGGTCTCGACCCGAAACATCGCCTATCCCCTTCGCTCCTTAGATGCTGCTGCACCCGCTGACTTTCAGCTTTTTGTGTAACCTATCCAAATGTCTTTGTCTTTTTCAAATGTCTTTAAAATGTTGCGAGTCTTGAGATATTCTATGGTTGCCAGGTCCTGATTTTGGCTTTCAGACTGGTTTCAGCACCAGTTTGCAGAGAACTGATACCAGATGTTGAGAACAGCCAGGGTTGTAGTTCAGAGCCATAAATGAGCTGCGGTGTTGGAGGGTGTAGAGGAAGCTCGCTTTCATGGTTATACTCAAAGTAGCCACCTACCCGTGAGTTTCAGTTCCTTTGTCGTATTGTAGTGGCTTTTGCCTGGCAGATAGTGATTCCCTCGTGGTTACAGCAATAAATTGGCCATAGCTGTCCGAAGTGGGAATAATTCCCAGATATCTTCACTTTAACGAGCTAAAAAATCGAAATGTTCAAATGTTTCTCTGATTGTAAGTTTTCAATTTTTTTTTGGCAGTGTCCATCCCTTCTGTGAGGGACATTAGCGCCTATGACATTACTCCAACCACGATGAAGGTCAGATGGGATCCCGTGAGTGGAGCCACTGGGTATACTCTGCTTTATGCACCAATTGACCCTGCCCTGTCTGCTGAAAAGAAAAAGGTATTGGAAAACGCTTAAGCGAAATAACTGGATTCTTCAGCAGGAAGTGCGGTTTTAATCATAGTCATAACGTTATATAACGTGGATTCAGCCCTTCTGCCAAACTTACCCACACCGACCAACGTGTCCCATCTACACTAGTCCCACCTGCTTGTGTTTGGCCCATATCCCTCTAAACCTGTCCTATCTGTCTAAATGTTTCTTAAACATTGCAATGGTACCTGCCTCAACTACCTCCTCTGGCAGCTCATTCCATACACCCACCACCCTTTGTGTGAAAAGGTTAACTCTTAGGTTCCTATTAAATCTTTCTACCCTCACCTTAAACCTATGTCATCTTGTTCTTGATTCTGGGGGAAAGACTTTGTGCGTCTACCCGATCTATTCCTCTTGTGATTTTGTATGCCTCTATAAGATCTCCCCTCATTCTCCTGCACTCCAAGGAACAGAATCCTAGCCTGCTCATCCTCTCCCTATAGCTCAGGCTCTCGAGTCCTGGCAACATCCTTTAAAGCTTCTCTGCATCTTTTCCAGTTTGACAAGATCTTTCCTATAACATTGTGCCCAGAAGTGAACATAATACTCTACCAATAGCTTCACCAATATCTTATCTAACTGCAACATGACCTCCTAACTTTTATACTTGATACTGACTGATGAATCCCAATTTGCCAAAAGCCTTTTAGACAACCCTATCTACCTATGATGCCATTTTCAATGATCTATGTACCTGTATCTATGTCCCCCTGCTCTGCAATACTCCTCAGAGCCGTACGTTTCGTTGTGTAGGCCCTTCCCAGGTTAGTCTTCCCAAAATGCAGCAGCTCACATTTCTCTGTATTAAACTCTGTATTATATATAGATGACGAACAACAATGGGCCCAGCACCAAACTATGAGGCACACCATTAGTCACGGATCTCCAGTCCGAAAACGTACCTGCCACCACCGCCCTCTTCTTCCTTACATGTCCAATTTTCTATCCATTCAGTTTCTCTCCATGGATCCTATGGGATCTCCCCTTTCCAGAACAGGCTACCATGTGGAACCCCTTTACTGAAATCCTTATATATACACAATGTCTGCAGCCCTGCCTTCGTCATTCCTTTTGGTTACATCTTCAATGATGCCACAGATTCATGAGACACGACCTCCCACGTACAAAACCATGCTGACTATCCTTAATCAGCCCTTGTCCATCTAAATATATGTATATCCTATGCTCAGAATACGCTCCGGATAATGTTCTGACCACAGATGTTAAGTTCACTGCCCTATAATTCCCAATCTTTTCCTTCAGCCCTTCTTAAATAGTGGCACAACTCTTGCCACCTCCAGCGCTTTGTCTGTATTTTATGACGAATCGTAAATATCAACCAGGGCTCCTGCAATTTCCTCTCTAGCTTCCCACAGTGTCCTCAGATATATTTCTGATCAGGCCCGGGAGATTTGTCTACTTGCTATTTAAACTTATTTCTTTTAACTGTCATTCGGAGAATTATTTTTTTCTCTGATTCGCCAAATCCCATTATTTGCTTGCACATGAAGTAAGAAACAGCGCATTGTTGACTCCCAAACTATCAGCTTTTATTCCAACATTCCAAGGCTAACATTGATTTCTCACACACATGTTGGTGCTGGTAAACATTTCTGGCCGTGAGAAGCAGTTAAATGTTAATCACAGATGCGTCGGACCAGAGTCAGTTGTAAACAAAATTGTACAAGCAAAGAACTGCAGATGGGCTTATACCAAAGATAGACACAAAGTGCTGGAGTAACTCAATGGGTCAGGCAGCATCTCTGGAAGAAAAGGGTAGAAATGCCCACTATCCTATTCATCCAGATGTTAAGTTATTGCAGTACTTTGTAGCTTTCAGTTGTAAGCAAGACTGACTTAGTTAGAATGTCAGCCTTTCTTCTCTGGAGGATATTACAGAACCAGATGAACTTTTACAACAAACTAGCAGCTTCTAGATTGTTTAAACTAAATTCAATATATATTGGAATGTAGCAATTTTGCTAGTTTATTGGTTCAGGCATCTGGGACACAAGTCGAATAACGTAACCATTATTTTCTAACATAGCAGTTCATTATTTTTGCTTTATCTCTTCAATTCTTTATTTGTTTAACCCAATGCTTTCAGTTATGAATAAATGACACAGGCTTAGAACGTTATTCATTTGTTTGATTAATGTTAAGTTTATTGTACAATTCGCTGATCCATTGTTGATGGAAAACATCAGCTTGTATTTAAGAGGGCTTGACAAATTAAGGCTTGTGGAAGGCCTAAACCATCTAGTGTTTGTTTATATGTTATCCATGCCAAATAATTTCCAAAGGGTGACACAAATGGATTGCAGCATTGCTTTAAGGCTCTGTTGCTTTGAGCAACGTTATAGTCATAGAATCATAGAAACTAGGTGCAGAAGTAGGCCATTCGGCCCTTTGAGCCTGCACCGCCATTCAATCTGATCATGGCTGATCATCCAACATGCAACCTCCAAGACCATTCTTTACAAAAGCTTTTCTTTCCTGAAACTCAGTCAAGCCAACGTGCTCCAGTCTCCTCTACTAATTTCCAAAGGTTCTGAAAAGAGTTTGATGAATTCTGTTGTTGCTCTACTGGTGAAGTGGTGTGTGGAGCTACCACAGGAAGAGAACTTCCTTCAATCTCGGCACTGACCAGTATTAATTGTACAGTCATGCCATATGGAAACAGACTGTTTCAGCCCACTGATTTCATGCTGCACTAATCTGGCACTAATCCCACTTTACAATCTTTCAATGACTTCTCTAGTTCTAAACTATACTGACCTATTAAGGACCGAAGCAATGGAAATTAAACTGGAGGAGCAGGCCATTCAATCCTGCTGTACAATTCAATGTGATAATGGACAATGTGCAGGAAGATTGTTCCCGATGTTGGGGAAGTCCAGGACAAGGGGCCACAGCTTAAGGATAAGGGGGAAATCCTTCAAAACCGAGATGAGAAAGACTTTTTTCACACACAGAGTGGTGAGTCTCTGGAACTCACTGCCACAGAGTGTAGTTGAGGCCAGTTCATTGGCTATATTTAAGAGGGAGTTAGATGTGGCCCTTGTGGCTAAGGGGATCAGGGGGTATGGAGAGAAGGCAGGTACGGGATACTGAGTTGGATGATCAGCCATGATCATATTGAATGGCGGTGCAGGTTCAAAGGGCCGAATGGCCTACTCCTGCACCTAATTTCCATGTTTCTATGTTTCTATAATGGCCAAGCCTTTATTTCAATAGTTATTCCTATTCCTTCGTTATACCTCTTGATATCTTTTGGAAAGGACGAAAGAAAAACTTACCATTGTTGCCCATAACATAAGAAAAGTTATTGAAGTTATTCAAACAAGCATAGGTAAATTACACCAGACTCGATTTGATTTTTACTTCAAGCTGAGCCAATGATTCAATTCCTACCCCAAGCATTATAATTAACGCAACACTTCAGTTCCAGTTGATGTACTCAAATCCATTCACAAGTTTAGTGCCCTTGAAGTGACTATTCTAAGCTATGGGACTTGCAAAGTTCATATTACACTGAACTTTTTTCCATTCTAGAATTCAATGATCTAGTGAAGACATTTCCTATCTTTCAGGATATGTTCACAAACCAGATTCAAAGTCATTTTTCTCCCCTTATACATAGACTGAAGCAGTAAGTATGTAATTAGAATGTAGAGGCAGCCAAAAACAACACATATCTCCAAATCATCCCTTTTGATAGCTGGTAATGTTTTGATAAACATCGAGTGGCTCATATAGTATAGCATTTAATAAACATTTAATAATTAAACATTGTTGAAGGAGGTTGGATTTTGATTGTAAAGAAAAAGTTCATAAACTACTTTGTTTGAGCATGGAGTGAAGGGTTTCCTAGAGCTACACATTGGATAACGCCAATGGCAATGAAAGGTGAGCTCGGCGTTGAGTTGTACTTTGTGTAATGCTGTCTTACGATATATATTAAAGCAGTTTCATTCATCGCCCGCATTTCATGGTTAAGTCCATTCTTTGGAGCGCAGAAGGTTAAGGGGGGACTTGATTGAGGGCTTTAAAATGATGAAAGGGATAGACAGAGTTGACGTGGATAAACTTTTCCCATTGAGGGTAGGGAAGATTCAAACAAGAGGGCATGACATGAGAATTAAGGGACAGAAGTTTAGGGGTAACATGAGGGGGAACTTCTTTACTCAGAGGGTTACACAGAAAGCTGGAGAAACTCAGCGGGTTCAGCAGCATCTAAGGAGCGAAGGAGATAGGCGACGTTTCAGGTCGAGACCCTTCTTCAGACTTCAAACGTCGCCTATCTCCTTCGCTCCTTAGATGCTGCTGCACCCACTGAGTTTCTCCAGCTTTTTGTGTAACCCTCGATTCTCCAGCATCTGCAGTTCCTTCTTTAACACTTCTTTACTCAGACAGTGGTGGCTGTGTGGAATGATCTTCCAGCAGAAGTGGTGGAGGCAGGATCGATTTTAACATTTAAAAGTAAAGTGGATAGGTATATGGATGGGAAGGGAATGGAGGGGTATGGTCTAAGTGCAGGTAGATGGGACTAAGGGAAAATAAATGGTCGGCACGGACTGGAAGGGCCGAGAAGGCCTGTTTCCGTGCTGTAATTGTTATATGGTTATAAGTCACAGCGTAGTAACTCCTCACACTCCCTTAAGAGTTCTACACCTGTAAATACTTCACAACGAATCATTTCCTTGGCTTGTAACATGTGAAATAAAGTATAAATCAAAAGGACTCACCAAACATTATCCATGCCATCATTGAAAATCAAAAATGGTGTAGATGCATTGAAACATTCACTGAACTGCCACAGTGCCGCTCACAAGTCCTGGAATATGTCACATGCACCACATTTGGTTTGATTCGTATTTCATTAGGGAAGTTTGGACCCATTGAAAGAATATGGCGGGGCAGCCATGGAGTTAATATAATCTAAATAATTTGCACCTTCACACCGTGAATGATGTTAACTGTTGAGCAACAAATCAATGGACAGTTTCTTTCATCTTGGCTTATTGGGAGAGTTCAGTGGCTTGGTTGTGGGTCACAAGCTTCTTTTGGAGATCTGAGGAAAGAATCAAAGCAGACATTTACAAGCCATTGTTTAGGGAGTGCCTCACCATTAGTGATTCCATCTTATGGATGCAGTATTGAACTGAGATGCCATCTGTGAAATGAGATGATTTGAAAAACATATCATGGCACTAACTTGAAGAAGAGCAGAAAATTCTCTGCAATGTCTTGGCCAACATGCCTCGCCAGATTATCTATTTTCAAAGCATTTTATAGTCAACTATTTCAATAAGATAGATAAGTTGGCACAGATAGCAACTTATGGGCATGACCTGGTGTCCAACTCCTGCTCCACTTTTCTTGTGTTTTTGTGCATAGGCACTGTTCTATGTGATAGCCAATCCAGGCACATGAATATCTCACAGACAACAGTGTGACAAAGATTAGATTTTCTGATATTTTAAAAAACCTAAACACTGAACATGGTGGAAATCTAAAATAAAAATTGAAAATGCTGGTATTACTCAGCATGTCATGCAGCATCTGTGGAAAGAGAATTCAAATTAATATTTCAGGTCAAAACTTACCCTAGGTATAGTCATTTAGGGTTAAAAGATTCTTACAGCAAGGCCAATGTGAGGTAAAGATTTAGGACTGATACATGTTATTGTATCATCTTTGAAACCGCAATTAAAAGTAATTTTTGCAGCAAGATAATTTGATTTCATTTACAGACGCTTTAAATTTTCTCTTGCAGATGAATTTTGTCCCTGGCGTCCATGAGGTACAACTGACTGACTTATTTCCAAACACTGAATATACTTTTACAATTCATGCAATGTATGGTGACGTTCCCAGTGATCCACTGAGTACACAAGAAGTTACCTGTAAGTTACGTTTGCAATGCTTCCTCAGCAGCCTTGTAGAATTATTTCCTGTCATACTTGTATCTGAACTTGGTTAAAAACAATTCCAAAGGAAAGTTTGAAATTAAGAGGTTGAGGGTGATCTCTATAGGAAAAGTTCATTTCTCTCATTTCAGGAATTACAACAAATTTATGGGCTTCAATCAAAAGATTACTGTAGATATCTACAAATTAGAGACTATGCTAAGTCAAATACACATGACTATAGAATTAGAAAGATAGGCATTTTTGATGAATGTTTGAATAAACATCCGAACACAGAAATATTGATATCTTATATTTATAATATTCTATTAGATAATGATGCACCCAAGACGGATTTATATAGGCAATCATGGGAAAACGAATTAGGTCAAACAATAAGGCCAGAAATTTGGGATGAAAGCTTACAACATATACATCACTGTTCGTTAAATGCTAGACATTCTTTAATACAATTTAAAGCACTACATAGATTGCATTATTCAAAAACCAAATTGAATAGAATTTTCCCATGTGTTTCCCCTATTTGTGATAAATGTCAACACTTAGAGGCTAAACTAACGCACACATTCGTAAGCTGTATAAAAATTAATAATTTTTGGATGGAAATTTTTAAGATAATTTCGGAAGTCATCAATACCAAACTGGTCCCTGATTCAAAATTAATAATATTAGGAATAATAGAACAAAATCAATTATTTACATCGAATCAAAGAACCTTTATTGATTATAGTTTAATAATTGGGAAAAAATTAATATTAACATTTTGGAAAGGCCCTATAACCCCCACAATTAAAATGTGGACTACGGAAATGTTGGAGCCCCTACATTTGGAAAGATTAAGATTTGTCTTACTGGACAAACAAGAACTATTTAAAATAATATGGTCCCCATTTATTGAATATTTGAAGGGGCAAACTGGTTCAGCACGAGAGCCCGACTGAAACCGGAATCAAAGAATAGATGAAGAATTACATTTCATAAAACGCAGATATATCTCCAACGATGCATAATCTATTGAACGCTCCATTCTTCCTCAACTTTTCCTCCTCTTTTTAATTTTCTCTCTCTCTATTAATTTCTATCTTTATAAAAATTGGAAAAAAATATATAGAAGTATAATTACTATACAATTGTTAATATAAATAATATTGATAATGTATGTCTACAACGAACAAAATGCTTTTTATTATGTATTTACTTCTAATTTAAAAAAATTAATTAAAAAAAAAAAGAAGTTAAGAGGTTGAATCCATGTTGGCAATATTAAGAACAAGTCGTCATTTCCAAATCAAAATAAAAACCTGAAGATGGTAGAAACATGAAGAAAAAAAAGAAAATGCTGGAAATACTCAGCGGGTCAGGCAGCCTCCGCAGAGTGAGAAACAGAGTTAATGGTTCAGGACTGATGAAGGTTTTCTAATGTGAATTGGTAACTTTCTGTCCGCAGCAAGTGAATCTGTTTGAATTGCACCATTTTAATAGGTAACCCCAGTCAAGAAAGCAGCTTCAGGGTTCAGATGAGGAAATTCACTTTGTAATCTGAGCAAATAACAAATAACTGAGAAAAGTGCCGTGTAAAAGATTGAGAGAAACTGGCAGGTGAATTTCAGTATTGGGCAGAGTGAGGTAATCCACCTACATCCAAGAATAATACAACTCAGAAGAGGTATAATAGGAAAGAAGGCATTTGGAATTGTTGCAGGCAAATCACCAGGAGTAATCAAAGACTAATGGAAAGCCAAACTTTATAATGAGTGCACTATCCGATGCACTTAATGGAGTATCTGTTGCAAATCACAATATATTTCCAACAAATTAGAGAATTTCATTTGTTTTGGGGGTCTTTTTTAAGATATATCTTTTCAGAATTAAATGTTATTTTACTCTGGCAAGTAAAAAAGTTGAAAATAAAATATTTTGGAAAGAAAATGACAATGGAAAGGGTCATTGCGAAGGAACTGATGTCATCCTAGAGTTTTCAGGCGATCACACTAATCCTGCTTCTGCACCAACATCTGGTTTGATTTGTTCATGGTAAAGATACTCTGAGGAATTTAAACCTGCTGAAATGAACCAGTCAGACTTTAGACCAGAAACAGAATCCATCAAGCACTGTTTTTGATTTTCTTTTCACTTACTTTATAGAGGTTCTGCACCTGATTTTGTCTGTTGACTTCTTTTGTTCAATTCTCCTCATGTAGTGCCTCTGGGTGAACCCAGGAATATTCGGTTTTCTGAAGTCACCCACAGCAATATAAGAACTCATTGGGATCCTGCACCAGGCAATGTTCTTAATTACATAGTACGATATGGTGAAGTGGGAGATGACACCACAAAGGAGGTGAGCGTACTTTTCCATTGCAAAATTAGCATAAAGCAGTTCTTTTCTTAACTCAAAGGTCAAAAGAGGTCAAAAAAGTTTATTGTCATGCGTCCCTGACAGGTCAATGAAATGAAAGGCATTGACTACAATTATATACGTAAATACACATATGAATTAATAAATTAATAAAGTGCAAACTACCATCTAGTCCCATCTACCTGCACTCAGACCATACCCCTCCATTCCCTTCCCGTCCATATACCTATCCACTTTACTTTTAAATGTTAAAATTGATCCTGCCTCCACCACTTCTGCTGGAAGCTCATTCCACACAGCCACCACTCTCTGAGTAAAGAAGTTCCCCCTCATGTTACCCCTAAACTTCTGTCCCTTCATTCTCATGTCATGCCCTCTTGTTTGAATCCTCCCTACCCTCAATGGGAAAAGCTTATCCACGTCAGTTCTGTCTATCCCTTTCATCATTTTAAAGACCTCAATCAAGTCCCCCCTTAACCTTCTGCGCTCCAAAGAATAAAGACCTAACTTGTTCAACCTTTCTCTGTAACTTAGTTGCTGGAACCCAGGCAACATTCTAGTAAATCCCCTCTCTACTCTCTCTATTTTGTTGACATCCTTCCTATAATTAGGCGATAGAACTATAATTAGGCGATTCTTTGGCATTATAACTTTTTTTTAAATTCTAAAATGTTGTCTGACATACCAGAAAAACTCTGATATCTAAGACTTGTTGGATAACTTGATCAAATCATAACTAATATACTGCTATGGAGCAGTAAAACAGTGCCTTATGCTGGAGGGTTAGCATCAATTATTTGAATAAACTTTCGCTCAATCTTGACTCTTTCCAGTGTTGTCATTATAGTGTAGTTGAAATTGACAAGCAAACGATATATGTTCTAATTTGATAGGTGGTGGTTCCTGGCAGCGATACCTCTGTGCCACTCACAGGTCTTGTTTCCCAAACGGAATATGACGTGTCGGTGTTTGCAAATTACGGCGAAGGTGTCTCGTCTCCCCTGAATGGAAGAGAAAGCACTCGTAAGTAAAATGTTTGGTCATGTGTTGGATGTTTCATTTTACCAGTCACCCACCCCATAGCCGTGGCAATGTGGATACATTTGGAGTCTGGAGGAAGAATTGGAGCATAGGAGTAAATGGAGTGTTCTATAGCCTACAGCGGGCCAAATGTCCTCCTCCCATATTATTCCTTTCCACGATTCCATGGAAGGATGGTGAACACTGTACAGGTAGTTCTGCTTTAATGCATCGTTCCACAATGTGACTTGGATGTAATGAATTCATAAAGTAGGAAAAACTATTTGGATTACAATGGGACCGAATTATTATAAAGTGATTTTGATCAGGAACGAGGGAACCACTTAGAAGTTACTTTGGAAATTGGCAAACGGGAGAAAAAGCTTTCGCCGAGAAAACGCTGTTTCTGTTGTAACCTCCCCATAGTAAACAGATACCATTTTGTCTTGAGAATACAGCTGCTACTTTCACTGCAGGAGGCCATTGAAATTGGCAAGCAGTCACTTCTGTTGACACTGGTGCAGTGATACTCTGTTAAATAATTTAGTATTTTTAGCTTATCGTAACAAAAATAAACTTATGGTCATGAAAAGGACCTTCATTGTTGAAAGATCTGCAGGGAGAAAATAACTTTGTTACTGTTAGTCTCTTAATCTATTCTCCCTAACCTGCTTTTCCCATTTGATCAAATTTTGTCATTATAATGTAATTTTCTGTAACACATTTTTTACGTAAAGAACTATTGTGTTATAGCTGGACCACCTGCATTCAGAAATAACTTAGTACCTTGGTAAGGTTCCTATGGAATTTATTAGAGGGTTACACAAAAAGCTGGAGAAACTCAGCGGGTGCAGCAGCATCTAAGGAGCGAAGGAGATAGGCGACGTTTCGGGTCGAGACCCTTCTTCAGACTGAGTTTCTCCAGCTTTTTGTGTACCCTCGATTCTCCAGCATCTGCAGTTCCTTCTTTAGCAATTTATTACCATGGTTCCAGGAGTGACATTTCCGTTTTCAGCTAGACTGAAGACAGGAAGCATTATTCTCAGAGCAAGGAAAGCGGAGTTTTGATGAAGGTCTTTGAAATCATGGAGGAAGAAGCAGAGATTTATATTTCTCCAAGGCCTTCCATGTCCTTTGAGGAAACAGCAGGAGTAGAAATATTGACACAGTAGGTGGTTATGATTTCTAACAGGTTGATGGGATTGTTGTTACTCGCCAACAACTGCCCATCCCCTCTCCCCGCTCATTCTCGCTTGCGATGCCAATTCACACCTGATCCCCTACCACTGATCCTATGGCAACTAAAATCTTGGCTATCAATAGATTCATTGTCCAGTTTTACACCTAACAATTGACAACTGGGCGGCACGGTGGCGCAGCGGTAGAGTTGCTGCCTTACAGCGCCGGAGACCCGGGTTCGATCATAACTATCGTCGCTTGTCTGTACGGAGTTCGTACATTCTCTCTGCGACCTGCGTGAGTTTCTCAGAGTTCTTCAGTTTCCTCCCACACTCCAAAGACGTACGGGTTTGTAGGTTAATTGGCTTGGTATAAATGTAAAAATAGTCCCTTGTGTGGGATCGTGGTAATGTGCGGGGATTGCTGGTCCGCGTTGACTCTGTGGGCCGAAGGGCCAGTTTCCACACCGTATTTCTAAACTGAACTGCTGCCGATCCCTGATCTGCTCCGAATGCCCAACCCTGACCCTCCCTGATTAATAACCCTCCCCCCCCCCCCCCCCCGCCCCACCTCCCCTCCCCACACACTTTGGTGACACCTTTTCGCACTTTGGTGACTCAACATTTCACAACTGGCAATCCCAGACCACTCCATGCCCTTTTTGATTTCTGATCCCAAACTGTCCAATCAAATCCCATGTAGCCACCAGCACCTGCTTCTTGGCTTCTCCCCCGCTTACTGGTCACTAATTTCAAAACTGATCGATCTAGCTGATCCCTATGCGTACTCCTTACAACCCTCTATCCTTGATATAAATAGCCCCACCCCATTTTGTACACAACTCCACTCCCAATCATCACCAATCTTGGTGCATGGTAAATGGTAGGGAATTGAGGAATGCTGTGGAACAGAGGGATCTAGGAATAACTGTGCATAGTTCCCTGAAGGTGGAATCACATGTAGATAGGGTGGTGAAGAAAGCTTTTGGTGTGCTGGCCTTTATAAATCAGAGCATTGAATATAGGAGTAGGGAAGTAATGTTAAAATTGTACAAGACATTGGTAAGACCAATTCTGGAGTATGGTGTACAATTTTGGTCGCCTAATTATAGGAAGGATGTCAACAAAATAGAGAGAGTATAGAGGAGATTTACGAAAATGTTGCCTGGGTTCCAGCACCTAAGTTACAGAGAAAGGTTGAACAAGTTAGGTCTTTATTCTTTGGAGCGCAGAAGGTTAAGGGGAGACTTGATTGAGGTCTTTAAAATGATGAAAGGGATAGACAGCGTTGACGTGGATAAGCTTTTCCCATTGAGGGTAGGAAAGATTCAAACAAGAGGGCATGACATGAGAATGAAGGGACAGAAGTTTAGGGGTAACATGAGGGGGAACTTCTTTACTCAGAGAGTGTTGGCTGTGTGGAATGATCTTCCAGCAGAAGTGGCGGAGGCAGGATCGATTTTAACATTTAAAAGTAAAGTGGATAGGTATATGGACGGGAAGGGAATGGAGGGGTATGGTCTGAGTGCAAGTAGATGGGACTAGGGGAAAATAAATGGTCGGCACGGACTGGAAGGGCCGAGAAGGCCTGTTTCCGTGCTGTAATTGTTATATGGTTATATGGTTATCTTGCAATGACCCAGTCATACCAGTGGTAAGGGGTGGGAAGGAAAGCTATTAGATTGCACAAGGTCCTTCCATTAACATGAGATAGAGGAATTTTTCGGAGACCAGCCTATTGATAAAAATATTGTTTGGCCTGTTGGTACTGAAGAAATGAAGATAAACAAAAATTATAATCCTTGACCTCTCGTTATAATTGATGCATTTTAAAGGTTACTAGTGCTATGAACTGGTTCCTCTGAGACTGCTGCCCTGACTCAGCAGGTAATGTTCTGCAAAGGTCGCTCCAGCAGAATTAGTTTCAAACCACATCTGTAATCTATTTCATAGCCAAAAGAAACACATAAGGTTTAAATTAGGTGTTTGGAATGTCTAACTATTTCATTTTCTTGGTTCAGACATCAGTTCCTTTGAGTTGTGCAGAACCTGATTGACAAAAAAAAAACTGAAATGAAGTATTTTTTAGGAAAGTCAGCTCTCCGTTTAAGAAAACGCGTTGATTTTCCCAACAGAGAATGGAAAATATTCTGAGCAAGTATTTGCAAAGTAACTGTATGATGTGTGTGACAGTGCGTCTATCCCTGAAGGGCTGTGAAAGTAATAAAGATGTCCATTAACACTTTTGGCATTCATCCAGATGTGCGGTGATATAAATTTCAATGCAGCTAGGAAATAAAGTGTAAGATGGAAACCGGAACCAGACCCCTAAAAACTTGCCAGACACTCTGCAACGAATCAAGGCAAAAGATGAAACACAGTATTTAATTGCAGATGACGTAGTGCAATCCAGCAGAGAGGTTTTAGTGAAGCCTTTGCTATAAAGGTCAGGAATTGTCCCTGATAGCTCAGTGCTGTGGAATTATAAATCAACCTGATCAAATGCTTTTACATTTTGGAGATAGCAACCCGAAGAAGGCCCCTGGTGCAATACAAGTATGTTATTTTGCACATGTGTTCTGTCTTAAACCTCACTGCTAATGTCCTCATCCTTTAAGATGCCCCATAACAGCTTTTGGCCACATCCTCTTGCACAGGCACATCTTTGCGATCCAGGCAGATCATGCAATAGAGAGTGATTATGCTAATCAGCCACATTTGCTTTCTCAGAGGTGGTCTTGAAATCCCTTGGCATGCTCCCCCCTTCACAGCTGAGGGAGAGGAGCGTATGAATTTTCACCAGAAGCACTTCGCCATGTGTCAGTACCTCATCAGGGATTTAGTCTGCTCCAGAGACTTTTTTTAGTTGTTGATGGTCTTTTTTAGCCTCTTTCAAAAATCTAATTGTGGATTATGTAATAGAATCAGGAAAACATGCCATAGACGGAGCCTCAGTTGAGGAGATCTTCCTTCCAGAGGATGCTGATGGCCTTCCTGTCCTTGATAATTTGTCCTGATTTCTTGGATCTGTGGTATTTAGGCCCCGTATGGTCATGACAGCCAGACAGTTGTGTCCTGCGTCCTTTGCCTGGGCTGCCAACGTTGGGTGAGAGACGAGAGTGAGAAATTGTGAGGGAGCATAGCGACCAAGGCTGAGGGATCGTAGTGACCGAGGTGCGGAGGGTGTGGGAGGGGGGTGTGCCCCCTCCTACGGTAGGGAGCTTTTGCATTTTTCAGCTTGAAATTGTGCAATCTGGTGCATACCGCAGTGAGTCTATTAACCTACACTTGAACACAACATTTATGCTTTAAATTGGATTAGGTATGAATAAGGTTAGACTAAATTACATTCCGAATTACATTACACAGTAGAGCCAGGCTCTGCTCAACAGATGCAGCACATGAATTACCTTAGTATATTCATGTATGGAAATCAGATTATAATTCATGCTGTTATGCATATATATAGAGAAACAAAAACCTAGAAACATGGCAAGAGGAGTCTGACTTCCATCACTGTTCTGCACAAATAAATCAATCAACTCTACCCTTTGTCTATAGAAACACGACGAAAACAATGCCACATATTCAACCAAGTATATGGGTTCAATTAGATTAAGATATATATGGAAAACATATATATGGAAACAGGCCCTTCGGCCCACCAAGTCCACACCGACCAGCAATCAACCATACATCAGTTCTATCCTACACGCCAGGGACAAATTACAGAAGCCAATTAACCTACACACCTGCACTTCTTTCGGATGTGGGAGAAACCGGAATATCCGGAGAAAACCCATGTGGTCATAGGGAGAATGTACTAATTCTGTACAGACAGCACCTGTAGTGGGAATCAAATCTGGGTCTGTGGTGCTATAAGGCAGCACCTCTACCGCTGCACCACCGTGCCACCCCATTACATTATTTTTTCTGTAATATATTTATTATGGTGTCACGTCAATAAAGATGAACACATGATTCTGATTTCTGCCCTTAGTTGGACAACACACATCTCCAGTCATTGTGTTTTACATCTATATGGCTGGTTTTCAACCTCTTCAGTCTGAAGGGTCTCGACCCGAAACATCACCATTCTTTCTCTCCAGAGACGCTGCCTGTCCCGTTGAGTTATTCCAGCTTTTTGTGTCCATCTTCAGTTTAAACCAGCATCTGCAGTTCCTTCCTACACTCGTTAAATGAAACGGGTCCTATTCTCATAACGTTATTCACATCAACAAAGTATTTTACCTTTGTTGCTGCAGAGAATACAATCCCAGTTATCAAATCTTTCTTCCTAGTGAAAAAAAAATTCTAGCCCTGCCAATGTGTTCATAAATCGCTCCTGGACCCTCTCCAGAGCAATTGCACCCTTTCTACAATGTGTCATAGTCTTGCAGTATGGAAATGGGCCAATCATCCCAACTTGTCCATGCAGATCAAGATGCCCCATCTAAACTAGTCCCATTTATCCGCATTTGGCCCATATCCCTTTAAAATTTTCCTGTCCAAGTACCTGTCCAAATGTCTTTTAAACGCTGTCATTTTACCTGCCTACTTCACCTGGCAGCTCGTTCCACATACCCACCATCCTCTGCGTGAAAATGTTGTCCCTCATGTTCCTATTAAATCGTTCCTCTCGGACGTAAAACCAGGGGTGTCAAACTCATGAGTGAGAGTGTGTATCAGTGTGTGTGTGTGTGAGGGTGTATATCGGGACAGGTGACGTTTCAGGTCGAGATCCTTCCTCAGACTGAGAGTCAGGGGAGAGGGAGACACAGAGATATGGAAGTGCGAGGTGTGAAATGAGAGAACAAAGGGGACAAAGATCAGTGTAAATGTAGAATATATCATTGTTGGCTGGGGGCAGGTGAAAACAATATAAAGATAATATTTAAGCAGGATTATCCTGCACATCCTACCAGACTGATTCCTGGGATGGCAGGGCTTCCATATGAAGAAAATAGACTGGATAGACTCGGCTTGTACTTGATGGAATTTAGAAGATTGAGGGGGGATCTTATAGAGACTTACAAAATTCTTAAGGGGTTGGACAGGCTAGATGAAGGAAGATTGTTCCCAATGTTGGGGAAGTCCAGAACAAGGGGTCATAGTTTAAGGATAAGGGGGAAGTCTCTTAGGACCGAGATGAGAAAATCTTTTTCACACAGAGAGTGGTGAATCTGTGGAATACTCTGCCACAGAAGGTAGTTGAGGCCAGTTCATTGGCTATATTTAAGAGGGAGTTAGATGTGGCACTTGTGGTTAAAGGGATCAGGGGGTATGGAGAGAAGGCAGGTACGGGATACTGAGTTGGATGATCAGCCATGATCATATTGAATGGCGGTGCAGGCTCGAAGGGCCGAATGGCCTACTCCTACACCTATTTTCTATGTTTCTATGTCCTCTTTAAACTTTCCCCTCTTAGTTTAAAGCTATGCCCTCGAGTCTTTGTAATTTCCAACCTGGGACATAAAATCTGATTGTTTACCCTATCTTTGCCTCTCATAATTGTATACACTTCTATCAAATGCCCCCTCAACTTCCATTTATTAAAGGGTTACACAAAAAGCTGGAGAAACTCAGCGGGTGCAGCAGCATCTAAGGAGCGAAGGAGATAGGCGACGTTTCGGGTCGAGACCCTTCTTCAGACTGGTCAGGGATCAGGGAAACGAGAGATATAGACCGTGTCGTGGAGAGACAAGGAACAATGAATGAAAGATATGCAAAAAAGTATCGATGATAAAGCAAACAGGCCATTGTAAGCTGTTTGTGGTGTGAAAATGAGAAGCTAGTGTGACTTGGGTGGGGGAGAGATAGAGAGAGAAGGAATGCCAGGGCCCGAGGGCTGAGGGAGAGGTGGGGAGGGGAGGAGGCAGCAAGGGTTAACAGAATTGAGAAAATTCAATGTTTAAGCCATTTATTAAACATCATTGCAACAGTTTAGCCGGTTATCACATTGCTGACAATGAGTGCAAAATGGTCTGCATTACATGAGGAACAATACTTCCAAAATAAATCTATTTGCGAATTCCTGACAGAACATGAAATGTGCTTGGCCAATGAAAGGGTTTTTTACTTGATGCTTGGACAACTCCAAGTGTCTACATTGCAAGCTTATGATGGTCAAAATGCATGTCATTGTTGTTAATTGGATTAGGTAACTGTCTCAGGTTTTCATGATAATTTGCTGCCCGGGCTAACCGATGGGGCTGCATGACATAGCATTACTTACCCTCTGTACCTGGGAAGCTTCACGCTGTTTCTGCTTTCCCCTTGTGCAGTGGTTGTCCCAGCACCAGAAAACCTCCACTTCTCGGATGTACAGGAAACGCGTTTCCGGGTTCACTGGGATCATGGCGCACCAGACGTGGCCCTCTACAGATTGTCCTGGTCTCCCACAGGAGGACGCATCAAAGATGAGGTAAAATAACCCGTTCCTTTGTGAGCTGAGCAGAGGCTTCTATTTTTGTTGCAAAGAGAGCACGTGTAATGTATCACTGCCGAACTGACCTGCAAATATGAAAAACGATCGTTCTTTTCTTCTGTCACTGCGTTCTATATCCAACTTTCTCTTGAGTACCTCTCGTATCTCTCGTTTCCCTGACCCCTGACCAGTCTGAAGAAGGGTCTCGACCCGAAACGTTGCCTATCTCCTTCGCTCCTTAGATGCTGCTGCACCTGCTGAGTTTCTCCAGCTTTTTGTGTAACCCTCTCTCTTGAGTACATCCAGTGAATTGGCCTCCACTGCCTTTCGTGGCAGAAGATTCCACAGATTCACAACTCTCTGGGTGAAAATGATTTTCCTCACCTCAGTCCTAAATGGCCGACCCCTTTTTTGTAAACTGTGACCCCTGTTTCTGGACTCACCCAACATCGGGAACATTTTTCCTGCATCTAGCCTGTCCAATCCCTTAATAATGTTATATGTTTGTGTAAGATCCCGTCTCATTCTTCTAAATTCCAGTGAATATAAGACCAGTTGATCCATTCTTTCATCATATGTGCCCTTTGCTAATACTCCTTAGTGATCTACTTCAATAGATATTAATAATACATCAACTGGGACCAGGTATTGGAATGTGCCTTCTATTCACATGAGTTCACATACATACACTTCTGATTGTTGTTTTCTGAACAGGATGAAGAGTGAGAATTCTGCCTTCTCTGGTTTGTGGGATCTGCCATTGGTTATGATTAGCAGATACTTGGCTGATGCCAAGCTGGACTTCTGGCATGCACTGGAACTCATTGGGGCTTTGGAGATGCCAACAGCTTTTGGCGTCCAACTGCGACTTTTTTGGGTGGTTTATGGTAGCCTTTGTGACAATATCGTGAAACACAATGCGAGATTTCATCAATATCTATTACTTACCCATTGCAATGAGTTGGAGTATAAGGGAAGGCCAGAAACGTTGATTTTTTAAACAAGGATTGAAACTCTTTGCCTCGAGTGGGGTGAAGGTCATAAGGGCACGTGATAGGAGCAGAATTACGCCATTCGCTGAATCAAGTCTACTCCGCCATTCAATCATGGCTAATGTATTTCTCCCTATCTTAACCCCATTCCCCTGCCTTCTCCCCCAAACCCCTGACACCCATACTAACAAATAATCTATCTATCTCCACTTTAAAGATAACCATTGACTGGGCCTCCACAGCCTTCCAAAGAATTCCACAGATTCACCACCCTCTGACTAAATAAATTCCTCCGTATCTCCTTCCGAAAGGAATGTCCTTTAATTCTGAGGCTATGATCATTGGTTATAGACTCTCCCAAGAGTGGAAATATCCTCTTCACATCCACACCCAAGCCTTTCACTATTCAGTAAGTTTCAATGAGGTTCCCCCTCATCCTTCTAAACTCCAGCGGGTGTAGGCCCAGTGGTGTCAAACGTTCTTCATTTGTTAACCCACTCATTCCTGGGATCATTCTTGTAAACCTCCTCTGGACCCTCTCCAGAGCCAGCACATCTTTCCTCAAATATGGTGCCCAAAATTGCTCACAGTACTCCAGATGCAGCCGGAACGGTGCTTAAGAGCTTCAACATTACATCCCTGAAGGGGAAAAGAGACAGAGAGCAGCATTGCAATTAGAATGAGGAGTTGCCGCTTCAATCTTTCGGCATGTAAAAATTTAAGATGGTTCATTGAGAATATGTTCATAGTGTTGCTACACACAGCCATCAGAGACATGTTTTCCATTAGCTTGGTAATAAGATTCAGGGATCAATTGACCCAACTAAACCAGAACACCTGTTTCTCCAAAACAAACACTCCAACATAATTTGATCCCCTGTGTTAGATTTTATCCAGCAATATTCAACATGGGCTTTAAGGAACAGCACCAGGAGGTTTTACTGCAGCCAAGCTGAAGTTGTGCTAGTTGTTGGGTTTGGGGGGTTTTATTTCATGGTTTCTACATGGAAAGGATTAGCTGTTCACTATTACATTCAAGTCCAGTAATTTGATGAAGGAATGCAATTGAAGAATGATTTCAGAGACTGATCCTGTTTTGACCATAACTTAATGCATTTTCTATCCAGACAATAATAAACGGCCATGACACCAGCTATTTATTAGAAGGCCTGAATCCTGACACTGTCTATGATGTATCTCTTACGGCTATTTATCCAGATGAAATGGAAAGTGAAGATCTCCTTGGTTCCCAGCGTACATGTAAGTCTTTATGGTGATTTATCAGCCGTTTTCTTCTCGACCCACAATCAATTGTCTTTAAACACCAAAAAATCACTGTCATCTATTGAAAAGTACACAGTGTGTTTGCAGTACATTTATTTGTCCTTCGGAGGGTATCGTCCTTCTCAGTTTTGAGTGTTGTACTGTCAAAGATGTTGTTTTCGAGATGTGATTTTAACTGGGTCTGCATCGGACAATATAATCAAATGGCACTCATATGACATATTGCTGGTGTTGGGGGACATTGTTCGCCCTTGCGTTAAAGTATATCTGTGTTATAAATGAAATTAACACTTACCTAATATTGAAACTTCCCTTTCCTCATTAAAAATATAGTATGCACACTGATTCATAAATTATACACAATTAATGTTTATTGTTGGTAAACTTTGAATACATCTTTTCAGTTTTCAGCACCGGTCTATACAGACATTTTTAACCAGTCCCTGCAAACATGTACTGTCCCTGCCTGCTTCAAAGTCTCCACTATTGTCCCTGTACCCAAAAAGGCCAGGATTACTTGTCTTAATGACTACAGGCCTGTCGCACTGACCTCTGTAGTCATGAAGACACTCGAAAGGCTTGTGCTGGTCAAGCTGAAAAATATCACAAACCCTCTGCATTTTGCATATCGGGCCAATAGATCTGCGGATGATGCAGTCAACCTGGGCCTGCACTTCATCCTATAGCACCTAGACCACCAGGGGACCTATGCGAGGATTTTGTTTGTTGATTTTAGCTCTGCATTCAACACCATTGTGCCAGAGCTACTACACTCCAAACTTTCCAAGTTGACTGTGCCTGAACCCCTCTGTCAGTGGATCACCAGCTTCTTGACAGACAGGAAGTAGCATGTGAGGCTGGGAAAGCACATCTCGGACCCGCAAACGCTCAGCATAGGACCGCCGCAAGGCTACGTACTCTCTCCTCTCCTCTCCTCTCTCTACACCAATGACTGGACCTCCACAGACACCTCTGTCAAGCTTCTCAAGTTTGCGGACGATACAACCGTGATTGGACTGATCCAGGATGGGGAGGAATCTGCCTATAGACAGGAAGTGTCACAGCTGGTGTCCTGGTGCCATCGCAACAACCTGGAGCTCAATGCTCTTAAGACAATGGAATTGATTGTAGACTTTAGGAGAGCTCCCCCTCCCCTCACCCCACTCACAATCAACAACACCACAATCACATCTGTGGAGTCTTTTAAGTTCCTGGGAACCATCATCTCCAAGGACCTTAAATGGGGGGCGACAATAGACTCCACAGTCAAAAGAGCTCAACAGAGGATGTAGTCCCTACGGCAGCTGAGGAACCACAATCTGCCACAGGCAAAGATGGTCCAATTCTACACTGCCATCATAGAGTCTGTTCACACCTTCATTATGGTCTGGTTTGGCTCAGCCGCCAAGCACGACACCCGGAGGCTGCAGCGAATCGTCCGATCAGCAGAGAAGATTATTGGCTGCAACCTTCCCTCCATTGATGAACTGTACACTGCAAGGGCCAGGAAGCGAGCGGGCAAGATCATCTCTGACGCCTCTCACGCTGGCCACAAACTCTTTGAATCACTTCCCTCTGGAAGGCAACTCCGGACTGTCAAAGCTGCCACAGCCAGACATAAAAACAGTTTTTATCCACGAGTAGTTGCTCTACTCAACAAAAATCAAACTCTACTCAACAAAGTTGCTCTACTCTAGCCAAAGATCTGTAGCCTCCCTTTGATCTGGTATTTTGTTGGTTCACATGCTTGATCAATGGTGTTTTATCATTAACGTTTTATTATTATTAATGTTTAGTGTTTACTGAGTCATTTGTAATTGTCACTGTTTGTCATGTTGTTACTTGTGGGCAGAGCACCAAGGCAAATTCCTTGTATGTGAGTACTTGGCCAATAAACTTACTTACTTACTAGATCTACCTTTTTAATGGAAAAGGTAGTAAGGAAGATCATTAGAAATTATAAGAATCATAGAATCATCAAAATCATATCACAGGAGAAGGACCTTCTGCCTGCAGGGTGCATCCTAACCATCAAATATCCATTTACACCAATCCTACCTTAGTCCCATTTTATTCTTCACACATTTTCATGAGCTCATCCAGATTGTATCACTCGTCTGCACATTAGGGACAATTTACAGAATCAAGGGATATGGGGAGAAAGCAGGAACAGAGTACTGATTCTGGATGATCAGCCATGATCATATTGAATGCCGGTGCTGGCTCGAAGGGCTGAATGACCTATTCCTGTACCTATTTTCTATGTTTCCACTAAAGTCAGTTAACCTGCCAACCTGCAAGTCTTTGCGATGTGAGAGGAAACTGGAACAAGAACATTCAGAGAAATTTGCATAGTCGCAGGGAGAACTTGCAAACATCAACTGAGCATCATAACCATATAACAATTACAGCACGGAAACAGGCCCTCTCGGCCCTTCCAGTCCGTGCCGACCATTTATTTTCCCCTAGTCCCATCTACCTGCACTCAGACCATACCCCTCCATTCCCTTCCCATCCATATACCTATCCACTTTACTTTTAAATGTTAAAATCGATCCTGCCTCCACCACTTCTGCTGGAAGATCATTCCACACAGCCACCACTCTCTGAGTAAAGAAGTTCCCCCTCATGTTACCCCTAAACTTCTGTCCCTTAATTCTCATGTCATGCCCTCTTGTTTGAATCTTCCCTACCCTCAATGGGAAAAGCATTGGAGATCCAAATTGAATGTGGATAGTTGGAGCTTTGACCTCGTGGCTCTACTCTGCCACTCCTTTTTGATGGAATTCAACCCACTGATCCACCAGATCCATGATTAGTATTCTCCGATAACAAATCCCTATAACTTGAATTTAAGTTTATCATTGAGATCAAAGAATTAAAAATCAGAAAAACAACTCAGATTCTGGAAAACTGAAATAACAACAGAAAATGTTGGAAACACTCTGCAAGTCACTCAGCATTGTGGAAAATGAAATAAAGTTTCAAGTCAAGGACTCTGATTCTCTTTCCACAGATGCTGTCTGACCTGCTGAGCATTCCAGCATTTTCTTAATTTACTGGTCTATTTTGATACGTCCTTCATGTACATCACAACACCCCCCTTCGCTCTGTATAGGAACTAATTCTATCTGATTCCTGTTTCTGTATCCTCAGTTTGCCCATTACAGATCAAATTTTTCCTTGCCTTTGTTGTGGTTTGACAAACAGTCCAAATAGCCAACGGCAGAAGTATATTCTTTGACTCTAAGTCTGTGAAGAAATCAGTCTGAGGCTGAACCTCATAGTTTAAATCTGATATTAATATACCTTATTTTTATATTTTACAGTGGTCAAAGCACTTCCGACCGCTCCAGGTAAGCTTATGCTTTGTTGAAATTTCTACTCATAAGTAAGGAGGCCAGTTGCAGTTCCAGGGTTTATCCAGGGTGTTGTAAGGAGCTCCTTAAACCATTCTTGCCTGGGACATTGGTGAAGCTGGGTTGGTACTTATTTTTGACTCATGGATGGTATTCCAATTAATACTTGGACTTCTTGTTTTAGAAGTTAAGCAGTGCTATTTTTTTTTTAAGATATTTTGGTAGGATGTGCCAGAACTAGAATCTTGGCAGGCTTCAGGGAAGCATGGGAGCTGGGGCCCAGGTGATTTTGAAGTTTGCAGGTACTTGAGCCCATGTCACTTTAAGGAGACCACAAGAACTGGAGCCGAGTTCGCAGTTTAGGGAGATTGCAGGAACATTGCCAGGCGTGTTTCAGGGGATTTTGTCATCTGGGGTTCCAGTAAATTTCAGGTCAACTCTGGAATGTTTCAGGGGAACTTGCAAAATGAGGCCTAGTTGAGTTTCAGGGAGCATGAGAACTAAGGCCCCAAGGAGTTTCTGGGGAACACAGGAAACATCATCTGTAACCCCTTTGTTGAACCATCAGGATTTGCAAATAAACATAGTGGATTATCAGAGTTTTACTGGGGTAGCAGAACTGCTTTGATGGCAGAAGTGCACGATATGAGCCCCATTGCAGACATCATCCCTGTGCAGAGGCCAGACTTGGAATTGTTATTGACATAGAGAAGGAAGTTAACACATTGCAGATGAAAGGCCTGTATTCCTTCCATCGCAGCATGGGTTGGGGGACCCACTGCATTGGATTAACCTCTCAATTAACAGGGTTAAGGGCATGGATAAAGCTGTTAATCAGTGTGTGAATCCTTTTAATATTCCTCCTTATTTTCTAAACTTATCACTTTCTCTGAGTTTCAATGCCCTGCTGGGGATCAACGTTATCCTTGGAGTGAAAGTATTGATTCAATAAAAGGCCAACTTAAAATGGTTCTGCCTTTGTGCAAACGCATTTCTAATATTACAAAAACGTTAGTAATATTTATTTCTAAGTCTCAGTTCATGATGAAATTGTCAGTGAGAGTGAGTAAAGCCACAGGCACCTAACGGCATCTCTTGGCACACCATGCCTCTATCATCTCTTTCACAAGCTCTGCAAGTAGTCGCATTTACCTCCCTCTCTGCCTTTGCTTCTATAACTCTTCAAATTAGCTCTCTTATGTATTTATGCAGTTTTATGATGCACCAACTATTGTAATAAAATCATAAGATCATAAGATAGGCCCAATGACTCCTATCACATCTACTCCGCCATTCAATTGTGGCTGATCTATCTCTCCCTCCTAACCCCATTCTCCTGCCTTCTCACCATAACTTCTGACACCCATACTAATCAAGAATGTATCTATCTCTGCCTTAAATATATACTGACTTTGCCTCCACAATCTTCTGTGGCAAAGAATTTCACAGATTTACCCCCCTGACTAAAGAAATTCCTCCTCATCTCCTTCCTAAAAGAACATCCTTTAATTTGGAGGCTATGACCTCTAGTCCTAGATACTTCCACTAGTGGAAACATCCTCCACATCCACTCTATCCAAGCCTTTCACTATTCCATACATTCCATTTTGTTACGACTCCCGAAGGCAGGTACCTCAGAGCCGCGTAACATAATCAAGAACCAGGTTCAAGTTTAAGAAAATAGTCTTTAATTTAGTTAAAAGAAGACAAAAACCCAAACCTGAGTCAAACAACACAGTCAGGGACAAGAATCGACTAACAAACCAAATATAACAGTGCTCCAGCCAGCCTCGCAATGGACCATCGAACCGGAGTCTCTAACCTGCCTAAATGGAGATAACCCTGAAACAAAATACGCGAAAACCCTCAGGTCAGCCCTTATCCGTCCCAATACAACATTAAATGGCAAATATAGTTAACAATACACAAAGTTCTATGCCATGTGGCAAGGCCTCCTGCAGCTCAGACCGGCAGCGTGTTCACTAGTCAGGGTCGACGAAGAAGAGAAAGAATTCTGGGAACGCCTGATATTTAAGCTCATTATCTCATTCTTCTAAACTCCAACGAATATAGGCCCAGTGCCCTCAAACACTCAAAACTAGATTGATAACTCAAATAACTGGATGGGCTTGATAGATTGTGGCCATTACCTTTTGTCACTGAGATGAATAAACCTCATAATTCTTCGGGGATAAAAAAAATAAAATCTGTCAAGTGGTCATCTATGAGCAGAATATGTTTGAATATTCGAATCTTTCAAAATCTCTCAATATATTTTATTGCTGAAAAGAAATTTGTAAACCCAGCAGAATTTAGGTGAGGTAATGAATTGATTGGTGTAAACATTGCCAGGGACCTCCATCTGCTGGCATAAAAAAGGTTAAACAAGCTCTGCTGGCTGGAGCCCCATTGCTAGTGTGCAAGATTCCATTGCATAATAAACCATTCGAGTTTGGCACAGAGCACAGCTTCAGATTATTAAAGAGGTGCCACAGAGACGGCTGAAACGCCACGATGGTACAATAGAGAGTAATGCTGATGAGGGAGAATTGGCAAAGAGTGATTGACCACGATGGGAAATTTTAATAGTTGAGCTCATAATCCAGACTGACATTGACAATGAGCAAAAAAAAAACCCAAAGTACTGGAGGAACTCTGCGGGTCCTCTGTAGGGATGTCAGGACTTTCATATGAGGAAAGATTGGATAGACTCAGTTTGTACTCGCTGGAATTTAGAAGATTGAGGGGGGATCTTATAGAAACTTACAAAATTCTTAAGGGGTTGGACAAGCTAGATGCTGGAAGATTGTTCCCGATGTTGGGGGAGTCCAGAACAAGGGGTCACAGTCTAAGGATAAGGGGGAATTCCTTTAGGACCGAGATGAGGAAAATATTCTTTACACAGAGAGTGGTGAGTCTCTGGAATTCTCTGCCACAGAAGGTAGTTGAAGCCAGTTCATTGGCTATATTTAAGAGGGCGTTAGATGTGGCACTTGTGGCTAAAGGGATCAGGGGGTATGGAGAGAAGGCAGGTACGGGATACTGAGTTGGATGATCAGCCATGATCATATCGAATGGCGGTGCAGGGTTTGAAGGGCCGAATGGCCTACTCCTGCACCTATTTTTCTATGTTTTCTATGTTTCTATGTAGGGAGAATGGACAGAGGATGTTTCAGGCCGCGACCTTGAAAAAGTCTCTTGTCTGTTTTCTTGTATCTGACATTAACAAATGTGCTGGAATTCAAGGAGCCTTCTGAGGCAATGAATTCCACTGATTCATCACCCCCAGACTAAATAAATTCCTCCTCATCTCCTTCCTAAAGAAATGTCCTTTAATTCTGATGCTATGATCTCTCGTTCTGGACTCTCCCATTATCCTCTCCACATCCACTCTATCCAGGCCTTTCACTATTTGATATTTGTCAATGAGGTCACCCTCATCCTTCCAAACTCCAGCGAGCAGAGGCCCAGTGCCACCTAACGGCCATCACGTGTTAACCCACTCCTCGGATTATTGTCGTAAACCTCTGGACCCGCTAGAGTGCCACCACATCCTTCCTCAGATAAGGGGACCCAAAATTGCTCACAATACTCCAAATGCAGTCTGACCTGCGCCTTATGCAGCCTCAGCATTACACTGTTTTTGTCTTCTAATCCTCTTGAAATAATTGTTAGCATTGCGTTTGCCTTCCTTGCTACTGATTCAACTTGCAAATTAACTCTTTGGGAATCTTGTATACCCAAGTCCCTTTGCACCTCCGATTTCTCAATTCCCTCCCCATTTAGCAAATAATCCAAGGAAGGAAATGAGTATTGACAATGGTTTTGTTTCTTCTTCAGCTACTCCAACTCCCCCACGTAACCTCCAAGTGTACAATGCCACACCACACAGCCTGACTGTAAAGTGGGATCCTGCCGTCGGTCGAGTCCGAGGATACAGGATTATCTATGCACCCATGACTGGGGACCCCATTGATGAAAAGGTAAGTTAAATTACTTTGAAGGCAACATGTATCTTTTTTAGTCGACATAACCCACATTGGTATCTGGCTTCCTTTGTTGCATCACTTCCCAAGGAACCAGAAGTGGAGGATGAACTGGCATTGGGATCAATGATTGTTCTGAATCTGATGTAACAATAGGGTAGGTTTGATGGATTGAGTGGTCTACATCCTCCCACAGACAAAGTTTTTGAGTCAAACAGGCGGCATTACTTTTATGACTCTCAAAAGAAGCCATAATGTTGAGTTATTTCCTCAATATATTTTGGTCGCCTAATTATAGGAAGGATGTCAACAAAATAGAGAGAGTACAGAGGAGGTTTACTAGAATGTTGCCTGGGTTCCAGCAACTAAGTTACAGAGAAAGGTTGAACAAGTTGGGTCTTTATTCTTTGGAGCGCAGAAGGTTAAGGAGGGACTTGAGGTCTTTAAAATGATGAAAGGGATAGACAAAGTTGACGTGGATAAGCTTTTCCCATTGAGGGTAGGGAAGATTCAAACAAGAGGGCATGACATGAGAATTAAGGGACAGAAGTTTAGGGGTAACATGAGGGGGAACTTCTATATTCACAGAGTGGTGGCTGTGTAGAATGATCTTCCAGCAGAAGTGGTGGAGGCAGGATCGATTTTAACATTTAAAAGTAAAGTGGATAGGTATATGGACGGGAAGGGAATTGAGGGGTGTGGTCTGAGTGCAGGTAGATGGGACTAGGGGAAAATAAATGGTCGGCACGGACTGAAAGGGCCGAGAAGGCCTGTTTCCGTGCTGTAATTGTTATATGTTATATGGTTATTGCAAATTACTGATAGCTTTCTTTTAGTATTTGTTTCAAAACAAACATGTAAATGCAAGAGGTGATTGGGGGGAGAGAATGAGAATCGATTATCGGAGAATCCAGCTGGATGTATATACAGAGCCCTCCATAATGTTTGTGACAAAGACCCATCATTTATTTATTTGCTTCTGTACTCCACAATTTGAGATTTAGAATAGAAAAAATCACATGTGGTTAAAGGGCACATTGTCAGATTTTATTAAAGGGTGTCTTTATACATTTTGGTTTCAGCATGTAGAATTCCAACTGTTTATACATAGTTCCTCCATTTCAAGGCACCATAATGTTTGGGACACAGGGCTTCACAGGTGTTTGTAATTGCTCAGGTTTGTTTAAATGCCTCCTTAATGCAGGTATAAGAGAGCTCTCGGCATCTAGTCTTTCCTCCAGTCTTTCCATCACCTTTGGAAACTTTTATTGCTGTTTATCAACATGAGGACCAAAGTTCTGCCAATGAAACTTAAAGAAGCCATTATGAGACTGAGAAACAATAATAAAACTGGTAGAGACATCAGCTAAACCGTACGGTTACCAAAATCAACTTTTTGGAACATCATTAAGAAGAAATATAGCACTGGTGAGCTTACTAATCTCAAAGGAACTGGCAGGCCAAAGAAGACCTCCACAGCTGATGACAGGAGAATTCTCTATATAATAAAGAAAAATCCCTAAACATCTGTCCGACAGATCAAGAAACACTCTTCAGGAGTCAGGTGTGGATTTCTCAATGACCACTGTCCGCAGAAGACTTAATGAACTGAAATATAGAGGCTACACTGCAAGATGCAAACCACTGGTTGGCTGCAAAAATGGCCAGGTTACACTTTACCAATAAGTACTTAAAAGAGCAACCACAGTTTTGGAAAAAGGTCTTGTGGACAGATTGGACGAAGATTAACTTATATCAGAGTGATGGCAAGAGCAAAGCATGGAGAGAGAAGGAACTGCCCAAGATCCAAAGTATACCACCTCATGAAACACGGTAGTGGGGGTATTATGACCTGGGCATGTATAGCTGCTGAAGGTACTGGCTCACTCATCTTCATTGATGATACAACTTCTAATGGTAGTAGCATAATTAATTCTGAAGTGTATAGGCACATCCTATCAGCTCATGTTCAAACAAGTGAATCAAAAACTCATTGGATATTCTACAGCAAGACAATGATCCCCAAACTCCTGAAGCAACACAGGAGTTGTACAAAGCTAGAAAATGGAAAATTCTTCAGTGACCAAGTCAATCACCCAAACTGAACCCAAGTGAGCATGCCTTTTATATGCTGAAGAGAAAACTGTAGGGGACTAGCCCCCAAAACAAGCATAAGCTAATGGCTGCAATATAGGCCTGGTGGAGCATCACCAGAGATGACACCCAACAACTGGTGATGTCCATGAATTGCAGACTTCAAGCACTCATTGCATGCAACGATATGCAACAAAATACTAAACATGATTACTTTCATTTACATTACATTGCTGTGTCCCAAACATTATGGTGCCCTGAAATGGGGGGACTAAGTATAAACACTGCTGTCATTTCTACACAGTGAAACCAAAATGTATAAAAATGGCCTTTATTAAAATCTGACAATGTGCACTTTAACCACATGTGATTTTTTCTATTATAAATCTCAAATTGTGGGGTACAGAGGCAAATAAATAAATAATGGGTCTTTGTCCCAAACATTATGGAGGGCACTGTAGTTAATCTAAAATGGGGTTTGGCAATGAATTGCTAAAACCTGGAGTTTCATACGCCCAATGCAAATATCCCCAAAGGTGTGCGCATGTGTGAACAGAGCTGAGCAAGTTATGGAATGGAAGCAATTTTACTCTCAAAACTATTTGCAGCTGCTTTAAATGCATAAAAAGCATTAAATGCTTTAAAAGCATAAAAAATGCTTGCCACTGTTAAATTTAAACCTGGTCTTCAGTGTGGACCTCATTGTGAAATGCTGGAGTGATTTTTAACAGTTTGCAAATGTAAAGTTTCGATGTGATTCTTTAAAATAATTCAAGCCATAAACTGTTGGCATCATTGCTAAGTAGACACTTAACACATCTGCATTAGGTTTCCCTATTTTAACAGATGTTTCTCTGTCAGTTAACAAAATAGTCAGCATGTTACACAAGAATCGTTTCTGTCAAGTTTTTTTTCTGACCACCCTTATTAATTTATTCAGCTTTGAGCAAAAAAAAATCAAGATACCTAATGGATGTAAAATAATGTTTTCGAAAAGAATCGCTGCAATCATAAAGCTAAAACCTCCAAATGCTGGAAATTTAAAATTAAAATAGAAAACCCTGAAAAACATCAAAAGGTCAGACTGTCTGCGGAGGAAGAAACAGAGTTAACATGAATGACCTGTTGTTAGAATAATTCTGCTACAAAATGAATAACACACAGAGAGTGGCGAGTCTCTGGAACTCTCTCCCACAGAGGGTAGTTGAGGCCAGTTCATTGGCTATATTTAAGAGGGAGTTAGATGTGGCCCTTGTGGCTAAGGGGATCAGAGGGTATGGAGAGAAGGCAGGTACAGGATACTGAGTTGGATGATCAGCCATGATCATATTGAATGGCGGTGCAGGCTCGAAGGGCCGAATGGCCTACTCCTGCACCTAATTTCTATGTTTCTATGTTTCTAACTCTGCATCCCATTCCACAGAGGTTGTCTGAAATTTCCCATCATTTTCTGGTTTTAATTTATTAAAATAACTACAGTTCAGAACTCTCTCCAGTCCTGATGCTAAGCGTTAATCCTTGTAATCATCTGACAGACAGGACCTATTTTATCGGGCATATAATAAAAACAGAAAATTAGCAGAGGGAGTGATGAAACATCATCTTTCTCCATATTATCTACTACTAAAAATACATTGCGTTTATCTCTTCCCCAGCTCTATTGAAAGGTAGACACAAAAAGCTGGAGTAACTCAGCGGGTTAGACAGCATCTCTGGAGAAAAGGAATAGGTGACGTTCAAGGTCAAGCTCCTTCTCGAGGCCATTCAGAAATGTCAATTGTTCCTCTCTACATAGATGCTGCCTGATCTGCTGAGTGTTTCCAACAATTTCTGTGTTTATTTCAGATGACCTGCACCTGCAGTTTTTTGACTTTCTGTCTACAACATCCCTGATAATCTAGTTGTTTTCTACAAGTGACTAAGTGGGACCCGTAGGGTCCCATGTTCGCATGGGAGGGCTGGTCCCCCAACGCAATATTCCACCTCTCCACCAATTCCAATATTGGTTACCAGTGGGGGGGGGGGGGGGATCTTTTTGGAGTGATAGTATGGGTGTGGGCTGAAGGTACTGGTTTCCAGAGGGCTAGTATGGACATTGTGGGCCGAATGGATTCTTGGGCTGGCAGCTCAGTCACTCAAGCCTGGTGTGCTGGCAGCTCACTCACTCACGGCTGGTGGGCTGGTAGTTCAGTCACGGCTATTCCTTGAAATTCCATTTCAAGCAGAGTGCAAGGCCACCAAATTCAAATGCAGTTTCATACCACTTCAAGCAGGGTGTAAGGCCACAAAATTCTAATGCACTTTCATACCATTTCAAGCAGGGTGCAAGGCCACCAAATTCAAATGCAGTTTCATACCATTTCAAGCAGGGTGCAAGGCCACCAAATTCAAATGGTTTCATACCATCTCAAGCAGGGTAAAACCACCATAAAACCACGTAAAAAAACAAATGAAAACAACATTCACAGTTCAGTAGACATTCAGTGTGTTCAGTTGATTCACAGCTCAGACTGAGAGTCGTGATCTCTCCCTTCCCCATCTTGCAGAGACTGAGCCACGTCGCCACTTCCGGGTTTTATTGTCCCTCCCCCTCCCACCAGAAGGGGCGTGGCCTTCATGGTGTAATTGACAGGAGGGTGAATCTCAACATTTTTAAAACATTCATAAGTCTTTTATTTTTCATCGATGTGAAAACTCCTCTGGCCCTGATGAGCAGAGGCGGGCTCTAAGTAAGATGGCCAAAAACAACAGCCATAAGTGTGAGTGTTGTTTTCAAAAATCAATAAACAGTGTAAACAGGAAGTGGTCAAGTTTAGACTTTTAATTATATAAATATTTGGGCTGTGATCATAGCTAACATTCCAATACTCTCAGTTAGTCTACCTTGGATGGCAATTGGATGAGCAACCTCCTTGTTCCCGATGTGCACTTGCATTCATCATATGACATATTGCAAATTACTCCAATTGTGGATCTCGGTATTGTTTGCACACTATATCAGTGAACACCGACAACAGATTCAAATAAACAGATTCATGTATTCATAGTAAAATTGTGTATGTCCTGGCTCACCAATATTCCAAATGGCCATTTCTCAGTTACATTTTAAGTAAGGTCACACTGCAAGAATGCAAAACGCCAGTTATTATTTGATGCCTGCCAATAAAATGTTTTGCATTAAATTTAATAATTACTCTTGTGCTGTGGCTGACCCTTTTGGCAAGTTATTCTAACCGGCGTCTAATCTGACAAGATGAATAGAGAAGTTTTCAGTGATCTTCATTGATCCATTATCCAGGGTTTAGTTGCATTGCACCACACACTTTATCAGAAACAGACTTTTGCTTTGTCTAAAATAAAGCCATTAAAAAGCTCTGCTTAATCCTTTTACCATCTTCATCTGCCATAAAAAATGATTAATGGTTTTCAGTATTGCCATCAGAACACCTTGAAATCTATTTATATAGAACAAAAAAATGAACAGCATAGGAATAGGCCCTTCGGCCCACATTGTCTGTGATCAGCATGATGCTTGCGCATCATCTCATATGCCTGCACATGAATAATATCCCTCTATTCTCTGCATATCCGTATGCCTTTCTAAAAACCTTTTAAATACCACTATCATATCAGCCACCACCACCACCATTGACAGTGGGAACCTACCATATAACCATATAACAATTACAGCACGGAAACAGGCCTTCTCGGCCCTTCCAGGCCGTGCCGACCATTTATTTTCCCCTAGTCCCATCTACCTGCACTCAGACCATACCCCTCCATTCCCTTCCCGTCCATATACCTATCCACTTTACTTTTAAATGTTAAAATCGATCCTGCCTCCACCACTTCTGCTGGAAGATCATTCCACACAGCCACCACTCTCTGAGTAAAGAAGTTCCCCCTCATGTTACCCCTAAACTTCTGTCCCTTAATTCTCATGTCATGCCCTCTTGTTTGAATCTTCCCTACCCTCAATGGGAAAAGCTTATCCGCGTCAACTCTGTCTATCCCTTTCATCATTTTAAAGACCTCAATCAAGTCCCCCCTTAACCTTCTGCGCTCCAAAGAATAAAGACCTAACTTGTTCAACCTTTCTCTGTAACTTAGTTGCTGGAACCCAGGCACCATTCTAGTAAATCTCCTCTGTACTTTCTCTATTTTGTTGACATCCTTCCTATAATTAGGCGACCAAAATTGTACACCATACTCCAGAATTGGTCTTACCAATGCCTTGTACAATTTTAACATTACTTCCCTACTCCCTACTCTCTATGTAAAAAAACGTGCCCCACACATCGTTTAAAGTTTGCCCCTTTCACTTTAAGGGTGTGCCCTCTGGTCTTTGGCATTTCCACCCTGAGAAAAAGGTGATGACTGTCTACCCTATTTATGCCTCCAATCATTTTATACATTTTGATCAGATCTTTTGGAGCCAATATGGACCTGATGGGCTAAATTGTTTTCAACCATCTGAAATGTCCACATAGTCAGTTCCTTGACAGATGCTACATGACCTACTGAGTTCTTCCAGCATTCTATTTATGCACTCCAGATTCTTGCATCTGTGAGCCTGTGGTCTATTTTATCTTTTCTCTGGCCTAAGACACTAGGAGATATGAGCAGTATGTAATGTTCTGCATGCAGTGACCACCCTGATTGTCTTTTGACAGGTTCTGTCATTAAAGATGTTTACCACAGCGCCAAAACCTTCTGATGATTATAGACGTTTAGAAATAGTGTCGTCCATTTAAGTCATTGAAAATATTTGACAATAAATAACACATTCATTAATGAAAATTAATTTAAAACATTAATATTACATCAAACAGCGATGCTCATCAAAATTGTATCATACTTGATTGGAAGCATATTTAATATTCATCATCAGGAAGAACAGGACTAGCAGACAGTTTCAAAGTCCTTCAAAACCGATGATGTATGGCTGATGTGCAGGGAGAAATCTGGCATCTTTGTTTGCCAGGGATGATCTCACAAAGTACAATGAGATAAATAATAATCTGTTCTCTTGTCTGAGGGATGAGTAATAAGTGAGGAGCACATTCTTTAACATCCATTTTATAGTTTGCCTCATCTGTAAAATGATACTTTCAACAGTGCTACTCAATACTTAATACTCATCTGAGTATATCAGCCTTGAGTTTTTTGCTCAAGGCCCTGGAGTTGGCCTGGAACTCGGGAGAGCTGAAAAACTGAGCAATGTAGTCCACCTCCAGTCTGTTCCACGGTTCAAATGATGGAGGTGGTGAGAGGTCGTTGAGGGTCAAAGTCTGGTCCTTGCTTTCTGCATCCATCCAGAAGAGCAGGAAACTACGCGCCCTGGCTTATATTTTCCCATCACCCAATGTTATTAACATTTTCATCACAGTGCCTCTTTGTGTGAGCTTAATAAATGCAAATCGACTGCTCTGATGTGCCAAAGCTCCAAAATTGCCTTATTGGCTAGAAAGCTCTTTAGAACATCCTTCATTAAGACAAAGGTGTTTTTGAAATAAAAATCTTTTCCTGGGACTATCCACAATATTTAACACATTTCTTTTTTCTCTTCAAGGTCACAGTAGGTGCAAAACAAAACAGTATTGTGTTGCAGAAGTTGGACCCAGATACACCCTATTCAATCAGAGTCATGTCTTTCTCCAAAACCGGAGATGGCGGACAGATTACCGGCAATGGCAGAACAAGTATGTTCAATATTCCTCTTCTTACTTGCTAACTGTGTAAGGATTGTTGAAACATTATATCCCAGGGATCTAAGAACATGGATAAACCATTCAAACCATGCATTTGCCAGCCTCGTTAGTCCTTTGACCTCAATATTAAATTATCCCATTGGCTATAAAGGAACCAGGTTTAGGCCATGGTTCAACAGCAGATCAAGCAACATTTGTGGAAAGAGAGACAGGGATTAGCAATTTAAATGGAAAACCATTTGTCAGAATTGGGCAAGAGAGAAAATGGGTTAGTTTTAATTAACATAGAATATGGTGGGAGGGAGAGGTAAGGCAAAGGCAATATCTGTAACTTGGTGATGTCCGGTTTGATGTGGGGATACGGTCCATCCACACTTATCCCCATGGCAACTGTAGAAATTAGCCACATGGCAAAAAAAGGACACAAGGTGTTGGAGTAACTCGGTGGCTCCAGCTGCATCATTGGAGAACATGGATAGGTGACATTTCAGGTTTGGACCCTACTTCAGAGTAATTGTGGAGGGGTGGGGAGAAAGTGGAGAGGCAGGACAAAGTGTGTCAGGTAAAAGGTGGACTCCAGAGGTGGAGGGGGCAGATGGTTGGAACAAATGCTGGGAATAAAAGCAAAAGGTGAAAGACATGTTGGAGGTGTCGTGAATTGAGAAGGCAGTAAGTAAGTAAGTAATTGTTATTTATATAGCACTTTTAAATCAAATCGCGTTGAAGCCAAAGTGCTTTACAGAGGAAAAAAATAGATTACCATACATCCATATAAAATAAATAAAATAAAAATAAAGACACAATACACTATAGGAGTCAAGTCAAACAAAGTCAAACAAACTTTATTGTCATTTAGAAATACATCGATATATGCAGTTCCAAACGAAATTCCATTGCATTTGGCTCCCTGTGCAACACGATAATTAACAGAAGGATAAATATGGATAAAATGGATAAAATGGATAAAAGGATAAATAGACAATGGTGGCAGCCCATTACATGGCATTCAGGAGTCCAATGGCTCGTGGGAAGAAGCTGTTGCAGAACTTTGATGTTCTGCTCCTTATGCTACGATATCTTTTGCCCGAGGGCAGCAGAGTGAACAGTCCGTGATGGGGATGTGTGGGGTCTTTTATAATACTGCTGGCCTTAGACACGCAATGTTTTGTCGCAATATCCCCGATTGAGGGGGGAGAGGTCACAATGATTTTTTCCGCTGTCCTCACCACTCTCTGAACGGACTTCCAGTCAGAGGCTCTACAGTCCCCAAACCAGACAGAGATACAGCTGGTCAAAATACTCTCTATGGTGCCCCTGTAGAAAGTGGTGAAGATGGGATGGGGGAGGTGAGCTCTTCGTAAACGTACAGGATCGTACAGTGAACGTGAAGGATTCAACACGAGCGTCCCCCCAACAGCAGAATCAACACTTTCCACCGTGAGGGAAGGCACCAAAAAGTCCAGTCCTCCTCCTCCTCCTAGTCTATCCGAGGTCGGGGCCTATTTGAGGCCTCCGCAGCCAGTCGCCGCTGTTATAGGCCCTCCTGCCGGGAAGAAGGAACACCGGCGTCACGTGAAATAGTCCTTAGTGTCTTGGAAATGTCTGGAGCGGCCGCTCCCTCCCTGGAGACCGTGGTGCCCGAAGTCCTCAAGCCGCGCTGGTTGGAGCTCCGACTTTGGCGATGTCGGATCCCAGGCTCCGCGGTGTTTTAAATCCAGCACCGCCTGCGGCTGGATGCCCGCAGCCTCAGCTCCGCGATGTTGGGAGTCTGCGGGCACAGCACTCGGAGCTTACCACACAGCGACCCGCGTAGGGCAACGCCCGTTCCAAGATGGTGTCCCAGCGCTGTGCCGCCGCTGAAGCTGTAGTCCTGGCTGGTCCCAACAGGAAACGCCGCTCCAGTGCCGGCGGTAGGCCGCACAGAGAGGCCGAAGATGCCATTCGGAGGAAAACCGCAGAAATAATGTTTCCCCCTTCCCCTCCCCCCACCCACCACACAAACGAAGACCTTCAACAAACATTTTGGTTTAAAAATAAAAATAAAAAAGGGTGAAAGGACAGACTGCAGGCAGAGCAGCCATACTCCTGCAGTCCGCCATCTTTTTTTTCCTTCCCCAGCAGAAGGAATTTAGGAGGAGGTTGAAGGGGAGGGAAGAAATAGGTGCGAGTCCAGTTGAGGCATTTGGGTGGGAGTGGGGGAGAAAGGAGGGAGGGGGGGTGGGGGTGGTCAGAGGCTATCTAAAGTTGGACTACCTCCACTGCTTAACCCCATGGCAACCTGTTTCTCTCTTCATTGATACTAATTGCCTTGCTGATCATTTTCAGCATTGTCCGTTTATACTTTAAGTTCAATGTCCACTTGGCGGAGTGAAATTCCCCTTTCTCTGCTTGTCCTTAAATACATTGAGCGTTGGAACTGTTGACATATACTTGGAAATCCATAGTACAAACAATTCCTCATTTGGCTCAAACATCTCAACGTCCTTCAAAGAGACAACTTGTTTGAAAACAACTTGTTTGAAAAATGTGAAAATAATGAGTTTGGGAGCAAGAAAGAAATCTACAAAAACAGAATAACTCGGTGGTCGAATGAACTAATTGGGAAAAGGATTATGGAGAAGTTATTGAAATCATTCGCACATTGCACAGTTGCATCCGGCAATAAGACGACAAATTCCTTAACAGAGTGAGGGATTAAGTCAAAATGCATGATATTATTACACTGTGCAAAAATAAGTTAAAGAAGCAGATACAGTCATGAGTTGTAAAAGATATTTGGACAGATAATTGATAGGAAAGGTGTGACGGGCAATGGGCCAAATGCAAGGACATGGGACTAGCCCAATATGTCAACTTGGTTGGCAAGACAAGGTGAGCCAAAGGCCCAGCTTCCATGATGTACAGCTTCCATGATATTATGGCTCTAATATCCTGGAGACTAGAAATCTAAATGACCAACCCACATAATTGGTGTGGCAACTGAGAACAGTCCCGGCCTAAATTTTCTGTAATGATAAATGAGTCTTCTGACTGAAATGCACAGGATTGTGATGGGACCACCTTTATTTACCTGAGTCAGTGCAATTCTAACAGCACCAATGAAGTGCAATAGCAATTGCAACTGTGTAAATTAAGGAGGGATAGTAAATGTTGCCATTGTCAACATTGTACGCATGTCCAATTAAATGGAAAAGAAAAGATTCAGGACAAAGCAGCCATCTGCAAGCCTTCCAATTCTCCATCATAAACATTCTCGCTCTCTAGTAATAGTCCACAATAACAACAGTGTACCATCAGCAAACATCCCCTGAAGCTCCCAAGAAGAAGGGAAAGGGATCTGGGGCTTGGAAAGATCTCCACCTGCAAACTACTCTCAAAATCACACAACAATGCGTTGGCAATGAATTACTGTCCCTTCATTATCGCTGGATCAAAATAGTCAAACTTCCTACATAATAAACCAGCACTTACTAGATCCCTGGAGTGGTGAGGCAACACTTACTAAGTCTGTGGAGTCATGAGGCAACACTAATCGCTCGCTTTAGAGAAGTTCTTACCATGGATTGTAAGGCCCCCACCACCACTGAGGCCACATGCTTCATGCACACTTGCTTGAATATTAAAATTATGATAACATTATCAAATTACGAAATGGTAGCAGGGTGACATGAGGCTAAGACTAGGGCGAGGAAATGTAATTAGTTCCGATCAGGAGAGCAGCATTGACACTTGTTGTTGAGGCAGGATTTAAAACCATTTGGTCTCATTCTCTTCTAGAGCCGCTCGCTTCAGTTCGAAATCTTAGGGTGTACAACCCATCAACCAGTACACTGAGTGTGAGCTGGGATCCCGCTGAAGGTGTTGTGCGACGCTACAAGGTCCACTATGTTCCATCTGCTGGTCCTGGAAATGAAGAAGTGGTAAGTTTCTCAACTTCATTTACTTAGAAAATTCTTAAGGGGTTGGACAAGCTAGATGCTGGAAGATTGTTCCCGATGTTGGGGGAGTCCAGAACAAGGGGTCACAGTCTAAGGATAAGGGGGAATTCCTTTAGGACCGAGATGAGGAAAACATTCTTTACACAGAGAGTGGTGAGTCTCTGGAATTCTCTGCCACAGAAGGTAGTTGAGGCCAGTTCATTGGCTATATTTAAGAGGGCGTTAGATGTGGCACTTGTAGCTAAAGGGATCAGGGGGTATGGAGAGAAGGCAGGTACGGGATACTGAGTTGGATGATCAGCCATGATCATATTGAATGGCGGTGCAGGCTCGAAGGGCCGAATGGCCTACTCCTGCACCTATTTTTCTATGTTTCTATGTTTCTATTTTCACCGTCACTATCAAATGAAATCAAACATTACGCGATTTAGTGTAACAGCAGTAAACAATAGCAGTTTTTTTATAATGTAGCATAATCCCGAGGTATTTTACAGGAATGTACCAAAGAACACAAGCACAAAGCAGGAGTAGGCCACACATCCCCTGACACATGACCTGCTATCCAATATGCTCCTGGCTAATCTGCCCCAGGCTAATCTGTGCTACTGTGCCTATTCCGAATAGCCCTCAATTCCCTTACAGAACATAAAATAGTACAGCCCAAGGAATAGGTCCTTCAGCCCACAATGTCTGAGCAGAACATGATGCCAATATAAACTATTCTCCTCTGCCTACATGTGCTCCATATACGTCCATTCACTGCATATCCACGTGCCCACCTAAAAGTTTCTTAAAAAACACACTCGCATCTGGTATCACCACCACCCCTGGCAGTGCATTCCAGGCAACCCCACTTGTATTAAAACAAATCAACCCTAACATCTTTTTCAAAATTCCCCCTCTATGCCTCAAAGCTGTGCCTTCTAATCGTTGACATTTTCACTCTGTGAAAAAGGTTCTGACTGTCTACCCTATCAATGCCTCTATAATTTTATGTACTTTTGGCCTCCCCTCAAACTTCGATGCACCAGAGAGAAAAAGAAAATCCAAGTTTGTCCAAACTCTCCTTACATCTAATACCCCCTAATCCAGGCTGCATTGGGGTAAATCTTTTCTGGATCCTCTCTGAAGTCTCCACATCCTGTAATTGATGTATCTGAATCCAGACAACCAGAACTGCCCCAATTTTTCACAAAGTATCTAGCTTCTTCTCGGTTAGCTTTAACCTCTGGCGGGGCGAATTTCAGAGATTCATCACCCTCTGTAAAAATAAATCCTCTGCACCTCAATTTGAAATGCCAGTCCCTTTCCTTGTTACCAAGTTTTCACGTCTGAAACTTTCCCACAAGTGGAAACATTGCAACATCTTCCCTGTTGCGTCGATTAGGATCTGATGTTTCAGTAATATCATCCCTCGTTTTTCTCGACTCCAAAAAAAAATAATGCAGCAAATATTTGCAAAAAGCTGCTTAAGGAGTCTATGGCGGAGTAATTAAAAACTGGTAAAGTGGTAGGTTTTGAAGGAGGAGAATGAATTAGAGGGCAGAGGGGTTTTAGGAGGAATTTCAGAGCTTAGGGTAAAGTTGACTGAATGCACACTACCATCAGAGTTGTGCAAAAACATTGCGTAACATTGAGCAAAGGCTGGTATCAGTTGAATGGAGATTGTTGCTCACGTTTCTATTTCTGGCTTCTTATCCCTTGATTGCATCTTTTTTGTGCCAATAATTGACTAAGAGACACAAAGGAATAAATTACCAAGCAACAGTAAATTCAACAATAACCTAGTGCTCCCCCCAACACCACCAGTGTTACATATGTGAATGGAATCGCAGACAGCAGGGGTTTCCCCAGGTGATTAACACTGATGCAATGCAGAAAACATTGACGGCATATTATGTACAACAACCTCCCCCGCACAAAAATAAAAGAAGAATCTCATTCTTGGTCTGTGTGCCAGATCTTGGTTCTCCAGCCTGAGGAAGCAGGTTCTCAACATCTAAAGCAGCAGTCCCTCTTAAATTGAAAAAGAGGTCAATGATCAAATTTTACTTTTCCACAGTGTTTCAATTGATCCCTGGTGGCAAAGATGAGCCTCTGCTTTGTGGCTATTCATACCAGTGCACTCTCTAAATACAGCAGCTAATCATTGTAAAGGGCCTGTCCCACCAGCATGCAACTCTATGCGATGAGCGCGACCTAACGCGCTTGAGCCGTCCGGCGTCGCGGGGCCGGTCCCACTTCGATCGCCGGAGCCGTGCGGAATTATGGGGAGTTCGTCCCGACATCGCGCGGGGCTCCGAAAAAACTGACCATGTTCAAAAATTCCGCGCGGCAACGGCTTGTCGGCTCGCAGTCGCCTCGACGCATTACACTCCGACTCGACGTCGTGCCTCCGTGACCCTCTCTGTGTGTGGCTCCGTGACCCTCTCTGTGTGTGGCTCCGTGGCCCTCTCTGTGTGTGTGCCTCTGTGCCCCTCTCTGTGTGCCCCTCTCTGTCCTGGCGAACTTACCTTTAAGACTTCGCTCCAAGTTCGCCTCACTTTGCGCCGCGTTGCGCCACTCACCCGACCTCCGCGCGGCCCCCGCTGCCGGTTTGGTCGCGCTTGCCGCATGCAGGCGCATGCTGGTGGGAACGGCCCTGTACAGGGGATCACCCGACCTCCGCGCGGCCCCCTCTTCTAGTTTGATCGCGCTCATCGCATGGAGTCGGATGCTGGTAGGACAGGCCCTTTACAATGAGTGCCAAGTAGTGCCCTGAATGTTGCAACACACATAGATAGAGTGGAAAAGAAGGTGTACTTGCCTTCATCAGTCATGGGATTGAGTATCGCCCCATTACGGGATGAATGTTAGACGGTATACCTACAGGGAGAGGTGGATAATGGATTATTTTGTCTGGAATATTGGAGGCTGAGGAGAGACTTGACAGAATTCCATAAACTTATGAGAGGCATAGACAGGGTAGACAATCAGAACCTTTCCCCCAGGGTGGAATTGTCCAACACTGGAGGACGAATCTATAAGGTGAGGTGTGCGAGGGATGGTGGTGGAGGCTTTGCGATAGTAATGTTTGAGGTTTTTAGATAGGCACTTAGAGGAGCAATGAACAGGGGAATAGGCATCATGTAGACGCAGATGAGACCGGTTGAGCCTGGCATTATGATCGGCACGAACATCATGTACTGCACTGTTCCATGGTCTCTAGTGACCTAGTGCTTGAGGGCGATGTGTCTGAGCTGGAGAACAGCAGAAAGAGCAGGCAGATGAAGGAGTCCCAGCTTAGGTACATATAGATATAGGGAATGCCTAGAGAGATATGGGCCACATGCAGGTAAATTGGACTAGCACAGGAAGACACCTATGTCAGCATGGATGAGTTGGGTCATTCTGTATAATCCTGTGACTGATTAAAAGCTGCATTCTGGCACATATCACATTGGCTATAAATTGCTAGACCCGTTGCATAAATGTAGGGTCTGTCCATTTCTCCCCTGCAGCCTCTGTCTCCATGGTAGCCAAAGTGTTTGTTGCTGCTAAATGCCTGCCATGGGAATATGCCTTTAAAGACTAATCCTTTAAAGATTGATGCCTTCTCTGACTGGTGAATTAATATATGCACACAACTGCTTGAACTCATATTGGGAAACCTGATTGGACATCAGCCAAATGCGGCCATGCTAGAAAATAGGCGCAGTCCAATTTTTTTAACATTTGTTTTTCATGAATTAGTACACCAAGATCTTTTAGTACCACATTTAACTGTGTTTCATATGTCAAACTCGACGTACGTTTTCTTCTAACATGCACACCTTATTGTTCCCCTCCACCGCGTTCAGTCTACCACTTTCTTGCCCACTTGCTTCACTTGATGGCTTCCTAAAGTTACAGTCACAGAGTAAAGGGCCCGTCCTACCAGCATCCGACTCCATGCGATGAGCGCGATCAAATTAGAAGCAGGGGCCGCGCAGAGGTCGGGTGATCCCAGTACTGGGCCGTTCCCACCAGCATGCACCTGCATGCGGCAAGCGCGACCAAACCGGCAGCGAGGGCCGCGGTGAGGTCGGGTGACTGCCGCAACGCGGCGCAAAGTGAGGCGAACTTGGAGCAAAGTCTTAAAGGTAAGTTCGCCAGGACAGAGAGGGACACACAGAGAGGGGCACAGAGGCACACACACAGAGGACCTCGGAGCCACACACATAGAGGGTCATGGAGGCACCTGCAGAGAGGGTCACGGAGGCACGACGTCGAGGTGGTATGTAATGCGTCGAGGCGACTGCGAGCCGACAAGCCGTTGCCGCGCGGAATTTTTGAACATAGTCAGTTTTTCGGAGCCCCGCGCGATGTCGGGACGAACTCCGCACAATTCCGCACGGCTCCGGCGATCGAAGTGGGACCGGCCCCGTGACGCCGGACGGCTCAAGCGACCACGTTAGGTCGCGCTCATCGCATGGAGTTGCATGCTGGTGGGACAGGCCCTTTACACATCCCAGAAACAGGCCCTTCCACCCACCATGTACGTGCACCATTGTTGCACATCTACACCGATACCATGTGCCCGCATTAGGTCTGTATCCTTCCTTGCATTTCTGATTTGAGTGCCTATCCAAATATATCTGATGTGATTGGATATTAACTTCAGCGAGTTCCAGTTACGAACCTCTTTACTCTCTGTACTTTCCTTTCAAATCGGTTTGAAAATTCCTTCCTTTTTCCTTAAACTTAGGTATTGTCTTCCAAATCCCTACCACGCAAAAACGATTCTGACTTGGCTCTATCTGACTTCTTATAATTCCAATATACCTCTCCCAGCACCCATCTTCTTTCTATCTCCGCAGCAAGAGGGGATAGAAGTCAAGACAGCAAATTCAGGACAGTCAGGAACACTGCAAGGACAAAGGAAAGACAGTTGGATTAAATTGCATGTATTTCAAATACATTTGTCCAGTGTGTTCAAGAAAGCTCCTTCAGGCAATATGTAAAGGGTCCTACTAGGAATAAGGTAAAGCTAGACCTAAATTTAGGAAATTGTGTAGGATAAGTGACTGAAGTGGGTGAGCATGTTGGGACCAGCGACCACAGTTTTCTATTAGCTTTAAAATTGTGTAGGATAAGAACAGGGAATTCAATTTTGCGGAGCTCCAGAACCTAGAAGGCTTAAATACAACTTCAATCAACTCACCTGGATCAGGATAACGGCAGAAAATCGGTGCCGTTTCAGACCAAGCTGCTTGAGCACCTCAAGGGTCTTGCAATTTTGCGATCTCCCTCAGCCGTGGGAGCCCCGGACTTTAAATTTTCACACGCTCGCTGGAAATCACCGGACCCGACTGAGGAACCCAGGTACTGTACCTTGGAACCCCGGGATGACCTCCAGAGCCGACGGGCCAGAGGAACAACTATAAGACTGCTTGGAGTCTGTAGACTGGGCAATGTTCAAGGACTCGGCAATGGACTTGAATGAATAAGCCACAGTCATTACAGACTTCATTAAGAAATGTGTGGAGGACTGCATCCCCACCAAAACCTTCCGAGTGTTTCCCAATCAGAAACCTTGGATGAACTGTGAGATCCTCACACTTCTGAAGACCAGACACCGGGCATTCATGTCTGATGACACAGTGGTCTACAAGAAGTCCAGACACGACCTTGATAAGGCCATCAAAAAGGCCAAAAGGGACTTCTGCTCCAAGCTGGACAATGAGACAGATGCACGGCAGCTGTGAATGCAATCACCTCTTACAAGGCGAAACCAGGAGGCAGCTCGGATGTCTCCCTGATGAGCTCAATACATTTTACGCACGCTTTGATAGGGAGAACACCGATGTGCCTTCCCGAGCCCCCATTCGCTGTGATGGTATTTCAGTCTCAGTCACAGCGGCCGACGTCAGGAAATCCTTCAGAGGGGTGAACCCTCGAAAAGTGCCTGGACCTGATGGTATACCTGGTCGTGTTCTAAAAACCTGTGTGGACCAACTGGCTGGAGTTTTTACGGACATTTTCAACCTGTCACTTCTGAGGTCTGAGGTTCCCACCTGCTTCAAAAAGGCATCAATTATACCAGTGCCCAAGAAGAGCAAGGTGACGTGCCTCATTGACTATCGACCAGTGGCACTAACGCCTGTGGTGATGAAGTGCTTTGAGAGGTTGATCATGGCGCAAATCAACTACCTCGACAAAAACCTGGACCCACTGCAGCTCGCTTACCGCCACAACAGATCAACGGTAGATGTGATCTCGCTGGCTCTCCACTCCTCTCTGGACCACTTGGACAACAAAAACTCATATGTCAGGCGATATTCATATTCATCAATTACAGCTCGGCATTTAATACTATCATCCCCTCCAAGTTGGTTACCAAACCCGCAGAACTGGGTCTCTGCGCATCCCTTTGCAATTGGATCCTCGACTTCCTCATTCACAGACCACAGTCTGTTCGTATTGGTGGAAATGTGTCAGACTCGATAACAATCAGCATGGGAACACCTGAGGGCTGCGTGCTCAGCCCCCTGCTGTACTCACTCTATACTCATGACTGCATAGCCGGTCATAGTGCGAACTCCATCATCAAGTTCGCTGACGACACCACTGTTGTGGGATGTATCACTGATGGGGATGAGTCAGAGTACAGAAGAGAGATTGAGCAACTGTCCATATGGTGCCAGCACAATAACCTGGCCCTCAATACCAGCAAAACCAAGGAACTGATTGTGGACTTTGGAAGGAGTAGGATGGGGACCCACAGTCCTGTTTATATCAACGGGTCGATGGTTGAAAGGGTCAAGAGCTTCAAATTCCTGGGCGTGCACATCTCTGAAGATCTTTCCTGGTCCGAGAACACTGATGCAATTATCACGAAAGCACATCAGCACCTCTACTTCCTGAGAAGATTACGGAGAGTCGATTTGTCAAGGAGGACTCTCTCTAACTTCTACAGGTGCACAGGAGAGATCTTGCTGACCGGTTGCATGGTGGCTTGGTTCGGCAACTTGAGCGCCCTGGCGAGGAAAAGACTACAAAAAGTAGTAAACACTGCCCAGTCCATCATTGGCTCTGACCTTCCTTCCATCGAAGGGATCTATCACAGTCGCTGCCTCAAAAAGGCTGGCAGCATCATCAAGGACCCACACCTCCCTGGCCACACACTCATCTCCCTGCTACCTTCAGGTAGAAGGTACAGGAGCCTGAAGACTGCAACGACCAGGTTCAGGAATAGCTACTTCCCCACAGCCATCAGGCTATTAGACCTGGCTCGGACAAAATACTGATCATTAATAACCCAATATCTGTTATTTGCACTTTATTATTTTATTTATTCATGTGTGTATATATTTATATAATGGTATATGGACACACTGATCTGTTTTGTAGTCAATGCCTACTATGTTCTGTTGTGCTGAAGCAAAGCAAGAATTTCATTGTCCTATCAGGGACACATGACAATAAACTCACAAACTTGAAATACAGTCTAAGCAGTGTTTCATAAATTTGCAACGTAACAACCCACCTTTTATATTCCCTCCAAAGGGGATCGTATATATATGCCTTCTTCACCACCCATATTTCAGGGATCTATGTTCAAACCCAAGGTCCCTCTGTTCATCAGCGTTTCTTAGTGCCCTATATTTTACTATGGTTGTCCTTTCCCCATTTTAATTCCAAAAATGCTTTTTACTTGTTGGATTAAATTACATTTGCCAATGCTCTCCCCCAACTTTCCATCTGATCTACATATCCTATTTTTCTATCCTTTCTTACCATCCATAACACCCCCAAATTCTATGTCATCTGCATGCTTATGCACCATACCTCCTACATTCACATCCAAGTCATAAAACGCAACCAAAAGTCCTGTGGTGTACCACAAGTCTTAACATTGCGTACCTCCATCATTTCCTTATACCTCCCATCTCCAAGCCAATTTTAGATCCAATTAGTTGGCTTGTTTGGATCCAATGTGACCTAACCTTTGGATGAGCAGACCCTGCAAAATCTCATCAAATGCCTTGCCAAAGTCTATCCAAACCGTGTCTGCTATCCTACCCTCACCAATCTTCTTTTGCAGGCACTTTGCTTTCCTTTTTGCCAATGGCCTTGGCTATTTATCAATTGTCACTGGCAATGTCGACACTTTCTTGATTCTATGCAATGGAACTGATTGTTAAACTGCTTGGGAGGGTAAATGAGAATCTACTAGTATAACCTCAAGCAGGAGTGACATATTAACTAGACCAAGTCATCATGAAATGACTCCTCCAGAAGACTTTGAGGGAATTGTTTGGTTGGCTTGATGATAATACGACATGGTCAATTTTACTAACGCTACCAAGTATTTTCCATTTTCAATTTTTAAGTTGTATTGAAATCGGAAGTGGTATTTGAACTTGTCTTCCAATGAATTCTCAGTCCAGGTCATTAGATGCTTTGTTCAATAACTTTACCAATGTATCATTGTAATCAGTCTGAAGAAGGGTCTCGACCCGAAACATCACCCAATCCTTCTCTTCAGAGATGCTGCCTGTCGGCTGAGTTACTCCAGCATTTTGTGTCTACCTTCAATTTAAACCAACATCAGCAGTTCTTTCCTACATATCATTGTAATCCATCTGGTATAATTCCCAGATGATGAGTGGTTCTTGTTTTTACATTGCAGGTCACAGTCCCCGGAAACACACACAGTACGGTCCTGAAGAGCTTAAATCCCGATACACCTTATGATGTTACAGTGGTTCCTGTGTTTAGAGAAGGTGAAGGAGCTCCGAAGTCCAGCACTGGAAAAACACGTGAGTTCTCAGTGAGATGCCAGCCTCATAATCAGTTAACTTGCTACATTAATCTCCGGGTGACTAATTCTTATATCCTTTGAATTGGATTGAAATGTGGTTGTTACTGCATGACTGGTAGTTAATATGTCACCTGGTTCATCATCAAGAGGGTGTGAGAAATGTTTCTACTTATGTTTCTGTAGCCCTTATGGTGAAATGACTCCCATGGAGGTCCAGTGCTATTCATAGGAACATCATAAATAGGTGCAGGAGTAGGCCACTCGGCCCTTCGAGCCAGCACCGTCATTCAATGTGATCATGGCTGATCATCCAAAATCAGTACCCCCGTTCTGGCTTTTCCCCCCATATCCCTTGATTCCCTTAGCCCTAAGAGTTAAATCTAACTCCTTCTGTGGCAGAGAATTCCACAGATTCACAACTGAGAAGGTTTTTCCTCATCTCAGTCCTAAATGGCCTTTCCCTTATTCTTAAACTGTGACCGCTGGTTCTGGACTTGCCCAACATCGGGAACATTTTTCCTGCATCTACCCTGTCCAATCCTCTAAGAATATTCTCCAAAGGCAGTGGAGTATTCAGGATAACATTCCATAGCAACTAATAGCTACCAAGTGGTTGAGGCCACTGTTATCATATTTTCCCTGCCATTGCATTGTCTTCCATGCCAAAGCATTAATCAACTAGCAACAGATGCTGCCTGACCAGTTGGGTTCTTCAAGCACTTTGTTTTTTTTTGTTCAAGAACTTTGGGATTTATTTGTTCAAGATTCCAGCATCCGCTGCCTCTAGTGCATTCACAAGGTTGTGGTGAGATGAAGTGCGGGATACTGGTTAGCTTACTTACACCTGTTGCTCTGAAATGCCTCCTCTATACTGAAAATGTAATGGAATCTTTTCTTGTGCGGCTGTTCAGTAATTCGTGGAGCACCTGGGAATGTTAAAGTCTTCAACCCATCACCAAACACCCTGAACGTCCATTGGACCAGCGCTCCCGGTCCTGTGCAGCAGTATAGGGTGGTCTACGCACCCCTGACTGGGACCCAACCCTCGCAATCTGTAAGTCGTTGCACCATTCCAATGATACACACATTTACAATTGATTCTTTTGCACCTTTTCATAACTCTCTGAGTGTCAATAATTTAGAAACAAAGCAATAATGTCCATTGATTATTTTCCCCTCTATTATTCAAGTTTGGGGAAATGCAATGGATGTGGTCTTGCTCTGATGTAATGATGGTAACTGTGGTTTGGTGGGACTACTCCATTTCATAGTTGTGGATGTGCTGATACGGAGCTGTTTTTTTGTTGAGCAGATGGTGGTGCCAGGAAACACCAACAATGTCCTTCTGGGGCGCCTGCAACCAGACACACCGTATTCGGTCAACGTGGTGGCTTTGTATGCGGATGGGGAAGGTGGTCAGCTCGCCGATACAGGCAGGACATGTAGGTTGAATACCTGTTTTAGTTGGTCTATGTACATGTATGAATATGTTAGCACGCGGCTGTGATTCTGTATATCTTGATTGAAAAACACACCATGGAAATGGGCCCTTCGGCCCATCGAGTCCAAAAAGTCAACGGTCAAACAAACTTTATTGTCATTTAGAAATACATCGATATATGCAGTTCCAAACGAAATACCGTTGCATTTGGCTCCCTGTGCAACACGGTAAATTAACAGAAGGATAAACATGGATAAAAGGATAAATAGACAATGGTGGCAGCCCATTACATGGCATTCAGGAGTCTGATGGCTCTTGGGAAGAAGCTGTTGCAGAACCTTGATGTTCTGCTCCTTATGCTACGATATCTTTTGCCCGAGGGCAGCAGAGTGAACAGTCCGTGATGGAGATGTGTGGGGTCTTTTATAATACTGCTGGCCTAAGACACGCAACGTTTGGTCGCAATATCCCCGATTGAGGGGAGAGAGGTCCCGATGATTTTTTCCGCTGTCCTCACCAATCTCTGCACGGACTTCCAGTCAGAGGCTTTACAGTCCCCAAACCAGACAGAGATACAGCTGGTCAAAATACTCTCTATGGTGCCCCTGTAGAAAGTAGTGAGGATGGGATGGGGGAGGTGAGCTCTTCTCATCTGGCGCAGAAAGTGCAACCGCTGCTGCGCTCTCTTAACTGATGATGAGATGTTATTCGACCAGGTCAGACTGTTAGTGATCTGCCCCCCCAGGAACTTTGTGCTACTGACCACCTCCACATCGCTGTCATTGATGTGAAGTGGTGTGGGACTGTGCCGGTTTTTCCTGAAGTCGACGATGACCTCCTTTGTTTTTTCGACATTCAGGATCAGGTTGTTCGTATTGCACCAGTTCACCAGTTGTTTCACCTCCTCTCTGTAAGCCAGCTCATTGTCGTCAATCACACCAACCATTGATCACACATTCACACTAGTTCTAGGTTATTCCACTTTTGTGTCCACTCCCTGAGGCCAATCAAACCTGCACGGCTTTAGTGTTAAAGAAGGAACTGCAGATGCTGGAGAATCGAGGGTTACACAAAAAGCTGGAGAAACTCAGCGGCTGCACCCGCTGAGTTTCTCCAGCTTTTTGTGTAACCCTGCACGGCTTTAGGATGTGGCAGTAACCTGGAGCACACGGAGGAAGCCCATGTGGTCACATGGAGACCACCAGGGGCGCTGAACAATTGGCAACCCCGCCAACAGCCTGTTTGTTTTTTCATCTTTGTTTTTTTTAATTTTCGGTGCGTTTTGTAAGTCTGTGTAAATGTTCTCCGGTTTGTTTGATGTGGGGGGAGGAATTCCACTTGCCAAGTCAGTCATACAAATAAAAAGTACCAGAACACCCGGAACACACTTTAACAAGAACATCCACCACAGTGACTCCTACACATTCCTCACTGTGATGGAAGGCGAAATAAAGTTCAAGTCCCTTCCCTTTGTTCTCCCTCGGTCGGGGGCGTCGAGCCCTCTGTTGACGGGACGATCTTGACTCCCGTAGCCGCCCTCGACGTCTAGGTGATCAGCTCCCGCATCGGGGGGGAATGTCACATCCCCCTGTGCCGGGCGACCAAACCTCGCATCGGGGTTGGTCGAATGTGATGTGATTATGGAAAATTTAATTGAAATGTAATTTCAACTCCACATAATTATCCACTTCCCTTTGATTCGTATTCTTGAAACCTGGAGAGAAAAAAATACAATCCTTGGACAATAAATTGCCACCTGATGAAAACAGTATCATCCTGTTTAATGATCAGTCATTATTACACAAAGACCACATTGAAGAAATGATGACCTAGAATTTTAAGCTTATTAACACTCTTGGGGGTGAGGGGAATAGGTTTCTGTTAGACGTGAACCTTGATATTGGCATTTCCAAGAGATGATTGATCACGCTGAGATTCATTGGGGGCAGGGTCAATACATGCAGTGTTTATTTAGAACACTGCACTCATATAAAAGTTAGTGGTTTGGAAAAAAAAAGGCTACCCAGCCTGATTCTATTTTCCTGCCCTGAGTCTTCTGGCACTGTAATATGAAACATGTCTCCAAAGAGGAGACACAAGAGGCAGCGGATGCTGGAATCTTGAACAAATAAATCCCAAAGTTCTTGAACAAAAAAAAAACCCAAAGTGCTTGAAGAACCCAAAGTGCTTGAAGAGGCAGCATCTGTGCAGGAAAATGGACAGACGACATCTTGGGTTGTGGTCCATCAGCTGAATTCTTCCAGCACTTTATCTCTTATGAGTTAGAATGCCAGTAAACCTGAGACAGATAAGCATCATCCCAGCAAAGAGCCCTTTGTGCAATAGCAGCATGCTCAGCAGGCACGTCCGCAACTGTGAAGGGTCGGCAAAGTCCTCTGCAAAGTCCTCAACCAGTTGGGCATTACGGGGCTGGCAATGAAGAGGGCCATTCAAACCGCAAGTGAAGCCGCAGAGAAAGCCATTAGGTGGCTTTGGATTAAGAGGGCTGATCCGTGGGCAGTTGCTGCTGGGACGCAAGTCGGGGCCTGATCAACCCCGGCTGGGTCGCCTGGGCGAGGGTATCTGATGTTGTGAGACCCAAAACACCCGATGACCCCAGGTCACATCACTGAGGATGTGTCCCAGCGCATCTAGAAAATATATCTTTCACACAGTTTCTATCCACAGTTGCTGCATTTTCAGATTTTAATTCCCAACATCGTGTGTTTGTTTAATATTTTGTGCAATGATAACCGACCATTGAACAGGATGAAGATAGTTTTCCTGAAGTGACAATTCATTGACGCAAGAGTATAAATAATATCAGTACGAAACCCTTCCCGATCACCCCAGTAAATAAATTGGGATTTATTTAGATACCTGCAAGTACACTTCAAATGTGGTGAAGATCACTCCTCTCCCATTCTTTCAGGCAGCGAATTATAGATCCAGCTCTTCTGTTTCCGTAAAAATGTTCACCTCATATCTCCTTAAATATTGTATGCCTCTTGTGCCCTGCTTAAAAGAGCAGTCGGCAAGTGTGAAGAAACACATATTACTGGGTGATCTAATGTAAGATAATGATCCTTGTGTTATAATGCAGGGACATTTTGCTGTGCAATATCTTACTTGGATCTTTACTACATGACCCGGAGAATGTTTACATACTTAAGAGTACAGTGAGAATGTGGAACTCACAATGTTGGGGTTAGATGAGGCAAACAGTGCAGGCGAACTTAGATGCAGCTGATAAAGAAATGAGGAAGGGTGAAATCAAAAATGGTGCTAATAGGTTAAATAAAGAGAGATGGGAGGAGGTTTGAATGGAACAGAAATATGAAGCGTGGGCCAATTAGACGCAATGGGCTGTCTCTACGTAGCGTGCCCTGCGTGAGAGTATCTACACTTTTTCACTTGACATTTCTTCCCCGGTAGTAACTCGCAGTGGGCCAAGAAACATGAGGGTGTACGATGAAACCACCAACAGCTTGACTGTGACCTGGGACCATGCAGAGGGACCAGTACAGCAGTACAGGATAATATATGCTCCAACCGTTGGAGACCCAATTGAGGAATTTGTAAGTAGATTTTGCAATCTGGCTTATAGATTTGATTGTATATAAAAATTATATTATTTGAAATGATGTCTCTCCACCTTCCTTCTCCACTTCGGCTCTCTCCTTTAGACATAGAAACATAGAAATTAGGTGCAGGAGTAGGCCATTCGGCCCTTCGAGCCTGCACCGCCATTCAATATGATCATGGCTGATCATCCAACTCAGTATCCCATACCTGCCTTCTCTCCATACCCTCTGATCCCCTTAGCCACAAGGGCCACATCTAACTCCCTCTTAAATATAGCCAATGAACTGGCCTCAACTACCCTCTGTGGCAGAGAGTTCCAGAGACACACCACTCTCTGTGTGAAAAAAGTCCTTCTCATCTCGGTCCTAAAGGATTTCCCCCTTATCCTTAAACTGTGACCCCTTGTCCTGGACCTCCCCAACATCGGGAACAATCTTCCTGCATCTAGCCTGTCCAACGCCTTAAGAATTTTGTAAGTTTCTATAAGATCCCCTCTCAATCTCCTAAATTCTAGAGAGTATAAACCGAGTCTATGCAGTCTTTGTTCATAAGACAGTCCTGACATCCCAGGAATCAGTCTGGTGAACCTTCTCTGCACTCCCTCTATGGCAATAATGTCCTTCCTCAGATTTGGAGACCAGAACTGTACGCAATACTCCAGGTGTGGTCTCACCAAGACCCTATACAACTGAAGTAGAACCTCCCTGCTCCTATACTCAAATCCTTTTGCTATGAAAGCTAACATACCATTCGCTTTCTTCACTGCCTGCTGCACCTGCATGCCTACTTTCAATGACTGGTGTACCATGACACCCAGGTCGCGCTGCATCTCCCCTATTCCTAATCGGCCACCTGACCTGACCTAATTTACCATTATTTTGTTCCAGACCTTTGTTCCTGGTAGAAGAAACAATGTGATTTTGCAACCACTCACCCCTGATACCCCGTACAGAATTAATGTTGTGGCCATGTATGAAGATGGAGATGGAGGGCAGTTGACTGGAGATGGGAGGACAGGTAATCATCTTTAATTCATTGGTGGGTTTTTATCCCCTAATCACCAGGTCAATAAATGCTATCGCCCCGATAACAGCCGCTGCTTGCAAATCCACCAACGGCGCTTTCAAAACAACCCCTCTCGCACGCCGAGGCCGGGAGGGAGGGAGGGAGGGATGGAGACAGAGAGAGGGAGGTCTTCTTCCACTGTCTGAAGCAGCTGCACCAATGATCCTATAGCTATAGGGTCTTTGAGCTGCACCGTTCAGCCCCGCACCTTGCTTGCGGCACTTTGGCGTTGGACAGGGACGGCCAAGGCAGCGGGCGATGTTGTCCGAGGAGCGCGGACCTTCCTTCCTCCCCACCCCCTCTGCCCCTTCCCCCCCCTCTCTCTCTCGTACGCCCCCCCTCCACCCCTCTTATCCTGGGACCCCTCCTCTCCATCCCGCACAGTCCTCACTGACATCCCCAGTGCCCCCCTCCCCATCTACCCCCCCCCAATCTATTCATCACCCTACCCACCTCACATTGATTCTCCTGCCAATCCCCATCCATCCTACACTGGTCCCCCAATTCATCCTGTACTGACCCCTTCCCATCCATCCTGAACTTCTCCCCCCCCATTCATACTGCACTGATCCTCCCATTCATCCCGTACTGACCCACCCTCCATTTACCCTGCACCAATCCCCCCATCCAACCTGTAGTGATCTTCCCATTCATCTTTTACTGATTTACCATTCATCCTGTACTGAACCCCCCATCCATCCTGTAGTGATCTCCCCATTCATCTTTTATTGATCCCCTCATGCATCCTGTACTAATCCCCTCATTCATCCCGTACTGATCCCCCATTCAACCTATACTGATCCCCTCATTCATCCTGTAGTGATCGCCCATTCATCCTGCACAGACCCTTCGATCCACACTGACCTGACCCTCTCCCATTCATCCTGTAATGATCCACCCATTCATCCTGTAATGATCCCCCCATTCATCCTGTGCTGATCCCCCCCATTCATCCTGTGCTGATCCCCCCCCACATCCATCCTGTACTGATCCCCCCATTCAAGAAGAAACAGGGGAACAGTCTGAAGAAGGGTCTCCACCCGAAACGTTGCCTATTTCCTTAGCTCCATCGATGCTGTCACACCCGCTGAATTTCTCCAGCATTTTTGTCTACCCCCATTCATCCTGTACTGAACCACCCATTCATCCTGTACTGATCCCCTCATTCATCCTGTACTGACCCCCGCCGCCCATCCATCCCGTACTGATCCCCCCCACTCAACACCACTGACATCCCCCGTGCTCTCTCCCCTCACAATTGTACATACTCCAACCAACACGTACTAATTCACCTGCCTCAATCCATCCATTCCACACCGATTGTCTTCTCAACCCCCCCTCCCCACCCCGCCATCTATCCACCCTGCACTGATTCACACACCTCCTGACCCTATTGTGCTTCATGGTCTTCAGAACGAACATTGACTATGTTTGATAACGGAATGCAATCAAATGTGTTTTAATTCCCAATGTTATTATTTGTCTTGACACATTTAAACATATTACCAAAAGAACATTTGCTGCAGTTATGTCCTTTGGCCATCTCTTGTCAGTTAGTGCAATGTTTAACCTGTCAGAGGGGTACAGTCGGCTTTAACAGCTATTATCATAAAATGCCTTTAGAAATTTCCTTGCAACCTGTATATTTTGTTATGGATAAATTATGTGGGAAGCCAGAGTGTTTCTGTGCCAATAGCAATAACGACCCATGCTATGGCCATGTCATGGTAATTTTCGGTCCTCCACAGAAAACATGCTTGCACCAATCTGTAGTGTGCATGGTTAAGCATATATATTACCATGGTCCAGGATTTATTGATCATACGCTGAATAATCCAACCACATTTTTGTTTGGAAGTGGAAAGAACTAATAGAAATTGCATTAATTGCAATGTGTAAAAAGAGTTGAGATATTGTATTATAATTTTGCTGCATGTCATGTCTTGTTTGGTGAATATGTTCAGTTTGTGAGTTATTATTAGCAGAAATAATATGTGAATGTAGACGAAAGTGCTGGAGAAACTCAGCGGATGGGTCGAAACCCTTCTTCAGACTGATGGGTTTCGGCCTGAAACGTTGCCTATTTCCTTCGCTCCATAGATGCTGCTGCACCCACTGAGTTTCACCAGCACTTTTGTCTACCTTCGATTTTCCAGCATCTACAGTTCCTTCTTGAACATAATATGTGAATGCTTCATTGAGCATAATTCCGACTGGTAACTACGCACTTCGTCCGAGCACATTGTCGCACGCGTCATGCAAACCGTCTTAAATGACCGCCTAAACTGTCATTTGGCAACCTAAAAAGCAGTCACGGTTGCCCGGCTGGCAACAGTGGAAAAAAGTTAAGCGAGAGGCCTGCCTTCACACTACATTGGGGATGCATCCTGAACTACAAAGCCAATTTGTTGAAATGGGACTTCAGTCCACAACATTCTGCCTCAGATGCAAATGACCCATAGCAGATAACTCAGGACTTGATCACAGCCTATATATAGCCAGAATATATTTAATTGTAGGTCATTTTTTAGTGTGGACTTATATCCGCCATGCCAACACACTCCTTGGCTCCCCTACTCAAAAGCATTGTCTGCCATTTGGAGACCCCTTATGATGCTGACACACGCCCAGACATTTGTTACAAATAAGCAGTTTGTCTCAATGGTCCAATGAAAATACTGGCATCCGATCTGCAGTGTGTAAATAATGGCACACTGCCACGCGTATGCTGAAACTATGATGGCTCATTCCTAACAATGCTTCAAAATCACTTACTTGAAACCACAGATGCTGTTAGCTACTCCATGAGCAAACCATGCCTTTGTATTACATATCCAACATACCACACTAGAAGCAAATCGCTCGTAAATCAAACAAAAACAAAAAGCATAGAAATCTGATAGAGGGTTAGAAATATAATAACACAGAGCAACCTCTGATATATAATGCTGGAAATCTACATATTTTTCTCTCGTTAGTTCGACTCGAAGTTCACTGTGATTAATTGCTTTTATGGCTTAACCATGAAAAGTAGATAAAATAGCACAGATTTTACAATTCATTCATTTTTGTTAGGTTACACATGTGTTTAATCATGGTATAAATAACCAAGGAAAGGGGCCACTTGACAGATCGGTTCTTTGAAAGAACTATTGAATTAGTTCCCCACACTGCTCTTTCCTCATCACTTGCAAATGTTGTTTATGCAAGTATTTATCACATTTACTTTGAAAGTCTCTTTCAAGCAGTGTATTGCATGCAGTCATATTTCTCTGCGTAAAAGATTTCTGCTACAGAATTATGCATTGTGAATTCTTCCACTGCAGGAGGGAGTTTTAGGCTCCCAATGCCTATGCCAGAGCCTTGTAAAAGCTCTCCAATGATGTCTTAAATCTGGCTTATTTCGTTATCGCCCTGCAAATGGACACTTTTGAGTGCATGTCCAATTGCTTATGAAAGATACAAAGCTTTATCAGGCAGCATATGCCAAATCATTGCAACACTGTGCATGAATAACATTTTTCATAATTATATCCAGAGTTCAAATCTCACCATGGCATATTCAGAAATTCAATTCAGTTTAAATAGAAGGCTGGTTTCAGTGAACGGGACAATAAAGGTGTCAGATTAAAGGGACAAAGTTCAGTTCTGCTCTTTGGAAAATAAATCTTCTGCCCTTACCTAATTTGGACACATACCTGACCCAGATCTTGGAGCCTAGTAACTGACTCTTAACTGCCCTCCTAAGCAAACGAGAGGCTTATTCCACAAATGAATAGAATACGAGCCGATGGATTTGCTTGAACATCAGCGTCATTTACACTACTGCTGCTCAGCAATTACAGTACTTGATCTCATTAATTGCACATTGCATTTAGGCTCCCCTTTGGTGAAGCACTTGCATTGCACTGCCTTTGCACGGCAGGTCATACCTTGAAAAATGGATTCAGCAAAGTAATGTTAAAATTGTACAAGGCATTGGTAAGACCAATTCTGGAGTATGGTGTACAATTTTGGTCGCCTAATTATAGGAAGGATGTCAACAAAATAGAGAGAGTACAGAGGAGATTTACTAGAATGTTGCCTGGGTTCCAGCAACTAAGTTACAGAGAAAGGTGGAACAAGTTAGGTCTTTATTATTTGGAGCGCAGAAGGTTAAGGGGGGACTTGATTGAGGTCTTTAAAATGATGAAAGGGATAGACAGAGTTGACGTGGATAAGCTTTTCCCATTGAGGGTAGGAAAGATTCAAACAAGAGGGCATGACATGAGAATTAAGGGACAGACGTTTAGGGGTAACATGACGGGGAACTTCTTTACTCAGAGAGTGTTGGCTGTGTGGAATTCTCTTCCTGCAGAAATGGTGGAGGCAGGATCGATTTTAACATTTAAAAGTAAAGTGGATAGGTATATGGCCGGGAAGGGAATGGAGGGGTATGATCTGAGTGCAGGTAGATGGGACTAGGGGAAAATAAATGGTCGGCACGGACTGGAAGGGCCGAGAAGGCCTGTTTCTGTGCTGTAATTGTTATATGGTTATATGGTTATAAAGTTATCCACATGGATTTTAACAAGGTCCTTTTTGGTAGGCTGATCCAGGAGATTAGGATGCATTGGACCCATGGTGACTTGGTAGATTGAATTCCGTACTGGTTGGTAATTTGAATTCAGTATTGGCTTAACAATTGGCTTAATCATAGAATCATAGAAAATAGGTGCAGGAGTAGGCCATTCGGCCCTTTGAGCCTGCACCGCCATTCAATATGATCATGGCTGATCATCCAACTCAGTATCCTGTACCTGCCTTCTCTCCATACCCCCTGATCCCTTTAGCCACAAGGGCCAAATCTAACTCCCTCTTAAATATAGCCAATGAACTGGCCTCAACTACCTTCTGTGGCAGAGAATTCCACACTCACCACTCTCTGTGTGAAAAATGATCTTCTCATCTCAATCCTAAAAGACTTCCCCCTTACCCTTAAACCATGACCCCTTGTTCTGGAGTTCCCCAACATCGGGAACAATCTTCCTGCATCTAGCCTGTCCAACCCCTTAAGAATTTTGTAAGTCTCGATAAGATCCCCCCTCAATCTCCTAAATTCCAGCGAGTACAAGCCGAGTCCATCCAGTCTTTCTTCATATGGAGGTCCAGCCATCCCAGGAATCAGTCTGGTGGTGGAAGGGTGTTATCCTGGCTGGAAGGGTGTTATTCTGGCTGGAGGTCTGTGACCAGAGATATTCCACAGGGATCAATGCTGCAACCTCTGTCATGTATGATATAGATAAGCAACTTGGACATAAATGTTGATGGGTTGTTTAGCAAGTGGACTTATGTGCGGTGCAGAAGGCTGCTAAAATATTGGGGAACATATGTACAGTGCAGAGGGCTGTTAAAGGATAAAGACCATTAACAGGTGTAGGTGGAGAAACAGCTGATGGAGTTTAATTTGGGCAGGTGTGAGGTGTTGCATTTTATGATGTCAAATGTAAGGGAAAAGTATACAGTTAATATCAAGACCTTTAACAACATTGAGGTACAAAGGCATTTTAGGGTCCAGGTTCATTGCTCCCAAATGTACTAACACAAGTACGGAGAGTGCTATTGGTATTAGTTTATTATTGTCATGAGTATCGAGACACAGTGAAGAGTTTTGTTTGCATGTTATCCAATCAAAATCATACTATTCGCATGTACAATCAAGGCATACATAAGTACAAGAGATAAATATCAGAGACCATGTAGCAGATGTAGTGTTACTACATTATAGTATTACAGTTACAGAGAAAGTGCAGATTTAAAAAAAAAAATGTGCCTGTTCCACAATGAGGAAGGTTGGAAGAATGGGGACTTTATCTGATAACAGCAGTGGGAAATAATCTGGTGGATTATTGTTCAAGCACATACGCTGCTGGGTTAGGCCACATTTGGAATATCATGTGCAGCTCTGATTGTGCCATTAACGGAATGATGTAGAGGCTTACTGCAGATTGCAGTAAATGGTTGAGTTAATCGCAACTAGTCTTTGGCTTTGTGAGGGGGAGCAATATTTTCAATGATCTGCTTACATTGTGAAGCCATAACATTTATTTTGCATTGCTTCATCATGCAAGGCTTTTTATACCAGGAGACAATCGGAGCTAATTCTTTCCAGGGTTCTTCTGGTGGCTATGTTGTGTCTTCTGTCCTCATGGGGTACAAGATCTATTTCCTAACTGGAATCCATATCTCAAATATTCTGGGAGCTCTCTCCCTTGCAACTGCTCTCTCATCCATGGTTGCTCTGCAGTTGCCTGCCATGCAGAAAGGTGTTTTTAACAGTTGATACTCTTCGCTGGTTGTTCATAGAATCAGAGATTAAGAGTAGTAAAGCCTGCCGTGTGCATGCTGAACAGCAACTACTAATCCTGCACTAATCCTATTTTCTTCTCCTCACATTCCCATCAATGCCCCATTTCCCCCACATTTTACCACTCACCAACACAATAGCAGATATTTTATACTGACTAATCAACTGACTACATGGCAGTTCTTTGAGATGTGGAAGGTAAACAGTACCACTACAGGAAGATTATACAATCTTAGAAGTCTCCAAGTTTGCAGATGATACGAAGCTGGGGGGCAGTGTTAGCTGTGAAGAGGATGCTAGGAGGCTGCAAGGTGACTTGGATTGGTTGGGTAGGTTGGGTGAGTGGGAAAATGCATGGCAGATGCAATATAATGTGGGTAAATGTGAGGTTATCCACCTTGGTGGCAAAAACAGGAAAGTAGACTATTATTTGAATGGTGGCCGATTTGGAAAAGGGGAGATGCAATGAGACCTGGGTGTCTTGGTACACTAGTCATTGAAAGTAGGCATGCAGGTGCAGCAGGCAGTGAAGAAAGCGAATGATATGTTAGCATTCATAGCAAAAGGATTTGAGTATAGGAGTAGGGAGGTTCTACTGCAGTTGTACAGGGTTTTGGTGAGACCACACCTGGAGTATTGCGTCCAGTTTTGGTCTCCTAATCTGAGGAAAGACATTCTTGCCATAGAGGGAGTGCATTGAAGGTTCACCAGACTGATTCCTGGGATGTCAGGACTTTCATATGAAGAAAGACTGGATAGACTTGGCATGTACTTGCTAGAATTTAGAAGATTGAGGGGGGATGTTATAGAAACTTACAAAATTCTTAAGGGGTTGGACAGGTTAGATGCAGGAAAATTGTTTCAGATGTTGGGGAAGTCCAGAACAAGGGGTCACAGTTTAAGGATAAAGGGGAAATCTTTTAGGACCGAGATGAGAAAAACATTTTTCACTCAGAGAGTGGTGAATCTGTGGAATTCTCTGCCACAGAATATAGTTGAGGCCAGTTCATTCGCTATATTTAAGAGGGAGTTAGATTTGGCCCTTGCGGCTAGGGGGATCAGGGGGTATGGAGAGAAAGCAGGTACGGGATACTGAGTTGGATGATCAGCCATGATCATATTGAATGGCAGTGCGGGAATGAAGGGCCGAATGGCCTACTCCTGCACCTATTTTCTATGTTTCTATGTTTCTAGAGGTCAGAATGAAACTTGGGACTGTTGGAGCTGTGAGGCTTTAATTTGCACCAACGGTCCACCCATTGCTGCTCAATAAAATGCTGTAAGTTGCATTCAGTTGAGTGTGGCTCCATCAAGACGTGATGAAGATCTCTTTTTGATACATCTTTACCCCGGCATGTCGAATTTGGACAATTTTGTGAATTTTAAGTGCTGAGCTGATTTGTTGTAATGCTAAAAACAACAATGTTTTAGTGCATTAAAAATAGGTTAAAAATCCAGTTTTCAGGTTTGTCAGTTTAATGTTATTTTATCTCGATATTTTTGTTTTTTGTATATTTGACAATAAAGCTGTTCAACTCAAGACCAATAAGTCACAGACATCAGATCAACAGGAGAAAGGTCTCTAGCACTTAAAAAGTTGGCATTCCATTCACTAATATACTTTCTATGTGCTTCTCAGTGGGCTTGCTGGAACCTAGCAATCTTCGAGTTTCTGATGAGTGGTACACGCGATTCCATGTAACTTGGGACCCTTCTCCATCGCCAGTCCTTGGATACAAACTTGTTTACCAGCCCACAGGTAGGTGAACGCGGGCTTCTATGTTGCATGTGCCACAAATTCCCGATGTTTATTGCTTTTCAATGTATTTTTTGTTTCACACCTGTACCTGCCTAGTGGCTAACACACATTTGCCCATTCTTTCCATATCTAGATTTCCTGTAGAGAGTCCAATAACATTAATGCAAATTTACTTAACATACTTAAAGCAGTAAAAAAAATGCCGTATGCTTCACAGTGTTGTTAATATTAAAACAAAACAAAATCCTTAAATTGAGCCAGGGAGGGCTTGGTTCTCATGTTGTGTTTCTTGCAGATGCAGTGAGCTGTTTGGTTGTCCTGACTCTGGAGGTATTAGTCGCTTGGATGAAGTTTAGACAAAGTGTTATTAGCCTGGAAATACATCTGGGCTGTTACATCATTCAAGTAGTAATGAATGGTGTCATAATTGCTGGATGGTACTGGATTAATTAAGGGGAAGTGAATAGATGTTACATTGTAATGAATACAATGTCCAATAAAATAGGGCAAACATGGTAATTCCAACCACAAACAATTGTATATAATTTGACATCCGGCTGCAGATGGGCTTCGAAGGAAAATACGGATGCAAGAGATTGTGCTGAGACCGAATCTGGGAGGGTAATTGGAATCTCTTGCACAGGGTTTTGGGGAACAAAATCAGAGCATTGAATATAGGATTAGGGAAGTTATGTTAAAATTATACAAGGCATTGGTGAGACCAATTCTGGAGTATGGTGTACAATTTTGGTCGCCTAATTATAGGAAGGATGTCCGCAAAATAGAGAGAGTACAGAGAAGATTTACTAGAATGTTGCCTGGGTTCCAGCAACTAAGTTACAGAGAAAAGCTGAACAAGTTAGGTCTTTATTCTTTGGAGCGCAGAAGGTTAAGGGGGGACTTGATTGAGGTCTTTAAAATGATGAAAGGGATAGACAGAGTTGACGTGGATAAGCTTTTCCCATTGAGGGTAGGGAAGATTCAAACAAGAGGGCATGACATGAGAATTAAGGGACAGAAGTTTAGGTGTAACATGAGGGGGAACTTCTTTACTCAGAGAGTGGTGGCTGTGTGGAATGAGCTTCCAGCAGAAGTGGTGGAAGCAGGATCAATTTTAACATTTAAAAGTAAAGTGGATAGGTATATGGACGGGAAGGGAATGGAGGGGTATGGTCTGAGTGCAGGTAGATGGGACTAGGGGAAAATAAATGGTCGGCACGGACTGGAAGGGCCGAGAAGGCCTGTTTCCGTGCTGTAATTGTTATATGGTTATATAGTTATATGTTAAAATGAAAGTGATGCCCAATACCATCAACGAACTACTCCTGAAGTATATGTATCCCCAAGTAGAAAGTGGGGGATCACTTGAAATAGCCTTTGGATCTGCTGTGACATCCAATATCATTCTCTGTTATCACTTACCCCTACCCCTCTTGTGTTCACCTATCCACTCCTTCACTAACGCATCCCTTTGTTTTGAAGTTTGCTTATTTAAACTGATCATGATACTTATGCAGGCAAAGTTCTTGGGAAAATGATAATAACACCTAAGACTGATGCCCAGGACGTGAACTAATTTGACAGTCAAGGCTTTGGGTCCAATTTGAAGTCTTCCTGGAATTATGCCCTAAATAATTTCCAACCATTTGAGGTTTTAAGGCAGATTTTCAGTAAAATGATTGGAACTGTTGTTTCCTTGTCTGCGGTTTTCTTTCAACCAAACTAGAAACTAGACTAAAGATGCTAAATTGTGTTCCCCTTTCCCGCCACACTGAAGTCAATGCCTGTTCACAGTGCCCAGTGGGACAAGAATAAATGTCAAATAAGCTCAAAATGGAATTTAACAGGCGCTATGATTGATTCTTTCAGGCACCAATGAGAGAATGGAAGTATTTGTGGGAGACGTGACATCATACACCCCGCAAAACCTGAAGCCCGGAACACCATATGATGTCCAGGTCTATGCAACCTATGCATCAGGAAACAGTGAAGCTTTGACAGGCCAAGGCACTACCTGTGAGTTGAAATAAGCAATGTTTTACCGAAACAATAAATGGGTCTTTTGATTTCTTCTTTTATGTTTATGCATACATTCAACATCCATGTCTTAGCATGTACAAACAATGAACTTAGTTGCTGGTGAAGGATGGGAGACGGAAGTTTCTTTACATGCATCACTTTAGAAGGCGTATTAATAGAATCGCCAATTTGGGTCTTATGTACCTTGGGAGTCATGTTGCAAAATTGATAGGGACATAAATCACAGGTTTGGTTTTGCATCAATGGCAAAAAAAAATTTAATATGAAAATAGACGAGATAGGTAGCATAGATGGTCAGAATCTTTTTTCGTATGTAGTTGTATCAAAAACAAGAGGGCATGGTTGTAACATGGGTCGAAGTTTTAAAGGGGACCCAAGAGGAAAATATTCTACTCGGAGAGTGGTTGATATCTGGAGCATGCTGCCAGGTAAGGTGATGGAATTGGATGCAACCATGGCATTTATACAAGCACAGGAATAGACAAGGTATGGGAGGATACGGACCTAACATGTGGACAAGGACATCATTGTATGGACATAATCGGCCTGTTTCTGTGCTGTACCCACTCCTTGACCATTTACTCGCCTCCAAAAAATGAATGGGAATGCAACATTCTCTCTATTTTCTCGACCAAGCCATTCTCACGACCAACCCAAGGAAAAGGGACACTCGTTATTGGGGTTAAGTTGCAAGGAGAAAGTTACAAGTGATATCAGCAATTGTAAGATGGATTAATGAAGGACTAACAATACAAAATAATCATTATACTCCCTGTATGTGGATGATGCTGCCTAAAACAATATTTATTTCTCATCCTATTTGGCAGCCAACTTTGTTAAATATTGCCTGGGGCATCTATACATAAGTACCATTCCTTATTTCTCCTCCATAAAGAAATGCTGAGATTATACTACAGTAACCTGGTTTCTGCTTCCTTGTGCACCTTGGGTAACTCACATATTCCATTTGTGGATTTAATTTTTATTTTGCTGGTTTTCTTATGGGATAAAATTGAAAGCTGCCCAAATTCAGCAGAAACATTGGCCAGTGTTAAATTTCCATCCCTGTAATCGATCTGCTTCCAATCCCCACAGAAAAGCGTAAAGTTTTATCTCTCAGCTTTTCGTTCTATCCAACACAGAACTCGGGCCAATTCTGAGGTCATCTGGTGAAAAGCTTACTCTGGGTTGTAGGTAAAAGGTTTAAAGCCTGCATATATAATTGTCTTACACATAGTTGTATGTTCACAAGTCTTGCATATAACTCAGACGTGAAAGAAATGTCAGTACCAGTAAATATGAGCCAGAAAATGTCATCTAGATGCCACCCCAGAAGTCATTCTCACATGACACTGTCCTGATGTCACCCTTTGGAATGTATCAAAGGGTTAGATTTAGCTCTTAGGGCTAAAGGAATCACGGAATATGGGGTAAAAAGCAGGGAACGAGGTACTGATTTTATTGCAAAATATTCAGTTAGCTGTTGACCAATCGATGGTGCAAGCTCCTTGGGAATGTGGTGCAAGCAAATATAGTTTGCTCAAGTATATCATTGTCTAGTTCACCTTATTCCGACCTACAAGCAGAAACTAAAATCTGCTAAGCCTGTGGTCAGAACAACGAAAAGGTAGACAAGCCAGGGCAGTGAGAATCTACAATCCTGCTTTGACTGAACAGATTGGAATGTGCTCAGGGAAGCAACCACCAGCCTCGATGTGTATACAGACACTGTATCATCATGTGTCAGCTTTTGTGAGGACAGTTGTATTCCAACTAGGACCCGGACCTGGTTCAACAACGACAAGCCCTAGTTTACATCAGAACTCAAGACAGCCCCGACAGACTAAAGAGGAAGCTGACAGGAGCGGGGATGCAGTCCTCTACAGGCAGGCAAAGTACAAGCTGAGAAGGGGAATCAGAGCTGCCAAGGAAAGGTACTTTGAGAAGTTGAGGAGCAAGTTCTCAGCTAGTGACTCTTCTTCAGAGTGGAAGGGCTTGTGAGAAATCACCAGCTACAAGAGGAAAGCCCCCCGCTCTTTGGACAATCGCCAGCTGACCAATGACCTGAATGAGTTCTACTGCAGGTTTGACAAGCAGAAACATAATTCTGGTCACATCCACTACCCACTCCCTCCGTGCTGCACAACATCACTTCTCCATCGTCAACAATAAAAATAGAGGAGGTGAAGAGGCTGTTCAGAAGACAGAAAAGCCAGTTATCTCCGGGACCGGACAATCTTTCCTCCTCTATTCTCAAGCTCTGTGCGAAACAACTGGCACCGGTCTACACAGACATTTTCAACCAGTCCCTGCAAACCTGTACTGTCCCTTCAAAGTCTACACTATTGTCCCTCTACCCAAAACGGCAAGGATTATTAGTCTTAATGACTGCAGCCTGTCGCACTGACCTCTGGAGTCATGCAGACCCATGAAAGGCTTGTGCTGGCCAAACTGAAAAATATCACGACCCGGTTTGCAGTTTGCTTATCGGGCCAATAGATCCGTGGATGACGCAGTCAACCTCGGCCTGCACTTCATCCTCCAGCACCTAGACCGCCAGGGGACCTATGCAAGGATTTTGTTTGTTGGTTTTAGCTCTTCATTCAACACCATTGTGCCAGAGCTACTACACTCCAAATTTTCCGAGTTGACTGTGCCTGAACCCCTCTGTCGGTGGATCACCAGCTTCCTGACAGACAGGAAGCAGGGAAAGCGCATCTGGGACCCGCAGACCCTCAGCATAGGAGCACCGCAAGGCTGCGTACTCTCTCCTCTCCTCTACTCTCTCTACACCAATGACTGGACCTCCACAGACACCTTTGTCAAACTTCTCATGTTTGTGGACGACATAACCCTGATTGGACTGATCCAGGATGGGGAGGAATCTGCCTATGGACAGGAAGTGACACAGCTGGTGTCCTGGTGCCATCGCAACAACCTGGAGCTCAATGCTCTTAAGACAGTGGAATTGATTGTAGGCTTTAGGAGAGCTCCCCCTCCCCTCACCCCACTCACCATCAACAACACCACAGTCACATCTGTGGAGTCTTTTAAGTTCCTGTGAACCATCATCTCTTAAATGGGAGGCCACCATCGACTCTACAGTCAAAAAGGCACAACAGAGGATGTACTTCCTGCGGCAGCTGAGGAAGCACAATCTGCCACAGGCAATGATGGTCCAATTCTATACGGCCATCGTAGAGTCTGTCATGTAGCCTCCAGGAGAGTGGAAGCTAAACGGAATGGATTTTCTCATCTCCTCCTCCAACCGTTGCCAATTACGGAAGACTTTAACCCCTATCGTCACATGGTTTGGAACATATCAGTTGTATTTGATGTTGTCTTGAAAGGAATTACAATCTCTTTTTTCATCTTTCTCTCCTCTAGTGTACCTGAATGTGACAGGAATAAAAACATACGACATCGAATGGGACAGCTTCTGTGTCCAGTGGAACCCTCACAGGGAAGCAACCTCCTACAGAATAAAGCTGAGCCCAGTTGATGGTAATAATGAGGAAGCATTAAAGTTATCTTAATTTTGACAAACTACTGTTTTAAAATATAGATTCACTGTATTCAAAACCTTTGTCTTTACAACCTAATTCCTACTATGTCTTGTTCCTTCAAAAGCTGAAGGCTTTCTAGCCTACCTTTCTAACCTACCTACTCTCAGCGACAAATTTAATGAATAAATATCGCCTATTTTTGAATCATCTTATTCAGAAGCACGGAATCACAGAAAGGTTACAGCACAGAAGGAGACTATTCGGCCCCTTGATTGTGCTGACTATGCAAGAGCAATCCACCCCTTCCTCTACCCCACACACAGCCCAGCCTACCTGTTTCCCTACATTAACTTATCAATTTCTTCCTCGTCACTGCAAATGAATATGACTTTTGTTATCATGTCATAGAAGATTTTACCACTCATTGTGCAAAACGGTGCCCCTCTGATTTTGGTTATTTTAAAGTCACCTTCTTTCTTGGTCATCCTTCACCCCTCTGCATTTACACTTTCTACTTATTTGATTCCTAACTCAAAACTATGTTTAACATAGAAACATAGAACAATAGGTGCAGGAGTAGGCCATTCGGCCCTTCGAGCCTGCACCGCCATTCAACGTGATCATGGCTGATCATCCAACTCAGTATCCCGTACCTGCCTTCTCTCCATACCCCCTGATCCCTTTAGCCACAAGTGCCACATCTAATGCCCTCTTAAATATAGCCAATGAACTGGCCTCAACTACCTTCTGTGGCAGAGAATTCCAGAGACTCACCACTCTCTGTGTAAAGAATGTTTTCCTCATCTCGGTCCTAAAGGAACTCCCCCTTATCCTTAGACTGTGACCCCTTGTTCTGGACTCCCCCAACATCGGGAACAATCTTCCAGCATCTAGCTTGTCCAACCCCTTAAGAATTTTGTAAGTTTCTATAAGATCCCCCCTCAATCTTCTAAATTCCAACGAGTACAAGCCGAGTCTATCCAATCTTTCCTCATATGAAAGTCCTGACATCCCAGGAATCAGTCTAGTGAATCTTCTCTGTACCCCCTCTATGGCAAGAATGTCTTTCCTCAGATTTGGAGACCAAAACTGTACGTAATACTCCAGGTGTGGCCTCACCAAAACCCTGTACAACTGGGTTTTGGTTTAAGTCCAATTACAATTTAATGTGCTTCCAAGTTTATTATTCAGTACAGTATATCAAGGTGTTTCTTAATTTTAAGTGCCTCTACTGGATCTCCTTTCAATGTTTTTGTTCCATGCCGACAATCTGAGCTTCTACTGTCTATTTACTGAAGTAAAGACTCTAATTTCTGGAATTATACTAGTAATCCTCTTCTGCACCGTCTGTGAACCCTTCATGTTCCTTGTAAATTGTGAAGCCCACACCTGGAAATATTTCTGCTGTGCTAAATCAGTCTTTCACAAACATTTGTCGTATTTTGTTGAGGTTCATTTTTATTTCCTTGCTCTGGTGGTCCTTGAACCTTGTGGCAAATTTCAGAATTCTAAATACGTCTTTGGCCACATTCTCAACCTGCACTGTTGCTTTCAAGTCTGAAGAAGGGTCTCGACCCGAAATGTCGCCTATCTCCTTCGCTCCTTAGATGCTGCTGCACCTGCTGAGTTTCTCCTGCGTTTTGTGTACCTTTGTTGCTTTCACTGATGTACACAAATCTACCCATGGATCACTTGGCTCCTAAGCACTTTTTTCAAATGTCTTTTAGGTTATACTGGCTTTCTTCAATCCTCACATTTTTTTCTTTGTTATGTATAACTCATCTGCCAAATGTCCAAGCATCCCACCATTCCAGTTGAATCCTATTGAAGTCCATTCCTATTCCCATCACACTTTACTATGCTTCCAACTTGCTTATTCCACACATCCAAGTCCAAGCCATTAATATTTATTAAAGAAAACAGTGGTTCTGTTATTGACCTCTGGGGAAATCCACTGTGCATTCCCTTCCTATCTTAAAAATAACCCTTTGGATTCTTTCTTGTCACTTTGCCAGTTCCTTATCCAGCCCGATTATTCATTGCTTCAAGATAGGCACAAAACGCCGGAGTAACTCAGCGGGTCAGACAGCATCACTGGAGAAAAGGATAGGGGACGTTTTGGGTTAAGACCTTCTTCAGATGGGTGTCAAGACTATTACATTCTATTTTATTAAATTCCTTTGAAAGTCTACATATACGCATTACTTAGTGCCTGCCTCCATTTTTCTGTAACCTCTTACATAGTCAAAAGTCAAACAAGTCAAACAAACTTTATTGTCATTTAGAAGTACATCGATATATGCAGTTCCAAACGAAATTCCGTTGCATTTGGCTCCCCGTGCAACACGATAATTAACAGAAGGGTAACATGGAAAAAAATGGATAAAAAGGATAAAATAGACAATGGTGGCAGCCCATTACATGGCATTCAGGAGTCTGATGGCTCGTGGGAAGAAGCTGTTGCAGAACCTTGATGTTCTGCTCCTTATAGAAACATAGAAACATAGAAATTAGGTGCAGGAGTAGGCCATTCGGCCCTTCGAGCCTGCACCGCCATTCAATATGATCATGGCTGATCATCCAACTCAGTATCCCGTACCTGTCTTCTCTCCATACCCTCTGATCCCCTTAGCCACAAGGGCCACATCTAACTCCCTCTTAAATATAGCCAATGAACTGGCCTCAACTACCCTCTGTGGCAGAGAGTTCCAGAGACCCACCACTCTCTGTGTGAAAAAAGTCCTTCTCATCTCGGTCCTAAAGGATTTCCCCCTTATCCTTAAGCTGTGACCCCTTGGCCTGGACCTCCCCAACATCGGGAATAATCTTCCTGCATATAGCCTGCCCAACCCCTTAAGAATTTTGTAAGTTTCTATAAGATCCCCTCTCAATCTCCTAAATTCTAGAGAGTATAAACCAAATCTATCCAGTCTTTCTTCATAAGACAGTCCTGACATCCCAGGAATCAGTCTGGTGAACCTTCTCTGCATTTCCTCTATGGCAATAATGTCCTTCCTCAGATTTGGAGACCAGAACTGTTCGCAATACTCCAGGTGTGGTCTCACCAAGACCCTATACAACTGAAGTAGAACCTCCCTGCTCCTATACTCAAATCCTTTTGCTACGATATCTTTTGCCCGAGGGCAGCAGAGTGAACAATCCGTGATGGAGATGTGTGGGGTCCTTTATTATACTGCTGGCCTTAGACACGCAACGTTTGGTCGCAATATCCCCGATTGAGGGGAGAGAAGTCCAGATGATTTTTTCCGCTGTCCTCACCACTCTCTGCACGGACTTCCAGTCGGAGACTTTACAGTCCCCAAACCGGACAGAGATACAGCTGGTCAAAATACTCTCTGTGGTGCCCCTGTAGAAAGTGGTGAGGATGGGATGGGGGAGGTGAGCTCTTAGTGAGCTTACTAAGTAATCATACTGCAAGATTTCATTTGTCCTGCAAATCCTGCTTTATTTACCTCCTTCCTCTGCCTTATTCACTCACACACATAACGGAGATAATTCTCCCCAATTTACCTACCCTTGGTCCTTCAGAGCAATTCTGCAGTCCAACATTCCCTCTTATTTCCCATGTCCTTCTTTGATTTTTTTGTTTTTGCCATCTCTCTATGAAAAGTGATAATCCACAGTGGCTAATCAATCCGTCCACTTTGGAAGAAACATCACCCATTCCTTCTCTCCAGAGATGCTGCCTGTCCCACCGAGTCCATTCAGCTTTTTGTGTCTACCACCCACTTTGGAATGTGGGAAGAAATCAGAGCACACAGGGGAAATCCAGAAAGTCACATGGAGAACATGTGAACTCCACACAGGGAGCAGGCAAGGTCAGGATCGAGCCCATCACACTAAAACTGTGAGGTGGCTACAGTGACTCCTGCAGCAGAAATGGCCCTGCCTTCAGTTGTGTGATGTGATATTATAACGTGACTGTTGATTTTATTTTAGCTACATTAGTCGGCTAGCAAAATGTTATGTTTTGTCAATGACTCAACACAACTGGAAATCATTAATAAAACATTCCAAGGCCAGGAATAAAAGAGAGAAGCTCAGACGGTGCAGTGGATTAAGCACTAGTACCATTTTTCATTCCCTGGGGCTATGGTTTGACTCCGCTCCAGATGAAACCCTCCATTGCCCATATATGATAAATATTTACTTGGTGAAGTCCCATGGCAGCTTGGATGCCCGTGGATCTGGAATCTCTCCGTCAGAGGAGATACTTTCACAAGAGAAAAGTATATTAAGAGATACCCAACTATAACATTAACAAAATCATGGATTTGCTTATTTTTAGCTGCCTCTCTCTAAATAGTATCTCAACCAACTCATAGGGTAGTTATGTTGACTTTGCTCCAATTACTATATACGGACAATGAATAAACATAAAAATTCTACACTGGAAATATGTTGGTGCGAACAATCTGAGAAATGATACAAAATTTGGAGGCCCTGACTCACATAAGCGGATGTAGCGTGGAAGCTGAGACAATTAATCATTGCCTGGATAACTCAGCTTTGTTCCTGTGACTAACAGACTGAAATCAAAATTACTTATTGTCCAGTGACAAGCGATAAACACATGATCACATCAAGGATTGTTGGGTCAAATGATGTGTTTCCACGTTCTAACAGAAGTTTGCAGGCCCGTGGGGGAAGGCTGGAGTGGGAGAATTTGAAGATATCTTTCCAAAGAGCCAGAACAAACATGGGGCCAGATTACTTTCTTCTGTGTTGTACAATTCAATTGGAAACCCGACAGGAAGACTTAGTTTGGCCCCTGATGCTAGTTAAGTTATTGACGTCATTCATGGATTAATATTAAATAGACAATTCCAATAATTCTTAGAGTTTTTAAAACTGCATCATGAGTTGTTGACTCTTACACTCAACGACTCAACCTTTGAAGACAAGCATACAATATGCCTTCTTTGCCACTCTACTTGTGACCCCAAGATTCCCCCGCACATCAATGCCATTAAGAGGTTTGCCATTACCCGCATACCTTACCCTTACATTTGACCTCCCAAAATGTAACACCTCGCACTTGCTCAGATTACACTTCATCTGCCATTTGTCTAGCCATTTTTATCTATATCCCGCTGTATCCTGTGCAACTTAATCTTCTGGACCATCCTAGCAGAGGGGTCCTTATGAAATGCCTTCATGAAATCTATATAAACATCATCCATTGCCCTATTCTCAATGATCACATTCATCACCTCCTCAAAATATTTGATTAAGCTAGTAAGATATGACATGCCACAGCCAAAGCCAATGACTGCTCCGAATTATTAAATACTCTTCTAAATATGAGTAAGTCCCAAATAACTTCCCTGCCAATAATATGAGTTTCACTGGCTTATAAACATTGACTACCCTTCAGTCCTCAAACTTCATATGTCAGTCTCGCTGTCATTTTTGTAAAGCTCTATTTATGACCTTTTGATGATACTGAAATTTAAGTGTTCTACACGTCTTTTGCTACCAAAGCCCATGTTTACAGAATTATCTCCCTAAATCACTCCACACCTCTCTCTCTCCATTAATATGTTTCCATAAACCCGTCCATTTTGGCTAATGTCTTGGTCATCTGTCCTTCACATCTACCATTGGAGTCTTTTTCTGTTAATATTCCCAAGGGCCATTTAACATGTTAATGATGCTTTAAAAGCTGTAGAGCCTGGTTTCTTATCAAAAAGAAGGCACAACTTTTTAATCCAATGCTCCACCCGTACTGCACTGGAATACAAAATCATAAGCTCAGGTCTGAAAGCAGAAAACGTTATAAGGTCATGTGATAGGGACAGAATTAGGCCATTAGAATCAAGTCTGCTCCGCCATTCAATCATGGCTGATCTACTTTTCCCTTCTAACCCCATTCTCCTGCCTTCTTCCCATAACCCCTGACACCCGTACTAATCAATAATCTATCTATCTCTGCCTTAAAAATGTCCACCGATATTTTTAGCTATAAGCTATAATAGCTATAATCAAAAGCCTCCAAAGTAATTTGACACGCGGGCACATGTAATTAAAATGTTCATTAATTGAGATTGATTCTTGAATGTTGATGCATGATGCAATTGATGGAGCTGCTATCTTTCCATATTTGCGACTTGCCCACATCAACTTTAAACATTTGCACAGTGCTATCCAAATACGAGTGTTGAGCAGATTGACACTTTAAAGAATATTGTGGAAATTGTCATCAGTACATATCTATTGTCGTAATGCCTGGATGGCAATTTTTCCTCTCACAACGACAGAGTAATTTCAGGACAGTGATCTTACAAAATAGCCATCATGCCATAACCCGAGTCACGCCAAAATTAGTTCATTTACTTAAAGAAATTGTGGTTATTTCTTGAAGATTGGAATAGTAAACAAATACGCTTTCACTGTAATTTTGTTTATTCAAAACCATGGGATATTTGATATCCATATTTTAAATTGGTGATGACACTGAGAAAGAAGAAACCTTTTGGAAATGCTGGCACTGAAAGGCAATTCAATTTCAATGTGTAAACCTTTATTATTTTGATGTGGCCTTGGATGGTTTGCAGCTATTATGTTGTTTCCACATGGTCTCAATTTACAACAAAGCCTGCGGGATATAAAGAAAGGAAGATAAAGAGGACTGAAAGCTATGATCTTTTAGCCTTCCTCTGCATCTCTTTTAGCATTTGCCAACTTATTTATTAACCAATATAAATTAAAGAAGTTAGTGGTATCTGAAAGGAACTTTTAGTTTTAGCTTCAATTTGAAACAAGGAATGCATGCAGATACATGTATATATTTATGCATGCACATCTGCATATTTATACGTATGGGTGTATATACATAGTAACACAGACATGCAGATGAATCAAATACCTACCTCTCCACATGTACATAAAATTACACTGAATTTGTAGCAAACAAACATTCAGATATTAATCATGTTGACACAAGACACTTCAGATTCTAGAACCCTGGGCAAAAAACAAAGTGTTTGAGGAACCCACTGGTTTAGGCAGCTTTGCAGAGGGAAATGGACAGATGTGTTAGAATCCTTGTTCAAGACTTGTGGTGATCTGCCCACTTCCCTCCACAGATGCTGCCAGACCTGCTGAGTTCCTTCAGCGGTTTGTTATTTGCCCATTATTATAGGCCAGTTATGCAAACACATGGAGGCAGGAGAGATTGTCCACGATTAGTTATTCATCTACTTGTTTCTTGTATATCCAGTTCTTTGATCCAGACCCTTGGATGAGTCATCTATTTTTCTCATGGAGTGCCAAGTGTAGTAAATAATTGGGGAGTATTTATTTAATACGAGTAAGCTAATACCATGAACCAACAGGAAATTAGAGAAAAATCCACTCTGAATACAATTTCACTTTGATTTAAATATATCTGGTTTGTGCAGAGTAGCTGATTTGAAGAGCAGATCATTATTTTAAAACATGTCTTGTGTTCTGCAAGTAAACCTCTATGTTTCTGGCAGTGCAGGCATTGCACCCCGATCTATTTGCAAGCCAAACAAGTTTACCCTCCAATATCCTATTGGTGCTCAATGGAAGGGATGAGTTTTTTTTTAATTGTAAGGCAGGACTTGTGGAATTTTCAGATCAATTATTTCAGTTCGGAACTTCTGTCAGACCCTGTCAGCTCAGGATTGCAACTCTCATTCGCTCCATTGATGTAGACTGACCTCATGGACATTTTCATTTTGTTTCGTATCTACGTTGGCTGTTTAAATTTGTTTTCGCATTTATTTTGCTCTAAGCATTGATTTTGCCTGGGCTAAAGATACCAGCGGGCCACACTTTATGCTCTCCAGTTTTGATAGCACAGTTCCAGCTTATCGTTCATCCCACAGAATATCGTTACTCCAACAGAATTGCTTCCCTCTTAATCCTTACCTTTTTTCTATTCTCAAAAAGCTTAAATGACATGATCCCATTATGTGCCATATCAATAATAATTAACCCTGTGCTGGTCATTCTGTAGAACAGACTGACAATTCACTCCGATACTTAGGACATCTGATACTTATACAACTAAAAGCCATCCCCAAAATCCTGAGGTTAAATATTCTGTTTCTGAAGTCTTAGGGAGATAACAGGAGATTCTAAAATAAATAAAATATAAAATATGTAACAAAAGGTGTGTTGCAAACAAATAAAATTATAATTTTTAGCAATAAAAAAAATATTAAAAGCGGATTAGATATAGAATATTGCCTACAAATATTAAAAGCGGATTAGATATAGAGTATTGCCTACAATTGTTTCAAATATGAAATATAAAATCAAATTAGACCAATGCTGTGTGAAACAATACTATATTCATAAATATGCCTCATAAATGTATTTGGTAAATTTTACCATATGAGGCACTTGTTTGTTTCTCGTTTGTCTCTCTAATTGATTATATTGTACAGAGTTGTACCTTGGATGCAGCCACATTCTCTACACAGTGCATGATCATTTTTACCTGACTATGTTTCTGATTATTTTGAAGCTCGTGCTGGGGGACAGCAAGAAATTACCATCAATGGTGCTGAATCCAGTTACTGCTTCCATGGTCTTAACCCTGAAACCCTATACGATGCTGTGGTCTACACTCAGCTTCCCAACCTGGAAGGACCTGGAATTAACGTGCGGGAACGTACAAGTGAGTACTTGAGTGCAAAAGGCAATGACGTTTGGAGAATGGATGGGGCAATAAGCTCTCAAATTGATGGCGGCAATGGGTATTGGTATTATTTTATTGCCATGTGTACTGAGATACAGTAAAAAGCTTTGTTGCCATGCAGTCTAGTCAAATCATACCCCAAATTAATATAATCAAGCCATATACAAGTACAACAAAAAGCACAAAATAACCAGAGTGCAGAATATGGTGTTATAGCATTGCAGTTACAGAGGAACTGGAGATTTAAAAATTGCAAGGTCTGCACTGAAATTGGTAGAAATATCTGGACTAGACCCGAGCTAATGGAAGGACTGTAGAGTGGACTGATTAATAGCGGAGTGGAAAGTGGTACGTGCTTTGGTATCCTGCCCAATAGAAGAGGGGAGGAGAGGGAAATGCAAGGGGACCTTGATTATTTTGGCTGTTTTAGGGAAGCAACATGAATTATAACTGAAACAATGGGTGAAACCGAATTGACATTGGTAACGATGCAGTTAGGGATGTACATTGTAAGGGAAGAACAGAGGAGAACTAATTACAGTTCTGCAGCCTGAAAATCAACTTTCCACCACCACTCTCTGATTCGCACTATCAATTCACTTCTGCATTCAATTAGCTAGCATTCCCAGTATCCCATGAGATCAAACCTTGCAGAGCAGTCTGCTAAGCAAAACCTTATCCAAGGCCTTGCTGGAAACCATGTAGACTACATCTACAGTGCTGGTCTCAACGACATTTTTGGTTACTTCTTAAAAAAGGTCAATCAAATTTGTGAGACATAATCTTCCACACACAACCATGCTGATTATCCTTTATCACCTTTCATTTTATCCCTGAGAATCCTCTCTAATAACTTGCCTACCACAGATATTAAGTCTTATTGCTCTATAGTTCCCTGGTTTTTATTTGCAGACTTTCTTAAAATGAGTCACGTTAGCCACTCTCCAGTTTCCTGGCACCTCACCCGTGACTAATGATGATCCGTATGTTGTAGTTAGGGCTCCAGCAATTTCTGCTTCAAAAACTAGCACGTGATGGGTTGATACAAATGAGGAAGGGTGATTGGTAGACGGGCGGAGGGAGATAGCACCAAAGACTAGCAGTGAAATGGAGACATACGAATCTCAGATCAGAAGGGTAGAGGAGGGAAATGTCAGAGCAGAGAGGGATAGTGGATGGAAGGGGGTGCTGAAGAGCGGGATTTACCTGAAACTGGAGACATCAATGTTTATGTCATTGGGTTGAAGGTTACCCAAGCAGAATGGTGGTGGACATGCTTCCAGTTCTTCCAGTTGGTGTTTGGCCTCACTCTAGCAGTGGATTATGCCAAGGACAGAAAGGTTGATATGGGAGAAGGGCAAGTGTGAATTAACTTTGTTCAGGCAACTGGGATTTACTGTCTGATCTTATGGAGAAAGAATGGCCTTTGTCATGTTTGCCATTAGTGACATTCTGCAACTGAAGTCGTACGTTTTTGATTCGGAGAAGGAATAAGCACTTGCACCAGTTGAGAATAACTACTATTCTCTGTCAAGATGTCATATTTTTGTGTTTGTACTGGCCACCTGTCTGGAATTGAATAGTATGACTCAACTGAAAAACTGTAGTCTAATGTGAACGTGTTAAATTTATGATCAGCTTAATTTTATTTAACTAACAAATGCCTGTTTTCTTGCTTTTGCAGTGGTTCGCCCAACAACAGCTCCAACAGAGCCGCCTTCTCCTCCCCCTCCACCAACAATCCCACCTGCCCGGGAAGGTAAGCTTTTTACCTTGTCTGTGCAGCCATCTTGCATACACAGAACAGTAGGTTGGGCACAAAGGCAGAGGCTTCTCTGAGAACATCTAAATCCCAGGTTTTGGGCAATTGAATAAAATTAAATAGAATTCTGAATTAAACACAGAAAAGGCCAGCGAAATACAGCAGGTCAAAAGTATCTGAGAAAAGAAAGAGAAAATAAAACATGTTGGGGCTACAAGGACACAAAATTTGCTAACTCTGGTTGGACTTCCATCATTACCCAGTCTAATAAAGTGGTTGACACTTAACCATATTCTTCAATTCAGGAATAATTAATAATGCTTGCACTTGTGATGACATCCCCATCCTATGAAAAAATAAATAAAATCATACCTTCGTCAATGTTCCACACTGGGGTTGGTGATTAGGGACAAATTATTGCAATAGGATGAAGGACTTCTGAAAAGTAATTTCACCATTTTTATTTTAAACTATGTGGTAAACATTTCATGTCTGAGTAGTGAGAAGCTGAGGCAAGCCTGCAAACTCGCTATCATCTCAGAAAGTAAGTCATCCGTATCAGAGTTAGTTGGGTGTGGTGGTGGAACCACATATCACTTGAACAAAAAAATGACATTAAATTATGGATGGTAGACAAAATTGCCGGAGAAACTCAGTGGGTGAGGTGGCATCTATGGAGCGAAGGAATCGAGACCCTTCTTCAGACTGATGTGGATTTTTTTTTTAATGTGTCAATTTGGAAATGTTACATAGAATTAGGGAAAACAGACAGTAAAAGGACAGACAAATCTATTTGATCAATGCCAGCGTTGAATCTTCCCAACCTACCTTCTCCAATCCCATGGTCATTTATTTCTGCGTGATATCAGTATCTTTCCGATTCTGTGAAGTTCCTCCAACTATTAACCATATAATAACCATATAACCATATAACAATTACAGCACGGAAACAGGCCTTCTCGGCCCTTCCAGTCCGTGCCGACCATTTATTTTCCCCTAGTCCCATCTACCTGCACTCAGACCATACCCCTCCATTCCCTTCCCGTCCATATACCTATCCACTTTACTTTTAAATGTTAAAATCGATCCTGCCTCCACCACTTCTGCTGGAAGATCATTCCACACAGCCACCACTCTCTGAGTAAAGAAGTTCCCCCTCATGTTACCCCTAAAACTTCTGTCCCTTAATTCTCATGTCATGCCCTCTTGTTTGAATCTTCCCCTACCCTCAATGGGAAAAGCTTATCCACGTCAACTCTGTCTATCCCTTTCATCATTTTAAAGACCTCAATCAAGTCCCCCCTTAACCTTCTGCGCTCCAAAGAATAAAGACCTAACTTGTTCAACCTTTCTCTGCAACTTAGTTGCTGAAACCTAGGCAACATTCTAGTAAATCTCCTCTGTACTCTCTCTATTTTGTTGACATCCTTCCTATAATTAGGCGACCAAAATTGTACACCATACTCCAGAATTGGTCTTGTACAATTTTAACATTACTTCCCTACTCCTATATTCAATGCTCTGATTTATAAAGGCCAGCACACCAAAAGCTTTCTTTACCACCCTATCTACATGTGATTCCACCTTCAGGGATCTATGCACAGTTATTCCTAGATCCCTCTATTATTTGTAGTAACAAGTTTCACATTCTAGTTTTTCTCTTATCACTCACCAATCAACAGGTTTTATTTCAACAGTGCATCTAATTAAAGCAGCTGCTTTCAAAGTATGAACATTTCAGTCGAAATATTTCAGCTCGTGTTGTAAAAATCTGCATGTGAAACGAGGGTGAAATAGCTTGCGTTGATTTATTGCCTATGGGTGTTTTTAACCATCAGTGTGTTCGGGTGCAAAGGCAGACCTGGTGTTCTTAGTTGATGGCTCATGGAGTATTGGTGATGAAAACTTCCAAAAGGTCTTGCAGTTCTGTTTCGATATCATTGGGGCTCTGGATGACATCAGCCCAGGTGGAATGCAGGTATGTGCAAGACTCTACTCCTGTTTCATAAAGCAACATTTTGTTTCATACATGGAGCTTTGGTCAAGTGGGACCACTACCGCCTAGGAGGTTAATTATGGATTAGAGGCATAATACAGGGAATAGGTGAAATAAAGCAATGTTGCACCATTAGAGATAGGACCCACTGAGATGTTTATGGGTGCGATATCTGCCATTGTAAATAGATGCTGCTCGTTGCTGTTTGCAAGACTTAACTGTGACAGATGGCAGAGAAAGAGACTATCGTTCACTCATCCTGTTGTGTATAAATGTCCATTTCCCATGTTTTAACTATCCTTGACACTAGCTTCCACTTGATCATTTCTCCAAACATATATTTTAGATCAAGATTCTGGCTACCCTTTTCTTCCTCAATATAGGTGGTGGATTAAAAGCACCAGTTGACCAAAATGCCCACTGCAATTACTTGTACACCATCAGTGTAAATTATTGTGTGCAAAAACCATTCTGCGAGATGTTATTATTTTTTTGAGAGATACCGTGTGGAAAATTGGCACTTCGGACCACCGAGACCATGCCAACTGTTGATCACCCATACACTAGTTCGATGTTATCCCATTTTGCATCCAACACACTAGGTGCAATCTCCAGAAGCCAATTGACCTCCAAACTTGCATGCTGTTGCAATGTGGGAGGAAACCGGAACACCCGGGAAAAGCCCACGCTGTCATAAGGAGAATGTACAAACTCCGCACAGACTGCACCTGTAGTCAGGATTGAACCCAGATCACTGGCACTGTGTGACAGCTGCTCTACCGCTGTGCTGCTGTATTGTCCTGTGTTGACGTATTTTTGCAAAGATATTATTCGTATGATATTCCTGTTCAAATAAAATATTGTTTCTCTTTTTGCATAGGTTTCAGTTGTTCAGTTTAGTGATGATGCTAAAGCAGAATTTAAATTGGACACTTACCATGATAAAGGAAAGGTTCTTGCTGCTCTTCAGCTAATCAGCTACAAAGGAGGAAACACTAAAACAGGTACTAAGGAATAATGTTTCTTTATTTATTTTAAAGGTTGATAGGATGCACGTCTGCTGTGAGGCGTTATTGTACTAAAGCATAAACTAAACTAAAGCATGTACAATGCATAAACCATGCATTGAGAAATATTTGAAAGTTGCCCTCATATTATTTTGCTGTTGAGCTCACTTATAATCAAGGGAGAAACAAAATGACACAAATTGAATAAAGGAGAGGAACAGATCAATTAAAAATGTACCTAAACAAATCAACAAAGAATCTGATATTAGTATAGGGTACTTAATGTAGACATGGATATGGGGGATAGCTCGTTTCTCTGCTGCATGTCTCCGTTGTCACGACTCCATAAAATGTTTGTGGGAACCCGATGGAGACTTTAGGTGACAAAATAAATACATTTATGGGGAAACCTCATTAAGTTAATTGCTATCGTTCAATAATTGACCTTGAGGAAGGAAGTCGAGGTGAGGGAGAGAATGCAGAGGATTAGTAAAATGATCCTTTTGGTGAGGTGTAGGTGTAGAGGATTGGTGAGGTGCAGAGTCCACGCTTTCACAAAATGAATAACACAACAACGAGGCCATTCAGCCCATTTTATTTTTGCTGGAGAGCTTTTTTCAGTTTTCCAATCCTTGGAGTCTCTCTGACCTTTCCTGAAAGATGTATGTTACACAGGTGTATCTGTGAGGCTATCAGAGAGCTTTTTAAATGCTCAACCACTGGGCAAGTTGGGGTATGTATGAAGGAACTTTGGTTTACACCAAAGATAGACACAGAATGCTGGGGTTACTCAGCAAGACAGGCCATATCTTTGATGAGAAGGAATGAGTGAGATTGAAGGTTGAGACCCTTGCGTTACGTCTCTTGTGTTTGATGCAACACACGGTGCGTTATTTTAGCGATGACCATTGACATAAACTCTCATGAACTAGTAAACAATGGTCCTCTCTCTAAACCATGAAACCATCTAAATCTGACCTCAGGTATGCTTGATGCCAACACTGGGTGCAAAGCACTGAAAGGTTTTCTGTTCCAAAGCAAGGAGTCCTTTCCCATTTAAAAGAGACAAATCTTAATGGAACAAATGAATGTGCCATTGATTTGGCAAGACACCAATTCTACGGACTCACTTTTGTATTCCAGGTCGGGCTCTCAAATATATGAACGAACATGTCTTGGCTCATTCAAATGGTATGAGGAGGAATGTACCCAAGGTGCTCGTTGTTGTGACTGATGGCCGTTCACAGGATGAGATTAAGAAACCCGCACTTGTGCTCCAGGAAACCGGTAAGTGATGCAGTTAATGACTCTTTACGAGCAGTGTTTAATTTTAGTTTATCAGTCTTTGCTAAAATTTGAATGATCCTGTCCAAGTCAAAGGTGTCATTGTTTTCTTTCATATCCTGGAGTGTCCAATTAGTTGTAATGACTGGTTTAGGAAGAGAGACATTCAGTCCTTCATTTTTTATTTTTCAATTAATACTGCACATTGGAACTATTCAATGAGAAAAAGACATCTGAATGTTCAAATATATCACAACGCATTATTTTCCATTATCTCGTCTGTTGGTTACTATTTCAAAATACTGTAACAAATTTGTTCCCCATAATTTTATTTCCATAAATCCATGCAGAATCTGCTCTATTTTTTTTTTTGCTTGTCAAAGGAGCAGACACAATGAATCAGGGAAAAATTTGACTTTCAGACCCATCTAAATAACAATTGAAATTTAAAATAAACAGTTCTGGCGTAATATACAGAGGATTGTTTAATGGGGTGACGTAAAAAATAAATTTGATTGAATGGGTTATTTTTGTGTTGGGTGGATGTGAGGTTCCAGGGATCAAGTGTAAATGTATCCCAATGTGAGGATGGCACAAAGCTGGCTGGCACTGTGGGCTGAGGAGGATATTAAAAGGCTTCAAGGGGATCTGAATTTAACATTCAGATTAAATGCATTGGTGAGAACATGATAAATGGAATATATTAATACAGGAAAGTAGCTCTGAAGTAAAAAGTAATAATGATAATAATAATATATTTTATTGTGCAACGAGATTTGGTTTGCAACTTCCATCCGATGTCATAACTTAAATAACAAATAAAATTTAGATTTAGATACCCCGAGGACAAGGTTTGTAAAAGGAACATTAGACCATTAAAAGTCAAACAGACTAAAGTGCAGATGTGTCTGTGCGACGTGACCATCCGAGGGAGACAGTCCATGGGAGGGTGGGGGGGGCACTCAGCAGGGCCGGTTCAGAGCCGCTATAGCTCTGGGAATGAAGCTGTTCCTGAGTCTGGAGGTGCGGGCGTAGAAGGCCTTGTAGCGTCTGCCGGAAGGGAGTAGTTCGAACAGTCCATTACAAGGGTGAGAGGAGTCTTTATGGATGCTGACAGCCTTCCTGAGGCACCGTGTGTGGCAGATGCCCTCCAAGGCTGGTAGCGGTGTCCCAATAATCTGTTGCGCTCTGTGGACGACGCGCTGAAGAGCTCTCCTCTCCGCCCCCATGCAGTTGAGATACCACACAGAGATGCCACACGTTAGTATGCTCTCTGTGGTGCAGCGGTAGAAGGTCATCAGCAGCTGTTGGGGCAGACCAGTCCGTTTCACTGTTCTCAGGAAGAACAGTCGTTGCTGTGCCTTTTTGACCAGCGCAGCGGTGTTGGTGGACCATGTGAGGTCCTCTGAGATGTGAGTGCCCAGAAACTTGAAGCTGGACACTCTCTCCACACTGTCCCTGTAGATGGAGATTGGGGCGTATTCCCCATTCTGTGACCTCCTGAAGTCGATATTCAACTCCTTGGTCTTGGGGGTGTTTAGCAACAAGTTGTTCCGTGAGCACCAGTCCGCCACATTCTGCACCCATGATCCTATTGAACAGTGGAACAGACAAGAAAGGTTTAATCGATTCCTGCTTCTATTTTGTTTTGCTGTTATGTTCTTGTCCTTTAAGTGGTGATAGGTATTCCAAAGCCTTTACAATGTAACAAAAATCAACGTTATCATCGATCACAATGCATTGTTTTTGCATTATTATAGTGGGTTTTAATAACTGATTTGTTGCCGTTTTGTTTAATGTTTATTTCTGTCACTAAATGAAAGCATCACCGCTGCCTCACAGCTACAGAGATGGGGTTTCAATCCTCACCTTGGGTGCTGCATTCAGCGTTTGATTGTTCTTCCTGTGACCTCTGGGTCCTCTAGTTTCCTGCCACATCACAAAGATGTGATGAGAGGTTGATTGGCTGCTATAAATTACCCCTAGCATAAGTGAGTGCATGAAAATCAAGGGGGAGTTGCTGAACATGTGAGAGGGAATACATTGCAGATGTACGGGAAGTAGGAAAATGGAGAATGGGACTGATGGGATTACTGGATTGGAATTACTGCATTGTTCCAAAGGGCCAGAAAGCCTCCTTCTGTGCAGTAATATGTACGTTAAAATTTATTGACCAAAATGATTGATCTGAGAATATGTGGTAAAATACTGTCCCTAATCCTCCCTTTAACAACTTTGAATCTTGTTTATATTCTGGAAAAGTTCCCAGACAGTGACCATTGATTGCCAGTCCGTCAAATGTCCTTTGTTCATGACCATTGATTCTAAAGGGACCGCAGATCACTTTTGTAGATCAGGTCATTCCTATTTCATGCATTCTTGACCAAAGGATGGCCATTTATCTTGTGGGAGATATGCCCACTCATTTTTATCACATAACCTACTTCCTAACTCCAGTATAAGAAGTTATATCTGGGAATTAGGATGTCTTTTTTCCTAAGTTATTCAACCTTCCTTCAATGCATTCAATTATCATTCACTTGGATCAGCAAACAGACCACAGCTTAATGGATTTAAATGTTGAAACATTCTTGGCAAGGGAAACCAAATAACTGCATGAGTAAGATGAGTCAAATTCAAACCCTGGCAAGTCATTCACAAACATATTTGAACCACTGATTACTCTCAGATGATGGTGTGTATTTAGCTGGAGGTGTGGTGAGGGGAAATATATGGTGATACACAATTGAGGGTCATTTTGCACACCGATAAATTGACTACTTCATTAATGTTTTGTAAATTAAACTACATTTGCATGCGATTAAGTAATTGCACAGTTGCCCGAGTCATGAATATTTAAATGTTCAATTCTGGCTCCAAGGTACGTTTCTTGGACCTATTTTGTTCATGCTGTATAAGAAGAATGACTTCTGTGTGTCAATTTGGACACTCATCAGAGAATATAAATACATAACTACAATTCCAATTTCAATATAATAAGTATCACCACCAATGTTCCTCTAGCTTGGGCCTAAGAGTTCAATGATAAATCCATTTATGCTCTGAATGATGTACTGCTGCTCCTCACCGACACTGCAGACGCATTTCTGCATTACTAACCTCGTTTAAATATATATTCAGGATTGATTAATCTGCATGATTCCAAAGATTATAGTAACGATGCAATCTATGATGAATCTCATATGACCTTTTTTTTTAAAGCATGCCAGCAATTTGAGACAAGCAATGTGATAAATACATCAGAATTGGGAGGAACTATAACCATAACCATATAACAAGTACAGCACGGAAACAGGCCTTCTCGGCCCTTCCAGTCCGTGCCGACCATTCATTTTCCCCTAGTCCCATCTACCTGCACTCAGACCATACCCCTCCATCCCCTTCCCGTCCATATACCTATCCACTTTACTTTTAAATGTTAAAATCGATCCTGCCTCCACCACTTCTGCTGGAAGATTATTCCACACAGCCACCACTCTCTGAGTAAAGAAGTTCCCCCTCATGTTACCCCTAAACCTCTGTCCCTTAATTCTCATGTCATGCCCTCTTGTTCAAATCTTCCCTACCCTCAATGGGAAAAGCTTATCCACGTCAACTCTGTCTATCCCTTTCATCATTTTAAAGTCCTCAATCAAGTCCCCCCTTAACCTTCTGCGCTACAAAGAATAAAGACCTAACTTGCTCAACCTTTCTCTGTAACTTAGTTGCTGGAACCCAGGCAAGATTCTAGTAAATAATTGACTATTGACTTTAGTTCCACCGCTTCAAATGGTCTCTGCCACTGCAAAAAATAGTTTGCCTCCTGCCTAGGTCTCTTGTGGATACATTTGTAAATATCGATCATGCAGATTAATCACTAATTCATGATAGTTGTAGTACATGCATATTATTTCGAATGTATTTTATTGCACAGCATGTTCATCTTTGAGTCTTGTTGATAAGTGCTGACAGTTCTTTAAACTGGAGAGATGTTTCCTTTTCCATGCAGGTTACAGTGTGTTCGTTGTGGGAGTGGCTGACATCGATATCAATGAGTTGAGAAACATTGGCAGCAAACCCAGTGAAAGACATCTCTTCCTTGTAAATGACTTTGACGCCTTCGAGAAGATTCAGGATGAGCTCATCACTTTCCTTTGTGAAACAGCTACTTCCAGTGAGTTACTTTTCTTCATCTCATTGTTTGGTCACTCTCCTTCTTAATATTAATGAAACACTTGCTGAAAAAGTTATCTACTTCCCCGACAAAAAGGTTGGAAATCAGAAATAAAAACAGAAAATACTGGAGATACACAGAAGGTCAGGCAGTGATCTGTGGAGAAAGAAATATTGTTAACATTTCAGGTCATGGATCTTCATCAGAACTGGGAAAAGTGAGAAAAGTGAGGCCTGTTTTTACATTGCAGAAAAGGGGAATAGAGAACTACGAGACTGTCTGCGAATGAATGGACACCATAAGTACCAGATGACACATACCAGTTTGCTATATTTAAGAGGGAGTTAGATGTGGCCCTTGTGGTTAAAGGGATCAGGGGGTATGGAGAGAAGGCAGGTACGGGATACTGAGTTGGATGATCAGCCATGATCATATTGAATGGCGGTGCAGGCTCTTAGGGCCGAAGGGCCTACTCCTGCACCTATTTTCTATGTTTCTATACCATAAACCAGAGTGAAATTATAATGGGAAGACAGTTGTTATTTTGTCTTTTTTTTGAATGTGCATATTTTCCTATTGACATCCACTTATTTGTCTCATTGCAGCTTGCCCATTGATTTATCTTCATGGATTCACTACACCAGGTAGGGGACACTTTGTAGTCATTTCCGTTCGTTCACTGAAGTTATCATTGTCAAGAAAGAATGTGCTTTACAACTGGAATGCAGCATTTGGAAGATTAGTTATAATTTTTTATCGATAATACAGTTGTCTAAATTAAAGCTGTCACCAGAAGCAATCCTCATGTTGCACGTGTACTGTTGCAGCAAGTATATTTTCTGAAGGCTCTCTTTCTTCTCACTTCTTTCTCTTTCGTGACTTCTCTCATCATCTTTGTTTATTTCTATCTGTCTATAACACTCTGACTCACCTATAGCAAGGTTGCAGGAGACGAGTGGGAGTAATTCCAAGAAAAGGTCTAGGAGCTAAGATGGACCTCCTCCTTCTCAATGCTCCTGGCCTCCCCGCAACTTCACCCCTGACCAGACTCCCCGCAAGCTGCGAAAGGAACTCTTCCCACTAATTGGTCCCTTTGAACTAGTATTGTCATTCAATAAGATCAGAACTGATTCAACTTGTCCCGGTGACCTCCCGTTTTTCCCACCACCTATTCACCTGCCGTCACCTTCCACCCCCCACCCATTCAGTAATTCAGAATGAAGGAGATTTGCAAGCCTTGGGCAAATTGAATTGTTACTTTCTTTATTTTTATTTTTAATTTTGACGGAGAGGAGAACAATCAGCGCATGCGCGGTTTAAGATGTTTTATAAAGCCGACTGACTAAGTAATTACACATGGTATGTGCCTGATTTAGCTCCATTACTGGGAATGAAGTCAGGTAGCACATCTGCCAATTTGAAGCATCCGAGCACTGTTGCTCAACCAGCAGGATTTGAAAATGTTACTATTTTATAGTACTTTTAGAATTTTATAACATAGAATGAATATCTAATTTTCTTTTACACATGTTTCTCCTCCAAAGGTTACAGAATGCTGGAAGCATTTAATATGACGACAAAGGAAGCTGCAAATATTGCAGGAGTTTCTATGGTGCCAGGGTCTTTCAATAGCTTCACAGCTTACAGCATTCACAAGGATGCAAACCTCCAGCAACCTACTGTGTAAGTTATCAGTGAACATAGCATTCTTACATTATGTGGCCACTCACGAGAGAACCTGTGTATGATGCAGGGTCTTGATCCGAAACAAGAACTGTCTCTTTGCCTCGACAGATGCCACCTGACCCATTGCATTCCTCTGCAGTTTGTTTTCTTGCTTCAGAGTAAACCTCGCTCAGTATCTATCACAGTTGGCCATAGGTTAATGGTAAAACCTTGCTATTGAAATCGAAAGTTGTCAATTCATCATCACTCCACAGAATGGAGCACAGGCAGGCACTCGTGATACAGTATTGATGGTGTCACCTGAGATTTGTAGAATTCAAGGAATAGTATCAAAACATCAACTGTCTAAGTCAGTGAAAGTATAATAGAGCTGAAGCTAGAGCAGCAGATTTGACATGCCATTGACAAAGTGCTCAGCTATCAATGGATTAGTTGAAACCTCTTCTCTTCTGCACATTCAAGTCAAAGTCAAGTCAAAGTCAAACAAACTTTATTGTCATTTCGAAATACATTGATATATGCAGTTCCAAACGAAATTCCGTTGCATTTGGCTCCCCGTGCAACACGATAATTAACAGAAGGATAAACATGGATAAAATGGATAAAATGGATAAAAGGATAAATAGGCAATGGTGGCAGCCCATTACATGGCATTCAGGAGTCTGATGGCTCGTGGGAAGAAGCTGTTGCAGAACTTTGATGTTCTGCTCCTTATGCTGCGATATCTTTTGCCCAAGGGCAGCAGAGTGAACAGTCCGTGATGGAGATGTGTGGGGTCTTTCATAATACTGCTGGCCTTAGACACGCAACGTTTGGTCGCAATATCCCCGATTGAGGGGAGAGAGGTCCCGATGATTTTTCAGACATAAATGATGGAGCACATTTAAGTCGCTAGAATGAAATGGAGTTGATGAAACGTTCTGTTCTCAACATTAGTGTATTCCAGCATGTGAGTGCAAAAGGAAACACTCATTATTATCATTATTAAACTTATGTACAGCTCAGATGAATCATTACAGAATGAATGATTCAACTAATCTAAGGTTCTCACAATCACCACTATATTCTTCAGCCAATTTGCTGATTCCATGGGATATAAAAGATGGTTAAGAATGCCATGCAATGAAGTATAAATGTCCCATCTTACGTTTCATGCCAACCAAACCCTCTTGCCATGCAGTTTCAAATGGCTGCAAGACCTACATTTATCTGGCAATAAGCCTTTTCAAATCAAACCAAGACAAACGTAAAGCAATGACTTCCAGAAATACAGCGACTACTACCTCCCTATTATGTTTAACAGAGCTGCCGTTATCAAATTCCCAACAAACGTTTGGTGATCACCACTTAACAGAAAATTAAATGGACCAGCCAGATAAATACTGTGGCATTAAAAGCGGGTCTGATGTTGTGTATTCGGTTATGAGTGAGTGGATAATTTCCTGCCTCCGCAGAGTCCTTCCATTGCGTTCAAGACTTAAGTCGGGAATGCTATGAAGTTCTCTCTATTTGCCTGAATGAGTGAAAACCCAGCAATGCTCATCATTGCCCGGGACAAAATAGATTGTTTGACAGGTATTTGGGCAGGAAGGATTTAGACGGCCATGTGGATAATGCAGACAAAATGGGATATAGACCGGTATGTCAACTTGATCAGCATGGACAAAGAGGGCCGAATGTCCTGTTTTTATGCTGTATATCACTATCAACAGCACCCACCAATCACCATTGAAACTCAACCACCGACCCACAGTTATTAAAGTCTATATGATCGACAGATTTCAATACAGAAGTCAGTAGAGTTTTTTCAAGCATGTTACCTCTACTGTCCATAGAGTCTAGGACCGTGAGTATTGAAATGCAACAAACTCCAGGTTGCTCTTTAATTCATACACCATTCTGACTTAAATTATATTGTCAATTCTTCATCAACACTCATCCAAAATCCTCAAGCTCCTTACCGAAAACTTAAAACATACCTTTACTTTAGGGACAGCAGTGGTTCAGAAAGTTGGTTCATTACAGCTTTCTCAAGTGTCTTGAGATTTATGATTTGAAGGCCCCATCCCGTCAAAGAACAAAAATGAGGTGCCATTTTTCGAATGTTGCTAAACTGAGGTCCCTCAACCTTGTAAAGAATCCCATGACCTTACTTAATGAAGTGATGGTCTCTTCCCCCTGGCGTTACATTCAATGTTTATCCTTCAGCTTACATTCGCAGTGGGAAGTTTCACATTGTTAGATCCGGAACCTTGTTTCGCTTAAATTGACTCCTGTGTTTCTTGCATTACAACAACATTACCACTTCTATAAAAGTACTTTTGTGAGTTTTCTCATCCACAAATTGATCCATAAAATACTAGATCTACTTTAGATAATATTTACTTTACATAATATTTAAGGTTCAGATATTAGGTCCCAATCAGTTGCCGCGGCCCTCTCCCCCTCTGGATTTAAG